>OU426905.1:2854231-4281346 GCA_911387775.1 Thymelicus sylvestris
TGATAGATTTTTCGGAAACATTTTATTATTTCTTGTCTTGGAATTTTTTGGAATCCATTTTTGTTTTGTTTTTGCGTAATCTCATTTACATGAGCACGTAATAGCTCTAGTTATTTAAGATAGTAGGTACTTACTTCAGTTTCAAAGATTTATTCGTTATTTAAAATCAAATGAAAAACACTTTATTGCGCTTAAAAAGTTACAAAAGGCGGACTTAATGCTAACACAGCTAGTTATTTCACTTTGTATTACGAAGAATCCATTCTTTTTTGTTTAAGGTTAATAATGTATTATAGTAGGTGTTTGCAACAGAAAAAGGTATATTTAGAGAAACCGTAATTTGAATTCTCACATTTTCTTAATATTTCTGAAGGTAGTATAGACCTCTGCTTTTACTCCATCTGTCTAGTCGTGAGCATTCCGAGTTCAACCCGATTTATGACGTAACACAAGTATTTTTTTATTATTTCATTACTGACTTTTACTTCCCGCTTATCGCTTCCCCTGTCTCTTGCAACTTAAACACCACCAGTAGTATAATTATACGTGTCACAATACGCGTGTCGTCGCTCTGCGGACGTTTTGACGGGGATTTACCGACAGCCTGTCGTATGCGATAACTGGCTGTCTCCGAATAATGTTGTTTAACAGACTTGTCTTACAACCAGCTGCCGAATAAGAAACGTCGAGCGAAATTGAATAATTATGGATAGCTGTTTTAACCAACGGCTTCAGTCAATCAATAGTTAATTAAAACAATGATTACTATTATTATTTCTCTGTGGGGTCCGCCTGGAGACGACTAGGTCTAGAGAACCATTTCTTTTTTTCTTTTTCTTCCTCTTTCTTGGCTAGCAACGCATCAGGTCTTTGGTGTCGTTGATAATGATAGCCATTTACCATCAGGGGCTGGTTCGTCAGCTCTTTTTTCGGTTTTTTCCATTAAAACAAACGGGAGTTGAGTGGACGAATACTTGCGACAATTTCATGATGATAAATAAGGGCATTATGACAGATATTTTGCAAGTGTTTAGTTTTTATTTAAGATATTTGAGTCCCGAAGAAATTTATTATTAACTGCAATTGAAGAGTTCACTTGTATGAAAACTAGACTTTCTTAATCAGTTAATTAAATACAAATAGTAGCATCTCATTCATTTAATCCTTTGTGGTCAATTGTAACCGTGTCTTTAATCAAATCAGTGATTCTTTCAATTACGTACATACTACTATTGATTATTAGATCTACTATCGGTTAGCGATCTCTTTATACCTTATCCGCTCTTCGCTAACTGAATGTCAGACAAGTAGAAGAACCGGCTGTATTTTAATATTGTTTTAATAAAGCGGAAGAGATAAGATTTATTAGATTCATAAGCCTTAAGTCGGATACATGAAGTAAACCGGTGTCGTTCGTTTCAAGTTGGATTTAGTTAGTTTAGTTTCATCTTTCTGTTTCTTAGCTTAAAGATTAACTTCGTTTAGTTTAGAGATAACAATTCTGAAACTGTTAAATATTTACCTGTGTGATTGTAATAAAAAATTTCTCTACTTATATACTTATTTACTAAACTTGAGGGATTGGGCTTTTTTTCGATTTTTTTAATACTCGTTCTCTTTTTGGTCTCCTCTGAAAACTTAGTGTAAAATTAGTTTTTTTTTTATGTTAACACATCATTTTTGATTCATAGTTTATAAATCTGTGGCAAACAAATTTAATATTGATTTTAAAGATTTAGTATAAGTTTACGAATCAGTAACAATATTAATAAGAGTTGAAGTTAAAGGTTCCTCAAACACAATTCGAACTAACTCACCCAGAAACTGTTTGACCGTTCTAAAAATATTAAGCTGTTTCGACGCTCATTGCCACTAATGTATCTAAGCGGAGATAAAATAACCATTTCAGAACAATATGGCAGCATGCCCCGTGGGTTTATTATTCATAAATCATCTGTATGTCAATACGCGGGCTAAAACAGGAGCGTTAGGGTGTTTCCTGTAAATAAGGCGGCATAAGGGCTTTGAGTCAACAGACGTAAATTTAGTTGATGGTACGTTTTCGAGTACCTTGCCCTTTATATTATTGATTGTGTTGCTTCTGAAGTTCCTATTTATTGTATTGAAGAAATACAATATTTACACAAAAGTAACATATTGACTGCATATTTTCGTTCGCACAG
Source organism: Thymelicus sylvestris (assembly GCA_911387775.1). NCBI lineage: Eukaryota > Metazoa > Arthropoda > Insecta > Lepidoptera > Hesperiidae > Thymelicus > Thymelicus sylvestris. The sequence continues at coordinate 2,856,415 of OU426905.1, forward strand.
GTTATTCTCACGCGTGACTAATTACGCCAAATTTATACGTGCGTTTTCCGCCGCAACGCCATTGGCCGCATTCAAAATGGCCGACCAATGAATAGAAAGGGCGGCAACTCTTGCGCAAGCCTATTAAATGTGTTGTGAATATTCATGTTGAATTTTTTATTGCAAACGCCGGATAAGACATTTTGTAGGGATTGTTAGGTATGTCTTCATGGTTTCGCACGTACACTATATTCACATTCGGATCAGAATTTACATACACATTGTGTTGCCTAGCAACCACAAACAAACAGGTGCATGAAACTTTTGGTCGTATATATAGTGCGTTTGAACTAAATCTGGAGTTCGCAAGTCGCGTTCCGTTCCACTCTTTATAATTTAATTTCTTTTTAAACATAATATTTATTTGGCAAAAGTTTAAAATAACACTGAATAGTTACGTATAAAATCGATATAGACTGTTTTAAAATACATAAACATAAATATAAAATGTTATTCAGCTTTGTTTAATGAAATTAAACCTATAAATAATTTTATGCTCATGCATATTGAGTGGAATGAAATATCTGTATAATCTGTACAGTGCCATCTCTGAAGAACTTATTTGTGACGTGGCGAAAATTGGAACCAATGCCGTCTCATTCATAACTTACTAATACGTCTCGAATTGCGCACTATGATTGGTCCAATCGTCCGACAGCGCCCTCCTTATAGTCACAAATAAGTTGATTTCACTGTATTTTGAAATATAATACGACCAAGTTGCAAAGCATGTAAGCGCCATTATAGCTGTGAGGTTTTCGTAGTCATTTCTATTTATAGTCATAGGCAAGCAGACCTTGAAATAATAATTTTGTGCAAAGGTTTGAAGTCGCTTCACGAAATTAAGGACGTGCGAGCGTGAGTTATTCAATGTTGAAAATTGTTTTAAGATGTTGGTTTTTACGTCGTTTTCTCTTAGTGTGTTGTTGTTATAGGTCAATAGTAAAATAATGAAGATGTCACAAACGTTATAATGATTATTTAGTTCTTTAATAGTTATTTGGTGTGCGAAATACAAATCAGTTTGTGAAAACCCTATAAAGGAATTTTAATGGTTTGTTGACAAAGATTCTGATGCGAGTTTGACTCAAGTTATAATTCAGAGATCTCACCTACTCGTAATAATAATAATGAGAGTTTACGAATGGCATACAGCATACCTACTCGTCTTTTTACTAACGGTGATAACTGCTTGAAGAAGTTATGTAACTATCAATGCCAGTACAATAAGGATGTAGGTAAAAAGCTGAATTCGGTCTTTAGGTACTCCAAGACAATCTTCCACGCTTGGCACTCATACACTCCTTTTGACATAAAAATATTCGTATGAAGTTGAAACGAGATAATTTCAAAAATCGTGGTTTGCGAGAAAGGTTTAGATTTATGTCAGTAGGACCTCAGAGTAGGACACAACATTTATTTATAAAACGCCCGATGATAACAAACAGCAATTGTTTCGGATGCTATTATATCTTGTGAACGTTAAGACCATAGTTACCCGTTAACCCAAAAGCAAAGAAGCACTCGATATATTTTTCCATCATCCATCATACCATCCAAGGAGCCACCAGGAACCATCCAGGAGCACTTATTAAAGTGTATCTCATTTGTATTAACAACTTGTTACATTGTATTAACATGAATGTAGTAACTTTAGTACCTATTTACAAAACAAATGTTTTAATACAATTGTTTATAGTATGTTTTAATACTTTTACACTTTGGTATTAAATGAGTTACACTTAAATGCAAATAACAAAGACTTTTTCCATGGAGTAAAATTTTCGAGCTTCGAATATTTAACCATATTAAATTATTAGTACCAAACTACTCATTTACGGTACATTAACTATTAGGTTCGATTGTTTTCGACACACTCTGTTATTTGGAGACACAGTGAAGACACGTTCAGCGAACATATACATTACGTCCTCATTGAATTATGTATGTAATTTTAGAAGTTGAGGATTGAATATAATCGAATAGCTGTTGGTTTCTCTCTGATATTTAAAAAATAAAGTACCATTTAGCAGTGAGCCCAAAACTCAAGGTTACTAGAAATTAGAAGCACACTTTTCATTGCCTCTTCGAGACTGTAATACATTACTTCATTTCACATACACATTTTCACGGTTGACTTTGCACGGTTGCAAAGTAGCCAAAACCATATCATGTACGAGTACTATCTGAATTACTGCCCATACGGGGTTCAATGATTTTTAACAGTAATCTAGCAAGCAACGCATCATCCTTTCAACTGAACAATGTGCACGATCAGGGAAGGGTGGCTTGGACTCAAAAAGGGTACAAGGTTACACCCTAAAAAAATACACAATAAATATTCTCTTAGGTGCTACAACTCAAATGTAATATTTCAATCTTACAATGTTAATGCCATCACAAAACCTCTTATAGCTAAATGGAAACTTGGTAATACTATCGCATTAACATGGTGTCCAGGGTACAGTGCTAAAGTTCCAGACATCATAATAGCTTAGTTTTAACCTGTCTGTAAAGTTTTAGAATTGGCATATCTGTCGCAGAACTTTATATAAGTTTCCGATGAAAATTGCCCTTTGAATTTAATCTGCATTGCTTCAATGTTTGATGTTGTTACGGCTTTGTTTATTGGATAAAGTTTTTTGTTTACGTCTGCTTCTGAATTTGATTGGTAAAATATTTTTCATATTATATTTTGGGACATGTACTGGTCAGTTCTAACTTTAAATATTAGGGAGTTACTTACAGGTGTTTTATTCCGTCCGTATTGTTGAAAAAAAATCAAAATTATTAATTTCTATATCTTTGTATCGTAAAGTGTGATTGTTGTTTATACCATAAAAAAACGAATAGCGAACAGAAAACATCGAGACAAAAATGTGTAATATCTACCTACCAACTTTCGTTTAGAAACGTTTTGGATACCCTTAATTTTTTTACTCTGAAAATTATGTCACATTACCCCAGAAATTATTAACAAATTTATTAATTTAGCCCAGTTTCAAGTTTCAGTTTAAAATTTAATCCTACTAATAATATTAAAAATGTGAAATTGTTTGTGAGAATGTAGATATGGATATTTACTATTCCTTGACGCAAAAACTTCTGAACGGATTTTCATGAAATTTAGAACACAGATAGATCCATGATCTGGAATAAGATATAGGGTACTTATTATCCCAGAAAGTGCGAGCAACCGTGGGCAAAGAGCTAGAGTCTTTACATATTATTTATTATTAATTATTTAAATGTCGTTTATTTTATTGAGACGGATTTTAATTTGTTATTTAATTAATTCTTTATTAATTTGACATTTGTATAATTTTATTAATATTTGATATAGGAGTTTTAATTTGTTTGATATTAATTTATAAAAATGTTTCATATCACTGATTTCAAATCACTGATCCTTCAGAACAACAAAAAGAGTATCGACCTCTCGATCCTCAGACACCAAGTCCCACGACCTTATCGTCCGTGTGTCTCCTAACTCCGCCATGCGTGAAATGTTTCGTGGCTATTCAAATCAGTGCGGCGCAAGAACGAATTGAGATATTATGCAAATGTGTGATTGTATGCAGATTGCCAATAATAAGGACCGTTGCATTCGAGTATCATCGTACCTACAATCCGTTTGCCATAATGAGAACAAGACAATGGGCCTTAATAAAGACCTTAGGCCGTAAATAGAATCCGATCATGTAGGTAGATAGCGTTTGGGAAAGCTATACTAGTTAGCGAGCGATTTGAATATGTCGGTTGTGGGCGGGGTTTGTGTCAATGTTTTTGTTTTGAGTTTTTGCTAAACGCTTCTTGTAAGATACGAGTAGGTAGGTACTTAATGATAGCAATACGCATAGAATCTATTTCTTTTAACCGACTTCAAAAAAGGAGGAGGTATTCAATTCGATTGAATTTTTTATAATTATGGTACCTCAGATCTTTCGACTAGGAAAACCGATTTTGATGATTCTTTTTTTAATCGAAAGCTGGTGCTTGTCATGTAGTCCCACTTAAATTTGAGCTAGATCTGTCGAGAAGTTTTTGAGTTATTTTGAAGTCGGTTATTTTTTTCTTGGTAAAATTCAGATTATTGCTAAACGCTTCATCTTGTAAGATACTTAATGATAGCAATACGTATAGAATCTAGTTCTTTTTATTAATGATTTTGCTAAAACAAAAGCCTTGTTAATATTATTAAACAGTTAACACCGAACAATTCTAAAATAGAAAAGTTTTTTTTAATTCGTATCCTCGAAGTTTAAAACAACAGAATCAAAAGAACGCAGCTAAAAACAAAAGGCTAAGTTGTCGCCGTTGTCGGTAATTTCAGTAAACCCAAGCTAACTATTCAAACTCTCAAAAGGCGTTCTCCTTTAAATTTCGCTCACTAGCGTAGGAATTCTGTTCAAAAACCGCCGTAAACTTGTTGAGCGTCTGGAGCTGAGGGTTTAACCGCAGCTTTGTCATGCACACTAGAGCACTTCGTGACACAGGTCAGTTTCTCCGTAATTAAATTTTGAACTATCTATGGCTAGCAGTAGCTTAACACCCAGGTAGAGTTCGTCTTTTTGGAGTATCGATTGTGTATACGGAGAATCGTACTACAAAGAAGTGTTATCTTTTCGTCTATAATAAATTTCTTCTCTTCTATCTATTTATTTATTTATTTATTTAACTCTTTATTGTACACCGATAAAATAACACAACACAATCAAGTAGTAGGCAAGTGAAGTAGACAGGAGGTACAAAAGGCGGTCTTATCGCTACACAGCGATCTCTTCCAGACAACCTTAAGATGTGGAGAGCTGAATAAAGCCAGATTAAATGGGGTAAAGGTGCACAAATAATAAAGAGTATCTATCTACTCGTACGTATGGCTGGCTGGACCGATTTGGCTAATTTTGATCTAAAAATATTTGTGGAACTTCAGTGAAGGTTTAAAACTAAAATTTCCTCGCTGGAATTGAACCTAGCACCTAGCCCTTGGCACGGCGATCCGGCATGTTAACACCACACGCGTCGTCAATTGTTGGATGTCATATTAACGAAATATTCCTTCCTTTAATGAATTATAATATTTAATCCTTCTAGAACCACCTTCAATTGTATCATGTGTAAATTAAAATACATTAAATTATGCCAAGCGTGCACTCAACAGCACTCAATTACATTCATTCATTCATTAAAATAAAATTAGTACAAGCGTTCAACGACTGCGTATTCAGCTGATTTTCCCAACTAAAGTGATATACGTGGAATTCAACTTCAAACAAATTTACCCTCATGTTTAAACTGAGGCTGTGTTAACTTCTCAACTTTGAGCAAAGGAATTCTGAGCTCAAAAACCCCGTGAAGTTGTTGAGGGCTTCGCCCTCGGGCTTGGGGCTTTGTCTAAGACCTTCGAGCACTCGTAAAGACGTACTCAAAAATTCTATGCTTCGATATTTTTTGTACCAACAGTTTGTAATTTATACGGAACTTTTTTATGTAAAAACTAATGGGGTGTTAATATAGTTAATAGGTATATTAATAAATACTTTATATTAAATCAGCATTTTTATAGAGGTCGATTAATATATAAAATAGATGGATTACAAGACGGTTACTGCAGAGGCTACTAAATTAATCTGTTACCAAGATTGAAACAATTTTAACAATATTTTTGGTCTCATTCAATAAAATAACTAATCACAGAATTCGTTTTTGCTCTACATAGGTATAGAAAGTTAAGAAAACTGTATAAAATTCAACATGCTTGACAATACAGCGTTTTATAAATCGCAATAAATACCAACTTAGTAAATAATTAAACTTGTACGTTAATCTTAGAATTTTATAGAAAATATTAGTTTAAAGTCTAGACCAAGTTTAGGTCTTGCTAGTGACGTATGGTGAACTCAAATGGAGTGTCTGTAATCGAAGATTGATGGTCTCAGTACTTCGGTGCAAGTGCGCCGAGATTGAGAAAAATGTCACTGGATATTTCTTTTTCTTGTTTATTTCGAAATATCGGTTGAAAACTATTTCGGTGAACTACATGAAGCTTAATGCAGTACTGACTTTGATGGAAATTAAATTCGAATTGGGTACTGCTTCAGTGCTCCAGGGGTGTAAAAAATAGTTGAACACTTCATTTATTATTATTTATTTATTTTTAGTTTATATTTTGGCATTTTGTTAGTTACTAATTTGTTAAAAATATAAAGATACGCCGGGCGTATACATTTTCATGTCTATGGGATTTTTTAACTATGTAGGATACATAAATTAGATATTTTATCTATCGTGCCCCAGTAAGATAATACATTAAAATAACAACAATAAAAATCTTCGATTTTAATTCTAATACAACGGGTACTTTATCCCTCCGAACCGTCCCAATTGAGCCCTTAAAGATTCACTCATATCTACTTTCCAAAATTAACTGTAAATTTTGTAACATGTCGCAGTATCGTAGAAATTTTTAAGAAGCAGTTCCCGTCTCTTTCATTATCTTTAGTTGCGAGCATTCATTTATAGGCAGTGATTTACTTTACCATTAATTTACCTTATCATTTTTTCGGTTGGCTATTTATTAACAAACCGGCTTGTCTTTTACAAAGTGTGTGAAAATAGAGTTTATTTATTAACATACAAGCGAAATATGTACATCATTTTACACGTTACTACGTGGTTAAACAAAATAATACCGCGTCGGCAACAGATGGGCTTCGTAAAGCTACGCCAGATCCCAAGTGCAAATACAAACTGAAAGTACAGTTCTTGGGCCCAGTTTACAAGTTGTTTTACATGCGAAGCGGAGAAGTTTTCCTCGTCTTTAATTGGTAAACTAACACTTGGATGACGTTGTTTCCTCAAAATACCGCTTTAAAACCGCATTCGTGTGCAATCATGTGCGTATGGCGTAATTAACATATTTTTTTAAAGCCGTCATACAAGCTGAGGATAATGACGAAAGAGAGAAGACAAAAGAAATACCTGGCTCTCAGACCCCCAGTCGGAACACGAAGGGTTTAAGAACTATTAAAATCATTATTATCTACCAATATAAGCGCCTCTTATGTCACCCATCCGGCGTAGGATCGGGGTTAGTATTGCAAAAATTCTGCCCTAACATTAATTACCAAAGTCTTTCATTCTATCAGTCAAGTCCAACGCCCCAACTCAGAGTCACTAACGGTTACTTTAATCGCTCCTTAGTAAAGAATCACCATACAAATTCTGTACTAAGGAGTGATTTATGTAACCGTTAGTGACTCTGAGTTGGGGCGTAAGATAGGTATATTGAAAAAGATATTTACTTCAGGTATAAAGTATTTCGTCCTATCCAATACGGGTATTCTTTGATTGCACAGAAACCCAGCTCTCTTGCTATTTAATCCGCTTTTCTCGAACGTTTGGACGCTTTTATACTTCCTATATCGATGTTTTACTTTTCTATCTGTATGTCACTCTCAAAGGAAAAAACATCGTATTTACGTACTGTTATATTTAAGATGCCTCATAGTAGCTTCTGTCGATCCTAGCGGCTAAATTCTTTGAACGCTTTGGATAAGTAAATCTGGGTAAGTAAATCCTTGAGTTCCCTTTGTTAGCTGTCGGTAATCATTCGACATTTGGGTTAGTCACTAAACCCCCCAACAATCAAGTTTGCGTCTAGATATCCTCACGGAGGCAGTGATAGCCTAGCGGTAGAACGTTGGTCTCCCGAACGAAGGGGCCCGATTTCAAACCCTGGCACGCACCTCTAATGTGCGTATTACAAGTTAACTATCACTTGCTTTGGTGAAGGAAAACATCGTGAGGAAACCTGCACACCGGAGAGTTCTCTATAAAGTTCTCGAAGGTGTGTGAAGTCTACCAATCCGCACTTGGCCAGCGTGGTAGACTATGGCCTAATACCCCTCACATTGTGAGAGGAGATCCCGAGCCCAGCAGTGGGACAATTATGGGTTGTTGCTTTGCTTTTTTGCTTTTATCCTCACGGAGAGACCCGTGCCCTGGGCCATTAAAATAATGTTGTGTTGGTGGAATGGTTAATGGTAGCAGGGTGATTTTTCAAGCCCTCCTGTTATCAACTGTCCTCTTATTTTGGGGCTAACAATGCGTCGGTAACGCTTTCCGTGTTGCGGATCTATAAGTGACAGTAAACATTTACCAGGTTCGATAATAAACGTATTTTATAACAAAACCCATTTCTTTTAATCGAGTAAACAAAAAGAACCCATGCCTGTTATTCATGTACGTTGTACCGTAGCACTGTGGTTTTGTAGCGCCTATGATTTTCAGCCGGTATTTGTGGGTAGTTCGATCCAACTGAATTGGAATCGATTTCAATAACTTGGCTCGTATACGTTGCTTCGTTTGCAATGTCGATAACTTCCATTATTTGTAGAAAAAATCGTGTTATTTAGAAAGTCACTTGTAATAAAAAGGGTGCGTGTACTTTCGTACGCGCGTGAGAAATTATATATACTTCTTTGACATAATCCCCTCCCCTCGCGCTTTCCGTTTATTTACTTAGTTTATATTTATTTACTTTACGGCGCTAGCCAGATACGCGTCTCTCTCTTGACTTAGGCACCGAGAAACGTCACTGTCAATACGTCACACCAAGCGATGGTTGTTATCGACACTTATTTCAATATGGAATGATTCTTACACCTACCGTCGCGGCGCGGCGTCGCCATACGAGGCGTGTTTACCGAACTGTTACGATTAAGCCGTTTGAACTAATTGGACCACCATCATAGTATAAAATTTGACACTGTAAGTGACGTTAATATAGTTATAATATCAGACGTTACTTTGCCGATATTCATTGTTATTAAAGAGTATTATTCTGGTTTGCAACAATCTGCGGTTGACGTGTATGATGAAGACATCCGTGGCACCTCCTTACCTCCCACGACAGAAACATATACTTTAATAATTACAAGTATCAATACATGTTGCGCTCTGACACGGAGCATCATCAGGGTTGACCCTATGATGGTTAGTCGCAACAAAAGCAATATTTCCTTTAATTGTGAAATCATGTGCAGATTCAAACTAACCACATACTAGACTAGGTGTCATTTCACAAAACCGTTAACATCGATTAAACACAACAAATCGCTAAACCCGTAATTCCATCACAACACTTGGCGGTATCCGCGCGGTACCCGCCCGGTATCCGATTACATACTCGTACCGATTCGCGCGTCACTAATCTCAACGGACACCGAATGAGATTGATTGGCATCTGTCGTTACTCATTAATGACAGACTCATTAATGATACAGGCGTTACACCATAATGATATTAATGATGGAGCGAGTTTGTTATACTGTTTAACACTTGGTCTGTCGTTTTTTGTTACCGGTGATTAAAGATCGATAAAATATCGTATTATGTTCGTGTTAGGAGTAAATGAAATGTTATGTTACACAATGGATCATTAGTTATGTTACTCAGTATTAAAAACTAATTAGAATTCTGATAAATCTACTATTATCACAAGTGAAAGTTTTTAATCTTTTTTGTATGTTTGTTTGTTTTCCCATCACGCGCTAACCGTTGAAAATAAGATAGATTTTGTCCTGATTTTTGTCCCTTAGGATGATTTTGAGTTTAGATAATATATGTTTGTGATTTCCTTTTATTAAACCAGAATTCCGCAAGAAGCTGTGGGCGGAAACTTGTTATGAGACAAAAATTCAAACTGCCTCGCTGGGAATCGAACCCAGGACCCCTGGCACGGCGGTCCATCATAGTAACCATTACGGCTGAGTCGTGAAAACTAGTTATAAATAAACGCTCACACACTCATACCGCCGCTGTGTCGCGGATGGCATCGATAACACTCGACATCACTAAAACCCACGATCCGAGAATAATTATAATTATCTGTCACAAAAATGGCTACCCCAGGATCGAAACTCGGACGTCTCCGCGGACAGAGTCACTGTCGAATAGACTACGGTCGTCATAACATGTAATATCCTAAATCTTTGAAACTTAATCCTCAAGGCCCGTGATTTCTATGATTTCAGCGTTCAATAGGCTTCTCTGAATTAATAATCTCTCCAATCTTATCTATTACCTCTCACACATTGTAAATTGAGTGTTATTTATTAGTAAACCCTATATTTTACATAATTATTATGAAAGTATATCAAAAAACATAATATTGAAATGGATTATGTTTCACATAACCTTTATATGTGGGTGTTTTTCAACATAAAATTAAATATAATATATTTTATGCTCTCAAATTATCGTTAGTTCATAACCTTAATTGTAGAATTATAGCTATTTAAGGTTTCATGAACACGATACAAAAATAGTATATTGTGAACTAGTATTCGGCCCTCGGCTTTGCCTCAATCATTTAAGTAGTTTTTGCGCCAGAGAGTAACATAATCCATGCAAACTTTCATATTTATAAATTAAATAATTCTGTATATTTTTTAAACTCATGAATTGTAAAAAAAAGTTTAAAATTCCTCATCTAAAAAGTTATGTTAAGTAAGCCAATATGTGAAATTCGAATATAGCGTGGGATTTGTTTATCTAGGACAAAGAATTCCATAAACAGTTTTTAAAATTCATAAAAAACGTCTACATAAATCTACGGTAACCGATCGTAAATAACAAAATTAAAAGCCTCATCAAACCTATCTTGGAGTTAAAAATATTCAAGAACATTAATTACAAACGGTTTTAATATTCTATCGCATCAATATCGGTTAAATCAGAAAATTAATTGTTACTGTTTACACAAAGCTTACAATAGTCTTTGCGTTGATTTAGTATATATTTTATCGACAAGCGACAGTCAGTTCGCATCACTAGTTCACAAATGTCGCATGTTTAAAACGAGGATCAAAAGATTTTATTATTTATCTTATATGCCATAAAGACTATTCTTATGTGTTTGTTTTGATACTTCTTAAGCATGAAATGAGAGTTTTATCTTTAAAAAATGATAAGAGATGAACAATCGTTAGTTGGACTATACTACTGCCGTGAAGATTGGACAGTGGCATCGTATTCTGGTTGCATATCAGATTCAGTTGATAAATTGATGGCGATACATCAAATATGTTTTTGGTCTTTACGATAACTTTGAGATAAGATGTCGATAAATTGAAAACACTTAATTATGCAGAGATTTGTAAGGGCATCCGAATACCAGCGTATCTTTTGTAAAAGTGTGTGAAGTCAAATTTCGCTTTTCAGTTCATAAACTTGAATAGATATTCTTTTATGCAAGGTTACACTCAGCAACATAGAAAATGAAAATGATGATAATGCCCTTAGGTGTATTATAATAATTATAAATCGTAGGAAAAATTTATACATTTTTTTACGTTACATATTATTATGTATGTTACATATTTATGTATAGCTTTAAGTGAGACTTCTAATGTTTGTGATAAATCTCCTATAAAATGTAATGTAATTTAAATAATCATAATTTTATTATCGTCCGAAAAGTGCCATATTCAGTTACGAATTTCTCATTGTTAAAATACTCCTAGTCTCCTCACCAAATCAGTACCTAGTTTATTTATTCAGATAGTTCTTATATCTATATCTATATCTATATATAACTATTATATCTAATTATTATAAATTAATTTAATAACAAAAACCCTAGTTACTTCTTTTTCGCTTCTTTCATTCGATGCAAATATGCTATTTATTTATTTATTTATTTAGCTCAGAACACAATTCCATATCAATAAATTAATGTAAATACACAATCACAATTAAAACATTTAACAACTATCGACACCTTTTAAAATTAAAATATAAAATTTGACTTATATGCTTCGATCACTAGGTAATATCTGTTGTTAGTGCTCGAAGCTTATATGGAGTTCAAAAACTGTTTTTCACAAGAATAGATCCCCATACCTCACTGACCAATACACGGAGCGCCCAATGCGTCAAACCGTGGGTGGTCTCACCGTGGAGTCGCCATCTTTACTATGACATATTCTATACTTACCATCATTATAATAAGTATAATTGGTGCATAATATATACGATATAACTTTATAACTCGTCCTGGACCTTGCACATTTTACTACGGTACGAGTATTCTAGATTATGTTGTAATTTACTGTTTTTATGCCATACTTCATATTATACATAGTAGAATCGATTTGCAGCTGATACAAATGTGAACAAACCATTAAAATCGTTTTCTAGGGTTTTCACCAACTGACCTGAATTTGTACACCAAATGCGTTTTAATTAGACAAACTACTCATTAAGACAAAATAGTACATTATACAGACATTATGGTTGTCAAATCGCTTCTTGGAAATAAGATTGCCACTGACAAGTGTTTGAATAATGAAAGTGTCATTTAATTTTGTTTGTTTCCACATTTACGTGGTGTTTACAATTGTTATGGATCAAAATGTATGTTTTATTGAAGAATTCACAAATTAATACTATAATGAGAGTCTACCTGTGTGCTTTTCTTGAAACAATAAATATTCATACAACCGCACAAACTTGCAGGTTTATAATATTACTAGCTGACCCGGCGAACTTCGTATCGCCTAAAAATCAATTAATGTAGTGATACTTTTAACTAAGCTTTTATAGTTTTAGTTTAACACTAGAAAGACGGAAGGGGTCAAATGACCCATTTTAAAATTTCGTTGCCGATTATTCTGGTGTTTTTTTCAAATATTGACTTGATATTTCTTGACTTTTAATAAAATAGTATTAGTTCACATATTGCAACGTATAAACAGAATAGGAGTTGTGGGAGTGAAAATAAACAAAAATTTACCTATAAAGACGGGCTGGGGTCGTATGACCCATAAGCAGCGTTATTGTTTGTACTGTCGGTAAATCGATGTATTTTGTTTATATTATAAGTAAGTGGTATTGAGTTGGCCTTTGCCTTGCCTATTTTGTTATATTTTGAATAACAGGGTTGCTTTTGGAGCAAAAACTACTTCTGTAAAAGAGTTGTGGAGAAAATTTTGGGGAACAACTTACTATTCAAAAACAATGTCCAGAGATCGTTTCAAAAGTATTATAAAGTATATACGCTTTGATTTGCGACCAGAAAGATTATCGGGAATTGCAATAGACAAATATACATTGATTTCGTAAGAATGGAACATTTATATTGACAACTGCGTAACTTGCTATAGGCCAGACGAAACCATAACAATTGACGAACAAACTGATGCAACCATATGTGGATAAAGGTATAAATGTTACTACTGATTATTTTTTACATCTGTATCGCTAGCATAAAACTTAGTTTCAAAACGAACGACTTCAGTCGGAACTATAAATGAAGAAGTAGAAGTGACATTCCTCCCTACGTGAAAAATCTGAATTTGTCCAATGTCAAATGTTCTAGTAATGTTCTAGTTCTAGAAAATGGCTTGTACAGGTTTTTTTTTTACAATCCGTGACATATCAACAAACTGAATAGAAAAGTACATAGAAAGGATTTTATTTTACAGTTGGCACCTGAACTTTGTAATTATTCAGAAAATTCTACCGCTGATACACCCTTACAGCAGCAAATTTTGCTGCAATCTCCAATGACAGCAGAACCAAGAAAAATACATTTCAATCGAGCACACTGCAAAAATAAAACAAATAAAGAATTTGAAACTTATAAAAAACCGTTATGTGGAATTTGTATTCAGTCAAAAACATTGTTTAGTAGTTATTTTAATTGTACTTGTGGTAATTGCAAGTAAGTAATGAAAAATAAATAAAGTAATAACAAATAAATAAAGGTATTTTACATGTATTCAAAATTATTGATATTTGTCAAAAAATAAAGCAGATACCATGGCCAATAGTACTGGGGTCAAAAGACCCCTAGCCGTCTTTCATGGTAAGCCGAAATTTCAGTCTTTTTAGTGTTAACAAATCAGAGATCACTAAAATCAGTACAGCCGTGCTTAGCCGTTTTTCTCCTTCTGTAGGATGTGAAGAAGAAGAATGAAATACCAATTACTGAAAAATATTATTATATTAATATCTATATGGTACCTACTTTAAATCCATTTTGTGAGGAATCATCAATTACCCGTGTTTCTATTCAGCACACAACAGACCGTCTAATGAAAATATAAAAACGGTTATTCTCAAAGCGCTCGTACCTGTGAAATTGGCGTATCTAATCGATTTATAATAACTATCTAATACCATTACGTGTAATATGGGATCGAAGTGAAATTCAAAGGTAGCAAGGAAAGAGGAACGAATTAAATGGATACGACAATTGGACTATTTTGTAATAGTGGCGAAAATCTTGTTACCTCAGGACTAATATTTATTTTGATTAAGATTTTATATGAATCATCCTTTTAATCGTTCTAATATTTATATATGATTATTTTTTTCTGTGAAAATATTGATAAAATGTTTTGTTCCATCAACGGTTACACTTTCTTTTTTATATATTTATTCCAAAAGTGTTCTACAATATTAAAATAAAATGATGATAACAATCGAAAATGACGAAATTGTAAGGATAAAGATTTTCCTATTTAGCAACAAAACCTGCATTATCTTTAAAAAGTTTTATCCACATCCATACTAATCCAACGAAACGTTATTAAAAAACATTTAGACTGCGTGCGAGATCTCTACCGCAAAATGATGGATCTGATACGGTATTGTGTACAGACAAATATTAATAGAGATATTTCGATAAGTGGCCACGCAATACAATCCTAAGATCACCTTAATAATACTTCATAATAATAATAGCAATCGTTGAGGAAATCGTTTGTCTGTGTATTATTATTATATTATTATTGATGTGCACAACGCTTTAAGCGGTAGTTCACATCTTGTATGGCTTCCGCTCTTTAGATGAAGATAACACACGCTATTCAAAAGATTTAATTCGATAATTGTTGGGTCTCAACCACAACCTTCGAGGTCTAAGTTAAATGTTTAAGTTTATTGTGGGTGCTATGATATTAGTTATTACCTTTCAATTACACGTTTCCTTTTCCTATCATGTATTTACTTTACGTATCTCTCGCCAATGTTGACAGTTAATATGATACTGCTATCATCAGCAGTGAAGGTGTAATAGCCTAGTTTGAACGGTAGGTCATGCCTTTGGTACTATGCTTTGGTATTACCAAAGTCTACTTGGTGACCACTTAACATCAGGAGGCTCATCTGCTCGTTTTTTGACTTCACATGAGCAGTATTGAAATAGTCCTTAAGCCTAATCCTTTCCTTGAGAGGAGATCTGCTATGACGAAGACCTGTAACCTATTCTATTTTTCTTCAGACACAAACGAAAAGTCAACAATCTGCTGCCATCGAAGTCGTCAGCAACGAACCAGAACTCCGGGTCCCAACGCAGAGCACCACCTCCAGCGCCACTGTACGAAGACTTACAAGACATGCCCAGGCGACCTCCACTGCCTCACAGACCTGAAATGGAACCGCAATTAGAGGTAAAATTTATAAGCAATCAGTGTCACTCGGGCTCATTTTAAGGATTCGTGCCATATCATCCTAAACATCCAAATCTTTTCAGGCATTTAGAAGTTAAGGGGGATTAAAGAAACTCATATCCACACATGAACCATGAAAATAACACAATCTTCTTTGCCAGTATTATCAAAACTCATCTAATTTAAACCGCATAATAAAAGTGTCAATATTTTCAAATTGGTTTACACAGTTGCACAAATGAGATAATACATTGGAACTCCTATCTAGAACTTGACCTTAAACAGTGTAATTAGATCAAAATTTAACAAGAATTTATAATTTTCAGATGGTAGAAACAAAGAGACCAAACTGCCAGGGACGCGTCTTCGTTTGTGACACTGGCGGTACCTGGAGAGGTGGAAACAGCTGTGGGGGAGATGCCTGTGGTGCACCATTATATGAAGAATTGCCCCATCGTTCTGATGATTCAATACACAGCGATGATCACTTCGCTGAAGATGAACTTAGTCTCGTCGGTGAAGCGGCACCTTGTCGAACTTGTTCAAGGCCTCCTGCTCCACAATCCTTGCCACATCGGCAACGACATCAGCGTTTGGACAGAAGACCGAAGTCTCTTGAGAGACGACGAGCGCAGCATCGTGTTCCAAGACACGTTCATCCGCCAGACCCTTCGGAGTTCCATGAAGGAGTTCTGTTAGACGCCTTACTAAGATTATATCCTCAAGTTGGTACAGTTGGAGCGAGGCCATCTGGTCCTATGCCAATGGGTGGCGGCGCTTGGCCTGGAGGTGATTTACCAGGCATGGGCTGCTGGAGGGGACCGAGAGCTTCTCCAAAGCCGCCAAGTGGAGACTCTTCTTTCGGCTCCGACTCAGGATATAGCAATAACACTTGTGGTACATGCGGCACGAGAGCATCTTCGCGGCATCGTTTATCAGCAGAAATTCCGATGTCATGAATGTGTATGAACTCAAAGTGGTGGTCTTGTGCCATAACTTGTGCGTGACGGTAGATGGAATAGTATGGAAGCATTTATTAGTCTAACTTATACGGCCTACTTTCCACTGATATTCAGTACGGCCTCCTTGCCTTCTTATATTATAGACATTATCGAATCCCTGTCATACTGAAGACTAAATCCTCGTAGTGTTTATATTTCTACAGATCTGTACAAAAAAACCTAGGTAGAGGTATTCTTCCTATTTAGAAGTAATTTATCAATCATCTCACATTTTCAAGACAGCGTTTGGCTGTTCTATGAAACTAAATTATTATAGATAATTTTGTACAAAATTATTGTGACCATAATACTAGTTAGTCATAGCGGTTTTGTCCTAGTAAGTTATTTCAAACTAGTCCTAAAATTATTGCGATCGACAATCAAATTATTAATTAACGATTGATTTTATGTAAAAATATCATTAAGAAAAGATGTAAATTGGTTCGATTAATATGTAGATATTGTAAAAATTAGGTAAACGAATCAAATTAGAAAAGTAAGTCGAATTTTATAATCATATCACATTAAATTTATCCGCATTGCATTTAATTGATGTAATATCACCATTTCTTTCTAACACCACTTGCATTTTTATCACTGGTGCTAGAAATTCTTCGCCATCCCAATTCCCAACCAAATCTTTCTTTTATTTCTTTGGAATTAATTCCAAAACTTATTATTTTATACAGATCATAGGAATGTGCATATTTTTCAATTACATTTTAGTTTAAAATCTGCTCAAGTTAAAGTCAATTATTAACCAATGTTGCCAGTTGAGCGAGACGCTTTTTGGTTCGATCTTTGACAATGGGCCATTTTCAGTAATCTGTCTACATGTTATCTCCGGTTATGATAGCTAGTAAAGTAATAAAATGAGACAGTTATGTTGACACTAAAGCAACTGAAAATTATGGGTAGATAGAATACTGAAAACTGGCATAAATATCCGTTCTAATACAATTGTGATGTTTTGTGCTTTTGTACAAATCAGACTCATTATTTCTGATTAATATTGAAAGTACAAAAATATGCATATTGCTTTCTGCTTTCAGATTAAAACAGGATGGAAATCCGGTACCGTTTTCCGAAGTAAATAAAATTACATGACACGAATGAGTTGATGGATGCATTAAAATTATCGCTCAGTCATTTTCCTCTTAAAAAGTATTGAATAAAATCAGTAAGTGTTTCAAGTATCAGCAATGTAATCATGGAATTTTATTACAAATTTTAATTTCAATATTTTTAAAGAAGAACAAAAATCTAGTTTATTTATTTCACATAACGTATTCATTCATTAAAAAGACAAATTAAAAATACAATATTTTATCATAAATTAAGTTAGTATATCGTAAATAAAATAAAACGGGTAGAGAATCGTCATTTGTACCCTATTATTTTATTATTGTCAATAAAGATTATATAAATAAATAAAATTGTATGAATTTATTAAAAACCATTAAAATCTGAATTAATGTCGATTTCGATTGCTTTTTGTAACAACCAAAGTTACTATTATACACTGACAAAACTTTATGTAATATTGAATCACAATGATGATAATAATTTAGAACGAAAGAATTGACCCCTGAATATAAAATAAAAATATTAACACTACGTTCAATATCAGTAAATCAGTAGCTCGAGCACGAATATTTGCGAGAAAGTATTCGTATGGTTAACGTAAGCAATTTGTATGGCATTTTTTCAAAAGCGCCCCTATCGTGCGTAAATGGTACTAAAATGCCATACAAATTTGACAAATTGCTTACGTTAACCATACGAATACTTTCTCGCAAATATTCGTGCTCGAGCTACTGGTAATGTTCTTGTATCATAAAAGATACGGTGAGGTAAAATTGAAAGATATACCGTATTGCCTTATCATATCGTTATAGGCAGGAAAACGGCACCGGTTTCATAACTTACCGGTTTTTATAGTCTTGGTTATTTTTATCGTCTATTTAAAAATATGTATTATTTATGAATTATCGATAAATCTCTCACTAAATTGTTCTTTTTTGTTTTATTTATAATTCAAGGAACTAATTATAACAACCTATCAGCTTGTTGTAATTAGTCCCTCTGTGATATTTATTTTTAATTAAATTAAATTGTTTATTCATTGTTTATTTTCGGGAGTTACATCACTATTGTAATTAAAATTATGAACCCCTTTGAGTCAGTTTAAGAATATGAGAAGCACAATAAAACGGAGAATAAATACGTTTTTAAAATAATTTAACATCTTTTAATTGAAAGTTCCCCTCATTTTATTAATACCCAGGTCCTTCTGGCAAAATTTTCCTGGTTTGATATCAGTACCCTGCCTACCCTGTCTTCGAATATAAATTATTCAAACTAAAATAAAAAGTTTCTTACCAGTCGTACCATGTAAAGTTTTCATCATCGACCTGTAACTCGAGCACGAATATTTGCGAGAAAGTATCCGTATGGTTAACGTAAGCAATTTGTCAAATTTGTATGGCATTTTAGTACCATTTACGCACGATAGGGGCGCTTTTGAAAAAATGCCATACAAATTGCTTACGTTAACCATACGAATACTTTCTCGCAAATATTCGTGCTCGAGCTACTGATGACTTTATACCTACGACTTAATGAAGACCCGAAACCCCCTGCATACTAAATTTCATGAAAATCGTTGGAGCCGTTTCCGAGACTCAATATAATTATAATATACAAGAATTGCTCGTTTAAAGGTATTAAATAACTACTTTAATATAATTATGTCAATTATAAAATAGTCAATAATAAATCATGTCATCCTGCATCGCAGCAACTGACATAATAGGGTAAATAATACAAAAACACTGTACAAAATTATTTATGTAAATTAGATATGTAGTATGTTACAAATTAGTACCAAAATAAGTATGGCTAGTATTGTAGAAACATAATTATTAATTATAATATATGGCATAAACCGCTGAAAAGCCGTAAAACTTTTTGACAGCGAATACCTGAATAAAAAGTTTGCAAACGTTTTAACCAGTTCGAAAATTTACCGGTTTCAAACTTTAGCTCATAAAATTCTTGTTTTATGTGAGTCGGCAAACGAGCAGACGGGTCACCTAATCATAAATAACCTGATCGCCAAAGTCGCCAACGATACGTTGCCAGCCTTTAAACTGGCTCTTATGCGCGCTCCAGACTCAGTGAATGTGGAACCGATTCACATAATTTTCGCAGGTTCTTTTTTCAGGCGCCGAGATTCTTGCCGAGATTCTCGGCGAGATTCTCGCGTGAGCGTGGAGCGTGCATTAGGACTGATTCTACACGGACAGTTATCAGTAAACAGGGTGCTATGATTATTATAGAGATTTTTATTGAAATAGCCGACAAACGAGCTGACGATCTACCTAATGGTAAGTGGCTATCCTTTCCCATGGATACCAAAGACACCAAGGCGTCACATCAGTGCATAAGTATCAAAGCATCAGCTTTGCTGGCCAAGAAGAAAGCAATTATTATAAAAGATGTATTAAAACCCGGTAATAAACCTTACTATAGAGGCACTTCAGGTACAATTTCGATAAAAAAACGTGCGTGTATACTTAAGTACGCACGTAAGAAATTATACTTACTTCATATAAATACCTCTCACTCGCACCCACGACCCGACGCGCACTAGCAATCCAAAACAACTCCAGCAAATTCTGTGCGCCTAGTATCACACACCTTCATCATGTCACTTTTTGGCTGTCGTATCGTTAAATAAGAGGTAGTTATGTATAACTTCAAAAATGTGGTAAGTTATTCGTGACTGCAATCCCACCTGTTGGTACTTGGTAAGCAGGTTGGTTTCGACTGAAGACGAATGGAACCACACACTTGAACTTAACTATTCAGCTACACGAATCTAACGAATGTCTTTCTGTGAGTGCGAGTTATTCCAACGATTCGAATATATAATCTTTGTTTTATTATTCATTCTTTGAACTAGATACAAACCAAATGACCCAAGTCATTTTCCGTGAAAGCCTTCATTTCTATTTACTATTCATAGGTTTAAATAGGTCATAGTGAGGACTGATTCTTTTAAGGTTCTGTTATTGAACCAGCAATCAAATCAAATGTGGCTTCAGCCCTTTAAATACAAATGAGCATGAGTCTCTCGTGACGAGACCTAGAACATATTCCACCTCGCTGATCCAGTGCGGATTGGTGGAGGTGGTGGTAATCCAAGTGTCGGAAGTCTTCATGCCACCCGAGGGCCTCCAACGAATCGAAACATTCCAGAAGTTTTTACCACTAG
The DNA here is from genome assembly GCA_911387775.1 of Thymelicus sylvestris. Taxonomy (NCBI): domain Eukaryota; kingdom Metazoa; phylum Arthropoda; class Insecta; order Lepidoptera; family Hesperiidae; genus Thymelicus; species Thymelicus sylvestris. The sequence continues at coordinate 2,877,195 of OU426905.1, forward strand.
CGCTAGGGGTCGTCACTGAGGATCACTGAGGAGTGAGGATCTACACAAGCGCGCTTCAGACTTCAATAAAGGAGACCTAGATCTATTGATTTTATGAGTTAACCTACCTATGTATGTATCAAGTTGTTAGTTGTTGCATACAATGTGCTAATGGGACACGTGAACGTCCTAAAAATTTTGATACATACATACCTACATAAAATTATCGAAAACAATCCTAAAAGCTTTATATTCTTTTTATCATTTCTACTTTGTTCACAATTTTTGGAATATCAGGAAACCATTACAAGATTCGTTATTTATTGTTTAAAATAATATAATTCGTGTATTTAATGTCTTTATCATAATTATTTATTTGTTCGTTAATGAATGTCAATCATTTCTTTCTTGTTGATTTTAAAACCCGAACTAACAAATTGTTTCGTTCTGATTACCTGATTACAATATTTACCAAAGAATGTAAACAGAGGTTTGGGCTGTCGTAATATAAATAGGCATTTCGCAGCGTGTAAACAGTAGATACTCAGTAGTCAGTACTCACTATCACTCCACTATATTGCCTAGAGCTCAGGGTATAAGTTTACTATCGCATCGCACAACTGTTGGATATTCTTAGATGATATAGTTGTGCTGGATATGGCCTAAAAAAACTGATAATATTATGGGTACTAGTAACCATCAATTTAATTCAATTGATTTAAGTACGTTAAGACACTTAGCCTGTATTAAGCATATAAATATTGTCAAGTTTTAGGTACAAACATAATTCATTAGCTATACAAAATAATTTGAAACACACTAAAATTAATTTTACACATTGAAATTAAATTACATCACACATTAAAATTACATCCTAGCTTCCATTTAGAAAACCTGTGTACATACTGCACCTGAAACAATTGCTATTTATTTATTTCAGGCATTATACACATTTAAATTTAATTTTAAAGATATTCGATTATGTCTTAGCAAATCCCTTACCTGGCGAGATTTAAGCGTATAGATATTATTATATTTAAAAATATACAGAAATATCATTTGATGGCAATAAAATAAACATTAACATTAAAATAATCGATTTAACCTTCTCAGGTCAACCGGCCTTGTTTTCAGGCCAATATTACAGTTGGAACTAAAAATAAAAATATCTAGTTCAAAGGAGTTTCTAGCCCGATACAAATGATCATGCCTGAAGAGAAAGTTCCAGGAATTACAGAAATGTTAATTTGAAACATCTATTTGCGCTCCTGCCTTGGGGGTAATACCGACTCGTATGTCGTAGCATCACTCCTTTACCCCACCTCTCTTTGCTTGTACGTAACGTGTAAAAAAGGTAAGTTTTTCTAATTCTTTACAGAATTCTACTTAATCTATTATAATTTTTTATATCAGTTTTCATTTGCCATGGCTTCTTCGTGGGTTTAAGTTGATTTGAGTAAATATCTTGAGTAAGTCCCAAGGGAATTTTAATAAAATAGACTATTTATGTCATTACCTCTTTGTCTCTTTCTTTCTCTCTCACATCCAGTTCTCGTGCAAGTCGTGCGCTACAATTGCAATCCAGATACGATCTCAATTACATGTGCAATATCACCGTCAACAAAGATATCCTAAGAATAAAACAAGACATCCAAAGTCACGACTACGAAGGCTCTTGTTAACTATTCTAGTAATAAATACAAATGTTTGACCTTAAGCTTAACACGTAAATAAATCACTAACATATCACGTTTAGTTGGCCAAAACAAGTTGGTATAACAGAATATAATTACGTTTGCAACAAAACAAAGTTCAATCACACATCGAACGAATAAAAATATAAGTTTCACAAAATACTTATAGGCGAAAACGATTTCACAATAATTTTTTTATTAAAATGAAATAACCGAACCAACTACTGGCAATAAACAAACAAACAAAATATAATTACAAAGTTGTTCGGACATAAATATTTGTAAAACAGCTATTTTAAAATCACAGGCAGACATTTCAATCCCCAGATAATGACTCCTCTAGATATATATTCAATGTCCAGCCCACTATATTAAAACTGGATACTAATTCCAGAAGCTTCCAGAGTTTGAGCCTACAAATTAAGCCGCACAATCCACCTTCAACAAATTACACATGTCACTTCCAGCATTAACACTATGTCAACGACAGAGCAAATATTAATAAGCTGCCTTAGGCTGTGTTGATTTATGTATTTAGACACGCTTGCTCGTATGAATATATTTTAACGACAGTCAACGTACTGAGATGAAGCATTGGATGTCACAACGCGACGTCACAGGAATGAAATTGTTATTAGGGCTGGTATATTGAATGTCAGGGTGGCAAGGATTTGCTTGTAACAGAATATTTGGTCATAGAACGCGAGATTACGATTACAAGTAAAATAAACTTAACTAAGGTTTTACTAATATTACATCTATGAGGAAATTTGTTAGACCATTATCTGGAATAACATGCCTATATACTTATGACATACGAGTAACCGCCCTCGATTTGCTTCGGTTTCCTTTTTTTTTACACCTTGGGTTACATTACTGGAGTTTTACTAAGGATCCCAAATTTTTTTGAAAATATAATATAGCCTATGTCACCCGGTAATAGTGTAGCTTCCCGACAGTGAAAGAATTTTTCAAATCGGTTCAGTAGTTTCGGAGCCAACCCAATGCAAACAAACAATCATATCTTTCCTCTTTTTAATATTAGCATATAATAACGTGTTTAGATAGATAAAACGCGGGCAATTCCGCGGGAAGAACGGCTGGTTGATAAATATTATTGTCGTGTTCATGATACAAACCGACAGACATCCAAAAGACGCACTATAAAGCGAAACGGTATGCTCTATGGCTTCAACCCATTAATGGCCCATTACTGGGCACGGGTCTCTCCTCTTGAGGAGGCCTAGAGAATACTCCACCACGCTGCTCCAGTGCGGATTGGTGATGCTCTATGCTCTAAGGAGAGAATTAAACTAACATTAAACCACTATCAATTTAATACGTATTACTACGTAAACAAAACACGCTCACAGAGATATAAAATAAATAATGTTTACTAAATATTTTGCACTCAAAGTAAACATTGCATTGATTGTATCGCTATTGTGTAAACTCGGTGGTAGTTACTTAAAAAGGGTGTTCGTCGGAATTGGTCCTTGTTGGATAAAGTGGTTTGAAGCCTTACGACACGACTTTGAATCGGCTAATTTAACAATGACAACAATACAGTGACGTATAAATTATGGACTACATTTGAATTCAGCAATTACCATGTCTAAATAATAATATTGAACTGGGCATTGGTCCAATTGGACCAATTTAAGTGCCACGTTTTTATGCGCTCTGTTGCAAATACTATATAATTAAATGTAACATACCGCATTTTTTCTAAAATATCACAAAAATGTTATTATTTATTAACAGATCGTGTCGTCGTCGCCATCGTCGTCTATAAACAGACCACAAAAGAACCAATACCATTGGTTATATTTTGTGTTTTATTCACATACTTTCAGATTTTTGCGGTTCTTTGCCCGTTTACTCTTCATTGTAATAAAGTGAATGTTCCGTTCAATCAGCTGATTGGTGCTTTCAATGGAGTGGATTCTATTTTTGTTGTGAATTTATTTTGTGTACGATGTTAACGTTCTTTTTGCTTAACATTTCCATTTTTGTGTAAATTTTTGCGAAATTCTTTTTTTACTCGCCGATTTTTCTGGGTGTAAGGACATAAAGAGCTCCATCCATCCAAAGTCCAAACCAGGCTTTGCCCATAGTTAGTACATCTTGGTGAATGTGCTAAACAACATTTACAGAAGAGGTAAAGCTTGTTGAGCGTATTTGGGCTTTGTACCCAATTTAATCTTGCAATCCTGAAAATCATGCATAGTGGTAGAGTTTTCTCCATACTAACCAAGTATTTATTCTCGTATTTGCAGTATTCTAGAACCAAAATGAGGCAGCTCATTTATTTAGTCATGCATATTTTTAGGGAAGGTTTTCGGAACGAGTTAATGGAACTCTTCAATAACTTATAGCAATCGCTGCGATAGTGTGTTTGTGGATTGTTTTCATCGACTTTAATATCTGTTGGAAGTAAGCATAACTGTAAAACAGTACAAAATTCAACATTAGTAACGTAAAACCATACTATTATGTCTTCTGTAGCGACCCTGCTTGCGAAGCGAGGGGTCCCGGGTTCGATTCCCGGCCGGGGCATATATTTATGATACAGATAAATATTTGTACTCAGGTCAATGATGGATGTGAGTATAATGATATAACACATTATATGTTTCGTCCATGCCACCCGCGACACAGGTAATAAATATACTGTGGGGGTATGGGTGTGTTATCGTTTATTTATTTATTTATTTATAACTTAAAGGCAAGCATCCGCATTATATACAATACCTAAACAATATGATAAAAACAAATTCCTAGAACACCAGAACGTCTTATTTACGGTCTATACATCCCACCATAAACTTTAGCACTACAAAAAAAAACGAACATACGTTTTAAGGCGCCAAGTTTACCTCCAGTATAAACTGACCTATCATTTTACTCAGGTCTTTTCGTCGTTCGAAAAACACGTGTAAATAGCGGGCCAAAGTATTCTGGCCGTGTGTTTGTATGTCTGAATTCATCAAATAGGACGTGAAGCCATAACTCCTGGCTGGACGGACTTGGCCGAGAGGAATGCAATTTATAAAAGACGAACTTGGCTCAAAATTCACTGAACACTCGCTTGTGACGATCTTTGGATGGTAAGTTTATAAATAGAAGGGTGGATTCTAAGATAAGGTGATATTTTATCATAAGCATAATGATAATTTACTAGTTTTTGCTCAATATTTGAAATTAGACCATAAAATAGTTTTATGCAATGTTATGAAATGTATTTTGTCGTTATTTTGATTCTGATTTTGACCTTTGCGAAAAGCTGGCCCATTAAAAAAATTACGTGCATAAGTGTATCAATGATACCTACATGAATAAATGATTTTAAATTTGAATTTGAATTTGATGTCATATTCGTTTTGTACTTATAATATTTAACATTTCAGTAACAAGGTAATGATTTAAAAAAGTTTTTTAATGACAACACAAAAAGCGTCAATGAAAAATAGAAGTCCTTTTAAAGACAGGAGAAAATAGTTCTTACTCATTTTTATTTATTTATTTATTTATTCTTTATTGCATTCACCTTACACTAGGAGATACAAAGGGCGAACTTAATGCCTATTGGCATTCTCTACCAGCCAACCCAGTGTGACGGAGAGAAATGCGAGGTAGGCGTAAATACATAATTAAAAATGATCAATTTAAAAAAAGAACATAAAATTTTACAGTTAACTAACAATTAATAATAAAATGATATAAATAATATTATGCAACTTGTATTATATAATATCTACATATATATATATATATATATAAGTAATATATTATTTAATATACATACATATAATAATAATAATACATAAATATATAAAAAAAAAAAAAATACCATAAAAAGTGGAAGTAAACAAAACTCGACAGACTTTTAGGGGTTCGGTGAAGTTTTCAAAAATTGTTCCCGGACTAATCTTTTAAAAATGTGTTTGCTGGGTGAACTTCTAACAGTAAGCGGCAGGGCATTCCAGAGTAGTATAGCCTGAACTGTGAAAGATTTTCTGAAAAAAACACTGTTATGTGGTGGAAAAGAAAGTTTTAAATTTCTCGATGAACGTAGTTCCCTGCTAGAGTTGGAGCAGAGATACTGAAATTTTTCCTTAAGATAAGAAGGAGAAGTTGGATCGTGTAAAATAGAATATAGAACCAAGAGAATTCTAGAATTACGCCTTTCTCGGATAGTAAGCCATTTTAACTGCCTTCGATAACTGGAGACATGGTCATACTTACGAAGGTTGAAAATAAATCGAATGCAATTATTTAACAGGCGCTCCAGTTTATCGAGAAGTTCCTGTGTTAGGTCTGAGTAACACACATCTGCGTAGTCGATAATTGGCAACACAAGACTGTTTACCAGCATTAGTTTTGTCTTATGCGGAAGAAAATTTTTAAGACGGTACAGGGATTGAAGCGTTCCATTGACCTTTCGACAGACTTCATAAACTTGCCTACGCCAATTAAGGCAACTGTCAATGTACAGCCCAAGATTTCTGACTGAGTTGGAGAAGGGTATAAGAATGTTGTTATAGCTTAAAGGTGGCAATTTCATTTCGTCAACCCCTGCTAACAGTCTTGAGCTACCAATTATGATGGCTTGGCACTTCAGTGGATTAACGGCCACACCATACTGCTCTGACCAAATTCTGATCGAATCCAGATTTTAGCCTATTTTATTTAAATTATATCTATAATAAACGAATAAATAAATATTTCGCACCAGTAAATTCACGAAGAATCTCTCAAAGACTCCTAGCAGAAGAGAAAACGAAAAATAACATTAAAGGAATACATAAGGAGTACTCAATACCAGTGAATAATAGTCGCAAATCGAGTTTAGTAAGTGTCGAGAGGCACGAAGCTGTTGCCAAGAGACAAGAGATACTAAGCACTTTCTTGTAAACAGCTGATTTATACCTCTTGCAGTGTTGTTAAAGTGAAATACTTAGACAAGATTTGAGCAGAAATGTAATTGTGTATCAATTTTGTGAAAGAGATTCTATCGACCATTGTCCCGGTTATCTTTAGATATCTGTAGTTAACCAATGTGAGCTCCTACAAACCACACTAGACCAGCGTGGTGGAGTATGCACTATGTCTCGTCTATTATGAAGAGAGACCCCCCTTGCTAGTGATTCTCTCTACTTAATTTTTTAACCCCCGACAAAAAAAGAGGGGTGTTATAAGTTTGACGTGTCTGTGTATCGTAGATCCAAACAGATGAGCCAATTTTGATCAATTTTTTTTTGTTTGAAATGTGACTTCATTGAGTGTTCTTAGCTATGTTTAGTGTTAAATAAACTGTCGGGGGTTTTAATTTTAATTTAAGATTATCTCTAAGTTAAAATTACTTTAAAATATCTAAATTACTTTACCATTGCAATATCACTATTAACATTATAGAATGAATTATTTTATTATTAATAAAATTGTTAGTTAACTGTAAAATTTTATGTTCTCTTTTTAAATTGTTAATTTTTAACTTAATTTTTAACTTAAATTGTAAATTTTGTATTTACGCCTACCTCGCATTTCTCTCCGTCACACTGGGTTGGCTGGTAGAGAATGCCAATAGGCATTAAGTTCGCCCTTTGTATCTCCTAGTGTAAGGTGAATGCAATAAAGAATAAATAAATAAATAAAAATAAATAAATGAATCTGAGAATACACTCCGTCACCCCTTGATTGAAGATTTCACGATTTAATTTTAGTCGTAACCGTTTACGATGTTTGTCACATCGCATCGTCTTTGTGAGCAAGTGGCGTATCAACGCGTGGCCCTTTGAAACTTTATTTTTGGCCGTTTCATGGCAGCGTTTAGAATTAATGGCCAGGTGTGTTAAGGTTACATCGGTGTCCTTTGAAATTGATGTAAGGAGAGTAAAGAAAACAAAAACATTATGTCGATTTTTCTTTTTATTTGTGACTAGTAATCGCTTTGGCAATGGGCTGGAGACATAGTTTGAAGAACTGATAATGATTGGGTAAGTTCTCGAATGGAGTCCTCCAGACCTTCAACCTTGGACTGATGACCTGCAGAACTTGATGAGCTATCAGGTATTCGCTGGATTTAAAAGCTGCACTGGTCAGAGTTAAGAATGTTCGGAGAGATCTATGTCCATCCGTGCACCTTCAAACACTGGATGAAAGAAAACGCCCTCGCTTGGCTTTGGGAACACACTCAAAAGTTGTTTAACGAGATTATTTATTGATCACACAACAAAATATAACAAAAATTATACATAGTAGGTATAATAAGTAAAGATGTACAAATGTACTGCTTATTCATTGAGAAATTTCTTCCAGTAGGTATACCTGCGACTGGAGAAATACTTTCGAGAGATTATTTATTTAATAGACATGTAATTTTTATATAGTCTACTCGATAAGTTCAAAATGGTTGAAAATAGAGATACTGCTCTTAAAAATACGTGCGATAGCTCATTCTGTTCGGAATGATGTCTAGAAAAATGTTTCGGAAGCGTTTACCAGCACGTAAAAAATTGCAAAAGTTATTGACAAAATAAAGTTGAAAAAAAAAGTATTTTGTTTTTGGTAATCACTCCGAAACTATTAATATTTAAGAAATTTTAAAACAAGATTCTTAAAGAAGAGGAAATTTCCAAACAATGACTCGCGACTCTCGAAACTCTATCTCCATTATTTATAACTTTAATTTAACGCTGAAAATGGGTCTCCACGCGGCATTTTTAAGTTGCGCGTGCGGCGTCAAAACCAAGTTCGTCACACTCAATAATTTTTTAAGGTATTAATTATTAATTTAAAAAAATAAAAAAAATATGGTGTATTTGAAACACTTCAGAGAATTTGCTCCCGTTGGAAATTATGCTTAAAGTTAACTTTTCAACAAGTTAGACGATTGTTAATTAACTACATTTTCTCGAACTTCCATTTTCATTGTACATTAAAAAAAATGTTGAAGTAATTGTCCTATAAATTTTTCGCTTCGTGGAGCGCTTCTTATATACATGTTTAACGAGATCACGTCATAAAAGTTTAAAAATTTTTAATACTTTGTGTATAATAATTTTATAAGTTGAACAAAAAATGAAAAATCCAAATAACATTATTGAAAATATTTTTTTCCCAATTTATTATTACATAATCGTTTTGGCATTCATAAAAGACATTTACTGACTTGAATAAAAAAAAATTCCCTCATTTTTTTATATTTTTTTTATTAACAAATAGACTATTTCAATGCTTTCAAGAAAAACTTTCTTAATACCTTATTCTTTATAAAATATTATGATTTTTGAAAAAAAAAATTTTTCTTAATAATGATATATAATTGTTTATAATCGTTTTTTAATATTTCTATTGTTTGAATAATTAGTCAAGAATTTTTTTTTCTTAAAAATTATAATTGACCGTCTTTTATAGAAATGTAAAAAAATATTTTTTTTATCAACAATTTCATTGTTTTTTAACTTAACAATTTGTTATAAACAAATTCTCAACTTTTTTATATATTTTTCTGAAACTCCTAAAAATAAAAAAAACAACGATGTATAACAAAGTACAGATAAAAACTTTTTTCAATTTTTAAATTTCGATTCGATAAAAAAACGAAAAAAATGTTTGTTCAACTTATAAAATTATTATACACAAAGTATTAAAACTTTTTAAACTTTTATGACGTGATCTCGTTAAGCATGTATATAAGAAGGGCTCCACGAAGCGAAAAATTTATAAGACAATTACTTAAACATTTTTTTTAATGTACAATGAAAATGGAAGTTCGAGAAAATTTAGTTAATTAACAATCGTCTAACTTGTTGAAAAATTAACTTTAAGCAAAATTTCCTACGGGAGCAAATTCTCTGAAGTGTTTCGAATACACCATATTTTTTTTATTTTTTTTAATTAATAATTAATACCTTAAAAAATTATTGAATGTGACGAACTCGGTTTTGACGCCGCACGCGCAACCTAAAAATGCCGCGTGGAGATCCATTTTCAGCGTTAAATTAAAGTTATAAATAATGGAGATAGAGTTTCGAGAGCCGCGAGTCATTGTTTGGAAATTTCCTCTTCTTTAGGAATCTTGTTTTAAAATTTCTTAAATATTATTAGTTTCGGAGTTATTACCAAAAACAAAATACTTTTTTTTTTTCAACTTTATTTTGTCAATAACTTTTGCAATTTTTTACGTGCTGGTAAACGCTTCCGAAACATTTTTCTAGACGTCATTCCGAACATAATGAGCTATCGCACGTATTTTTAAGAGCAGTATGTCTATTTTCAACCATTTTGAAATTATTGAGTAGACTAATATGGAAACCGATTGGATTGAAACAAAACCAAAGGAGAACCCCGATTTCCGGCCACGAATTATATGTGTTCTGTGGTAGGCATAAGAAAAGACAAGAGTAAACTATATACCAAAAAATTCGTCTTATTTACTAGGTAAACACGTTTAAATCTGAGCCTCATCTGCATTTGCTAAATGAACAAAATAATACAAAAAAGTTTTCATAGTATTTACCTCATTACAAACGATTTTATAATCGATTAAATCGATTACATATATCGATTAGGGATCTTAATAATATATTTTATGAATTATTTATTATTCATTGTAAGTACAAGATTAATTCCTTTTTTCCTTTTTTACATGTTTTCTTATTCATTGTATAACTAAACTATGTAATATATTTATAATTACCATTAAATCGTTACGCTAATTAAAAGACAATTCTAGTATTTTGACATCGATTTCGAGACATTTGAATCGATTGACAACAAAGATCTCTGTTGTAATCTAACCTACCTAATGTCATTTTGGTAACCATAGCAATTATAAATAACACCATTGTCAATAATCTTGCATCTTTTGTGTATTTTTACATGATTTTTACATGATTTTTACTATTAAATTAATATTTTCATCGTATTTGTAGTCCTATTTACTATTGAAACATATCGAAACGCACACAGTTATTTTAATTTTCTATTGCATTCGCTTTCGTACTAGTGTTTTGGTGAATGTGTTTTCGCTATAACTTCTGGATTTGTTGTTGTTGTTTTTTAAACAAATATTGCATGAATATTGGACCCCGAGATCGCCTGTTTTGTGACTGACCTTTTTCTTAACACTGGATGACGTACCCTATATACCTCTAGAAGAACAGTAGGATGCAGACGTTGCAGTACCCATACAATACGTGTATACCTACTGCACAATTTCTAGACGAAATATTAATATAATATTATGATGTGATGATAACTAATAAAATCCCTTTAAAACATGAAATAGCTTTTATTAATAATAATATTCACCCACCTACTTGGTTTCAACCATTACCTACCTACTGTTTAAGTAGTTGTATTTTGTTAGTGTTTACATGTAACTTTAATTTTTACTGCGTCTTATGATCATAGTTATTCCTAATACTGTCAATATTAGAGTTGGTGTTTGGTTTGAGGTAGTAAGTCCCTAGTAACAGGCATAATATATTGCTGTGAGTGACATGAGTGTGACATAACCATATTTAGGTGGAAATTCTAGGATTTCATTAGTTGGCCATTGCTAGCAGACGTGAAAATTGGAGAAATTAAAGCTTTTACAATGATCTAATTGACCACCAATTTTCATTCTTGTCTAATCTGGGCCGGTGTCTCTATGGAAGATGGGGTTCTCCTTTACCCATTGTGTTACATCCATGTTACATCTCTGAAACATTATCCCGTGAAAAATTTACGTGGTGTTACTGAAACATTCCTCATAAACAATTGTTTCTCAGTGAATACGTGGCTTTACAAATCTTATAATAGTCGAGTAAACAGTATGTAGGCAATAACGATGAACACACACAACACACACAAGGGTAATTCGACCGTCATTATCGAATAGCCACCATTATTCCCCACTAATCTCGTATCGATCGCTTATTCAATAATGTGCAATTTAGTTGTGCATAATGTAACGCAACTTGATCGTGATAATATTGTATTTTATTTAATACTAGCTGCCCGGACAGACTTCGTTCTGTCAAAAGTTTTTTTTTGAGATGTAAGCTATCCTATCTTTCAAGTTGGATCAAACTGCACACGGTGTGCAAATTTTATTGAAATCGGTTCAGTAGTTTAGGAGTCCATCGTGGACAAACAACGTGACACGTAATTTATATACAGGGTGGATTTTTGAGACGGGTCAGTAAGGGCAGGTACCTTAACCGTTATAGTTACAGGAAAACTTTCCTAGGAGACTATCCATAACTTTTTAAGATATTCTGAACTGCATTCACAGATTTTTGAAAAAATGTACGGTCAGTGAAAAAAGTGCTAAAATCCAAAAAAAAATATTTTTATGCCTATCGATCCTACTTCGTATGGGGATCAAAATACTCTATGGGACCATTTAAGGTATGAGTACTAGAAATGTCAGAAAACGCTAAAAACATTTTCCATACATTTTGTACTGAAAAACGATAAATCAACTCGAAATATTCTTTATCGCCAAACAATCCTATTTCTTACTGCGATTACAAGATTCTTTAAGGCCTATTGAAATTTAAATACAAAAACTACGGTAAGACACAACATATCACACAAACTTAAAAATAGGTTATCTATTATTCAAAATGACCGCCTTTTTCACGAATACATAAGTTCACTCGTTTTTGTACTGAGCAAGTAGCAGCGGAAAGTTTTCTTTGATGAATATTATTTAAAATCCTCGTTAATGCCTCTTTCAGCTCCTGAACACTTTCGTGCTTTCTTTTGTAGACTTCATTTTTTAGGTGGCCCCACAAAAAAACTCGAGAGGTGTTAGATCGGGGCTGCGAGGTGGCCACTTAATTGGACCATGTGTTCCCCTAACAGCACCTCTTGCAGCGTGTCTTCGTGAAAACGGCGGTCATTTTAAATAATAGATAACCTATTTTTAAGTTTGTGTGATATGTTGTGTCTTACCGTAGCTTTTGTAATAGGCCTTAAAGAATCTTTTAATCGCAATAAGAAATAGGAATGTTTGGCGATAAAGAATATTTCGAGTTGATTTATCGTTTTTCAGTACAAAATGTATAGAAAATGATTTTAGCGTTTTCTGACATTTCTAGTACTCATACCTTAAATGGTCCCATAGAGTATTTTGATCCCCATACGAAGTAGGATCGATAGGCATAAAAATATTTTTTTTTGAATTTTAGCACTTTTTTCGCTGACCGTACATTTTTTCAAAAATCTGTGAATGCAGTTCAGAATATCTAAAAAAGTTATGGATAGTCTCCTTGGAACGTTTTCCTGTAACTATAACGGTTAAGGTACCTGCCCTTACTGACCCGTCTCAAAAATCCACCCTGTATATTAAGATTTAATCGACGACCCTGTAGCCTAGTTGGTAGCGACACTGCCTGCGAAACGAAGGGTCCCAGGTTCGATTCCCAGCCTGCTCAGATGTTTATGTGACAGATAAATATTTGTACTCGGGTCATGGGTGTTATTGTGATGTGTTATAATAGGTATATGTAGTCCGTTCCACCCGCAACACAGGTAAAAACCTACTGCGGGGGTATGAATGTGTAAGCGTTTATTTATTTAATTTGACAAAGAAGCTTCCACTCTTGAGCATGAGAGAGAGGCAAACGACTCGTGTTCCGGCTGGGGGCCTGAGAGCCAGTTCTTTCTTTCTCTTTCTTCTCTCTTTATTGACGGGCAAAGCATCAGTGATGCCGTTGGTGTTGCTGATGTCCATGGGTAACGATATCCACTTACCATCAGGTGGATGGTCAGATCGTTTGCCGGCTGTTTCCATAAAAAGTAAACAGTGAGTAGCTTAAAATCACATCATAAGGTGTTAAGTCCTAAGTCCTCCTGTATCAGGTTTTCGGCCTGGAAGAAGTTATTCTATGACTACGAAGATTATTGCATCAGCGTAGCAAGAGGTATTTTATGTGTCAAAAAAACACAAAAACACAACAAAAAGCACGATTATCTATATTTACTAATTATAAGAACAGGAAATGAATGGAGTAGATTTAATCGAAATAAAACAATTGTAATATACGGAATTCGATATAACATAGTTCTTGACAAAAAATAACCGACTTCAAAATAACTCAAAAACTACTCGTCAGATCTCGCTCAAATTTAATTGGGACCACATGACAAGCACCAGCTTTCGATTCAAAAAGGAATCATGAAAATCGGTTTACCCAGTCGAAAGTTCTGAGGTAGGTAACAAACATAAAAAAATACAGTCAAATTGAATACCTACTCCTTTATTGATGTCGTTAAAAATGATTGCCTATACTTTATGTTATGTGGAATTATGCCATTACAATTTAACGGAAAATAATTTTCTACATTAATGCTAGTGAATATAAAAATTAAATTCAATGAATCACTTCGCTACCCACAAAACCACAAAATGTGGTTTTTGTGGACAGATATAATTTAATTGATGGAATCAGTATCTCTTTTGGACTGTTAATTCTAATGAAGTACCGGAAAAGTTAAATTAATCAAAATGTACTTAATTATATTATTCCGACACCAGTTATTGGCAACCCTACATCGCTTTGCTACGATTTTGAAGCTGCAGGATTATATAGAAATAAAGTAAATATCAGAAAAATAAAGACGTTGAAAACTATATTTAGAATAATAATCAAAATTTGCGGGATTTTCTGCATTATGAAATCGTATTGTTTTCCCTATTATTATATAATTTATTTGATTATTTTGTTTATAAATATTTGCCGACTTAGCGTTAACGAACCTTTTTATAACCTGGTCTGGAGTAATTAGTGGCGTTGAAGAGAGGAGGGGGGGGGGAAAATAATGATTTTGAGAAAATAGCGCGATGATTAGCGATTATGATGAAATGAAAAATAACTTGTTTTATAAGTCGGGGTAAAATAAAACAACCAATACAAACACAAGCAAACATAATAACATGTCATATTGAGCCCCACTAATTGCGGAATAAAAAAATGTGACGGATTAACAATTATATTATAAATTGGAATTGTGACGAATTTACAAATACTTTTTTTCGTGACGAGTTTACTATGTGACCTGTTTACAACAACGCTAGATATTAGAGTAAATACAGGTAAGGGAGTTAAAAAACATGCCTTCGTATTTATCCGACCAACTACCTATTATTTTGTGGTGTTATTACTAGTGATGCCTTCGAATATCAAACCATGTCACCACATTTCATCTTTTATCAGCAGAGTAATTACACAGAAAATTAGTCTTTTGTCCTACAACCTTATTATGTCATTGAATATCGTACGAAGTAATTGGTAATATTACTCGATACTGGAACGCAAACGAAATTATTTCCTAAAACCGGACCAATAGAAGGATGTCCGTGTATAGCCTGTGGAATATTGGTCGATAACAAAGAGTAAGTAAGTCTGCTGTTCAAGCCGCTCGGCTTTGAAATGCGCTACCTGAAGATCTCCGAAACTTATGAGAGATTCTTTTTAAATATTAATTTACTATTAATCTTTAAAAAGAATCTCTCATATATAGTTTGGTTGGCGTGACGTCACCGTGTTACGTGTGTGTGCTGTCACTGCTGTCGCCACAAGTGTACTTGCGTACGAAGTAAAACAAAAACTACATTAATGAACTATGAAATGAAATTGGTAACTGACTTCCAAAAAAGAAGAGGTTCTCAATTTGATTGTATTTTTTATGAGTGTTTTTTTGTGTGTATGTATGAATTTTAAAACAATTCCATAACAATAATATGTACAAACTATTTATACTTTTGATGTAATAAGTTTTAAACAAAATTAAGAAATTTTTTGGTGTTTATGAAATTATAGTAATTATGTATCGACACTTTTGCGTACTTTACTACTCTATGGTCAATAGTGTTGGGAAATTATATTGACGTCAACGTGTTGTGGTCGAATCGGCACGCTGCTTGTAATTAAATACAAATGGATAATTGTCCAATGTTGCCAGTTCATTTCTATAGAAGTATTTTGTACCTAAAGGCTAAAGCATGGAACCGATAGGACAATAATAATTCATTTCATAATGGTATTGAAGGAAATTGTTTGCTTTGCTGCAATAATACTTGCTGAAGCTGATAATCAGTTTATTTAATTGCAAGCAGTAACAATACATTTTATAACACTATAGTATATATTTTTAAATTTTGTTATTGTTTTCAATAATAATAAGACTCCAAGTCGCATTGCCCTATTTTCCGGAAAATTATTATTAATGTCTTCCAAACGTCGTAAAGTTTAGTTGCCGAACCCATCAAATTAAACGTAACCCATTAATTTAGACGTGATTTGATACACTTTTCTTCTGTATTAATATAACTTATAAGCAAGAAACCTTAAACATACCTAATTGCAAAATTATCTGTCACATAACTGTATTTTTTTAAAACCGAAAACCGCACTTATCGACAGGGTGACTAACCTTACTATAATAAAATTAAAAAGTAACAGTTCATGCATGTTAAATATATTTAGAAATAACAGCGAAGTTACTATGCATTCTTAATCCATTAGCGAGGCAAACTGAATAAAGCTGAAATTCGTTAAATAGTATAATTTAATGCTGTAATACGATGATTTAACGATTGCCATAAATATAGAAGATTTAATTGAGTTATGATTATGACCACGCCATAATCTCTAGGTATGGTAACTTATTGTCCCTTCCTTTTGTGGTGATGGAAGCTGAGTTTAATATTAATATATCGATACTTTTTCTTAACGTTAACTGAAATTTAATTTAAATATGACTATAAAATTTTAATTATCTTACATAAACAAAATGATATAATAAATATAGTATATTTTATAATTGTCTAAAATAAAAGAGCTTCGTAAATGTTAAAACTATATAAAATTACATTTATTATAATTGAACAATATAAATTTAATTTAATAATAGCTGCAATACTTTTCACTAATTACTTAGGCTTAACAATCGATTAGGTGTTTCAAATAACTCAGCTATATGAAAAGAAATTAAAAAGCATGGCACTCAACCAACATGGTTTAAACTAATGCACAACACTGATTGTAAAGTAGCTACGAAATGAATAAAGAAATAAACGCTTGAACACTCATAGCCCCGCAGAGCTCTCTGTATCGCGGGTAGCATGGACAATAAAAATAAACCATCTCTATTTGCTTGGGCTGGGAATGAAACCCGGGACCCCTAGCTAGGGTTTTTGAGAAGCTTCTCAAAATCAACTGAACGGATTTTCATAAAATTTAGCACACAGGTAGATTATGTTACATAAATTATTTATTATTCAAGAAAACGCAGGTAAAGTCGCGGGTAGAGCGTTCGTGCAGGTATATCGATATAATGAATATAGTATTCACATCCCTATATCGTATTTCCGTCGCACGTCGCAAGCGCAGCTGTTGCGATGCGTTTTCAGTCCGCCTTTCACAAACTATGCGTATGTTAACAACATTGTTTTGACAACCCTGACTGTTCTTGAAATTGGAACATTCGACTTTTTTTTATTCTGAGTTTAAATTCAATTTGTTAGCGGGAATTTAGTGGCGTTGTATAGTATAGATGTTATCTGTTCAGTTGTCTAGTTCCGGCTGGGAATTTGAGGACAAATTCTTTCTTTCTTTCACTTTTTTCTTGGCCGGTAACGCATCGGCTTTAGGCGTTATCGATGTCCATGGGCGACGTCAACTTGACATCAGGGTATCTCGTCTGCTCATCAGCTATTCACGTAAAAAAATGTAATCACCTAAACAAGATAAATAAAAAGAAATAAATTAAAGCTACCGAAAGAAATTTAACTAACAATAAGACAAAATATTAATTCACACAAAATTTGCAAAAATGTAATTAAAAACACAAAAATGTTTTTCTTGCATTCAAGTAAAAAGAAATAAGAAGGAAAGGAAATATACATCGTACTATAATCTATACACAATGACCTCGTTAACGAGATATTTAAAGTCGATTTAATATTCTAAAGTGTTCGGAAATTCTTGCTAAGCGGATAAAAATCTTTTATTGAATTAAATATGATTTGATCTTAAAACTATTCCTGTATTCCTAATAATACTTACGAGTACCTACTTCAAAAACTATGAATATATGTATAATAAACATAACACTGTTCCTCAAATTATTTATAATCATTATATTTATTTCAGTATACATTTAAGTCTACAAATTAGCAGAACTTGATTTTTTTCAAATATCATCTACATGCCATTCTGAATCGAATGACACATCGTTCATATTTTTCCGAGACTGCTGAAAAAAGTTAACTAAAAAAAAGGACTTGTTGACTAAACTTATAAGCTCGGTAGATTCTTTGAATTGGTATAGAATTTTTTATTTGTAAAACGATTAAAAATAACGAAACTAGTAGATAGTAACTTCTTAACACCTTTTCTCTAACAAACACCCTGTTAAACGAATAAGTAAAGTAAGGAATAAACTTAGTATTAAACGAATTAATAAAAAGCTCGAAACAAACGCTTATTAATTCAACTGCTTGAAAATTTGATAAAGAAAACCTCCTTTTAAAATCACATTCTGTTCACCAAAAATTGATTGGTCATAGAACCTTTTAGCGCCTTCTCAATATATAACCTTAAATGAGCTCCCAAAGAAATGCTTACTTCCGAAGATAGGTGGCAAATTCGAGTGGATCCGAATTCTCGGGGGCCTGTAAAAAATCTTCATTGTCTGAAATACGTGCCCGGCATGCCTGCGTAGAATGGCCTGCGTCAGAAATTATTATTTCTCGCTGACTTCTTTTTTTTTCATTACACGAATATATTTTTATATTTACTAGATGTGATAGCGAACGTTTTGGAGAGAGTTTTTTTTTTCTTTCTTTTGGAACGAAGTTCCTTATCGCGCGTTGCGAAAGGGGGCTAGCTAGACGGAAAAAATTAAGACGAAAAGTTGTAACGACACTTTTTGTCGTCGTCACAACTCGTGCGGCGTCGTTACAAGTCGTGCGGCGTGCGCATGTTTCTCTCTCTCTCTCCCTGCCCCCTCTCTCTCTCTCTCTCTGTCTTATAGAAAGCAAGCCAGATATTTTCGTTTCGTCTTTCATTTTCATTTTCATTATAAACTAAAGAGAAGGTAAATAAAATTTTATTACAATTCCTTCACTAATTTAATTGAAAGGAACTTCGTTCCATCCGGGTGTCCCTTGACAGTCTTGACACCTCTCATTTTTTCTTCTCTCTTTGTAGTGCTATTGATAGGTCGATCAGGTGAATGGTCTCGTCAATTTATTTGCCAGCTATTTCCATAAAAAAAAGATCGTCTACTTTAAAAATTTACATGTACAGTACTTACTTAGGAATCATTTTTTATTTAATAAAATATAAATAAACATTTATAAAATGATTTCAACTTTAGTGTTGTATTAAATGTTTCCAATTTCAGGTTGTATCAATAATACTGAATGGGGGCACATTTGTTTTTAAAGTAAGTATAACACCACACACCATTTATGTATTTATTTAATTGTACCAGGTATATTATTATTTACTTATTTAACCTTTCTTGACCATATTTAAAATGTCACGTCGTATATTTTTTGTAATAATGTGAACAATACAAAAATCGTTGAAATAACAGGCACATCCAGTAAAATGCTTATTTAAATGCGCATAGATCTTCGTTGTTTTTTTTTCATTTATTGACGTTTATCGGCAAGGTTTGCTTGAAGAAGTCTTTATTACGACTTAATGATATAGGTAGTTTTTGTAACCGAAGTAATTATACACCATATTTGGTACGTGAATCTAATGAACTCTCAGCATGGGCATTCTGTATTTATGATGGTTTTTTAATGAGGATAAAATTAAGCCTGAGTATTTGTTTTAGATTATTTACAAACTAGTGTGGCAGAGATTTTAATGTAAACTTAGAATTAGTTTATTAATGGTGTGCCTCCGCTTCGCCCGCGTTTTCTGGAGTAACTATGAGTTGCGGTCGAATTTAAATGCCCTGCCCGGAGAGAAGTCACCAGTTAAAAATTATTACTACGGTCTACTTCTTATCAAGATACTTCAATACCGTTTTTAGGTTATAATAGTTTAACCATAAATTGATCATGTTAAGATTGTAGTAATAAGGCACCTGCTCTTTTCGTAAGGACGGCAAATGGTTCATTGTCGTAGACAGTACATAAAGACTGATAGTCAATAAATACATTATTGTATACAACACAAAAAAGGTCCACTTAAAGTCATCTTCACCTCAAAGTGCTGTAAACCATTTCTAAGTAACACTTTGTATTTACACCGTATAGATTTATCGATCGACATACTAGGAAGCGGTTGCGGGCGCACCTTCTGAAATCTTATCATTGCGAATATCGAAAAACCATTTCTAAGTATGTGACACTTTGTATTTACACCGTATAGATTTATCGATCAAAATAGGAAGCGGTTGCGGGCGCACCTTCTGAAATTTTATCATTGCGAGTGAACACTGAAAAAACTTCACTACTTTTTAACAAATTTTAAAAAAGAGGAGCTTCTCAAATGTTTACTTCTGAATTCTGTTATTTGTCAACCGAATTAAAAAGTTTTTTTTTATTTGAATTCAACATGTTTATTGTTAAAAGCATATATTTAAGTACATTATTATTACTATCCGAAACAAGACGTAACAAACAATATATTTATGTAATATATAATGTGTTTTTTTGAAACTTGATCGAACGAAATGTGTGGATACAAGACAAGAAATTTTATCGATAAAATCTCGTGTCACGGTGTTTGTGGTCGAACTCCTCTGAAACGACTCGACGGATTTTTATGTTTTTTTTTGTGTATATTTGGTAGATTTGAAAATAGGTCGTAAAATATGTGATTAGGGTGTCCCCTATATCTAGATATAATTTATATGGCAGAACAACATTTGCCCGGTCAGCTTGTTATAATATAATAATATAGTACCTATACTCACTTTTATCGGCAGACGCAATCATTAAATAATTCAATTTCCAAACAGAAATAAAAACCTCGACCCTTTAAAGCGCCAATCAGTCTACACATCACTCCAATCCTTATTTAGCATTAAATTTATTTTCGCATACATTGCAAATATTCTCCAAAACGAAACATTGAACGTCGTTACGCGTCGGTGCAACAGACGGCCGCGCTAATTAATACTAAAATCGTATTTCGTCTGTTTGTTTACGTTCGGTTCTGCTTCAGATTTTGTTTAACTACTAAGTATTTGAGTGAAAAGCTTTTAACGATTCGAATAACAGCAATGCCCGTTGGTTTTTAAGTAGGTACCTAATCATGTGTTTGTTTCTATCTATGTTTCGTGAATCGTGAGTTTAGGAGTTAAGTAATTAATACATGTTTGTTTATTCTTCACAATGGTGCAACGTGGGGGAGTATGCTTTTGGCCTTCTCAAAAGGAAAGACTAGTCTAGTATTAGGCCATTATTTGATTGAACTCAAGCTTTCAAAAACTCTTGCCCACGAAAAATAATTTTATTTTGCAGGTGGCATAGACACCCAAAAAATACATTACAATATGACTGAAAACCTGTGAACATACATTTATCTATCGCATAAATGCGAAGATATCCAATAAATCGAACCTAACAACAAACTCAGGAACATTCGCTCGGGAGGGGTTGCCAAAGGTGAATTATTGCAAAAGAGAAACATACCTACGTGAGGGATAGGTACAAAACTTACCTGCAAAAGCCAGTAGCTTCCTACTCCCGACATAATATTATTCAAACATTACCTTTTATTTGTTAACATTGTTAATTTCAGTTGAAGTTGTGTTGTAACTAGCAATAAAAGCGTTATGTATGCGTATTTAGCCGGTAACGTGGTCCATTCATGTCAATGGTACAGGTGAAAAAGATCTGTTAACGATTAGTATTTCCCGTAGCGCAGTAATAAAGGGAAAGTCCTGCGAATTGCTTATTCGGACCTAGGCTTTGGGTGGAGTATAGGTAATAGACGAGAGCGGATGTATTCTATTTTTAATCCAAAACGAGTGGTGTTTTGACGTGTATGTGCATCTGTGTGTTTGTCTGTGGCATCGTAGCTCTCAAACGAATGGACCGAATATGATTAAGTAGGTTTTATTTATTTAAAACTTGACCTGATCGAGTTAGTTCTTAGCTATATTTATTGTTAATAAAACTCTTTTTATACATACCTATAATTATGTATTTTAAAATGTATAGTTATCGTTGATAAAGAAAACATCGACGTAGCCAGCTTCTAAAAGTCTAAAATTCGAAAGGTGCAGATTAAATATCAAGATTTTTAGCCGAGTCTTCTGGCGCTTGTTTAAAACCTAAACAAAGACATCATAATGCAATTTAACTGGATGCGCAGCGCGGTTTTTTCAGAAGTTAACAGAACTCATAATGAAAGAAAACTCAGACGATAACTCACAATGTTGGAAAAAAAACAATGAAAAAACCTTATGGACAACGGGTATGTAAGCATACAAGCTTAGTAAGGGTCCCTCCACTGAAGCCTCCGGTCAATATTAATGAAGGAATGGAGAGACGTCGACAAGTGAAATTTTCCTAAAAATCGACCTTGAGGAATCCTCCTTATCAAACACACGGAGACTACAAACTGCACATTTCACAAAACATTTTTAACAGCTTACAAACCTATAGATGAGAAAACTTGTAGCACAATATTAATCTATGACTTGTGGTTAATGATCACTGTCGCTTACTCACATTATTAACACCAAAGGCATCAAGAGTTGTTGTCGCACGAAAGAAAGAACAAAAAATAAATCAGGAAATAACACTAGAAATACTCGTTGCTTTAGCCGTATTTTACCTTATGACAAACAAAGATAGATTTATTGATTAGCCTATTAAAATAAGCAGATAAATGAATTGTAGTATTATAATTATGAGTTATCGGAACCGCCAAGACAAATAAAATCGCTTTTATCAATAACTTGGACCATTCTCTAACATCGCCCGCCACATTAAAGGATGCGTGTCCAGAATTTTATGAGGATCCAAATGAACCAACCGCCTGAACCGCCCAATGTTATTCTTTCCCGAACATCTGTTTAATTATGCCCAGGAACGATAATGGGTTTAGGTGAATAGATAAAAACGTAATTTCGCCCATTTCGACCTTTTTAATTATTATTATTGCTAATGACTGGGTAGTTAAGTTATGAGCTAATGAAGCGTTTTATTGGAAATTATATGGAAATTTACTTTTAATTACTCATCGATTTTAAATTTTCTTTAGGAATAAGTAAAATTGTGTTTGCTTTAATTTTTACAACTTATATTGTCTGTGACGTCGAGTTTGATGTATTTTATTGTTATTTAGATGGTAGGTATGCTGTGTTGAATCTTGATTTTTAAAGATTTCTGAATTCTTACCTACTTAATGATGTCTCTTCATAATAACAAAATCCTTAGCTTTTACAAAAGTAGTATTACCTTAATAATGTGTAAAATAGCACATAAAAAATAAAATACCAAAATAATTCTGGATTCGCATCAAGTTGCAAAAGCTGTAAAAGAAAGTACTGACTTAACAATTCACTTGGCTGAAAGTTTAGAAAAATCCGCCCGTTTCATAATTAACAAATTACGTTGGGAGTTTCGAGTTCGGTCCGGAATAATATTCAAGTAACTTTTAATTAGTTCCTCATTACACAGTGGTCGAGGCTTGTTTCTTTTTTAAATTATTTTACAGGTTCGTGTTATTCTGAAATTACAAACCCTTCGACGGTTGGCTTCAACCCATTAATGGCCCACTACTGGGCACGGGTCTCTCCTCTTGAGGAGGCCTAGAGCATACTCCACCACGCTGCTCCAGTGCGGATTGGTGGAGGGGTTAGTGGCCAACCCGAGTGTCGGAAGTTTTCAAACCGCCCGAGGGCCTCCGACATGGCTTAACGACTGTTATCTTATGATAACAACCGGGACCGACGGCTTTACGTACCCTCCGAAGCACGGAAACGCTCAAGAAATTTTTGCCACTAGCGGTCACCCATCCAACTACCGACCGCGCCCGCTGTTGCTTAACTTTGTCGATCACATAGGATCGACGCAAGCCGCCGGGCTATGAGCGCTTCTAATTGAATAAAATTGAAATAAAATTGAATCCTAAAATTTGTCAACAGGTATGTTTACAGGTTGTTATTGAACAGTAAAAATATTTGGCTTTAAAGTAATTTTGGTTAGAGCCAAGTGTGCCCCCTGCCGGCTAAGCGGTTGGAGTTGGACAAGCGAAAAAATTCTCAAAAATAGGTTATATGATGAATTTACATGGAAAACTATCATGGCTATGTTAACATAAGTAGTTAATGAATAATAGTCGATAAAGTTACTACTTTGGAACTCTACATTGCGCGTGGCTTGACACGCACTTATTTGAGATAGATATTATTGGTTCTTAACCATCGAATTCTTATGCACTTTATTATAGGTATAAGCGGTGTCTGACTGTATCAGGATCTAGACTTCATCAGAAATGTAATTAGAAAGTTAGGTCCACTTGCAAAGGCTTTATCTACGCATAAGAGTTAGAGAGAATATAATTTCCAACTCCTGGACACAATGGATTTTGTGAGATGGCTCAAAATGACAAAACTATAGCTTGTTATGACTTATGACTTATTGTTAGTGGTAACGACTGTATCTTTGTAAGTAATAGTGCTTGAGTGATACACAGAGCAGAAGAATAATAAAAAGATATAAGAAGAGATTTAAAATATAAATTTAACAGGACTCCGTTTTATAAGATGGTAGATCTTTACCATGATCGAATGTTATATGTTATGATTAGTTAAGATTGAGAATCCAATAATATGCTCTAAGTATTACTACTTAATTATAAGTACCTCCTATTATTTCTGCTGTGGTATTATCTAAATTATGCAAACAAAGAAAATAGCTAAGTTTACGAATCGACTCGCTAAAAACATTGTTATTTATTTATGTCAGGCGCTTCGTGCTTACCTATTTATTTATTGCAATAACTATGATATAAAAACAACATATACAATAATAATATTTACTTACTGAATTGCCATGGTAATGGGAAATCCACTTTCTCATTTGGTATAATGTACCATTCAAGATTTGTCCAAGGATTGAAACTTGACATTAGGTATCCTTGATACAATAACTTAACGTTTAATGTGTCTTTAATTCGTAATCATCCCGAAACAGACAAATATACACTAGATAGAAATTCCTGGAGATAAGTTTAAATTTTTTTATTATTTCACGATAGAAGTAATATGCCAACGTAAAACCATAATTGCAAAACCCGGTTCGCCCTTAACAATTTTTATATAGCTGTCTAGACTGCAAACAGATCACAATCGAAACAACTTTTGATTGATTTTGATTCTTTGATTTGATTCTTCCAACTTCCGATTTCCGACTTACAAAAAAAAAACAATGGTGAAGTTAATTAATTGTTGAACATTTTACTAGATGCCCGAAGCACACCATTAATAAAACACTCCAGACAGTACTAAATATGTATTGTTTTTTTGTTCCTTTAGCCGTTTCGCTCCAACCCATACCTAACGCCTTGTATAAGAAATATCCGTAGGTATTTCGTCATAATATTTTTATAGCTATATAGGAGGCTTAGAGCTTACTCCAAAACGCTGCTCTGATGCGGATTAGTGGAGGAATTAGTGGCCAACCCAAGTGTCGGAATCTGGTTCATGCTGCCCAAGGCCTCCAACACGGCTTGTGTTTTTACTGGAAATCTATGAATCAAACCTGAGACTTCTCTCTGCATGGTTATTAATCGAAGCAGTTACAGAGTGTTTAAAACTTCAGCAATAAAAAAATATAACAAGAGAAAGTGAAAAACATCAGATAAAATTTTTACTAGATAATTGCTTACTTTTTGTACCTTCGGATTCTACCAAACTTCGCACGCGGCGTTTGTAATTGGAAATTTGAATAGGTATAAAAATATTATTTTTTTAAATTCAACTTCCTAACTTTAACTTATTTTTAATTTCCTGGTAATTTATTTTTTGTTTATTTTTTCGTTTACTTGTTTTTTTTTTTGCCTCTGACAGGGCTCAGGAATGACTGTTATTCAATTATAAGAACTGGAATCGACGTGTCAATGTTCCCTTCGTAATCTTTTTCAACTAATGGTCACCCAACTACCGCCGTAACCCGACGTTGCTTAAATCTATTGATAACTTTCCTCATATTTTTATGTAGGTACTTAAATGATCATCAATGTAGATCGACCAGCAGAGCTTCTCTGTTCTCAAATGTGATACCTAATAACTTTTTGAAGAAAAATACTGCCAGGTAATTGTATCTTGTGGCTGTGGCTTTAACCCATTAATGGCCCACTCAGCACGGGTCTCTGTCTTGAGGAGCCTTAGAGCTTCTTCCACCACGTTGTTCCAATGCTAAAGGGGTTAGTGGCCAACCCGAGTGTCGGAAGTTAACCTGCCGCCCGAGGGCCTCCGACATGGCTTAACGACTGTTATCTTATGATAACAACCGGGACCGATGGCTTTACGTGCCCTCCGAAGCACTGACGAAGCACCAGGTATTTATAACTACAAGATAAATAAATAAAGTAAATAAACGCTAACACGGCCATGTCGCGGGTGGCATGGACGACACATGTTACATCACAATCACCCCCATGACCCGAGTAGGGACTAATTTATCTGTCACATAAACATCTGCCCCGGCCGGGAATCGAACCCAGGACCCCTCGCTTCGCAGGTAGAGTCGCTACCAACTAGGCTACAGGCTCGTCAAATAAAACATAGAAGTGAAAACTTAATTAATCTTGTGTAAAATCCACTCCACTAAAAATATTCCTTTCCTAAGCGCCTGCAGCTAACGTCTAGCAAATTATGCAATTCGCGCAATGCATATTAATTTTTAAGAAACTAAATGCTCTCACTTTAATTGAGTAAATATGCATGGTTGTTAACTACTATAGGTACTTTTATTTGCAAGCGCTTAATTCCTTTTTTTTGGTGCTTATATTTATATTTCTTTTGACTTTAAGTTTTGCTTTGAAGTCTTTTATTTTTGGTTTGAACTTTGAAATACCTAAATTAGGTTGACTTCGTCGCAGTTAAAGACAAAGAAAATTTATCTTGTTAGTTGTTACCTTTTTAAGTGTTTTTTGAAGTACAAGCAGCAAAATAAACGGGTTCGATTTCAGGAATTTTATGTGAGAAAAGGGTTAAATCGTGGATTTTGCTTTTAGTTATTATTTATGGGAATATAGGTAAATGCTTTTAGTTATTTTTTACGGAAATTTTGTTTTATTTAAATGTTTATCATAAAGAAATATAACGGAATTGCCGAAATCGCCTTTCTTCTATAGCCCATGTCCATAACCCGTGCTTCTGTCTGAAAGGAACTTAATCTGGACAAGTTATTTGGAATGTTTGCCCGCGTGCTTCATCAGTCCCGAACAAAGCGTTCTCGCGATCAAAGGACTTTTACACACGGCTTTGTTTTGGGAGCGGTTTTAGCTCAAAAATATACCTATTTGTCAAAGTCTATTCAATTGACAAGCTCCTGTAATATGAACTATTTCAAATACAAAGAAGTATGTAGTTATGTACCTATGTGACGTAAGGTCATGTTGCGTCCAAACAACTTTCTTAGTTCGTAGCACCCTGGTGAGTATTGAGAATTATATGTCTATACTAATATTATAAAGAGAAAAGATTTGATTGTTTGCATTGAATAGGCTCCGAAACTACTAAACCGATTTGAAAAAAAATTTCTCTGTTGGGAAGCTACACTATCCCCGGGTAAAAGGCTATATTATATTTTCAAAAAAATTAGAGATCCTTAATAAAACTCTAACAATGTAACCCAAGGTGTAAAAAAATAAGAAAACCGAAGCAAAGCGAGGGCGGTTACTTGTGTTCTAATAAAGTAATAAAGTATTGCGCCAGAGTCGATAGATGGTGCCTTACTTGAGAGTCTAGTTCGGTTGCTAGTTACTCAGTTACGAGTCAATCTCTGCTTGGCTGTGTGAGTGGACGGTAGTGTCTCTACGAATGTGTGACTACTTGTTGTTAATATAATTGGTTTATTCTTAATTTGGATACGGGTGGTTAAAAACACACGTTAAGGGTACATTACGTTAAGGGTAACTCCTGTAATTTGAACTGTCTACAACAAAGGAAAACCCATATGGGACATACCGTCATGTTAAGTCAAAGCGAACTTGCTTAGCTCGTAGTACACTAATGAACGACAGGTCAAGCTATAAAAATCCCCGCCCACAATCAGAACGTCATTTAGTAACATGTAGTAAAAATATGAACTTTTAAATTCCTTTACGAACAACGCAATTATCAAAACACAATAGTTCATTACTTCATCTAACAATAAGTCATAAGGCCCTGCTTACTTTCGCTTAACCGTGAAATCAACTTAATTTCTAGAGGTGCCATAGTACAAAACGCAAATACCTCTCCTTTCACATGTCCTGAATAAAGCATGCCCGCAATGTTCCCATTCAATGCAGAAGCTTTGAGCTTTGAGCTAACCTTCTATTGTTTTGATATCGGCTCAGACCCACGGTAAATGCAGCGACAAATCGTATGAGATTCCTTGACTTATAATATGGCTCTGATATTTATTTGATTTGGATGACGACCTGTTATAATTATTTTTTGTGAAGTGTTTTTTACTTAAAATGAAGTTAAAGTTTAATGTTTAAGTTTATGCCTTATAAATAATTTTATCACATAATTTTTTTTGTAAGTCTAATGGGGTAGGTGTTTTCTAATTAGTTACCTATTACGAACAAATTGTTGACTTATTTAATCTTTTAATATTTACCAAGCTTTGACTTTATAATGCATTAATTTCAAAGAAAGAAGCTATGTT
The DNA here is from genome assembly GCA_911387775.1 of Thymelicus sylvestris. Taxonomy (NCBI): domain Eukaryota; kingdom Metazoa; phylum Arthropoda; class Insecta; order Lepidoptera; family Hesperiidae; genus Thymelicus; species Thymelicus sylvestris. The sequence goes on from OU426905.1 coordinate 2,905,740, forward strand.
TGTTTAAACAAGAAAATAAATTACTTGGATTGAATATGCAGTCTTTTGTCAGTCATACCACGCGGGTCATCTTCTTTTTCATATAATATGATATAATCTATTTGCTGTTTATCTGCTGTTTATTTATTTATTTATTTATTTGGATTGCCAACGCAAGAAACAGTGCAACAAGCTTGAAATCAACAAATAATATAGATATATTCATAACTGCTCTTTCAATTAAATTAAATCTTTTATAGACAAAATAAACATCCGTATGTTTTCCTAGATTCAAACAAAGGGAAATTCTTGCAATTTAAATGCATGCGTCTCAGCACTCCTGGCTGTTGCTAATACTAATACAAATAACTAGTTAATTTTCTACAGCAGCTCAGTAAGTTGAATTTAATTGAAACTATATAAATACCGACTAAACGCCCCCGTTTTGCATCGGGAATCGTATTGGTACTTTAGTTGGAAAAATGTTTACATAAAATTGTTAAAGTGACATAATTAGGTAGTTTTATTATTAGATTTATATAGAAAGAACAATGCCAAACTTCCATACATAGTTTTATTTCATTTTCAACTTGAGCGTCTTAAAATAAAATATATTCTAAAAAATGCAGCATTAATTTCTGAGCTTAGATATATAAGAATTTTCAGCAGGCACACCCCAGAACCAAAGTATTTTGATATTGAATGTTTTTTAACCATAGAAGTATTATACATAGAGTACCTGGTAGGCTGGTACACAACAAAACAACGATGCCGGAAGAGTATGTGATGTCACGAATGTCACGATGTGATCACTAAACGTCAACGTCAATTTTAAAAACGATTCAAAAGTTGCCATTTTGCTACTACTGAAAGATTAAATTACATATAAGAATTTCATGAACATGGAGAAAGTAATATTTTTAAATATAAAAATAAAAAAGTTCAAGCAGAATGTTATTTATTTATTAAAGATTGCCCAAATTACTCACTTTACACAATATGAAATAATTAAAATCAGAAAATATATACGACCATCAAAATATATTTTCTACCATTAGAGTACAAAAGTATGAAATGGTATCATTTTTACCGAATGAAAATGGACTCTCTGGAACTACTGGTTCGAATTGAAATTTTTGTGTGTTGGATAGTTCATTTATCAAGTAAGGCTATAGGCTATAAAACATCATATATGTATATTATTAGTAGTGAGTTTTTTCCACAAATTAATGCAGGTGAAACCGCAGGGCACAGCTAGTTTTGTATAAAAAATCGCTCGTGATCAAACCCGTCCCGTTTACAAGATACAGGATATACATGATGCTCGTTTAGGTAGGGCGTATAATCATAAATATTTTTATAGCCATCTCCTAAAATCATATTGCTATTCCCTTCAACCGGATCCCATAGTTTGCATCCGGTTAGGATGTACAGGTTTTACCAAGCCGGATAATATTAATGCATGTTTATTATGTAAACGTATTGATTTCGACATGTTTCAGTGGATTTTGTTTTGTTTATTTTCTGTGTATGTTAATTTAATATAGTTATATAAACGAACACCGATATTCACATTTAAAAAATTCTTTCTATGTTCCATTATAAGCTGCATATCATTTATCATTATGCAAATCTGATGGTACCTAAGTGACTATCGTCACCCATATACATTAGCGACACCAAAAGCATCACTCAAAAAGAGAGAATGAAAAGAAAGAAAGAACTGGCACTCAAGCCCCCAGCTGGAACACGAGTCGTTTGAAGACTGACTCAAGCAAGAACCAAACTACCCAGGCGGACCCCATGGAGAAATATTAATAATAGAAATAATGGTATTAATCAACTATTAAAATCAATATTACTAATATAATCCCTTTCATTGAGGTTCCGTAGCACCGTGGGCCGGATTTACGCGGCTCTTACGACACCCATCCTACGTGAGGTTAATATTCTAAGCCACCCCAATACGTTTTATCCTACCTCCTTGCTAAATTTTAAATAAAATAGACTAAAATAGGTAAAATAGACTTAACTATTTAAACTTGACAGATCGATGTATACTTAACGTGGACGGGACAGGGACGGGACGTGGCCGGGGGCATAAATATAAGTGCGTCTCCCCGTTCCCGTCCCGTCCGTGCCTCCGTGGCGTATGCGCTATCGTTTACATTTTCTATGAAACGATGTTTACAAAACTTCACGTCCTGTCCCGTCCCCGTCCCGTCCACGTTACGTATGCATCGACCTGTCAAGTTTAAATAAGTCAAGTATTTTTTTGAGATTTCGTATTCAGTGTAAATCTTTTCGCTTTTATAAAAATAGATTACTGCTTTAAAAACAATAACATACGATTAATACCGTAATCCTTTTTTATTAATTGTGAACGCATTCGTAAATCTACGTGTTTTCCTAAACAAGCGCCATTATTTTTCTCGGAAAACAAATATGGCGATTTTAATTGGTTATGGCTTCAATTTGAACACCTGCTTCCACGTTCCCTGTTAAATGAAAAATTATTAGGTAATCCTCTTAGCTCGGCTGCCATAGTGGTTTGTATGGGAGCTTTTCCACAGAGTGGTTTCGGGTCGAATGTCGTAATTTTTTAACTGACTCCAAAAAAGGAGGTATTCAATTCGACTGTATTTTTTATGTTTGTTACCTGAACTTTCGATTGGGTGAACCGATTTTGATGATTCTTTTTCTAATCTAAAGCTGGTGCTTGTCGTGTTGTCACACTTTAATTTGAGCGAGATCTGACAAAAAGTTTTTGAGTTATTTTGAATTATTTTACGGTTATCCTACTTCCTACTACCCTGCTAATATAAATGTAAAGGTTTGTGAAGATGTTTGTTACTCTTGCACACAAAAATTACTGAACGGATTTTCATGAAATTTAGCACACAGATAGATCATGACCTGGAATAATATAATAATGTGGGATATTTATTATCCCGGGAAACGCAGGCAACGCCGCGGGCAGAACGCTAGTTTTACAATAATTTACTCGACACTGATTAATTGAGTAAGAGACGTACGTCGTATTAGTGCTGCTACTTCGAGCGGTTAATAAACAATTTTTGGTTTGGTTGACCCCTTGTCTTCCTTACCACTTCCCCTCTGAGGCCCAGTTTCTTCAAGATACTCAGGGAGGGATAGCTCAACGTACACTGGTTTCTCAAAGCTATCCGCCTAATAGGGTCAACCATCACTCAAACAGCCCTATGAAATGGGCGAAATATTTTCTTTATTCGGATTGTCATAGAAAATGAGTTTTGTTTTATTTCAGGATGACGAATGGATGATAGGTACGAGTAATAAATTTTGCATATTATCTTTCTTAGTTTAGGGTTTTTTTGGTTTATGGGAAAATGGAACATAGGTTTGTAATTTCCTCGTCCGACATATACGAACAGTATTTTTTGCAAAGTTATGCTTTACTGTACAATCAATTTATATAATTTTAACAATTTTTTTGTAGTTACAAAAATTTTTTAACAATTTTTTTTGTAACAACAAAAAAATTGTTAAAATTGTATAAATTGATCCCAAGAAATTGTCATTACCATACTATAGGTATCTACAATAAATTAAAGGTTCTAGTTTATTTATTCACTGACGTATGAAATTAAATTTCTAAATAATATCTATATAAAAATATAAAATATTAAAGAACAATGCCCAAAAATTATTTTTATTTTTTGTAGCGTCTTAAAACGTCAGTTATACCGAAGCAATTCAATATTTTTTTACGTATTTTAATATTAATACCTGTACCCGTATTGCCCAGGGTAAAATAATTTCAATAATAAGTGATGAATTGACTATAATAACAATGCATGATGTCGATATTGTCCATTTTCATTCGGTAAAAATGATACCATTTCATACTTTTGTACTCTAATGGTAGAAAATATATTTTGATGGTCGTATACGTCCCGTACGGTCGTTTACGGCCCGTAAATGGGGTAGTAGAACCAGCTCAAAAGCTGAGAAATAATCCTTTTCCGATAATAATAATAATCATTTTATTTCAGAAATACATCCATATTCTGTGTTAGTAGATAGTTATAAGCTAATGCTTGATTATTAAACCACCTGATGGTAAGCGGGAACGAAGTCATGGATGGATGGTAAAGCGTATTCACTAACTCAATAAAAGCTTTTTATTTATTTATTTATCTAAAATAGTTCAGATTGGCAGACATTACTGCAAGTATACTGGTTTCCTCATACAAATTTTCTACACTGAAGCAAATCATCAATTTCTAAGGTAAGGTAAATAAGTAAGTAAGGTATAATATTATTTCAGTAGCTGTTATGCAGTATTTTTTATACTTGGATACTTGACACTACATTAAGACGTTCATCATTGAACTAGAGTAACAAATACAGTCTTATTCCTTATCTTCATTATTACAACGAGAGCGTCGTACTTTGCAGCGGAAAAACAATCAAACTTTTGTACCTATATTTTATCAATTATGATTGGCTGTCAACAGTTATCATACAGCTATTGGACGGGAGCATTCAGAACTTGTATTTGTAAAGTGTTTTTTGTGAGATTCTGATGATTAATGTCGAGTAAAAAATAATATTTTTGTACATCGCTCATTCGCTAATCTTTCGATATCAGACATTAGCCTATAAACGGGCAATGGTTTAAACGGAATACATTTTACTCGGCTCTTTATTGGTTTTTCATTTGTTTCCCTTTGTACTTTATGTTTATGATATTGGGAGATCCTCGGAGTAAAATGATAATGCGATTGGTAGTAAGATGTTATGTTTTAAGGCAATCTTGATATTGATAATAATATTGTAACTTTTATAGGAACTTCTTTTTTTCTACGGCTTCCCTGGAGTACACCTGCTGGTCCTGTGGTGAAACAAGCTGCTTCAACAGTTGGTGCCAGTGACCAAGATACCTTTTGTTTCTATTTTTAAACAACACTTTACTACTTTTAAACAACAGGTTAACTTTTTGCAATGGAAGTTTCTTTTTTAGGGTTCCAAAGTAAAATCGGAACCCTTATAGTTTCGTCATGTCCGTCCGTCCGTCCTTCTGTCCGTCTGTCCGTCTGTCCGTCCGTGCGTCCGTCCGTCCCTCCGTCCGTCCGTCTGTCCGAAGCAAAATGCCGAGATCATTAGTGCTAGAAAGCTGTAATTTGGCATGGTTATACAACAGCTATGGATGCTTAACTTTTACTTTTTTGCTTATTCTGAAAATGACGCAATTGATGTTACAGCCTTTTCCGATGCGGGTGTCGATAAACATACTCGTATTATTGATTTTTACATAATAATATGTCACTATTTTATTATTTATCTTCACTAGTTTTGGCAGCAACTTTTTAGGAATCTGATTTCTAAGATGTTGAGCAACTTAATACAGATCTGACATGAAGCATCTGTCTGACTGTCCCATCGTTAAACAGATATGAACGTAAACAAAAAGTATCTTTTATAACGTATCTCTTGTAACACATCTGTATTTCACTTAAGGCTCAGGACTTGTATCCCAATTACACGATAAGCCCTAAACGTTTTATTTTCTTACGTAGGTATTTTATGAAGAGCCTCTACGGAAGGCTTTGTATGCCGCGTCAGCAAGAGCCCGGAGAGTGAATTCAAAAGTAAGTGCCGAGTTGCCGACTCAAATGTAAGACTTTCTCTGAGTTTCTCGACTTTGCGAGTTTTTCACAGAAATCTTGCTTGTTTGTAAACGTTTGCGAATCATGTATGGACTTAGTTATGTACCTGCTACTTAGTTTACTTTGTTTTTAAGACCTAATTGTTTTGTTTACAGTTTATAAACAAACAAAATGGGTGGTCGAGAATATATTTAGTATTATTAACGGTATAAGAATAGCTTATACGGCATAAGTTGAATACAGTTTTACCATGGCGCGCCATAATAAAACTGTATTCAACTCGCGTGCGGACTGTATTTAGATAAATAATATTTGGTTATGTTAGCAAGTAGGTATAGTAATAACTACTAATAGTAAGTATCTACGTGTAGTAGATATGATGTGATTTTTTGCTAGGCAACTGACTTGAGGGTAATACATTGATAAGAGTAGACATTGAAAACAGCCGCAAGATAATAGTTAATCTTAACAAAATACACTGTGGTGTAAGAGTCCTTTAATAAATCTATCTCGAATCGTACAAAGCCAACGTAAGTTAACCTAAAATTCAGAATTCAAAAAAAGATATTATAGAACATAAAAAAATAATATAAAAATTTGAAATTGTTCGTGTGACTGTAAAAGTTAAGGAAGTGCAAAATACCCACAGTTTCGCATGAAAATGTAGTAGGTATAATAAACAGCCACACGCTTTAAATTACGTATTCACAATCCAAATACCGTACAAAAACCACAGACGCTCTTTAATAACAGACCAGAGTAATACCCGTCACCAAGGCGAATACACAGCAAAACTTTAATATTTAACATAACGCACGGAACTAACTGCAAAATTTAATAAGCCCACGCCATCTGTTGGGGGCGGCGTGTACTGCGAAATTCATAAAACGCTTAATACTTACTGCCGTTGCCGTCTGTCTGTACACGTCTTTATGACCCAGCGTCGGGACAGAATTCAAAATTAGAATTGGCCCAATTTGGATTCTTTATTGCGACGTCCGTATTCGAGGGTTGGGACCGTTATGTCCGCCATATTGTTTGTGACAGTTTTTATTTAATTCGTACGATTATGCACGTGCGGTTCTGATTTTACGGATAATGAGCTTTGAATTTATCCAGTAATTATTGCAAATTATTATAATTGTATGTAAATAGAATTAACGTGAATTGGGCTCGCAGTTGTGTTTTTAATTTAATTTGTAGTAGGTACACTAGCGCTCGCTCGCGGCTTTGCTCGCATTTATCTACCGAGATAATAAGTACCTTAAATCATGATCTACCTGCATGTAAATCTGTTTAGCAGTTTTTGCGCGAAAGAGCAACAAACAAACTTTCACATTTATAATATTAGTAGTATGATGATAATGCCTAAATAATAGAACTGTTTAGTCATGTTATATCGTCACTACAAAAGATGATATTTTACACTAAACAAAATTTCATAGCAATGATACTAGACAATCTCTATAATTGACCCTTGAGTCCAAGCCAAACAGATCTCATCGTGCACTCTGAACCCTGAATCGAAACCTGTCATTACGAATGAAAAAGTCGTTTTTCTTTTGAAAAAGTTGTTGCTTATTAGTACCAGAATAAGCCCTTAAAAGGAAATTAACATTGTAAAACATCCTGTATATAACAAATTCATGTTGGAGCAGCCTGTAACATCATCCAGTTTGTATTAAGGTTTCGTCATAGGAATTCTTTTGTTATGAGTTCCCTTTACCTAATCCAAATGAATAGAAAGAATAATATTATATAGACGGACCTAATGACAGTAGATATATCTAGGGTTGGGCAATATACCTTTACAAACCGAATGACGACAGCAATTTTCCCGCCATAACAAGACCGGGGAAGGGCAAAAAATTTAATAATGATAGGTACGTCGCAAAAAGACAATATTCATATCTCACCCGGATTTATTCGTTTACGTCACGTATGAGATTTAGAAGGTCCCGTAAACTTTTATGTCAGCTATTTAATACTATGTTTTCATGAAATATTTCCACCGCTTTTGTCTCATTAGGCAGATGCCAAAAAGCCGCTATTCCTGACCTTTGCTGATTCCTGAGGTATGTTAAAATCAGGCAACTCGGACATCAGACAACTGTTGTTACAACTTTTTTTTTTTTTTATTATTTATTTAGCTTTTTGCACCATACAATTTGTATAATAGCAAAGGCGGACTTAATGCTAATAGCATTCTTTCCCAGTCAACCTTCGGATAGTGAGAACCCAACGATATATACTTTATTTATATCTTGTATAATTTAACATATTATACCTGTTTTTAAAATGTAAATAGGCCATGCGGGGATGACATAGTCACTGCGTAACAAAACCCTTTCTAATAATAAAGATTAAAAAAGGTAAGTTGATTTTTTTTTATCAAATATTTTTTATTCAATAAATATTACAATTTTTATTTATTGTACTTGCAAATTACTTATAAACACGACAGAGTGCTTAATTTTACCAATTTATTTAATAATCCTTGCAAATGATATGAACGACTATAAGCCCAGTAAATTATTTATTTATTCTTTATTGCTCCTTATAAGTATAAATGATTCAAAAGGCGGATTTTATTCTAAAATCATTCTCTGCTGGTCAACTTAGGGAAGTAGAAAAAGAATGTCTACCAAACTAATGATGGTACAAGGTTCAATCCCCGAAGTTCTTCCTGAAATCCTACCAATCAGATTACAAGTATCTATAGTAATTTATTTTTAACGCCCTCCATTTACTACCATAATTACAGGATAAAGCGAAATAACAGAAATGGTAGTTTTTCTCGACAAGAAAAAAAGCGTAATAAAATCTTCAGGAAATTGAAAGGAACAACTGCTGTATATTGGAATAAAATCTATAAATCCATTACGTCATTACACTTAAACTGGTTTACGACGGAGATCAAGATTGGCGATAAAATATCTGTTTGTGCGCCTAATACCAAGTACCAGCGTTTAGTATAGTAATAAAATTTTTATTTCATTCATTTTACGAAAAAAATATGCAGGTATTTTCGTAAACATAATAATTTATAAGAATACGCCTTGTATGATATAAATATGCAATTAAATATAGGTACGTTAATAATTGTCCCTGTTCGCCTCGAAAATATTTTTATGTTTCCAAATAATTCCCGCCCCAAAATGCTTTGGTTTCCCTGTGTTCTTGCCATCTGTCAACGTTAAACTTCGTAATCAAATACTGTAAATCTTACAAATAAGATACTACTATTATGTACTTTTATGTCTTCTATGCAAATACCAAAGTCGGTTATAATTTTAACCCGCTTCAATTGCACACAACACTGAACGGATTACAATTATAACCTACAAATCGATGCTACCAGCTAAATCGATTTCAGATGTAACTTCTCCACAATTTTAACCAAAGCCTGAATCTTTAAAGTACTTAACTATTGAATACCCCATTTCAATGGCATGAGACGCCGCTCTACAATTCAATTTGTTCAAACAGTCGGGATAGCACTCGAACACGGTAGAAAATAACATTTGAGAATCGAAGCTGAATTAATCTGTATTTGTGAGCGTTAGATCACACTTTTCCATTAGATTCTTTCAGTGACTCACAGTTTTGACCTATATGTACAACTGACTCGATGCCGACTCGTGTTAGCTACTCTTTGGTAGGGCCACAGCACATTGTTGACACTGAATCTTGTGCATTCAAACAAAATTCTTTCGTAAATTTGAAAAAAAAACTTTTACTAACATAACTCTTGTATGATGTTGTAAACTGTAGCATTTAATTGTTATACATAAATTTTACGAGGAATTTTCTTTTTTCGATTAGGTAAAAATATCATATATGTATAAGATATCAAATATGATATTTTACCCTTAAATTCAAAATTCAAAATCATTTATTCAAACAGGTATCATTGATACACTTATGCACGTCATTTTTAGGGTTCCGTAGCCAAATGGCAAAAAACGGAACCCTTATAGATTCGTCATATCTGTCTGTCTGTCTGTCTGTCTGTCTGTCTGTCTGTCTGTCTGTCCGTCCGTCCGTATGTCACAGCCACTTTTCTCCGAAACTATAAGAACTACACTGTTGAAACTTGGTAAGTAGATGTATTCTGTGAACCGCATTAAGATTTTCACACAAAAATAGAAAAAAAGCAATAAATTTTGGGGGTTCCCCATACTTAGAACTGAAACTCAAAAATTTTTTTTTCATCAAACCCATACATGTGGGGTATCTATGAATAGGTCTTCAAAAATGATATTGAGGTTTCTAATATCATTTTTTTCTAAACTGAATAGTTTGCGCGAGAGACACTTCCAAAGTGGAAAAATGTGTGTCCCCCCCCCCCCGTAACTTCTAAAATAAGAGAATGATAAAACCAAAAAAAAATATATGATGTATATTACCATGCAAACTTCCAACGAAAATTGGTTTGAACGAGATCTAGTAAGTAGTTTTTTTTTAATACGTCATAAATCGTAAACCGCAATACCTCGATCAAAGTTACAACGAACTTCAAGAACTTTTATATTATGTTACTTGCTGCTACGGAACCCTTCATGGGCGAGTCCGACTCGCACTTGGCCGCTTTTTATTATCTAACAAGGCCTAAAATTTATATCATCACACGGCTGCAGTGCAGATTGGGTTTCGTAGCTCAACCCAGTGTCGGAGATTATTATGCCGCCTGAACGTCTACGGTGTAGACTCTACGATATGTAGAACGACTGCTATCCGACCATACCGGTTCCGACGGCAGACACGTACTGAATACGAAAATAGTCAAGAACTTATGTCACCAATTGTCATCAGATGTGTGACAAATAAATACATATCTATATTCCTAATACCAAATAATACTACTACTAATAATACCACTTCCCAAACCAACCGAAAAAAAGGAAAAGAAAGAAAAGACAGGTACCTTAAGCCTCATGTGTGCGGTGGGCTTGCAGCTGATAGAAGCTCTCAAGAAGACATTGAATCGATTGGCACTCGAGCGAATCTATTTTCAGATAGAAGCAGTCCCGGCTTGCTTCTAAAAGATTGTTTTTCATGCGACACACTAAGTGAAGTCCTCTTCAAATAAAATGTCAATTCGTGAATTTCTACTCAAGTTGCGCGAAATGCTTGCAAATAACGTACCTACAGTGTACAGACTGCTGGTCTTTTGCGTGGCGTTTACAGCAAAATTGATCAAAGCTATCATTATAATTCTAGGATACACTGTGCTCATACTAATTTTACAAATTTTAAAATTATTGAGGATGTACGTATGTGTGGTGGTATCCGTTCACCCAAATACTAGTGAACTGATTTTAATGATATCTAGCACACAGCTTGACCATGAGCTGTGAAAGAGCAACAAGCACCCATGAACAAACTTTCAGATTTATAATATTACTAGAATCAATATTCCTCCTAAATATTATACTTAATACCGTGTAGGTAAAAGTGGTTACTTTTACCTACACGGTATTAAGTATAATATTTAGGAGGAATATTATATTATATGTTAGGTTACATAACATTACTAAAGTAAAAAATCAGAAATCATTTTTGTTGGTTTGATCTCCATAAAACCCCTTAAAACACATTACATTGGTGTCTTCCCAAAGACTTGATGTCTACGTCAAATTGAGATGACATAGGATCGAGAATCGACGTCTCACTATTACTGGTAAAGCTTGTGTATTTGATCCAATATGATATTTATTAGGAAAACGTAGTACGATTAGTACCTACATTACGTTGCGGTACGTAAAGTAGTCTATTATTACAGGGGTGTAAAGTAAGCTTTGCTAAACGCCATGCCATAGAAAAATTCAAAGTCAAGTAACAGAGGGCTACTTTGCACGCCGAAATTATGCTTATCATATATATCCCCTTGGGGGGTTGAATTTTGAAAAATCCTTTGTTAGTTGAAGCCTACGTCATAAGAGGAACACGTGTGCGAAATTTTAAGTTTCTAGCCCTAAGTTAACCCTAAGTAAATTAACTTTTAGTGAAAGCATACTATATTGTATGTTATACCATCTAAAACATGGCAAAAACTAAGTTTATTTGGAATGGATCATACATATAGAGCAAGATCCCAGGGCCACCAGACGTCACGTATTTTCTGACGGACGAAATGTGGACGATTGAGTAGGGTTAGTATGTACTATGAGCGTATGCCTACCTGCTAGCTTGGTCAAACGGCCAATTTCCAGGTATCAGGTGATCAAGGTACATAAAAACACTATAAACTTCACGTAAATTCTCATGGCTGATTCTCACGTATGTTCTAGATAATATAGTTAAAAATAAGTCGTCAATGCTCCCAGACACTTTCCGTCGGCCATATTGCTTGCCAGACGCTTTAAAGCTCTCAAAATAATGAGGTATCAAAACTAATCGACTCCTGTAGAATTCGAAGAGCAATCAAATTGCGCGGTGTAAAAGTGTCTGTTTTGGTGTAGGCGCACATAACTAATTATTTTGGGAGATTTAAAGCGTCTACAAAGCAATATGGCCAACGGAAAGTGTCTGGGAGCATTGACGACTTACTTTTAACTTATTATCTAGAAAATCGTGAAAATCAGCCATGAGAATTCACGTGAAGTTTATAATGTTTTTATGTACCTTGATCACCTGATACCTGGAAATTGGCCGTTTGACCAAGTTAGCAGGTAGGCATACGACCGTAGTATACACTAACACTACTCAATCGTCCACATTTCATCCGTCAGAAAATACGTGACGTCTGGTGGCCCTGGGATCTTGGACCAATAGAATGTTATTCTATTAAATTGGATAGTACCTATAGTATTTACTAAGAATTAACTTGCACTCAATAATAGCTGATGTTACTTTATGAACCATAGTTTCTAAAATCCAAGCCAAGTAGAATTTCTTATCAGCGTCACATACAACAACATTAACGAAACTCCAGAAACCAGCCACCATATCTATTTCTTGGGCATTTCGCCCCGTTGCCTCTGTATTTTCGGATAAAACTAATTTTGTGCTTTGTTGATTTCTCTGTTATATTTTCATTTTTATTTTTTGTGCGTGCGGTACCAAGATAAGGGGATGTTCTCACTGCTATATTTTTATCAATTATTTTTGTTGGCACTCACGTTATGTCTCAAAGGATTTATGGCTTCGTTGTGTTCCAAGAATATTTGGGTATGAAATACTATTTGCTCTGTTCTGATCTAGTGGATAATTTGATAGGTATGGCTCGATCATCCTCCGTGCTAATCATCCCAGAGGAATACGACCGCGATTTAATCTATTTTATTTTCCGGAACATTTACTATCTGTACCAAGTTTCAGCTTAATCCGTCCGTACTACGGTTAGCGCGTGATTAAAAGACATACATAATAATAATAATAATAGGGGCCATTCATTTATTACGTAAGGAACCCGAGGGGTCTCAAAATCTCTACATATCCTTACTTTGAGGGGAGGGTTGTTAAAGACATTCTTTACTTATCTATTTTTACAAATTTTAACATGAGATTCTTGAGACATCAAAACTGTTCGACGACTAGTGTGCCGTTACCGTGCCGGATCGCTACGCCAATGGTCCTGGGTTCGATTACCAGCAAGGCGGAAATTTGAATAAAAGGTTTGAATTTCTGCTGTCGGTCTGGGTGTGAAATTAATGAATGGCCCCTTATAGGATAGGAAGCTCATCGTTTAAAGGTAAAAGCCATGCATTTAGTAACTTCGACAATAAAAAAAAAATCACAATCCAAAATTTTTAGCAACAAAAAGCTACTATCAACTGGGGCATAATATTTGATTAATCTACTATCCACATGAGGAGGCAATTAGGGTAATCACGTTTGGTAATGTAGACCGCATTAATTGTGGAAAAATCGATGCGATGTATTCGAACGAGTTACTAATTATTCGAATTGTGCTTATTCAAATCACGTACCAACCCTAACAAATCTAAACGGCCGAACATTTAGAATTAAAATTCCGTATGCGAAGTCTTTACCTATTGTCTACACAAAATATCCTTTAATTATGCCGTACGTTTGTGTTCTTCGACTGTGGAGTAAGGCATAAGAATAATACATAGTTCTTTTTCTTCAGTTTAAGAGTATATTTATGAAACTAAAGTAAAATAAACTCTCTTGCAGATAGCAAGTGTTTTGTTTGTAGTATTCGACTACTTAAATATTTGTTCTTCTATAGGTAAGTTTGGATCGTCACTATAGTGCGTTTAATAGAGGCCATACACGATCAAGTGTACTTGTCAAGTTTGCAGTTTGACTTGACGCGGCATCCAGTGTGCATGAGACAGCTGTATGGCTAGATAGCTTTACCGTGGCCATACACGATCAAGTATACTAGATGCCGCGTCAAGTCCGCTGCAAAGTTGACAAGTATACTTGATCGTGTATGGCCTCCATAACATAAGCATTCATCTCGCTACCAACTACTACCCCCATATCCACAAACAACACTAGGTCGTTCAATACAATTCATACACAATGTCGAGCTATTTTACGGGACGCATAGCATTGAACCGAAATAGAGAGAATGGATCGATTGATTGTATTGCCGTCTTTGTATTTTTCAAATAACTACCGTAAAGTTTGCCGTAAATTGACCAATTTTAGTCAATGACATGTGTGATGACTGTGAAATGGAAAGCTTGACATAATGAACGCACTGAGAAATAGCGTTATTCGTAAGCGTTGCTTCTTTACGGCCGGTCTCAATAATGTACTAACAGGTGGAAGACTGTGGATAGGGCTACCATTAGTACTAGTTACTAGTTACTAATGGTAGCCCTATCCACAGTATTCCAACTGTTATTAGTACGGTGGTTAGCATAGGTTTGTGGTGGCGGTTGGTATACCTGTTATAAGTACTATTTTATCTTCTGTGGTATAAACTTGCGTGAAACACTCTACAGTTTAAGCCACACAGCTTGTAAGCAGTAAACAATAAACAGTAAACACGTTGTTTAAGTACACACAACAAACGCTCTATATCTGAGCGGATGTTCAAACAAAATTAATGGCGTACTATACGCTCTGAATTTTAATTGGTGTAAATTGTGTACGTGAATGATGACGACAGATATCAAGTTTGGGCGGTTCTTGTTATTATGAAAACGGAAATGAAAAGGTCAATTTAATATTATAATAAATCTAATTTGCCGTATTGGGGCAGCTTAGAATGACCCCCCACCTGGGGATGAGTGTGGTAAGAGGCGACTAAATCCGACCCGCTGGTGGTAGGGCCTTGGAGGGATTATATTAGTAATGTTAATTTTAAATTTAAATAAATATAATTATTACTATTATTATTTCTCCATGGGTTTCGCCTGGATAGCTACCACCCTTGAGCATGAGTCAGCCGCCAAACGACTCGTCGTGTTCCGGCTGGGGGCTTGAGAGCCAGTTCTTTCTTTTTATTCTCTCTTTACACATAAATATTTGCCCCGGCCGGGAGTCGAACCCGGGACCCCTCGCTTCGCAGACAGGGTTGCTACCAACTAGGCTACAGGGTCATCAATTCTATGTTAATAAAGTCAAAGTTATAACCACCTAACTTTTCTCAAATTGGTCAGAACTGTCACCGCTAAGCACAAAAGATTACCTCATATTTGAAACAGGGATGGAGGAATACTACAGAAGCTAGCTAATATAAAATTCACTGTCTTAAACCTTAGTAACAAGAAAGAAAGACAAAGTTTTTCTTTCAATTATCGCGAAGTTGAAGTAAGTCTGAACTCCGGATAACGCCGGACTAAGTTAGGATTTAAAAAGATTATGCTGAGCGCCATTGTACTGTGCAATTTTGTCGGACTTTGTTGCCGAATTAACATTACTTATCTTAGTGCTGTTCCATACATTTCACATAAACAAATAGGTTTTTGGATTTTTAACGTTTACAGATTATCTCGTCAAGGTTTGTAATATATGTATTTTGAACTTGCAAAACTTCGATGAGAAAAAGTTTTCGTATTTGTAATTCCGACTTTGTTTAATCAATTTTCACGTAGCTCTCGGCAGTTTTAATGGTACCTAATATAAATCAATAACTTTCAATAGGTTTTCGCGTATAGTTCCCGTGGGATGACTGAGCTTTGATAAAATTTATCCTATTTCTTAAATTTTGAGATGGTTTGTCTGTGTGCCAAGTTTCATCTTAATCCGAACAACGGTTTGCGCGTGAAGCAACCCCGTAGCCAGAAGGCGTAGGACACGAAATTGAAGCCACCAAAGGAAATACAAACATTATTCAAGATTTAGAAAATTTAATAATACTTTAATAATACGCTTAAGTAATATAATTTAATATGCTTAAGAACTATAATTACTATCATGCCAATTACAGTTATCCACATCTTACTTATAACGTAAAGCTAAGTATAAATTTTATTATAATAAATAATTTTTATAACCAACCTCCCATGTTTCCAACTCTTTGCTGAACAACGGGCTTTTCACCTAACTGTGAAAGAATTCGTGAAAGTTTCTCTATTTAAATAGACAAATGAGTTACAACCCCTTTGTCCTAACAACCCCGACCACTAAAACACGATAAAACCCTAAAAGATAATGTTAATCACCCCATTCAGACCCCAATGTGATCACGAGGTAGTTATGTAGGATGTAGTAAAATTTAACAGTTTTAACGTAAGCCTAATGTCGAGCAGTTATCCCTTTCCTTTTTGTGTGACTTGTGAAATTATATGACGCTTATACGTAAAGCTAGTGAAAAGAGAATTTGAAGTTGACGTTATAATTAACATTATTATTAAACCGTGTTACCAAGACCCAATTTGTAAAGACTTAGAAAGAATGGTCCTGTAAGAGTTGCAAGTTAGAGATACAGATTCGAATTTAATTTTCCATACTGGGTCATACCAACTGTCTTCCTACGGTCTTGGTGATCCCTACACTCAAAATCTCACAAAACTTTAACATGGTGTTACTATTATCAAAAATGCTTAACATAAATTAACAGCTAAGGGATAGGTACTACATAAAATTCCTTATTTTGTCACCTACAAAAATAAAATTAATTTAATCATAAAGAGATTCACTTCCCTTTAGGCTTTACTCGTAAAATAGTTTGTAGTGATGCCGAACCACTGTATTTTTGGCGAAGTTCTGTTAAGTAGGTATCTGTTTTCTTTGTGAACATTGCATGCACTATTTATTTATATCTATGACAAAATTTCAAGACAGGCAGCCTAGGCTTAGATATGAGTAATCTTTTGTTTCGGAAACCCTCAAAAGGTAGTTTTTCCAAGATAGCATACCGATTATCTTGGATATTCTAGGTTCCCTCTCTGGAAAAGGAGCAGAAAGTGGTATTACAGATATGATTTAGAGATATTCGTGTGGAAAAGTATTGCAGGCACCCTTTTCATTCCGAGTTATACGAATATAGAGTATTTGTGTACCAGAGACAAACTGAATAGTATCTACCTATTGCTAGACACCTTTATGTAACAAGTCGAGCTGATGATCCACCTGTTGGTAAATATAATAGCCACCACATAGTATAATAGGAATACAAAATAATTATCGTGAGTACTCGTATTATAGTGTGTATACTCGTATATGTATGTGTTCAGTGCACGATGAGTCTAGTTTAAAATCTTGTATAATAGCCACCACTATCCGTGGACTCACAGCTCATATTAGTGCTATTAGAAAGCGTATTTTTAGTTATTATGCTATTAATTTATACGTACTAACTATACCCATCCAAGTAAGATAAAAAAACCTTTATTTTTCTCGTGGAGTAATCTTTATGGATATCATAGGGAATGCAGTGGTTATGTCGAACTTAATCTCCCACCGATTAAAACAAGGTATTCCACCTCGTTGCCTTACAGCTGAGTCCCACGACTGCTTTCGCACTTATCCACAACCCTTATCTTAAACCCTACCAGCACTAAAAAAAACCTAACCTAACTCGTGTGTTGGTACTTGGTACTCTCTTTAATGTATCTGTATGCCAGCTACTCTGTGCAGTACCATATGCAGGCACACACGTCCCGCCAGGGCGACATCTGTTAGTAACGGCGTGACATTTGCAGTGACGCGAACGTGATCTTAGAGTCCGGTGTTCGGTTCGGGATGTTAAAAGATGGGAAGGGATGGAAAGAAGGTTATAGCAAACCGCGTGTCTAAAGTACCGGTTAGAGCATCCCGCGGTCGCTTACCGACACGTTACGCAGAGTAACGTTTGTTGTAAATACTCTGTGACGGCAAGCGACAGTGCAGCGTGCGCTATGTTATCTGTCTCTAAGAGTTATTCCTTATTTAAATTTGACTTGCAATGACAGTGAAAAAAGATGATGGTTTTGCTTTGTTAATTTTATTATTCAGTGTAGAGAGTTTGAGAAAATATACATTTACGACGTGAACGAATCTTTTAACTCACCCTGATCTCATAAGGTATAATAGACAGAAGCGAGGTCTAGGCATCTGAATAGACGGGATACGACTCGTATGGCGTAAAGTTTACCTTGCCGGACTGCAACATGGGTCCTGGGTTCAATTCCCAGTGAGACGAAAATTTGGGTGATGAGTTTACATTTCTGGTCTGGGTGTGTAACCTGTGTGTTCTTCTCTTTGTTTGTCGTCCATGGCTCCCACGACACAGGAAATTCTAGTGTGGGGATAAATTCTTGCCTTTCGGCACCAGAGAAACTTCGACACGTGGTTAACTCTAAACCTGTCTTTCCGCAATGCAGCCTCGTAGTGGAGTATGGTCTAGGCCTCCTTGGTTATGAGGAGAGACATAAATATATTAATCTTTAAAAAAATATTATTCATACTTAATTGTCAATGACAGATGTTTATAGAATAGATCGTCAAAGCCCACCTCTATATTAATAGTTATTATATAATTACTAGCTGACTTGGCAATCCCCTTCTGCCAAAAAAATTCTGGAGAGGGACACCCTAATCACCTAGCGGTATGAAATATACTATACGACTACTAGTATATTTATTTACTTTCTGCCATCTAGACAAACAGCTCTCCAGTGTCAGCTTAGGGCTACTGGAAGAAATTTCATAAGAAATAAACAGTTCCTTAGTACCATCCTTACTTTATGTTTTATCTGTTTAAGGTTTCTATGTGTGCATAAATTATTAAATAAATAAATAAAGCCGTTTCAGAGGAGTTTTGTTGCAAACACTGACACGAGAATTTTATATCTTAATATATATAAATTACGTGTCACGTTGTTTGTCCCCGATGGACTCCTAAACTACTTAACCGATTTTAATCAATTTTTTTTTTTTTTTTTTTTTTTTTTTTTATATCATATAAGTTAATGCTTGACTACTATCCCACCTGATGGTAAGTGGTGATGTAGTCATGGGTGGTAAAACGCACTAACTTAGTAAAAGCCTATTCACTCTTGCCTTGAAGACACTTAAATTATAATCGAGCGGAAACACCGACGCGGGCAATTTATTCCAATCCTTCGCTGTACGTATAATAAATGACGAGGCAAAGCGCGCCGTCCGTACAGGGGGGATGTTCACGACGAAGGGATGGATACCCGCCGTGCGTCGGGACGTTCGATGATAGAAAGGGGATGGCGGAATCAAATTATGTAATTCCAGCGCACACTCTCCAAAATGTATCCTGTAGAACACCGAGAGGCTGGCAACTCTGCGCCTGTGCTCGAGGCTCTGAAGATTGGTCTCAACCAATTTACGGTCACCAATAAGCCTCTTAGCACGCCTCTCCATTGAATCCAATGCTGACAGGTGGCATTTGGCAGCACCAGCCCAAATGTGGCAGCAGTACTCCACACAAGGCCGAACCTGTGCTTTATACAAGGTTAAAAGCTGTTGTGGTGTGAAGTACCGCCGCACCTTCGCTAGGACTCCAAGCTTCCTAGCAGCTACTTTAGCTTTGGATTCAATGAACCGCCCAAAGTTAAGGTTCGAGGATATCTCAATGCCCAGTAACTGAAGGCGGTCGGTGTAATCCAGGGATACATTCCGGAGAGTAGGAGTCAAGATGAACGGACTCCTTTTAGCGGTGAATAGACACGCTTGTGTTTTGGTGGCGTTGAATCCCACTAAGTTGGCATTGCCCCATTCGGAGACTGCCTGAAGTGTAAGATTCAAACGCTCCACCATAGCCTCTCTTTCAGACTGTATATGGTCTTTACTGGCCCGACCCTTTGGCAGGTATCTCTCCACAACCGTGCTGTCGTCTGCGTACCCATAGATACCGGGCATGAGCAGATCGTTAATGTGCAGCAGAAATAATGTTGCGGAGAGAACAGACCCCTGAGGAACTCCGGCATTGGTTGTCATTGATTGCGACGAGCAACCTCCGACAACCACTCGGAAAGAACGGTCACTCAGGAAGTCTTTAATCCAGTCGATCAGGCCAGGGGATAGGCCATACGCAGGAAGCTTGCCAATAAGGCTAGTGTGCCAAACCCTGTCAAAAGCCTTCGAGATGTCAAGGGAAACGGCAAGCGCTTCCCCATTTTTCTCGATGGCTTCACCCCAGATGTGAGTGGCATACGCTAGAAGATCTCCTGTCGACCGGTTTGGGCGGAAACCGTACTGTCGGTCACTGAGGAGATCGTTCTGTTCTAGGTATGCCATGAGCCGTGAGTTCAATATACGCTCCATAGTCTTACAGAGTAAGGAGGTTATTGAGATAGGCCGATAGTTAGTGGGGTCAGCACGACTACCTTTTTTAGGCACAGGCTGCACGTTGGCAAGCTTCCACGATCTAGGAACTATCCCAGTCTCGATAGAGAGGCGAAACAAGCGTGTCAACACAGGAGACAACTCGGGTGCACATGTCTTTAGTACTACCGCTGGAATACCATCTGGTCCACTGGCTTTGTTCACGTCTAGACTTCGCAGGGTCTTAAGTACCTCTTTATTGTGAATGCGGACTTCTGACATAGAGGTACCGCAATTAGGTATCTGTGGTGGATGGATGTTGCTAGTGTCTAGACGTGAATTCTCAGCAAACAGAGAAGCGAAAAGGTTCGCTTTCTCTTCAGCTGTATGAGCCAGAGAGCCATCCGGTTTCACCAGCGGAGGCAGCGTGGGACGACAGAAGTTAGTCTCGACCGCTTTGGCGAGGGACCAAAAAGCTCTACTGCCACATGGCTGGCGAGAGACTTTTGCGCCGATGTGTCTAATGCGGTCGATACTCACTTTCTGTAATGCCTTTTTGTAGGACTTGGCGGCAAGGTTAAAGGCTTTCTTCTTAGATCTAATATCCGGAGCTTTGCGGCTTCGAGCATCAACCCAGGCAAGATACGCCGAATGTTTGCGCTTCTCAGCCTGAGCGCATTCGGCGTTGAACCATGGGCGAGCTTTGCTACCAATGGGAACGTCGGAAAAAGGAATGAAATACTCCATCCCTTGACGAACCACATCGGTTATAGCATCCGCGCAACTCGACGGATCTCCAGAAGAAAAGCAGACCTGTCGCCAAGGATAAGATGCAAAAAAGTGTCGCATCTCATCCCAATCTGCTGACTTGTAACGCCATACTCGCCGAATACCTCCCGAGTCATAAACGGGGGCCGAGTACGACGAAACAGATTTCACCAGACAGTGGTCGGAGGTTCCCAGCGGGGAGGAAACTTGAACAACGTACCTGTCTGGTTCGGTTGTCAGCAGAAGGTCCAGGCAATTTGCTGTGTGGCCATCAACATCGGGCACCCTAGTCGCTTGCTTTACCAGCTGGGAGAGGCCAAGCGATAGGGCAAAGTTCCTCGCTTCTCTCCCTGCATGGTCGGTTTTCTGGTATGGGAACAGCCAGTCTTGATGACAGGCGTTAAAATCCCCCAGAAAAACCAGCTGCGCAGTAGGGTACCGTTGCAAAGCCACATCAGCCGTCACGCTAAGGTGCTCAAATAGACGAGTTGTCTCCTGGTCACCGCTGTGCGAACGATAGACACAAGAATACAAGACTTTGTCTGTACCCGTGTCTACCAGAACCCAAATGGTAGAGAAAGTAGGGTCTTCGAGATGACGGAGACGCTGGCAACAGATGTCATTGCGGGCATACACACAGACTCCGGCGCGAGGGTGAAAATTATGCTCCAACGTGTAACCAGGGTAGTCTAGGTATGCCGCGCTCAACGGACATCGGATCTGCGTCTCCGTCAAAAAAAAGCAAGTGCGGCTTCTCAGTCTCTAGGTGGTGATGGACTGAGGTGAGGTTAGAGTGCATACCTCGGATGTTGGTAAAATGCACTTCGAGTGAGGGGACGTGCAACCGCTGTAAATTTCGTTTACTCTTGCTCTTTTTTCTCATTGGGTTCAAATTAGGAGTGAATAGGATGGAGGATGGCAGTTGAACGAGGCGTTGCGTTGTATAACCAAGTGACAGAATTAGAGTCGCCATGTTATTGGGGGCTTAGTCTGGAGACCGCGGGGACGCCCGAACCCCCCCGGAGATCGCCATCAGGTCCCCTCATCCGGTCGCCAACCGGCATGATGGAGCCACCCCGGGATTTTTCGCAGATGGTGGGGCAGCCTTTCGTGGGTGGCTTTCCCACTACTTGGGCCCCCAACTGTCTACGGTCGGCCAGCGGTGCACCGTGCTTCGGATCCCGCTACCCTCCGCGACTAAGCTCCCGACACAGCAGACACCAACCCGTCATAACCGGTACATCAACGCAACGCAACTGTCCAGACCCATCCTCCATTCGGCTTCATTAGACATCACGCCGGAACACGACGGATCGCTTGGCGGCATGGCTTTGTCTAATGGGTGGTAACCTAAGCCGGCAGCCGATGTTGTGGCCTACCACCGGAGTTGCTGCTCGTTTAGCACTACCCAGGGGACACGTGTAGGGTATTCGGTATCCAAGTGACTTCCTACGGACGCGAGCAGCCCATCCCCCAATTTGCACACCGTGTGCAGTTTGATCCAACTTAAAAGATAGGATAGCTTAAATTTCAAAATAAAAAACTTTTGACAGAACGAAGTCTGTCCGGGCAGCTAGTATTAAATAAGATAATATTAATCAGCTAATTGTACATCACAATATTCTGCTGTGTACACCAATCTGCACTAATCCTTTTAAGTCGTTAAGCCACGAATACAATATTCGGAACAAGTCGTAAAAACCTTATAAATTTGTAGTAAAACTAAGCAATCGTCTATCATAAGGCTGTAAGACCATAAATATTATTGTTGGGGCTATTAGCACTAAAACTCCCTGATATAAAAGCTCTGTCGCCATAAACATCCTGCAGTGCTCGCGATACATTGGAAAAATAAACACTTTTAGGGTCAGGATATAGTGAGAAGCAGAAGCGTCAGCGATAGCGGAAACGCAGCTGAGCGGTGGTATTTAATACCAGAAAATATCCATTCCCACGAAGTTTAAAAAATCGATTGAAAGAGTGTTCGTGGACCGGATAAGATTTTGAAAAGAAAAATAGCTATCTACAGAATGGAAATACTTAGCAATAATAACTAACTATTACTACTGACTACTTGGAAGAAATAAGACTGTTGTGTTACGTTATGCTTTTTTTATGGCAATAGCCGGCAAACGAGCCGACGATCCACCTGATGGTAAGTGGCTATCGTTGCCCATCATGAACGCCAAAGGCATCACTGATGCTTGACGGCCAAGAAAGAGAGAAGAAAAAGAAAGAAAGATTGAGAATACAGTGTTAACACTAAATTAATTATACAAGCCGCAAGATAATGAGCGCTAGCTAATTAATGTTACTTATGTCATTAAAATTGTCTTACTTTCATAAGCTAGCTCAATTTGTAATTACGATACGAAGGTACTCTGCAAGTACCCAATAACTTCAAACATTCCGCTCTTATCACTATGTTCTAACTATCACGGTTCCATACAGGCATCAATTATGAACCCCCTCGATATCTCTTAAATTTTCGTTTTGTTTATACCCTCACTACCCACGTGGGATCCCTCAACGATAAACATGTCCGAAAGTTTTTACCGCCACTTCCGGATTTTACGGAGATCAGTTTACGATCGGTCTCTGTTTATTACGGATCATTTATGTCCGTATCCGTAATACTTGTATCCGATTTTTGTGAACGTACCTTTACGTCTCATAAGCTAAATCCGTTTGTAGTGTTACGTACGTATTGTAGGTAATGCCTGTGGATTTAAATAATAATAAAAAGTATGTTTTTACGTAAAAGATAAAAATAGGGAAAAAATTCTTTAGAACTTCTTCGCTGTCCTTTAGAATAAAACATTTGTACCGTGGTAAAAATATGCAAAAATATAAAATGTGCGAATTTGTCAACTTAATGATACGTATAATCTTCATTCACAAATATACATACCTATCACCTTAATAATAATTTAGGATTTGACATACAATTCTTGTGCATGTAAGTATGTATGTGTTTACTAGTAGGGCAACACTATAAAATTGTTATATAAAAAACTAACCACCTGTAGCTTATTTTATCGAAGCGTATCTGTGATTAACGAATCATCATGACTTTAAATACTTTATTAATAATCATGGCTCTTTTTCATAATAATCTAAATTTTACTAACAAAAAATAACCGACTTCAAAATTACTTAAAAACTACTTATCCGATCTCATTCTTTATGTGGCACCACATGACAAGCAGCTGCTTTCGATTAAAAAAGAATCATCTAAATCGGTTCACCCAGTCCAAAGTTCTGAGGTAACAAACATAAAAAATACAGTCGAATTGAGAACCTCCTTTTTTTGAAGTCGGTTAAAAAACGCAGTAACAATTTCTCGTAATAAAACATTTTCATAGAATTCATCGACTAAAATTACAAGTCATGTCAATTTCTTATTGCATCGGAAAATCAATCTCGATTTTCAATTACCGCCATAGTAGTTTTAGAAGAAATTCCGCCGAGATTCAAAAGGAAAATTTCCATAGTGACAATCTTCTTTATGGCTCAATTTGAATTATGTCCAGCTAGGAAGAAGGGAAATAATACCTTTATATTTCGAGATTCACAAGATAAATGCTTTTCAACTTCGTTACAGTCGTTTCAAATGTTATCGATTTCTAACCTCCTTTACCTCATACGAACTTATTGTGAATTGTTCAAAACTCTTTGTAGGTAATTATTGTTGACTGAAGCAGATATTATGGAGATGATTTATTATAAAATACTCTATTACGAGATAAACCGATACTCAAAGTATCTTTCTATGTACTCCACACCCATTTTTCATAACTTGGTGGAATTTTTAGCCTCGTATGCGTTTTCCCAATCATAGTTTCGCGCCTACGATTCCCTACAAGCTTTGTAGGGGCAAAGCAATGTTTACTCGAACAAGAACTAACTACTCTACCAATCTACCCGTTTATATATTTTTTTTCGTGATAAAGTGTCTGTGCGTGAGTGCTGTTTTTTCTGTTCTGTTCAACTGCCTATGTTAATGCCAGCTAGACAAGTTGTAGCTACCCAATTAATTATAGCTACCTAGATTTCTAGAATCTCAAGATTAGTTATTACTCATAGTCAAGTACTTAGTATTTAATACCGCCATCGCTGTTTTTTGCTTTACCCAAAGGTTGGCTGGTAGAGAATGCTCTTAGCATTAAGCTTGCCTTTTATACCAACTGTATTAGGTATAGTAAAGTTTAAATAAATAAAATAAATAAATTAGATATACCAGTTTTTGAAGCAAGATTTTGTTATAATTGAATTCAGTATCGGACTCCAGTATCTGAGTAATAGACAGTCTACGTTAAGCTACATTTTACAAAAATCCGTCAAGTACTTTTTGCGTAAAACAGTAAAAAACATCCATAGTTTCACATTAATAATATTTGAAGGACGAAAATTTATATTTCAAACGCTTTACCTACGACATATAACGGTGACGTTGCATTAAGGGTTAAAATGGCCTAAAATCTCCCTAAATTGATGGAGATGAAAGCTTATAATGCTCTGAACTATACAGAGTGTTGATAGATTCGTTGCCCAAAATTAGAAGCCATCTATCACACCGTTAATGCTCAGAGCTAGTATATTGAGGCACGTTTTTATCTAGACGCTAGTATACGTAACCACCCCTGCTTTGCTTTGAGAAACATCGTCATTGAAGTGAAAACTTCTTTAGGCTCGTTGAGCATTTTTGAGACGGAATAAAACCAATCAACTCGTCACACTGTAATCATTTTATTCAACACCTACCTGTAGCTCGTATCAAGATTGTAGTGTAAATATATCTACTTTACGAGGCATTGGTAGCCATTCACAAAATGTAATGAATAAAAAACACTTCAGTTAAAAGCATTTCCTGTCCAATTTTTTTTTTTTAATTATATTTTTTATATTTTGCTTTCACTTCTGTCCGCACGCTCGGAATGCATTTCTTCTTTTTATAAAAAAAAATCATCCAATAGACAATACTTTAACAATATTTTTATATATTCGGTTGTAAATCGTTTTATATTAATTAGAAATATAGTTTTTTACTTTAATAACTACAATTTTTTGCGGGAAATTTGATCCATTTTCAGTGATTTTTCGAGTAATACGAATATTACCGTTACTGACAGGCAGACAAAAAAAAATACCTGAAATAATATCTTTAAGGCTCCATTGTACCAAAGCCTTAGAATTTTCTAAAGATATGATTTATTATGCGTATAAAATTGAAACCATTACAGTTTTGTACCAAGAATTTTAAATGGTTATGATAAATTAACAAGGTTGTGTGTAAAGTAAATATTTGTGGGCTATAACATTTTTTATTTATTTATTTAGGCGGATTATTAGGGGATTTAGGCGATATTCTTTATCAAGACATTATGAAGAATATTGGTATAAGGGACTCTATCCTTTCTTGTTTTCAAACCAATTTAATCTTCTGCCCATAATGCCAAAAGGTATGAGGAACATTACAACAGACTACGACCCATTACTGGTCCCCGATAAAACACAGGTTTCTCCTTCTGAGGCAGCCAATAGCCTACCCATTAGCTGCTTCAATAGCTTCAACCCATTAATGACCCACTACTGAGCACTGGTCGCTCCTCTTGAGGATGCCTAGAGCCAAGCTGTTTAAATGCGGACTGGGAATGAACTTATGCCAAAAGTCAATAGTATCTATCTTTGAAGGCATTATAGCTAAATGACAACTATCTAGCAGGATAATTCAAGATTGACAGCTGATACAGACTAGTCACTCATCCAACTACCGACCGCGCCTGCTATTGCTTTTCAATCGATAACTATCGATAACTATCGATAACCATTGAGCAATGAAATGATCGTGAATTTTTGAATAGAAATAGCCGACAAACGAGATGACGATCCACCTGATGGATATCATCGCCCATGGCCATCAGCAACACCAAATGTATCACTGGTGCTTTGCTGTCCGAAAAAGAAAGAAGAAAAAGATAGAAACTTGAGGTTAAAAAATAGTGTAAAAGTGAAGTACGTTACATTATAGTGTGACGTACAGTCGCTGGTATGTACAGAAAATGAACGACATGATGTCGACGCATTTTCTGATATTATATCAGAAGCGTATTCCATTAATATGCACCTAATGACATTACTCAGTAATAATGGAAAACGAGGATTATATCAAAGTGATGAAAACTAATGAAGTTTATAGTGATGAAACCTTAAAATGTTTTGTTTTCTGCTCATAACAATAATGGAAGATTTTAATTAGAATAATACTTGGATCATGGTTACGGCCAGGCTGTGGTGGAGAATCTCTTGAAGTTTCACATTTGACGGGCATAATAATGACATGAAAAGAATGAAAAATAAAGAAAAATTTAAATTAAAATGTGTGCAGTTCCCACGTGGTAGAAGTGAAACCTTCAAAAAATTTTGTTTTCTCTTGACTCCGACTCCGACTCCGACTCCAACTCGACTCGACTCGACTCGATTCAACTCCCCTACCCCTGTACAATGCTTCCTATCTCATTTTAGAATTTATGTGTCCGTCTCTTTTTACTGGACAGTTTCGTTTCATCGAATTTCAAATCACCCCCGTACTAAAGAAGTTCTCACTTCAAAATAAAATAAAATGAACATACTCGTACTTCTAGGACGAGCGACGACCCTGTAGCTTAGCATGAGCTTGCGAAGCGTGGATCTGAAGTTTGAATAGCGACCATGGCAAATATTTATGTGACAGATAAATTCGTTTTCGGGTCATGGGTGTTATAGTGATGTCTTTTTGTGATGTCCATGTCGCCACGACACGGAATCCTACTGCAGGAGTATGAGTGCAAGCGTTTAACAAAATAGAGCGTAAAATGAGTACAAACCTAACGAATTTACTACGCAAACTGTGTACAGGGCGATAACAACGTTGTCAATAACTTAATACAACCTAATCCACTTTGCAACAACCCACGATACAATGTATGCTGTAAAACCCTTTAGCTACATCCCACTGCAGCTAAGTGAACTTAACTGGGTCGTCAATGAATACGTGTCAATACAAATGCCATTGCTCTACAAACGAACCTTTCAAATGCAAATTTGTGCAAATTCGTACTGAAGCAGGATTAAATCCAGGACGCTCCTAATATCAAGCTTCAAATGGTTACGCCTTTCGCTTGTATGGTTTAAGTGATATTGTGTGACACTTCGACAGCCCTAAATGTATGTGTTGTGTTGTACCGAGTTTGTAACTGAGAGCTCCAATCAGTTTAGCCTGCGTGCCTTGAGGCAAACGGGAAGAATAGGATGTAAGGCTCCATGGTTGATACCAAGCCGCGCCCTTGCTAGTAATGTACCCTTGTAACCCACATCACAAAGGAGTTAAGAAGCCTTTCACACAGCACAGAGATTTTAAGGCGCTCCGCCCACTGCACCGCGCCCCGTCGCGGTGCGCGGGATGGCAGATTTTACCATTGTATGCAATTATGTCAATTTGTATAGAAATCACGCCTAGCACTTCACACTGCCGACGCGGCCCCGCGCGGGAAATTGCCCCGCGCGCAGTTGTGTTATCCGTCGCTCTGCGCACCGCGGCGGGACGCGTCTTCAGTGGGTGGAGCGCCTAACTTAATTTAACAATTTAATTTCGATCGAAGGGCATGTTAACATCTTGAATACCATCAGTTTGAACAGTTGCAGAGCTTGAAAGCCCGTTAAATCAAGTTTATTAGCATTTTTACCATCGCTTTTTAATACACTCTACTTACGAATATAGCTCACTTGTTTGGATCCCGATTAAATTTCCAAAGGAAAAAGTTATCTAAATAAGCGACTTTAGGTTTTTATTATTCTCAGCTCGTGGTCTGTCATGATAAAAAAAATTAAAACAATTTTCTACCCGCGTCCTTGAATAACAGAGATATGAATATGCAAAAAATAACAAAATTCGGAACTAAATAAGTTCCTATGTGGGTTCATCGTGCACTTGATTCGATTTAGGTTGATAGAAGGAACGAGTTTATATCAAAATCGATTCACTTGTAAATCGAATTGACTGAGATTGACTTGATGTTGCCGGTTTTCACTAACCCCACATTTCTCGCGAATTCAGTCACTCACCTCAAAATTTTGGAATATCTATGTTTTCCTTTATAGCGCGCCATGGTATTTAAAATATTTTGTTACTGCATGATGACAATAATTGTTGACAAAAAATAACTGACTTCAAAATTAGGGATAACTCAAAATCTACTCGTCAGATCTCGCTCAAAAAGTGGGACCATATGACAAGCACCAGCTTTCGATATTTCGTAATAATTCTGGGTGAACCGATTTTTAACCGACTTCAAAAAAGGAGGAGGTTCTCAATTCGACTGTATTTTTTTTTTTATGTTTGTTACCTCAGAACTTTGGACTGGGCGAACCGATTTTGATGATTCTTTTTTTAATCGAAAGCTGGTGGCTGTTATGTGGTCCCACATAAATTTTATTGAGATCTGACAACGGCATCCATGAGAAAACTACATAAGTCGTAAATTTGTGTTAAGATGTGCGCGACAAATTGACGAATAACTCAATATCACGCCAACCGATTTCGATGATTCTTTTTTTAATCGAAAGCAGGCGCTTGTCATGTGGTCTCACATAAATTTGAACGAGATCTGACAACTATGTAGTTTTTGAGACTTTGAAGTCGGTTATTTGTTGATGATGATTCTTATTTTAATCTAAAGCTGGTGCTTGTCGTGTGGTACCACTTAAGTTTGAGCGGGATCTGACGAGTAGTTTTTGAGTTATCCCTAGTTTTGAAGTTGGTTATTTTTTGACAAGAATTATTGATGTCGGTTAAATACATATTGCTTTAGTTTTGATGATAATTTATATATTTGTGATAAGCATGACTTCATACTACACTCAGATTTGGCTCCTGACGAGGGAACTCCTGAACCATCATAAATTTTTGTGCAAAATAGGTAGGTATGTAGGTACAGTCACCTGCAGAGAAAAGTAACCCATCTGTTTATAAAAACACAGTAGCAGGTGGGTTACTTTTCTCTGCAGGTGACTGTACATGGAATAAAACCATGTAGGTATTAACACTTTAAACTACCAACTTGTTTTTAAATTTGACTAGCTTTTGCCCGCAGCTTCGCCCGCGGTAGAGATCGATTTTTTACAAATTCTACTTTTACTTAGTTGCCTATGACTTTAGTAAACATGTATCATTTGATAGCGTGATTCAGAACTTGCAAATGAATTTTACTAACGCCATCTATTAACAACATCCAGAACTAAATATCTAGCAACTAACAAAATAGCGATCTTCCCAGGATGTTTTATCGCGGTAAAAAGTAGCCTACGTTACTCTCCACCCTCCTCACTATCTCCACACACAAAAACCATACCAAATAACAGCTTCGTTGCGACGTGAAAGACGGACAAACAAACAAACACACTTTCACATTTATAATATTAGTATGTAAGTATGTATATTACTGCTAATTCGCTCTTGGCTAACTAGGCTACGGTTCGAGACATGAACCTTGGACGTTTTAAAGTTATGGATCGATAAATTCTAACTTTGACAGAAACGTAAGCAGCCGATCCCCGTTATGTTTCAATGTGCAAGGAGCTGTGAATAATAGAACAGGTGTAAGTGGTACATAACATTTGCACAGCATTGCACAGATTACAGCGCTTTGGCTGTGAATAATTCAAGTGGAATCTAACACGTGTAGTGCACTTACTGTCGGCTCGGTGCTGGGCGATTGGCTGCGATTTAGTTCTCTCATGTGTAATAAGACAAGTTTTGTCTTCAAGGTTATTCTTTATCTATTTATAATTGTATAAAAATCAATTGCTGTTCGTTTGTCTCGCTAAAACTTGAGAATGGCTAGACTGATTTAGCTAATTTTGATCTTGAAATATTTGTGGAAATTCAGGGAAGGTTTAAACGGTGAGAAAAATAAATAATAAGTGACGGAAAATACTAAAAAGGACAATTTAATTTTCCAATATAAAATGTTCCTAGCTGTGAAACATTTGATGTCTTTTGTCAAATTGTCCAGGGGGAGGGGTAGGGAGAGGGGGTTTTAGGCAGTAAAAAGTTTGCTGGGTCAGCTAGTCATAAATAAATAAATAACGCTGCATACTTACAGCCTCACACCAGGGTTCCTTGTGTCGTGGGTATCATCGACAACACATAAAGACAAGAACACATACTCGCACCGAGAACAGAAATTCAAACTCATCATTCTTTCTACCTCGAATAATCGAACCCTTGGCACGGCAATATCGTATGGTAGCCATTGCGACACACAAGTCGTCAAAATATAGGAAGATTAATTTAAACACACATGTTTTTTCACATTCTTCTTTCTTTTTCTTCTCTCTTTCTTGGCCAGCAAAGCATCAGTGATGCCCTTGGTGTTGCTGATGTCCATGGGCGACGATAGCCACTTACCATCATGTGGATCGTCAGCTCGATTGCCGGCTATTTCCATAAAAAAGACGATTCCCCAGCCCTGTTGGTAATGATCGAGAAGCAAGTTTCAATAGCACCTGAAGACGGACTAGTAGCCTCTTCAACAATGTTTATGGTCGATAACAAACATGTTGTAATGATGAAGACACTATCAATCCATAACAAAGAAGATCAATTACTGAACAACCCGATATCTAGTTTACATTAGATTACAATACAATACTAGTTTGAAATAGGTCCAGATTCCCAAAATATCCCGTCGATGAAACTGTAATTAAACCAAGGCAAATAACAGTAAGAAATAATTATACTACACAAAGAAACTTCATCAAATAGCTCTCAATAGCGGTTGTAAAAACAAACACGAAGCCATTACAAAATCAATCACAGTTATATTGGAAACAATTTTCCAGTATAAGGCGTATTTACTTTATGTTTCTATTATAAAACCTACAAATGATTAATCCTTTTGTGTAAAACCACAGAAGAAATAATAGTACTTATTATAATAAGTAAGGTGTACCAGCATCTCATGGCATTTTTGACAAGCAGAAAAATGGGTTTTTGATATGGCAATGAAATTTTTTAAAATTAACTATTGTCAAGCAGCTTGTCAAGTCAAAGAAAGAGTTGTATGGAATTTTTTTCTTTTTCTAAAATGTTGATTATTTTCGATTTACTGTCGAAAAGACCTTTACGATCACAAGCCATAAATATTATTTTCAATGTTTATTGAAAAACATGTGAAGAAAAAGTTGTATTTAAGCGACAATCTGCATTATTAATATCATCCATCTTGTAGGATTAACTCGTTTTGATACTTAGTTTTCGTGATTATATTTTCTTAATAAATAATCTACATAATTATGATTTCTTTGTATGTAACTAAGATTAGCAAATGATATTAAATTAATTGAAATAAATAATACAAACATTGTTACAAATTAAAGGTAGCAAAAATTTTGTGAATATGAAATGAAAAGTTACATGATACAAGTTCACGTCACTGAAACGGTGCGGTGGAGGAGCACGCGGAGCGTGTCACGCGGAGCGTGTCAAGTCAATTTCTTAGCTAACAGAATTGACGAGCAGCACCGTGTGTAATATTACACGAACCATTTGGAGCCACTTTTGACCACCTCATAACTCAAAAACTATTCAACATAAACCTGTCAAATTTGGCTCATTTATTGAGACTTGTGAAATACATACGTGTTCCAAATTTCATAAACACATCTCAAACGGTTATTTAGATATTAACGTCCAAAAATCGACAAATTTAACACTGACTGACCTATAGATCAAAACTATATCCAACTTCTAGGTGACCTAGAAAGTTAAAATTTGGCATGCAGATAGGTAGTCGGGTGAATACAAAGGAATAAATCTGAAAGTAGTAATTTTTTTTCATTTTATTATAATTTTTCAAAAAATTGATTCTATTAGAAAAACTTACTTAAAATGCCTGAAATTTAAGAGTAGCAATCAAAATTGATGACATCTGGTCATTATGTGGATTCCAAGGTGAATATATAACGAAACATATCAGTTTTAGTACTTTCTGAAGCGTTCAACGGGAGGAAGATGTTCAGTGTCCCAAGTGCCTGTGAGAAGTGCACAGCACATATACATTTACGTGAAGATTTGTGGTTCGTCAGGAGACGTTATTTCCAGTGTATTATGTCGTTTTATTTTTAATGTGTGAAAATTTTTTTTTCTCTAATCTACAAGATTAGGTACACCACAAAATTTTGTATTATTTCCGTAATTATACCAGTTTAAAGTAATTCGAAGTACCTATTGTTTCAAAATTTATTGTTGCACGATGTCATCGAACACAAACAACTTATCTGTACTAATAGTTTTGATTGTTTGTTTGCATTGAATAGGCTCCGAAACTACTAAACCGATTTGAAAAATTCCGTCACTGTTGGGAAGATACACTATCCCCACGTGACATAGGCTATATTATATTTTCAATAAATTAGGGATCCTTAATAAAACTCCAATAACGTAACCCAAGGTGTAAAAAAATAAGAAAACCAAAGCAAAGCGAGGGCGGTCACTCGTAACTAATAAGAGTATAGTCGACTTTCGTATTTATTACGATATTATAATTGGGATTTAGTATTAATTATTATTTCAATATTTAGCGGACATCAATAGTGGAAGATCATTACTTATAAATAATGAAATAATAGGTACCGTATTTCGGACCACGGCGCACTAACTACAGATTTAGTTGATGAGCACGATACCTCCTACGTAAGTTGTTGTATCCCCAAAATCGCAATTTTACAGTAGAGCATTTTAAAGATTCAAATTGGAATAAAAACAGCATTTATCATTGTATCTTTGTGAAATTTGGTATATGTATGTAATTAATGGTATTCTTGATTACTAACCAAGTCAAATGTAAAGCTTGAATTATTTTCAGTTAATTTCTATACAAAAAGTAATGATATCCCATCAAAAACATATATGTAAAATGAGAGTCAATTTCAAAAAAAAAAAAGAATTGAGATCTAAATGGGTGCCAATTTCTGTATAGAAAAGCCTAAAATTTTAGTCACAAGAACATGTAATTCAAGCTTTACATTTGACTTGGCTAGTTTTCATTAGTTAGCAACCAACAAACCAAATTAGAGAAGAGTGTCATAAGTCATCAACGTAACGAAGCTAATTACATAGATATAATATAGCCTAGGTAGGTACGTGAAAACTAACCAAGTCAAATGTGGAGCTTGAATTACATGTTCTTGTGACTAAAATTTTAGGCTTTTCTACACAGAAATTGGCACCCATTTAGATCTCAATTCTTTTTTTTTTGAAATTGACTCTCATTTTACATTTATGTTTTTGATGGGATCTATATTTAAACTAAACAACCTGATGTTCGACGACCCTGTAGCTTAGTTGGTAGCGACCCTGTATGCGAAGCGAGGAGTCCCGGGTTCGATTCCTGGCTGGAGCAGATATTTATGTGACAGATAAATATTTGTACTCGGGTTTGTTGGGTGTTATTGTGATGTGATATTAGTTTTTGAGTTTATCCATTACAGACAAAAAATAAACAAACAGAATCAAAACATTCCTCTTTATAATTTAGTACTAGCTGCCCGGACAGACTTCGTTCCGTCAAAAGTTTATTTATTTATTTTGAGATGTAAGTACCTATCCTATCTTTCAATTTGGATCAAACTGCACACGGTGTTCAAATTTGATTAAAATTGTTTCAGTAGTTTAGGAGTCCATCGCGGACAAACAACGTGACACGTAATTTATATATATAAAGATTAAGATAGATAAAAGAATACAAAATTAAATCAACTTAAATACGAGTCAAAAAAGGCTTTAATATTCGTTATAAAAGTTTTTTATGTTACAAGAACAGTTATTCATTTTAAATTGTTGACAGCTGGCGTCCAGCCACATACTCGTACATATATCACGCTAATAGCGAAGTTTTATAATTGATGGATAGCTGTGGTACTGTGTGTTGCATCAAAAATGTATCATTGTATTGATTGATTTGTATCTTTTAAGTAATTTGTTGGTTCGTGTTTGTTTTATGTGTAGCATATGCAGATGACACCATCATAATACATGGTAACGACAGTCAAAAAACCGAAGTATGTCTGCTTTAGCATAACAAAAGCCACAAAGGCTCCCAACGATCAAGTTTTAAAGATACATGAATGTAACAACCTAAATGATAAAACGTGCTGTTGCCCACATTTGGAAAGAGCCGAGTCTATTAAATACCTAGGAATTATATGTAGTATATGATAAACTATATTGGAAAACACAAATAGATTTGCTTATTACTCGGCTACGAATTTTTTTTTTTTTTTTTTTAAACTCCGACCAGTTGCTGATCACTATCTAATAAAAATGGTATAATTATACTGCTTTGGTTCAAAGTATCTTAAGTTCCTGCATCGTTTCCTGGGGAGCATCATAAAGTAGATAACCGTTGGGGAAATCAGGTCCTCGAATGGCGGCCACGTCTCGGAAAAAGGAGCATAGGACGCCCGTCCAGGTGGACTGACGGCCTGAAGACAGCGGGCATCCTCTGGATTCAGAAGGCTCAGGACCGGTCAAAGTGGCGCAAGTTAGGGGAGGCCTATGTCCAGCAATGAACCTCCAAGAGCTGATGGATGGAGGGATGGAAGGTCAGTTGTAATGAATTTTGAGGAAATAATTTGAAGTTTCTACATTTAAGATCTATAGAACATAAAAAAGGCTGGTAATTTATTTCTGCATTGATTTTATACACAAAGTCTTGAAGATCTAAGTAGAGACTTGAATGGTCACGTGATTATAAAACAAAAATCAATGGTTAACAAAGACTGCATTGGTTAAAAGGTTTGGTTAAAGAATCCATATAGGTACCTACTCGTAATAATTATATCGATTCTTAAAAATTCTGGTTAAATGTATTATAAAGTGTTACAAATAATTAAAAATATATATATATATTATAAGGTCAAAGTATACCAACACTTGTTTTCTTGTTCTATTTACCAAATAAAGTAGATTTATATGTATAGGTAAGTACACGATTAGTATTTTATTGAAGTTGCACAAAATACGACAAAAGTTTAAATTCCTTTCCGCTTACAAACGTTTTTACGATTGCCGTTTTACGCCGTACGTTCAAATTGTTTCTTTATAGATCTTTGTTTATTACTTCTTGAAACTCTTTTCATGAATGATTTATACAAGGGCAAATAGAAAAAAATATACTTTTTTTATGGAAATAGCCGGCAAAAGAGTTAAGTTTCTATTAACTTAACTCTTTTGCCGGCTAGAGTCGCCCATATATCTACATCAGTGACAGCAAAGGCATCACTGATGCGTTGCCGGCCAAGAAAGAGAAAAAAGAAAGAGAGCTGATCGGTTATGACTTTAAAAAAGGGAGAAATAAAGCTACACAGGACAGGAAATACCTACCTTATTATTTCTGAGCTACTCGTATAAATGGGGACTTCCTTAGGACTCACGAAAGCCGTGATAAGCAGTTCCACGCTTGCACACAAACAAATATAATCTAAATTTTACTAACAAAAAACAGCCGCCTTCAAAGTTACTCAAAAACTACTTGTCTGATCTCGTTCAAATTTATGTGGGACCACATGACAAGCACCTGCTTTCGATTAAAAAAAGAATCATCGAAATCGGTTGGCGTGATATTGAGTTATTCGTCCATTTGTCGCGCACATACTTAATACAAATTTAAGACTTATATGGTTTTCTCATGGATGCCATTGTCAGATCTCAATAAAATTTATGTGGGACCACATGACAGGTACCAGCTTTCGATTTAAAAAAAGAATCATCAAAATCGGTTCGCCCAGTTCAAAGTTCTGAGGTAACAAACATAAAAAAATACAGTCGAATTGAGAACCTCCTCCTTTTTTTGAAGTCGGTTAAAAATCATTATAACAATGCAGAATGTCGTTGTAGTGAAATCATTAAGCGGTCACAACGTAATGATGCGAATGGAAACACCCATTAACCCTAATGAGGGTAGCATAATAAATAGGGTAAAGGCACAAATGTGTGACCTTCCTTGAAAGAATAAGTGCTTTTTCGTCAAACTCGATTAATTTTGCTGCCATTCTTGATAAGTCGATTAATTGCGAATCACCTTTTTTACCCTCGACCGAACGGAGGTATATTTATGTGTTTGATGTGAGAGGATGTCTGTTTGTTTGTAAGACAAATGTTTCCATTTAAAATTTTAAATCCAACACTGCTTGACTTATTTAGCTATAGTTTTCTGAAGAGTTTGTGAATAATCAGGGACTTTTGTTAGATATACTCGTTTGTTGAGATATTATCTCCAAATAATAAAAAACTAATTGCTTGATTTAAATGTGGTTTTAACTACAGAGTTTGTTATTCATAGCGGATCGCTAACACTTTTCTACCGAGAGGAAACTGCAGTTGTGTGTCCGAATTTATTTTCTGCAGCGGAATTTTGCTTCTGCAATTATTTATAGTTTGATAAATAATTGATAAAACACCATACCAGTTATTTCTTTATATATTTTTAATAAATATTTAGGTCATTCGTATTTTTTTTTTTTAATATTAGTCGAACCTGCGCCTGCGTGCCAAGTCTCAGTATGCCGAAGAAAGAAGTGCTGGCTCAGCGAAGCAAAGTCCAACTTCTAATTGAAAGTTACGCTTTAGTTTTCAGCTAAATGGCAAATTAAATTCGCGAAGAAACCTCCTTATTTACCCGAGAGGTTTCCGTAATGCTCTCGAATTATTTATAACGAAATTTTACTTCGCTTTGGTATCGCTATTATTAGAATATGAAACTTTTGACTTTTTCGTTTCGAATCACTAATGAAGTAAAGGAGATATTTCAAAATGTAGATGGATCAAAAAAGCTATCATGACTTTTTGAAAACCGTAAGATGAGCGATAATTTAATCTATACTTAATATTATAAAGAGGAAAGCTTTGTATTTTTATATTTTTGTATTTTTGTATGTTTGCAACGAATAAACTCAAAAACTACTGAACCGATTTTCAAAATTCTTTCACCATTAGAATGCTACATCATTCATGAGTAACATAGGCTATATTTATTACTAGAAAACATTAGGGATCCTTGCCAAAACATCAGTAACGTGAACCAAAGTGTGAAAAAATTTGCTTAAAAATTTCTTACATCGCATACGCTGCGGAAACTATTGATGATAGAACAAAAAAATGTTCTACAATATTATAGAACACATCAATATCTACAAAAAACCTCGCGATAGTATATGTCCAACTATTGTCGTTATGTCACTATAACCACTTTTTACATTTTAAATGTTAATAAAAAAGATGACCAAAATCAGATCATGAAAACCATACCTTCATATTAGAGTCCGACCGAAACTGGTTTTTCAGCCGAAACCGAAACCGAAACCGAACCTTCGGCCTTAGGTCCAGTTTCGGCCGAAACCGAAACCGAAACCGAAACTTAGGGTGAGGCCAAACGAGCGTATTTTTGGTGCTGTGAGTCTCGTAAAATGAGCTGGTTTCATACAAAAGTTCTAATTCAATTCTTTGAAATTTGTATTTTACGCGATTTTACGATTTACGCTATTTTACGCGACGCACAGCTCAAAAAATACGCTCGTTTGGCTACACCATTAGGGTATTTTTTTGAGCTGCTCATTTGTGGACTCAACAGAAAAAAGTAGGTTAAAGGAGCCGAATTTTTTAAATTTTACAAAGGTCATTTTTTGACATTAGGTAGGTCAACCCTCAAGCTATCTGTCCCCTAACGTTGACCCACTACTTACGGGACACCCTGTATAGGTACTGAAATCTAGTGTGTTTTTTACACATTTTTATTTGTACATTTTTATGTGTATTAACTCCTTCAGTTCGGTAAACTTATCTTAACATAAACACAAAATTCGAAAAAATGTATGGATGAACGCTGTTTTTAACCCCTGACGAAAAAAGAGGGGTGTATATTTTTTTGTCTGTCTGTGGCATCGTAGCTCCCAAACGGAGGAACCGATTTTGATCTAGTTTTTTTTTTGCATGAAGTGTTGAGTGTATTCTTAGCTATGTTTAGTGTATATCAAACTGTCGGGGGTTTTTTAAATTTTAATTTAAGATCATTTAAATAGATCATTTAAATCTTAGCCCCATTTTACTAAAATACGTCAGTGAAAACCGCATGCAAATCGATGTAGCCGATTTTGAAATTACCCTGAACAAACGCACATACATACAAACACACGAAAATTCTAAAAATAATTGCTATGATCTCTTTTGCGTTGACAAATACCGCTCATGATAGATTTTCTCAAATATCTTCCATGTACAGACATATCGATCAGTTACCGTTTCATTGTAATGGATGATTTGGAATTTAGACTTCGAAAATACTACTAGTGAATGCCCTCCCTTTGCTTCCGTAAACCTTTCGGTAAGCCCTCACTCAATAAATGTAAGTATGGGCGAAATTGACATAACGTAATTTATTTATTTGTAAACCGTTTGAAATAAACCAACCACTAAATGTTAACCAAAGCTCACTACAATACGTATGTATCGTAAGTTATAGGGTGGTGAAAACCACAGGTAAATCTGTTATGTCGTTCCTGATAGTAGCCAGAACAAACGCACAGACAAATAGACGAAAACTACTTTTTATATAATCTATTACGTCTAATTAATACCCCTAGTAAAAGTTTTACTTAAATATCTTAAAGTTACAGTTTCATTACCATGCTTGGATATGAATTCCAAATCATTATCTTATACAGCATCTACAGCATATACAGCATTAGACAATATATTATGACCTTTTTTCTACCTGTTGCCGTTATTAATATCGAGCAAAAAACGGCTAAAATCAAGCGCCAAAGCATCCTGTCAGACGCTCTTCAGATTAATGAACAAATATAATAAACATGTTAAATCAATGAGTTCACTTGAAAAGTCAGCGCCCACGGGTTAGCCACGAACTTAACCGAACGACGCACGAAAATTCACGAACACAGAGTTTCGGTTTGGCCGAAAGTTTCGGCCAAATTTTTCCGAAACCGAAACCGAAACCGAAAC
Organism: Thymelicus sylvestris; assembly: GCA_911387775.1. Classification (NCBI taxonomy): domain Eukaryota; kingdom Metazoa; phylum Arthropoda; class Insecta; order Lepidoptera; family Hesperiidae; genus Thymelicus; species Thymelicus sylvestris. The sequence continues at coordinate 2,945,841 of OU426905.1, forward strand.
TAGATTTTTTGGCCGAAACTGGCCGAAACCGAAACCGAAACCGAACTTTCGGTCGGTCTCTACTTCATATTAATCCTTATCCAAATAAATCATTTCATATTCAAAACTGCGAGAGCGAGAGCGAGAGCGAGAGCGAGAGCGAGAGCGAGAGCGAGAGCGAGAGCGAGAGCGAGAGCGAGAGCGAGAGCGAGAGGGAGAGGGAGAGGGAGAGGGAGAGGGAGAGGGAGACGGAGAGGGAGAGGGAGCGGGAGCGGGAGAGGGAGCGGGAGAGGGAGGACACGGAAACTATAACGGCTAAGAACGGCTGTACCGATTTTAATGATCTCTGATTTGCTACATTCTTAGGCGATACGAAGTTCGCCGGGTCAGCTAGTACCTAATATAGGTCTTTAATTTAATACCTATATTATCATTTTGTTTCAGCTCAAAAGCTCAGTTTGAGTTGTTTGTTATAATTATGCATGTAGGTTAAATGTCACAAATCAGATAAAAAAATGTAAATTATACAACAGTAAAATTTTTTTTAAAGAAAAATTTTGAACACAACTTTCACCTGTGGTGCAGAGCGCGAACAAAGAACTTTCTTTGTACCGGAATGAGCCGAGATTAGTTTTCAAACCACAATAGTTTTAACAAAGGACTTTTATTGGATGTTACATGTAGCCCTAGAGCTATTGAACCATTTGACTATCCCACTTCCCACAAAGCTAGAAATTTATTAAATGATATTTTATTATCAGTCAATTAAGAAAGTACCGTTCTGGCAGGCATCTCGCGGTTGCGTCATCATCCCTTAAATTTTTGAAAATGCAAAAAATATTTTTTTTTTATCCCACTCCCACAAGGCTACAATTTTAATATGTTGTAATTTACATATGTTTAAGTGTAAAAAAAAATTGCCAGAACATTTTGAGGGTTGCAAGTGTGTGCCAGAACAGAAAATATATGTAAACAGCCAGAACATTCTAGCGGTTGCAAGTATCTGCCAGAAGAGTATACAGGGTGAATTTTTCAAGTGAGCGTGGATGGACAAATTCAAAACTATGAGGAATAGCGAAAAGTGGTCAAAGGAGTCTCAGGGCTGATTTTGACGAAAACCAAAGCGGCATAATTAGATTTTTGAAAAATCAATATTATTAGCCAGGAATCGAACTCGCTGATTTTGCCTCATGAAAAAATTTTTTTTTGTAGGGTAACACTGTTTTTTTTTCCACCAAAGTGTACAATCTGTGAGATCCAACGATAGTCCTGAACATTTAAATGACATCAAAAGCAGGCTAGAGCTTGAAATTATGCATAGAAGGATACATTTGTATGAAAATTATTATTTTTTGTATAGCAATACCGAAATTTCTTTCCACCAAAGTGTACTATCTGTAAGATCCAAGAATAGTGCCATACATTTAAATGACATCAAAAGCAGGCTAGAGCTTGAAATTATGCATAGAATGATACATTTGTATGAAAATTATTATATTTTGTATGGCAATACCGAAATTTCTTTCCACCAAAGTGAACTATCTGTAAGATCCAACAATAGTCCCATACATTAAAATGACATCAAAAACAGGCTAGAGCTTGAAATTATGCATAGAAGGATACATTTGTATGAAAATTATTATATTTTGTATGGCAATACCGAATTTTTTTTCCACCAAAGTGTACGATCTGTAAGATCCAACGATAGTCGTATACATTTAAATGATATCAAAAGCAGGCTAGAGCTTGGAATTATGCATAGAAGGATACATTTGTATAAAAATTATTATATTTTGTATGGCAATACCGAAATTTCTTTCCACCAAAGTGTACTATCTGTAAGATCCAACAATAGTACCATATATTAAAATTACATTAAAAACAGGCTAGAGCTTGAAATTATGCATAGAGGGATACATTTGTATGAAAATTATTATATTTTGTATGGCAATACCGAAATTTTTTTCCACCAAAGTATACGATCTGTAAGATCCAACGATAGTCTTATACATTTAAATGACATCAAAAGCATGCTAGAGCTTGAAATTATGCATAGAAGGATACATTTGTATGAAAATTATTATTTTTTGTATGGCAATACCGAAATTTCTTTCCACCAAAGTGTACTATCTGTAAGATTCAAGAATAGTGCCATACATTTAAATGACATCAAAAGCAGGCTAGAGCTTGAAATTATGCATAGAATGATACATTTGTATGAAAATTATTATTTTTTGTATGGCAATACTGAAATTTATTTCCACAAAAGTGTACGATCTGTAAGATCCAACAATAGTTCTGTACATTTAAATGGCATCAAAAGCAGGCTAGAGCTTGAATTTATGAATAGAAGGATACATTTGTATGAAAATTATTATTTTTTCTATGGCAGTACTGAAATTTATTTCCATCAATATGTACTATCTGTGAGAACCAACAATCGCCTTATACATTTGAATGATATCAAATCAGACTAGAGCCTGAAATTATACATAGAAAGATAGAATTGCAATCCCGATGACAACTTTGCTCTGTTCTGGCACATACTTGCAACCCTCAAAATGTTCTGGCAAATTTTTTTTACACTTAAACATATGTAAATTACAACATATTAAAATTGTAGCCTTGTGGGAGTGGGATAAAAAAAAATATATTTTTTGCATTTTCAAAATTTTAATGGGCCATGCACCCGCGAGATGCCTGCCAGAACGGTACTTTCTTAATTGGCTGATAATAAAATATCATTTAAAAAAATTCTAGCTTTGTGGGAAGTGGGATAGTCAAATGGTTCAATAGCTCTCCAGCGTCAGTTATTTCAGAATGAACTTATTAATTTGATATACAAAAATCTCGTGTCACGGTGTTTGTGGTCGAGTTCTTCTGAAACAGCTCATTTAATTATTGTAGTACATGTTTCCGTTGTGGGAGGGAGGGAGGTGCCACGCATGTCTTAAAGTTTAAACCATCATACATATTAACCGCGGATTGTTGTAAAGTACACTAATATTGACTTAATAGGTACCCTTTTACCCAATACTGAACAGATTTTCATGAAATTGAGCACAAAGATAGATCATGACCTGGAATAACATATGGGATCCTTATGATCCCGGGAAATGCGAGCAACGCCGCGGGCAAGACGCTTGTATCTTTATACTAATAAGATTTGGTTCAAACGTTTCTATTTAAGTCATGGTGTGTCGTGAGATACGCGTGTCTAACCCTTTACGGATACACTCGGACAATGGACGGCACTGAACTGAAAACTAGATAGCTTGTTAAATTAATTAACTGAAGGGTTAAGTGATAACCTGAAAGGGAGACTGGGTTAAATATTAATAATGGATATTGTCGGGTATCATGAATACTAGAGTTATGGACAGTTTTAAAATCCGAGGTCCCCAAGATACTCGTATATGTAGTATCGTGCGTTTAACGGTTACCATGCCGCTCCTGGGTTCGATTACCGGCGAGGCAAGACGTTTATTTCTTGGAACGAATTACCTTATTTTACTGTCAAAATTGATGTTCAATAATGTCAGTGAATTCAGTGTAAAATTCAACAACTTATTTCATGGCTAAAAAATGTAAAGTACTTAATCTTAATTTCAAACTGAAATCATTTAAGTATTTCATGTAGGTACATCTGAGATAGTAGAGTGCCTGGAGGTTTTGACCTCGGACTTTTGTTATAATGAATGAATTTAAATTATTCAAGTGGGATTTTCTTTTTTATAGTTTAAAGTGCAAAGTTTACCAAAAATTTTTTAGTGCTTTTGATTTTTTTATTAAACTATACAAATTAATACAATGCATACAATTTAATGAATAAAATTCCTTTTACACATATCCCGTTTGATCTGAGTTTTGGTATACATAGTTATGTATTTTGACGTGCTGATAACGAATATCATAGGTAAAATACCCGCATATTTCATTTTCAAGGTAATTTTGAAAAAAAAATATTATTGATTTATTTTTCACGTTTACCTACTTATCAAAATATTGATTTTACAGAAAAAAATATTGGACATATGTAGAATGTCACTCTCCTTATGGGCTACAACTTTTATTGGAAACATTTTTCTAGTAATAAGTACCCAACTAAGTGCTTGTCCTATTAAACCAAGCTGTGCTAACAAAACGTAAAACGAAGAACATTTTATACCAATTTAAAACAGTGCATACGTTTGTTAAATGAAACGAAGCCAGCAATTTACAAAATTAAATAAATTACCCAGTACCTAACTCCAGTACGACAATTTTCATAAAAGGCGAGCTTTCTCAACGGTTGCGGCGAAATAAAAAGCTTTTAGATAAATTCATATGGTTGTTTGAATAATTTATGATGGATTATATTATCGCGCTGGTTGTTTTTCCAGTCGCCCGCAACCGGACGGTACAGGTTACATAAATGAATTTATTCATAACCACAACAGCATCCTGAGAATGATAGCGGGCAGGCTGGACTGTCCCTACATGACGCACTGCTGTGGGCTGCATGCCCCCAGCAGTTGCTATTTAAATTAATTTTGTTTTTAGTATTAGTTTTAGTATTACTTTTAAGGTTACTAACACACTTAGATTAAGCAGTACTAACAAATGAGACTGAGTATCTTGAAATAAAATTATTATTATCTATATTTTCGACTCTCACACCCGCGTACAAAATAAATACATATAGGGCCAAAAAATTATATAATAAACATAAATATATATACCAATAAATAACTTACATAAAACTCTACATATTTTTTTTATTATTATTTTTATTATTATAACTTGAAACTGTCTACGTCTTTGTAAAGAACTAGCGTTCTGCCAGTGGCTTTTCTCGCGTTTCCTGGGATCACAATTACCCCATGTCGTATTCTAGATCATGGTCTACCTGTGTGCTAAATTTCATGAAAATCAATTCAGTAGTTTTTACGTCAAAGAGTCCTTAACATCCATACATCTTCATATACAACCGTTTTCATTTATTACTAACTGCCCGGACAGACTTCGTTCGGGCAAAAGTGAATAGTAAAAATTATATAAATTTAACTTTTTTATTATTAAAACCTTCCGTGTGCCTTAAGGAAGATACAAAAAACAATTTGCTGAATTGGTCGAGCCTTTTTCGAATTTTGCGCTTAGCAACATTCATTTTTATTTAGATCATAGATAGATATTAAAGTTGACAGCCCTTAGTTTGGTCGATAAGAGTTATACTAAGCCCGCCCAAGAGGCTTTTCTAAGGAATGAACTGAATTATTAAGTTTAATAATTAAATCTCTTTTCACCACTTACCTAAACCTTTTACAGGAGTCACTATCATCTATTCATCTATTAGTGAAAACTGCCTGAAAATTCATGGAATATGTATTTTTTGCGATTATCGCGTGACAACAGTCTTATGTTATACTACCTACGGAAACAGGCACTCTCGAATGCTCAGAACTGATAATATTATCCTGCTATTGACATATTTACCCCTCTGTGACTACTTAAGTATATTTAGTATATCTACGTACTAAATAAGAAGAATAAAAATTCATTTGAATACAAATTTTTATTTCAACAAAGTGGATTACATTCCATAAATTAGCCCGAAACTGTGAATCTGGTTAAAAGCATGAAAGAGTGTAAAATCTGACAATGAATAAAAACTGCTGGAATATGTAATTAAGTTGCAAATTTTCAGGCAAACTGACAATATTACATCTAGAAACACGTTTTTATTTTAACCAAAACTTTGTCCTTATTTTTATAAACAATAGTTCCAGTGGAAACAATTGTTTGGTACATATTTTACAGGCATTTACCCCAATAAGCGCTTATTTTAAAAATCTGTTAAAAATATTGTTACTTTTTTATAATTAAAAAAATACTTTTTGTTTAAAAAGTAATATTTTTTTAATAATTTTTAAATTTAAATATTATAACGCGGAAATCGTTCTACTTTACTACCAATAGCTTCGTAATGCTCTATAATTATCATTCTGATGATATAAATCCTTTTCCTGCCTATCTAAGACTCCTTTGTAGAATCATACTTTTTTGCAACGCATCGGTGATTCCCTTTGTATACGGTGGTTAGCTACGATCAAGCTTACGAGTACATCATACGCCGGTATACAGTCGTCACATCATCAGGTGAATCGTTCGCCAATTTAAAAAACGATGGAAAATTCCACTGAAATTCTGACACTGCGGTCGTGGAAGAGTGAATTTGTCTACGTTATGTAAACTAGAGCTGAAAATATTCCTATCGTTTATTTCCCGCCGTAACAGAATGAACTGTTAAATAATTTACAGGCACTCGCCTGCTTCCGTTCCTACAACTTGGAACGAATAAAGTTTACAACGAAACGATGCCGGACTTTTATGTTTTTCGTCTATGAATTCTAAATAGGTTTAGGCGCTCCACCCACTGCACCGCGCACCGCGACGGGGCGCGGGATGGCAGATTTTACCATTGTATGCAAATATGTCAATTTATATAGAAATCACGCCTAGCACAATACACTGCCGACGCGCCACCGCGCGGGAAATTGCCCCGCGCGCAGTTGTGTTATCCGTCGCTCTGCGCACCGCGGCGGGACGCGTCTTCAGTGGGTGGAGCGCCTTAGTTTGTGTATCAATAATTTTAACAAGTTAATAGTTTAGAAACTAAATACATGGTTTTGTAGTGTGAATGTAGGTATAAAATAATTAGATGCGCATACAGGATTCCAACTAAAACCTCCCGTGTCCCAACGTTCAGACCAATTAGAGCACGGCAACATCAAAACGTAGTAATTTAATTAAAGCGAAAGAATTGGTAAATGAAGGAAAAGAAGACGTTAATCAAAAACGTATTAATCGCCGACCGGTCTCGGATATCGCCGTTTAATTTAAAACAGGGAGCAATTACTTCGAAATAACCAACCTTTACATTTCAGTCATTACTAATGAGGTCGTTAAAAGCTTTCTCCGTCAAACCGCAGCTAATTTTCAGAGCGGGCTTAACTGGTTCGCACCAGTGATATCCGGTTTATCAGGGCATAATCACTCCCTGCATTCGGGGGTATTACTAGAAATGGACCAATTGAACTATGTAGAAAGACTGGTTTAAACCGTACCTACTGGTAAACCGCAAAGGTGTTCAAGAGGGAATTTTGGTACTGTTTTTTTCCTGAACTTTAGGCCACGTGGAGGCACGTCTTGCGCACGCTAGCTCAGTAAGCCGCCGTAGACAGTTACTCTTACACTCATTAGGCCCTAATGATTAGGGCGTGGGGCTCTATTCACTTAAGTCCATGCCAATCTTCTCTGCTTGTGCCTGCTGAACAACGGCCTAAGTTATAGCGAACAGTCCAAGCTATTGCAACCGCTGGGCTAGCGCACCGAGTTTAATCAATAATAAGACGGTTCTCATGCATGGTGATAGGGATTTGACCACTATTATCTTTCTTCCAGTGGATTTGAGTTCAAATTGAGTTCGTTCTGAATTGAACTAATTTCATCTCAGCAGTGAAATACTCGTAAATATTTAACTCGAGTTGTGCTTTTCTTAATCTTATTTGTGCTCCCATGTCGCCCACCACACAGAAAATCTTAGTGCATGAATAAATAATGAATAAATAACGCTTCACACTCATAGCCCCACACTAGGATTCCCTGTGTCGTGGGTGCCATGGACAACACACAACATAGACAAGGACATTCACACCCAGACCGAGAACAGAAATTAAAACTCATCATTCAAATTTCCGCCTCGCTGGGAATCGAACCCAGGACCCTCGGTGCGGCGATCCAGTATAATCAATAATAAGACCATTGCGCCACACGGGTCGTCAAGATAAGACATCATTTTATTTTATCGATCGCATCCGTTAATACAGTTTTATGGTCCAGTTGAAATGGCTTGTTAAAATAATGTCATAAAAATTCAAGAAACCTTCGAAACATCCACAAATTTCACTTATGCAGGCTTAGAGGGTAACTTTTATAGAGCGCTGTTGGACCATAAAATAACAATGCTGGGCATCATAATATATAGCTCTGTATAATTTATGTTTAAAAGAGTTTCACCGCCATTTGTGGTGAAAGCTTTAGAAGGCTACGTATATTTAGTGCCGTAGCCTCATTTTATGTACCGTCGGTGGTTTTTTTTTATGAAACAAAAACAAGGGAATCCTAGTGCTTCCCTGTTTCACATGTGGCATGGAAAAACCAAACCATCACTAACATTCATGACCCGAGAACAAAGATGTGTTTGTCACTTAAGTAACGAGCAGAGCCACCTGTCGTCATCTTCCATGAACATCAGCAAGCTGTCATCGATATGTTGCAGACCAGAAAGTGGAGCAATTGCAATGGCTCCAACCCATTAACGGCCCTCTACTGAACACGAGTCTCTGCCACTCGCTGCTGATGAGGCCTAGAGGATACTCCTCCCTGCTGCTCCATGCGGATTGGTGGAGAACAGTTTAATTTTTTTGGCTTTACAATGCAACCAAAACACGTAAAAGCGTATGGAGTAGGACAATGCAGGAGTACTATCGGGATTGACCAGGATACAGAGCAGAGTGCAATCCACAGAACTAGACGAGGATCTGGTACCGTACTTGACCTTTGTTCAATCACGAGCAGCAAGGCTATTCACTTTTGTAACTTGACAGCGGAATTCGCGGTGAGTTTCAAAATTGAAGTTCGAGTCCGAGATCTTGATATGTGATTCTCTAATCATCTGGCACGCACTTGCGAGGTGAAGGGAGTCTCGAACTCTTACTTCAATTTAGAAACTCATCGTGTATTCCGCTGTCAAATTACAAAACAAAAGCGAACTTGCATCATATTGACATGTCATTATCTAATCATCTAGTACGCACTTGCGAAGTGAAGTGATCCTAGAACTCGAACGTCAATTTTGAAACTCCGCTGTCAAGTTACAAATCTGAATAGCCTTCCAGGATTGACTTCAACTGCAGAAAAAATATAACTCCTCATATTCTTTAAACGTGCACTGATTAGTAACATTAGGTACTACCGCTAATCTCTCTTGATTACGATTTCTTTTTCGCCAATTCTCATCATCAGATCTTCATCATTAATGTGGAACCATCTCAAACAAAATTTTAACACAAATAGGTTCATTAAATCTTCGAGATGTTGATGCCGGCATAATTTCTATAACCTTGATCCTAATATTCGTATACAACTTTCACAAAGTCTAGCTAATTTAACATAATAACCCCTATTTTAAGTGATAAACCCTACCCTTTACTGCGAATACACGCTTAAATTAGAGTTTTTCTTTCCTACAATCCGCTTTGTGACACAAGAGACCATTCTAGGAAAATTCGCTGTAGGAGCTTTGAGAAGCCTATTATATGAGCAGACGTATGAAAACGTATAATTGACATTTGTGAAAGGTACGAGGGTAAACAGTTGTAACTAGGACTTGTTGCCTTCAACAAGTCCTAGTTACTACTGCTACCTTTGGCTTGTCGTAACTTTAAGATTTTAGCCTGCACAGACGAGGGATAATAGAAATAATAGAACGTTAACTGTAGAACGTTACAACTGTTCTAACTACTTACAAATGATCCCCATTAACCCATAGTCATTGACGGACAAGACGGTATTCTCTTTGGAAATGTTTTCACACTTCAATTGATAGATATTAGGTTTTTGGAGGAGATTGTTATTTTTAAACACCTCGAGGTACTTTTCCAAAAGTACCTTGTTTGTGCAGGCAATTATTATGCCGATTTAACTCTCAATTAGAGCAATTTTTTGTGCTGTTACTTTTGCACATTATCTTCAATCAGGCCACAAATAAAATCGTACCAATAAAAAATCCCTAAATATTCTAAAAAAATAATTAAAGTGTGTGCAATTCACACGTGGTAGAAAGTGAAACCTTCAGAATTTTTGTTTTCAAGATAATGAGACGAATGTAAAATTTCGGGAAGATGATAAATGTAGGTTTCACTAATCTACTTCACTCCGCTCCGCTCCGCCCCACTCCGCTCCGCTCCGCCTCCTCCACCCCGCTCCGCCCCGCTCCACTCCACCCCGCCCCGCTCCGCTCCCCTACCCCTACCTCCCCTACCCTACCCCTGTACAATGCTTCCTATCTCACTTTAGAATTTATGTGTTTGTCTCTTTTTACTGGACAGTTTCGTTTCATAAAATTTCCAGTCACCCCCGTACTAAAGAAGTTTTCACTTCAAAAATCAAGTGTGGGTACTTAGACATAGGTTTCATAAAGCGAAGTCAACCGTACCCAAAGGCCAATTCGTAAGCATGAGTACTAGACTACAAACTGTTCGTACTAAACCTTTGAAACCGTGAAGTGGCAATGCTTGTTTCTAGCCATTTTTAAAAGTTTGATGTCAACGACAACCATTGCTTTATTCTGGAACTAAAATGTGGACTGTCAGTTCAGGTTTTGATTTACCATGTTACACGTACATTCATTATCCATCAACAATCCTTCAAATTATTTGAAATAAGCCAAGTGCAGACTTATGTGAAACCCACTATAGCCTGGGTTCCTACAAATGACATAAATCGTAATCCCGTCATAATTCGATGGATTGTTGATGGACAATAATAATTGTATGTGTAGCCTGGGGCAATAATTTTTAAAGAGGTCTTTTACGATAATTTATTATTAACGCCTACCAGCTCTCCCTAACAATAATTTTTAATTAATGTTGTCACGTCGTCTATCTGTGCGTTTGGTCCCGCTATCCCAGAAACGGTTTCATGAAAATATTTGTCAATTTGAGAGTTGAGGCATAGATTTTTCGAAGCGAAGCGACGGCGGTAAGTCAATATTATTGATGATTTGTAGGTACACATTTGAAGAATAGTTAATTCATTGTTGACTTATACATCGAAAACGGAGAATTACTAGTTCCAAATAGGACAGATTCTATTGAAGTCCCGTCTAATGACGAGGAAGTTTCTTTAGATAGTTCTGTTGTAGAATTGAACAGCCTCAGAACTAGTAAACTTGTTCGTTCTTTGGATAACTCTCAGTCATGACTCATGTTCGTAGTTCCTAGTAATACTAGCTAATACAAGTTCAGTTTAGTTGTGAAGATATTGTGTTATAGGATTTAATATTGGATCAATTTAACTAATAACTTCAACGAATTAAATTCGATCACAATATTTATAAAGTCACAACCCATAATTGTCCCACTGCTGGACTCGGGGCCTCCTCCCACAATGTGATAGGTATAGGCCATACCATGCTGGCCAAGTAAGATTGGTAGACTCACATACCTTTGAGAACATTCAGGAGAAATCGCAGTTATACAGGTTTCTTCACGATGTTTTACTGCACGAAAGCAAGTGATCATCATTTTGAAAATTTGAGGTGCGCGCCAGGATTCGAACTCGGGCTCCCGCATTCTGAAGACCAACGTTCAGACCGCTAGGCTATCACAATATCACCTTAGGTACCAATTTTAAGAAATAAAAACATGGAATAAAAAAAAATTAAAAACGATGTTATAAGTGGAGTGAAGATTTTAAATTATCTTTTTAATAAGTAGTGTTCTAAATTATTTTAGAAATTTTGATTGATAAAGTGCATCAAGACTTAAAATGCTTGATTTTGGTATTGAAAATACACTAATATAGTCTGCTCTTAAATAATAATCGTTAACTAAGATTATATTTAATTTAACATAATCTTTGTTTTTATTACATAAAGACTACGAAAAAAGATCCGTAGAATCACTTCTGGGTCCGTATACTTTTTTACCTAAGGGAAAAAACAAGGTGACCCAGCTTATTTGTAAAGAAAAACATCGAATGTCACCATTATAAAGCAATGCAAAGGCCTGGTCCTATATATAGATTAAAGGTTTGAAAATTCCGTTCGAACCATCCTAAACTCTGCTTTAAAATGTGTTAATCCTCCCCTCGAACGCTTTTACATGCAAAACCGTTAAAAGCGGACGCCTGCGAAGTTTTCTACAATTACGCTTTCCGTAATGGTGATGAGTCAAACTTTAATGCATTTCGTTGATTTATGAGAGTAATTAGCGTCTGAAAGAGTTTCCTTGAAGTAATTATAATTATCGTGTTTCTGGTTTGTTTGTGCTTGTGGTGTGTTTTCTACTTCTAGATATGGATTCATAGCAATAATATTTAAAAAAAATGGTTGTCTGTAAAGTCGGTTTACGGACGGTAGTTTAACGTGACAACGTCATGACAAAGCTCCGCTCCACCCCGCTCCGCTCCGCTCCGCCCTGCTCCGCCCCACTCCGCTCCGCTCCGCCCCACTCAACTACGATCGCCTACGGCTCGCCTACGGCATCGGCTACGATACGCCGATCGTCAAAAATATATAGGTAGATACGTTATAAATACACAAATATACAAAACTAGCTGTTGCCCGCAGCTTCGCACGCGGAAATTATGCTTACCATATAATTTAGTATCCCTTACAAAAGAAAATTTAAAAACAGGTTCATTTATATTGAAGTACTTACATTTAGGAATTTACATACTGAAACTTACGATACAATCACAGATCATTCCTCCGGGAGCGGGTTTGGAATAGTAAACAACATTAATATTTTTTTTCTTTTCCCTCTCCCTCTCCCTCTCCATCTCCTTCTCTCCCCTTGCCCTCTTCCTCTCCCGCTCCCCTGTCCCTTTTCCTCTCCCGCTCCCTGTCTCACTTCCCCTCGCTCTCCCTCTTTCTGCCCCACTCCCTCTCCCTTTACCGCTTGAGGTCCTTCTCCCACCACATATCCCTCTCCCTCTCTCCCTTTCCCGCTCTAGGTCCTTCTCCCACTTCATATCTCTCTCCATCTTCCTCTATCGCTCCCAGCCCCTCTCCCGCCCGCACCCGCGCCCTCTCCCGATTTCTGTCCCGCTCCCACTCCCTCTCCCTGTCCCTCTCTATCTCCCTCTTCCGCTCCTTCTCCCTCTCCTGCTACCTGTCCATTTTTAATTTAAAAAATGACGAAGTTGCTTACTAAGTTTATTCCCCTAAATTAACTCTTTAAGGGATGATTTTCCGAAAAAAAAAATTCTAAATTAACTTTTGTTTATTACTATAAACTTACATAAAAAAAATCATATATTTTATAACTCTAAAACTGGCGAAGTTGATTTGTATGTAGTTGACTACCAACCCCTATTTTTAAGGGATGAATTTCGAGAAAACAGTGGTACAGTTATTTTTTGTGTCTAACTATAAGCTTATATACAAAATCTCACCCTTCTTACTTCAAAACTGACGAAGTTCGCATACTAACTTGCACACTCTTATTAATTAACCCTTTAGGGGATGACTTTCCAAAAAAACGTAATATGTTATTCCAAATTTTGTTTCTAATCTGGAACTAATAAGTATATAAATTTTCATGTTTTTAACTTTAAAAATGACGAAGTTGCGTACTAAATGAATTCCTCTAAATTAACCCTTTAAGGGATGATTTTTCCAAAAAACCGTGTTTAAATTAACTTTTGTTCACAACTATAAATTTACATAAAAATTTTCATATTTATAAGTCTTAAACTGACGAAGTTGATTTATACGTAAATGGCTTCCAACCCCTATTTTTAGGGGATGAATTTCGAGAAAACAGTGATACAGTTATTTTTTGTGTCTAACTATAAGCTTATATACAAAATTTCACCCTTCTTACTTTAAAAATGACGAAGTTGCATACTAAATTAAATCCACTAAATTAACCCTTTAAGGGATGATTTTCCGAAAAAAATTGTTAAAGTTAACTTTTGTTTATTACTATAAACTGACATAAAAAAAATCATATTTATAAATCTAAAATTGGCGAAGTTGATTTGTATGTAGTTGACTACCAACCCCTATTTTTAGGGGATGAATTTCAAGAAAACAGTGATACAGTTATTTTTTGTATCTAACTATAAGCTTATATACAAACTTTCGCCCTTCTTACTTCAAAACTGACGAAGTTGCCATACTAAATTTCGCACTCTTAATTAACCCTTTAGGGGATGATTTTCCAAAAAAACATAATACTTACAAATTTTGTTTCTAGTCTGGAGCTAATATGTAAATTTTCATGTTTTTAACTTCAAAAATGACGAAGTTGCCTACTAAGTTCAATTCAGTAAATTAACCCTGTAAGGGATGATTTTCCAAAAAAATATATTAAAGTTAACTTTTGTTTATTACTATGAACCTATATAAAAATTTTCAAATTTATAAATCTAAAACTAAGAAAGTTGGTTTGTATGAAAGTGTCTTCTAACCCTTATTTGTATCCCTTAGGGGATGAATTTCCAAAAATCCGTTCTTAGTGGACGTCTCCTTAGCATAAACTATCTCCCTGCCAAATTTCTTCTTAATCGGTTCGGCAGTTTCTGAGATTTTTTGTTTAATCAGCGGTGTGTCGCTTTTCAATTATACAGGGTGTCCCGTAAGTAGCAGATCAACCGAAGGTGGCAGATAGCTTGAAGGTTGACCTATCATATGTCAAAAAATTACCTTAGTAAAAGTGTCACCGTTTTCGAGATATTGACCATTCTTTAAAATTTAGAAAATTCGGCTCCTTTACCCTACTTTTCCCTGTTGAGTCCACAAATGAGCAGGTATTTTGATAATTTTTTTTACTAGAGCTCTCAGATAGTTGCTTTATAATTATCAGTATGTAATATTGTTGAAATTATTAGGGAACGCTGAGAAAATAGCGTCTACTTTGGATATTTTTGTTTTTGATTTTCTTCGACACAACTTTGATGCGAGGTGGTTGAAAAAAAATGTACTGGGCAAGTATGCTCCTGTACTTTAAAAACTTGTCTGTTTAATGCAGATTTTAAAAAGGTACAATACAGGCTACTTTGATAGGGAAAATTTTCAAGTAAAAGCCATTTCAGTGTTAAAGGGGTGAATTTGAATCAAAAGTTATTTTACTGTTTACTGTTAGGGGATGAAGTTTTTCAATGGTTTTCGCTTAATATTACGTTACGTTAAATTATTGCTCTAATAAATATTGAAAATAATGATTATTTTCCGATATTCCAACCTAATAAAGAAATTACCAATTACTTGAAAAATATTGTTTATTTCAAAAATAATGCTATGATTTACTGTTTTTTTTAATACTAGATGATCAGGAAGCCTTGTAAATTATTGTTTTAAGATTATTTTTGTAGGAATATTCAACAAAAAACAAAGAATGAGAAAAATGTAAGTAAAATAATTATTTTTGTTTATTTTATCATACAAAAATAATCTTAAAGCAATAATTGACAAGGTTTGCTGATCATCTAGTATTAAAAAATAGTAAATAATAGCATTATTTTTGAAGAAACAATATTTTTCAAGTAATTCTTAGGTAATTTGAAATTTCTTTAAAAGTTGAAATATCGCAAAATAATCATTATTTTCAATATTTATTAGAGCATTCATTTAACATAACGTAATATTAAGCAAAAACCATTGAAAAACTTCAACTCATAACAGTAAAAAATAAAATAACTTTTGATTTAAATTCACCTCTTTGACACTGAAATGGCTTTTACTTGAAAATTTTCCCAATCAAAGTGGCCTGTATTGTACCTTTTTAAAATCTGCATTAAACAGATAAGTTTTTAAAGTACCGGGGCATACTTGCCCAGTACATTTTTTTTCAACCACCTCGCATCAAAGTTGTGTCGAAGAAAATCAAAAACAAAAATATCCAAAGTAGACGCTATTTTCTCAGCGTTCCCTAATAATTTCAACAATATTACATACTGATAATTATAAAGCAACTATCTGAGAGCTCTAGGAAAAAAAATTATCAAAATACCTGCTCATTTGTGGACTCAACAGGAAAAAGTAGGGTAAAGGAGCCGAATTTTCTAAATTTTAAAGAATGGTCAATATCTCGAAAACGGTGACCCTTTTACTAAGGTAATTTTTTGACATATGATAGGTCAATCTTCAAGCTTTCTGCCACCTTCGGTTGATCCGCTACTTACGGGACACCCTGTATATATATCTATACATATGTAACAAAAAGGGGTATTCTACGGTGTTGGTTATTCAATAATATTCCTTTTACTTTGCTCCATGATATTATATTTCCATTTCTCCTAACGTTCACATCAATAACAATCTCTACAACTCCGTGATCGCTATCCGAATCCCCCACCATGTCCCACACGTATTGTTATCAATAGATTGACACATTCCTTATTCTAAATATTATTTAGTTTTCTTCATGACTTCTAGTATGACAGACCAAAGAGGTCACTCGCCGTCACGGCTATCCTGACATGCGCTCGTCCTCGAGCGCTTCCGCTCCCATGTCTCCAGTGGACCCCTTTGTTCGCTGGGTGCTTGTCATGGACTCCACCGAACGCCTTTACTTCTGCTGTGGCTGCACACCGACACGGCCTCACGTGTCGTTACTCTGCAAGGAAATATCTTACGGCAGTACTTGTTCGCTCGGCCGTTCCTGACCTCGACGGGGCAATACTTTACAACTTTATGATGTTATTACCTTGAGCCATGTACCATAGTCGTTTCATTTCATTTTCGACGTAACAACAACAACAAATCTTGAGTAAGTCTCTTAAACCACAGGAGTGCACCGCTACTAAGAAGCCTGATTACACTCCCCTTCTATTCTCATTCGACGTCATTTCACCACAACAAGTTTCTTACTCAAGTTCTCATCTCCAATCCAATTCAACACAAATCACATCTTATCACAGTTAATATCCGCTTCGACTGGTACATGACTTACAGGCACTCATGAAAACCTCAAACAGATTATATGGACCTTTAAATCTTTTTTTTCATTTGGAAACTCAATTCAACAATTTGCAAAAGCTCACTATTATTTATATCACTCAAGACAGTAATGACAGCTCTCAAAAGTTTCTTTATCATTTAACAAATTCACAAAATCACCTTTCTAAATACGCCTGAAGATGGTTGTACACCGAAAACATCAGCACGTCGCTCTCTCCCGGCCGCGTTCATGCTGCCGTCACCTGGACTGCCACCCCTTGAATGCTGGTTCGCTTGTTTTGTGATGGCACGTCGTTATATCGTTTTCCACAACTGAAAAACACAAGGAAAGTTATTTTCACATGCCTACGATGTCACAATTTACATTTCAAACTACACTAGGGCTACTTATCTTCGATCCGTACTCCTTCGGCCATCGTGACCTTCAAACACGACCTCGTGTTGTGTAGGTTCTCAAACCCAGACGTGAACAGTGTGCATCTCAAGTCTGCACATCTTACTCCGCAATGGTTTTTCATTTTCCCTTTTATTCCTTCATCTGAGGCATTTTCCACGTTGATCATATTATAAACTTCCATGATTCTCGCTTCATCGCGCTTTGGATTGTTTCATTTCTCATTGCAAAATTTTCTTCAAATGTCATCCGAGCTAGTGTCATTCCTCATTTATTTTCCGACTTTTCCGATATATTGGGCGCATCAGTTCTTCCAACACTTCTGATGTAACAAAAAGGGGTATTCTACGGTGTTGGTTATTCAATAATATTCCTTTTACTTTGCTCCATGATATTATATTTCCATTTCTCCTAACGTTCACATCAATAACAATCTCTACAACTCCGTGATCGCTATCCGAATCCCCCACCATGTCCCACACGTATTGTTCTCAATAGATTGACACATTCCTTATTCTAAATATTATTTAGTTTTCTTCATGACTTCTAGTATGACAGACCAAAGAGGTCACTCGCCGTCACATATATATAAAAATGGATGTTGCTAAGCGCTAAACTCGAGAACGGCTCGACCGATTCGGCTAAAATTTTTTTTGTATGTTCCTTGGAGTCCACGGAAGGTTTTTATAATATAAAAAAAAAAAAAAAAAAAATAATATCGCGGACAATACTAAAACAATACTTTGCACATAAAAAATTGTTTCAGCATGTATGTTAGATGGTAAATATTCGACACGGTATCCACGGGAATTAGTAGCAGAAATAATTAGGTACCGGGAGTAATGGCTAACCGCTATCGGCCGGTCTCAATAATGTACTAACAGATGGAAGACTGTGGATAGGGTATATTATCTGTCATATTTGTCAATTTTTGCTTCTGAAAAATTGACAAATATGACAGATGACAGCCCTATCCACAGTCTTCCATCTGTTAGTACATTATTGAGACCGGCCGTATATCGTCGCCGATCAACTGCAGATAAAAGGAGATCAACAGTTGTAAGAGGAAATCAACAAAATATAGAAATTGATAATCGTTGCATTGTTCCTTATTCACCAATCCTATCAAAGACTTTCAAGACGCATATCGTGATATGGCTGTGATTGGAGTTAGTGCTGAGATTTCTGTTGATGAAGTTAACCAATACCAAATGTGCCGTTACGTTAGTATTAATGAAGCAATTTCGCGCATTTTTCTCTTCCCATTCATGAAAGATACCCCACTGTAGTTCATTAAGCAGTCAACTTAGAAATTAGAGTATATTTCACTACACAGAGCGTATACTACAACGAGTTATTCAACCACTATATACAACCTTGACCAGTTTTTTTGGTATGTGTCAGAATGATGATTTTGCCCGAACACTGCTACTTAGCAGCGTTTGCAGCTGTTAGAAAATTATTCCCATTGTGATCAAACCTCAAATGATGCTGTAATTTCTTTTAAACCTCAGCAAATACGAACATTGTTTTCTATAATTATATCAATATGCTTCCCGTGAAACCCAATTGATTTATGAATCAAATACAAAGATGATATGTGTGACGATATCTTGCATCAAATGCGCACTAGAAAAGGGAATATACATTAACAATACACAGAAAAAATTTACAACGAGGCATTGATAATAGTTGAGGACATGTGCTTGATGATGTCAAACAAAGTATCGTCTCTATTAGGCATGGCCGTGCCTAATCGCCCAATGCACGAGGTTGCTTTAAGGGAATCAGAATAAATGTTCCGCTGTTGAACCAACAACAAAAATTTGTAAATGATGGAACTGGAGGAATTTACTATTTGAATGCTCCAGGTGGTACATCTTCATCTAGCAACTCATTGACCTTGGTAATGGCAAAATCCCTGTTAATGATTCGACTGGCTGCATTATATTTTTGTCAGTTTACTGAAAAAACAATCGAGCTCATACAAAACGTGTTCCCAAACGTCTCTCAAAATTACAAAGATCATTTGTGGCTGAGCGTTCATGCTATATTAGCTGCCAAAATTACGGATGTAGCTGAAATAAACTTCAAAATTCAAAATGAAATTGCTGGTGAATTAAAGACATACAAATTTCACATACACTAGGTATATGTGAATGATGTATGTGTATGTGAACTGATGATCGTTTTTTCCGGGATTGACACCTCATAATCTTCAATGGAAAGTAGGATCGGTAGTCATAATGTTAAGAAATAGTAAATATTAACTTATTTTTGTAAGTAATCGTCGTTTATTGTTGAGGTTTAGGTTTTTTTTTTATGGAAATAGCCGGCAAACGAGCTGACGATCCACCTGATGGTAAGTGGCTATCGTCGCCCATGGATATCAGCAACACCAAAGGCATCACTGATGCGTTGCCGGCCAAGAAAGAGAGAAGAAAAAGAAAGAAAGAACTGGCTCTCAAGCCCCCAGCCGGAACACGACGTGTCGTTTGGCGGCTGACTCATGCTCGAGGGTGGTAGCCTTAGGTGGTAGCTATCCAGGCGAACTCCATGGAGAAATAATAATAGTAATAATGGTATTAATTAATAATTAAAATCAATATTACTAATATAATCCCTTGAGGGGCCCTACCACCAGCGGGCCGGATTTAGTCGCCTTTTACGACACCCATCCGGCGTGGGATTGGGGTTAGTATTCTAAGCCGCCCCAATACAGCTAAAAACTGGTACTGTTAACTTTTGACAGAACGAAGTCTGTCGGGGCAGCTAGTATAGATATACAAATCAACCAAAAAATATGTTCCGAAAAGAGCTGCAACACACACACGTTTATTTTTTATTTCACTACACCAATCACATTGGTTTAATACACGAAGGCACTTTAACGCTGTTTGTCTAATGTCAAGCATTTCTGACAACAACAAAAACGTGCGTATCGTCTTGTATTGACAGACGGACTATGAGCAGAACTGCCAATTGCCTGTTCTTACGCTCTTCATCGTAATCTTCATCTTCAACTAATCTTACAAAAATTACTTTTTTGATCTGGATTTGATAAAAATTAAAATGTGTGCAATTCACACGTGGTAGAAGTGAAACCTTCAAAATTTTTGTTTTCAATATAATGAGACGAATGTAAAATTTGGGGAAGATAATAAATGTAGGTTTCACTAATCTACTTCACTCCGCTCCGCTCCGCTCCGCTCCGCTCCCCTACCCCTCACTCCCCTACCCTACCCCTGTACAATGCTTCCTATCTCACTTTAGAATTTATATGTTTGTCTCTTTTCGTTTCATAAAATTTCAAGTCACCCCCGTACTAAAGAAGTTTTCACTTCAAAAAACCTGTTACTACATGGAATAAATAAAATGACAATAGCCAACGAGGTATGCTAAGAAGTTACTTTAAAACTAATGGATATTTCCATAATTAAAGTTATAAACTGGAAGACAAAGAGACTCTAGAGTAGCTGAAAGGCAAACCCCGTTAAAACTCGTATATTTACTTTGCAAGCGTGTTTCTGACACCTCATATTACACGCTATTGTAATTTAAGTGGTAGGTTACACGCTCAGTTTGGCATCAGTTCGGTCCATCACTCCAGACTGATGAAGGACTGATGACGGACTGATGGACTGACGGAGCGAATACACGGTCAGTCTTGACTGACATCAGTCTTCTCAAGAACTTTGCCGCATGT
The DNA here is from genome assembly GCA_911387775.1 of Thymelicus sylvestris. NCBI lineage: Eukaryota > Metazoa > Arthropoda > Insecta > Lepidoptera > Hesperiidae > Thymelicus > Thymelicus sylvestris. The sequence goes on from OU426905.1 coordinate 2,966,652, forward strand.
GGACGTATAGCCATGGATCATTATAAAAAAGAGCTATAATAATAGCTTTAGCTTTTCGAAAACGTGTTAAAAGGAAGAAATGGATGAAGACTTGGCTACAAAAAAAGGAGCTCTACACACATTTAAATTTATTAAAAGAAATAAGGGATACCGACAGTTTACTGAAGCAGAAGTTTTATTCTAGCACTTAGAAATAATGGCTGCAAAAGGCAGATTATAAAACAAAATCACATTACATTTCATCATGTGAAAGTTTACATGTATTTCTCACTAGAGCACTGACCCCAGTATTGCCTGCGTTTTCCGGGATAATGTTACATTAGATCATGGTTTACTTGTGTACTAAATTTAATGGAAATTCGTTTAGTAGTTTTTATTTGAAAGAGTAACAAACATTCATACATCCATCCTCACTAACTTCCTTGTATTATTCAATAATATTTAAAAAACATAGATACGTTATGGCATAATTTGGTTGATTTGTAAGGGCATAACGGTTATGTTATGGTAAGCAGTGACGGATTAACCCTTAATCAAATTAAGCAATTGCCTAGGGCATCACGTCTGGGGGGGCACCAGAAGAAGCACAAATAACCACAAAAAACCACGTTGGCATACGATTAGGGGGGCCCACAGGCGTGGATTGCTTAGGGCATCAAGTAGTCTTAATCCGTCACTGATGGTAAGGGGTAACGATTCTAACCTGCGTCGGGATAAGCTCGAGTGGCGACGGTAGCGGGGAGATCGAAGGCGCAAGCGGCGCGAACTCAATTTCGTCGTGTGCATCCATCGCTGTCCGAGCGGTGACTGACGGGAGACTGACGGCAACGAATTACACGATCAGTTTTCCATCAGTCCATTGCGGACTGATGAAAAATACCAAATTATTTAAAATTCTGTCAGTCCGACCTATCAGTCCATCGGTCAACCGATTAAACGATCAGTCTGGCGTCAGTCTTACCAGACTGATGGACTGAACTGATGCCAAACTGAGCGTGTAACCTACCACTAACATTTTAAATGGTTATAGGTGCTATAAAGGTTTTCTGTCGTCTTTTGTTTTTAATTTTCTATCCAGACTAAGGTGAAATATTTAATAATTATATACATAGTAACTATTTCTAGCGTAAGGTAAATAAGTGGTCACCTTTGCCTAGACATGAGCAATACCAAAGGAGACACTTTTGTTTTGTGTTAAGTCGCATTTCAATAATAATACATTTTTGATTACATTGACTTCGAAATTGCAGGCAGAATAATAATTAATAATAATGTACCGGCACATGCTGCGCCGCTTATTAATCCATATTCTGTAACCCTTCTCCGTCATGTTAGTAGCAACAACTCCGAAATCAATAAAAAATATAAATACAGTGGACCCGCGGTAATCCCGCCCCTGTCTAATTCGGCACCCCCTGTAATCCGACACGCCTATCACTGTTGATAGTACTTAAAATTCAATTCATAAAAGTTCAAATTGATTCTTTGATATGTACCTAATTTGTCGGATTACAAGGTACTCTTATTCAAAACATTCCGGACTACAGAGGGTCTTAGGCAGTAATAGTAGGCAGTACTCTATAATCCGACAAATTCAATAATCCAACATCGCCCTGCAAAATGTTTGTCGGATTACCGCGGGTCTACTGTATACTTATATGCCACCAATTTTTAAACTTTGTAGCTGTGCTTTTGACAGAGTTACGGCCGGTCTCAATAATGTACTAACAGATGGAAGGCTGTGAATAGGGCTACCATTAGTATGTTATCTGTCATATTTGTCAATTTTTGCCTCTGAAAAATTGACAAATATGACAGATGACAGCCCTATCCACAGTCTTCCATCTGTTAGTACATTATTGAGACCGGCCGTAAGTGTTTCTTCTTCTTGAGAGAGAGAGAGCTCTATTCATTCTTAGAACACAAATGTTATAAAATTCAAAATATTGGAACAAAGTTCCTTATCGCGCATTGCGAAAGGGGGCTAGGCGGAAAATTTGGTAACGACACTTTTTGCCGTCGTAGTTTTTTTTACATAGAAAGCAAGCCAGAGTACTAGGAATTTCGTGAGAAATTTAATACCTTAGATTTGTTTTGGCACACTTGCTGCATGTTTTTGCTATCCTAGTACTGACTGCAAGGAATTTCGTTCCATCCGGGTGTCCCTTGACACCTCTCAAGTTTTTTTATTCATATAAGTACTATGTCTTCTGTGATATAGGTATCACTGATACACTTATTAACATATTTTTTTTAATCTACCAGCTTTTCGGAAAGGTACTTTTCGTGGAGGAGAAGAAAAGCTGTAAAGAAACTCCTTAGAACATCTTTTAAAAATAAAAATACATTGGTATATTTATTACAAAAAATATATCACTAGCTTGAAAGGAACTAGTTTCAGAGCTGGTCATTTCCATGCGTCTTTATCATTTAAGTACTTAAGTATAGTCCGCTGAATGAAGCGCTCATAGCCCGGCGGCTTGCGTCGATCCTATGTGATCGACAAAGTTAAGCAACAGCGGGCGCGGTCGGTAGTTGGATGGGTGACCGCTAGTGGCAAAAATTTCTTCAGCGTTTTCGTGCTTCGGAGGGCACGTAAAGCCGTCGGTTCCGGTTGTTATCATAAGATAACAGTCGTTAAACCATGTCGAAGGCCCTCGGGCGGTTTGAAAACTTCCGACACTCGGGTTGGCCACTAACCCCTCCACCAATCCACACTGGAGCAGCGTGGTGGAGTATGCTCTAGGCCTCCTCAAGAGGAGAGACTCGTGTCCAGTAGCTGGCCATTCATGGGTTGAAGCCAGCCACTTAAGTATAGTCCGGGTAAATCTCAGAAGGAAGCTTCCCACAGTCCAGCCCATCAATATAAGGGACTAAAAGAAAAAGAATGTAAATGAAATCCAACAAAAAACCCCTAAAACGGTTAGACACAACACCCTAAAGCTTAGCAAGGCACTAAATTGTAACGATAACATTCAGTAATGGCACACTTTGAGGCAGATCAAATAAATGGACCAGTAATGTATTCAAATGTCCTGAGTTTTGTCTAGCTTCAACGTAGTCTTACGTAAGGTAGAACCGTAGAATTAACAGATATTTACTTCACTTTACAAACCGAATTTCAAATTCAAATTCGCATGCGAAATCGTTTACCTATTCATAGAGGTATTATTGATACACCTATGCAGGTTTAGACCAACCGAACATAGAACCAAACCTGGGATTGTACTTTCTTAATATTTAGCATTCATTCAGCTTTCATATTCCTATATATTGACGATCATGTAGCCTAGTTGGTAGCGACCCTGCCTGCGAAGCGAGGGGTCCTGGGTTCGATTTCAGCCGGGGCAGATATTTATGTGATAAATATCCCATCAAAAACATAAATGTAAAGTGAGAGTCAATTTCAAAAAAAAAGAATTGAGATCTAAATGGGTGCCAATTTCTGTGTAGAAAAGCCTAAAATTTTAGTCACAAGAACATGTAATTCAAGCTCCACATTTGACTTGGTTAGTTTTCACGTACCTACCTAGGCTATATTATATCTATGTAATTAGCTTTGTCAAATCTGTTACAAAACTAGCCAAGTCAAATGTAAAGCTTGAATTACATGTTCTTGTGACTAAAATTTTAGGCTTTTCTACACAGAAATTGGCACCCATTTAGATCTCAATTCTTTTTTTTTTTGAAATTGACTCTCACTTTACATTTATGTTTTTGATGGGATATCATTACTTTTTGTATAGAAATTAACTGCAATTAATTCAAGCTTTACATTTGACTTGGTTAGTAATCAAGAATACCATTAATTACATACATAGGTATACCAAATTTCACAAAGATTCAATGATAAATGCAGTTTTTATTCCAATTTGAATCTTTAAAATGCTCTACTGTAAAATTGCGATTTTGGGGATACAACAACTTACGTAGGAGGTATCGTGCTCATCAACTAAATCTGTAGTTAGTGCGCCGTGGTCCGAAATACGGTACCTATTATTTCATTATTTATAAGTAACGATCTTCCACTATTGATGTCCGCTAAATATTTAAATAATAATTAATACTAAATCCCAATTATAATATCGTAATAAATACGAAAGTCGACTATACTCTTATTAGTTACGAGTGACCGCCCTCGCTTTGCTTTGGTTTTCTTATTTTTTTACACCTTGGGTTACGTTATTGGAGTTTTATTAAGGATCCCTAATTTATTGAAAATATAATATAGCCTTTGTCACGCGGGGATAGTGTATCTTCCCAACAGTGACGGAATTTTTCAAATCGGTTTAGTAGTTTCGGAGCGTATTCAATGCAAACAAACAATCAAAACTATTAGTACAGATAAGTTGTTTGTGTTCAATGACATCGTGCAACAATAAATTTTGAAACAATAGGTACTTCGAATTACTTTAAACTGGTATAATTACGGAAATAATACAAAATTTTGTGGTGTAATCTTGTAGATTAGAGAAAAATAATTTTTCACACATTAAAAATAAAACGACGTAATACACTGGAAATAACTACTCCTGACGAGCCACTAATCTTCACGTATATGTGCTGTGCACTTCTCACAGGCACTTTGGACACTGAACATCTTCCTCCCGTTGAAAGCTTCAGAAAGTACTAAAACTGATATGTTTCGTTATATATTCACCTTGGAATCCACATAATGACCAGATGTCATCAATTTTGATTGCTACTCTTAAATTTCAGGCATTTTAAGTAAGTGTTTCTAATAGAATCAATTTTTTGAAAAATTATAATAAAATGATAAAAAATTACTACTTTCAGATTTATTCCTTTGTATTCACCCGACTACCTATCTGCATGCCAAATTTTAACTTTCTAGGTCACCTGGAAGTTGGATATAGTTTTGATCTATAGGTCAGTCAGTGTTAAATTTCTCGATTTTTGGACGTTAATATCTAAATAACCGTTTGAGATGTGTTTATGAAATTTGAAACACGTATGTATTTCACAAGTCTCAATAAATGAGCCAAATTTGACAGGTTTATGTTGAATAGTTTTTGAGTTATGAGGTGGTCAAAAGTGGCTCCAAATGGTTCGTGTAATATTACACACGGTGCTGCTCGTCAATTCTGTTAGCTAAGAAATTGACTTGACACGCTCCGCGTGTCTAGATTTGTACCTACTCTGGTCATGGGTGTGATTGTGATGTGTTATATGTGTCGTCCATGCCACCCGCGACACAGGTAATAAACTACTGCGGGGGTATGAGTGTGTTAGTGTTTTATTTATTCTTTCGAATTGCCACAAATGTAAAATACAGCCAATAAAGAATGATCTGTGTCTGTTCTTGGATCGGTGTGAACAGATAGACCAAAAGCATTTTCATTATAATTATAGAGAACTTTGGTGTGAGAGCCAGTACTTTATTCCTATTTCTTCTCTCTTTCTTGGCCGGTAACGCATCGGTGATGCCCTTGGTGTCGCTGATGTCCATGGGTGACGATAGCCATTTATCCACAGGTGGATTATCAGTTCGTTTGTTGGCTATTTCCATAAAAAAAATCAAATTAAAATGAGTAGCAATTGTTGCCGATTAAAAAGAAATGGATTTTCGAAGCGAAGAGTTACCGGGTACGTAAATAAAGTACATCGTAAACGGAGACCACAAATTCACATGAATGACGCTGAAACTGCCGGCGGAAACAAAAAACTGAGTACAATACCGAATGGGTTTCGATTATGGTCATCCGATGTTGCCGGACCATTGAACATTGGACTTCCACTACGATACCAAATCAGTTTGCGATAGATTCCTGGTTTGGTTATTACAAAAAACGGTTTTTGCACGCTTCGATAACTCTATTCAATTATCGTTTGTTACTGAAACAAATTGTTGGTCCATTCATTGCAAATATTTATATTTATACAGTGCGTAAATGATCAATTTATTTATAAAAAAAGTTTTAATGACATTTTGTCACTTTTCTCTTTATTTGCCATTGGCTTTATTGATGGCGTAGTTTTCTTTCCGCTCTTCTTTAGGTACATGTTAATCTTGAATACCAAAGATTGTATAATTTTGCATTTTATGTAACTCAACGACAAACCAACCGCTACAACCCGATTGAAAGTTGACTACGAAGCTATGTTCCGTCTTATAATGTATATATGTATTAATGGTCATCCAAAATGTCTTGCTAACTAATGGCCATTTGCAATAATCTATCTCAAGTCAGTTGCCTACCTACTGCTACCAAACATAGTGTTAATTGTTATTACCTTGTCTAATAATTGATCCATATAATGCGTCGATCAAATGTGAATACATGTCAAATTTTAAAAATCAAGTAGGGTTATCTGTAATAGGGTAGGTGGGGCACAATATGATAGCTGTTATCACAAATATACCACTGCAAATGTCATCAAACATAATGTCTTGTTCTTCCTCACCTTACTCTATTTCGGATTGCTGTATTCAATTTTATAAAGTATATTATTTAATGATATTGTCTTCTTATTATCCGACTCGCTATACCTATATATATTTTTATTTATTTATTTAAACTTTACTGAACCATAAAAAATGTATTAGTACAAAAGGTGGACTTAATGCTAAAAGCATATTTTTACCTAACCAAGTGATAGGCTATCCATTTTTCCAAACAAATCCAATAATGGTCCCCCACGCAATTATTCAATCATCGAGGGGTCCATTTTTTGCACTCCACAAATAAATTAAATTTTTTCGAGTGTTTGCCACAAACACTTCGGCTTTTACGCCCGAAATTACCATTTTGCACAACCGTTCAGGGCTCTTCAACTACAAAAGCAGCCGCAAGTTTATGTAATGACCCTACAAGGGTTAGTAATGCTCTTACGGAAGGAAAAGGGGGATATAAAGATCCTGGATGAGATTGTGAGAGGGATAAACTAAGAAAGGACGGTGGAATTTCAGATGTAAACATTTTGACGTTGAATGAAAGTCTTTATTTATTTATTTACTAACTGTGCCCGCGTCTTCGTACGCGTGGGAGCATTTTCCGCGTAAAACTCAATCCCCTGGGAACCCTAATCATCTAGCGGTATGAAATATAATTACTTTACGACCTATTCTCTCATATATCAAATATTTCACGAAAAAAAATCATAAAAATCGGTCGAACCATTTCGGAGGAGTGCGACCACAAAACCGTGATACCAGATTTTTATATGTATATTCGAATTTGATTAAGACTTTATTGAATCATACAAAGGTATAGAAATAAAACGTGGATTTAAGGTCGATGTATCCGTAACGTGCTTTTTTTCCCGTACGGGACGGGACGTGAAGTTTTGGAAACATCGTTTCATAGAAAATGTATACGGTTTAATGCTAAAATCATTCATCATAATGCTCTACCAGGGCAGTGGGAACAATAAAGAAGGGGCCGAAGGGATCACAAAAATATAAACTTTAATACTCGTATATCGGCGGTGGATGTTTATATATTTGGATTTTTGCATGTTTGTTCCTAAATCACGCCAAAACGACTTAACTGATATAGCAGAAATTTGGAATGGAGACATCCTATACCCTGGATTAACACATAGGCTACTTTTTATCCCGGAAAAGTTCAGGATTCCCGCGGGATTTGTAAAAAATCGATATCCACGCGCGCGAAGCCACGCGCATATAAATCTCAATTAATTAATTAAAAATTTCGTTTCAAAATTCTACCACGGGTGAAGCCGCGGGCAATAGCTAGTTATACATATTTGTACCTGGCAACCGATAATAAGGAAACAATCATCTATGAGGGTGGTGACTATCCACAATCAGATACTGACACCGCAATCCGTTAGCCACTGCCATAAAAAGGCGTAATTACGTCAGCACTGCCACATCCAGCAAGATCATCTAGACACGCGGAGCGTGTCAAGTCAATTTCTTAGCTAACAGAATTGACGAGCAACACCGTGTGTAATATTACACGAACCATTTGGAGCCACTTTTGACCACCTCATAACTCAAAAACTATTCAACATAAACCTGTCAAATTTGGCTCATTTATTAAGACTTGCGAAATACATACGTCTTCCAAATTTCATAAACACATCTCAAACGGTTATTTAGATATTAACGTCCAAAAATCGAGAAATTTAACACTGACTGACCTATAGATCAAAACTATATCCAACTTCCAGGTGACCTAGAAAGTTAAAATTTGGCATGCAGATAGGTAGTCGGGTGAATACAAAGGAATAAATCTGAAAGTAGTAATTTTTTATCATTTTATAATAATTTTTCAAAAAATTGATTCTATTAGAAACACTTACTTAAAATGCCTGAAATTTAAGAGTAGCAATCAAAATTGATGACATCTGGTCATTATGTGGATTCCAAGGTGAATATATAACGAAACATATCAGTTTTAGTACTTTCTGAAGCTTTCAACGGGAGGAAGATGTTCAGTGTCCAAAGTGCCTGTGAGAAGTGCACAGCACATATACGTATATTTACGTGAAGATTAGTGGTTCGTCAGGAGACGTTATTTCAAGTGTATTGCGTCATTTTATTTTTAATGTGTGAAAAATTATTTTTCTCTAATCTACAAGATTACACCACAAAATTTTGTATTATAATTGGGATTTAGTATTAATTATTATTTCAATATTTAGCGGACATCAATAGTGGAAGATCATTACTTATAAATAATGAAATAATAGGTACCGTATTTCGGACCACGGCGCACTAACTACAGATTTAGTTGAAGAGCACTATAACAGTTCATGTATTAAAATTAATCAGTAACGTTATGAATAAGTACTTACTAATAATTTCTATACAAAAAGTAATGATATCCCATCAAAAACATAAATGTAAAGTGAGAGTCAATTTCAAAAAAAAAAGAATTGAGATCTAAATGGGTGCCAATTTCTGTGTAGAAAAGCCTAAAATTTTAGTCACAAGAACATGTAATTCAAGCTTTACATTTGACTTGGCTAGTTTTCATTAGTTAGCAACCAACAAACCAAATTAGAGAAGAGTGTCATAAGTCATCAACCTAACAGATTTGACGAAGCTAATTACATAATATAGCCTAGGTAGGTACGTGAAAACTAACCAAGTCAAATGTGGAGCTTGAATTACATGTTCTTGTGACTAAAATTTTAGGCTTTTCTACACAGAAATTGGCACCCATTTAGATCTCAATTCTTTTTTTTTTTTGAAATTGACTCTCACTTTACATTTATGTTTTTGATGGGATTAATTTTACTTCGGAACTGCGCAATCTAAAAGTGCACTTAGCAATATTACGTATGCAAATCGCCATTCGCCGTCATCTGCGTCGGTAATCCGATTATACCGGAAAACTTCGCTGTTCTTATGTGTGAACAATTGCCAACAACGCCTCTGTTCTTCGGACGAGGGATTCTCGCCTTTATGTCAGCTTGATACGATCTACAATGCCTCCTTTGTGGAACCAGGTATAGAAGCACCAGACGTAAAGCGTTCGATTCGCTCTGGATTTACGGGTTTGTTATCCTGTGAAAAGAAAGAAAATAGAAACATCTTTCGTTTGACATTCATTTCTGTGTAGGTTTCAAATCCATTATAATCTTTGGAAGGCATATCATAAGTATATGGTGTCAATTTACTACTCTTTTATTTAATGTCCTGTATTACGAGTAGGCCAGGGGCGCGTTGTGGTTTTGTAACACGTAGTTTTTATTTGTATTGCACGCATTGTGCGGCGAAAAACCCCAAAGTTTTGATTCCTGAGTAGCGGCATTATGCCTATGTGTATATAAACCGTAAATATGCATACGAGTATACACCGTAAATATGTATTTGTATTAGAACAACGCTTTTCGAGCCGTCTAGTACACATTTTTTTCACTTATTTATAAGTATCCATTCAGAGCAAGCAAATCGTCTGTCGTGTGAAATATACTTACCTACCCTATGAGAGGGCAGCACTCAAGAGCTTTATTCGATTATGCAAATGAAGGCGATAATTTTAAACTTAATTGTTCTCTTCATCAACAATGTGGAAAGTGATTCAGTTAATTACCAGTCTCTGTGGTAACCGATGACTGCTGCTATAATTTACCTCTCATGAACGTGCGATGGTAACTAGCATTGTATTTTTTAGCATTATATTTGAGGTTCTCAATTCGACTGTATTTTTTTTTATGTTTGTTACCTCTGACAATGGCAACCATGAGAAAACCATAATTAAGTCTTAAATTTACGCGACAAATGGACGATTAACTCAATATCACGCTAACCGATTTTGATGATTCTTTTTTTAATCGAAAGCTGGTGGCTGTCATATGGTCCCACGTAAATTTTATTGAGATCTGACAAGTAGTTTTTGAGTAACTTTGAAGTCGGTTATTTTTTGTTAGTAAAATTTAGATTATATACAATTGAGCTTTTGTAAACTATAGCGACATGTTACTAACCAACATTTACTAGTAGAAACATTAGAAACTGAATTTCGCAGACAAATCACGGTCACGTCCTGACCCCTCTTCAGAGTGACACCTCACTCGCGTGTACCCCGCTGCCTTATTGCCTCACTTGTCACTCGGCAGCTCGGCTCGCCCCTAGCCAGTGGTCCTCAAAGTTTGAACGATGAATCATTGACTTGTGTTACTATGTGAGTTGTCTTTACCAGGTATTAGAATTTAAACACAAAATGGTTTGTAACGGGGGAGGCCTACGCCGAAGAGGCGACTACTACTTATGGCATAATATATAAATAAGTAAAAAACAAAGATAATAGGAAAATAGTGAGTAAATTATAATAATATTAGTAGAGTAGATTTGTTAGTAAATATAAAAGAAAAATGTAAATTTAGTACATAAGTAGTAAAAATAAAGGCTTGTTTTATTTTATTTATTTATTTTATTTATGGTTTGTAATGCAACATACCCGCGCAACTTGACGGCTGGATGGCATTTGCCTGTGCAGATAATCTTTTATTATTATGTTTGTCACACTGTGTAAGGACAAAACCAATGAAAGGTATTTAAAACGTGTCGCTTGAATTAGTCTAATTGGACCATTAAGACGGTACATAATATTATCAAACGCGAGTTTATGTCACGTTGTTCGTGAAGCTAACATACTACCTAACGGTCATAGAGGATCTTTCTAAGAACTTAAATCCGTAAACCAACTAACTAATCCTTAAAACAAACGCAAGAACAGACAGACGGCCATTCTTTTAAATGTTACATCTATAACCAACGCCTACAAAGTACAAACATGGGCTAAAGGCGATGAGGGTCTTAGGGACCGACTCTATTCAAACCTCCTTTGGTGAACCCCATAGGTACCATTGCTCGAAGTTCCAACACCATCAATTCACTAAATTCATTACGCTACGCCGTGCATTTCTAAATCGATCCTAAATGAAAATTGCATGAGAGCAATAAACACGCTCACGGCATTCGGAGGGTAGATCGTAAAAAACTCAACCGCAATTAAATATTTACTTTATTTTCACAGGCCACGTTATAAATAGCCTGATAGAAAACAAAGGTTCGATACGTGCCTCTGAAAGTTTTGTGCTGAGAAGACTGGAACGGCTATAATTTAGAAAAACAATGAAAATTAAGATCAAAGATACGAAAGTCGATTTATAGCAAAAACTTCACCAATCCATATTAATCACGTGAGGTGGAGAAAGCTCTTAAGTTTCCTCAATCTTTAAAGAGTTTCCTCAGTCATGTGTAATGCATGAATAAGAAACCATGGGTTTTAACTCTGCAGGGGTTTTTAATGGTTAAAGCACAAGCTAAAGTAAAGTAGATCGTCGTTGCGACTTTAAGCCCTCTTAAGTGTAAAAAATCAGCGTTTTGAGAAAATCGATAAAAATCGATAAACTTTTATTTAGCAAGCACATAGATTTTGAATTTGGTAAATTAATTACGATGTAAAGGTCGTACACACATGAGAGTTTTTGAATGTGATAGTGCTTCTAAAACGTTTGACGTAAAAAAGTGATTTTACCAAAATTGACACATAACACAAGAAGTCTTATTAAAGTCGCCTGATACTAAAGCGCTTCTCTTATTCGTTGTTTATTTCAACAACTTACTATTAGCTAGACTCATTTCCATGTTTCTCATTAAGGCAACCAATGAATTTATCTTTATCTCGTAACTTCTGTGTTGATTCTCAGTTTTCTCTCTAAATATGCTATTTTGTAACTTGCAGAATGTTATGTATCCGCTTCTAGGTAAGCAGGTAAGGGTTAAGTAAGTAAGAAAGGGTTAAGTTTCCTAAAGCAATTGCACTTCTTGCAACGCTTATAATACACGTCTTTATTGAAACTGATTTAAAAAACTGCAAGAAATCTGAAAATTTATATCAACTTTCTGGGCGAAGTTTATTAATTAAAACCGAATTCTTTAGCTCTATGAGAAACATTAAATATTCCATGAACATTGAGAACAAGGGTCCTACACGTGGGGACGGAATGGCAAAACGCTTTTCATTCAGGAAAGTGTACTTTTAATACAATGGGGGAGCTCGGCCCGAATGGATCACTCAGTTGCGTCTTAACCGCGGTCAAAGTGATGCGAATAGACGCGATAAGCGTTTAGATGAAAATGAAGAAGGATTACTTCGTTTAGTTTGCATGATATTATGATCCTGCTTATAAACCATGAACAGAAGCATTTTACTTGCTTTAACAACAAACAAGCAAATAGTAACCTTATGTTTTGCAAGAACAGCAACCGATTAACCTATTATTCAGTTCATTATTATATGTATTTTTTATGTTACCAGTCGATAAACGACCTGACGATGTACCTGATTGTAAATAGCTACGTCATCCATGGACATCAGCAACATTAGGCATCAACGATATGCTACCGGCCAAGAAAGAAGAGAGAGGAAGTAGGGACTCCCAACTCCCAGCCGAAACACGACGAATCGTTTAGCAGGTGAATCAAGCAAGGGTGCCAGAGAGGCTTCACGAAAAAATAATACCAGTAATAATGTAATTATTGATATTACACAGTGACGTCATGATAGACCTGAATCACGGTATCGATATTTTCTACAACGCTAGCATAATATTATCACATTATCACGTTGCTAGCATTAGGCTTGGTTTTAATATCTTAAAACCAAGCCTGGCGGGAGTTCTCCCTTGGCTAAATACTATTAGTTGAACAGTCTATCTATTCCTGGGTGACTATTTTATAGGGTAAAAAAATTAAAAACAAATCTTTAATCTCGCGAAAGTACACAAACTGTTTGAACAGTGCCTTAATAAAGTACCCCTTCCGGCAGTTTTAAGAATTGAAGGGTCTTTTATTGGAATTTCATGTTGAAATTTAAGTTTTTCATAAAGGGGCGAAAAATTTCAAAGTTTATTTGATTTCGGATCCTTACGTTTTTATATAAAAAGGTTAAATGTATCGTTATGAGTATGGTAGAAAGAGAAACCTCATATTCGTTATTATATGAACAAAAGCAAAAGATATAATTCAGATAAAAGACAAAAAATAATCTAGGAGTTTAATAGCAGTTTCTTGATAAGTTATTCTTTTTCTGTACAATTCAATATTTACCAGTGTTAAAAAACAAACGTAGAATTTAATTTAGTATCTACCTAACTAATCCAAACGTTTTCAAAACATTGTTTCATAAACTGTCATGTATTTTTTATCCATATAAATTGTAAAAAAAACAGACTCTCATCCGTACATTGTTTAGTATTAATGAATTACTTAAGACTAATTAAATTGAATTTTTTTTTAATTAACACCCCACTGGTGACGTCAATTTGACTTACATCATTGGTGACGCCGCGCCGGTCCCACGCACCGGGATTTTCAACTTAATTTTTTTCGAGAATTAACTATTAACTGATCTTTTAGATATAGACTACTGGCCCACAGACTAAAATCCAGGGTCATGTGAACCACCTGGTGACCTATATAGGACGATAGAAGAGCATAAAATAATAAGATTCAGCACTATGCCGTCACTTGTAAGCTGTCCAACTGAGTGCTGGTGAGAATTCAAAAGTGCAAGTTGGGTGAGTAAATTTTGGTCATATATTTCTGTACGGCATTTTTAACCATCGATAAGGCCATGAAAAATAATAAGAAAGCGCGCAGTGCCGTACAAAAAAGGTGGTCCACAAAGTCGGTAAATGATTTTGAATTCGTGACAATTTCGAGGGTAAATTTGGTCATTTGATACAGTACGGCATCAGTTTCATACTGTTGCAATACAGCTTCTAATGCATTATTCCGCAACGCCGTACAAAAAATCGTGCGACAAGGGGAAGAAATCGAGGGTTGCAACCCCCTCTTTTGCAGTGGTCCGGGGGGTCATTTGAAAAAGTACGGCTTCGGTTCCAATACATTTTCTAGGACTCAAAAGTACTATTAAAAATAATGCCGTCAAAAAATGATAGTCCATTTGAATGTATAATTAATAATTATCTTAATTTCATGGTATACTTGATTTATAAAGCTGTAAGGTCATTTGACCCTGTACGGCAACTTTTTTTTTAACATGACATTGTAAAATACAATTGTTATATAGTATTGCCGTACAAAAAAAACTGTCCTAAAAAAAAATATAGAGAGATACAAAAACTGAAATTTTTGAAATTATTGCAAAAGTTTAAATATTCATAGATTAATGAAATATAGCAATTTTCTACCTTTTTCCCTTGTTTTAAATAGTATTAAGAAAAATAAATTAGGAAAAAATTATGCCGTACATTTTAATGCAGACCATATCTTATAGGCTGATGAAAATGACGCTACCATTTTATGGTCCAGTCATCTTAGTAAAAATTTGGTAAGAATTGCGGAAATTGAGATACCCAGCTGAATTTTTGTATAAACTTGTATTTTGGCAATCTAAAAGTTGTCTCAAAACCTGCATATGATAGGATGACCGCGTCTATTAAAAATTTGAGGACAAAGGTCACAAAAATCGTTTTTTTGCAAATATCTCATTTCCTATGAAATTTTCGCTATTTGTATTTTCATCAATATTGTAGAGAATTAAATTCCCTTCAACTTTTGTTTCAAAATTTTTTTTATACGTTGAATCGTTTTCGAGATACAGGGCGGAGAGAGCGCGGTTAGAGCATCATGTAAGGTCAACCGGTATAGTCCCGATCAAAACACGCTATATAAAGTTTATTAAATGAAGGGAATTTAATTTTCTAAAATATTGATGAAGATACAAATAGCGAAAAACTCATAGGAAATGAGATATTTGCAGAAAATAAAAGGCGACTAAATCCGGCCCGCTGGTGGTAGGGCCCCTCGAGGGATTATATTGGTAATATTGATTTTTATTGTTAATTAATACCATTATTACTATTATTATTTCTCCAAGGGGTTCGCCTGGATAGTTACCATTACCACCCTCGAGCGTGATGAGTCAGCCGCGAAACGACTCGTCGTGTGCCGGCTGAGGGCTTGAGAGCCAGTTCTTTCTTTCTTTTTCTTCTATCTTTTTTGGCCGGCAACGCATCAGTGATGCCTTTGGTGTTGCTGGTGTCCATGGGCGACGATATCCACTTACCATTCGATTTCTTACGATTCGTTTCTTTAATGGCGCGAGTAATACCTACAACATGGAGGTACAGTAAATTTGTAGCATGACGGAGGTCACC
Organism: Thymelicus sylvestris; assembly: GCA_911387775.1. Classification (NCBI taxonomy): domain Eukaryota; kingdom Metazoa; phylum Arthropoda; class Insecta; order Lepidoptera; family Hesperiidae; genus Thymelicus; species Thymelicus sylvestris. The sequence continues at coordinate 2,982,282 of OU426905.1, forward strand.
CATCCAATCCATTCAATGTCCAACTTCTGCAAACATTGCTTAATATTTTTTTATAGAAATAGCCGGCAAACGAGCTGACGATCTACCTGATGGTAAGTGGATATCGTCGCCCATGGACACCAGCAACACGAAAGGCATCACTGATGCGTTGCCGGCCAAGAAAGAGAGAAGAAAAAGAATGAAAGAACTGGCTCTCCAGCCCCCAGCCGGAACACGACGAGTCGTTTGGCGGCTGACTCATCATGCTCAAGGGTGGTAGCTATCCAGGCGAACCCCATGGAGAAATATTAACCGATGGGGTTGCAAAGTCCTCGAATGGCGGCTATGTCTTGGTAAAAGAAACACTGGTCGCCCCCCGACCAGGTGGACTGATGAGTGATGACCTAAAGAAGACAGCGGGAAGCCGCTGGATTCAGAGGGCATAGGACCGGTCGGAGTGGCGCCAATTAGGGGAGGCCTATGTCCAGCACTGTTAGACAGATAGATAGATAGATAGATAGATAGATAGATAGATAGATAGATAGATAGATAGATAGATAGATAGAGTTAATAAACTTTATATATAGCGTGTTTTGATCGGGTCTATACCGGTTGACCTTACATTATGCTCTAACCACGCTCTCTCTTCCCTGTATCTCAAAAACGATTCAACGTATAAAAAAAATTTTGAAACAGAAGTTGTAGGGAATTTAATTCTCTACAATATTGATTAGATACAAATAGCAAAAAACTCATAAGAAATGAGATATTTGCCAAAAAACGATTTTTGTGACCTTTGTCCTCAAATTTTTAATAGACGCGGTCACCCTACCATATGTAGGTTTTGAGACAACTTTTAGAATGCCAAAATGCAAGTTTATACAAAAATTCAGCTGGGTATCTCAAATTCCGCAATTCTTGCCAAATTTTTACTACGATGACTTTATTTATTACTAAATTAATTTTACTACAAACCTTTGGACCAACGAAAATGTACGGCATGTAAAAAAATATTATCTATGCATAAAATACTTTCAAAATAAATTAATTTTATGTTGTATCAAATGACCCCCCGGACCACTGCAAAAGAGGGGGTTGCAACCCTCGATTTCTTCCCCTTGTCGCACGATTTTTTGTACGGCGTTGCGGAATAATGGATTAGAAGCTGTATTGCAACAGTATGAAACTGATGCCGTACTGTATCAAATGACCAAATTTACCCTCGAAATTGTCACGAATTCAAAATCATTTACCGACTTTGTGGACCACCTTTTTTGTACGGCACTGCGCGCTTTCTTATTATTTTTCATGGCCCTATCGATGGTTAAAAATGCCGTACAGAAATATATGACCAAAATTTACTCACCCAACTTGCACTTTTGAATTCTCACCAGCACTCAGTTGGACAGCTTACAAGTGACGGCATAGTGCTGAATCTTATTATTTTATGCTCTTCTATCGTCCTATATAGGTCACCAGGTGGTTCACATGACCCTGGATTTTAGTCTGTGGGCCAGTAGTCTAATAGCTTAGTGTTAAAATTAGTTACATTTATGACAATAAAACAAAGGCATCTCATAAATCGCAGCTTGTTTACTAGGATTTTTTTAACCACCCGGTCTCACAGACTTAATACGTCACCAGTGGCGGGTTAAAATCCCACATGGAACCACCCAACTTTATATCTTTTCTGAAAGATGTGCTTATCGACTAACTAACACACGAGCCACCTGCTGATAACCCATACCCTTCGCCCATGGACATCAATAACACCATAGACATAATAGTACTTATAATAGTAGTAACATCAAAGGCGTCACTGATAAGTTGCCAACCAACAAAAAAGAAATACGAAATACAACACAATTCACATTCACAATTAATTATAACTTATTCTAGAACTGCTGCAATGAAAATTTAAAATACTCGTAAACTTTTATAGTAAAAAAATCTAGCTGCATACTTTTCATCATTAAACATAATAAAAAATAATTGTGTAGAGCATATTTCACACCACACAGACACGAGTTAAACTGCTGCCTCGGGAATTAATTAACTTCTTGTATTAAAAATTCACATTATACCACAAACTTTATATTAAAAGTAAGAATAAAAATAAAAAAGGAGGAGGTATTCGATTCCATCGACTGTATTTTTTATGTTTATTACCTCAGAACTTTCGACTGGGTGAGCCGATTTTGACGATTCTTTTTTAATAATCGAAAGCTGGTGCTTGTCATGTAGTCCCACTTTTTGAGTGAGAACTGACGAGTAGTTTTTGAGTTATCTTTGATTTTTAAATCGGTTATTTTTTATCAAGAATTATCCAGCATTCTCAGCACTGCCTCAAAAGCAGCTTTCCTAGACCAATCCTCACTGAGACCGCGAACAAAGTAATGCATGACGCAGTTGTTCCTTTGCAAGTAAACACTTTTCTCGTCGATTTATTTTGTTATTTAGAACACAAAGCACCTGAATGCATAACAATTTTTATGTTGAAGTTATTTTACTTCTTCTTCGGCTTTGTTAGACTGACTTAGATCCTGTTTGATCTTTTTTAACCCCTTTTTATGGTTAGTTCATTATACACTTAGAATAATAATAAACATTATACAGATACAATCATTTGCAATAATGTTTCGATTGATTTTATGTATCTACCATACAGCAATAGGTATAGTTGAGTTCGAACTCAGTTCTCTGTAACAAAAATCCGTGTTTTGGCGTTCACTGGTATAAAAGACATACACGAAATTAAAAGGAATTCCTTGTTGCTGAACCCTGAACAATAAATATAGAAAAGCTACGACGTCAAGGCCTCCTGGCTAAACTTTTAATCCCCTTCCTCAACCCGTGTAAATAACACGACACTTCTGTAAATAACACACCATAGATAGTTAGTGGCTATAAATATATTTATGATACATACTGTCAATTTTGAAATTTTGTTATTTTGTTCTTTTAGAGAGTAATTTAAGTAGATGAACTTATATATATCGTCCAAGGCTGGGTTGGAGTGTATACTGTATGCTTTCGTATGTTCAGATCATCTCTGTAAACCATGTATCAAAGAGCACTTCAGTACTATGAACATAGATCTCTCTCTGTGGGCGTAGTTATATGTCAGGACTGCCAGGATACTAAATAAAACACACAGTTCAACAGGCACAAGGATACTCTTCGTTTATTGCCTGATAACACCCGGTTTCATGAACTCAACGTTATTTAGTTTTCTTTGGTTTCGCGATACGATATCAATCTGTCTATCGTAATGTCAGTTCTTCTTATTCTTAATTTTCATAGATAATACGAACTTATTTGAGACTGTACCGACACGGCTATTCTGACAAGACACACGTCCTCGTGTGTGAATCGTACGAAATCGCGTCATTTTAAACAAACGTAACATAAACCAAGATCTTCAAAAATCATTACTAATTTGGATTAATTCACCTGAGCCACGTACCATAATCGTTAACTTCAACTGTCAAAAGTAACAACAAAAATGCTAAATGATCTTTGAATCTCGAGTGAGTCTCTCAATCTCCACGGCTTCCAAAGCCGACCAACAATCTCCACGGTTCCCACAGTCGATCAGCAATCTCCATTGCTACCATACGCATATCCAACAAGTAAATAACGCCACCCTCACCAGAGCAAAACGCGCATCGCGCACCCACGGACTACTTGTGCTGCCCCAAGAGACACCGATTTCTAGCGGGCTACGACTACGTAATTGCCACTGGTGCTGCAAAGTAACTGACTCGAGTTCTCATGTTTTCTTACTTCATCAACAATCTCATTATTAAAATCAAATTCGACTGGTACATGACCTACAGGCATTCTCATTAACTTTAATTTACTTTACTGCCAAAAGTTCACTGCTTCGCTATGTGTTTTCGCTATGGAGAAGAAGCAGCGGAAGAAACTCCATAACAACACTTTTTTTAATACGGAACTACCAAATTATTATTTGCGCGATTTTAAAATATTCACGTTATGCGTAGGGTCGTTTGGTACGTCGCGGTCGCGGCGTCGTCACCGAATCAAAGCATCTCGTTCGTTTGACTCACTGTCGGCCATTGCTGACGACTCACACGTCCTCGTGTGATCATTCTGTAAAGACAATATCAACACAGTAATTCGTTCGGCTATTCTGACTTCAAGAATAAAGGGAAGTATGTGTGTGTATGTTTTTGTGTGTGGTCGTAATCCCAGATAAAATTTCTTAACTCCCATATCAACTATGTTCAATAAAGAGACAAACTCATTCCTCAATAAAAATAACGGAAAGGCGTTATAAATTCCCGTCTCCATCCATACTACTCAATTTTCATTTTAAACGTAAACCACAAGTAACATCACATCAAATCGTAATTCAATTAAATTCAGTTCAATTCATTTTATTTGTCTTAAGTACATTAAGGCACTTAGCCTGTATTAGTCATACAAATATTGTCATCAAATTCCAGTATCACACCATCGTAATTCCTTCAAAATAAACTTCAAAACATTTTAAACCGCTTTTACCTCAGTATTCAGACGCTTTTGTTATTGTTCAACCAGTATTTAAACAGCTTAAGCTATTATCCAACCTGGTTTTTTTATACGTTATGTCACAGTTCAACACACAAAAAAAATGGCTGAAGGTTGATCATCATCATTAAACTCAAAGCTGAGAACATCATCAAATTACTCTTAAGTCAACAAATTAACCACTTTGCTTAGTACACATACATTACTGATTCTTTCTGTATCCACCAACGCCTTGCTCGAGCGTTCTCACAAGGGACACGCTAATACCAAGCGTTCCCACCCCATGTGTCACTAAGCATTGTGTTGGCCCAACTGCCTCATCACCATCATGCGGCCTGCATTGATCTCTACTATAACCATTTGACCTTCAGACAATTTAAACAGTCACGGCTGTTACAGATAAAGAGACCTTATTAAGCCACGCTTAATACGAATTCAACTAAGAATAGGTACTGGTTAAACAATTTATCTCATAGCATAACAGATTATAACCCTAACCTAGACTTACCTAACCTTTTTTTAAACCTAACCTAACCTAAACTTATTAGTCCGCAGTGGTTTTGAGCACCGCAGTGCTGCTTAGAATCCATACGGATTTATGTGGATGATGTGTATTCTAAGAGACTCGAAAATGCTCAGAAACTATCGAATCGAAGACGAATACTTGACGCACCTAATCTTCTCTCTGAACTCAACATTTCCGTACCATCCAAATCATCTAGATCACCATGGATCAGAATTTTCAATGACGCACAATGTAATTCCAACCTCGGAAGAAAGTACCACTTACTAGAATTATTCGCACATTTAAGAATATTTCCAATCATAATGACATTGACTTATTCACAAGTGAAATCCACAAGTTTCGAAAGGCTCTAATTAATTTGATTTCTTCAGATGCACTCCAATCCTCAATTCAATACTACTATTATCACTTTTTTCTATAATCATTGTAATTATTTCCTGCCCATTAATGTTTTGTTAAATTATGTTCCTCTGTGTGTCCCCAGTCATAAACCATCAATGCTACATCTCATTGTTAACTCGCCTCAGTCAAATGCATGACCACCAAGAAACGGCCATATAGTCTATTTCACTAAGAAGGTTTTACAATATTGGCACAATTCAACAATGCCGCCAATAATCGCGTAAGACTCTCTTACTATCGCTCCGAACACGTATCACTAACAATCGTTCCGTACCAATAATAAAATTAAATGAAATTAAAAAGATTAGCATAGGCAATTCGTCGAACGATCCTCAAGCAAACATCGCCCGCATCTTAAAAGCAAACAAAAGTTATTGCTCATCTCATTTATATACTCCGCCACCGCAAGTGACGTCCATTCGGACACAAACTGTACTCACCAAATAATCTCCATCAATTTATCTAAAGAATAGGATCCAAGTTCTAAGACCTGGTGTCTATAAATTCCGTAGTAACGTTGTAGGATATTTGGAGAATTAAACATTTCTTTCTTTCTTTCCACTAACTGATCAATTAGGTAAACATTACAATTCAATCAATAAATAATCATCAGCACCACATCAATTATTCAATCCACTTTTGCATTAATAAAAAGAAGAATAACTTTATAGCTTGACGTCGCATCAACAACTCATCTCGTCATCGTACCAACAAATCCCAGTTTCAACATTAGGACATCTTAGAATTTAGGAAACAGCACCGATCATTTGTGAGAAAGTAAGAAACACAATTATTTGAGATGGGTTTTTGAACTTAGGACCCACCTTGATATGATTGCTTTCATTCCATCTTATCACGTTTAATCTAACGCTAATTAGATCATCTATCATCCTCAACTGTATGAATCGAACATAACATTTCAAATTCAACTCTGTTGAAGTGAGCAAGTCTGTAGAAGAGTGGTCTGTAGTCAACACGACATTTCAAAATTTATTTTTCATCATAATTGTCATCAGCCGTCACATCGACAGACTATAATACTTACGTCAAAACATAATATGTCATAACAAACCTTGATGACAATTTTGTCCTATTAATCCAAGAACAATCAAAACATTATCACAAAGTTATGCAGGCAAAACACGAAATGAAATAATGCTACTATTTAAATATGCAGTCACCGTTACTCGTCAACTGAAGATATCAATCTACCATTCATTCCACTTTACAACGATCCACAATGTCGCACGATCATTAAAGTTGCCAATACACAAATCAATATCAATCTTACAAAAGAGCTATAGGTGCGTAGTTAAGACATGATAGGGAACGCTACCGTTATAATCAAGGCATCTACTCGACCATCTTACCATGTTCAAAATCACAATGCAATCAATGATAGAATTAGATGCATAATTATGCTAAAGCGACATGACCATTTGATCACTGGTGAACACCTCATAATATAACGTAGCATCACAGATAGGTTGGTCTTTCCGTTGCGTTATACTCAACGATATAGTACCAGAAGAACACCATGTTACGATTGCATCTTTCACCAACTTTACCAACTAACGAGAATTATCTTTAGTTTATGAGTATTCATTCGGTTCTCTAAAAGTAAATGAAATGTTAACAACTGAAAGCTTTATGCCAATCATGCCGGGGTTCGACCATGCACAGGTTAACTCAGTAGTCAGCACAGGACACAGCGCTCGCAACAACGCCGGCAGGAGCATCAACAACCCGTTGCAGTTTAGCAGAAACCAGCCTCACTCCACACTCGCAGCTATACAGATTCAAATCTCGTCATTTTTTCCTTAGCTGAAACATTTAAGATAGGTTACTCTCAATTGCATGATATTGAGCATCATATTCACTGGGGCTACTTATCTTGCATTCCTTTCGTGAAAAACCTGAAACCAAATGCTTATTTCCATCTATTTCTCGAATTTTAGTCATAAGTACCAACGCGCTGTGGATTTTTAGATAAAGCCCAACTTTGCTATCACACTCCATGATCTCATCATCTCCGTTATGTTTAATTGATTTTGTATCGTTTCGTGTAAAATTTTCCTTCACGTTTATTTCAAATGTCATTCAAACTGTTTTGTCCGTCATTTATTTTCCGACATGTATTTCTCAGATTCTCATGAAAACTGTATCACCATCTGGGTTTTTTATCCCACGCCTGATATCGTCCAAGGCTGGGTTGGAGTGTATACTGTATGCTTTCGTATGTTCAGATCATCTCTGTAAACCATGTATCAAAGAGCACTTCAGTACTATGAACATAGATCTCTCTCTGTGGGCGTAGTTATATGTCAGGACTGCCAGGATACTAAATAAAACACACAGTTCAACAGGCACAAGGATACTCTTCGTTTATTGCCTGATAACACCCGGTTTCATGAACTCAACGTTATTTAGTTTTCTTTGGTTTCGCGATACGATATCAATCTGTCTATCGTAATGTCAGTTCTTCTTATTCTTAATTTTCATAGATAATACGAACTTATTTGAGACTGTACCGACATATACAATAATTATAAGAGTTTATTTTAATTCAAAAAAGTTATCTAATATACCATATATCAATATGTATCTATCCGAAAATGTAATCATGATTTTTAAAAAAATACTAATTGTCAATTAATTTTCTAGTTTAGGAAAGTTTTTATACAAATAAAATGCTGTAACATGACATATCTATTGCTAAAGTGAGTATCTATAAATATGATTATCGCATTATTTAAAACAAAGCTAAAAAAATTAAAAGGAAAAATTTAATGTTAAGCGTAATCGCCACTGTTTATTAACAATCTGTCCCTTGTATAAAAGACTAAAAATGAAAAGACACCAGCTCCTGAAATAGTTTGGCGAACTAGTAGCTATTTAGAAACAGGGAACAATAAAGTTGCCTCGAGCAAGAAGTTTTAATAAATCCTTTTCCAGTCTCTGAACTCTGCACGCGTTTCTTTGCTTTTCACGAAACAAATAAAATCTGTGTCCTTTGATCAATTTATCAACATAGAAGGATTTATTTGTTATGATTTATTGCGAATGTTCTAAGCTTTGTCTTGTAATTTGTCAATTGTTCGAGTAACAACTTTTAACACGGTCCGGGATGAAATGGATGACCGCTGATGACATAATTTTACAAGCACATAATACCTATAAGGCTGAGGAGTTTCTTTTGCCGTTTTTCCCTCGTTAATAAGGCTCCTCAAGATCGTCAAAATTATCTTCTTAAACCGGAAAATATTGATACAACAATACAACTTACACCGTTAATTACTTAGTACTAAAAACTTGCAAATTAACTTATACCTTTATTTAAAAAATACTTGTAACTACTAAAATCTTTGCAATATATGAAATGTCAATTTTCTAGGTGGAAATAAAAAACAGAGTATTAGCTTGACGAATGAAGTTGGAAATCGAAGCAAGGAGGCCACTGATGTTCTAACTAGTGCATTGCCATCTATAACTGTTAAAAAGTCCTATTTCTAACAACAAACACCAAACATATTGAACGCAGATTTAGCGTCCGCTACGTCCACAGCCGCACTCGTAAATTGCCAATTTTTTTCGACGAAGAGCCTTTTGTTTAAGCTTTTATCAGAATCGCACTACGTCCACTATCGCTGGTAGGGTGCCCATACGTTTTGGATTGTGACTCTTTAGACATAATAGTCCGCGTGAAGCTGTAAAAGTCAATAAGGCCGACAGCAACTAATCATTCGGCACAAACAATTATTTACGCTCCAACTCAGATTCACTAACGGTTACTTAAATCGCTCTTTAGTAAGAATTTGTATGGTGAGTCTTTACTAAGGAGCGATTAATATAACCGTTAGTGAACTTTAGACTTGTAACTTAATCTTTTTACGCTCCGGGAATCAATACATTCAATAATCCTTATGTCTACGACGATTGACGATGGCTTTGAAATACCAATAAAAGAGTTCATTTAAAACAGCCCTGTACATCAAAATTAACTTGACCGCGTAAAATACCACATAATATCACAATATAGGAATCTAATATTGTGATAATATGTTGTGTTCGGAATGTTTTAATGGGATGGCGACTATTATCATGCATTATTTCATCACTTTGAAGAACAATATTTGTATGAACTGGTTGTTATATTATGCAAAATATGCAAATATAATGTTGACTCTTCAAAACATTCGCTATTTCAGGTTGATACACTCAATTCAATTATGGTTTTATCAGGGTAAATTTTTCAAGTATGCGTCGATGGCTTTTGAAACTATGAGTAATAGCAAAAAGTGCTTTTGGTGAAAGTGATTATGAAACTAACGGCATCATTCGATTTTTTGAAAACTCAATATGTTTTTGAATGTTGCAATGTCCACCCATTACAAATTTGTTGGTGTGCCTCACCATTGTTCAAACTCACCGCGTATTCGAAAACTAGTCACGCACTAGCGGCATTGACAGCAATGTGCGTTATATTTGAATTTTTGCGGTCTGCTTCGGATAGTCGTGCTTCGCAAATGAAATACAGTGTTTGAAAGGAGGCAACAATTAATTTATTGGTTTTTGATTTATATAAAAAAAATTCAAATGTGTGCAATTCACACGTGGTAGAAGTGAAACCTTCAAAAATTTTGTTTTCAAGATAATGAGACGAATGTAAAATTTCGGGAAGATGATAATTGATGATAAAACTCAACTCCACTTAACTCCACTCAACTCCACTCAACTCAACTCTAGTCTCCACTCATTTCTAGTCTCCACTGGACAGTTTCGTTTCATAAAATTTCAAGTCACCCCCGTACTAAAGAAGTTTTCACTTCAAAGTACTAGTCAGTAGAGAAAACAGAGATTTTTTAAATGAAACTTCTATATCGCAGTTTCTGAAATGGAGTAACAAAGAATGCAACGTTTTTATGTAACGTTTTGCTACCACGGCTGTCTATATTGTTGATGTTGAACAACAACAAAGTAAAGTAAAGCATAGTACGTTATGATCCTGTCCGGAGTGTCCTTTACGATAATGTGCAGAGACACAGAAAAATAAACATCCAAACTATACTACACTACATGCATCAAGCTAATAATGACATAGAAAAATTAAATTTTTATCACGTTGCGTAGGTGAGTATCGGGCCTTAGATCTGCAATACCGACAACCGTACCAGCCTTCATTTCATACACTTCAATACATTTCTATAGATCGCAGTTTTTAAAGTGAAAACTTCTTTAGTACGGGGGTGACTTGAAATTTTATGAAACGAAACTGTCCAGTGGAGACTAGAAATGAGTGGAGACTGACTTGAAATTTTATGAAACGAAACTGTCCAGTGGAGACTAGAAATGAGTGGAGACTGGAGTTGAGTGGAGACTAGAGTTGAGCGAAGCGGAGCGGGGCGAGGCGGGGCGAGGCGGGGCGGAGCGGAGCGGAGCGAAGTAGATTAGTGAAACCTACTCTTATCATCTTCCCGAAATTTTACATTCGTCTCATTATCTTGAAAACAAAAATTTCGAAGGTTTCACTTCTACCACGTGTGAATTGCACACATTTTAATTTTTGAACTATAAAAGTATCTTGTTACTTCGTAACTTATAACAACGCATAAAACGTTCCGTCTACACTCATTATACACGCTATTGCAATACATGAAGTAATACATGAAGTTAAATTGTGCTGTCAGTTTCATACTGGTTTAACTTTGATATCGATCAATTTAAAGTTATACTAAACTTTATCTTTAAGCCATTAAACGTTTCATATTGCAAGTTGGCTTAAACTCTAAACAAAATTAGTTAAATTATTTCCCATTGTAGATATACGTATGTACCTATTTATGTATCTGTGTTAGCAAGAGACCTGTCCTACAGACGAAATTCGACTGTAATTCAATCCGAAAAACGTTACTTCACAATGTCATTTTTCAATGTTCCATTTCCTTTAATAAATGTAATTTTAACACAAATTATTCACAAAATATAGCTTTCTGCACTTCTTCTATGTAGAAGGTATTTGTATACCTAAACTTAAACTTTACCAAAAATCAGATTTATAGGTGCCTCCACTAGGCCTAAAAAGGGGTACGAAGTATTTCCCTTCACGTATTTAATTTTATTGGTCTTTCGCATTGAAAACATAATGATCGTTACTCCCCGATGCCATCATTTGAAGTCACTGTCTTCTATGTATACCTATTGACTTGGAGGTCCTGGGCATATTAGGAAAATGGGGCCCCTATGACTTTGACAGAACACAATTTTTTTAGAATAAACAAAGAAAGTAGATAAGCAAGCCTCTAGATTTATGCAAAAGCTAATAAGCAGTTGGTATTGAAGTCAGTAATTTAGGTTCGATTTATTCAAATTAAAAAACTTTTTCGGTAACAAAATATCGGTTATCGTTTAGTGATTTGGCAGGAACTAGGGGGCCCTATCGGTCATGGGGCCCTTTCCGTCGCCTACCAGCCAGTTAGGCAGCTCAACTTAAAACGTAAATTCAAAACAATCCACTCAATAATATGTGTGAACGACAATTCATTTTACCCGGACAATGTACGTTCATCATAAGGTTTTAATATCCACGCATGAATTACAGCCATGCATATGCAAAACTGTACATAGCATGCACAAAGGATTGTTTTGCCATGAAATCAAAGGGGTGATTTCTTTTTGATTGTTTTGATGGCGGCAATGCAGTCCGTACTAAGGGAAACAAAACATTTTAACAAAATTCCGAGGATTGATTTTTTTTACTAGGGATGTAACGGAATCCCCCTATCGTATAATATTTTTAATGAAGTACGAATTTTTTTTTATGGAAATAGCCGTCAAACGAGCTGACGATTTGACGAGGGCCGGATTTAGTCGCCTTTTACGACACCCATTCGGCGTGGGATTGGGGTTAGTATTGTAAGCCGCCCCAATACGGCTAAAAACTCTATATTATCTCTATATTTACTCTTTATTACTCTTCTCTACAACCAGGTATTTTCACTCTTTTAAAATACTCGAACGATTTTTGTGCTACAAGGCAAGGCCACAATAAAATAATTATAAAGTTTACTAATCAACACCAAGGCAAGACACTTTTAAAATATTTCTTTTTTTTTGCTATAAATCAAGGCCAAAAAACAAGCATCCGAGGCGACGACAAGACTTCCACATTGTTTGTTCATTGTCCTCTCAGCAAACAGTTTTCCACAATGGCTTCCTTCATTTTTGCCGCCATTGCGTTACATTGGCCGCCATTTTTCTTTATAGACAAAAGCCAACAGTGAGAGGCATTCATTATCTGTGCTACTTAGGGAAGCTAATTCTCTTATTCTGCAGATATAAGGATGAGTTCGTTTTCATTAGGGACAAAGGAAATCTGATTACTCGTGTTAGATGACATTGTATGAGTTTGGAGGGGAATATACAGAGATAATGGTAATGAGATTATCGAGTGTAAAATTTCATGGAACAATTTTAACCAAATTATAATTCACATTTCTAACTATACAAATTAAATAAATACACAATATTTTTACTTTTCTTAGCTCGCCCTGGTTACGCCTGAACAGAACAGACATTTTTGGCCATTTAACTATTATTACTAGCATATAGAATTTGCGCATTGAATTGTAGCCAATTGGCTACAGTTTTCAGTGGATTCAGTCGATTTTGCAAAGATCTCAAATATTGTTCGCGATGTCTGTTCAATTATATGTTATTTAGAAGAAATAACAGTACATACTTATAATTAGTAATTATACCTACTTAAAAAAATGTTTTCGGCGCAATTTTTTTTTTTTTGCAATTCCTCTAATACAAGTTTTAAAATAAGTACGTACATCAGATACCTGGCATTTTATAATTATTATGTACCTAATAACTATAAGGTATCTCCATATTTATGTAATTATAATAAACGAAAACTACGAAAATTTCGTCTGCTTTCAGCAAATTATAATAACACGAGTAACGGAATCTCCAATTTAGCGACGCTTTATTACCGAAGTGCCCGCAGCGATACAAGCCCCATAGTTGAGAAACTCTCAGACATAAAACATGTTCTAGTGTTTGGAACAATTGTATTTGGAACATGCTGTAAAACTTCATGTTTTACGAACTACCCTCAAACTGGTGCGAAGCGGACGGTAGTAATTTGAGTGTTTTACAACTAATTGCCTTTAGTAAAATGTATTTTGTGTGCAGTGCACCTATGGAAATGTAAAACTACTAACGCCCCAACTCAGAGTCACTAATGGTTACTTAAATCTCTGCTTAGTAAATAATCACCATACAAATTTTGTTCTAAGGAGCTACCTATTCAAGTAACCATTAGTGACTCTGAGTTGGGGCGTTAATGTTGGGTAAGAGTAAGGCTTGAAACTAAACGTATTTTAAGATTTTTTAATTCATGGAAAAGACGTGAATGATAGATTTACGAAAATAGCCAACAAACAAAAAACGAAAGAACTGACGATCCATCTGATGGTAAGTGGCTATCGTCGCCCATAGATATCAGCGACACCGAAGGTATCTGATACGTTGCCGGCAAAAAATGAGAGAAAAAGAGAACGAACTGGCTCTGAAGCTCATTTGGCGGCTGACTCAACCAAAGAGTTGTAGAGGCGGATCCAGGTGGACCCCACAGAGTAATAATAGTAGTAATAATAATAATGTTAAGGAACTATTAAAATCAATATTGGAACGAAGTTCCTTATCGCGCGTTGCGAAAGGGGGCTAGGCGGAAAATTTTGGGACGAAAAGTTGTAACGACACTTTTACAAACACTCACTCTCACTCACTTTTACGATGCTTCACGAGATTCACGATCATAGTTTTTAGGAGGTAGGAAGCTAGCCAGTTTAAAATAGTCTACCACCATACAAGGGTACCAACAGTATTAAGCAGGGAGACACAGACCCCAGAATAGAAATAGAAGAAAGTGTTCAGCCGTACGCACTAAAAGCAGAAGAAATTTGGCCACAAGGATATCAGCATAAAATAATCTGAATTTCACCAAGAAAAAAATAACCGACTTCAAAATAACTCAAAAACTACTCGTCAGACCTTGCTCAAGTTTAAGTGGGACCACATGACAAGCACCAGCTTTCGATTAAAAAATCATTAAAATCGCTTCACCCAGTCGAAAGTTCTGAGGTAACAAACATAAAAAATACAGTCGAATTGAATACCTCCTCCTTTTTTGAAGTTGTTTAAAAATAAAATATATATAGGTAACTACAAGCTCATTATTTACTATTAGTTATTATTTCCCTTCACAACAAACGTCAAAAAACAGCACACCGAATACTAAAAGTGTGCCATTTTGCTCACCAGATCACGTTTCATTACGAAATTGCCTGTTGCAAATGACGAGTATCACCGTGCTTGAAAACTTCGTACAAACGCTAAACATGTTTCAAAACTTGCATTTATAGAACATGTTGCGGAACGGACGGCAAATTTCTCACTGTGCGCCTAATTGCCTTCAAACCTTCAATTTTCAATGGCGAAGTTTGTTTGTTCGAAAACGAGAGAACTTGTCTTGATATTTTTGCCGAAACTAATGAGAATGACGTTTGGACAGTCGAAGATCGTTTTAGAGCCAATACAAGTTCTTGTGTGTATGTATTTAAATGTTTTTACGAGTTTAATACGCTACAGATCCTATGATAAAACTTTTCATAAGATAGCCTTATTTAAATAGCATATATAAAGTTACTAACAATACTTGAGGCTTTAATGTAAATCGGTCGGGTTGGACAAGATAAGATAGCAAGTTAACTTTGTAGAGACACTTTAATCGAAAACTTTAAAAACAAAGTTTGATTTTAGGAGATGGTAGTGTCAATGTGTATCTTCGACCATTGACAGGGCGCAGACATTAATTGAATGTCCCGTGATTCGTTTCAGGTACTTCTTCAAGCTCCTTAGGACCCTTGAACGAATGAATCTGGTGGCACACGAATAATTTTGGTCAGCAGATTAAATAAATATCTGAAGGATTTAACTTAAGCTCTAACTTAGAAATAGAAATAGTTTATTTTGTCAAGCATTATGCAATGCAACAAGCTATAAATTTTTACTTAACAATTATGAAACTAAACAGTTACATTACACAATATACTGCAAAACTGCTCACCAAAAAAGAGACGCACTCAGCTCACAGCTACTGGTTTTCAGTACGCCCTTTGTTGCATCGAAGTTCGGACAAAATGATATCAGTTCGCCGCTTAAGGATTAAGGACAATAAAGTACTTGAAACGCTCCCCTTATAACTCTTCTACTTGCTACCATTTACAAATTTAATTCAGATACGAGTATCTACCTCTCATAAATCAATAGACGTTGTCTCTGATGTCACCCAAATATTATCCGGTCCGATTTACTGTATCACCGAAAATGCCTTCGACATACCTCGCGCATGAGAGCTATCGTTTGGAAAATTTAATTTTCGGTACAATGTTCCGAAACGGAGGCATTCCCTCCGGGGTGATCCAACCAGAACATGCATCATTCGTTATCGAACCGGTCAATGTAGCATGAGATATGGCCATAATATCCTGAGAGTACAAAATCGGTACTATTTATTCGAATTGTACGGGTAAGGTCCTTGCGACCTTTTGCTAACATTTTATAACGTACATTATGGAAAATAATTCTCGACAAGAAATTAACAAAATCAGAGATATCTCAAAAACTACTCGTCAGATCTCGCTCAAATTTAAATGGGACTACATGACAAGTACCAGCTTTTGAATAAAAAAAGAATCATCATAATCGGTTCACCCAGTCGAAAATTCTGAGATAACAAACATAAAAAAAACAGTCGAATTGAATACCTTCTCCTTTTTTGAAGTCGGTAAAAAACACAAAATTTAAAGACAAAATCTGCTTACTCACTATTAAATACATATATTCTAAACTAATTTAAATTATTATTTCCATAAAAGGTGGTACCAAGATTGTTAACCAAATAAGACTCATCTATAAAAACAAAGTAACTATATTAAAGTAAATAATTTTGTGTTTTATAAAAAAGAACATTAAATAATATTCAGAACACACGCGCCCGTTGCCCGACGTCTGCATCACGCACGGTTGATAAATCCTAAACAGCTGTTTCATATGACCTGTACAGTTTAACTTTAAAATTTAAAATTCAAAGAAAGAGTAGACAATAATTCTGAAATCAAATTCAAATTCATTTATTCATCAAGATGTTTACATATTATGTACAGGGTGTTCTGTGATACATTTTTATAGTATATTGACCAAACTAAATGATCGTCAAGAGGTCTCCCAAGAGGTCTCCCAAGAGGTATCAGTTTACTATAATACGTATACTTTGGTACAAGGTAATGACATAAACATAGTTTTTGATGTTCAGTTTAAGTTAACAGAAAGCAGTTTTAACAATTTAACAATTTACGTTATCAAAAATGAGCATGCAATAAAGATAATAACAAAAGCGAAAATGAAAATCCTGTATACCCTTCACAGTACGATAAAAATAACACGATGTAAGATCATGCGGCGTGGAGCTCAAAATACAAATCTACTATTAGAAATCGCTTTGATTTTTACTTGGGCCTGGAGGAATTCATATGCAGCCCAAAGATATGGCGACGATGGGGACTGAAGACGTAGCATCCATATTATCTCTCATGAACAATAACTTATTCGAATTAAAGGATTTAATGTGATATATAGACATACGAGATCGCGTGACGAATGGTTAGGTATTAGGCACAAATTACGACCAGCAACAGCCTTCATCGGATTAATACAATAATCTGCTTAGGAACCTTCTATTGATTGCTTACTGTTCAGTTCTCGATAGGTAATCGGCTGATTCTCTTTTGTTCTTGGCATTTATACGTATAATTATAATCCGTTCACAAATCTTAGAGACTAAATTGACGTTTCATGGGTGACCAATTTCGGGTGCAAATTAAATAGTGATGACCATAAACCGAAAAGTAAATCGGAAAAATTTTCACAACTTATAAGGAATGTCGACTATTTGTGTGATTATGGAAGAGTCCCTAAAACTAGTACAAAAACAAGTTTAAGCAACCATTATCATTCATATATCCATAATATATTTGCCCTTACTTACTAAATTTATAAGTTATTTTACTTACAAGAACGAGTATTTGGTTATGGTTACATTCGGTATACAGCTAATTTTATACTATTTAGCCGAATACTAAATATCTAGGTAGATATGAGTGCCGCTACTAATATGTCACTATTCTTACGACATAGTTTACGATTCGAAAAACCGGAAAAGTAGATCGCACAAATTTAGCTGGTATCATTATTTCGAACTTTGACATTAGTGGTTGTCATTTTAGTCTCTAAGATTTGTGAACAGAGTATATACTATACTATGCTCCAAGATAACGTATCTTAGAATTATAGTTAATAGTTTCAGGCGTTACTTTATCAACCTGTAACGTATCTGAGAAATATAGTACTTAGTTACTTTATTTATATCAGCGCCTCATGTATACCTACGATATTTATGTTGGTATACTTTTAATTGCAGTATATAATTTTCATGTTTCCGTTGTGGGAGGGAGGGAGGTGCCACGCATATCTTAAATTATATAGGTACCATCATACATGATAACCGCAGAATGTTGCAAAGTAGACTAACTTAGGTATTATTTGGGAAAGTTACGTGGATTCTTTTCAACAAAATTTTGTGGGAGGCATCAGGCCCAATATTGGAAGTAGTTGAGTGTGAACGCAAGCATGGAACGTCACGTGGAAAGTTGTCACTGTTCAAACATTTTCGATATGATATTACAACAGCAGTTACTGCCCCACAACTACCGGCAGTCATTACTGACGTCCATAACGTTTCATTTTAAAGAAAACTTGATTAAATTGAAGTTTTAACACTGTCTAAACGTCTCCGATAAGACTTAACAACTGCTTTCCAACTAAAATCTATTCAGCGAGAGTTTATAAGTGTTATGAATGGTCTCGTAATGTAAACTGTCGTTTATGCATCGCAATTTGTATGGCGGACGTCGCGTCGGTTATTGCCACTTCACGGTTCGTGTAACGAGCCTGGCAGTAGTTGGACGTGGTAGTCGACGGTAGAAAAAGTAATTAATTAGCGGGTCGCAATTTATAATGACTGGTGGAAATACCAAAATAATTGAAATTAGCGACAATTATTTTTTTTATCAAGTCGTGCTGAACAGACTAGTCGTGTACTCGTACCGCGTCGCGTTGACGCTGAAATATAATAATATAAACAACACGGAGGTGTTCCTAAAATTATTTTGTCACCAGATTGGCACTGGTTCATTTTTATTTTATTTATTTATTTATTTATTCATCACACACATCTATCATTACAGGTTATATACCCCATGCGACAGAGTGTCATACAAACATTATACGTCAACCATGTCACAGACCGGGTTATTTAGCTTTATCGTTTAACAATTGATGCAAGTGATTCTTCTCTTCTTCTTCTTCTCTTCTTCTTCTTCTCTTCTTCTTCTTCTCTTCTTCTTCTTCTCTTCTTCTTCTTCTTGAAATTCGTTAGGATATAGGTAATAGCTCCAATCATCCTGATTCCTAGATACCCTCCACAATTCGTGATGACTGATGAAGCCATGGCTCTGTTCTATTGAGTTATATTGACAGATTCTGAACTTGCTACCACCCAACCCTTGGCTGTATTTTTTTAATAATCTTGCTAACCACTGCCTTTAAAATCTGTGAAATTTGTTTTTATTCTTCGGTAGAATAATCAGAGCCAGAAGAAGTGAGTCCAGTATTTTCTACTATTTTTGCAGCAAGTGTTGCCTTGCTTGCAGATTGTATTATGCATATTGCATAGGCATACAGTAGCATAGGCATACATAGGCTACAGTGACATTTCCACCATCAGCTTGCTTGTTCCTTATCCATTATTTTCATAACAAATATAAGACAACGAATGCCCTGCAGTTACAGTACCCTAAATCCTCCAGCAACTTTGTGTTAGTAGTGCGCGAATGAGGAGCTAACGCCCTACTCGACGTATTCACATATCGTTGCTAGCCGTTCCACTGAAGTGCAACAAACTACCCAAGAAAACCAACTTCTAACACTTCACTATTTCACCTTCAGGCATTACCGTAATCAACTCGTCTGGGAAGGAGACCACCTTTTGGATAGAGGCCCAAAAATCGTCGTTCCATTAAGGTGCACCCTATTTCCTGGTGTTAAAACTTTAAATCCTCAAGACGGGACGTTTGGAGCGGTAAATTAAAGTTGCCAAGACCCGCTCGACGGCCGAGCCCAAGGCACGCCATTCGCGGGCGTGTAAAAACTGCCATAAAAGTCAACGAGCGCCTAACTCTCGGAGAAGTTTCTGGGGTAGACATAAACCTAAATTGCGGAAAACGTTCCAATGTAATCGTAATAAGTAACAGTTTCCTTTGATTGAATTGCAATCGCGCTGCTTCGGGTGATGAAAAATGGTCCGGATTCTCATTAAATTCTTGAAAAATTTTGGGCTCTGCATTTATCTCACAATTTCCATGTATCATCTGAAACTTTTATAAAAATAGCCGACAAATAAACCATATGATGGTAAGTGGTCACAGTCGCCTATGAACATCACTAACACTAAAGAGTAAAGACATCACAATTATGTTCAATCAATCAATCAATCAGTCAATCAATCAATACTTTATTTGCAAGAATATGTTGCCAGTCCACACTATAGGGTACGCGGCGAATAAAAAATAATCCTTACGTTACCTGTAGGGAGGGGAAGTAGTCCGAAAAATTCTGCAGTTTTAATAATGTTAAAATAATCCATGTCAAATTGCAGCTTTCTAGCACTAAGGGTCTCGCTCGGCGCTTTGCTTCAGACAGATGAACGGATATGACAAAACTATAAGGGTTCCAATTTTACTTCAGAACCCTAAAAATATAGCCACAGACAAGGACGGTTATTAATTGTGTGATGTTACTATTGGACAATGAGGTCAATGAGGTGACGTCATTCCAAATTAATGATACGATTTAGGTGACACAGATAATATAATAATATAATTTAATTAAATGCAAACATGTTCGATGGCAGGATTATTTACGGATTAGGAAAATTTTATCTTAATTACAAGATAAAGCTTGTGATACAGTCACGTACAGTCGCTAATGGTGTAAACGTCAGTCTACATTCCAAGAGCCTGGGATCGAATCAGAGACACCTAATTTTTTTTAAGCAAATTCAAAAAAGAGGAGGTACCTATTCAATTCGACTGTATTTTTTATGTTTGTTACCTCAGAACTTTCGACTGGGTGAAACGATTTTGATGATTCTTTTTTTAATCGAAAGCTGGTGCTTGCCATGTGGTTTCAATTTTTGAGTTAGATCTGACGAGTAAGTTTTGAGTTATTTTGAAGTCGGTTATTTTTTTCTGGTAAAATTCAGATTATCGATCCCACTAGTGTTGTCCCATGAGTCAACAGAGAGATGAGTAGAGCATTTTCTGTACAGTTACAGACAGCACTTCTTTTACTACAACATAATTATGACTAAACGCATGTGAAAAAAAACAATCAAATATTTGTAACCTTAACAAGCGACTTTGATAAACATAATACAAAGAACAGTTTACCAAATTAATTACACTCAAATCTCGATGGAAATGACATTTAAGTTGTAAATTTCGTCTACCGAGTCATGTTTGCCGATTACTGGATAGTAAACGTTCCAAATTATACGTGATTAACACAGTTTAAATCGTCCGATGACGTTAGTACACTGACTGCATTCAGAATTAACGATAGGATTAAATGGCACATGCAGATAATATGCCCCGATTGTGATACCTGCCGGAATTCGGCGGAATGCTCTGATTATTCGGTGAGTTTAATACGTAATTAATCGAGGCTTAGCAGCTGTATTATGGTGCCACAAGAGTTAGAAATTATTCAAATAAACCGAGCAAGTGCGTGTCAGGCCACGTGAAATGTAGGGTTCCGAAGTAGTAAGTTTATCGACTAATACTCATTAACTACTTAAGCTAAACTAGCCGTGATAATTTTCCTTGTAAATTCATCATAATTTATAATCTATTTTTGAGAATTTTTTCACTTGTCCAACTCCAACCGTTTAGCCAGCGGAGGGGGGGACAATTGACTGTAACCATTAGCATAGCCAAATAATTTGCAAACACACTTTAAAGCCTAATTCCAAAAATGATTAAAAAAAAGACTGAAAAGACCTATAATATTTTTGAAAAAACCTTTTCAACGATAGTCGATACCTACCTCACTTGTCAGCTAACATAGAGTTACGATGACTATTGAATACAATACAAGTCACAAGACAACTCACAATTTTATGAAGGGGACGGCGCGTACGCAGTCCCCACTACCAAAAATTACGCGTCCGAGTTACCCACATTAGGGGTAATCGCAGGGGTCAACCTAACCGGAGTGCAATGGAAAGGCCTCGCCCTGGGGGAACCGCCTTCCTGATCACGGTGTCCCCTACGCCAGGTAAGTATGAATTGCCAACCACGACGCGTCGTACTTATACAACCTCCAAGAAGTCTCAACAGCGTGATTCAGAAAGGAATTTTATACCGCCATCTAGTGCAAAATATGTGTAACATAAAGATGACTCATTTTGTTACGACATCTATCAACATTATTGAGTACTTCCTTTTTTAATTACCTAATACTGCGCCAGTACCTAGGTATTCATTATGAAGTTACGGGAAATGGATGTTAAATAATAATATTATCTTATTGAAAAATCCTAATTTACAATAACATAATAATAAACCTACGTGTACATATAGTACGTGAATCATTATAAATAAACTAACCATTTTTGTCTCCTTAAACACCTATTTATAAGTACATTTCAAAGAGACAGTTCTTTCTGAAATGAATTGCATACTATTGGTAACTAATCTATAGGCTGTACTTAGTTTACCAATTTTATTAAATTACTACAAGCTCTTTAACTTACATGACTTATTTATGTATTAGTTACCACGCCATCTGTGTGTCATTGGGCGAACTAAATCTACGTATACATGGGTGTTTTTCAGAAAAAATGACCCTAGCGAAATCGCGATGTCCCACAACTTCGTTTGTGTTTATTTAATTTTTCTTCATTATTTCAATCATTATAAAACAAGAATAACTATTTTTGTATCATATTAAATTAAGTAATACCATAATATATATGTATTTTCAAAGATATTAAAAGGACAAGAAAAAATGAGGTGATGATTTCGTATGTCCCACAGTGCTCTCAGAAACTTCAAGACATTCGCATTTAGTTTAGAAGCACTGCTAATACTTTTAAAGTGAACTAATTTAGTCTCTATATATTTAAAATGCCTTTTTGGTCTTCGAATTCATATAATTACTGGTTATTTTAGCAAAAATATCGATATAAATGTTGTCCTACGAAAATCGAGGTACGGGAAAATCCTGTTTCGTCACAACGATTTAGAGGTGTTCTTGGGTAGAAATCTACTATTTTGTAGTTAATTTGTGTTCCTGGTACCTTTGTGATATGCTGGCAGTCGTCATTTTACAGAACAAACGACCATAGGGTCCAAAACCTGTGACGAAAGCATTGTGTTTTCGGCGTACAAAAAAAGTGTTCCCAGATAGTCACTGGATTTTCCAAGGTAAATAAGCACCTTATTAGTAACATATCTTGTGTTATTTAAAGATCAACTAACAGACTACAAGATAACTTAAGCACATCAAACTTATATATGTAAATGTATTTAATTTTTAATAATATAAGTCTGCTGGCATGAAAACGTCACGTCATGTTCGTCACGTGACATACTACTGGAACAATTTTCGTGACGAACTTGAATTATAAAGCTTTATATACAATGAATGTATTAGATACAATTATTCTTACTCTGTCTGTCCGACTGTAACACATATTTCAATCGCTATATATATGTATATATAATATAAATTTTGGCTTGGTTAAGGGCGGGGCAATTATGTCAGTGGGGCAGATTTAATGTAAAGTTTTTTTAGTAAAAAATATAGAGAAAAAATAAAGAAAAACCGTGAGAAATACTACGGGAGAAGCAATTGGCGAAATTAAAAAGAATAGAAAGAAAATATAAGTGACAAAGGATCAAGAAAAAGAAAACCACAGAAAAGTATGGAGAGAAGCTAAGAAAAAACAGAATCAAAGAAAAAAGTGATGATGGAAACATGAATTCGACAAAAGAAAATCTAGCTCCTGTGTGTGCCTCCTCCTACATAAAACCTTTAGTTACAATAAATAAATTAAAACGGAGGCTAGAAAAATATTGTTAACAAAGTTATTAATATGGACACTGCTTTATTTGTTCCTTCTCCGTCACGCTAACCTCCCGATAGTCACTGTCCCATGTTTTGGTGATGCTAATATTGGTCTTAAAATAATTATAAAATAATTTCCAGTATTTCATTTAAAACAAAAACTATTTAATGTTAACACAGAAGTCATTACTTTGTTTGATATAAGAATTTGTTAGGGATATAATTAGAAAAAGTATATTTTTGATACGTATTTGGCTGCGTTGTGACGAACTTGAAACACTTTGACTGTTTTTTAATGAATAGAAATAAAAATTGTTAATTTTTTATTCATTTTCAGAAAGACTTTGATGTTACATTGTTACTAATAAAAGATGATTTTATTTTAATAATTCTTTGTTTTATTTCTGATTGATTATTTGTTGTGACGCAAAGGAACGGTGTTCATCACATGCTGACAAAAAAACTCAAATATTTCATGTATTTTCCAAAGTTTTTGTATATAAAATAGATAATCATTTAATTAAGACTTTCTTGATCCCATATATTGCAATAAAAAACCATTTCATGTACAAAAATAATTTCGTTTCCCAATCGTCACAGGGTCATTTTTTCTGAAAAACACCCATACAAAGCAGCAACGCAAAGTAGTCCTGTAAAGTCAGAAACCCATTTAATTGTAATAAAAAAATATGAAATACTAAAGTTTTAATGATAAATCGTTTTGAAATCAATTTGTCATTTTAATAGACCCGGTTAGTTCCTGATATTAAGTAGATATTGTAATTTCCTTTTGCTGTTGTTCATGTTGTTGTCTGACACAAATTTTCACTTACCTACTCTAATCCATTCATTAGCGTAGTGAACATCTTTAATTTTTTAATCCTTACACGTTATTAAATAATTTAGATACCTTATTAGGTAGAAGATAGCAATCTTTATCAACCATGTGTTTGCGAAGAATGGCAAGAAATACCAAACAGACTTGTTTCTTTGCAAAACTTTGTTGTATTACAACTTAATTTAAATATACTACGGAACATTCCGATGTAGGTAATGCATTGATCTTAAAGTAACTATAAAATCCCACTTTCTAACTTTAGGATTAAATTACTTTGCTTTGGAATAAATGCTTTTTCCGTTCAACAAACATCTACTTAAACGCAATGAAATATAAATGAATAAAAATAGTAAGGTTTTTTTATATATATTTTAAAGACAAATAGTTGCTTCCAGGCAAGAAAGATAAGATACAGTCAAAGATTTCTAAATACCCGTATGAAATCTACAAACACAGAAAAATCTTAATTACCTAGATAGAGAGAATACCTTATCATGTTTCGAAGACAACGTTGTTTATAACGTAAAACCCTATAATAGTATTAAATAGTAATCTAGAGTATTCCATACTTAATCTATTAAAGTCGTATTATAAAAACCGCCGTAATAAAGAGAAAGCTGCAACAGAAGTGATAATAATCGATGCAGAGTAGACAGTCCCTCCATTGATCCTGCAACTATCTTCAGTATTATTGAAGTACAGGAACTCAGTGTTCTGTAAACTGAAGTTGGCAACTGCCTGATCTAGCTTCATTCGATCAGTAGCCTTGAGATGTGGCGACCGAGTCAGCTTCCATATTTCATCTGGAAAAAAATGTATTCGTTCAGAGAACTTGATGACAAAGAAATAGGGGAAAAATGTGAAAGAGATAAATTCTGGATATTTCAAATATATTAAGTTCTTTTTAATTTTTCGTAGTTCACTTTTTTAACTTCTGTAGTTAACATACCTAATTAATATATTTCCAACAGTATCATAATTAAATGTGACAATAATGTTTGTAATCTTATTCCATGTGAAATTACTCCACAATTACGAAAAGCAAGGTTAATCAAAAGTCCAATTAAGTAGATCATTGTTTACAATTAATTAGAGGAAATTTTTAGTCTATCAAGACGTCAAATGGCTTGCGCGATCACGCGGAGTCACGTATCAGTGAAGATGACCTCCAACCGAGCAGAAAATTAGTTTTTCTGGGGATCTCTGACATCCTATTAATCTTAACATTTATTTATCTTACGCTATGGAAAGAGGAAAGAGTAAATTTTTACTCATTGCAGAATATCTGCAAATAAAAAGATCAGTTCTGATGTGTGGCATTTACAACGCCAATGGCAAGGCATTATTGATCGATAGAAGTTTGCATATCTTTGGCCTCTAAATATTTAGCTGACGTAAATCTATGATGTGTAGGAACTTTTAACGACACCAGTATAATTTAAGCCATTAAAACTTGCTGCACGCTAACGACGTAGGCACTTTCCATACTAACAGCCACAAGTGTCCTACGTGATGGTAATTACTAAACTTTATGTGTCTTTAAGTGGGCACGGTCATTAGACAGACTAGGATTATAGAGGCAGTAAGGATCATCTTACATTAACTTATAGCTTGTTCGATAGTCGATGAATTAAGATGCCGGACGCGATAGTAACTTCATCGATGATCGACTGAATTCTTATTTATTTATTTATTCTAATGTAAAATCAATAGAGTTTTTAATTCAATTTCATTGACCAACACAAGAGCAAAGTAAGTTGGACTTTGTTAGCCACAGAAAACAGCTATGTTATCAGAGAAAACAAAAAAATAATTAATCAGGTACTACCTCTCTGTTTTTACCTATCCTGCTTCCACCAACCTGTGTCTACCTATGAATAGATTAAAATACTTACAAGTACTACTTGTGCCATCAGAACTGTTATAGCAGGCGAACATCACTGCGTAATGCTCGTAATTCACGTCCAAAAACGCATACGTTTTTGTTGTATGATCTGAAACAGAAATGATCAAAAAATCTCAAAATTTGGAGTCCTTATGAATTAGAACTGTACGAGTATGTTCTTGATAGCTCCATTTTTGGGGTAAGCATCGGTGATGCTCTTGGAGATATAATGGTCTAATTCGCCCAAGAACATCGATAACACCAAAGATATATCTCCCATGATTTTGTAGCCCAAAAAGGTAGTGGAGAAATCGTATTATTGCTGCCCAAAACTGCAAGGGAAAACCGCATAAAACATTTCAGTATCGATTTAAAAGAAGGGTAGGATGGAGGGAAAGGAGGGCATGCTGAGGTAAAATATGCTGATGCTTAAATATATCCCATCTGGGCTAAAATATGCGGCAGTGCATAAGTAACGTGAATCCCAATGACCTTTAATGACCTGGACCTCGAAAAGACCTCACCCTTAATCGTTCTTCTGCAAAGTACACGTTGTACAAAGTAAGCCTTGCACCTGGCTTTCGCTTGGACTCGAAGACGGATGGAGCATTCACAACAATAGCCGCTTCTTAATCGGATGAAATGATAACGACATCTTATATGTATGTTTTGTATAAATACACACACATGGACGATGGAATAAATGAAATACATAAAACTGTTGACACGACGATTACGATATTATCACCTCGTTGTTGTCCAATGACACAACGCGTAGTAAAATTTCATAGACATGCCTCCACAAATATTTAATGACTGCACTGGAATCACAGAAGACATTATAGTACTCTGGAATCCTAAAATTGTTAGCTATCGTGTCGTCCAATAAATGCCGCTTCTTGACAAATTACATCTAATAGAAAGTTATCATTTCTTTTAACAACATTACCTGTATACGTAATCACCAGTAGATCTCCCAAACCGCTGCTATCGTCGATAAGACTGACAGTGCCATTGGAGAATCTAACAGTATTGTTAGTGACCCAGCTGATGGCAACGTCAGTGGTGTTCTGGCTCTTGTGACTGTACGTGACCATGGCACAGTCACCGTGCAGCTGGATGTCTGCTGCTACTGCTGCGATGTACCATTTGCCGTCGAGCTGGTGAAGAATATCGGTGATCAGGCAATGCTCGTAGGACTTTTATAATAGCCGACAAACGAGCTGGTGATCCACCTGATGGTGAGCTATCGTCACCCATGGACACCAACGACACCAAAGACAAGACCAATGCGTTGCCGGCCAGAAATGAGAGAAGAAAAAGAAAGAAAGAAAGTCTGACTAGTGCTGAGCACGAATTGGGGAGTATGTATAATTAATAGTGGATGAATGAGGCTCAGGGATTTGAATGATCTTCTTCCGATCACAAATAACTCAACCCTGTCTTATACTACAACGCTCAAGCACAAAATATTATACTAACATCTTCTTAGGTAACTGACCGTATCTCCTTTATGGTGCCATTGCTTAACGGATGGTTCATTTCAGTAATCTATCGATCCTTAATCACTGGATTAGATAATAACTGAGTAGATAATAACAGCGCACACTTTAGCTTTATGACAGTTGTTAGTCTACTTGACTTGTGGACAAGGGATAGATTGATAACGATATTATGTAATGAGAACAACAATATTCTAGTTGGTAGCGACCCTGCCTGCGAAGCGAGGGGCTCCGGGTTCGATTCCCGGCCGGGGCAGATATTTATGGGACAGATAAATATTTGTACTCAGGTCATGGGTGTTATTGTGATGTGTTATGTGTCGTCCATACCACCGGGGGTATGAGTGTGTATGTGTTTATTTTTTTAAATTATTTATCTTTCTAAGTAAGAAACGCATTAGAAATGACTTTATCTTCTGATATCCTTGGGCAATTGCAGTGGCCATTGGGTGGATTATCATCTCGTTTTCGGTTAGATACATAAAAAATCGATGAATCTACTTTTTAATAGACATTGCATTTGATACACGAAAAAACCTACTTCATTTAAAAAGGAAACCTGCATTCCGTTGAAAAAACCTAACCATCAAGCACTATTAAAGTTTAATCACTTCCGCTGTGGAAATCCCTCTGATCCATTTGGTAAAAAATCTAAAAGCAAAATTGATAAATTGTATACAAGTGACTTGTAAGTTTCAGAACTTATCTTTTCTGAGCAAAGCGTTTAACTTTATTAAACGTTTAATTAATAAAAAATATTATTATTAATGTATATATTTATGTAAAACACAAAAAAAGTTTTTACGTACTTATGTCCTTTATAGACTTTGAAACCATCCAACCCAGCTATACTCAACGTGAGGCCCGCCAAGCTTTTGTAGTTGACCCATATGGGTTACTTTTTTTATAATAATCGTGAAAACCTAAGAAATCAATACGATTTTTTTTTTCTTTGTTTTGCGGCCCGCGACACAGCTTGACTAACACGTGTTTGTAGCCCGTATGATAAAAAGGTTGATTACCCCTGATCCAACCGATGTACCCGAAAATGGTTTCATTTGAAAAACAATAATGCGAAGATGGTTTGAAACTAATTCTATTTTCAATTTTCGACTTTTCCCATACCTGAAAAAAAACCGAACAAGTGCGTGTCAGGCCACGCGCAATGTAGAGTTCCGAACTAGTAAGTTGATCGACTACATATTACTTATATTAACATAGCACATGTACAACTCCAACCGTTTAGCCTGCAGGGTGTCCCCCACTCAGCATTAACAGTCGGAACCGATTTAAATTTTACAGGGCTGCTTGAGAAAAAACAAACAAGATTTGCTTGCGTAGTTGTTCAGTATAACTTATAACAACATTCTAAACTACTGGACTTGTTTTTTCTGTTTAGTTTAGGCTTGCAACGAATAGTATATTCGGCATTATACCGAATACCGAATATTCGGCGAGCCCCCTGACCGAATAGCCGAATATTCGGCAAAAGTATTCGGCAGGATTTTAGCGCTAAAACTTGTACAGACGTGATTGTTTCGCGCTGGTTTGTTCTAATGTACCTACTAGAGATGCGCCGAGAACTCGTTTATTACTCGGTACTCAGCGTATTCGGTCTTTTATTTAGTACTCGTACTCGGCCGAATTACTCGTAAAAGTAAAACCGAATAATACTCGGTAAATCTAGTACTCATCCCATCTCTAGTACCTACTCACCGCCCGCACGCCCGCAGGTACTCTGCGCGGTATAAAATGCAGTTTCAACAGAAATGGATCTTTTCTTAAGTATTAGTAATATATCACGTCATGACAATCCGTATACTTGGTGGCAAGCAAGGAAATTTAAATTTCCGTTTTTGATCAAGATTGCAGCATAATATTTGTCAGCGCCAGAAAGTAGTGTTTATTCAGAGTACCTTTTCTCTGAATCCCAGCTTCAGCTGGTCTAAGAGAAAAAAAAATAAACTACTTTCGAAAAGTGCAGAAAAAATTGTCTTTCTGCACCATAATCTTCCCTTACTAAATTTTAGTTATGAAAATAATTCAAATGCATAGAAAAATTCTTAACTTTTCTAATATAGAAAAAAGATTATATACCTGTTTTATGTCCCAATGACTACTTAAATGATTATGAAAGAAATTAAAAACTACCCTTCTACGACAATAATTCCTTACTTCTCCTAAACTTAGAATCCTTAACTTTTCTAATACAGAAGATGATTATGTACCTGTGTTTTATACCAATGACTACTTAAATCATTACAAGAGAAATGAAAAGATGAATATATACGTAATGAATCGATTTTTTTTTTCATTTTACCAATTATCTCCCTATTACAAAATATATTACATAAGTATTCGGTATTCGGCCGAATAATATTTACATATTCGGTATTCGGCCGAATATAATAGAAGCCGCCGAATAGGCCGAATACCGAATAGTAACCGAATATTCGTTGCAAGTCTAGTTTAGTTTTTTTACGCAGTCGGGTTTTGTTTTTTAATTTTGTTTTATTTTCTGTACGGTACTAATCATTCGGAAAGAAAGCCTAGTAATAAGTTATAAATTAAAAACAAAACTTCCGAATAAGAAAACCGGATTCAAATCTGTTAATCAGTTTAAATGCCTACAGACTGCCTATGATTTATGATCTACGATGCCATGGCCATGATTGGAATGCTTTACCTTCACTGAAAAGTGAACACTAAAATGTTAATTGTTAATTTTGTGTGAAAAAAAAACATTAGTTCACTCCAATTTACATACATTAACATATTATTTAACATCATTATAAACTAAAACATAAATTTTAGTTTACAACTTTATATACATACAAACATACATTACTTTAATTAATAATGATAATGATTAATGAACTTTATATACAAGGACGTCAAAACAAAAGGACGCCTTTACAAAAATAATTGAACTATTAATCGCCAATTAGGCTTTATACTAATTTTCAAGGAAACTACGACGACGACTTATAGAAACCCCAAAGAGTCTCAACAGCGTGATTCAGATTTCAGTACACCGCCATCTATTGAGAACTTTGAAAACTACATACCAGAACAAACGAGACAGTTTACGAGGAACGGTATAATTATGCTGTTTTTGAAAAAAAAATATTCCCTAACCCCTATAAAGTATTTCTAAAACAAAGCATCTTAATTGCATTTAAATGAACTTGAATAATGTCAGTTAAAATTCGCTTCCTTGGTATACCTACCTCGGATCTCCAATATTATGTGAAAGTGAACTTGTTTTAGTGAAAATTTCTTTGCGAAAACCGACGTTTATTTACTGTAAGTAATGATAATGATATAATAATAAACTAATCAGGCAAGAAGAAAACAGTGTAATGCCTTCTATGTTTGTTAACCTATTTTTGAAGTTATGTTTCTTAGGGGGTGTTAGGAAAAAAATTTTAAATGTGTGCAATTATTCACACGTGGTAGAAGGGAAACCTTCTAAAATAAAGGTAATAATTTAATAAAGTGTATCAGTTTAAATTATCTTTCAAAAACTATTTTGTACTAAACATAAACGTGTACTTATGTACGCACGTGAAAAGTTATACTTCTTTGGCATCATTAAATAAATATTTAACACTAGCTGTCTTGGCGAACTTCGTACCGCCTAATAATCAATATTGATTTCATGGACTTTTAACTTTTATGGTTTTGGTAAGTTTAACAAATCAGAGACAATTAAATTCTCTCTTCCTTCCGCTCCCTCTCCCTCCCACTCCCTCTTCTTGCCGCTCCCACTCCCCCTGCCCTTGCCCCTCCCACTCCTCCCCCTCCCCTCCCCTTCCCCTTTCTCTTTCCCCTCCCCTCCCCCTCCCCCTGTACAAAGCTTCTTAACTCATTTTCTCCCACGTTAAATCTTATGAATTTTTGTGTCTGTCTCTTTTTACTGTCCCTTTTTCGTTTCATCGACTTTCAAATCACAATGATGATAAAAGAAGTTTTGACGTCAAAATTTGAGGGTAAAATTTTTACGATACGACTGCCAGAAGTGATTAGTTCTAATTTCTCACCTATACATCATAGGTGAAATCTTGCAAGATGTTAGAAGCTAACTATTTAACAAAGCAAGTTAAATAAAAGCCTGTATAAATATAAAGGTTTGGGGATTTTTCTAAATCTTAGACAGGATTTATTTTAGGCTGAGGACGAAACACGAAAATTTTAGAAAAAAATCTACCTCTATCCAATCCAATTCTCTGGAAGGCACAACAGGACAGCTCACATTCCTAGATACAGATTCCACTTGCACTAAAATTATTGACACTAAACAGACAACGAACATCTTGCAATACCTTCCACAGTTTGCTAACTTTGTACACTGCGGTCGCGGTCGAACTGAAACGCAAAACAAAAACTCGTCTTTTATACAAAGTAGTTTTTAGACCGTTTTTTCAACGATCAGTTCCGTAGTGAGATGTTGGTTCAGTATTTGGCAGAAGATCTGGTGTAAAGTTGCAGGTTTGAGGTATTTGTTAGTGTACATTTCTTAGAATGTATGAAAGATACGCCTTGGTCATGCTTAACGTGACAATGCGAATCTTAGCCGAATCTCGTTATTCTAGTTATTATTAAACCGATTGTTATTGAAAAATAAAACACAAAGTGGGTTATTGAATGCTTCATAAAGTGAAAATCGGACGTAAGAACGAAAGACCTTTAAGCACGGACATAAAAAAAGAACGGACGTAACCTTGTCTAATCGAGGGTGAAGCTGACAGCTGACAGCTCGCTTACCATGTGTGCGTAATTTTATAATTTTTGATTCGCGATGGTGTCAATATCGTAGCCGTATGGTGTCAATGTGTGGGTGTGTGTACTTGTACGAATACAGAGTTGGTATTCCTATGGATGCTTCACTGAATTTGTTCTTGGGATTACGTCCGTCTTTTTTTTTACGTCGGTACCGAAAAAGCATTTTCCCTTTGCAAAAAATAATAACTTTATAGTTATTAATCTTAAGATACTTTTTTAAAACCTGAAAAACTGACAAAAATGCATACGGGCTACTTAATCGTAAGCTATAGACATGAGAAGATGAGTCATGAAAGCAACGCCAGCCAATTTAGATAAATCTTTTTAACCGACTTCAAAAAAAGGAGGAGGTTCTCAATTCGACTGTATTTTTTTTTATGTTTGTTACCTCAGAACTTTGGACTGGGTGAACCGATTTCGATGATTCTTTTTTTAATCGAAAGCAGGTGCTTGTCATGTTGTCCCACATAAATTTGAGCGAGATCTGACAAGTAGTTTTTGAGACTTTGAAGTCGGTTATTTTTTGTTAGTAAAATTTAGATTATTATACTTTTTAGAAGCCCCCATCCCATGTTATAAGACTCCAGAAACATCTCAGAAAGAAGATTCTTCCCCAGTTTGATCAGAAAGGATCGTGAGAATCTGACCGTAGAGGTGCTCCTGAGACTCAGGTGACTGAGACTCGTATAAATACCGACTTATCTCTGTGATCTTGAGAATTGATTTGAGATGTTGATATATTTATTTACGTCAGATCATAATATGTAAACATAATAAGCTCTTGAGCCAAAATCAGTATAAATACGGGCCTGAATCAGGTGATTCGCCTATGAGGCTGTAAGTAAATCATGAGTAAATCATGGGTCATTGACAATTATAAGGTTAAAAACTCGTAATCAACCTAGGACACGGAAATATGTCTAATAATTTATTTCTTGGCCGGCAAACCATTGGTGAAGCGCCCATAACCCGATCGGTGGCATGTATCGATTCGAATGGGCGAAGTCGGTAGTTTATCATTAGTTTTAAGTGCTTTAGAGAGCACGTAAAGCCGTCAGTCCCGGTTATATAACAGTCGTTAAGGCATATGCTTGGCCACTAACGCCTCGACCAATCGACACTAGAGCATCGTGGTGGAGTACTCGCTTGATCTCATCAAAAGGAGTCACCTGTGCTAAGAAGTGGGCCATTAATGGGTTGAAGGCAAATCATTGGAGATGCCTTTGACGCTACTGTTAATCATAGGTGGTAGGACCATTTATCAACAACAAGAGATATTTGTTGGCTATTTATGTAATAGAGGTCCATAATTATTGTCCTTATAAGCATTCATACTTCTCTATTTTCTCAACATCTCTATCTCTCATATTTCATTTCAATAAGCTGGCATCTTGATCTCCCTTTGGTGTTCTTAATAGTACGACTATACATAAAGATATAAGAAGGCTTTATGTTGAATACTTTCGCCCCCAATTTATCTAAATACGTTTTATAAAGTAAAACCATTACTTGAAGTGAAACTCAATATCGTAATGTTTTTAAAGGTGCGACCAGTGAAGTGATTTGGTGATTAGATAAGATAATTGTGATTGAAATAGATTTTTCTTATGCATACATTTTGTGTATTTTGTGTTCTATTGTGGTGTAAATATTAGGTCTATTAGGTATGTATCTATGAATCTTTCACGTCCGCTTCCACGAAGCTTTCACCGTGCCTTACCACCCACATCCAAAAATAATAGAAGTTATTCACACTGACCATCCCACTGTGTGATTCAAAAATTGACGTTTTTGATTATGTATGTATTAAGTGATCAGCCGAACAATAGCTAACGATATACTACCATGTACTACCTTCTAACCAAGTGTTGAAGTATCAAGTATCTTAACTTGGTTATCGCCTCTTCATTTATTTACCAGGTCACTCTGAAATCTTTATCAATTCATCATCGAAGAATGCTTCTTCGGACAGATACCAGATAACTTTATCGGCTGATAAACATTTGCTCTAAGAACTCTCAAAACAACTATAGTTATAGTTGGTTTCTCTTGAACAGTAGTGAACATGTTAACTAAATGTTGTTTTATTGTTTTTCTGATAGTTTTTATTTATAATACATGTATAGGACAAATTATATTGTTCGGCGAGTGTATAGAAGTTGAAACTATGAAGCATTTCAGTATAGATGGTGTAAGTTATGGTGTATTTTATAGAAATATTAGACAAATAATTCTTAACATAAAATAACCGACTACAAAATTAGGGATAGCTCAAAAACTACTCGTCAGATCTCGCTTAAATTTAAGTGAGACCACATGATAGGCACCAGCTTTTGATTAAAAAAGAAGAATCATCAAAAGTTCTGAGGTAACAAACTTAAAAAAATACAGTCGAATTGAATACCTCCTCCTGTTTTGAAGTCAGTTAAAAAGGAGACGAGCCAACTGATGGTAAGGGGACCCCGTTGTCAAAAATAATCAAAGGATCCACTTATTTCTGGCTCTCCGCTCTTCGCTCTCCTTACTACATGCATTAATACTGTGGTTATTAAAGTTGATGTAGAATCCATTGACATTCAATAGAGGGTTCTTCCACCATAAACCCGTTTGTTGACAGCGTGCACTGCGAAGTTTGACTTGGACTTAAATTAAAGAAAGGATAATTGGTTACTCTACACTCCAAAACGGACTGATTTCTAACTATTTTCAGCCTATTTAGTTTTATTCTTAACTAAATCCTCCTTCGAAATATTATCTAATATTGTCAGTGGAACATTACGTTTGTTTACGTCGTCGCCCTTACGTCTCAAACTACTAACCCGATCGGCCTAAAATGCTGAATGCTTATTGTCAACAGAACCAGTACTTATTATATGAACTATTATTTCTTCTGTGACAGAACTAGTAATAAGTAATATTCGCTACCCTTATTTATATGTGAATAAAACCGCAGATCAAACTTAGTTATCATTATAATTATGTTATTATTATTACCATGTCATGTGATTATAGAATTTTATCATATATAGATAAATCTTTTTATAATGATAAGACAAATTATTTAATTAACAGTAAATTCCGATAATGATATTTGTCGTTTTATGTATCAATCATTCGTTATCAGTAAAATTTGCACTCAAATGCGGTTCTTCTGATTTATTCAGTGCGTTTATAACTTATAATGTAAATGACTAAGTCCACCCGACACCACACTAATCAGCGTCACCAATACCATTGTTTGATCGCATAAACTCCAAAAAGTAAGATTTCTGTTTTAATACACTATACTTATTGTTGCTATTCCTCAAACCTTTCAGTTCCTGGGCAAATGGTACGAGGTTCAGAAGTTTCCGGCGTGGTACTCAAACCACAGCCACTGTTCGTACAAGCGGATCCAGGCCTGTGGAAGACGAATTCAGGTTGAGCACGCCTTCATCAGGGAAGGCATTCAATACATCTTGCACGTCAACAGCACATACGCACCTGGTGACGAAGCTATCTTAAAGTTCCGAGAGAACAATATCGGTAAGACTGTAATTGAAGATAAGCTCATTGGAGCAAGCATCGCTGAAATCACTTTACTCAAACGCAACAACGAACATACAACTTGTGATGGCACTCATTATATTGAAAGAAGCAGTAAATCCTAAATGAGCTAAAGCACGTTGAAACTTCATGGTTATCTTTCAAAAGGAAGGTAGCTAACCAGGCAGGTAACAATGATATTTAAAAAATATACGTTATGCCCTTACAAACACATCAAACACACAGTCAAATGTCAAGCACTTTTGACAACAACAAAAGCGTACGTATCATCTTGTATTGACAGAGCGACTACGAGCAGAAGAAGCCTGTCTTACGCTCTTCATCGTCGGCGCGCTAGTGACATATCTACCTCTTTTCTTTTTTACATTAGGTATAATATCATTGGCAGGTAACAATCATTACCACGTGAGATCTAGCGACCTGATACTAGGCTAACGTTACCAGTACATACCTAACTTTTTCCAACTACTTAACGCAATTGAATTCTTTCTAAATTATTTCCAAATTGAGAATTTATTTCCACTATATTTTGATAAATATGCTATTCCTGACCGAAATTTTAGCATTATCGGTATACTAGTACTCATTGAATATTGCCAGATAACTTTGTCCTTCATCTAATTAGACTTCAGTCAGGGTTCAAGGAAAGTATCCCTACTTTTGGCCACTAATTCTGTTCTTCTATTGTTATTTGCAGATCCCGTTGGTATACCAATGACTGTAATATCAACTGACTACACAAATTACGCTTTAGTATACGGCTGCAAGTACAAAGCAGATCTGGATTTAAAGTACCGTAAGTTAAATGTTTATTACCTTTTACCGCAAATGATGATATCTGACGAACTTTTAAGTATGTAGATATGTCTGAAAAAAAATGTATGGTAGTATTGATTGTTATATTTTTATATGAACATTTATCTATTATATTTTGATAATATATTGTAGGTAATACAAAAATATTATAATAATCAAAGTCCCTGAAAAATAAAATAAGGGGAAATAACAAATTAAATAAAAAAATCTATACTAGTATAATTCCACAAATCGCCTTATCTCAGCAAAAAACAAAATTGAAAAATTAATAATTGTGTACAAAATAACTATCCACCGCCATTGCTATTATTTTTTTATCAGGCACATAATACATTTCATTTTTAATCACTACTATTAATCACTCATTTATTTTGCCGACCCCGAATAATCTGCGTATTCAATAGGAGAAATACTTTAAAGATAATTATAACATTTTAGAATCCCAGCTTTACCGCGTAAATGTTTTTATTCGACTGGCTAGTTAACACCCTACCTCGAGAAAGAACCGTTAAAATATTTCAAAATTCGGTCGCAGTGGATACCCAGACACAGAATGTTGCTGATGTCTATGAACATCGTGGCATTAGTTCCTAACTACTTAACATCGTGGCTCATCAGCTCGTTTTTCGGCTATTCCCATAACATCCAAAGTAAAGCCTCTTCCAAGCAGAATCTCATTTTAAAAAGTCGGTAAATAATAAATAGTTTAACAGTTGCAGCATGGATCCTGTCAAGAGAGCCATCGTTATCCAGTGAACTGCTCCAAAAGGCTCGTGATGAGCTGATGGCCATTCCCTTCGCCAATGTAGTATATCTGGAGACAGTGGACCACACGGATGAGAACTGCCACCACCATTGGACAGCCAATGTGCAAGCTATGAACTTATATGATGAAGAGCTTGAAAACTGACGATTAAACTTTAATTGGACTTATCTTGGTTTCATATGCTTACATTTTGCTTCAGTCAGTTTTTTTCTCAAGTACACACGTAAAGTTCCCAGTGAAGTTAAAATTGATTTAGAAAATACTGTTGTATTTACAAGTCTTGCTTGAAGGCTGGGGCTTGAGAACCTGTTTTTATTTTCTCTCTTTTTCCTACTCATCAATGAATCTTGCTTAATGCTTTAAGCATTGTTGATGTCCATAGATGACGCAAACCATTTTCTATTAGATTTGTCTGCTAGTTTTCATCTAGTCTTGGACTGTATTTTATTTTAAAAAACAGCAACTTTATCTCTCTTATAATAGACGGATCCCCTCCTTCTTATTTTACAACCTTGGAAGTCACTGATGCCTAAATACTCAGTGACCAGGACCACCACTTACCATCGGGTGGCCTATCTGCACGTTCGTACCGACATCATATTAACGCATCACACAGAGGCATCACTGATGCGGAATTAAGAACTGGCTCTTTAGCTCCCAACCGAAACACGAGTCGTTTGCCGACTAACTCAGGCAAGAGGGTGGTAACTAGTAGCTATCCACACGAACCCCACGGAAAATTAATAATAGTAATAATGTAGTACACAATATACATATCATCACTGGAAAGGCAATAATACTCAACCGCCATTTTGGCGAAAATGAGTTATATACATCGTTGGATTGGAAAAAAATCCAATCCAACGATGTATATAACTCATTTTCGCCAAAATGGCGGTTTAGTATTATTGCCTTTCCAGCGACGATATACTTATTTAATAAATAAATTAAAATTCCAAACTTCATCCTGAACAGAAAACTGAAATCACTTTGCATTTTGATTTAATGAAATTCAAATTTCATGCTAAGTGAAAATTTTCTAAACCAAGGAAAGCAAGGTGTCTGACTTTTAATGTTCGGTATATTTTTATTTCGATCATTTATATAGGCACGGGGAATCTAAAAGTCGTTGGTTCTACCCATTCCTCTGTATAGTATTTTGGGATGCATCTGTTCCAGTCGTCCTTCACAAGCCGTTCCTCGTCCAGGCCTATTTGGTGAAGAGGCTTCACCGCTAATGTCTTCGATACTTCATTCAAAACTGGAGATCTTGAGAGGATCCAGACGTAGACTGCAAATAAAATTAAGTTCTATAACAGTATACACAGCGTTGCTATTTCTATACATCAGTTTCTATTCTTGGGTCTTTTTAATAGTATTTAATTATTTTTGTAAGTAAATATATTTTTATATTGTCTTTGCGATCGTGAAGATTTCCTTGAAATGGTTTTGATAGAAATCATAATTCTTAATTTTTCATTAACAGCAACTCGCACTCACAAAAAAATAAGGCAATAAATATTCACGTCTCATTATTTATATCTGCTCAGTCGGGAATTGAACCCACCTGTCATAAAGGCCTTTGTCATCAACTGAGTTGTTAATGTTAAAACGTCGTAATCTGATTTGAAATCAGGGGGCTTACCATGAACTCTTAAAACAGGTCAATATTAGCCGATAATTGGCCTGTCCTGCTATATCTTACCATGATCTGGCTAAAACACAGGGCAGCCAGCGACCACGTCACCGTAACAGGATAGCGGTCACGTGACTTCAAAAATGATCTTCTGCCCTGCAATTCGTGTACCATGACGCGATTGTTGACGTATTGACATCAGAAAGTGGCATATGTTAACGTCAAAATATTACAGCTCACCGAAAGTAACATTTATTGTCCTGTTTCGGCTATTTCGTTGATGATGATGAAACGCGACGGGATGCAGCCATGGCAAATTTTATATACACCATCATCACAAAATAAATACATTGCATTTGTTTGGAAAATTTTAAAAACATTCATTGTACTTATGCTTTTTAAATTATCGCTCCTAACCCCGGTCACTCACATGCGCGCAAATGTTTGACATTTTTACGAATATTTGCACATATGTGAAGGGTGGTCAGGCAAATGGGTTCGCATATGAGTATACAATACAAGCCCATTTCCGCTTCCTCCTACACTTTGTTCACGAATGTTCAATCTTGCTGTTGTTATTATGTTGTTGTCATTAAATAAATGGTAGTACGATTAGACGCCACGAACCACGAAAAATTAAGAGATACATCACCTTTTTAGTCGCGTGCGCAACTGGTCGCACGAATGTGTGGGAGACTACACGAAGGTTCGAGGTTCGCGCGCTTTCATGTGCGACATAAAACCGACACAGCTTGGAAAACCCCGAATGCCTCGAAAACTTCGCATAATCATTCGCGAATGTCGTCCCACACTTGTGGGTTCGCATATTCGCGCGAATGTGAGTGACCGGCATTATAAATCACACATTTTAATAGACATTTAGACATGTCACTGTGTCAAGTGGTGTAAGATTACGTTCAAAAATGTAAGCATCACTTAGCGATAATTTTTTTGGTAATTTTACGGCCGGTCTCAATATTATACTGTCAGTGGAACTCTGGTACATATCAGAGATAAAAAGTAAACATTGATCTCCCGCTAACTGCCGTCTCACAAATCAAAAGTAAGCAAAAAAAAGTAAGATCATCGGAAGATAATATTTCAGTGACATTTCTACCTCTGGTTTTTATGTCCCTCTGAAAATTTCGTTTTCGCATAACAATATATTTTTTTATACTTTTATACTTTTTTTTATACTTTTTATCATAAAAAGGAACTCAGTGTTTTTGATTATAAACTTATTTCATTTTAATATTAAAATGATAATTTGTTCCAAATGTATTGTAAATTTCGCGGATGAAGTTAATAAAATAATGTTATGTGTAATCTGGAACAATGCTTCACTAGTAACAAAACGCAGCATTTGACGTTTATCACTCATGGGTATCCCGGACGACGGTGACATGTTATTGTCATTTGACATTCGTTTATGTCGCTTGGTGACCCAAAATATAAACAACGTGTATTTTCTCATAATTTTATTTAGTTTTATGAATAAAGTAGGATTATATTTAATGAAACACATAGCTCAACAATTACCGTGAGTATAGACTTTATTTGTTAATAAAATAAAATATATTATTATGTTTAGTAAACAAAAAATTATAGTAATTGTAGCAGTGATAGCCTAGCGGTTAGAACGTTGGTTTCCCGAACGAAGTGTTTATTCCCACTTGTCCGAGGCCTGAGTTCAAATCCTGGCACGCTAATTTTCAAATATTATGTGCGTATTAGAAGTTAATTATCACTAGCTTCGGTGAAGGAAAACAATGAACATCGAGAGGAAACCTGCACACCGGAGAGTTCCCCATAAAGTTCTTAAAGGTGTTTGAAGTCTACCAATCTGCACTTGGCCAGCGTGGTAGACTATGGCCTAATACCCTTCACATTGCGAGAGGAGACCCCGAGCCCAGCAATTATGGGTTGTTGCTTCTTTTTGCTTTTAAACAAAAATTGTTGCCAAAAATGTACTAAAGGAAGTTTCTTTTCAGATGAAGTCCAGACCCTTCACAAAAGATGAAGTACCTTTCTTCATAAAGCCCAAATAGTAGCCAATAGCTATTGATGTAGCAGGGATACACCATTATTTCTGAAAAGGCGAAATGTTTTTGTTATAATTTCAAAATAAATCTAACTTAAAAAGCTTAGTGTTCTTGTTTTATTAAAATACCTACTTACCTAAAACTTTAAAGATAGGAATTGTTATCAATTCTCATTCACTGCCGTTTTTAACCGACTTCAAAAAAAGGAGGAGATTCTCAATTGGGTTGTATTTTTTTTGTTTGTTACCTCAGAACTTTGGACTGGGCGAACCGATTTTGATGATTTTTTTTAAATCGAAAGCTGGTGCTTGTCATGTGGTCCCACATAAAGAACGAGATCTGACAAGTAGTTTGTGAGTAACTTTGAAGTCGGTTATTTTTTGTTAGTAAAATTTAGATTATGGATTATGTTTATTCTGAATCTAGGTAGTTATAAACAAAATTGGATTCACAAAATTCAGTCATATATGTAGTCATTATATTTTACGAGGACAATTTCGGCGATATTGGTACCGTATTAAAAAGGTGGAATTAAATATACAGGCTTCACAAAATTCATTATCACTCATCACTGATTAATAAATCCATGATGTTTTGATAAATTTTCTTTACAATATGAGAAATCTACCAATTATCCGTCGAAATCGAGCGATGTCAAAGACTCCGATAGTTGGTAACTTCTATTACCGACAGTTAGCTGTCAAAGCGTTATTGAGACGCAAGTATTTATTTTTGTATGGACCAACATACCTACGGTATGACTTGGCCCTCCGAACGGTAGATCAATGTCATCGGTATATATTTTCTATCCATCGCAGGTTATTGAGACGCAAAAATTGAAAAATATGACAGATGACGTACTAATGACAGCCTTATCTACATTTTTTTAGCTGTTAGTACATTATTGAGACCGGCCGTTAGAGAACGAAAGGTTAATAAATCACAACACTTAAGTATTTATAACAAATCTCAAAATCTTCAATTGAGATTGTTATTTTAAACTTTTAAAAACATCAATATTACGCATTCATTTGAAAACCGGTAAACCGATAAAACGCTCTATTTCAGAACATAATTAGTACAAATCAAGTACCTTGCATGTCATAGATAAGATGCAGGACAGAAGTAGAGGCATAGCAGGTCATCGGTAAACGTTCATGGTACAAAATACAGTCCTGTCAGGTTTTAGCTACAAGCTGACCTGTCCTGAACATGACACATTTTATTAGAGTTCATGGTAAGGCACCAGGTCATACAAAATACTCGCTCAACCAATAAGTTCTCACTAGTTACTTCAAAGAGAATGGTGGAATAAAATAACTTACTGTAATGCTTGTCAATGAGAGGACTGTAGTTGCAAGTGTAAACGGTCGCATAGTAATTATAATTCGTCGCCAGCACTCGGAATGGATACTTTCTCGTCTGTACTGTAAAATAAAATGAAACATTCTTTTTCAAGGTAATTCCGAAGTCATTAACAATTAAAAACCTTCTATGAGGAATTGCCAATAAAATGGTAATAGATAGAGCACGTCTACTTTACAATTTACACCCATTTTTCAGA
Source organism: Thymelicus sylvestris (assembly GCA_911387775.1). NCBI lineage: Eukaryota > Metazoa > Arthropoda > Insecta > Lepidoptera > Hesperiidae > Thymelicus > Thymelicus sylvestris. The sequence goes on from OU426905.1 coordinate 3,025,420, forward strand.
AAATCTCCATACGTACGTCTTCTTGGTGCATTTCTGTTATTAAATATAACTCCCATATTGGATCCTCCTTCGATGTCAACGGGTATATCGATCTTGGATATACTGAACCGATGGAAGAGCCCTCTATCGATTCTGGACTGGTTGAGGTAGATTCCCGAGGGTCTGGTCGTCAACTCGGAAATAGAACAGTTGTTCAGTTGCTGCCCGTCGCTGGAATAATGATATACTTGATACCATTTGCCGTAAAACTGAAATTAAAATTCGTAGAGTAAGTCATCATACATAGCATGGCTAGCTTATACCCTAGCTAGAGGATAAGCTAACCTTTCGATAGCGCCCTTAAAATTGGGTAATGTAATAGGCCTTCACTGGCAATACTATCAATCCTAGGATATGTGTATTAGGATGAGAGTGAACTTTCTTTTATCTTGGGAAGTCACTTGTCTCACATGTAATTACAACAACTTTATTCTGTTTCGAACATTACATAACAAAACAGATCGGTATCTAGATAGATTAGAGCTAAACCGAGATAAGTTATTTGTACAGATACGTACTTAGAGTTATCGTAAAAGATAAAAAGTGTAAGTTATCATGATAGTTATCATGTTACACATAAGGACTTTTTTGGCAAGTTCCACTTATTTTATTGTATTTAGCAAAGATCCCTTTCTTTTGTAGCCCACAAATAACAATTTCAGGACCTTGATGGGTACCATCTGAGTTAAAATTTGGAGACAGATGCAATTAATTTCCATTAAGAGGCACTTTCTAGCATGAACAGCAGAGATAGGCTTTGATTCAAAGAAAGCTCTTACCTTAAGAACCAATGTCAATCAAATGGTAGCAAGGAAGAATTTATCATCATAATAGAATAAAAATAACAGAAATCATACATACATCAGCCAGTCTAAAATTTTCTTGAAGCTTCACATTCTCGGGACATCTACCCGGCAGTGTAAAGTAACCATAAACACAGCTAAAACAAAATAAAAATATGATTAACTTCAGCATGTTGTTAAACAAACGTCCGATGCCTGTGAAAACACACCAGCAATCGACGATGTCAATAATCCAATGTCGGAGGTTATCGAGAAGTTATTTATAATAACAGCAGTGATAAACAGTTCTAAGAAAGTTACTGAAGCTTTTATCCTGTTTGTGTATTTTTACCTTAACTATTGCATTTTGAATATAAAATGCATACATATGGAATACAAATGGAATCTCCAAATGACAGGAATCTCGAAGTTGCACTTAGCAAATTGGAAGACCTTCACATAATCACCGTCAGAGCGTCAACGTCAGCAACAACCGATACGAACTACGGAAACATTACAATTCACTTCGATTTCGCTGCTTTGAAATATTTCATTTTTGAATTTTATTATACTTACACCTTCAATCCGAAACAGAAGTCGGATATCGACTTTTATACGATTAAAACTTACATCATCATTATATTAATTTCGGTTGAAATGATCTGTAGGTATCTTTCTTTGAAATTTTCAGAAATTCCTTGAAGTAATCAGCGTAACAGGAAATAATAAGAAAATCGGTATTAGCAATAAGCATTTGATTAAGATATTCGATTATTACATTCCAGAATATGCTGATTCTATTATCTAGCTATTATACGGATATACAAACCTCATAACCTTTCCATGTTTTCATACTCTCTTCGTCCAATTCTAAATATAATACATCCTTGGAGTTAACTTCCCCTTCATCGTGTTTAATAACAAAAGAGTCTATAGCAAACGTTATGTTATATTAGAAACCACCTGATTCTATACCTACCAGTTTCCTGAGTAGGGTTTTAACCAAGTATATTAGTTCATTGGTTTTAACCACTTGGCTTCCCCACTCACTACCAACTTTCAACAGTATAATTATAATAAAATAAATAACCCTATATATATATATAGCCCCACGCTAGGACCCCTATGTCAAGGATGCCATTGATAACAAAAACACGCACCCACACCGAGAACAGAAATTTGAACTCATCATTTAAATTTCTGCCTCGCTCGGAAACGAACCCAAGACTCAAGAAGGCGGATCCACCTTTGAAATGGTTAGTTCAGTCAATGCCGAAGTAAACCACTTACCATCACGTGATTTTTGATTTAGGCTATTTAAATATTTTAATTCCATTAAAAGGTGACATTGAAATATTTTAAGACTTGGACTTACTTTTAGGTTATTAATCAAATCAAAAAGAATTAAATGAGCTGAGATTTACTATCTCATAATCAGATCACAATTCCTTTATCGCTTCAATCTCAGGCCCTCCAGTTCACTACGTTACTTATCTTTGTCTTTGTCCCTATAAGATCGTTGGGTTCAATAATTTAACAGCTATTTCTGTATAGAATGACTTTACGAGGGTCATCTCATTGGATAATTATCGTGTAGGCGGCGGCGGATTCATTCAGCCCGACACCTTCGTGAGGTCTGCATGTTTTGATACTTTTGATATTCCAATCATGTTTCTGACCGTTCTTCTATTATCAGCGGGTTGCGCACTTGCTGCCGAATTCACATTGCCAGGAGAATGTCCAAATGTGAAGATTCAGGAGAATCTGGACTATACTAAGGTAAATTATTTTTGGTTACTTAATTTTTACCCGACTGCTAAGAAGGGTTATTTTTTCGCGCATATCTTGTATGTATGTATACGTGTAATATTCTTTATTACCTCGTATCTTCCAAACCGCTGAAGGGATTTATATAACTAAGATATTGTTAGATCCGTCTTGATAACCCAAGTGTTTCCAGATAAGTAAAAGTAAAAAAAAACAATTATGGTGGCTGTGAGATGCCATTGTTTGAAGTAGGATCAAAAAATAAAATAAATCAAATAATTCAAAGATGGGTATTAAATTAAAGATCTCATCTTAAGGATTTCAAAAAGGTATATCATGATAGGTTTTTTGATAGCAGACGGTTTTTTTCATATTTAAATTTATACTAGTTACGATTATAACTAGGTATAATAAAGTTCGGCTACTCGTATTCTTTTTTCTCATGATGCTTATTTTTTTATTTAAAATACTTAATTATTCGTGGGTATGTTATCTTACATTAGATATTATTTTTAATAGTATGATTTCATGCGATACGTTCAAAGTTTTTGTTTATATTCCTATTACTGTTATTGACGAGCCTGTAGTCTATTTGTTTATATTCCTATCATTGTTATTGACGACCCTGTAGTCTAGTTGGTACCAACCCTCCCTGCGAAGCGAGGGATCCCGGGTTCGATTCCCGGCCGGGGCAGATATTTATTTGACATAGGTAAAAACCTACTGCGGGGGTGTGAGTGTGTAAGCGTTTATTTTTTTATTTCGGTTTTAATTATAATTCCTATTGTTTTCTTCTAAGTTTTGCCTTTTTGCAATATTTTTTCATTTCGTTAGCAGATAACATATTTTTTAATAATTTATGCAGTTTTCAGGTGCTTGGTACAACGTAGCATCATATGCGAGTGATGGCAGGCCAATCTATGATTGTGCTACGATGGACTTTCAGGAAGACAACCTTGGGTATACCATGAGGGAGACCTACGTTGATGTTGACCAGGGGAATAGGACTCAAAAAAGTTACTTTGCTAGAGTTGATCCGACTTTTGACGCGGGAACCAAAGCCCAGTTTATTGTCAGCCATGAAGATGGTGGTAAGTTAATACTTCGAAAAGATGAGAATCTCATAAATGTTGAAAGTATGGTTGAAAGTATATATGAAATGATTTATGACGTGACTTTTTTATGTTAGAAAATTGCGGTTACCTTATCTAAAGCTGGCCACTCATGGTCGCGCCATCGCGTCAAATGGCGTGATATACAGCCAAATTTTAATCGTGAATGTGAAAAACTGATGGCGTGATATAAAACTCTGGATATAAACATCCATCCATTTGACTTAAGTCATTTGGAGCCACGCCAAATGGCGTGACCGTGAGTGGCTACCTTATGGATGTATTGTATACGGTATGGATAGTAAGGAATTATACCTTGAGAATGTAATCAATGGCATAACCAACGTCTTACTAGCCTAGATAAAAGTGGCAATGGCAAGCCCTACTTACTATCTTTCCAATGCAAACGAACTGAGCAAAAGCTAGAAACTTACTAACAAAATGAAATAACTTAGCATGGTTGAATGTCAAGTCAGCAAAATTCTAATTTCTTAAAAAATTAGGGAATTAACTGAAGTATTTTTAAACAAAAAATAAAAAGTATTATCAATCTCACATTTGTATAATATGTACTTACAATAACATATCTATTTACAATTGTCGACTGAATGATATTTTGCACAATTATAGATTCCGTCCTTGTTTGCTTAAATCATTTAAATTAACCTTATCTAAAAGTGTCCATCACAGGTACAAGGACTTTGTGCCTACATTTAGTAGATTATAAAGACTATATAAAGTAATAAATCACCGCGACGTCAAACATATCTTTATTGTGATTACTTACGTACTTATAACCGAAACATTAAATAATTTCCAAATACATAATAGATAGATCCAACCAATAATTTATAGCCTAAGGAAAGAATGAGTAATTTGATTAAAATCTTTAAGAAATTGAAATACTGTTGTATATTATTAGGAAATAAATATGTTTTAATTACAACGTTTATCATATTTCCGCAAAAAAAAGGTTTAGTATAAAATAAATACACTTCAGTTTATAAGTTTAAAATTCGCACCATAACACTTCAAAGTGTCATGACATCGCTTGTGACGTCACGCCTCAGTAAAGTAATAGACAAGATGTCATTGTCAGTATTGTCATATTCGTTTGTTTACTGAGGCGTGACGTAATTCGCGCTGATTGAGACTGATTGGCGTTCAAGTTAATATCATGGCGGCTTGCCGTATTTTGTAGTTTTATTTTATCAAAATACAATAAATATGTGTTTTGTAATCCATTAATAGGGTTTCATTAAATAAATATATAATTTTAGTGATTTCTACTTTCTGTCATCATGCCTATTAGTTATGAGTTGGTACTCCATCACGCTACTCCAGTGCAGATTGGTAGTTTATGAACAACTCGAATATTCTGGAAGTAGATTCTGGAAGTAGAAAGACTTTAAAGATTTATTTATGTAAACAGCTGAAAAGTTAACGAACCAACTGAGTGGTGATGATAATGATGGTGTGAAGTGGTCATTATCGTCAATGATTGAATGGATATCAGAATGGACACCAGTGGCATCACTGATTTGCCAGCCACAAAGCAAGCGCGGGATTCACATTATTTCAGGTTTTCCGGGACTGAAACTAATAAATTTCACTGACTGCTGTCTAACGACAAATTGTATTATTGGACCGATGCCTTCAATAGCCCTTTGAATCACGGAGGTATTCTAGTAAGCGGTCCTACCACCACGCCCGAAGTCAGACATCGATATCTATCTATATTACCTTTCTAATCATTCTTTTTCAGATAAAATTCTTCAGTTCCCATTTTTCATACTCTCAACGGATTACGATAGCTTCGCGATCGCCTACACGTGCAAGACCTTGAAGAAGAAACAGCGCACGCATTATGGTAACTGGTTTGTCATTTATTTTGCAGCCCTGTAAATTATCTAACAATGGTTCCTGGATTCAGCAGAAACAAACTTACTATTAGAAAGGTAACTTAAAAGAAAATATAAATCAACATCAGGCGGCCTTATTGCTGCATACTAATTTTTTCCAGGCAATTCTTCCAAGTCATGGGCATAAAAATATGGTGTCGAAGGGTTACCGTAACGTAGCAACGTACACAAAATAATAACTCGAAATATGTACAGGCCAACTTTAAATATTTTTCCCAAAAAACACAATTTTTTTCTTGGAACAATTTTTTTCTTGGAACAATTCCAAGAAAAAAATTGTGTGGTTTTATGAAACCACGATGTAAATGAAACCTTTTTTCGGTTTGTAGGCATTTAACTAAAATTTTTAGAAAATTATTCGATTTAGGGCAATAAAATTGCGTTTTTAATCTTAACTTAATTATTGAAAACAAGAAATGATAATGGGAAATCAATAGTAGACAAAATATTCAACTATAAAATTTAATTTCAATTTGCGTATTACAGTACGTAATACATATAATTAATACAATAATTTAGATGATAGACGCATATTAAAAACTAAGAGCAATAAATCATTGAATCTCCATTGTGATTCTTACTATAGCTGTAATGCGACATGCGATAGATGGACGAAAAATTTTGGGGCGATACAATGAAAGTTTCACTTTAATATTGTGTGCAAACCTTCATAGGATAGGTGCAATCCAAAGCAAGTGATAATGAATTTGTTATATGCCCATAATTTTAAAAATGATTGTTGGGTATACCCAACAAGATTTAACCTATAGGTTAAATCTATGAAGCGGAAAATCTATAATGCCAACATTATCCTCTTCTGCTTCTTTGAAGTCTATGAAAAGTCTTTAGGGACCTCTCTAAATTAGACATTGTGGATTTTACGTAGGTACCTACTTGTTTTGATCTCAAACTCAACATTTTCCAGTATTCACCTGGGTCCTCTCACGTAACAAGGAGAAGCTTCAAGGCAGCACCCTGAAGAAAGTAGAAGATGCTTTGTCCAAATACACGGAGTTAGCAGAACATCGGCAGTCGTTCGTGCTGAAAGAATTCGGAGATGTAGACTGCTCCTTCACCAGGAAGATGGAAACTGATTTCTTTACCAGCAACTTCTGGTGATAGCTTCTTTAGTAATGAAACGGGCTGTGATTAAATACTTTCATGTTATGACCAATAATTTTATTTTGTCTAATAATATCTACCAGTATCTCAATAGTGGCTAGCAACAACAGCAACGCATCAGTGATGCGTAAAAGTCTATGGCCATTGTTATGCACTTATAATAATATATTATGTAACCATAGAATTTTAACGTTGTTGCTATGCTTATGACGGAATAAATGTTTCTTTCTTTCTTTCTTTCACTTACCATCAGATGGCTCGTCTGCTTGTTTGTCGAAAATTTACATAAAAATAATAAAAAAATGAAAAAATAATATTTTCATTTGCTCTTTATAGTCTACTCAATAAGTTCAAAATGGTTGAAAATAGACATACTGCTCTTAAAAATACGTGCGATAGCTCATTCTGTTCGGAATGACGTCTAGAAAAATGTTTCGGAAGCGTTTACCAGCACGTAAAAAATTGCAAAAGTTATTGACAAAATAAAGTTGAAAAAAAAAGTATTTTGTTTTTGGTAATAACTCCGAAACTAATAATATTTAAGAAATTTTAAAACAAGATTCCTAAAGAAGAGGAAATTTCCAAACAATGACTCGCGGCTCTCGAAACTCTATCTCCATTATTTATAACTTTAATTTAACGCTGAAAATGGGTCTCCACGCGGCATTTTTAGGTTGCGCGTGCGGCGTCAAAACCGAATTCGTCACACTCAATAATTTTGTAAGGTATTAATTAAAAAAAATATGGTGTATTCGAAACACTTCAGAGAATTTGCTCCCGTAGGAAATTTTGCTTAAAGTTAATTTTTCAACAAGTTAGACGATTGTTAATTAACTAAATTTTCTCGAACTTCCATTTTCATTGTACATTAAAAAAAATGTTTAAGTAATTGTCCTATAAATTTTTCGCTTCGTGGAGCCCTTCTTATATACATGCTTAACGAGATCACGTCATAAAAGTTTAAAAAGTTTTAATACTTTGTGTATAATAATTTTATAAGTTGAACAAACAATTTTTTCGTTTTTTTATCGAATCGGAATTTAAAAATTGAAAAAAGTTTTTATCTGTACTTTGTTATACATCGTTGTTTTTTTTTATTTTTAGGAGTTTCAGAAAAAATATATAAAAAAGTTGAGAATTTGTTTATAACAAATTGTTAAGTTAAAAAACAATGAAATTGTTAATAAAAAAATATTTTTTTACATTTCTATAAAAGACGGTCAATTATAATTTTTAAGAAAAAAAAAATTCTTGACTAATTATTCAAACAATAGAAATATTAAAAAACGATTATAAACAATTATATATCATTATTAAGAAAAAATTTTTTTTTTTCAAAAATCATAATATTTTATAAAGAATAAGTTATTAAGAAAGTTTTTCTTGAAAGCATTGAAATAGTCTATTTGTTAATAAAAAAATATAAAAAAATGAGGGAATTTTTTTTTTCAAGTCAGTAAATGTTTTTTATGAATGCCAAAACGATTATGTAATAATAAATTGGGAAAAAAATATTTTCAATAATGTTATTTGGATTTTTCATTTTATGTTCAACTTATAAAATTATTATACACAAAGTATTAAAACTTTTTAAACTTTAATGACGTGATCTCGTTAAGCATGTATATAAGAAGCACTCCACGAAGCGAAAAATTTATAGGACAATTACTTCAACATTTTTTTTTTATGTACAATGAAAATGGAAGTTCGAGAAAATGTAGTTAATTAACAATCGTCTAACTTGTTGAAAAATTAACTTTAAGCAAAATTTCCAACGGGAGCAAATTCTCTGAAGTGTTTCAAATACACCATTTTTTTTTTTTTTTTTAAATTAATAATTAATACCTTAAAAAATTATTGAGTGTGACGAACTCGGTTTTGACGCCGCACGCGCAACTTAAAAATGCCGCGTGGAGACCCATTTTCTGCGTTAAATTAAAGTTATAAATAATGGAGATAAAGTTTCGAGAGTCGCAAGTCATTGTTTGGAAATTTCCTCTTCTTTAAGAATCTTGTTTTAAAATTTCTTAAATATTAATAGTTTCGGAGTGATTACCAAAAACAAAATACTTTTTTTTTCAACTTTATTTTGTCAATAACTTTTGCAATTTTTTACGTGCTGGTAAACGCTTCCGAAACATTTTTCTAGACATCATTCCGAACAGAATGAGCTATCGCACGTATTTTTAAGAGCAGTATCTCTATTTTCAACCATTTTGAACTTATCGAGTAGACTATTAAGGTGACCATGCGCTGAATACGCCTTGCAAACCGTTTATTGGAGGTTACAACTCTGTGGTCAAAGACTCATTTTAACTTGCAGACCAGACTGATCTACGACTTATGCTTATAAACCGTAGGCTGAGCCGAAGGACTTATAGCCCGAACACACTTATTAAGTTAAAGTAACTAAATTTTAAGTGAATAATTTTTAGTGCGCATCCACACTTAATAATTTAGTAAAGCTCTTTAGTTCATACAATTCTACTTAACTACTTAAGCATTTTACTAAATTAATTAATTACTTAAGCATTTTACTAAATTCAAACTAAAAAGTGCCTGTCCAAACGTGTTAAGTGATAAGCCCCGCCCACCTACTTAACAGAAAATAGAAAAATCTCTAAATTACTTCTGTACTTGATTACTTAACTACTAAACTACTAAATTGTCCGTTTACACGTATTAATTTACTTGAAATTTAGTTATTAGTTAACTACTTAATCGTACCACATCACTGTGGAAGTTTCACAACTCAGCGATGCAACCTGAGTGGTGCAACTTATATCTAGATCTTAATTAGGTCTTACAGCTTGTTGCAGCTTAGTAGACCCTCTTTGGACACCCATCTCCAATGTCATCTAGACACTTAATTACATATGTATACAGATATCTGTGATTTTGTAGGACGATTTCTTTCTAACCTTTATAAATTCAAATCAGAATTGGTTAAGCAGTTTTTTGCAAAATCTTTGCCCAAACATCCAAGCAGAGAATAATTTCCAAAAAAAATTTAAGCTTGATATTAATCAACCTAAACAATAATTAAAACCTCTTTTCTTTAATGTGTTTTTATTTACAGTTGCCAAACAGACAGACTAACAAAATAAAAAAAAATATTGCCTGTAATATCTATAACAAATTTCTTCAGGCATTATACTTGTCAAAACCGATTAATAAAATTAATTTGGCGGTAAAGATTAAATCATCAATCAATTTAAATTTTGATTTAATAGAGATAGCAACAAATTATCTATACTAATATTATAAAGAGGAAAGCTTTGTATTTTTGTATTTTTGTATGTTTGCAACGAATAAACTCAAAAACTACTGAACCGATTTTCAAAATTCTTTCACCAGTGGAATACTACATCATTCATGAGTAACATAGGCTATATTTATTACTAGAAAAAATTAGGGATCCTTGCTAAAACATCAGTAACGTGAACCAAAGTGTGAAAAAATTTGCTTAAAAATTTCTTTCATCGCATACGCTGCGGAAACTATTGATGATAGAACAAACAAATGTTCTACAATATTATAATAATAAATAATAATAACGCTTCACACTCATAGCCCCACACTAGGATTCCCTGTGTCGTGGGTGCCATGGACAACACACAACATAGACAAGGACATTCACACCCAGACCGAGAACAGAAATTCAAACTCATCATTCAAATTTCCGCCTCGCTGGGAATCGAACCCAGGACCCTTGGTTCGGCGATCCGGCATGGTAACCATTGCGCCACACGGGTCGTCAATAATTATTCGAACGAATTATTGATTATAGAACATATCAATATCTACAAAAAACCTCGGGGTAGTATATGTCCAACTATTGTCGTTATGTCACTATAACCACTTTTTACATTTTAAAAGTTAATAAAAAAGATGACCAAAATCAGATCATGAAAACCATACCTTCGTATTAATCCTTATCCAAATAAATCATTTCATATTCAAAACTGTTTCAATACCTATAGATAACTTTTTGAATTACTCAAATCGGACATTCCATTCAGAAGATATTACGTAGTAAAGGAACTACGTGACAACGTGATTGTACGAGTAGCAACAATCATCACCGGCCCCGCGGCCGGACAGCTCGCGCATGTTCCGCGGATCCCGATTATGTAACACGGGGAGGGGAGGGGAGGAGAGGGGAGTGGAGAGGAAGAGAGAGAGGGAGTTGGAGAGGGAGAGGTGGAGGAGGTGGGGGATGGGGAAGGGGGAGGGAGAGGGGAGGGGAGGGAGAGGGGAGGGGAGGGGAGGGAAGGGGGAGGGGGGGAGGGAGAGGGAGAGGGAGCGGGAGGACACGGAAACTATAACGGCTAAGAACGGCTGTACCGATTTTAATGATCTCTGATTTGTTACATTCTTAGGCGATACGAAGTTCGCCGGGACAGCTAGTATTTATAGTATAACGATAGTCTAGGCACGTTAAACAACGAAATAATCCAATTAAATCATAATTATTTTATTATTATCTTTAATCCAGCATTCTAGCCGTATTGGGGTGGCTTAGAATACTAACCTCAATCCCAGGCCGGATGGGTGTCGTAAAAGGCGACTAAATCCGGCCCGCTGGTGGTAGGGCCCCTCGAGGGATTATATTAGTAATATTGATTTTAATTATTAATTAATACCATTATTGCTATTATTATTTTTCCATGGGGTTCGCCTGGATAGCTACCACCCTCGAGCATGAGTCAGCCGCCAAACGACTCGTCGTGTTCCGGCTGGGGACTTGAGAGCCAGTTCTTTCTTTCTTTTTCTTCTCTCTTTCTTGGCCGGCAACGCATCAGTGATGCCTTTGGTGTTGCTGATGTCCATGGGCGACGATAGCCACTTACCATCAGATCATCAGCTCGTTTGCCGGCTATTGCCATAAAAAAAAATTATATCCAGCAGCCGATTTCTATAGACGATGTTGGCAGTGGCCAACTTTAAGTGGCAACTTTAAAGAAGTCATAATGAAGCATACTCATTTATTTGTTACGTTAGTTTCTAAATTAACTCTTACAACAATATACTTAAATCTCTTAAAAAATCTGTAAGAGGCATTCAAAGTGAAACACTAGATAAAAACAATTTCACTCGATCAGAATAATGAAAACTATATTCTGGTTTTACTCGTATATTATGTTCAACAATGTCAAACAATAAAATAGTTGAGGTTAAAGTTGTTACACAAAAAAAAGACTCATATAGAACTTGTATGTTTATTAACCTAAAAAATTCAGGAAATAAAGCAAAAATAAACGTTACAAAAGGAGATTCAAGTTCAACTAAATGCAAAATGTCATCATTAATTCAATAAGGTTATACATTTGGTTCGCCCTCAGTTGGAAAGACTAACTGTGCTTGTGAACTTGCAAGCTTCTTCGGAGAAGTCATTCTGCAGAAGTTTGGAAGCATCCAGTTCCTTATTGTCTGCAAAGAAGTTGTCCACAGCAGTCTTCTCTTCACCCTCCAGCACCTTTGCTCTTGATAAAACCCAGGCAAAATCTGTTGAAGAAAATGAAGTTTTCTATAATTTTATTCTTATTTTACTCTCCGTTAATTGCTTATTATTTAAAATGGGGTATTGACATAAGATAAGCGTATTATATGATCATATCTCTTTTATTACATTACGCCAGGCATTAAATTCAGATGAAATAAACTGTCTATTCGCTATACATTTTCCAAACATCTTTCAAAAACAAAGATTTTAACAAAAAAATATTTTTCGTAAATGGTCAGTAATGTCCTTACATCCATGCCACTAGCGGCATAAGTGTAAATTCTAGTGCAGGGGAGGATTAGAATGAATAAAACCTTCAGAAACCTTAAAAAAGAAAACACGCAGTTTAATCACAGACAAAATATATCGTCATTAATATTTTGTTAAGGTATTCCGTATCGTCTAAATTTTATCAAATATCATATCAGCATATTAAATGACCTACATATTATCAGCGCGATTGTTTGCGATTATTTTAAATGAATTTCCAATTTTCGACTATCATAAAAATTGAGTTTATTGTCTAAAATTAAGTAAGCTTTAAAGAGTTTTAATATATAATTTTACCAAGAAAAAAATAACCGACTTCAAAATAACTCAAAAAGTACTCGTCAGATCTAGCTCAAATTTAAGTGGGACCACATGACAAGCACCAGCTTTCGATTAAAAAAGAATCATCCAGTCGAAAGATATGAGGTAACAAAAAAATCTATACAGTCGATTACCTCCTCCTTCTTTAAAGTCGGTTAAAAAGAAAACTCATCGTCGCCCATTGACATCTACGTAGGTCCACAGAAAAAAATACAAGCTTGATGATGCTAGAAGGGGTATGATGGCCAGCTAATCGGGTAATAATACGTATGAATTAGACGACCCTGTAGCCTAGTTGATAGCAACCCTTCTTGCGAAGCGAGTGGTCCTGGGTTCGATTCCCGGCCAGGGCAGATACATATTTATGTGACAGATAAAATATTTGTACTCGGGTCATGTGTGTTATTGTGATGTGTTACATGTGTCGTCCATGCCACCCGCGACACAAGTAAAAACCTACTGTGGGGGTATGAGTGTGTAAGCGTGTGTGTAAGCGTGTTTAATCGTGGGGCGCTGGGTGGTGCAGAGCAGACACCAGTAACGTCAATAAAAGTATTAGCAGCTTTGTCTTGTTGTTTTGGCTCATTTGTCACTTGCCAATAGAAGAAACATTTATCACATGTATTATGCATCATCACATAAAACAGCATTTTATAATAATTGATTCTTCTTTCACCACTCCTGCATGAATCAGCCGCCAACGTGTTCCGGCTGAAGAGTTAATATCAACTAATACATAATACATTTTCTTTCTGTCTTTCTTCTCTACTCTTTCATTATCGGCAAGGCATTTCTGTGGTCCTTGACATATTATAAAAGAAACCGTAGATAATAGTTCGATTACGCCCAAAAACTATTCAACAACTTACCGCGGTGAGTGTTCGTCTTAGGGTCAAATCTGCAGCTGTAAACAACAGCATAGCCGCTGTAGTCTGTCGATAAGATCGTCAGAGTCGAGTCACGGACAACATCTGAAATAGATATAAAATTTATTTCTATAAAGCCTTTATTAATTGTGTTCAATACACATGTCCTATTGTATTTACTAGTATATTTTTGCAAGATTTACGTGTTTAGGTGAGCTTGTTTGTTGCTGAATATTACTCTTTGTTATATTTTGTTAAATGATGAAGGTGGGAATGCTTTGAGCCACAAGTGGTTGATTAATGTCGCCCAGTAATTATTACTTTTCCTTTTACTTCTTTTTTATTGATCTATGATTCAACAACTGCATTATTAATATACTTTTCGCAATATTAGGTAGGTATTCAGGTCTTCAGGTCATGTGATATATTATTATTTTAATCCTGTGATAATTGTTTGTATTTATTTCGTTCACGATTTAAGAATTTGGAAAGTTTATAATAATAAAAAAACTTGAGAGGTGTCAAGGGACACCCGGATGGAACGAAGCTCCTTGCAGTCAGTACTAGGATAGCAAAAACATGCAGTAAGTGTGCCAAAACAAATCTAAGGTATTAAATTTCGTGAGAGGCCTTGGCATTGGCAAAGCCAAGCTCTGCAGCTGCAACCACTTTCATGTTTTATCTACAGTTTAGACAAAGTGTTTCTTTACCTCCTACTTTAAGGCTGACAATCATTTTGCCAGCGTTATTGGCATCAGCCTGCAGCTTGGCCGTTCCCACGATGAAGTTCTGTACTCCATTGACGATGTGCGAGTTCTTCACCTCCACCACATCACCATTAGGAGTGTACTCCGCTTGGGAACACGTGCCAGGACCCTCAACTTCAGCCAGATACTTGGAGATCTCATACCATACGCCAGAGTACTGAAAACATAAAAAAAACATTTGATTGTTAAAAAAATTTGGTGTTAAAATAGTTATGTACAGCCAGCAAAACAATTAGGTACACAGAGCATGAAACAAAAACTTTCGATAATGTTTAATATTATTACAGAATGCTTGTGTTATAATCAATGCAAAATAGGTACGATTTTACATTGATAATGTCACAATAATCTTTTTAAATACTTGCATTGTAAAACGCTATCTAACTCAAAGTTTTTTAAAATATGACCCAGAGTATGAGTAGGTAATAAGTAATTACACCAATTTACATCGAAATCCTTTCATTGGTTTTCATGGGACGCCAGGGTCGACAACTAAAAAGACAGACCGATACTAAATTCAATTTTTTTAAGTTATACTTCTTTAGGTACGCTATGAAATAAATGGAAAAAATGATGAGAGTTAATTTTATAACGTGAGGCTTTCAAGGGGGGAGAGGATCGATTCGAATCTCCTCTAATGTAACATTGGGGAGAAAGGGTATCTCGGCAAATCTCACGTATTTTTTGTTTAAAGAAATAGAGTGAAGAATTTGCGAGAAAAAATAACTTCCTTCTCTCAAATGTGAAATACCACTCATAGGACCTCGCACATCTAAAACATTTTGCATAAAATGAAAATATGTTGAAAATCACATTTGAATATTTTTCACCCAAAATCTATCGAGTGTGCACTCTAAAGCCACTTCTCACGACATCTCACCAGGGAGGGGGAGAGAGCCTGAAAATCTCTAAAAACCGCTTACGTATAGTAATAAATGGACGCCGCTTAAGGAATAATGTCCTTTATTTACCTTTTCTATGTTTCTTTCATCTCTGATATTTTTTGCATAATAATTACCTATAACATACATTAAATATTAAAAATTAAGCCTATGTATGTACCTACTCGGCGCAACTTAAATTAAAACATATTATCTTTTTTTTATGGAAATAGCCAGCAAACGAGCTGACGATCCACCTGATGGTAAGTGGCTATCGTCGCCCATGGATATCAGCATCACCAAAGGCATCACTGATGCGTTGCCGGCCAAGAAAGAGAGAAGAAAAAAAAGAAAAAGAAAAAAGAACTGGCTCTCAAGCCCCCAGCCGGAACACGACGAATCGTTTGGCGGCTGACTCATGCTTGAGGGTGGTAGCTATCCAGGCGAACCCCATGGAGAAATAATAATAGCAATAATGGTATTAAACTTAATTAAAAACAATGCCATCAAAAACATAACTTGTAAAAAAACCCAAGTCTCGCAACTCAGTTCTTCTACCGTAAAAACTTGTGAGATCAATGTAAGACCAAGTCGGTTAATTTATTCAGTTCCTACTTAAGGTTCCTTCTGTCTTAAGTTATTACGTAATTAGCTAACCTAACAAGTAACAACATCTTATAGTGACCATATAAATATTAAAAATCTTTTATGTTTTAAATAAATAGATCGACTTGACCATCGCATGAAAACACAATGTATCTCACAAGTAGGTAATATCTACCTACATATTATATTTGTTTAGTGCGATTGCCAAGTCAATCTATTTATTTAAAACATAAAAGATTTTTAATATTGATATGGTCACTATAAGATGTTGTTACTTGTTAGGTTAGCTAATTACGTAATAACTTAAGACAGAAGGAACCTTAAGTAGGGACTGAATAAATTAACCGACTTGGTATTACATTGATCTCACAAGTTTTTACGGTAGAAGAACTGAGTTGCGAGACTTGGGTTTTTTTACAAGTTATGTTTTTGATGGCATCTCATTTCTTTTTGTAGATAGTCCTATTTTTTTTCCTTTTACAAGTTATCTTTGAACATAATTATATCTATGTACCTATCTACACCTATTATTCCATTATATTATATACATGTACATTCATTCACTGCAAATGTAACTTTGTTATACAGGTACAGTGATTCATTAACTGCAAATGTAACTTTGTAATCCTATACCTTTATATAGGATTACAAAGTTATTTATGCAGTTGATGTATCTAGAAAACTGGAGTGAAATTGCAAAATATTTTAGTTTTTCCTTGATCTATACACTAAACACTAATTGTGTTCCAAATTTGAAGCTTCTATGTCTGCTAGAAGTGCCTTAGAGTTTTGATGATCGGTCAGTCAGTGAGTGACGAAATTAAGAAACTTTGACTAGTTATAATTCTTAAACTACTGGTTCAAATTGAATGAAATTTGAAATATACTGTGTTTATACAATGCCTGCTTGGTTACTAAAAATTCAGGTTTCTAGCTTTATCCACAACGAAGTTACAGGGGGTTGAAAATGGCCTGAATTGCTACGAGAAAAGGATGGTACGGCCGTGCCGCTTTTTTGCTCGACTTGGCGGGGGCACTGCCGTGCCCCAAGATATTACTAATATAATCCCTCGAGGGGCCCTACCACCAGCGGGCCGGATTTTGTCGCCTTTTACGACACCCATCCGGCGTGGGATTGGGGTTAGTATTCTAAGCCGCTCCAATACGGCTAAAAATAATTATCTACAGTTAGTTTCTGATTAGGATAGTTGGATGACAACACGAGGTCCACAGATAACCTGTCTATCAAAATTAGCAGAGTTCATAATATTTTTTTGTATAACTAATAATATCGCCTGTGCCGTGTTTTCTATACTTGCGCGTGATGAAACAATATAAAGCATGTAAATTACTTTAGGCAACAAATGATTTTATCTCAAAATTACTTTCATTTTGTGATAGCCTTATTTTAAAATTACAAATCACAATCAAAAAGACACTAAGATTATCACCAAATAGGACTTGTCTTGAAAAAAAATTGTATACAGAGTATCTTGCAACTAACTAGCGATAAATAATTTAAGGGCATAAAACATACAGGCTCATGTTCAAACCGCGTTATCTCACGAGTCTTGTAACTTACAGCAATGATTTTGTTGATTTTGTGGTTTTGTAAACAATATCCCTGTCAACCAATGTAATAACAAAAAAGTATGTAAATGGGCTGATTTTTTTGCAGTCTGTCACAATAACTAAAAAAAACTGAATTTTTTATTGCATTGAGCATCAATTTTTTATTACTTTTGTAACTTGAGAGTTTATTCAATCTATTGTGATGAATCGATGGTATTATCACCTTTTACATTTTTTTTACATCAATGGGACCTTTAAGTCCAGATGAATCGGAAGTTTTCGGCCGAGACATCTTAAATATTAAAAAATAATTAAAATGGCGACCATTCCAAAAGTAAGAGGACTAGAACCCCACATGTGGGTATTTTTGTTGATAAAATTAAATTATATTTTATTCCCTTAAATTATCGCTGGTTAGTTGCAAGACACCCTGTATATAGTATGGGAACCACCCAAAGGGCCGCGTGCGATCTACAAACAGTGTACGCCAAACTTAGAATAATAACGGCGTTATTATTCTAAGACGCCAAACATGCGACGGGTTAATAGGATCTCGACGACAAAAATTGGCAGAAGAAGGACCAATAATATTATCATTAAGACCGAACACTAACAGGGCCTAATAATCGATTGCAGTCCCTCCTACTGAACTGGAATTAGATTTTTAACCGTAATGCTACGCTTGTGGAATTAGACGAAGAATTAGAAGCACGACGGAAGCGACAAAAACAAACGTGGTAAACAATAAAAAATACTTACAGCAGTTAAATCAAAGTTTTCAACTGGCTTAAGTGCAGGACACTCGCCGCTCTTACCGCCACTGGCAGCTACGACCGTGAAGACTCCGAATAGTAAATACCACATGATGACAAGTTTCGACGTTGATCGTGCGTTGCGTGAGGAAGACTAACTTCCGTGGGTGCAAACCCACCCTTTTATACCACCAAGTAAAGGTCACGGGCCATCAAAAGGATTATCGTCTGCTTCTAGAAACTATACCGTTAGGTATAGGATAAGGAATGTTTTTTTCAATTACGACTGTACTTAGCGGTTATTGTTGCGTAATAATTTGAGTAAGAATGTACCAATAGCTTTTGATTCATTCTATTTCTATACCGCCCTGTCATTTGCAAATTTTTTTTTTCTCGATCAAGAAGAACTACTTCCGTGATGAGTGAGAAATGAACGTGTATCAAACAGTAAATCATCAATCATCATTCAGTTTTACCAGAAGTCTCATGTGGCGATGGTTACCATGCCGGATCGCCGAAGCGCGGCGCCATGCTAAAGGTTCCTGGGTTCGATTCCCGGCGAGGTGGAAATTTAAATGATGAATTTGAATTTTTGTTCTCTGTCTGGGTGTTTGTGTTCTTGTCTTTGTGTGTTGTTCATTGCAGCCACAGAGTACTTTGTTATATACTGAAAGTTGCACCCACTACACAGGGAATCCTAGTGTGGGCTATGAGTGTGTAGCGTTATTTATTTATTATTGCAACCGTTACAGTTCTTCTGTTCTCTTTGTCAATTATTGCTACTCAATGTAAGGAGTGAAAACTGTAGTTCACAACACTAAAAAAGTTCTAACTGTCAGACTTCACATAATTTATTTTCCATTTTTTTCCTTCTTTTAAGTATACGAAAAGAATTAAAAAAAGGTATGAATAATAACTAGTTTCATATAAAAGTATAATGTAAGACGTTTCATTAAATAAAATCCAGAATTCTAACCAATAGGCTATATTTTGTGCGTTTTGTGCGGTTAGAACCCCGTTATCATAATGTGGCCAAGCTTTGTTGTTGCTAACATTTTGCAAAGCAACCTTGATATAGTAATCTGAGTAGCAACAGTGCCAAGTTATAATAATTTTATTCTAATCAACGCGGTGATTGACAATGCTTGAAATTTTCCATCCCACTTTACATATCCACAAAAATATCACCGAATTCTAATTTACTTACATAACTCGAGAAGATTGACATAATTCATAAGAGGCTCGGAAAGGCCTTTGCCCTTTGACGCAATTGACGGGTTTTTATACACAAAATATTATCCTATCAAATATTATTGGGTCAACAATAGAGATAAACAAATAACATGAGGATTACAAAGAAAGAATCCATCTGTAAAATATCTGCGAAAACTTCGTTATAATCTGTTTGCGCATGTTTGAATATCCACAAAACTAATATTTAGCTTGCCTAAAATATTAAGCAAATACCTACCTACTATCAATTTACATCTTACAATACAATAACCATAAGGTACAATCGGCAAAAGTATTAGGTATGCACTAACTAACTAAGACGTTCGGTAATGTTTAACATTACAGAATTTTTGTGTAATTATCAATGTTGAATCGTACCTTGCGTATATACAAGGTGTTACAAAACTACCCGTAAAGCCGAAAGGAGGTTAAATGGGGCCTTATTAACAAGTCCATTCACAATATTTAGGAACCGTAGTAACGCTGTATAACATACCCCAAATAAATAAAAAAATATTATTATTTTCACTGTTATGCAAACCCTATTTCAGTAAAATTAAAGAGTAAACTACGCAGAATGTACCTGCAGTTCTACCTAATTCGCGGAATGACAAAAAATTCAAAAGACCTAAGCTAACGAATCAACCTAAACGAACACTTACTTTTTCGTAATAAACGTCAAATTTACAGAAACGGCTCAAAGTGTGCCATGCCTTGCTCAATAGACAACCTCGCTCGTCGGGATATGGCCTGTGTGGCATTTCGCACCATCGTCAGTGTTATTGATGCGAAAACCGATCTAACACGCTGTTCCGTCTTGGCAACCGTTGAGCAATCGGAGAAATATACTCTGTCCTTCACATAACCCCACAAAAAGAAGTCCAAGTATGTGAGGTCTGGAGAACAAGCAGACCATAGCACCGGTCTCTCGCAGCCGATCCATCCTCGCGGAAAGCGAACGTTAAGATGTTCTCCTATTTTGCGAGCAAAATGTGCCGCAGCTCCATCATGCTGAAATACCATGTTTCTTTGGTTCTAGGGATTGCAACTCAGTATGTTTCTCAACCTGGTCCGGCCCGGTTGCATTCGTCACCAACCCGGCCGGGTCTGCCGGGCCCGGCTGGGTTGTATTAGCGATGAAAACTTTTAAGTATTTTATGAAAATTTTCTTTATATGAATGGAAAAAGACAATAATTGAAGGTTAATATTCATATCAAACTGGCTTATGAACAATTATCACAATAATCAGTCTCACTCAAGTCTTAAAATAACTTACTTACTTACGGTTACTTTTACTTATGGACGGAAAAGTAATTTTAGTACATATTAGTAATTACTAGCTGTTGCCCGCAGCTTCGCATACGGAAATTATGCTTTATCTTATTTGTACCTCTTGCAGAAGAAAATTTAAAAAACGGTGAGTTAACATTGAAGTAATTATATTAAGTAATTTATATACTGAAACCCACGATACAATCACAAAGGATTCCTCCAGAAGCGGGTTTTGAAAAATAAGCCATATTCACATTAATTTGTATTTTTTCTTTTTCTTGCAAAATTTTGAAAAACTGAAAAACATATATTCCATCAATTTAAACAAGGAACATTTGTTGCAAAGAAGCAAATTAGTTGATGTTTTAAAAATATTCCATACAAACTTTTATCCCGTTTCCCAGAGAAACCTTTTAATTTTCCGGCATAAAAAGTATCCTAAGATATGACTAGGAGTATTAGTAACAACTTTACCAATTTTCATCGAAATCCGTTCAAGGGTTTTCATGTGATACTTGGACAGAGAAACAGAGAGACAGATAATAATTCTAAAAAAATATTTTATGCTCTAACACGTTACTGAAGTACCCCTAATCGAAATTTTTAAAAAATGTTCAATGTTTAGAAAATCTGCCCTTTGAGTTTTATTAAAGTGGGTATATTTCATTTTTATAAGTTTAAACAAGGAAGTCTTTCTCTTTACTCCTTTGTGTCTATTTAAAAACATACTTAGTATTAAAATAAGAAAGTAATAACGCAGTTCAAAGTACTAAACGTGTCATAACAAATTAGATTAGATAGATAGATAAACTTTGGTAGCTTTGGTATAAACAAAACAAATTATTGTTTGCTAAAAGTTAAATATTATGTTTTTCCCATTCTTACCGGGCCCGGTCACCGGACCCGGTAAGAATGGCTGGGCCCGGTGGGTGCCTAAAAGGAAACTGGACCCGGGCGGGCCCGGTCCGTTTTGCAATCTCTATTTGGTTTTCAAAGTAATCCAAGTCAGTAATGACATCCTTGTATTGAGGTAGCAAACATTTATGAATGAAAAATAGAAAAACTATTAAAGTAGACAATTATTAGGTAAAATAGGTACGTAGGCCTTTTTGTTAAATAATCTGGTTCCCTGACATGACAGCTTACTAGGATTGACAAAATTTTTGGCTTTGATAATTAATTATATTTTTATGGGGTATTTTGTAACACGATGTATATATAGGTAGCATTTTACATTGATTTATAACACAAAAATTCTGTAAAATTAAACATTACCGAACGTTTGTGTTTCATGCCGTGCATACCTAATTCTTTTGCCAACTGTACCTACGTGAGTTCATCGTTACCCATTGAGTCAACATGGAGTTACTAACCGGCTCCTTTGTATGACAGACAAGATTTATCTAAATTTTACTAATATTACGCATGTGTTCATTTAATGATGCGGTATCTTATGTTATCTATACAAACATTATAAAGAGGAAAGATTTGATTGTTTGTTTGCATTGAATAGGCTCCGAAACTACTGAACGGATTTGAAAAATTCTTTCACCGTTGGGAAGCTACACTATCCCCGGGTGACATAAATGATATATAGGTGCCATAGAATAGAATACGAGTAGAATAGAATACTCTTTATTGTACACACCAAATAAATTAATACATTAGAACATAATATAAATAACATGTGGTACAAAAGGCGGTCTTATCTTTATAGAGCGATCTCTTCCAGACAACCTTAGGGCGGAGGACATAAAAATCAGTGTGAAAAGGGTAGGGTGCACAGACATTTTCTTTTAATGGTGACCATACGCTGAATAGGTACGCCTTCCAAACCGTTTATTGGAGGTTACATATCCGTGGACAAAGACTCGTTTTAACTTGCAGACCTGGCTGATCTACGTCTGATGCTTATCTTAGGGCTCAAAAAACCGTAGGCTGCGTCGTAGGACTTAGGGATCGTACCACATCACTGTGGAAGTTTAACAACTCAACGATGCAACCTGAGTGGTGCAACTAATAGATCTTATTGAGGTCTTACAGCTTGTTGCAGCTTAGTATACACTCTTTGGACACCCGTCTCCACTGTCATCTAGACAATTATGTATATAGATGTATGTGATTTTCTAGGACGATTTCTTTCTAACATTTATAAATTCACATCAGGATTGATTAAGCAGTTTTTTGCAAAATCTTTGCCCAAACATCCAAGCAAAGAATAATTTACAAAAAATTGTTAAGCTTGAATAAAAAATCCTATAATCAGCCTATTTACAACTTCTTTTCTTTTATGTGTTTTTTCCTTACAGTCGCCAAACAGATGTACAGCCTAACAAAATAAAATAAAAAATATTGGCTGCAATATTATTATCTTTATCAAATTTCTTCAGGCATCATCATTATACTTGTCAAACCTGATTAATAAAATAGATTTGACGGTAAAGATTAAATCATCAATCAATTTAAATTTTGATTTAATAGAGATAGCAACAAATTATATTTATAGTATACCAATAGTCTAGGCACGTTAAACAACGAAATAATCCAAATAAATCATAATTATTTTATTATTATCTTTAATCCAGCATTCTAGCCGTATTGGGGCGGCTTAGAATACTAACCCCAATCCCAGGCCGGATGGGTGTCGTAAAAGACGACTAAATCCGGCCCCTTGGTGGTAGGGCCCCTCGAGGGATTATATTAGTAATATTGATTTTAATTATTAATTAATACCATTATTGCTATTATTATTTCTCCATGGGGTTCGCCTGGATAGCTACCACCCTCGAGCATGAGTCAGCCGCCAAACGACTCGTCGTGTTCCGGCTGGGGGCTTGAGAGCCAGTTCTTTCTTTCTTTTTCTTCTCTCTTTCTTGGCCCGCAACGCATCAGTGATGCCTTTGGTGTTGCTGATGTCCATGGGCGACGATAGCCACTTACCATCAGATGGATCGTCAGCTCGTTTGCCGACTATTTCCATAACAAAAAAAATATATCCAGCAGCCGATTTCTATGGACGATGTTGGCAGTGGCCAACTTTAAGTGGCAACTTTAAAGAAGTCATAATGAAGCATACTCATTTAATTGTTACGTTAGTTTCTAAATTAACTTTTACAACAATATACTTAAATCTCTTAAAAAATCTGTAAGAGGTATTCAAAGTGAAACACTATTTCACTCGATCAGAATAATGAAAACTATATTCTGGTTTTACTTGTATGTTATGTTCAACAATGTCAAACAATAAAATATAGCAAAGGTTAAAGTTGTTAAACAAAAAATAAGACTCATATAGAACTTGTATGTTTATTGAAATAAACGTTACAAAAGGAGATTCAAGTTCAACTAAATGCAAAATGTCATCATTAATTCAATAAGGTTATACATTTGGTTCGCCCTCAGTTGGAAAGAGTAACTGAGCTTGTGAACTTGCAAGCTTCTTCGGAGAAGTCATTCTGCAGAAGTTTGGAAGCATCCAGTTCCTTATTGTCTGCAAAGAAGTTGTCCACAGCAGTCTTCTCTTCACCTTCCAGCACCTTTGCTCTTGATAAAACCCAGGCAAAATCTGTTGAAGAAAATGAAGTTTTCTATAATTTTATTCTTATTTTACTCTCCGTTAATTGCTTAGTATTTAAAATGGGGCATTGACATATGATAATCGTAATAGATGATCATATCTCTTTTATTACATTACGCCAGGCATTAAATGCAGATAAAATAAACTGTCTATTCGCTATACATTCTCCAAACATCTTTCAAAAACAAAGATTTTAACAAAAAAATATTTTTCGTAAATGGTCAGTAATGTCCTTACATCCATGCCACTAGCGGCATAAGTGTAAATTCTAGTGCAGGGGAGGATTAGAATGAATAAAACCTTCAGAAACCTTAAAAAAGAAAACACGCAGTTTAATCACAGACAAAATATTTCTTCATTAATATTTTGTTAAGTTATTTTGAATAACTCAAAAAGTACTCGTCAGATCTAGCTCAAATTTAAGTGGGACCACATGACAAGCACCAGCTTTCGATTAATAAAGAATCATCCAGTCGAAAGATATGAGGTAAAAAAAAAATAAACAGTCGATTACCTCCTCCTTCTTTAAAGTCGGTTAAAAAGAAAACTCATCGTCGCCCATAAACATCTACATAGGTCCACAGAAAAAAATACAAGCTTGATGATGCTAGAAGGGGTATGATGGTCAGCTAATCGGGTAATAATACGTATGAATTAGACGACCCTGTAGCCTAGTTGATAGCAACCCTTCTTGCGAAGCGAGTGGTCCTGGGTTCGAATCCCAGCCAGGGCAGATATTTATGTGACAGATAAATATTTGTACTCGGGTCATGTGTGTTATTGTGATGTGTTACATGTGTCGTCCATGCCACTCGCGACACAAGTAAAAACCTACTGTGGGGGTATGATTGTATAAGCGTGTGTGTAAGCGTGTTTAATCGTGGGGCGCTGGGTGGTGCAGAGCAGACACCAGTAACCTCAATAAAATAATTTACAGCTTTGTATTGTTGTTTTGGCTCATTTGTCACTTGCCAATAGAAGAAACATTTATCACATGTATTATGCATCATCACATAAAACAGCACTTTATAATAATTGATTCTTCTTTCACCACTCCTGCATGTGTCAGCCGCCAACGTGTTCCGGCTGAAGAGTTAATAGCAACTAATACATAATACATTTTCTTTCTGTCATTCTTCTCTATTCTTTTATTATCGGCAAGGCATTTCTGTGGTCCTTGATATATTAGAAAAGAAACCGTAGATAATAGTTCGACTACGCCCAAAAACTATTCAACAACTTACCGCGGTGAGTGTTCGTCTTAGGGTCAAATCTGCAGCTGTAAACAACAGCATAGCCGCTGTAGTCTGTCGATAAGATCGTCAGAGTCGAGTCACGGACAACATCTGAAATAGATATAAAATTTATTTCTATAAAGCCTTTATTAATTGTGTTCAATACACATGTCCTATTGTATTTACTTGTATATTTTTGCAAGATTTACGTGTTTAGGTGAGCTTGTTTGTTGCTGAATATTACTCTTTGTTATATTTTGTTTAATGATGAAGGTGGGAATGCTTTGAGCCACAAGTGGTTGGTTAATGTCGCCCAGTAATTATTACTTTTTCTTTTACTTCTTTTTTATTGATCTATGATTCAACAACTGCATTATTAATATACTTTTCGCAATATTAGGTAGGTATTCCGGTCGTATGATCTATTATTATTTTAATCCTGTGATAATTGTTTGTATTTATTTCGTTCACGATTTAAGAATTTGGAAAGTTTATAATAATAAAAAAACTTGAGAGGTGTCAAGGGACACCCGGATGGAACGAAGTTCCTTGCAGTCAGTACTAGGATAGCAAAAACATGCAGTAAGTGTGCCAAAACAAATCTAAGGTATTAAATTTCGTGAGATGCCTTGGCATTGCCAAAGCCAAGCTCTGCAGCTGCAACCACTTTCAATTTTTATCTACAGTTTAGACAAAGTGTTTCTTTACCTCCTACTTTAAGGCTGACAATCATTTTGCCAGCGTTATTGGCATCAGCCTGCAGCTTGGCCGTTCCCACGATGAAGTTCTGTACTCCATTGACGATGTGCGAGTTCTTCACCTTCACCACATCACCCTCAGGAGTGTACTCCGCTTGGGAACACGTGCCAGGACCCTCAACTTCGGCCAGATACTTGGAGATCTCGTACCATGTGCCAGAGTACTGAAAACATAAAAAACATTTGATTGCTTAAAAATTTTAGGTGATAAAATAGTTATGTACAGCCAGCAAAACAATTTGGTACACAGAGCATGAAACAAAAACTTTCGATAATGTTTAATATTACAGAATGCTTGTGTTACAAAATAGGTACGATTTTACATTGATAATGTCACAATAATCTTTTTAAATACTTGCATTGAAAATGCTATCTAACGCAAAGTTTTTTAAAATATGACCCAGAGTATGAGTAGGTAATAAGTAATTACACCAATTTACATCGAAATCCTTTCATTGGTTTTCATGGGACGCCAGGGTCGACAACTAAAAAGACAGACCGATACTAAATTCAATTTTTTTAAGTTATACTTCTTTAGGTACGCTATGAAATAAATGGAAAAAATGATGAGAGTGAAATTTTATAACGTGAGGCTTTCAAGGGGGGAGAGGATCGATTCGAATCTCATCTAATGTAACATTGTGGAGAATGGGTCTCTCGGCAAATCTCACGTATTTTTTTTAAAAGAAATAGAGTGAAGAATTTGCGAGAAAAAATAACTTCCTTCTCTCAAATGTGAAATACCACTCATAGGACCTCGCACATCTAAAACAAATTGCATAAACTGAAAATATGTTGAAAATCACATTTCGATATTTTTTCACCAAAAATCTATCGAGTGTCAATCTCTAGAGTCAAATCTCACGACATCTCACCAGGGAGGGGGAGAGGGCCTAAAAATCTCTAAAAACGCCTCACATATTATTAATAAATGGACGCCGCCTAAGGAATAATGTCCTTTATATACCTACCTTTTCTATATTTCCTTCATTACTGATATTTTTTGCGTAATAATAACCTATAACGTACATATATTATTAAAAAGTAAGCTTATGTATGCACCTACTCGGCGAATCTCAAATTATATCATATTATCTACAGTTAGTTTCTGATTAGGATAGTTGGATGACAACACGAGGTCCACAGATAACCTGTCTATCAAAATTAACAGGGTTCATATTTTTTGTATAACTAATAATATCGCCTGTACCGTGTTTTCTATACTTGCGCGTGATGAAATAATATAAAGCATGTAAATTACTTTAGGCAACAAATGATTTTATCCCAAAATTACTTTCATTTTGTGTTAGCCTAATTTTAAAATTACAAATCACAATCAAAACGACACTTAGATTATCACCAAATAGGACTCGTCTTAAAAAAAATTGTATACAGAGTGTCTTGCAACTAACTAGTGATAAATAATTTAAGGGCATAAAATATACATGCTCATGTTCAAACTGCGTTATCTCACGAGTCTTGTAACTTACAGCAATGATTTTGTTGATTTTGTGGTTTTGTAAACAATATCCCTGTCAACCAATGTAATAACAAAAAAGTATGTAAATGGGCTAATTTTTTTGCAGTCTGTCACAATACCTAAAAAAACTGAATTTTTGTACTGCATTGAGCATCAATTTTTTTTATTACTTTTGTAACTTGAAAGTTTATTCAATCTATTGTGATGAATCGTTGGTATTATTACCTCTTACATTTTTTTACATCAATGGGACCTTTAAGTCCAAATGAATCGGAAGTTTTCGGCCGAGACATCTAAAATATTAAAAAATAATTAAAATGGCGACCATTCCAAAAGTAAGAGGACTAGAACCCCACATGTGGGTATTTTTGTTGATAAAATTAAATTATATTTTATTCCCTTAAATTATCGCTGGTTAGTTGCAAGACATCCTGTATAGAGTATGGAAACCACCCAAAGGGCCGCGTGCGATCTACAAACAGTGTACGCCAAACACGTCGAAGACAAGAATTGACAGAAGAAGGACCATTAATATTCTCATTAAGACTTAACACTAACAGAAACTACTAAACGATTATAGACCCTCTTACTGAACTGGAATTAGATTTTTAACCGTAATGCTACGCTTGTGGAATTAGACGAAGAATTTGAAACACGCGGGAAGCGACAGAAACAAACGTGGTAAACAATAAAAAATACTTACAGCAGTTAAATCAAAGTTTTCAACTGGCTTAAGTGCAGGACACTCGCCGCTTTTACCGCCACTGGCAGCTACGACCGTGAAGACTCCGAATAGTAAATACCACATGATGACAAGTTTCGACGTTGATCGTGCGTTGCGTGAGGAAGACTAACTTCCGTGGGTGCAAACCTACCCTTTTATACCACCAAGTAAAGGTCACGGGCCATCAAAAGGATTATCGTCTGCTTCTAGAAACTATACCGTTAGGTATAGGATAAGAAATGTTTTTTTCAATTACGACTGTAGTTAGCGGTAATTGTTGTGTAATAATTTAAGTAAGAATGTACCATTAGCTTTTGATTCAGTCTATTTCTATACCGCCCTCTCATTTGCAAATTTTTTTTTCTCGATCAAGAAGAACTACTTCCGTGATCAGTGAGAGATGAACGTGTATCAAACAGTAAATCATCAATCATCATTCAGTTTTACCAGATGTCTCATGTGGCGATGGTTACCATGCCGGATCGCCGCGGCGCGGCGCCATGCTAAAGGTTCCTGGGTTCGATTCCCGGCGAGGCGGAAATTTAAATGATGAGTTTGAATTTTTGTTCTCTGTCTGGGTGTTTGTGTTCTTGTCTTTGTGTGTTGTTCATTGCAGCCACAGAGTACTTTGTTATATACTGAAAGTTGCACCCACTACACAGGGATTCCTAGTGTGGGCTATGAGTGTGTAGCGTTATTTATTACTGCAACCGTTACGGTTCTTCTGTTCTCTGTGACAATTATTGCTTCTCAATGTAAGGAGTAAAAACTGTAGTTCACAACACTGAAAAAGTTCTAACTGTCAGATTTCACATAATTTATTTTACAATTTTTTCCTTCTTTTAAGTATACGAAAATAATTAAAAAAGGTATGAATAATAACTAGTTTCATATAAAAGTATAATGTAAGACGTTTCATTAAATAAAATCCAGAATTCTAACCAATAGGCTATATTTTGTGCGTTTTGTGCGTTTAGAACACCGTTATCATAATGTGGCCAAGCTTTGTTGTTGCTAACATTTTGCAAAGCAACCTTGATATAGTAATCTGAGTAGCAACAGTGCCAAGTTATAATAATTCTAATCAACGCGGTGATTGACAATGCTTGAAATTTTCCATCCCACTTTACATATCCACAAAAATATCACCGAATTCTAATTTACTTACATAACTCGAGAAGATTGACATAATTCATAAAACGTAGTGATTATGTACTTTGTGTGAGGCTCGGAAAGGCCTTTGGCCTTTGACGCAATTGACGGGTTTTTTTATACACAAAATATAATCCTATCAAATATTATTGGGTCAACAATACAGATAAACAAATAACATGAGTATTATAGGTGTACCAGCATCTCATGGCATTTTTGACAAGCAGAAAAATGGGTTTTTAATATGGCAATGAAATTTTTTTAAACTAACTATTGTCAAGCGGCTTGTCAAGTCAAAAAAAGAGTTGTATGGAATTTTTTTCTTTTTCTAAAATTATGATTATTTTCGATTTACTGCCGAAAACAACTTTACGATCACAAGCCACAAATATTATTTTCAATGTTTATTGAAAAACTTGTGAGGAAAAAGTTGTATTTAAGCGACAATCTGCATTATTAATATTATCCATCTTGTAGGATTAACTCGTTTTGATACTTAGTTTTCGTGATTATATTTTCTTAGTAAATAATCTACATATCGCACCTTTGGTGGTACAAGGGCACATCTTACAAAAAATCGTAAAATGCCAAAAATTAAACAAAAAAATATTTTACACCTGCAAAGTACATGGCCATATTCACAAATAAATGGGTCGTATCTCATGCAAAGAACAAACACTTTGAAGCAATAAAAAGACGAATAATACGACTCGGAATGCAAAAAAAAAAACTTTAAAATGGCTCTCCTGTAAAATTATAAAAGTGCAGTTGAGCCCTTGTTCCACCAAAGGTGCGATATGATTGTTGATGTTGCCTGCTCCCGCGTTAGGTTACGTTCACACGGCGTCCATTCGATTCGATTTTTTCCCGTATACGGTTTCCCCGTATACGAGACAGTCGTTCACGACTACACGATTTTAACGTTAACGTTTATATCGAATGGAAAGCAGCCAGTTGTTTAGTGCGGAAACTATTGATGATAGAACAAATAATGTTTTAAAATATTAGAGAACATATCAATATCAACCAAAAACCTCGCGATACTATATGTCCAATTATTGTCGTTTGTCACTATAACCACTTTTTACATTTTAACAGTCAATAAAAAAGATGACCAAAATCAGATCATGAAAATCATACCTTCGAATTAATCCTTATCCAAATAAATCATTTCATACTCAAAACTGTTTCAATACCTATAGATAACTTTTTGAATTACTCAAATCGGGCATTCCATTCAGAAGATAATACGAATTTAGGAAAACAAACACCGCCGCCACCGCCGTGGCCGCGCAATGACCAGTGTGGCCCCACGCAAAGCAACTGTAGCGTAGTCCTTTATTTACTAAATAAAATGTAATTAGAAGTATGTATGTACAAAAACTTAAATAGAGGAATCTAAAAAAATAGTTCAAGTAAAAAAATAAAACCATTACAAATAAATTAATTGAGTAACATGTATATGTTATAAAAAAATAGCAAATTTAAAATTTAAAGAAAAAACACATACCTGTGTCCTTTAAAAAGTTAATAAATAAAAACAAATAATAAATAATAACGTTTCACACTCATAGCCCCACACTAGGATTCCCTGTGTCGTGGGTGCCATGGACAACACACTAGACAAGGACATACACACCCAGACCGAGAACAGAAATTCAAATTCATCATTCTAATTTCCGCTTCGCTGGGAATCGAACACAGGACCCTTGGCGCGGCGATCCGGCATAGTAGCCATCGCCATCGCGCCACACGGGTCGTCAAAACATAAAATTATAAATATATCTCTAAATGTTTAAAAATAAAATTACACCGGAGCGAAGCCGGGGCGGGCTGCTAGTATTATATATATTAAATTCTCAATGAAACATGAGATTCTAAAAAAGAACAATTCGGATTTACCAAAAATTGTTCAACTACTCTAGCAGGGTTTAATTTAATAAAAGAAGTAACAATGGCGCTAAATGACAAAGCTCAAGTAGCTGCGGGCATTCGATTTCGTAGACCACAACAAACTATTATTGAAGCTGTGTGACTATGGTTTTCGTGGAGTGGCAGCAGATTGGCTAAATAGTTACCTAAAAGATAGAAAACAATGTACAGAAGTTTCAAAAATAATAAATTCTAAACGAGTAATAGTCCAGTGCCGATAATTTTTGAAACGAAAAAAAATTATAGTAGAATGAAACCTATTGCAAAAGGAAGAGAATATAACGAAGATTATAGGAAAAATAAATTACGGGTGATCTGAGGTCGGGAAGGGGGGGGAGGGGGGGTTTAAGGGAAAAAAATGGTTTATCTCGATTTCCGGAAAAACTACAAGTCCTATTGAAAAAAGTTAAATGGCAAAGTTGTAGGTAATAAAAAGATCTACAACTTTTGTATTTACACTTTTTTACATAACCTCAAAATTCATGTGAAAAATTCAAATAACCACGTTTTTGGTTTTTTATTTTTATCTTTTACAAAAAATATTTTTTTGGTCACGAAATTTGGTGAAAACTTACCTTTGTATGTCTTTAACATACTGTAATTTTTTTGATTCAAAAAAATATTTTTTTCCACCTTATTTTGACCTTAAATCAAAAAAGCAACCTTATTTTCAGTCGAAAAATCTCACGTCAAAATATCTGATTTTTTTTAAAAGTTGGTAGTCTTCTTGTTTGTTGGAATCTCTACTTTCTAATGGTATATAAAAACCTATACACTACTATGGTAAATGTTCTCAGAAAATGCAATGAAACGACTACTATTTTCGCATGTTTTTTACCATCTCATATGCAATCAATGAAATCCGATTTTTTTTTGCGAAAATCTCTACTTTCTAATGGTATATATAAACCTATACACTAATATGGTAAATGTTCTCAGAAAATGCAATGAAAAGACTACCATTTTCGCATGTTTTTTGCAATCTTATATGCAATCAATGGAATCCGAATTTTTTTTGCGAAAATAGTTGTCGTTTCATTGCATTTTCTGAGAACATTTACCATAGTAGTGTATAAGTTTTTATATACCATTAGAAAGTAGAGATTCCAACGAACAAACGGACTACCGACTTTTTAAAAAAATCTGATATTTTGACGTGAGATTTTTCGACTGAAAATAAGGTTGTTTTTTTGATTTAAGGTCAAAATAAGGTGGAAAAAAATATTTTTTTGAATCAAAAAAATTACAGTATGTTAAGGACATACAAAGGTAAGTTTTCACCAAATTTCGTGAAAAAAAAAAACTTTTTGTAAAAGATAAAAATAAAAAACCAAAAACGTGGTTTTTTGAATTTTTCACATAAATTTTGAGGTTATGTAAAAGAGTGTAAATAAAAAAGTTGTAGATCTTTTTATTGCCTACAACTTTGCCATTCAACTTTTTTCAATAGGACTTGTAGTTTTTCCGGAAATCGAGATAAACCAATTTTTTCCCTTAAACACCCCCTCCCCCCCCCCCCTTCCCGACCTCAGATCGCCCGTAATTTATTTTTCCTATAATCTTCGTTATATTCTCTTCCTTTTGCAATAGGTTTCATTCTACTATAATTTTCTTCCACTTTTTACCGTTTTTAGAGCTATCGGCACTGGGCTATAACGAGTAGATCTTCTTATAAACTCATCGAATGTGGAGTTCCTCAAGGTTCCATATTGGGACCTTTCCTTTTTCTCATCTATACCTATTAATGACATTTCAAATGTGATTGAACATAAATCTATACTATTTGCTGACGACACCACGATAATTATTAAAGACTAGCTGCCCGGACAGACTTCGTTCTGTCAAAAGTTTTTTATTTATTTTGAGATGTAAGCTATCCTATCTTTCAAGTTGGATCAAACTGCACACGATGTGCAAATTTAATTAAAATCGGTTAAGTAGCCCATCGCGGACAAACAACGTGACACGTAATATATATATAGATTTTATGTTTTGAAGACCCGTGTGGCGCAATGGCTACCATGCCGGATCGCAGCGCCAAGGGGCCTGGGTTCGATTCCCAGCGAAGCGGAAATTTGAATGATGAGTTTGAATTTCTGTTCTCGGTCTGGGTGTGAATGTCCTTGTCTAGTGTGTTGTCCATGGCACCCACGACACAGGGAATCCTAGTGTGGCTATGAGTGTGAAACGTTATTATTTATTATTTGTTTTTATTTATTATCTTTTTATGGACATAATTACTTATGTGTTTTATACTTTAAATTTTAAATTTGTACTTGCCAACCCATTTTTATTTTTTTATAACATACTATACATTTTTATCAAAATTGTTTTTTAAGTTTTATGTACTCAAGTAATTTATTCGTAATGTGTTTATTTTTTTACTTGAACAATTTTTTTTACATTCCTCTATTTACATTTTATTGCTTTAGTATACATATATAAAGGCCTACGCTAAGCTGCTTTGTGTGGGGCCACACTGGTCATTGCGCGGCTGCGGCGGCTTCGTATTATCTTCTGAATGGAATGTCCGATTTGAGTAATTCAAAAAGTTATCTATAGGTACTGAAACAGTTTTGAATATGAAATGATTTATTTGGATAAGGATTAATACGAAGGTATGGTTTTCATGCTCTGATTTTGGTCATCTTTTTTATTAACTTTTAAAATGTAAAAAGTGGTTAAAGTGGCATAACGACAATAGTTGGACATATAGTATCGCGAAAGATATATAGAAGCGCTCATAGCCCGGCGGCTTGCGTCGATCCTATGTGATCGACAAAGTTAAGCAACAGCGGGCGCGGTCGGTAGTTGGATGGGTGACCGCTAGTGGCAAAAATTTCTTGAGCGTTTCCGTGCTTCGGAGGGCACGTAAAGCCGTCGGTCCCGGTTGTTATCATAAGATAACAGTCGTTAAGCCATGTCGGAGGCCCTCGGGCGGTTTGAAAAACTTCCGACACTCGGGTTGGCCACTAACCCCTCCACCAATCCGCACTGGAGCAGCGTGGTGGAGTATGCTCTAGGCCTCCTCAAGAGGAGAGACCCGTGCCCAGTAGTGGGCCATTAATGGGTTGAAGCCATAGTATCGCGAGGTTTTTTGTAGATATTGATATCTTCTCTAATATTGTACAACATTTTTTTGTTCTATCGTCAATAGTTTTCGCAGCGTATGCGATGAAAGAAATTTTTAAGCAAATTTTTTCACACCTTGGTTCACGTTACTGATGTTTTAGCAAGGATCCCTAATTTTTTCTAGTAATAAATATAGCCTATGTTACTTCTGAATAATGTAGCATTCTAATGGTGAAAGAATTTTTGAAATCGGTTCAGTAGTTTTTGAGTTTATTCGTTGCAAACATACAAAAATATAAAAATACAAAAATACAAAGCTTTCCTCTTTATAATATTAGTATAGATAATGACCATAAAATATTATTAAGTTATCAATGCATGATTCTTAGCACGTTTATATAAATATCTCTGTAATTCGGATTGGTAATTCCGGCTAAGTCGATAAAAATAATGACGATAGTAATTTTACAAAAGTACTTAGGTATTTAATGATTAAGAATTGATTAAGTGCATTGGTTTTATCGTTGAGTGTAGGGGCTTCTAATCCTAGGGGAATTCTGAGGGGAATTCTAATCCTAGAATGTGTTTTTTTGTAATTACATAACTACAAAATACTAATAGATGAGTGCTAGCCATGCAGGCTTCACGATCCTAGAATGTCTTTTCTTTAGTAAATATCTTACTAAAAACTACTAACCATAAGTATTAGTTGAATACTAGCCATGCACAAAAACTTCACAGTAAGATAATAATACGAGTAGGTAATAATATCAATGACTTAATAATGGCTTCAACCCATTAATGGCCCACTACTGGGCATGGGTTTCTCCTCTTGAGGAGGACTAGAGCATACTCCACCACGCTGCTCCAGTGCGGATTGGTGGAGGGGTTAGTGGCCAACCCGAGTGTCGGAAGTTTTCAAACCGCCCGAGGACCTCCGATATGGCTTAACGACTGTTATCTTATGATAATAACCGGGACCGACGGCTTTACGTACCCTCAGAAGCACGGAAACGCTCAAGAAATTTTTGCCACTAGCGGTCACCCATCCAACTACTGACCGCGCCCGCTGGATCGCCGCAAGCCGCCGGGCTATGAGCGCTTCATGACTTCATGACTTAATAATAAGAGGAGCCAGGAGCCACCAAGCGGCCCAGCTCCTGTCGCCTCTTACGACACGCTTGTATGCCGGCATGGGATTGTCGATTACATACAAAAAATGTATCTTAATTGAGTATTGTATATTAACTTCAACATGATACGGCCACGTCTGCCTGAAAAAAGGGTCTTGACAGACAGACGGCCGACGAAGCTAGGGATCCTTTAAGGTTTTGAGGTACGGAATCCTTAAAAGACGCTTTCATTTCCTTACCTTAAGGTCTTTCCATCGTCCGTCGATGTTGCTGATGTGCGTGCTTGTAATGGTTTAAAATTAAAAAGTATATATAGGTAAAAATAAAGTATATTAGAACCGACACCGTGAACCCGATGTTTAGGTACGCAATGAAATGTAGCCAATTGGCAATCGATTTAGAAAAGAGAACGGGGGCTCGATTATGACAATACGAGTAGAATTGAACCTCCCGGTGCGACACAAATTTTGTTCGCAACGTCTGTTCTGGTATTTACTTAGTACATTATACTTCAGTGGCATTAATATTTTAATATTAGGTATGTTTTTAAACGCTCTTCATGCTATTTGGGTGCTGTTATGGATTTATCCAGTGACGGTGACCGGAAACGGAAAAGGATAGGTCCATGTTTTATGCTCGGTCCTACGTTGTCTACGAGGCACTAATGAGACAGTTCTAGAGGTGTTTATCGCTTTAATCACAAACATACGCCTTCATCGTGCCAATAAAAAAAAGTGCAATGTAGATAATAATTATGATAAGATTTTGAATAAATATGGTAAAACACTAGATAGAATCACCATTTTGCCGTCCGGTCTAAAGTGTAGTGGTGTGAGAGAATAATATGAACTCATAATGTGGAAAAATATTTTAATTTTTAGTCTAATAGGACTTTTAGATTTAACTAGTGCTCAGATGGTACAATTTGGACAGTGCAATGAGAACATAGCATTGGTGCAAAACTTTGATTTGACAGCGGTAAGACTTTTTAAACGATTTTATTTAGCTCACCCTGATGATAAGGGTCTAGTCTTAGAAGCTTAATTAGAAAACAAAATTACCGTCAGCATCGAATCACACTAGGGTGTACAACCCTTTTTATCGTCTTAAGCCAACTAGGTGGTAGCTAGTGGTAGCTAGTGGTAGCTAAGCCCATGCTTCGAGGTTATTGCGTAAATATTTAGTTAGAGTACTTCACAAGCACTATAATCTAAATTTTACTGACAAAAAATAACCGACTTCAAAGTAACTCAAAAACTACTTGTCAGATCTCGTTCAAATTTATGTGGGACCACATAACAAGCATCTAGCTATCAGCTTTTGATTAAAAAAAGAATCATCAAAATCGGTTGGCGCGATATTGAGTTATTCGTCCATTTGTCGCGCACATACTTAATACAAATTTAAGACTTATAATATGGTTTTCTCATAGATGCCATAATCAGATCTCAATAAAATTTATGTGGGACCACATGGCAGCCACCAGCTTTCGATTAAAAAAAGAATCATCAAAATCGGTTCGCCCAGTCCAAAGTTCTGAGGTAACAAACATAAAAAATAAATAAAAATACAGTCGAATTGAGAACCTCCTCCTTTTTTTGAAGTCGGTTAAAAAACTAAATTTAATTTCAAAAAATCAAACTAAAAACTGAAAAAATAAATAGTAGTTAAAAAAATGGTTGTCTGTAAAGTCGGTTTACGGACGGTAGTTTAACGTGACAACGTCATGACAAAACATTGATGAAATGATTGCATACTTTTCGAATCGAATTCAACGGCGAGCTATTCGTCTTGTCGACGATCCCAAGCTTACAGACGGACTAGAGTCACTCGAGTTGAGGAGAGATGTACGTTCTCTCTGCGTATTCTACCGTCTGTACAATGGGGAATGTTCTGAAGAACTGTTTGGTTTGATACCTGCAGTTGGTTTTCGACACCGCACATCACGGGGTACCAGGTTCCACCAACATCACCTGGATACCTGGCATTCGTCCACAGTTCAGTTCTCACGTAATTTTCTACCTCGTACGTGTAAACTGTGGAACAAACTTCCTGCGTCGGTATTCCCTCTAAGCTATGACATGGGGTCCTTCAAGAAGCGGGTCTATCGTCATTTTCATGGCCGGCAACGCGTTGGTGACGCCCCCAGTGTTGCTAATGTCCATGGGCGGCGGTGATCACTTACCATCAGGTGTCCCGTCTGCTCGTTTGCCTGCTAAAAGCATTAAAAAAAAAACTTTTATAGATAAAATTGAGCGCTTCGGCCGATCGTAGCCAATCGTGCCTCTCTATCGCTTGTTCCGCGCTCTCGCTCACGCGGAACGGGACAATGAGTCATGCTTTTTCGTGCGTGCACCCGGCGGTCATCGTTTTATTAGACGTTATCACGTCAAAACTTAAAAACACACTTTTATAGAAAATGCAACTAAAAAAATGGAAAATAAATTTGAATTGAGAATCGTGTAATTGTAATAAAAGCGTGGAGTGCATGGTGTCAATGAGTAAAAGGGATAATATCTTTAAAAGCACCCCACGCTTTTTTTACAATTACACGATTTTTAATTCAAATTTATTTTTAACCAACTTCAAAATAATTACTTTTTAACAAAAAATAAAACCCACGAAAAAAAACTGAAAAGCAAAAAATAAAATAAACCATTTAGTATTAAAAATTAAGATCCGAAATTAACAGTAAATAAACAACCAAAATTAATTACATAAAGTTCATATTATGAGGGCAGCGGCATGCGGTGCACACAGCAGCAGCAGGGCGGCGCACATCTTTTCGCCGTTTATTTTTTCATTGGTTTGGCACCGCCTCAAAATTATTTATTTACTGTTAATTTCGGATCTTAATTTTAAATACTAAATGGTTTATTTTATTTTTTGCTTTTCAGGTTTTTTTCGTTGGTTTTATTTTTTGTTAAAAAGTAATTATTTTTTAATTTTTAGTTGCTATTATACTTATAATTAATAATAAATTATTGATTTTATGAATTATAGATTCAGTTACCAGGTAAAAATGTAGTAGGTGAAATATCAATCATCCCCTATTTTCGTACCTATAGGGGTAAAATTTTGTTCCGAAATTTAAACAAGAGTAATTTCAAGGTACACACTATTCAATAAAAAAATAATCATCGAAATCGGATCAACCAGTACAAAGTTATTGGGGTTAACATGTAAAAAATCCGAGTAAAAAACGGGTGAATAATCAATCATTCCCTATTTTCGTACCTTTAAGGTAGGAATAAAATTTTCAAAAAAATATGGGACCAATTTCAGGACATACCCTATCCAATAAAAACAGAATCATCCAAATCGGACCACCCTGTGCCGAGTGCTGCATGATCATACAAAAAAAAATATACGTGTCGAATTGAGAACCTCCTCCTTTTTTTTCGTCGATTAAAAACGAGGAGGTTCTCAATTCGACTGTATTTTTTTTTAATATCAACTATCGGCTTTTTATTAGGTTATTTGGAAATACATTCATAACATTAAAAAATAAAACAACTTTATGCTGTTATTTTTTATTAATCTTCACCGAAACATATTTTTTAGCATAATATTAAATTTAAAGAAAATGTATACTTTATGGATTTGTACATACCTAGGAGTACTAGGACATCATTAGTAACGAGGAGATTCAACTGAACGCACACAAAATAACTATATTATTGTTGTTAATGCAAGGTCATAGTAACATGACATAGCACGATCATGGCATAGTGGGCAGAAAGCTTCTAAAAAGATTCCCTGAAACAATTACAAAGTATGGTCGATATCGTGTGGTAAACAGATGCTCAAAAACGTAAGATCTATTGTGTTTTGATTTCGCTAATAAAACAAACTTATATACGTTGTTACTGCAACTGCAAAATTAATCTCTAACGCTTCCTTACAATAAGAAAACAGCTACTCGTTTTTTGATACAGCAACCGAAACATTTTTTCTCGGTTCATCGTAATAATTATAGGAAAGCCAAATAAATTGAGAGCCCAGGATTAACCGACGTGGTTTGAGCCAAATGGTTCTAAAAGTGAAAAAATCGGTAGTGACTTTATATGAACGGGTTCTTATCTGGAATTAGTTGGTTACCTGGTAGATATTGCTGTAACGCTCGATGATTTCAGTTCGAAGGTGTATGGAACGAAATTGAAACATATTCCAAGGACCAGCAGTCAGGAGAATGCATCAACCATGCGTTCTCTCCCGGATCTGGCAACACCCTGAACTTAGAGTCTTCTAGCGTCGCGAACCTTCAGCTAAACATTACTAGAGGCAGTGCAGCTATAACCTCCAATGATGGCAGTGGAAGATTGACGATTACCATCAACGTTGATGGAAGCCGTAAGTTGAACCGTTGTTAGTGTTCCGAAATAAAGTTTCGTCATATCCGTCCGTCTGTCCGTCCGTATGTCCATCTGTCAGGAGCAGAGCGCCGAGACCCTTACGCCCCATCTCAGAGTCACTAACGGTTACATAAATCACTCCTTAGTAAAGAATCACCATACAAATTCTGTACTAAGGAGCGATTTAAGTAACCTTTAGTGACTCTGAGTTGGGGCGTCAGTGTTAGAAAGCTGTAATTTGGCGTGGATATACGAGTACATACTGACTAGGGTTTGCAACCCGGTATGTTTCTCAACCCGGCCCAGCCCAGTTGCATTCGTTGTCAACCCGGCCGGGTCCGCCGGGTTATTACCCGTTCATTTCTCCGTACATCGCTAATATATTCATTAGCGATGAAAACTTT
This sequence comes from Thymelicus sylvestris, assembly GCA_911387775.1. Classification (NCBI taxonomy): domain Eukaryota; kingdom Metazoa; phylum Arthropoda; class Insecta; order Lepidoptera; family Hesperiidae; genus Thymelicus; species Thymelicus sylvestris. The sequence continues at coordinate 3,066,033 of OU426905.1, forward strand.
AAAAGTATTTTATGAAAATTTTCTTTATATGAATGGAAAAAGACAATAATTGAAGGTTAATATTTATATCAAACTGGCTTATGAACAATTATCACAATAATCAGTCTCACTCAAGTCTCAAAATAACTTACCTACTAATACCTACTTACTTACGATTATTTTTACTTAAGGACGGAAAAGCAATTTTAGTACATATTAGTAATTACTAGCTAGTAATTACTAGCTGTTGCCCGCAGCCTCGCATACCACAATACAATCACAAAGGAATGGCCAGGCCCGGTGGGTGCCTAAAAGGGCACCGCACCCGGGCGAGCCCGGCCCGGCCGGGCCCGGTTTGTAATCCCTAATACTGACACGGACTTGTCCGGTTTTATAGATTAGTTTTATTCCATAGGTCAAAATTAGCCCATAAATCAAATCAAATCAAATGTTATTTCGTGCTTTATACTTTTTTTTACTGGAATATTATTTTATCATGTAAATTAATAACGGGCAATAATTTTAGTTTCTGGCATATGAATAATTATAAAAAAAGTGTGACAATAAAACATAAACAGCAATGTTTGAAAAAACGTTTATTGAAACTTTTTCGGAACATATTTTCAGTATTTTTTGTGTCATAATCCTAATAAATAAGGTGTGTTTTTCCAGCCGTCGCTATACCTTTCTGGATTTTGGAAACTGATTACGATGACTTCGCACTGGCATATAGTTGCGTGAACATTAATGCAGACTTCAGAGAAGGTGAAATTTTTATATATTCTTATGTTAACTCTACCTATAAAAAACTTTTCTGGAGGTCTTTCAAAACATTTCTTTTACATCTAATTGAAAACTTTATTTATCCTTATTCGTAATTTCTAGTTCTAATGTTAATAAAGAATATAATTAATATACCATACTTACCTATATCTAAAAGTACGTATACCATCATATTCAGTTCTAGTAAATATTATATTAAATACTAGCTGTTGCCCGCAGCTTCGCATACGGAAATTATGTTTTACCTTATTTATATCTCTTACAGAAGGAAATTTAAAAAACAGTGAATTTGCATTGAAGTACTTATATTTAGTAATTTATATACTGAAACCCACGATAAAATCACTAAGAATTCCTCCAGGAGCGGGTTTTGAAAAATAAGCAATATTCACATTAATTTGTATTTTGTTGTTGTTGCAAATTTGAAGCAAATCGGTTGATGTTTTAAAAATATTCCATACAAACTTTCATCCAGTTTCCCGGGGAAACCTTTTAATTTTACGGGATAAAAAGTATTCTTAAATATGACTCGGAGTATTAGTAACAACTTAACCAATTTTTATTGAAATCCGTTTAAGGGTTTTCATGTGAAGCCCGGACAGACAAACAGACAGACAGACAGACAATAATTCTAAAAAAAAAAATTTTTGTGCTCTAACACGTTGTTGAAGTGCCCCATAATCAAAATTTTTAAAAAATATTCAATGTACAGAAAAGGAGAACCCCATCTTCCATAGAGACACCGGCCCAGATTAGACAAGAATGAAAATTGGTGGTCAATTAGATCATTGTAAAAGCTTTAATTTCTCCAATTTTCACGTCTGCTAGCAATGGCCAACTAATGAAATCCTAGAATTTCCACCTAAATATGGTTATGTCACACTCATGTCACTCACAGCAATATATTATGCCTGTTACTAGGGACTTACTATCTCAAACCAAACACCTACTCTAATATTGACAGTATTAGGAATAATTATGATCATAAGACGCAGTAAAATTAAAGTTACATTTAAACACTAACAAAATACAACTACTTAAACAGTAGGTAATGGTTGAAACCTGAATTACAAAGGTGGGTGAATATTATTATTAATAAAAGCTATTTCATGTTTTAAAGGGATTTTATTAGTTATCATCACATCATAATAATATATTAATATTTCGTCTAGAAATTGTGCAGTAGGTATACGTATTGTATGGGTACTGCAACGTCTGCATCCTACTGTTCTTCTAGAGGTATATAGGGTACGTCATCCAGTGTTCAGAAAAAGGTCAGTCACAAAACAGGCGATCTCGGAGTCCAATATTCATGCAATATTTGTTTAAAAAACAACAACAACAAATCCAGAAGTTATAGCGAAAACACATTCACCAAAACACTAGTACGAAAGCGAATGTAATAGAAAATTAAAATAACTGTGTGCGTTTCGATATGTTTCAATAGTAAATAGGACTGCAAATACGATGAAAATATTAATTTAATAGTAAAAATACACAAAAGATGCAAGATTATTGACAATGGTGTTATTTATAATTGCTATGGTAACCAAAATGACATTAGATAGGTTAGATTACAACAGAGATCTTTGTTGTCAATCGATTCAAATGTCTCGAAATCGATGTCAAAATACTAGAATTGTCTTTTATTTAGCGTAGCGATTTAATGGTAATTATAAATATATTACATAGTTTAGTTATACAATGAATAAGAAAACATGTAAAAAAGGAAAAAAGGAATTAATCTTGTACTTACAATGAATAATAAATAATTCATAAAATATATTATTAAGTTCCCTAATCGATATATGTAATCGATTTAATCGATTATAAAATCGATTGTAATGAGGTAAATACTATGAAAATTTTTTGTATTATTTTGTTCATTTAGCAAATGCAGATGAGGCTCAGATTTAAACGTGTTTATCTAGTAAATAAGACGAATTTTTTGGTATATAGTTTACTCTTGTCTTTTCTTATGCCTACCACAGAACACATATAATTCGTGGCCGGAAATCGGGGTTCTCCTTTGCCCTTTGAGTTTTATTATAGTACCTATAGATAATATAATAATTGACTAGAGTTCTTTTATTAATCAGTATACAGTTGGAAACTGAGCAGAACCAGACAGCTCTCAACAGCTGCAAACATCGCCATTAACAACACCATCAGCTCAATCGTCGTTCTGGACAACGAGTACTACCAGAAGATTGACCAATCAGACAACGCCTGCTTCTACTTACCCGGCTTGGGTCCAAATGACCCAGTAGTATTCAGTGGACAGTGCGATCAAAACATTCCAGTCAAGCAAAACTTTGATCTAGATAGAGTGAGTATCATAAGTAGTTATTACCGCAATAATTCTGACACGTAATTTGCTAATAATTTGGATTTCAATTTTATACATTTGTGAAAGGTAATGAGTTTGCTACCTGCTTAAATGGAAATTCTTTGTACGACGTAACACGAATTTTGCATATACTTCTATTTTTATGATATACTTATTTCAACTTTTTATTCATTTCATTTTTTGTAAACTTTACAATCTAGAGTTCTCAATTTTAAAAGTAGGTATGCAAAATCAAAAGACTGTTACTATAATAATAGACGAACCGAGAGAGACTGTGGGTTGGAATATGGCCTTAATATTTCTCATCCTCAGTAGCCAAAACTTATGGATAGTTATGAAAAATAATGTTTTTTCTGTTTAATTTCAGTATACAGGCAGTTGGCGCTTGATAGAGTCATACTTTACCCAATTCCAGAGTGGGTCATGTAACGTTAATACATTCACTTTGCTGTCAAACACCACTCTCTCCGTTGTCAACAGTATGGTGAATAACCAGGTTTTGCAGACCATCCAGGGAACAGCTGTTCTGGCCACCACTGATGGAAGCGCAAAACTACTGGTTACTTTCCCACATAGTAAGTTGATCATAGAGTAGGTACCTACTTTATTGTTAAAGCTGCAAAGACAATATTACAGCTCATGCTATTGGTAGCCTTACTTGAATCCCAAGAGTAGTACCAGTTAAGCATAATTTTAAGACCAACAATGTTTGTCTATGCGTCTATTTGTAATGACTCAATTATGTGCATGTCCATGACTCCCGCAACATAGTCAATCATATGAGAATCAAATGTAAGAAAATTATTAGTGAGTGTAACCGGATCTACAGAAAAATCTCCAAAATGAGTAACAGTGAAACAAAAACATTATGTCGCGATTGCGCTGTCGGAGAAGTAAATAGTACATGTATTTTCCGCATTTTATACGTACCCAACAATATGTCAATAATGCCCTTGAAGGCAAATTTTCCGTTGTCCACGAATACATTAGGAAATCAGTAATTCGTGACGATTGGCGACAGTTTGTTTAACATGCCACAAATACCTTTAAGTAACAATGAGTGCCCTGCTAAGACTATGACGACTGAGAACTATGCATACGATGTAACTGTAGATGTGTCATATTAATTAGGTCATTTGAGGGGAATCGACATAAAAAACGAAATTTAAACACTTCTGAAAGATTGGCAGTCTATCATTGCTCTTTTTTCTACAGCGCCTCAACCTGCAGAGTTATGGATCTTGGATACAGATTACGACTCCTTCGCCCTTGCCTACAGTTGTAGTAACCTGAATAATGAAACTAAAAGAGGTAAATCATTTCACTGTTAATATATTATGAAGAACTATAACACACTTTTTCGTAAACACAATGGGTGAAAACATCCAGTCGAGTTAAGTAATATTGTTAATTTTACGAGTTCCGTGCGTCCATATTGTTACGCCATCAGTCGTTCTCGTTGTAATAATGAAGCAACTGTTGAGCTTTGTCAAAGCTTTTGCTCAAGAACTTCAAGAAAATAAGGGTTGGCCACTTCCCCGCCGACCCGTAAAAGTTGAAAGAAAGCTAAAACAAAACTTTACTTATATTTTATATTATTTTATTTGTTTAGATTGTGTGTTTAGAAAGAAAAAGAAAGAAAATACATGTCAGTTAACTTTTACTAGTAGTAGTGCTTTCATCACCTCTATTTCTCTATTTTTCAGTTTGGAGCTGGAAACTGAGCCGAACAAATGAACTATCCGCATCAGCTGCAGCAAACATCTCCAGTATAATGAACAACATCAATGTCCTGGATGACAGATACTTCCAGTCCGTTGACCGGTCAAGTGCCGCCTGCTTCTACTTACCCGACTTGGGTCCAAATGACCCAGTAGTATTCAGGGGACAGTGCGATCAAAACATTCCAGTCAAGCAAAACTTTGATCTAAATAGAGTGAGTATCATAAGTAGTTATTACCGCAATAATTCTGACATGTAATTTGCTAATAATTTGGATTTCAATTTTATACATTTATGAAAGGTAATGAGTTTGCTACCTGCTTAAAATGAAATTCTTTGTACGACGTAAGATGAATTTTGCACATACTTTTATTTTTATGATATACTTATTTCAACTTTTTATTCATTTCATTTAATGTAGTTAAACTTTACAATCTAGAGTTCTCAATTTTAAAAATAGGTATGCAAAATCAAAAAACTGTTACTTTAATAATAAGCGACCCGAGAGAGACTGTGGGTTGGAATATGGCCTTAATATTTCTCATCCCCAGTAGCCAAAACTTATGGATAGTTATGAAAAATAATGTTTTTTCTGTTTAATTTCAGTATACAGGCAGTTGGCGCTTGATAGAGTCATACTTTACCCAATTCCAGAGTGGGTCATGTAACGTTAATACATTCACTTTGCTGTCAAACACCACTCTCTCCGTTGTCAACAGTATGGTGAATAACCAGGTTTTGCAGACCATCCAGGGAACAGCTGTTCTGGCCACCACTGATGGAAGCGCAAAACTACTGGTTACTTTCCCACATAGTAAGTTGATCATAGAGTAGGTACCTACTTTATTGTTAAAGCTGCAAAGACAATATTACAGCTCATGCTATTGGTAGCCTTACTTGAATCCCAAGAGTAGTACCAGTTAAGCATAATTTTAAGACCAACAATGTTTGTCTATGCGTCTATTTGTAATGACTCAATTATGTGAATGTCCATGACTCCCGCAACATAGTCAATCATATGAGAATCAAATGTAAGAAAATTATTAGTGAGTGTAACCGGATCTACAGAAAAATCTCCAAAATGAGTAACAGTGAAACAAAAACATTATGTCGCGATTGCGCTGTCGGAGAAGTAAATAGTACATGTATTTCCCGCATTTTATACGTACCCAACAATATGTCAATAATGCCCTTGAAGGCAAATTTTCCGTTGTCCACGAATACATTAGGAAAGCAGTAATTCGTGACGATTGGCGACAGTTTGTTTAACATGCCACAAATACCTTTAAGTAACAATGAGTGCCCTGCTAAGACTATGACGACTGCGAACTATGCATACGATGTAACTGTAGATGTGTCATATTAATTAGGTCATTTGAGGGGAATCGACATAAAAAACGAAATTTAAACACTTCTGAAAGATTGGCAGTCTATCATTGCTCTTTTTTCTACAGCGCCTCAACCTGCAGAGTTATGGATCTTGGATACAGATTACGACTCCTTCGCCCTTGCCTACAGTTGTAGTAACCTGAATAATGAAACTAAAAGAGGTAAGTCATTTCACTGTTAATGTATTATGAAGAACTATAACACACTTTTTCGTAAACACAATGGGTGAAAACATCCAGTCGAGTTAAGTAATATTGTTAATTTTACGAGTTCCGTGCGTCCATATTGTTACGCCATCAGTCGTTCTCGTTGTAATAATGAAGCAACTGTTGAGCTTTGTCAAAGCTTTTGCTCAAGAACTTCAAGAAAATAAGGGTTGGCCACTTCCCCACCGACCCGTAAAAGTTGAAAGAAAGCTAAAACAAAACTTTATTAATATTTTATATTATTTTATTTGTTTAGATTGTGTGTTTAGAAAGAAAAAAAAAGAAAATACATGTCAGTTAACTTTTACTAGTAGTAGTGCTTTCATCACCTCTATTTCTCTATTTTTCAGTTTGGAGCTGGAAACTGAGCCGAACAAATGAACTATCCGCATCAGCTGCAGCAAACATCTCCAGTATAATGAACAACATCAATGTCCTGGATGACAGATACTTCCAGTCCGTTGACCGGTCAAGTGCCGCCTGCTTCTACTTACCCGACTTGGGTCCAAATGACCCAGTAGTATTCAGGGGACAGTGCGATCAAAACATTCCAGTCAAGCAAAACTTTGATCTAAATAGAGTGAGTATCATAAGTAGTTATTACCGCAATAATTCTGACATGTAATTTGCTAATAATTTGGATTTCAATTTTATACATTTATGAAAGGTAATGAGTTTGCTACCTGCTTAAAATGAAATTCTTTGTACGACGTAAGATGAATTTTGCACATACTTCTATTTTTATGATATACTTATTTCAACTTTTTATTCATTTCATTTAATGTAGTTAAACTTTACAATCTAGAGTTCTCAATTTTAAAAATAGGTATGCAAAATCAAAAGACTGTTACTTTAATAATAAGCGACCCGAGAGAGACTGTGGGTTGGAATATGGCCTTAATATTTCTCATCCTCAGTAGCCAAAACTTATGGATAGTTATGAAAAATAATGTTTTTTCTGTTTAATTTCAGTATACAGGCAGTTGGCGCTTGATAGAGTCATACTTTACCCAATTCCAGAGTGGGTCATGTAACGTTAATACATTCACTTTGCTGTCAAACACCACTCTCTCCGTTGTCAACAGTATGGTGAATAACCAGGTTTTGCAGACCATCCAGGGAACAGCTGTTCTGGCCACCACTGATGGAAGCGCAAAACTACTGGTTACTTTCCCACATAGTAAGTTGATCATAGAGTAGGTACCTACTTTATTGTTAAAGCTGCAAAGACAATATTACAGCTCATGATATTGGTAGCCTTACTTGAATCCCAAGAGTAGTACCAGTTAAGCATAATTTTAAGACCAACAATGTTTGTCTATGCGTCTATTTGTAATGACTCAATTATGTGCATGTCCATGACTCCCGCAACATAGTCAATCATATGAGAATCAAATGTAAGAAAAGTATTAGTGAGTGTAACCGGATCTACAGAAAAATATCCAAAATGAGTAACAGTGAAACAAAAACATTATGTCGCGATTGCGCTGTCGGAGAAGTAAATAGTACATGTATTTCCCGCATTTTATACGTACCCAACAATATGTCAATAATGCCCTTGAAGGCAAATTTTCCGTTGTCCACGAATACATTAGGAAAGCAGTAATTCGTGACGATTGGCGACAGTTTGTTTAACATGCCACAAATACCTTTAAGTAACAATGAGTGCCCTGCTAAGACTATGACGACTGCGAACTATGCATACGATGTAACTGTAGATGTGTCATATTAATTAGGTCATTTGAGGGGAATCGACATAAAAAACGAAATTTAAACACTTCTGAAAGATTGGCAGTCTATCATTGCTCTTTTTTCTACAGCACCTCAACCTGCAGAGTTATGGATCTTGGATACAGATTACGACTCCTTCGCCCTTGCCTACAGTTGTAGTAACCTGAATAATGAAACTAAAAGAGGTAAATCATTTCACTGTTAATATATTATGAAGAACTATAACACACTTTTTCGTAAACACAATGGGTGAAAACATCCAGTCGAGTTAAGTAATATTGTTAATTTTACGAGTTCCGTGCGTCCATATTTTTACGCCATCAGTCGTTCTCGTTGTAATAATGAAGCAACTGTTGAGCTTTGTCAAAGCTTTTGCTCAAGAACTTCAAGAAAATAAGGGTTGGCCACTTCCCCGCCGACCCGTAAAAGTTGAAAGAAAGCTAAAACAAAACTTTACTAATATTCTACTCAAAACAAAATAAGGGCCACCTGTGTATTAACACTTTAATGCCATTTTTTTCATGGAAACCAATTATTTTCATAAGAAATATTTATAGTGTTGAGTCCTTTTTGTTACAAAAACTCTTTTGTGTAGTACCTATTGGTGACCCAATCGTTGGCACGATAAAAAAACTTTGAAATAGAAAATTTTCTGAAAATTATTTTGTTTGTTTTTTTCTGTTGGAATTGTTTTAACATTGTTATTCTCAGAAAAAAAACATTTGTCAAGCATCAAATTCTTGAGTTATTGTATTGCAATATTAATGCAACGTGCCCGTAGACATATGGACACGGTTACTGCAACCAGAGCAGTAACAATGATCCAAGAAGGACGCTCGCAGCGGTATGTTAGTTTGCAGCTTGGTTTTTCTAGGAGAGCTATTAAAAATGCCTGGAATCACTTTCAAGATACTGGAAGTGTTGCAAGGAGACCTGGCTCGGGTAGAATTCATGCTACCACAGCTCGTGAGGATCACTACATCCAATTATGTGCCCGTCGAGAACGTACAGTGACAGCTCGCAAGTTACAAAATAGACTGCTGCTGACGACGGGCAATGGTGTCATTGACCAAACCATCCAGAATCGAGTGTGCGAAGACCAGAAAACCTCAAAACGACGAGTGGTGCGGATTTCTTTGATGAGAGATCACCGTGCAAACAGTTTGTTTTCGCGACAGTATTTGGACTGGGGTATAAATTGGAGTGGAGAATGGTGCTCTTCATAGACGAGTGCAAAATAAAAATTTTAAATGATGATCGTCGTATTAGGGTCTGGAGACGACGTGGAGAGTGATTTGCGGAAGGTTGCATACAAGAAATTGACCGTTTTGGTGGTCCCAGCATAATGATTTGGGGTGGCATTAGCTTAGTTGGAAAAACGGAGCTTGTGTTTTAAAACGGAGCTTGTGTTTTTTAATGAGGGTACCGTAACTGCACAGCGTTACACAGAGGAAGTCATCGACCCTCATGTGATCCCATTTGCACAGCGGGTGGGTCCTGAATTTCTGTTAATGCAGGACAATTCTCGTGCACACACCGCTCGAGCGACCCAACAAGCACTGGACCAAGCTCACATTCGAGTGCTACCGTGGCCAGCGAACAGTCCCGATCGAGCATCTGTGGGACCAACTAAAACGATGCATTAGAGATGGCGAACAGGCAGTCTACAACCAGCAGCAGTTGATTAACGCTGTGAAAAGAGCATGGGAAAAATTTCGGCAGAAAACATAGCTCGTTTGATAAAGAGCACGCATTCCAGGCTTCAGGAGTGCGTAGCTAAGAGAGGAGGCCATACTTGATACTAAAAAGACTAGAAAAACCTAGTTCAGTTTTATTTTTTATTTTTCGGTGACTTTCCCTTAAGTAACATTTTTCATCAAAATTTTGTTCGTTCTGTTTTAATGTAAATTAATTTCTTTTTTAATAATTAATTTACAATTAAATTAATTTAAATTAATAGTAGAACATTGTTTTACCACTACTTACCCCAATCATTGCATTAATTATGTTATTTTCACCGTAATCTTCATGTTACACCAAAATTACCAAGTGGCCCTTATTTTGTTTTGAGCAGTATATTATTTTATTTGTTTAGATTGTGTGTTTAGAAAGAAAAAGAAAGAAAATACATGTCAGTTAACTTTTACTAGTAGTAGTGCTTTCATCACCTCTATTTCTCTATTTTTCAGTTTGGAGCTGGAAACTGAGCCGAACAAATGAACTATCCGCATCAGCTGCAGCAAACATCTCCAGTATAATGAACAACATCAATGTCCTGGATGACAGATACTTCCAGTCCGTTGACCGGTCAAGTGCCGCCTGCTTCTACTTACCCGACTTGGGTCCAAATGACCCAGTAGTATTCAGGGGACAGTGCGATCAAAACATTCCAGTCAAGCAAAACTTTGATCTAAATAGAGTGAGTATCATAAGTAGTTATTACCGCAATAATTCTGACATGTAATTTGCTAATAATTTGGATTTCAATTTTATACATTTATGAAAGGTAATGAGTTTGCTACCTGCTTAAAATGAAATTCTTTGTACGACGTAAGATGAATTTTGCACATACTTCTATTTTTATGATATACTTATTTCAACTTTTTATTCATTTCATTTAATGTAGTTAAACTTTACAATCTAGAGTTCTCAATTTTAAAAATAGGTATGCAAAATCAAAAGACTGTTACTTTAATAATAAGCGACCCGAGAGAGACTGTGGGTTGGAATATGGCCTTAATATTTCTCATCCTCAGTAGCCAAAACTTATGGATAGTTATGAAAAATAATGTTTTTTCTGTTTAATTTCAGTATACAGGCAGTTGGCGCTTGATAGAGTCATACTTTACCCAATTCCAGAGTGGGTCATGTAACGTTAATACATTCACTTTGCTGTCAAACACCACTCTCTCCGTTGTCAACAGTATGGTGAATAACCAGGTTTTGCAGACCATCCAGGGAACAGCTGTTCTGGCCACCACTGATGGAAGCGCAAAACTACTGGTTACTTTCCCACATAGTAAGTTGATCATAGAGTAGGTACCTACTTTATTGTTAAAGCTGCAAAGACAATATTACAGCTCATGCTATTGGTAGCCTTACTTGAATCCCAAGAGTAGTACCAGTTAAGCATAATTTTAAGACCAACAATGTTTGTCTATGCGTCTATTTGTAATGACTCAATTATGTGCATGTCCATGACTCCCGCAACATAGTCAATCATATGAGAATCAAATGTAAGAAAAGTATTAGTGAGTGTAACCGGATCTACAGAAAAATCTCCAAAATGAGTAACAGTGAAACAAAAACATTATGTCGCGATTGCGCTGTCGGAGAAGTAAATAGTACATGTATTTCCCGCATTTTATACGTACCCAACAATATGTCAATAATGCCCTTGAAGGCAAATTTTCCGTTGTCCACGAATACATTAGGAAAGCAGTAATTCGTGACGATTGGCGACAGTTTGTTTAACATGCCACAAATACCTTTAAGTAACAATGAGTGCCCTGCTAAGACTATGACGACTGAGAACTATGCATACGATGTAACTGTAGATGTGTCATATTAATTAGGTCATTTGAGGGGAATCGACATAAAAAACGAAATTTAAACACTTCTGAAATATTGGCAGTCTATCATTGCTCTTTTTTCTACAGCGCCTCAACCTGCAGAGTTATGGATCTTGGATACAGATTACGACTCCTTCGCCCTTGCCTACAGTTGTAGTAACCTGAATAATGAAACTAAAAGAGGTAAGTCATTTCACTGTTAATATATTATGAAGAACTATAACACATTTTTTCGTAAACACAATGGGTGAAAACATCCAGTCGAGTTAAGTAATATTGTTAATTTTACGAGTTCCGTGCGTCCATATTGTTACGCCATCAGTCGTTCTCGTTGTAATAATGAAGCAACTGTTGAGCTTTGTCAAAGCTTTTGCTCAAGAACTTCAAGAAAATAAGAGTTGGCCACTTCATCGCCGACCCGTAAAAGTTGAAAGAAAGCTAAAACAAAACTTTATTAATATTTTATATTATTTTATTTGTTTAGATTGTGTGTTTAGAAAGAAAAAAAAAGAAAATACATGTCAGTTAACTTTTACTAGTAGTAGTGCTTTCATCACCTCTATTTCTCTATTTTTCAGTTTGGAGCTGGAAACTGAGCCGAACAAATGAACTATCCGCATCAGCTGCAGCAAACATCTCCAGTATAATGAACAACATCAATGTCCTGGATGACAGATACTTCCAGTCCGTTGACCGGTCAAGTGCCGCCTGCTTCTACTTACCCGACTTGGGTCCAAATGACCCAGTAGTATTCAGGGGACAGTGCGATCAAAACATTCCAGTCAAGCAAAACTTTGATCTAAATAGAGTGAGTATCATAAGTAGTTATTACCGCAATAATTCTGACATGTAATTTGCTAATAATTTGGATTTCAATTTTATACATTTATGAAAGGTAATGAGTTTGCTACCTGCTTAAAATGAAATTCTTTGTACGACGTAAGATGAATTTTGCACTTCTATTTTTATGATATACTTATTTCAACTTTTTATTCATTTCATTTAATGTAGTTAAACTTTACAATCTAGAGTTCTCAATTTTAAAAATAGGTATGCAAAATCAAAAGACTGTTACTTTAATAATAAGCGACCCGAGAGAGACTGTGGGTTGGAATATGGCCTTAATATTTCTCATCCTCAGTAGCCAAAACTTATGGATAGTTATGAAAAATAATGTTTTTTCTGTTTAATTTCAGTATACAGGCAGTTGGCGCTTGATAGAGTCATACTTTACCCAATTCCAGAGTGGGTCATGTAACGTTAATACATTCACTTTGCTGTCAAACACCACTCTCTCCGTTGTCAACAGTATGGTGAATAACCAGGTTTTGCAGACCATCCAGGGAACAGCTGTTCTGGCCACCACCGATGGAAGCGCAAAACTACTGGTTACTTTCCCACATAGTAAGTTGATCATAGAGTAGGTACCTACTTTATTGTTAAAGCTGCAAAGACAATATTACAGCTCATGCTATTGGTAGCCTTACTTGAATCCCAAGAGTAGTACCAGTTAAGCATAATTTTAAGACCAACAATGTTTGTCTATGCGTCTATTTGTAATGACTCAATTATGTGCATGTCCATGACTCCCGCAACATAGTCAATCATATGAGAATCAAATGTAAGAAAAGTATTAGTGAGTGTAACCGGATCTACAGAAAAATCTCCAAAATGAGTAACAGTGAAACAAAAACATTATGTCGCGATTGCGCTGTCGGAGAAGTAAATAGTACATGTATTTCCCGCATTTTATACGTACCCAACAATATGTCAATAATGCCCTTGAAGGCAAATTTTCCGTTGTCCACGAATACATTAGGAAAGCAGTAATTCGTGACGATTGGCGACAGTTTGTTTAACATGCCACAAATACCTTTAAGTAACAATGAGTGCCCTGCTAAGACTATGACGACTGCGAACTATGCATACGATGTAACTGTAGATGTGTCATATTAATTAGGTCATTTGAGGGGAATCGACATAAAAAACGAAATTTAAACACTTCTGAAAGATTGGCAGTCTATCATTGCTCTTTTTTCTACAGCGCCTCAACCTGCAGAGTTATGGATCTTGGATACAGATTACGACTCCTTCGCCCTTGCCTACAGTTGTAGTAACCTGAATAATGAAACTAAAAGAGGTAAGTCATTTCACTGTTAATATATTATGAAGAACTATAACACATTTTTTCGTAAACACAATGGGTGAAAACATCCAGTCGAGTTAAGTAATATTGTTAATTTTACGAGTTCCGTGCGTCCATATTGTTACGCCATCAGTCGTTCTCGTTGTAATAATGAAGCAACTGTTGAGCTTTGTCAAAGCTTTTGCTCAAGAACTTCAAGAAAATAAGAGTTGGCCACTTCCCCGCCGACCCGTAAAAGTTGAAAGAAAGCTAAAACAAAACTTTACTAATATTTTATATTATTTTATTTGTTTAGATTGTGTGTTTAGAAAGAAAAAAAAAAGAAAATACATGTCAGTTAACTTTTACTAGTAGTAGTGCTTTCATCACCTCTATTTCTCTATTTTTCAGTTTGGAGCTGGAAACTGAGCCGAACAAATGAACTATCCGCATCAGCTGCAGCAAACATCTCCAGTATAATGAACAACATCAATGTCCTGGATGACAGATACTTCCAGTCCGTTGACCGGTCAAGTGCCGCCTGCTTCTACTTACCCGACTTGGGTCCAAATGACCCAGTAGTATTCAGGGGACAGTGCGATCAAAACATTCCAGTCAAGCAAAACTTTGATCTAAATAGAGTGAGTATCATAAGTAGTTATTACCGCAATAATTCTGACATGTAATTTGCTAATAACTTGGCTTTCAATTTTATACATTTGTGAAAGGTAATGAGTTTGCTACCTGCTTAAAATGAAATTCTTTGTACGACGTAAGATGAATTTTGCACATACTTCTATTTTTATGATATACTTATTTCAACTTTTGAATGAATTGGGAGACATTGTGGAGGGTGCTGACGGAATTGGGGATACCCCAACACCTGGTTGAACTCCTTAAATCCCTTTACATCAAGAATCACGGCGTGGCGAAAATTGACACAACAACTTCGAAACCATTCAGCTTTCAAAAGGGTGTCAGACAAGGCTGCATTTTGTCCCCCATCTTATTCAATGCGTACGGGGAATATATTGTAAGACACACCATGGATGGTTGGGAAGGAGGAGTAAGCATCGGTGGTGTCAAGATTACAAATCTGCGATACGCCGATGACACTACCCTCCTTGCAGCCTCGGAAGCCGAAATGAAATGCTTGTTGGATAGAATGGAGCGCATCAGCAATGATCTAGGCCTCCAAATAAATAGGGGTAAAACTAAGGTGATGGTGATCGACCGCACAAATAAGCTGGAGCTCACTGGAACACTCAATCTTGAAACCGTGAACGACTTCATATACCTGGGCTCCAGCATCTCTAACACCGGGTCCTGTGAAACTGAAATCAGGCGCAGAATAGGAATGGCCAAAGGCGCCATGGGGCAACTAGAGAGAATATGGAAGGACAGAAACATCACGCGAAGAACCAAGCAGAAGCTAGTAAAGACCTTGGTATTCTCCATATTCCTCTATGGAGCCGAAACATGGACGCTCAAAGCTAGTGATCGCAGGCGTGTGGATGCCTTTGAAATGTGGTGCTGGAGGAGAATGCTGCGTATTCCCTGGACGGCGAAACGTACAAACGTCTCGATACTCAAGGACCTCAAAGTAACCAAGAGGCTATCTTCCATCTGCCTACAAAGAGTCCTTGAATATTTCGGTCACATCGCTCGTAAAGACGGAGGAAACCTCGAGAAGCTTGTCGTCACAGGCAAGATCGAAGGGAAAAGACCTCGAGGAAGAAGCCCAATTCGCTGGACAGACCAAATCCGCACCACATTAGGTAGCAAAGTTCATGAGGCCATACACGCAGCCGGTAACAGGAACCGATGGCGCAACGTCATCAAAGAGAAGGTGATCCGTGGAGGGGGTCACGTCCCTCAGCAGTGAGGACAACGACGCGAGGAGGAGGAGGAGATTTCAACTTTTATTCATTTCCTTTTTTGTAAACTTTACAATCTAGAGTTCTCAATTTTAAAAGTAGGTATGCATAATCAAAAGACTGTTACTATAATAATAGGCGACCCGATAGAAACTGTGGGTTGGAATATGGCCATAACAATTTTATTTATTTATTTATTTATTTATTTATTTTGAATATTTATAACTAAATAAACATTACAGATTATATATCCAATTTGTTTACTTAGCTTAAGACTTACAGACTAGAGAATGAATAAATCCTCTGACCGTCGTACGAAATTCAGCTGGCGTCGAATAAAATAGGTCTAGACTGGAATCCCAAGTCAGCACACCATTCAGCAAGGTCAATGCAATTTTCTCATCCTCAGTAGCCAAAAATTACGGATAGATATGAAAAGTAATGTTTTTTCTGTTTATTTTCAGTATGCAGGCAAATGGCGCTTGATAGAGTCATACTTTACCCGATTCCAGAGTGGGTCATGTAACGATGCTACATACACTTTGCTTTCAAACACCACTGCCTCCGTTGTCAACAGTATGGTGAATAACCAGGTTTTGCAGACCATCCAGGGAACAGCTATTCTGACCACCACTGATGGAAGCGCAAAACTGCTGGTTACTTTCCCAAATAGTAAGTTGATCAAAGATTACCTACTTTATTTGTTTATTATTCTTACAGCTGCAAAGACGATATTGCAGCTCATGCTATTGATAGCTTTACTGTAGTTCCAACCCAAGAGGCTCATTTTTGTGCATGCCCATGACTCCCGCAACATAGTCAATCATATTATGATAATCAGATGTAAGAAAACATTTAATGAGTTTAACCGGATCTACAGAAAAATCTCCAAATTTATGAGTAACAGCGAAACAAAAATATTATGTCGCGATTACGCTGTCAGAGAAGTTGTTAGCACGTGTATTTCCCGCATTTGATACGTACCCAACAACATGTCAATAATGACCTTGAAGGCAAAGTTTCCGTTGTCCACGAATACGAGTACATTAGGAAAGAAGTAATTAGTGACGATTGGCGATAGATTGTTTAACATGCTACAAATATGTACCTTTAAGTAACCATGAGTGTCTTGCTAAGAATGTGATGACTGAGAACTATGCATATGATGTAATTGTAGATGTATCCTATAAATCAGGTCGTTTGAGGGGAATTGACATAAGAAACGAAAATTAAACACTTCTGAGTATTTTGTCCTTCTTTCATTGCTCTTTTTTCTACAGGGCCTCAATCTGCAGAGTTATGGATCTTGGATACAGATTACGACTCCTTTGCCCTTGTCTACAGGTGTAGTAACCTGAATAATGAAACTAAAAGAGGTAAGTCATTTCACTGTAAATAATTATATTATGAAGAACTATAACACACTTTTTCGTAAACACAATGCGTGAAAACATCCAGTTGAGTTAAGTAATATTGTTAATTTTACGAGTTCCGTGCGTCCATATTGTTACGCCATCAGTCGTTCTCGTTATAATAATGAATTAACTGTTGAGTTTGGTCAAAGCTTTTGCCCAAGAACTTCAAGAAAATAAGGTTTGGCCACTTCCCCGCTAACCCGTAAAAGCTGAAAGAAAGCTAAAACAAAACTTCACTAATATTTTATTTTATTTGTTTAGTTTATGTCTTTAGAAAGAGAAAGAAAAGAAAATACATGTCAAGTAAATTTTACTAGTTAGAGTGCTTTCATCACCTCTATTTCTCTATTTTTTAGTTTGGAGCTGGAAAATGAGCCGCACAAATGAACTATCCGCATCAGCTGCAGCAAATATCTCCAGTATAATGAACAGCATCAATGTCCTGGATGACAGATACTTCCAGTCCGTTAACCGGTCAGATGCCGCCTGTTTCTACTACCCTACTCCTGATGGCAACCCCGTGCGCCTCAGAGGGCAGTGCGATCAAAATATTCCTGTCGTTACCAATTTTGATATACCAAAAGTGAGTTGAAATTGTGAATTGTTAATTATATTCACTAGATAAGTCTTTTTTTAAAATGTAGACTTTAGTTCTTGTCTTGGTTTCCTGAACTTTCAAAAGATCTTTAAATCACGATGTGATTCGGATTGCCTTTTTTATGGAAATGGCTGACAGTTAACAAGCTGACGATCCACCTGATGATAATTAGCTATCTTCACTCATGGATATCAGTCAAGAAGAAAGAAAGAACTGGCTCTCAATTTCATAGCCGTTACACGAGAAGTCGTTTGGCAGCTAAGTCAAGCTATAAATATTGCCATAGCTATCCATGTGGACACCACGGAGGTGAAATAATAATAGTAATAAAGATATTAATTAACTATTAAAATCAATATTACCAAGGTATCACCAAGGTAATGTTACGTCCGTCTCGTATGTGGGTTCGAAAGGATACCACCGATGAGTACTTTATTCCACTAAAAAGGTTTTACAATACTTCTACAAACTAACAATATCACTAACAAACGCGTAACACTCTCTTACTATCGCCCTGAACAGGTATCGACCCGACTGGAGTCCCAACCTGAATCCCTTCTTATCGTTCTGATTACTTATCGTTTCGCGATTCCCCACTGGAATGACTCACAACGATTAATTTGCGTCCTTTTATACGTGACCGAACTCAATTCGCGGGCTTTCTAGAATATTCCACACTAATCCAGATAAATATCGAAACACAATCATAAAAATAGCACAAGGACAGAACATCAAAGGAAAGAAGGCCATTCACCCGGAATAACAATAGCGTGGTCGGTCGCAAAAAGGAATACCGCGCGTCTTCGGACACTTTGGGGTTCTGTTTTTCCGCACAAGGTTCCGTGGTCCTTAACAGTAATATTGATTTTAATGAGAGGCACTACCACAAGTGGTATTTAGTTGCCTTTTACGACACCCAACTGACCTGTGATTAAGGTTAGTATTCTAAGCCGCCCCAACACGGTTGTCTGATCGGTTGCGTTGCGGTTACCTCATAATGGTAACTTTGAGGTGATTACTGAATATATTAGATTTTTCTGCTCTTCTTATTTTGTCTTTAAACCAGATACATTGTTGAATTATGTTCCAGTACTCCGGAACGTGGTTCCAAATCGAGCGTTATCCTCAACCCTACGAGAACGGGACGTGTACCGGCGCTAGATACACACAGAACCTGGCCACGGGCGTCATCTCGGTGCTGAACTGGCAGGTCATCGGCGACACCCTGGACACGGTGGAGGGTACCGCTAACGTCACTTCCACTGATGGCAGCGCACGGCTGAGGGTCAGGTTGCCCGTGCGAGGGACTGATGGTGAGTTTGGTTTCTTGGTTTTCGTTTGGTTCGATATTATAAAAAATATTAATGCCCGTCCAGCATAAGATATCGGATAATGACACATTACCAGATGTGTCGATTTTAAGTTAAGGATACAGTTGAACGTAAAATGACCTCTATTATATTGTAGCAAAAGATCATATTTCTATACGCAAAACTGGTGACGTGGCGCAGTCAATGGTCAGTGTGTGATCATTAAAAGCTATGAGTCTTTAAACTTTTTTGATTTTTTAAACGGCTCTCCTGAAAAATTAAACTTTTTCTGTTGTGTCATTGTCCGATCAAAGCAGCCATATATTTTGGGACGATAATATGGACACTCACCATAATAATTTTGTACGCCGATGTTCTGACCCAGTTGCATGGATTATGGTCACTGACAGTCATTTCCAGTGATCTCTATTGATAATCTTTGGATCACTTATCTGGTAAAGTTATCTGACACTATAATGTTGCAGCTTTTTGGGAATTGCTAGACAACTAAGTTGAGGGTAGAATTGATAAAATATTGAGAACAGTGCGAACAGCCGTAGAGACACGAATTGGATGAAAAAGGCCCTACATGTAACGAACAAAAAAGCCACGACGACTCTATTATGCTGTGTACTAATAAGTACCTCAATATTTGTATGCTAATCGTCTGTGAAAATGACAATAATAATACTTAATGTTGAATTTATTGTTCTAGACCCTAACCCACCTATGGTGGAAATGGATTTGTGGGTCCTCTCTACGGACTATGTCAGTTACTCCCTGGTCTACAGCTGCGTCAACATCAACCAATTCGAAAGAGCTGGTTAGTATTCGATGTATATTAAACGTTTTGCGTGTAAGGGGTTCCACTTCTACCCATCCTTAAGTCTAACAGTTTTTGCTTATGGTACACTTTCCACCTGACACCTACCTATTATAAAGCCCATAGCATAATTTTGGCAGCTTTCTTTTCCTCAAAAACTCAGAATTTTACACCATCTGCTCACACGCTCACTCAGGTGAAAATCAACTTCCTTTTTTTCTTCTTTCTAGTTTATCATCATCATTTGCAGTTAGCGAATGGAAATCTTTTTTCTTCTTTCTTCTAACTATCATTATCATTATCATCATCCGTAGCAGTTGGTGCATGAAAATCCTTTTTCTTCGTCCTTCTAATCAGCAATAATTTACAGTTGGCGCATGGAAACTCAGTCGTGGCCGCACCATGTCGCCTGCCGGGACCACCGCCATCACCACCTACATGGAGAGCCGCCAAGAGCTGCATCAGCCCTTCTTCCTTCAAGTTGTCCAAAACGAGGACTGCCTGGAACCAAGCTCCGCCATTTTATTACAAAGCAGTATTATCATTTTGCTTTTCGGTGCTCTCCTGCAGATTCTCGTGTAATGAAAGTTCTAGAAATGGTCTTGTTACTATAAGTTACTTTAAGAACTTTCTAGTATTAGTAAGTTACTTTTTCGTATGACAAAATAGATTGTAATATTATTAGGTAGGTTTATAATTTATTGTCTTTTTTACTTTAATGCATATACGTAAACACCTATGTATATTCCCATTGAGATATTATTAAAAAAAATTATCCCTCCATTTAAATCTCGTTTTAATTTAGCATACATAGACTTCCAATAAATAATGACCCAGACTAGAAACTCTTAACGCAATTTGAATAACGTCATTAGTGGCCAGTGTTGAAGAATTACCACAGAAGAAATAATATTACTTATATATTACTGATGTTCAAAAGGGTCATGTTTAATTTCCTGCGTTTCCTACACATTGTTTTCAATAAAAGTTTTGTTTAGTAAATAAATTATTCTTATCCCATATATGCCCAGAAAGATTTAATTCTCCGATTTTCCTGAATTTTGAATATTGTAGTCCCTAGGTGTACCTGGAAGTACTTTTTCTTTCAGTGGGTCGAAATCAACCCTTTGTGCAAATATGGTCGAACAGTGTGAAAAAATGTATAAGTAAAATAAAACACATTTTGTGATGTAATGAGAATTATTTTTTAATGTTACTATTAAAAAAATATAAATAAAAATTATTATGATATTAATATTATGATTTAGCACCAGGCAAAAAATAAATTTTATGAATATTGCGGTAATATGGGGGTATGTAAAGGGGTTGGTTTGCCGTCAATATGCTGCTTGCATACGTGATGACTGAAATAAAGAATCATACCATTTCCACACGTATAATTTTTTCAATGGGAGCATAATATTAAAACTTCATCATGGCGTATAAGGCGTCTTCACCATGGCGTTCACAGGAAGGGCGTACTTTTGCCATTTTCCCAGTTAGCGACATAACAATACCTAAAAAATCATTCATTCAACTTGCGTGACAGATTTGCTGACAAGAACGTTATGTGTGTCTTCTTTCAATTTCCAGTACATTCTCTTCACCGTCTAGACGGTGGGGCATAGTCAGTGAGGATGAGTATACCTGTGAAGCAATAGGTACATTTCCTCAACAGATGAGAGTAAAGGTCATGTTTGAGTTTTTCCTGACGGCATTCGTAACAGCTGAATGTCTCACTGTCTGATTACCTCCACATTGAAAAAAACCTCAAAGAAATCAGTAGGCACTTTCAACTATTAGGGATTACTATGCATGGCTTTCAACTCCTGACAGATGCAGGTCTGGCTTGGTCCATTCTTGGATGATGTTGAGCTGAAAAACTGCGTTGTTGCCTTGATGAGGAACTGTAAATTGTGGAGGGAATGCATGGATTGACATTCATTACATATACCTCAACTGCAACATATTGACCTTAACTAACTAACTAACCTTAACTGCAACATATAACCTTGAGAACGTTATATAATTCATCCGATGCAAGAAGCTGGCGCTGGCTGATTTGCAATATCATTGTAATCTTCGTCCCCTGATTCACCGTCAGACTTCGTAGTTCATGGTACCTCCACCAGGTGCCTCAAAATACACGTCAGCACCACAAAAGTCATCATCATCAGTCAAATTCTTCAAGAAATCAACAATGAATTCGTTAACAGCACGATACATGCACTAAGAAAAAATAGATACATTCTGTATCAAATATGCCCAAAGGGTCGATTTCGACCCTGACAAATATTTGGTTCAATATGAACAAAACTTAAAAGTCCTCAACTAATTTTATAAGTTTTTTATATGTTAAATATATTCATTTTACTAATTTATCAACAACAGGAGAGAAATTTTAAGCAGAAAAATAAATACTTACATTTTTGTCACCAAAGGTTAAGAATTTTCGTCGAAAAAAATTTATCCCAACTTGTACGCTAATTTTTGAACTCTGATTGTTTTAGGATGGTATGTGCACCATGTTCAAAACTTAGAAAAGTCTTCGAATAACTCATAGCGGGCGTCAAACGCAAAAAAAAAACTGATAATTTTTATTAACGTCGCTTTAGTACTGAACTTGCAGCCTTGGGTCGTTTTAGTGCTCTTGGGCATATGCGTATGGGTTAGTTACTCGTATAGCTAACATCGACTGTACCATTATTTATTGTGAACTGAATTCATTCTTCTATTGACTGAAATGTTTAATCATAGGGAAGTTCTCTATATTGTATCTATCATTCATCCTAAAATCGCTTTGCTATTATTTAATCTGCTATCGTATTCAGAAATCTACGCGGCTGTTTTATAAGTAGCAGAGGTGGAACAATTGTTATTGTATTAAATCTATATAGGTATATAATAATTTACTTAGTGTTTTGCTTATTGGATCCATAATAGAAAGAAAGAAGAAAGATAGAAAGTATGTCTATATCATATCTGAGAGTATGAGTAATAGCTATAGGTAATAGCTATAGGTAATTACACCAATTTACATCGAAATCCTTTCAAGGGTTTTAATGTGACGCCAGGATCGACACCTAAAAAGACAAACTGATAATAAATCCAATTTCCAGACACGCGGTTAGCGTGTCAAGCCAATTTCAAGCTAACAGAATTGGCGAGCAGCACCTGTGTAATATTACACGAACCTTTTGGAGCCACTTTTGACCACGTCATAACTCAAAAACTATTCCACATAAACCTGTCTTTGGCTCATTTATTGAGACATGCGAAATACATATGTGTTCCAAATTAATTTCATGAACATATCTCAAACGGTTATTTAGATATTAACGTCCAAAAATCGTCATTTTTATCACTGTCTGAACTATAGATCTAAACTCTAACCCACTTCCAGATGACTTAGAAAGTTAAAATTTGGCATCCAGATAGGTAGTCAGGTAAATACCAAGGAATAAATCAGAAAGTAGTAAATTTTTATCATTTTTAACCGACTTCAAAAAAAGGAGGAGGTTCTCAATTCGACTGTATTTTTTTATGTTCATTTCCTCAGAACTTTGGACTGGGCAAACCGATTTTGATGATTCTTTTTTTAATCGAAAGCAGGTGCTTGTCACGTAATTCCACATAAATTTGAACGAGATCTGACAAGTAGTTTTTGAGTAACATTGAAGTCGGTTATATTTTGTTAGTAAAATTTAGATTATATTATAATTTTTCAAAAAATTTATTCTATTATCAACACTTAATTATAACGCCTGAAATTTAAGAATGACCTGTCTGATCTACGACTTATGTTTATCTTAGGTCTCGTAGGCTGTAGGCTAACTTAGGGATCGTACCAAATTACTGAGGAAGTTTCACAACTCATCGATGCAACTTATAGAGCTTAATTAGGTCTTACAGCTTTTTGCAGCTTATTAGACACTCTTTGGACACCCATCTCTACTGCCATTATGTATACAGATGTCTGTGATTTTCTAGGACGGTAACCAAGATCTTCATCTCTTAAATACTTATCGGAAATAAAAACATTTCTTTCTAACCTTTATCAATTCACATCAGAATTGGTTAAGCAGTTTTTTTTTGCAAAATCTTTGCCTAAACATCCAAGCAGAGAATAATTTCCAAAAAAAATTTAAGCTTGATAAAAAATCCTATAATCAGCCTAAACGATATTCACAACTTCTTTTCTTTAATGTGTTTTTTCATGAAAATTCCCCAAACCGACAGCCTAACAAAATATAAAAAAAATATGTTCGCTGCAATATCAATAACAATGTTTTTCAGGCATTATACTTTTCTAAAATGATTTGAAGACCCGTGTGGCGCAATGGTTACCATGCCGGATCGCCGCACCGAGGGTCCTGGGTTCGATTCCCAGCGAGGCGGAAATTTGAATGATGAGTTTGAATTTCTGTTCTTGGTCTGGGTGTGAATGTCCTTGTTTCCCACGACACAGGGAATCCTAGTGTGGGGCTATGAGTTTTAAGCGTTATTATGTGAAGCGTTATTATAATATATATTTGTCTTTGATTTAATAGAGATAGCAAAAAATTATAATATTAAAACGATAGTCTAGGGCGTCTAGGCACGTTAAACAACACGTGTTTAACAATAAATCGAAACAATCCAAATAAATCATACTATCTTTAATACAGCATTATCAAATGAATACAGTCATAAGTTTCTTCTATTAAACTTCTAAGCTTCATTATTAGGCTACATTATTTACTTTTTAAAAATGGTGGCATGAACAAAAAATAAGACTCTTAAAGAACTTGTGTCTTTATTAACCTAAAAAAATCAGGAAATAAAGCAAACATAAACGTTACAATTAAGGAGATTCAAGTTCAACTAAATGCAAAATGTCATCATCAAATCCATAGGTCTATCATCTTTATAAAGATGCGGCCTCAGTTGAAAAGACTAGTTGTGCTTGTAAACTTGCAAGCTTCTTCGGAGAGGTCATTCTGCACAAGTTTGGAAGCATCCAATCCCTTAATATCTGCAAAGACCTTGTCTACAGCAGTCTTCGCTTCAGCCTCCAGCACCTTTCCTCTTGATAAAATCCAGAGGAAATCTGTTGAAGAAAATGAAGTTTTCAATAATTTTATACATATTTTAATCCCCGCTAATTGCTTAGTAGTTAAAACGGGGTATTGTCATAAGATAATCTTATTAGATTCAATACAGACGAAATAAACTATTTTCTATACATTTTGAAAATATTCTTCAAAAACAAAAAAAATATTTTTCGTAAATCTACAGTAATGACCTAACATCCATGCCACTAGCAACATATGTGTAAATTCTAGTGCAGGGGAGGATAAACGAATAAAACCTTCAGCCATTCAACTTCAAACCTTAAAAAAGAAAATGCGCAATTTACTCACAAACAAAATATTTCGTCATTAATTTTACTGAGCAATACCGTATCATCGAAGCTTTATCAAAATATAATATCAGTATATTATATGACATACCTACTATAACATCATAGTGATCGTTTGCGATTATTTTGAATGAATTTCCAATTTTCGACTACCACAAAATTTGAGGTTATTGCCTAAAATTACTTGTAAGCTTTAAAGAGTTTCTTATATAAAAGCAAAGTCATCGTCGCCCATAACCATCTACAATTGTCCACAGAAAAAAATACAAGCTTGATGAAGCTAGAAGGAGTATGATGGCTATCTAAACGGGTAATAATACGTATGAGTGGTGGACGCTGGGTGGTGCAGAACAGAGACCAGTAACGTCACTGAAAGAACTAGCAGCACAGTATTTTCTTTTGTTGAAAGGCTTGCACCGAGGAAGGTTGGCTGTGACTTAAAAACTAATGAATGTGCTCAACGTAATTTTATTATGAGCATTTGAAAACCTAATGTGTATCTAAGAATATGACGGCAAGCGACCTCTTTGGTCTGTCATACGAGAAGTCATGAAGAAAAACCAAATGTTTAGAATTAGGAATGTGTCAATCTATTTAGAATAATATGTGTGGGACATTCTATGGGGATTCGAGAAGTGATCCCGGACTAGTACTGATTGTTATTGATGTGAACGTTAGGAGAACTAGAAATATAATATCATGGAGCAAAGTAAAAGGAATATTATTGAATAACCAACACCGTAGATTACCCCTTCTTCGTCAAATACATAAAAACTCTAACAGGTTGTATGTTCTTCTAACGCTAGTGTACTGTCTCTAACCGTTCTCTGTACATCCTAAAAGTTGACTGTTATATTAATGTTAAGCAATTTAGCATTAAATCTGCCAATTTCACCACTCTTCGGGGTTCAAATATTAAATTTAATAACAAAGGATTGTTAGTTTAAAGTATCCTTAGTGAGAAAGTAAAGAAGTCAGGGTGGGTACTAATAATATACTTAAATACAAATAATATAAATCCAATTTACTTTTAATAATGTTGCAAAACATTATGAAATGAACGAAATATTATCTACATTCACTATCACATTTTGAAGAAATGATTTTTTGCGTGTATTAAAGTTGATATGAACATTTAAACTTACATGCTTAGTAATTTTAAAGCACTGACAGGATTTGTCTTTAACTTTACCACCTTAATGAAAAAAGGTATTTAAATACGAGTATAACTTTGTTTCATATAAACGAGTGATAACTTTGTTTCACTTTCTTTTTTTTTTGACAACGCACCGGTTATGCTTGTGATGTTAAAATACTGATGTCCATAGGGGACGATGTTCACTTACTGTCAGCTAGTGACGATCCATTTCGTCTTGTCGTTTTGGCTTATTTGCCACTTGCCAATAGAAGGAACATTTATCACATGTATGATGCATCATCACATAACACAGCACTTTACAATAATTAATTCTTCTTTCACCACTCCTGCATTAGTCAGCCGCCAACGTGTTTTGGCTGATGAGTTAATAGCCTCTAATATATTTTAATACATTTTCTTTCTGACTTTCTTAACGATTCTTTCATTATCAGCAAGGCTTTTCTGCGGTCTTTTAAAAGAAACTGTAGATATAATATTTCGACTGCGCCCAAAAACTATTCAACAACTTACCTCGGTGAGTGTTCGTCTTAGGGTCAAATCTGCAGCTGTAAACAACAGCATAGCTGCTGTAGTCTATCGATAAGATGTACATAGTCGATTCACGGACAGCATCTGAAATACATACAAATTTATTTATTTCTTTAAGGTCTTTATTAACTGTGTTCAATACACATATTGCATTTACTTGTATATTTCTGCAGGATTAATAACGTGTTTAAACTAGTTTGTCGCTGAATATTACTCTCTGTTATATTTTGTTAAATTCTGATGAAGGTGTGAATGCTTTGAGCAATTTTCAACAAATGGCAAAAATGGTCACAAAATAGAATGTTATCGTGTTGGTTAATGTTGCCCAGCAACAAACGCATAAAGAGCTACAAACGCATTATCAAAGCCAAGCTCTGCAGCTGCAACCACGTTCAAATTTTACCTACAGTTTGGACAAAATGTTTCTTTACCTCTTACGTTAAGACTGCAAAGAATTATGCCAGCGTTATTGCCATCAGCCTGCAGCTTGGCCGTTCCTTCGACGGTTTTCTGTACTCCATTGACGATGTTGGCGTTCTTCACCTTCACCACATCACCCTCAGGAGTGTACTCCGTTTGGGGACATGTGCCAGGACCCTGATTTTCAGCCGGATACTTGGAGATCTCGTACCACTTGCCAAAGTACTGAAAACATAAAAACATTTAATTGTATTTTAGGTGTTAAAATACTTATGTACATTCGGCAAAAGAATTAGGTATGCAGGGCATGAAACAAATCGTTAGATAATTATCGAACTATTTGTTTTGTTTTATATAATTTGGTATAATATTAATGATATTATAGTAAGTTGTTTCTGTTGCAATTCATATTTATTTTAGTTTGTAGTATTGTGACCGCCTTCGTTGTTTTCCCACTGCCCAAAGGTAGACTGGCAGAGAATGCTTTTAGCATTAAGTCCGCCTTATGTTCTTATACATTTGTATGGTACAATAAAGACTAAATAAATAAATAAATAAAACTATATACTATAATATTGTGTATAAAATTTTACCCGTCAACTGCGTTAAGGGGGTCTTATCCCAAAAATGGTATTTTTGAAGGTGTTTTGCTCATAAATGGTACATAATACAACTCTAAAAAAAATATATGTTATTTTACAGTCTTTGTTCTTTCTTTTTATCAAACTTGATACACGATAGTCGTTACTTCATTAGATAGAAATAAATCACAAAGTTGGGTCTAATCTGGCATAAAAATGGCGTTTTATTCGCGATTTAATCGCTTCCAGATAATAAAAAATATACCACAGTATAGGTCCTATAGATACCAATATTGTTATCGCATCATAATATGAAATTTTGAAAAACATCCCTTTCAATTCCAATTTTTTCCCTTTCCACAAGCTACGAAACGCCCGACGCGTTCATTTACTCAATTTTACTCTCGCGCCAGTCGCCTTCGAGGTAGGACCTGTGTCGATCCGTATCGCAGCCGCACGACGTCGAATTTCCGATACTTATTTTAATTTCGAATTTGGCGCGCGCGCCTTCTGGACTTATATTACCCAGTCAAAAGTATCCACACTGCTGTAATTTGAAATAATAAAAATTGTTCGTTTTTAAACTTTAGTTACTGTTTATAGTAATTAGGTATTGGTATAAGTCAAGTCCTAATTACACAATTATTCTTGCCGTATTAGGGCGGCTTAGAATACTAACCCCAATCCCAAGCCGGATGGGTGTCGTAAAAGGCGACTAAATCCGGCCCGCTGGTGGTAGGGCCCCTCGAGGGATAATATTGGTAATATTGATTTTAAATATTAATTAATACCATTATTACTATTATTATTTCTCCATGGGGTTCGCATGGATAGCTACCACCCTTGAGCATGTGTCAGCCGCCAAACGACTCGTCGTGACGGCTGGGAGCTTGAGAGCCAGTTTTCTTTGTTGAAGTTATACCTACTTTTTTAGGCGTGTTATGAAATAAATGGAAAATCGTTTTGAAAAAATGATTATTATTATATTGTTTTTTGAAGTGAAAACTTTGTTTAGTACGGGGATGATTTGAAATTCAATAAAACGAATGAGTTGAGGGGAGTTGAGTGGAGTTGAGGGGAGTTGAGTGGAGTTGAGTGGAGACTGGAGTTGAGTGGAGACTGGAGTACAAATAAGACATTACTATAATTTCCATGACCATGTTATATGTGTAGTCCATGCCACCCGCGACACGGGTAAATACTTGTAACCTATTGCGGGGATATGAGTGTGGAAGGGTTTTATTATTATTATTATTAGTAACCGTTAGTGGCTCTGAGTTGGGGTGTAAGTATACTTTATTTTGATTTATTAACTGGAATTTTAGGTGCTATAAAATAAGTGATGATATTTTTAGCTTATTTTTGTTTTTATTGAAGTGAAAACTTCTTTAGTACGGGGGTGACTTAAAATTTTATGAAGCGAAACTGTCGGTGGAGACTAAAGATGAGTGGAGACTGACTTGACTTGAGTTGAAGTCAAGTCAAGTGAAGTCAAAAGTCAAAAAAGTCAAAAAAGTCAAAAAGTCAAAACAGTAAAAAAAGTCAAAAAAGTCAAAAAAGTCAAAAAAGTCAAAAGTCAAAAAGTCAAAAAAGTCAGTCAAAAAGTCAAAAAAGTCAAAAAAAGTCAAAAAGTCAAAAAAGTAAAAAAAAGTCAAAAAAGTCAAACAGTAAAAAAAGTCAGTCAAAAGTCAAAAATGTCAAAAACGTCAAAAAAGTCAAAAACGTCAAAAAAGTCAAAAGTCAAAAAAGTCAAAACTAAAAAAAGTCAAAGTCAAAGTCAAAGTCAAAAGTCAAAAATGACAAAAAAGTCAAAAACTTCAAAAAAGTCAAAAACGTCAAAAAAGTCAAAAAAGTAAAAAAAAAAGTGAAAAAGTCAAAACAGTAAAAAAAGTCAAAAGTCAAAGTCAAAAGTCAAAAAAGTCAAAAACGTCAAAAAAGTCAAAAAAAAGTGAAAAAGTCAAAAAAGTCAAAACAGTAAAAAAAAGTCAAAAGTCAAAAAAAGTCAAAAAAGTCAAAAAGTCAAAAAAGTCAAAATAGTCAAAAAGTCAAATAAGTCAAAAGTCAAAATTTGTGGAGTGGAGTGGAGTGAAGTGGAGTGGAGTAGTAAAACCTACAATTATCATCTTCCCGAAATTTTACATTCGTCTCATTATCTTGAAAACAAAATTTTTCAAGGTTTCACTTCTAACACGTGTGAATTGCAAACATTTTAATTTATTTATTACGTATCTTTAGGTATTTTATTTTAATATTAAATTATTCTTATACTTTTTATCATTCTCAACATACTTGTAAAATATCTTATCCAAAGGGTTTGAACATTTTTGTACGGAACCTGGCATACCACCTACAAGTCCGCCATTTTGAAAATAAAAACTCGTTTTGATTTTGAAGTTGGATAATTTTTGTTAGTATTTAGATGATATTAGTCAATTTTGTATGTAAGTACCTACTTATTTGTGGGTGAACCGATTTTGATGATTCTTTTTTTGATAGAAAGCTGGTGCGTATCATGTGGTTCCACATAAATTTGAGCGAGATCTGACAAGTAGTTTTCGAGTTATTTTGAAGTTGGTTATTTTTTGTTAGTATTTAGATGATATTAGACAATTTTGTATGTAAGTACCTACTTATATGTGGGTGAAACGATTTTGATGATTCTTTTTTTGTTACTTACATACAAAATAGGTACTTACATACAAAATTGACTAATATCTGAATACTAACAAAAAACAACCAAGTTCAAAATAACTTGAAAATTATTTGTCAGATCTCGCTCAAATCTATGTGGAACCACATGATAAGCACCAGCTTTCGACCAAAAAAAGAATCATCAAAATCGGTTGACCCACAAATAAGTAGGTACTTACATAAAAAATTGACTAATATCATCTGAATACTAACAAAAAATAACCAACTTCAAAATAACTCAAAAACTACTTGTCAGATTTCGCTCAAATTTATGTGGAACCACAATAATGATAAGCACCAGCTTTCGACCAAAAAAAGAATCATCAAAATCGGATGACCCACAAATAAGTAGGTACTTACATACGAAATTGACTCATATCATCTGAATACTAACAAAAAATAACCAACTTCAAAATAACTCAAAAACTACTTGTCAAATCTCGCTCAAATTTATGTGGAACCACATGATAAGAAAAGATAAAAAGAATCATCAAAATCAGTTCACCCACAAATAAGTAGGTACTTACATACAAAATTGACTAAATTTAATATCGTCTAAATACTAACCAACTTCAAAATAACTCAAAAACTACTTGTCAGATCTCGCTCAAATTTATGTGGAACCACATGATAAGCACCAGCCTTCGACCAAAAAAAGAATCATCAAAATCGGTTGACTCACAAATAAGTAGGTACTTACATACAAAATTGACTAAATTTAATATCATCTAAATACTAACAAAAAATAACCAACTTCAAAATAACTCAAAAACTACTTGTCAGATCTCGCTCAAATTTATGTGGAACCACATGATAAGCACCAGCTTTCGAACAAAAAAAAAATCATCAAAATCGGTTGACCCACAAATAAGTAGGTACTTACATACAAAATTTACTAAAATCATCTGAATACTTACAAAAAATAACCAAATTCAAAATAACTCAAAAACTACGTGTCAAATCTCGCTCAAATTTATGTGGAACCACATGATAAGCACCAGCCTTCGACCAAAAAAAGAATCATCAAAATCGGTTGACTCACAAATAAGTAGGTACTTACTAGGGCTTCCAAATATTCGAAAAAATTTATATTCGAATATTCGAATATTTTTTGGGAACTATTCGAATATTCGAATATTATTCGATCATCAAAAAAAACTTTAATAATCACGTGTTTATTAAACTTAGGAGTAATTTGCAAGTACATACAATATTTTGATTTTATTCGTGTTAAATGAACGAATGTATGTTGTAGTTTCCATAAATAAATAGTTGGTTGTCTCTGAAAATTTATGGTTTTTAAGGAAAAGAAAAATACTAAGTTTGATGATATCGTTAATTTATCTAACTTTATGATTTTTTTGTGAATTTTCAAGTATACCAAGGTAGCCAGCCATAGCCAGAGAGTACTTAATCACTACTCACTACGTCACCTACGTGTCATCATCCATCCATCCATCAGCCTTTGTAGGTCCACTGCTGGACATAGGCCTCCCCTAACTTGTGCCACTCTGACCGGTCGTGAGCCTTCTGAATCCAGCGGATGCCCAGTGTCTTCTTCAGGTCGTCAGTCCACCTGGTAAAGGGGCGTCCTATGCTCCTTTTTCCGAGACGTGGGCGCCATTCGAGGACCTTTCTTCCCCAACGATTATCGGTCCTTCGAACTATGTGGCCAGCTCATTGCCACTTCAGCCGGCTAATTCTTTGAGCTATGTCGGTTACCTTTGTTCGCCTACGGATCTCCTCATTTCTAATTCGATCACGTAGAGAAATACCGAGCATAGCCCTCTCCATAGCCCGCTGCGCTACTCTGAGCCTGTGGATTAAGCCAATAGTGAAGCACCACGTCTCGGACCCGTATGTCATCACTGGCAACACACACTGCTCGAACACCTTTGACTTCAGGCACTGAGGTAGTGTTTTGAACGACAAGATATAACGCAGTTTCCCGAACGCAGCCCATCCGAGTTGGATTCTACAAGTGACTTCTTTCTCGAAGATGGACTTACCCATCTGGATCACTTGTCCCAGGTAAATGTATTCGTCTACAACTTCGAGAGCAGCGCCGTCAACAACAACCGGTATGGGTGTTACATGAACATTCGACATGATTTTCGTCTTGTCCATGTTCATCTTAATACCCACCCGTTGTGAGGCGCTGTTCAAGTCTCCGAGCATTGTACCAAGTTCTTCCAGGAAAGCCGCCAGGATAACTATATCATCGGCATATCGCAGGTGTGTGATATATTCGCCATTGATGTTGATGCCACGTCGTTTCCACTCCATCAGCTTGAACACGTCTTCCAATGTGTGGTGGTATTAGTATCATATATGGTGTCCGATGTCATCTTACTGTAATTAGGTATGTGAAGCAGTAATAAATCAGAGTGCAAGCGCAACGGTTGTTTCCATTAAATCGTCTCCCAATACATGGCGACCCTGCCGCCGGTCAGGCACGACGCCGCCGCGTAAGCATTTTTACTCAATAATAAATTCAATTTGGCATTCACAATGGCAGTGCGCTCAGAACTCTCCAAACGAAACGTGTGCGATACTAACAAGAAATACGTGTATAATATTGTTCCTGCTGCTGTCCCTCAAAGGAAAAATGGGCAACTCTTACACTAAAGCTGACGAGAAGGAGACTACAATAATTTCAGCTGGAGCTGGGACTGAGAGCGTGCTGAAGGAAACAGCAGCACAGCTGCAGATATCAAATATTGTTGTGTCATTTGTGGCAATAGTCATTGTAATTGTCGCATTGTTCATCGTATTCAAATACTACAAGAAGTGCCACATTAAGCTGATCAGAAAAGAATTAAACAGCGAGGTTTGGAACCGCATCAGAGCGCGGATGTCGCTGCGAGGTCGGGCTGAGCGAGGCTTCGGAGCTGGAGCTGGTGTCCCTGGAGTCGACGAAAATAATATAAAGTGTGGTTCAGTGTAGTGCGGTTTTATCGGTCGATATAGTGAAGTGAAGTGGTATATGGGTTCTTAAAGTGTGCTTACACATAAGCACATTCGGTATGTTTTTACTATTTAGATAAATGTAAGAAATTTTAAGGATATTTTCATATAGATTCTTCAATTAGCTAACAGAGTAGATTATAACTATAATACATGCAGATAACTAATATGATTTATGCAATTAGCAGCTAAGCAATGATAAAAAAATAATGGTTATTGTAGAGTGAAAATATAAATTGTTATATATGGAAATATCCTTACGTGAAATTTATGATAAACTAGAAAGTATACAAATCAATTTAAGGAAATTGGGTCCGCAAAGGAGACAATTATATGTTAGTAGTGTAAGTGAGAAAATTCTAGAAGCTAATGTTTTATTCGAAGAATTTAAAAACATTGTTTATGTAAGTAGTTATAAGCAAGTGGCAGGTAGTAGTACAGAGGTTCTATGTCAACAAATTAAAGATTTATATCATAAGATATTGAGTTACGGTGGTATTAATTGTACGAGTTTCACAATGGAGAAGTTTGAGATTAGAACTGCGACGTCATTAATTCCTGTTATGGATGGAAAAGAGGAAACTGTAAACAAAATAATTGAAGGGATAGAAATGTATTCCAGTTGTTTAGGTGATGATGCTAATAAAAAGTTGTTGATTTCATTTATTTTAAAAACTCGTTTAAATAAAGTGGGAAAATTAAAACTTAAAAATAAATATGAAAGCGTTGATAGTTTAGTGACTGATATGAAACAATTTCTTTTGACAAAAAAATCTGCCAACTCTTTATTAGCACAGTTAAATGTTGTTTCTCAAAAGGATTTGACTATTACTGAATTTGGTGATAAGATAGAAGAACTTTTTGCTGACCTTACAATTTCACAAGCCGACTGTAATTCGGAGGCATATGAAATTTTAAGACCTTTAAATGAAAAACTTGCTATTAAAAGATTCGCCGACGGATTACGTAACAGACGTTTAAGTACAATAATATCGGCTCGAAATTACAGTAATTTAAAGGATGCTGTACGCGCAGCCGAAGATGAGCAATTAGCTGCTCCACCTCCCCAGGACATGGTGTTGAGCATGAGACCCCCTCTCAGGTCACGGCGCAGTCGAGGCTACTCCAGGCCGCGAGGTAATGCTGGACCCCATTATCAACGGCAGTTCACAGGTAACAGACATTTTTATACTAATAATTATGCGCGAGGAAATTACATGAATAACAGCAGCTTTCAGCGAGGTGCGCAACGAGGTTTTCAGCGAGGCCGCCCCCAATCAACATTCCTCAATAACTCCAACAACCCTTTCCAACATCGTGGTACACCTACTTTTACATATCGGAATCCGGCATTTCGTAACTTTCGTCGAAACGGTCGAAATTATAATACGGTTTATTCTACCAGGGTGATACCTTCAGTAGAACAGCAAGAACATACAGATGTTAACCCTGAAAGTACTGAAACCATGCAGTTTTTTCGGTCATAAAGTCTTAACGTATAATCATGGGTTCACTTTTGTTAACTTTTATTTAGAGAACAAAGAACTTTCATTCTTAGTCGATACAGGAGCTAGCTTATCTATAATACGCAAAGGTATAATTCCCAGTAGTATAACTTTAAACAAAGATTTCACTTTAATCAAAGGCATAGGTGGTCAAGTTCATGCGAACAGCTATGCTGACTTGACTTTGCAAACACACAGCGGTATTGAATTTCGTCATAACTTCTACGTATTCGATACTTTACCGTGTGATACAAATGGCATAATCGGACTTGATTTCCTGCGTGCTTACTTTGCATGCATTGATTTACCGAACAATACTTTAACATTGCGTAATAAGCACGGTGATAAATGTATGGTTACACTGCATAAGCGGAGCGATTTTAATAGCGATTTTCATAATTATTTTTATGTTCCTTCACGAAGTGAATCGATACATTATTTGCAGGTGGATCAACAATTAAAAGGGGATTACATTATTTCATCAAAACAAATTTCAGATAATTTATTTTTAGCTGGGGCAATAGTTTCACCTGTCAATGGGAAAATTCCTATTCAACTATTAAATACTAGTGAGAATATCATTCAATTACCACATTTTAAGCCAGAACTTTATCCCTTGTCAGATTATAAAATATGTAGTTTTAACAAATTAGATAACAACGTCGAACGTGTCAAAAAGCTTTTACCTTTATTAAATTTAAGTCATTTAAATAGCGAAGAGCATAGATCCATTGAAATTATATGTGCTAAATATGCAGATGTATTTCATTTAGAAGGCGATAAATTGACTACAACTAATATTATGCAACAAGAAATTCATTTAAAACCCAATTCTATTCCAGCATATACAAAGCCTTACAGATTACCGGTAGCTTTAAAACCTGAAATTAAAAATCAAATAGAAAAAATGTTACAAAATGATATAATAGAAAAAACTAATTCTGATTGGTCTAGTCCTATTCTTTTAGTTCCAAAGAAGACGGATTCTAGTGGTAAATCGAAGTGGCGATTAGTTATTGATTTTCGGAAAGTAAATGAAAAAATTCAAGACGATAAAGGAGGTGGCCAACATCTGTATGGGCATTTGCCCCATTTGTGAAGTATAATGTACACATATTATTTTTACTTTAAATTAAAGCTTACAATATCTACTTTGATAATTTTATCAATAAAAATCTCTAGAACTCGGGATTCTCCTTTTACGGGCAGTTTTAGCTTTTGTAGTTTGACATTCTACAAAACATATGTAATCGTGAAAAAGTGTTTTAAAGAGCGATTTTTGTATTAAATAAATGCTATTTTTCTTTTGGATAATTAATTAATATATGTCTTTTACTTTAATTATGACTTTATGACCTTATACCTACAAAAAGAAGTACCAGCAGTACTAAATAAAATATACGTATTAACTTGTCACCTACCTATCTGTAAATATTCACAAGCAAACGTAATATAAATAAAACTGCATATTGATATTATTAAGTGTTTCAATATATACATTTAGGTACACATATGTAAAAATTAAGGAATAAAATATAACAATAGTACTGTACTGTACCCCTACATACTCACCTATATTATCATGTAGTAACAGCATATAGCATAAGCAATCAATCATTACTTATAATAAATCAGTTATTACTCAGCATTCCGTTGTTTCACTAGTCTCCTCGTGGTCCAACCAGTACATGGCGACCCGAGCCAGTAACGTTAGAAGTTCCCCTTATAAGGAGTGGAATTTATAAACATTATCGCGTTCGGTGCAAGTGCAGTATTAGCAAGATGAATTATTACAATTTAAATCATTGTCTACTTTTGTCGCCGCGTGTGAAAGTAAAGTTTTGTGATCGTGAAATTTTGAAAAATGGGTTCCCAAACCAGTAAAACCGAAGAAACTGTGTACAACACCAACACAGCTTTGGGCATCGACGTCTCAAAGCACATGAGGAATATCAGCGGGCATGTGTCTTTGACAAATTGCATATTAATCGCAGTCATTACTCTCATGGCCATTGGGGCGCTGCTTATCCTGTATAAGATGTATAAGAAGTGTCACGGGAATCTGGTGCGGCGTGAAGTCAACGAGTTCGCTTTGAGGAGGTACGCCAGCATCCTGCGCCGTCCGCCTGCAGCTCTGGGCCAGTTGGGTGCGAAGCCGGAGGAAATCGTGTAATTAGTGCGGAAATTAGTGCGGTCACAGTGCGGTAAAGTGCGCGGCCTAATAAAGTGTAATAGAAATAAAAGTGTAGTGTTCGCGGCAAAATACGGATCAAAGGACTGCGCGATTTCCTAGAGAATAAGTATTCATCTATACTATTGTACTCATGTATTCATAGAATATAAGGTAAGACATGGTTAGTCTCTATTAAGGTATGTTTTTGTTATGGCCGAAGTATTAGAAAAGTTAGTAGAAGATTTAAAAGAAATACGTACATATTTAGTAAAAATTGGTGAAAAAAGAAGGCAAGGTAATATTTCTGTTTTAAAGTTAAGTGAAGCAAATATTTTGTATGGCCAATATAGTACCTTATTTAGTAAATTACAAAAGGAAATAAAAAGTGGGAATTTGTCGAGTAGTACAGTAAATTTAATTAATGAAAATTCTGCAGTTTTCATAAATTTATACAACGAAATTGTACAATTGTGTTCTGTTGCAAAGTGTAAGGAACAAGTAAGCACAATGGCCACAGATAATTCTAGTATTTTTGATTTAAAAATAGCTTTGAGCTTGCTGCCCGTCATGAATGATGACGATAGTGTTACAAAACAACTTATCGAAAATATTGAATATTACGAGTCTACTTTGAGTAAACAGGAATGTAAGAAACGATTAATTACTTTTGTATTGAAAAGTAGACTATCAGAAACTGCGAAGTTGAAATTAAATCGGTCTTATGATAATGTCGAGGATTTGATAAGGGATATGCGTAAACTATTACTTCCTCAGAAATCCTTCACCGCGATCCAGACCAAACTGCAGCGGGCTGCACAGAATGTCAAGTCAGTTGCAGACTACGGGAAGGAGATATGTGAGTTATTTGTTGATTTAACCATATCGCAAGCCGACGGCAATTCAAATGCCTACAAAGTTTTAAAGCCAATTAACGAGAAATATGCTATTAAGCGTTTTGCTGACGGCTTGCGTAACCCTAAACTAAGTACGATTATAGCGGCGCGTAACTACACGTCTTTGAAGGACGCCATACAGGCTGCACAGGACGAGGAGGTATCCACATCGACAAACTCTTCGGAAGTCGTTGGTATGTACAGGGCTGCTCCGGGTTATCACAGAAACAGATTTGGTTCTTATAGGCCCGCGAGGGCCCAGGCAAGCCGTATTAAATGGCAACGTGGATTTTTCGTGAGAAATAATAACGCGTCACGGAATAGATATAATACTTTTGATAGGCAAGGTTCTTATCAGGCGAATAATTGGCGAGGAAACAACAGAGGTAGGCCACGTCGAAGTCGAAAATCCTCTGCATTTTCGACAAGGAATGTAAACACCTTGGAAACACAACAAGGTACAGCTGAGTCAGAGGACCACACACTCAGCGCAGATTTGAGTCACTTTTTTCGAGCCTAACTATGTTTATGCATGCAGCTCTCTAAATAAAGTGTCGCTTCAAGTAGGCAACTACATATATGGATGGCTAGTTGATACCGGGACATCGGTGTCAGTCATCAAGCGCGACTTGCTAACGTATTTACAAATTCCATTCCATAGAAAGAGAGTTGTAATTAGAGGAATTGGTGGTAATGTTTTTACAGAGGGCTATGTTGACATTCAATTACGTTATAACAATAATTATTTCTTGCACAAGTTTTATGTTTTGAAACAAATACCTTTTAGCACAGATGGTATTTTGGGACAAGATTTTTTGAAATCATTTAACGCGATATTAAATTTTGAATATAACACACTATCTTTGACAACCGAATTTAACAAAAAGATATCAATTCCGTTAAATGTTCAACCGGAAAAGTATAACTATTTGACTATTCCCGCGAGAAGCGAATCGATTCATTTCATCAACACCAACGAAAAAGATGAATTTGTTATAGAATGTCAGGAATTATGCGAGGGTATATTCGTGGCTAGTACTATTATCAAACCGGAAAATGGAAAATTTCCTATAAAAATTTTAAATACGAGAGAAAGTGATGTAAAGTTGCAAAATATATCGTTCAATAAATCAAAATTAAATGATTATTACATTTGTCATTTCAGTAGACCAAGAATAAACGCGGATAGAGTCAAGCTAGTATTTTCACATTTAAAATTAGATAACTTGAATGATGAAGAAAGAAAATCAGTTGAAAATATATGTGCCAAATTTCCGGATATTTTCCATTTACCTGGTGACAAGTTAAATATTACTTCTATATACGAACACACTATCGAACTAGAGCCTAATAGTACCCCTATTTATTCGAAACCTTACCGTTTACCGCAAACGCAAAAAATTGAGGTAGAAAAACAAATACAGGAAATGCTCACGGATGGCATAATAGAAGAAAGTACAAGTGCTTGGTCTAGTCCATTATTATTAGTACCAAAAAGGTCAGATTCCACAGCTAAAAAGTGGCGCATTGTAATTGATTACAGAAAATTAAATACTAAAATAAAAGACGATAAATTTCCATTACCGAACATAGCAGATATCCTAGACTCCTTATCAGGTTCTGTATATTTCACACATTTAGATCTTTTTCACGGATTTTATCAAATTGGGCTTAACCCTAACAGTAGACAGTATACCGCTTTTACACATAAGAAGCAATATCAATTGACTAGACTTCCCATGGGTCTGAAAACCAGCCCAAATGCATTTTCGAGGATGATGACTATTGCGATGTCAGGTCTTAATTACGAAAAGTGCTTAGTCTACCAAGACGATCTAGCCGTATTTGGAAGGTCCCTAGAATCTCACAATCAAAATTTGCTTGACATTTTTAGTAGACTTCGTAAAGTAAATTTAAAGCTTAATCCAGATAAGTGTATTTTTCTACAAAAGGAGATGTTATATTTAGGACATGTGGTGTCGGAAAAAGGTGTTTCTCCCGATACATCAAAAATACAAATTGTACAAAATTACCCAAGACCACAAAACACTCAAGAAGTTAAACGCTTTGTAGCTTTTATTAATTATTATCGCAGATTTATTAAAAACTTTGCCGAAATTGCCTTCCCATTAAATAAATTATGTTGTAAAAATGTCCCCTTTGTATGGACAGACGAATGTCAAGCAAGTTTTGAAATGTTAAAAAATAAATTAATTAACCCTCCCATTTTACAGTACCCAAATTTTGCGGATGACAATATTTTTATATTACAAACGGACGCGTCAGGAGTAGCTATTGGATCGGTTTTGTGCAACGGCGATGGTCGGCCTGTGGCTTACGCGAGCCGAAGTTTAAATAAGGCGGAAAGAAATTATCCCACTATCGAAAAGGAATTACTTGCGATAGTTTGGAGTGTAAAGCATTTCCGACCTTATTTATACGGAAGACAGTTCAAGATACAGACCGATCATCGACCACTAGTTTTTCTATTTGGAATGAAAGACCCGTCAAGTAGGCTCACCAAATTTCGTTTACAGCTAGAAGAGTATAATTTCACAGTAGAATATATCAAAGGTCGTAACAATGCAGCTGCAGATGCATTGTCACGCATAGTAATAACTTCCGATGATTTAAAAAGTATGAACTCAGGTTTACAACAGTTGAATGTAATGACGAGGGCTCAAAGAAAAAAATTGCAAGATAGTCAAATCAATCAAAAATCTCCGGTTATTAATAATCCTACTCCAAACTCAAGGTCTGATCAGCCGAGAGTCGTGGAAATTATTAAGAAACCGAAAATTTTTATTGAGTTGTCTTTAACTACTGTAAGAAAATTAAATAACTTGCGCAAACAGAATACTTTATTAGATTATTCAAAGTATTTTATATACGTACACGGAAAGTCAATTATTTATTTAAACCCAAATACTCGATCGTCGTTATCGCGAGGCGAAATGATGAGAGATTTGAGTTTGTTATGTAAAAAGCACTCTATAGAAGAGTTGTGTATAATACAAAATGAGAATAATAAAGAATTTATTGCTAGCATTATTGAGAAAATAAATAAATCGAAAGATTGGTCCGGACCACGTATATGCGTAATAAGAGGAGTTCAAAGAATAGATAATTTAGATGACAGACGTGTCATCCTAAATGATTTTCACTTATTGCCTACGAGCGGCCACTCGGGCATTAAGAGAATGACAAATAATATAAAGAAATACTATTTTTGGCAAAGTATGGATAAGGACATATATGATTACGTATCAAAATGCGAAACTTGCCAAAAACAAAAATATTGTGTAAAGGTAAAACAACCTATGACTATAACTAGTACGGCGCATAGTGCGTTCGAAAAAGTATATTTAGATTTGGTAGGGCCCTTGCCTGTAGATGACAGAAAAAATATTTATATATTAACCTTGCAGTGTGAACTGTCGAAATTCGTAGAAGCATACCCGCTACGAGCAAAAGATACGGTAAGTGTAGCAAGGTCATTCGTAGACAATTTCATCCTGCGCTACGGGATTCCGCGCGTTATCGCTACGGACCGAGGCACAGAATTTGTCTCAGACACAATGAAGCAGGTATGTAAACTATTGAACATTGATCACATTACGTCTACTGCTTATCACCATGAGAGCATAGGCGCACTGGAGAACTCACACAAACACCTAGGTGCGTATTTACGTACAAATTGCAAAAACCACACTAATTCATGGAGCGAGTGGATTCCTTACTGGTGTTTTGCCTACAACAATAGTGTTCATTCAGAAACCCAGTACACGCCACATGAATTAGTGTTCGGAAAATTATGCAACATACCTACAAATTTCTCAGGAAGCGAAGTGAGTCCCTTATACAATCTCGACAGTTATCCACATGAATTAAAATATAGGCTCCAAGTAGCCCAAAGGGATGCTAGGAATAATTTAGATAACAGTAAGGTAAAAAGAAAAATATATTATGATAGAAATATTAATCCAATAACATATAAGAAAGGCGACTATGTATTATTAAGAAACCCTTCCGGAGATAAAATGCAAACCATTTATCTCGGGCCGTATTTAGTTTTAGAAGACTTAGATTGTAACGTTAAAATTATGAAAAACGGCAAAGAAGACATTGTGCATAAAAACAGAACAAAGATTTTCATAAAATAAATAATGTATTCTTTTTAAATAAAATCTGATGGTATTGTCCCTTGCATACTTGTATTCCATTACAGTGGTAACTTAATATTTTATGACTAACCATGTACATACAAATGTATTATCATGTTATCTTACTTGTAGCATTACTGCTAATTTTGTATACCTACGTACTATTTTATATCAATTGTATCCTTTTAGTATTAGATGCAATGTATTGCAAAAAAAAAAAATTGTACTCTGTATTTTTTTTTTCTTTTTCTTTTATGGGGGAGATGTACTGTACCCCTACATACTCACCTATATTATCATGTAGTAACAGCATATAGCATAAGCAATCAATCATTACTTATAATAAATCAGTTATTACTCAGCATTCCGTTGTTTCACTAGTCTCCTCGTGGTCCAACCAGTACAGTACCAAATAAGGCAAATAAGGTGATGCATTCAATTTTTTTTCAAATTCAAAATCATTTATTCGTTTAGGTATCATTGATACACTTATGCACGTAATTTTTTAATCAACCAGCTTTTCGCAAAAGTGCTTTGTCATGGAGGACAAGAAAAGCTGTAAAAAATCTCCTCAACACATCTTTTAAAAATAAAAATACATTGATATATTTATTACAAAAAAATATACAGCTTGTACAGAACTGGTTGCAGAGCTGGTCATTTCCATGCGTCTTTGTCATTTATGTACTCATCTACAGTATAGTAGCCTTTGCCTAAAAGTTGAAAGAAAAAATGTTAGGAGCCTATTATAAAATAGAACTTATTTTCTAAACGTACCTATTGCAAAAAAAAACAGGAATATTGTACATTGCCGCGTGAACCTAATCGTAGTAAGCACTACTTAATAGTAAAGAAAAATGCTATACCTGTACTCAATGATGTTGTATGTATAGAAATCTTTGCCTGTACTGCAGTGATCCATTCTACCAATATGGATTGCAGGTTTCTTGCTAAGGAAGATATGGAGTGACGTGCCATGCGCTCAATATCAACCGCGCAATTAATGCACCTCATGGCAAAAAATCAAATACAATTAATATTTTGCAGAAATGAAACTGAAAAATATTATTTTGGCAAATGACAATATAGTAGACATTCGCACTTCTGTCAGCCAATTGTCAAACTCCAGTGATGCCGGTCACTCACATTCGCGCGAATACGCGAACTCACAAGTGTGGGACGACCTTCGCGAATGATTATGCGAAGTTTTGGAGGCATTCGGGGTTTTCCAAGCTGTGTCGGTTTTTTGTCGCACATCAAAGCGCGCGAACCTCGAACCTTCGTGTAGTCAGTCTCCCACACATTCGTGCGACCAGTTGCGCACACGACTAAAAAGGTGATGTATCTCCTAATTTTCCGTGGTTCGTGGCGTCTAATCGTACTACCATTTATTTTCTGTATTGAAAATGGATTTGAATGACCACAACATAATAACAACAGCAAGATTGAACATTCGTGAACAAAGTGTAGGAGAAAGCGGAAATGGGCTTGTATACTCATATGCGAAGTTGCGAACCCATGCCTGACCGCCCTTCACATATGTGCAAACATTCGTAAAAATGTCAAACATTTGCACGCATGTGAGTGACCGGGGTGATAGCAATGGAGGTAGTAAAAGTATATTTGTATACAATACAACTTATTATTATTGTTAATTTATTATAACTACTCACGGCGGAGTTCAGAAGAAAATTAAAATTCTAGTTATGTTATAATAAATGGAAAATATGTCTTTTCAGAGGACTAAAACCTTGTACAAAAAAACGTATTTTAACCATTTCCGGGGTAAATATTGGCCACCTCCTTTCCATTGCCGAATATTACTGAAATATTAGATTCTCTTTCAAACGCTATATACTATACTCATTTAGACCTTCACCAAGGATTTTACCAAGTAACTTTAACTGAAGAATGTAGGAAAATTACGGCTTTTACAACTGATACTGGACAGTACCAACTAAAGCGGTTACCTATGGGTTTAAAAATTAGTCCAAGCGCATTTTCGAGAATCATGTCTGTTGCACTTTCGGGTTTGACTTATGACAAATGTTTTGTTT
Source organism: Thymelicus sylvestris (assembly GCA_911387775.1). NCBI lineage: Eukaryota > Metazoa > Arthropoda > Insecta > Lepidoptera > Hesperiidae > Thymelicus > Thymelicus sylvestris. Next base: position 3,110,451 of record OU426905.1, read on the forward strand.
ATTGTGATGATGTTATTGTGTTCGGTCGAAGTTTAGAAATTCATAACAAAAATTTAATCGATGTACTTCAACGATTTCGTAACGTTAATTTAAAGCTAAATCCAAGTAAATGCGAATTTTTGAAAAAAGAAATTTTGTATCTAGGTCATTTGGTTACATCTGAAGGGGTTTTACCCGATCCTGAAAAAACTTCAATCTTACGTAATTATCCAGTGCCACGAAACGCAGACGAAGTGAGGCGTTTTGTTGCATTTTGTAACTATTATAGAAAATTTATACCTAATTTTGGCGAAATAACTATTCCTTTAAATAAATTATGTAAGAAAAATGAACCATTTATTTGGACTGAGCAGTGTAAACATTCCTTTGAATTTTTAAAGAAGGCTTTATCTTCATCACCAGTGTTACAATATCCAGATTTTTCCGAAAATAATACATTTGTGTTACAGACCGACGCTTCTAATAAAGCTTTAGGTGCTGTTTTATGTAATCAAAATTTAAGACCTATAGCTTACACGAGTAGACCATTAAATAAAGCTGAATTAAATTATCCGACAATACAAAAAGAATTATTGGCTATTGTTTGGAGCGTTAAATATTACAGGCCTTATCTTTATGGTAGGAAATTCACTATCATGACTGATCATAAGCCTTTAATTTACTTGTTTGGAATGAAGAATCCATCTAGCCGCTTGTTAAAATTTAGATTAACCCTTGAAGAATACGATTTTGATGTAGTTTATGTTAAAGGAAAAAATAATGTAGTTGCAGACGCGTTGTCGAGAGTAGTAGTTTCTTCAGATGAATTGAAATCTTTAAACGAAAACATTTTAAATGTAATGACTAGAGGACAGAAACGTAGATTATTTGAATCTTCAAAACCAGACGTGACGTCGATTTCTGATAAAAATTGCTACGACAATTGGACTGATCAACCAAGAGTTGTAGAAATATTACAGAAACCGAATTATTTTACGGAATTACGACTCATTCATGGCCATGAATTAAATACGATGAGAAAAGGAAATACAATAACTAATGAGAAGAAATGTTTTGCATACGTGCCAAGTCAAATGACTTTGTTTATTAATCTCGATTTCAAAATGCATTTTACGCGAGACGTATTTGCTGACGAATTGAGTATATATTGCGCAAGTATGAATATAGAGAATTTATATATAATTAAAAATATTAATAACGCGTTATTCATTAAAGAATTAAAAGAAGAAATAAATAATAGGGAGAAATGGATAGGTCCTAGGATCCATATTTTAAATAAAGTAAGAAAAATTACTGATAGTGACGAAAAGACATTTATATTACAAGATTATCATTTATTACCAACTAGCGGTCATGCGGGCATTCGTAAAATGGTAAACAGTATAAAGAAAAAATATTATTGGTCTAGTTTAGAAAATGACGTACGAAGTTTTGTAGGTAAATGTAAAAAGTGTCAATTAATGAAGCACTCGAAGAATATCAAAGAGCCTATGATAATTACTAGCACAGCGTCTTCAGCTTTCGAAAAAATTTTTCTTGATATTGTAGGTCCCATAGATAAGGATTATGAAGGTAATACCTACATACTGACCTTACAGTGCGAGCTTAGTAAATATGTAGAGGCTTATCCACTAAAAACAAAAGATACTAAGTCTGTAGCAAAGTCCTTAGTAAATAATTTTATTTTACGATATGGTCTGCCAAGGATCATCGCGTCTGATCGTGGTTCGGAGTTCATGTCATCGATGTTTATAGAGGTATGTAAACTCTTATGTATTGAAAAACAAAATTCAACAGCTTACCATCACCAGTCCATCGGAGCATTGGAGAATACACATAAACATTTGCGTTCTTTTCTTAGGATTCAATGTGATAAACACACAGACACATGGTCTGATTGGTTACCTTTTTGGTGTTTTGCTTTTAATACTACTGTTCACTGTGAAACTCGGTATACCCCATACGAACTTGTGTTTGGAAGGGTTTGTAAACTTCCAAGTAATTTAAAAGATGAATTAGATCCTCTGTACAACCCTGATAATTATGTCTTAGAATTAAAATATAGGTTACAGTTAGCTAGTAAGGAAGCAAGGAAACATTTAATAGATAGTAAGTTAAAAAGAAAAATAGTTTATGATAAGTATATTAATCCAATTAAATATGCAAAAGGAGATTTGATTTTGGTAAAAAACGAAAGTGGTTCAAAAATGGAGCAATTATATAATGGTCCATTTGAAGTGTTAGAGGATTGTGAGCCTAATGTAAAAGTTATAAAGGACAATAAGGTAGAATTAGTACATAAGAATAGAACTAAGAAATTTATTTCATAATACTAACATTTATAATAGTAATGAAGTGTTTTTAACTTGGTTTTGAACTTGATTTATATAAAAAAAAAATTGTTTGGATTTTTTTTTTTCTTTGAAACCCCCGAGGTGTGGTGGTATTAGTATCATATATGGTGTCCGATGTCATCTTACTGTAATTAGGTATGTGAAGCAGTAATAAATCAGAGTGCAAGCGCAACGGTTGTCTCCATTAACCGGTAAAACACCGGTAAACAGTTTTGGGGATATGACATCCCCTTGTCTGACACCTCTCTGCAGTTGGATGGGGTTCGTTGCTGTGTCTTGTACTCTGACGGACATGGTAGCAGATGAGTATAAACACTTCAACACCTCGATATAGCGGTAGTCGATCCGGCACCGCTGGAGAGACTTGTGAACGAGAAACCCGACACCACCTTGGGACAGGTGTTCGCCCTCCCGGTGATAGAACAAGTTTCCGGATTTGAGTATTATCGTGTCCTCCCCCTGTCTTCGGACTTCAGATAAACGCACAATACTCCAGTTCAACTTGTCTATCTCTTCTTCCAGCTCTTTTACCTTGTCGTCGGTCCTCTGTGTCCTGGTGTTGTATATTGCCAGGTGCAGAAGTCGTCGTTTGGAATGGTAGCCCAATCTCTGCCGGCGATTCCTAGCACCCCCTGCCCCGCCGTTACCATAGCCGCTACCGTAACTAGGAATAGCGGGGCTGCCGGGGACTGGGGGCCGAGGCTCATTCGTGACTAACATGCGGAGGTTTACCTATGTGTCATAGTCGACGGAACATGCTCAGATACGAAGCCCATAAACGCTGGCGTCCCACAAGGCTCTGTGCTTTCACCTACACTGTTCATCGTGCATATCAATGATATGCTGGATATCGGGGATATTCATAGCTATGCTGATGACACCCGTGCTGACGCCCGTTATACAGGCCGAGCAAACCTTTCTCGGGTGCAGATTGAGGAGAAGAGGATGAAACTTGTGTCTGAAGTCGAGACATCTCTGGAGCGGGTCTCAGAATGGGGTAGACTAAATTTAGTCCAGTTCAACCCCGAGAAGACACAAGTTTGCGCGTTAACCGCTAAAAAACCCCCCTTTATCATAGCACCACAGTTCCAGAACATTCCTCTTAGGATCTCTAAAAGCATTGGGATCCTTGGTGTCGACATTTCGAATGAAGTTCAGTTTCGGGACCACTTGGTTAGTAAGGCCAAACTAGCTGCAAAGAAATTGGGAGTGCTCAACAGAGCTAAGCAGTACTTCACGCCTAAGCACAGGTTGATGCTTTATAAGGTGCAAGAACTGTTTGGCTTGATACCTGCAGTTGGTTTTCGACACCGCACATCACGGGTACCAGGTTCCACTAACATCACCTGGATACCTGGCATTCGTCCACAGTTCGGTTCTCACGTAATTTTCTACCTCGTACGTGTAAACTGTGGAACAAACTTCCTGCGTCGGTATTCCCTCTAAGCTATGACATGGGGTCCTTCAAGAAGCGGCTCTATCGTCATTTTCTTGGCCGGCAACGCGTTGGTGACGCCCCCAGTTTTGCTAATGTCCATGGGCGGCGGTGATCACTTACCATCAGGTGTCCCGTCTGCTCGTTTGCCTGCTAAAAGCATAAAAAAAATAGCTTTGAGTATTTACGAAGTTCCGAATCATGTTTCCAGAGGGCGACTCTTTCCATGTTTCTCATAATTCGCGCTGAGATAGACCTCTATTCCCGTATATACAAAGTTACTCTATGCAAGTGATGTAAGGAATTTATTATTCGAATTATTCGAATATTCGAATATTCGATGAAAGCCCTAGTACTTACATACGAAATTGACTAATATCATCTGAATACTAACAAAAAATAACCAACTTCCAAATAACTCAAAAACTACTTGTCAGATCTCGCTCAAATTTATGTGGAACCACATGATAAGCACCAGCTTTCGACCAAAAAAGAATCATCAAAATCGGTTCACCCACAAATAAGTAGGTACTTACATACAAAATTGACTAAATTTAATATCATCTAAATACTAACAAAAAATAACCAACTTCAAAATAACTCAAAAACTACTTGTCAGATCTCGTCAAATTTATGTGGAACCACATGATAAGCACCAGCTTTCGACCAAAAAAAGAATCATCAAAATCGGATGACCCACAAATAAGTAGGTACTTACATACGAATTTGACTCATATCATCTGAATACTAACAAAAAATAACCAACTTCAAAATAACTCAAAAACTACTTGTCAAATCTCGCTCAAATTTATGTGGAACCACATGATAAGAAAAGATAAAAAGAATCATCAAAATCAGTTCACCCACAAATAAGTAGGTACTTACATACAAAATTGACTAAATTTAATATCGTCTAAATACTAACCAACTTCAAAATAACTCAAAAACTACTTGTCAGATCTCGCTCAAATTTATGTGGAACCACATGATAAGCACCAGCCTTCGACCAAAAAAAGAATCATCAAAATCGGTTGACTCACAAATAAGTAGGTACTTACATACAAAATTGACTAAATTTAATATCATCTAAATACTAACAAAAAATAACCAACTTCAAAATAACTCAAAAACTACTTGTCAGGTCTCGCTCAAATTTATGTGGAACCACATGATAAGCACCAGCTTTCGACCAAAAAAAAATCATCAAAATCGGTTGACCCACAAATAAGTAGGTACTTACATACGAAATTGACTAATATCATCTGAATACTAACAAAAAATAACCAACTTCCAAATAACTCAAAAACTACTTGTCAGATCTCGCTCAAATTTATGTGGAACCACATGATAAGCACCAGCTTTCGACCAAAAAAGAATCATCAAAATCGGTTCACCCACAAATAAGTAGTACTTACATACAAATTTGACTAAATTTAATATCGTCTAAATATTAACAAAAAATAACCAACTTCAAAATAAATCAAAAACTACTTGTCAGATCTCGCTCAAATTTATGTGGAACCACATGATAAGCACCAGCTTTCAACCAAAAAAAGAATCATGAAAATCGGTTCACCCACAAATAAGTAGGTACTTACATACAAAATTGACTAAATTTAATATCGTCTAAATACTAACAAAAAATAACCAACTTCAAAATAACTCAAAAACTACTTGTCAAATCTCGCTCAAATTTTTGTGGAACCACATGATAAGCACCAGCTTTCGACCAAAAAAGAATCATCAAAATCGGTTCACCCACAAATAAGTAGTACTTACATACAAAATTGACTAAATTTAATATCGTCTAAATACTAACAAAAAATAACCAACTTCAAAATAAATCAAAAACTACTTGTCAGATCTCGCTCAAATTTATGTGGAACCACATGATAAGCACCAGCTTTTGACCAAAAAAAGAATCATGAAAATCGGTTCACCCACAAATAAGTAGGTACTTACATACAAAATTGACTAAATTTAATATCATCTAAATACTAACAAAAAATAACCAACTTCAAAATAACTCAAAAACTACTTGTCAGATCTCGCTCAAATTTATGTGGAACCACATGATAAGCACCAGCTTTCGACCAAAAAAAGAATCATCAAAATCGGTTGACCCACAAATAAGTAGGTACTTACATACAAAATTTACTAAAATATCTGAATACTTACAAAAAATAACCAAATTCAAAATAACTCAAAAACTACTTGTCAAATCTCGCTCAAATTTATGTTGAACCACATGATAAGCACCAGCCTTCGACCAAAAAAAGAATCATCAAAATCGGTTGACTCACAAATAAGTAGGTACTTACATACGAAATTGACTAATATCATCTGAATACGAACAAAAAATAACCATCTTCAAAATAACTCAAAAACTACTTGTCAGATCTCGCTCAAATTTATGTGGAACCACATGATAAGCACCAGCTTTCGACCAAAAAAAGAATCATCAAAATCGGTTGACCCACAAATAAGTAGGTACTTACATACAAAATTGACTAATATCTGAATACTAACAAAAAACAACCAAGTTCAAAATAACTTGAAAATTATGTGTCAGATCTCGCTCAAATCTATGTGGAACCACATGATAAGCACCAGCTTTCGACCAAAAAAATAATCATCAAAATCGGTTGACCCACATATAAGTAGGTACTTACGTACAAAATTGACTAATATCATCTGAATACTAACAAAAAATAACCAACTTCAAAATAACTCAAAAACTACTTGTCAAATCTCGCTCAAATTTATGTGGAACAACATGATAAGCACCAGCTTTCGACCAAAAAAAGAATCATCAAAATCGGTTCACCCACACATAAGTAGGTACATACAAAATTGACTAAATTTAATATCATCTAAATACAAACAAAAAATAACCAACTTCAAAATCGAAACGAGTTTTTATTTTCAAAATGGCGGACTTGTAGGTATGCCAGGTTCCGTACAAAAATGTTCAAACCCTTTGGATAAGACATTTTACAAGTATATTGAGAATGATAAAAAGTATAAGAATAATTTAAAATAAAATACCTAAAGATACATAAAAAATAATAAAAACAAAAATAAGCTAAAATTATCATCACTCTTATTTTAAAGCACCTAAAATTCCAGTTAATAAATCAAAATAAAGTATACTTACACCCCAACTCAGAGCCACTAACGGTTACTAATAATAATAATAATAAAACCCTTCCACACTCATATCCCCGCAGTAGGTTACAAGTATTTACCTGTGTCGCGGGTGGCATGGACTACACATAAGTATAACACATCACAATAACAGCCATGACACGAGTACAAATATTTATCTTTCACATAAATGTACTTATAAAATAATTTAAATTTGTACGATAAAAGTAGTGCCGTGCTCCTACTGTACTGTGGTCAGTCACCGGGATCATATGAGTTCAGGCTCTCGGCGCGTTAGCGGTATTTAATTCAGCCGGTCTCGGAACGTCAGAAATACCTACTTCGTTGGAAGAAGAGGGCCTTAAAGGGCATTTGTCCTTTTTAAGGTCTTTACCTTTCCGAGCCTCTCATGAATTATGTCAATCTTCTCGAGTTATGAAAGTAAGTTAGAATTCGGTGACATTTTTGTGGATATGTAAAGTGGGGTTGAATTTTTTTTTTCTGTTCAACCTCATAGAGTGATCGTTGGATAGGTTATATTACGACAATAATAAGTTTCCATACACCAAAAAATTTGGCTATTAAAAGTGATCGATGACTTTAAAGCTAATTTTGATTAGGGTCAAGTTTCGGACGGACGGACAGATGGATGAACGGGTGGACATGACGAAACCCTAAAAACGGCCTAAAATAGGCCTTTTATCGCATTGACGGTCAAACTTATATTCACAAAAATATTCAAATCTATCATTTTGTCTGTTGATTTTTTTAATTGAACATAGGTATACTGAAAACCTATTAATTATTACAATTGCCTAATTAACTTTCTTTCTAAATTGTGTTACGCACGCGCAACTTCTGCCCCATGATAAAAAATATTTCTGATATTTTTGCATAATAATTACCTACAACGTAATTACCTACAACATAATATTTGTAAATATTATTAACACGGCACATCTCAAATTACATCATATCTACAATTAGTTCTGAATAGGATAGTAACAGTTGGATGACAACACGAGGACCACAGATAACCTATCTATCACAATTAGCAGAGTTCATATTTTTTGTATAAATAATAATATCGTCTGTGCCGTGTTTTGTATAGATACTTGTGCATGATTCCCATGCCATGCAGACGTGGAGATGCTTGCTTATTAGCATCTATGCTTTTATCTTATTTGTATACAGGTTAATTAGTATTAATTAAAAAATCTAAAACCCGACTGCAAAACACACATTATATCCCTTTTTGAAGTCCTTATGATGAGTTCTTTAATTTAATTCCCATTTAAACAGTATTCAATTTATTTTTATTTTTTTGATATTTCAAACAATGGCACCTCACAGCCACTTTATTTGTTATTTCGAATTTCACTTATCTAAGAACACTTGGGCTGTCAAACACATCTAGCGATATTTTAATTATATAAATCGGTCCAGTGATTTGGAATAGAATATGAGTTAATAAGGAATATTACATAAATGCATACATACAAGATACGCGCGGAAAACATACCTGTTCCTGGCAGTTGGGTAAATTAAATATAGACCAATGAACAATTATAAATCTAGTATCTATACTCAATTTTTAGACGAATCTTATTCGGTAAACCATTTTGGCACTTCTTTTATTGAAAAATGTATGTGAATTTGTTTTCATTGAAAAGTAATTTAAATTAGTTTAAATGCTAATACTAAATAGAAATTAGTTTAGCCATTAAATTATTTTATCTTTAAATTATTTTATTTTGTGTTAGCCTAATTTTAAAATTACAAAGCACGATAAAAAATACATCAAGATTATTTACCAAATAGGACTCGTCTTAAAAAAGCTGAGTAAACAGGATGTTTTGCAACTAACTAGCGATAAATTATTTAAGGGCATAAAATATACATACTTACATAATGACAAAAAATGTAATTACAAAAAAAATTGTATTGAGCTATTTTTTGCAGTATGACACAAAAATTAAAAAAAAAACAATTAAAATGTTGACAACATTGAGTATCAGATTTTTTTTAATGATAAAAAATAATTTAAATTGCGGCCATTCTAAAAGGAAGAGGGTCAGATGTGGGTATTTTTGTCGACAAAATTAGGTATATTTTATGCCCTTAAATTATCGCTAGTTAGTTGCAACACAGAACATACTAACTGCAAATTGGTAAAAAAACCCTTAATTTTTGCTACTGATGTAAGAACTGGAATTAGATTTTTAACCCTAATGTTAAGTTTAGGGAAATTATCGAAGAATTAGAAACACGAGGGAAGCGACAGAAACAAACGTGGTAAACAATAAAAAATACTTACAGCAGTTAAATTAAAGTTTTCAACTGGCTTAAGTGCGGGACACTCGCCGGTATTACCACCACTGGCAGCTACGACCGTGAAGACTCCGAATAGTAAATACCACATGATGACAAGTTTCGACGTTGATCGTGCGTTGCGCGAGGAAGACTAACTTCCGTGGGTGCAAACCTACCCTTTTATACCACCAAGTAAAGGTCACGGGTCATCAAAAGGATTATAATTACTATCGTCTGCTCATGAAGATGTTCTAAAAACTATACCGTTAGGTATAAGAAATGTTGTTTCAATTACGTTTGTAGGTAGCGGTAATTGTTGTGTAATAATTTGAGTAAAAATGTACCTACAATTAGCTTTTGATTCATTGTATTTCTATTGCGCCTTCTCTTTTGCAAAATTCTTTTTCTGGATCTTTTGATGCATTTCCGTGATATCTTGGAATAGTATAGCGAGTCTATCAAACAGTAAATCATCATTATCATAATTCAATAATATGATAAACGCCGCGTGTAGCGATGGTTGCCATGTCGGATCGCCGTGCCAAGGGTTCCTGGGTTAGATTCCCAGCGGATATTTGAATAATGAGTTAAAATTTTTGTTTTCAGTCTGGGTATGTGTTTTCTTGTCTTTGTAATAATAATTAAAATAACTCTGTTTCTTTGCAACAAAATTGGTACAGATATGTTGTTGTTATCTTAATCTTAATCCTCAATTTTAACCACAGTGTGGTATGCAAATATAAAAATACAATGTCAACATCAGTAATTCACCTTATTCGTGCAATCCAATCCAATTCAATTTATATTAATTCAATTTAATATTACAGTCAAATGTTCCAATGTTCGCAATGTAGGGTTCCGAAGTAGTAAGTTCATTGACTATTACTTATTAACTACTTATGATAACATGGCCGTGATAGTTTTCCTTGTAATTTCATTATATTACCTAGTTTTGAGAATTTCTTCAATCGTCCAACTCCAACCGTTTAGCCGGCAGGGGACACTTGACTCTTACCAAAATAAGCACTTTAAAGCCAAATCCATACTTACTATACTAATACTTACTAATACTAATATTATAAATGTGAAAGTGTGTTTGTTTGTTTGTCCGTCTTTCACGTCGCAACGAAGCTGTTATATGGTATGGTTTTTATGTGTGAAGATAGTGAGGAGGGTGGAGAGTAACGTAGGCTACTTTTGACCGCAGTAAAACATCCCCATGGGAAGATCGATATTTTGTTAGTTGCTAGATATTTAGTTCCGGGTGTTGTTAATAGGTGGCGTTAGTAAAATTAATTTGCAAGTCACGCTATCAAATGATACATGTTTACTTAAGTCATAGGCAACTAAATGTAACTAAGTAAAAGTAAGTAGGATTTGTAAAAAATCGATCTCTACCGCGGGCGAAGCTGCGGGACGGACCCCTAATTCCAAAAATGGTCTTTGAAGACCCATAATATTTTTGAAAGACTTTTTCAACGATATGCCACACTATGGGATACGCGACTTATAAAAAATTCATCCTCACATTACTAGTAGGGGAGGTACCCTGAAAGAAATATTTTTCAATATTTTATTCTACGATTCTGGAGTTTTAATAAATATGTACGAGTAGTATCTATATACATGCCCAATAACAGCTTTCTAGCACCAAGGGTCTCAGCGCTTTGCTTCGGACAGATGGACGGACAGACGGACGGACGGACATGACGGAACTTCCGATTTACTTCGGAAACCTAAAAAGGTACAAATAATATAATATTTTTATTTATAAGTCCTTATTTAACTGATTTTTTTTTTAAAAAAAAACCTCTTTTTATTTAATTTCGCACAAAAGTTGGGAAAATGCCCTATGAATATTATTATTTTATAAAATTACATGATATTACCTACAAAATCTCAAAAAAATGTTTGAAGTTATCTCAATCATTTACCGAACTACAAACTCTTGAAATATGCACCTCATCTATACTAATATTATAAATGCGAAAGTGTGTTTGTTTGTTTGTCCGTCTTTCACGTCGTAACGGAGGAATGTTAAGGTAAGATTTTTTGTGTGGAGATAGGTAGGAGGCTGGAGAGTAACGTAGGCTTCATTTTACCGCAGTAAAATAACTCATTCCCATGGAAAGATCCATTATGATGCGTATCCTTACTATACATACTAATATTATAAATTCGAAAGTGTGTTTGTTTGTTTATTATTATTACATTACTTCTATACTTCCATATCCATCCATACTATCCATACTTCCAAACTTCCATACTTAATTTGATTTTGGATCTGTTACTTATTTATGAATTATTATTAATAATTATTATGTTATTATATCTAGGAAAGAGTCATGCATGTTAAACAACACATTGTTATTTTCCTTTGAACACGCGGGCGAAGCCGCGGGTAATAGCTAGTATTCGATAATAAGAAAAGTAGACTTTTAAAATCAGGCTATTGGAACATTTGAGTGTCTTACTCTCCAAAATACCTTTTGACCTTTGATAGAATAATTTTAAATGTAAGGAAAAAACAAAAAAAAAAGTGTAAATTCAAATCATGTATTTAAAAAAAACAATAATTAATTCATAACGTTTTCGAAGTGATCTCCATTGGTATTAATACAGGCTAAGGCTCTAAATGACATGCTTTGAGTCGTTCTTTGCACTTCCGATAGGTTCGCTCCTATTTATTCCTATAATGGCCAGGCTTTGTTGTTGCTATCATTTTGCATAGCAACCTTGACTTTTGCAATCTAAGTAGCAACAGTGCCAAAATATAATAATTCTAATCAACGCGTTGATTGACAACGCGTGAAACTTTCCATTCCTGTTAGTGCTTCAGAGATAAAATTAGGTACCTACAAATAATTACTAGGGTATAATTGCAAAATGGCAACTTTTCCGGTGCTTTTTAGTGTTTCATAAAAATTAAGTGGTATATCTACATATATGAATAAAACACAAAAATGTGTGTAAGGATGTGCTTTATAGACTCTGAAACCATCCAACCGATATGCCTCAAACTTGTTTCCATATGAAAAGCAATAATCCGAAGGTGATTTGAGACCAGTAAAAAATACATTAGGTGCATTCGAACCATTGATAAAGTGGATTTTCCACTTTTCCCATTCATAAAGTTGAAGATAGGAATCAGTATAGCATCAATTTGAATGGAGAAGCTTCAAGGCAGCAACCTGAAGAAAGTAAAAGATGCTTTGTCCAATTACACGGAATTAGCAGAACATCAGCAGTCGTTCGTGCTGAAAAAATCGTGAGCACCCTTGAAAACAGCTTATAAACGTGGCTCAGAAATGCAATGGGCCTGTAGTTCTTTAAAAGGGCTTTATCGCCCTTCTTGAAGAACAGCGTAACCACGCTTCTGCTCCACTCTGCGTTTTTGTGGCGTTGAATCTCACAAGATCGGCTTCGCCCCACTCGGACACAGCCCGAAGTGTGAGATTAACATGATCCACCATGGCCTTTCTTTCAGACTGAATTTCATCCCGACTGGCCCTGAAACTTTGTAGGTATCTCTCTACCACTATGCTATCATCTGTATATCGGGCATAAGCAGGTAATTTATGTGTAGCAAGAATAGAGTGGCGGAGAGATCGGACCCCTGAGAAACTCCGGCATTTGTAGACATCGTTTCCGATGAGCAACCATGGACTAGAACGCGGAAAGACCGGTCACTCAGGAAGTCCTTTACCCAGTGGATAAGGCTAGGGGATATGCGGCTGCCGTAAGCTGGAAGCTTGCTTAGAAGGCTAGCGTACCAGACCTTATCAAAGGCCTTCGACACGTCAAGGAAGACAGCAAGTGCCTTCCTATTTTACTCGAGGGCCTCAAACAATATGTGTGTGGCATACGCTAGAAGATCTCCTGTTGACCAGTCTCGGCGGAAACCATACTGCCGGTCGCTAAGGAGATCATTCTGTTCAAGGTATGCCCTGAGACGCCTGTTCAATGTACACTCCTTTGAACAGGCGTCTCCATCTTGCAGAGTATGGAGGTAATTGAGATAGGCCGATAGTTGGCGGGGTTAGCACGGCTACCTTTTTTGGGCACAGGCTGCACGTTGGCAAGCTTCCAGAATTTAGACACTGATCCAGTCTCAACTGACAGGCGGAACAGACGTGTCATCAATACAGGAGACAACTCGGATGCAAATTTCTTAAATACTATCGCTGGAATCCCTTCGGAGCATAATGTACAAAACGCAAAATGAACACAAGCCGCAAAATGTACAATTCGCAAAATGTACAAAATACCGTCCAATCCACTGGCTTTATTTACATCCAACCACCGCAAGGTTTAAAAGACGTAATTGTTTGTGATGCAGATCTCCGGCATGGAGATACAGCAATAAGTGAACTGGGGTAGTACGTTGTTGCTGATATCTATCTAGACGTGAATTCTCGGCAAAAAGAGAATCGAATAAGTCCACTTTCTCCTTAGCTGTATGTGCCAGGGAACCTATGTACTAGTATCTCAGTAGTGGCTAGTAACAGCAGGAACGCATCGGTGATGCCTAAGGTAATGCTAAATTGTCCATGGCCATTGATTTGCACTTATAATATATTATGTTATCATATAATTTTAACGTCGTTGCTATGCTTATGACGGAATAAATGTTTCTTTCTTTCTTTCAGTTACCATCAGATAGATGGCTCGTCTGCTCAATTAGCGAAAAATTATGTCTTCATTTTCTTTTAATGGTCACCATACGCTGAATACGCCTTGCAAACCGTTTATTAAAGGTTATAACTTCGTGGAAAAAGACTCATTTCAACTTGCAGACCTGTCTGATCTACGACTTATGCTTATCTTAGGGCTCGTAGGCTGTATTTCCAAATAAATAAGCTTGATCAAAAAATCCTATAATCAGCCTAAACAATATTTACATCTTCTTTTCTATAATGTGTTTTTAACCGACTTCAAAAAAGGAGGAGGTTCTCAATTCGACTGTATTTTTTTTTTTTTTTTTTATGTTTGTTATGTTTGTTGTTTTTTTTTTATGTGTGTTTATGTTGTTTTGTTTGTTGTTGTTATAACTTTGGACTGGGCGAACCGATTTTGATGATTTTTTTTTTAATCGAAAGCTGGTGGCTGTCATGTGGTCCCATATAAATTTTATTGAGATCTGACAATGGCATCCATGATAAAACCACATAAGTCGTAAATTTGTGTTAAGATGTGCGCGACAAATTGACGAATAACTCAATATCACGCCAACCGATTTCGATGATTCTTTTTTTAATCGAAAGCAGGCGCTTGTCATGTGGTCTCACATAAATTTGAACGAGATCTGACAACTATGTAGTTTTTGAGACTTTGAAGTCGGTTATTTTTTGTTAGTAAAATTTAGATTATTTCATGAACAGTCCTCAAACAGACAGGCTAACAAAATATAAAAATATATGTTGGCTGCAATATCTATAACAATTTTTTTCAGGCATTATACTTTTCTAAAATGATTTATAATAGAGATTTTCGGTAAAGATTAAATCAACAATCAATTTAAATTTTTAGATTTAAAGATAGCAACAAATTATCATTATAATATGTATAACGACAGTCTAGGCACGTTAAACAACACGTGTTTAACAATAAATCGAAAAAATCCAAATAAATCATATTATCTTTAATCCAGCATTATCAAATGAATATATACAGTCATAAGTTTCTTCTATTAAATTTCTAAACTTCATTATAAGCCTACATTAAAGTAAATACATAATTACTTAAAGTAAATACTTTGAAAAATGGTGGCATGATTTATATTAAAATAGTGATCGTCTAGTCAAAAAATTTATTTCCATTTTAGTCTAGGTAGACGAAAAGGCAATCAGGCCTGATGCTAAGTGGCCAACATCGTCTATAGAAATCGGCAACTTTAAAGAAGGCATCAAAAACAAGACGATTGGAGTTGCGTAATAATAAAGCGTACTGATGTATTTTTTACACTAGTTTCTAAATTAACGTTTACAACAATATATAACATACTTTAATCAATTAACAAATCTGTAACAGGTATCCAAAGTGAAACATTAGATGAAAACAATTTAACTAGATAAGAACAATGAAAACTATATACTGGTGTTATATTATGTTCAACAATGTCAAACAATAAAATATCACTAAGGTTAAAGTTATTAAACAAAAAATAAGACTCATATAGAACTTGTATGTTTATTAACCTAAAAAAATCAGGAAATAAAGCAAAAATAAACGTTACAATTAAGGAGATTCAAGTTCAACTAAATGCAAAATGTCATCATCAAATCAATAGGTTATAAAGATGCGGCCTCAGTTGAAAAGACTAGTTGTGCTTGTAAACTTGCAAGCTTCGTCGGAGAGGTCATTCTGCACAAGTTTGGAAGCATCCAATCCCTTAATGTTTGCAAAGACCTTGTCTACAGCAGTCTTCGCTTCAGCCTCCAGCACCTTTCCTCTTGATAAAATCCAGAGGAAATCTGTTGAAGAAAATGAAGTTATCAATAATTTTATTCATATTTTAATCCCCGCTAATTGCTTAGTAGTTAAAATGAGGTATTATCATAAGATAATCGTATTAGATTCGATACAGACGAAATAAACTATTTGCTATACATTTTGAAAATATTCTTCAAAAACAAAAAAAAATATTTTTCGTAAATGTACAGTAATGACCTAACATCCATGCCACTAGCGATATGTGTAAATTCTAGTGCAGGGGAGGATTAGAACGAATAAAACCTTCAGCCATTCACCTTCAAACCTTAAAAAAGAAAATGCGCAGTTTACTCACAAACAAAATATTTCGTCATTAATTTTGCTGAGCAATTCCGTATCATCGAAGCTTTATCAAATATGATATCAGTATGACATACTATAACATCATAGTGATCGTTTGCGATTATTTTGAATGAATTTCCAATTTTCGACTACCACAAAATTCGAGGTTATTGCCTATAACTACTTTTTAACAAAAAATAAAACCAACGAAAAAAAAACTGAAAAGCAAAAAATAAAATAAACCTTTTAGTATTATAAATTAAGATCCGAAATTAACAGTAAATAAATAATTTTGAGACCGTGCCAAACAAACAACCAAAATTAATTACATAAAATTCATAATATTATGAGGGCAGCGGCATGCGATGCACACGGCAGCAGCAGCGTGGCGCACATCTTTTCGCTGTTTGTTTTTTCATTGGTTTGGCACCGCCTCAAAATTATTTATTTACTGTTAATTTCGGATCTTAATTTATGATACTAAAAGGTTTATTTTATTTTTTGCTTTTCAGTTTTTTTTCGTTGGTTTTATTTTTTGTTAAAAAGTAATTATTTTTTAATTTTTAGTTGCTATAATACTTATAATTAATAATAAATTATTGATTTTATGAATTATAGATTCAGTTACCAGGTAAAAATGTAGTAGATGAAATATCAATCATCCCCTATTTTCGTATCTTTAGGGTGGGAATAAAATTTTCAAAAAAATATGGGACCAATTTCAGGACATACCCTATCAAATAAAAAAAGAATCATCCAAATCGGACCACCCTGTGACGATTTCTGCGTGATCATACATAAAAAAAAAATATACGTGTCGAATTGAGAACCTCCTCCTTTTTTTTCGTCGGTTAAAAATTACTTGTAAGCTTTAAAAAGTTTTTTATACTCGTATAAAGGCAAAGTCATCGTCGCCCATAACCATCTACAAAGGTCCACAGAAAAAATACAAGCTTGATGAAGCTAGAAGGAGTATGATGGCTATCTAAACGGCTAATAATAATACGTATGAGTGGTGGACGCTGGGTGGTGCAGAGCAGAGACCAGTAACGTCACTGAAAGAACTAGCAGCACAGTATTTTCTTTTGTTGAAAGGCTTGCACCGAGGACGGTTGGCTGTGACTTAAAAACGAATGATGTGCTCAACGGAATTTTATGATGAGCATTTGAAAACCTAATGTGTATAGAATACATATAAACTCTAACTGGTTATATGTTCTTCTAACGCTAGTGTACTGCCTCTAACTGTTCTCTGTACATCCTGAAAGTTGACTGTTATATTAATGTTAAGCTATTTAGCATTAAATCTGCCAATTTTACCACTCTTCGGGGTTCAAATATTAAATAAATTTAATAACAAAGGCTTGTACATTTAAAGTATCCTTAGTGAAAAAGTAAAGAAGTCAGGGTGGGTACTAATAATATACTTAAATACAAATAATATAAATCCAATTTACTTTTATTAATGTTGCAAAATATTATGAAATGAACGAAATATTATCTTCTTTCGCTATCACATTTTGAAGGAATGATTTTTTGCGTGTATTAAAGTTGATATGAACATTTAAACTTACATGCCAACAATTTTAAAGCACTGACAGGATTTTTTGTCTTTAACCTTAATGGAAAAAGGTATTTAAATACGAGTATAACTTTGTTTTATATAAACGAGTGATAACTTTGTTTCACTTTCTTTTATTTTCGACATCGCACCGGTTGTGATGTTAAAATACTGATGTCCATGGGGGAAGATGTTCACCTACTGTCAGCTAGTGACGATCCACTTCGTCTTGTCGTTTTGGCTTATTTTCCACTTGCCAATAGAAGGAACATTTATCACATGTACGATGCATCATCACATAACACAGCACTTTACAATAATTAATTCTTCTTTCACCACTCCTGCATTAGTCAGCCGCCAACGTGTTTTGGCTGATGAGTTAATAGCCACTAATATTATATAATACATTCTCTTTCTGACTTTCTTATCTATTCTTTCATTATCGACAAGGCATTTCTGCGGTCTTTTAAAAGAAACCGTAGATGTAATATTTCGACTAAGCCCAAAAACTATTCAACAACTTACCTCGGTGAGTGTTCGTCTTAGGGTCAAATCTGCAGCTGTAAACAACAGCATAGCTGCTGTAGTCTATCGATAAGATGTACATAGTCGATTCACGGACAGCATCTGAAATAGATACAAATTTATTTACTTCTTTAAGGTCTTTATTAACTGTGTTCAATACACATATTGCATTTACTTGTATATTTCTGCAGGATTAATAACGTGTTTAAACTAGTTTGTCGCTGAATATTACTCTCTGTTATATTTTGTTAAATTCTGATGAAGGTGTGAATGCTTTGAGCAATTTTCAACAAATGGCAACAATGTTCACAAAAACAATAGAATGTTATCGTGTTGGTTAATGTTGCCCAGCAACAAACGCATAAAGAGCTACAAACGCATTGTCAAAGCCAAGCTCTGCAGCTGCAACCACGTTCAAATTTTACCTACAGTTTATACAAAATGTTTCTTTACCTCTTACGTTAAGACTACAAAGAATTATGCCAGCGTTATTGCCATCAGCCTGCAGCTTGGCTGTTCCTTCGACGGTTTTCTGTACTCCATTGACGATGTTGGCGTTCTTCACCTTCACCACATCACCCTCAGGAGTGTACTCCGTTTGGGGACACGTGCCAGGACCCTGATTTTCAGCCGGATATTTGGAGATCTCGTACCATTTGCCAAAGTACTGAAAACATAAAAACATTTAATTGTTAAAATTTTAGGTGTTAAAATACTTATGTACATTCGGCAAAAGAATTAGGTATGCAGGACATGAAACAAATCGTCAGATAATTATCGAACTATTTATTTTGTTTTATATAATTTGGTATAATATTAATGATATTATAGTAAGTTGTTTCTGTTGCAATTCATATTTAATTTAGTTTGTAGTAATGTGAACGCCTTCGTTGTTTTCCCACTGCCCAAAGTTTGACTAGCAGAGAATGCTTTTAGCATTTAGTCCGCCTTTTGTTCTTATACATTTGTATGGTACAATAAAGACTAAATAAATAAATAAAACTATATACTATAATATTGTGTATAAAATTTTACCTTTCAACTGCGTTAAAGGGCATTTGTCCTTTTTAAGGTCTTTGAGAGGTCATAGAGTGATCGTTATATTACATTACGACAATAATAAGTTTCTATACACCAAAAAAATTGGCTATTAAAAGTGATAGATGACTTTAAAGCTAATTTTGATTAGGTTCAATTGTCGGACGGACGGACAGACGGATGAACGGGTGGACATGACGAAACCCTAAAAACGGCCTAAAATAGGCCTTTTATCGCATTGACGGTCAAACCTATATTCACAAAAATATTCAAATGTATCATTTTGTCTGTTGATTTTTTTAATTGAACATAGGTATACTGAAAACCTATTAATTATTACAATTGCCTAATTAACTTTCTTTCTAAATTGTGTTACGCACGCGCAACTTCTGCCCCATGATAAAAAATATTTCTGATATTTTTGCATAATAATTACCTACAACGTAATTACCTACAACATAATATTTGTAAATATTATTAACACGGCACATCTCAAATTACATCATATCTACAGTTAGTTCTGAATAGGATAGTAACAGTTGGATGACAACACGAGGACCACAGATAACCTATCTATCACAATTTAGCAGAGTTCATATTTTTTGTATAAATAATAATATCGTCTGTGCCGTGTTTTGTATAGATACTTGTGCATGATTCCCATGCCATGCAGACGTGGAGATGCTTGCTTATTAGCATCTATGCTTTTATCTTATTTGTATACAGGTTAATTAGTATTAATTAAAAAATCTAAAACCCGACTGCAAAACACACATTATATCCCTTTTTGAAGTCCTTATGATGAGTTCTTTAATTTAATTCCCATTTAAACAGTATTCAATTTATTTTTATTTTTTTGATATTTCAAACAATGGCACCTCACAGCCACTTTATTTGTTATTTCGAATTTCACTTATCTAAGAACACTTGGGCTGTCAAACACATCTAGCGATATTTTAATTATATAAATCGGTCCAGTGATTTGGAATAGAATATGAGTTAATAAGGAATATTACATAAATGCATACATACAAGATACGCGCGGAAAACATACCTAACTGTTCCTGGCATTTGGGTAAATTAAATATAGACCAATGAACAATTATAAATCTAGTATCTTTACTCAATTTTTAGACGAATCTTATTCGGTAAACCATTTTGGCACTTCTTTTATTGAAAAATGTATGTGAATTTGTTTTCATTGAAAAGTAATTTATTAAATTAGTTTAAAATAATGCTAATACTAAATAGAAATTAGTTTAGCCATTAAATGATTTTATCTTTAAATTATTTTATTTTGTGTTAGCCTAATTTTAAAATTACAAAGCACGATAAAAAATACATCAAGATTATTTACCAAATAGGACTCGTCTTAAAAAAGCTGAGTAAACAGGATGTTTTGCAACTAACTAGCGATAAATTATTTAAGGGCATAAAATATACATACTTACATAATGACAAAAAATGTAATTACAAAAAAAAATTGTATTGAGCTATTTTTTGCAGTATGACACAAAAATTAAAAAAAAAACAATTAAAATGTTGACAACATTGAGTATCAGATTTTTTTAATGATAAAAAATAATTTAAATTGCGGCCATTCTAAAAGAAAGAGGGTCAGATGTGGGTATTTTTGTCGACAAAATTAGGTATATTTTATGCCCTTAAATTATCGCTAGTTAGTTGCAACACAGAACATACTAACTGCAAATTGGTAAAAAAACCCTTAATTTTTGCTACTGATGTAAGAACTGGAATTAGATTTTTAACCCTAATGTTAAGTTTAGGGAAATTATCGAAGAATTAGAAACACGAGGGAAGCGACAGAAACAAACGTGGTAAACAATAAAAAATACTTACAGCAGTTAAATTAAAGTTTTCAACTGGCTTAAGTGCGGGACACTCGCCGGTATTACCACCACTGGCAGCTACGACCGTGAAGACTCCGAATAGTAAATACCACATGATGACAAGTTTCGACGTTGATCGTGCGTTGCGCGAGGAAGACTAACTTCCGTGGGTGCAAACCTACCCTTTTATACCACCAAGTAAAGGTCACGGGTCATCAAAAGGATTATAATTACTATCGTCTGCTCATGAAGATGTTCTAAAAACTATACCGTTAGGTATAAGAAATGTTGTTTCAATTACGTTTGTAGGTAGCGGTAATTGTTGTGTAATAATTTGAGTAAAAATGTACCTACAATTAGCTTTTGATTCATTGTATTTCTATTGCGCCTTCTCTTTTGCAAAATTCTTTTTCTGGATCTTTTGATGCATTTCCGTGATATCTTGGAATAGTATAGCGAGTCTATCAAACAGTAAATCATCATTAACATAATTCAATAATATGATAAACGCCGCGTGTAGCGATGGTTGCCATGTCGGATCGCCGTGCCAAGGGTTCCTGGGTTCGATTCCCAGCGGATATTTGAATAATGAGTTAAAATTTTTGTTCTCAGTCTGGGTATGTGTTTTCTTGTCTTTGTAATAATAATTAAAATAACTATGTTTCTTTGCAACAAAATTGGTACAGATATGTTGTTGTTATCTTAATCTTAATCCTCAATTTTAACCACAGTGTGGTATGCAAATATAAAAATACAATGTCAACATCAGTAATTCACCTTATTCGTGCAATCCAATCCAATTCAATTTATATTAATTCAATTTAATATTAATGTCAAATGTTCCAATGTTCGCAATGTAGGGTTCCGAAGTAGTAAGTTCATTGACTATTACTTATTAACTACTTATGATAACATGGCCGTGATAGTTTTCCTTGTAATTTCATTATATTACCTAGTTTTGAGAATTTCTTCAATCGTCCAACTCCAACCGTTTAGCCGGCAGGGGACACTTGACTCTAACCAAAATAAGCACTTTAAAGCCAAATCCATACTTACTATACTAATACTTACTAATACTAATATTATAAATGTGAAAGTGTGTTTGTTTGTTTGTCCGTCTTTCACGTCGCAACGAAGCTGTTATATGGTATGGTTTTTATGTGTGAAGATAGTGAGGAGGGTGGAGAGTAACGTAGGCTACTTTTGACCGCAGTAAAACATCCCCATGGGAAGATCGATTGTTTGTTAGTTGCTAGATATTTAGTTCCGGGTGTTGTTAATAGGTGGCGTTAGTAAAATTAATTTGCAAGTCACGCTATCAAATGATACATGTTTACTTAAGTCATAGGCAACTAAATGTAACTAAGTAAAAGTAAGTAGGATTTGTAAAAAATCGATCTCTACCGCGGGCGAAGCTGCGGGACGGACCCCTAATTCCAAAAATGGTCTTTGAAGACCCATAATATTTTTGAAAGACTTTTTCAACGATATGCCACACTATGGGATACGCGACTTATAAAAAATTCATCCTCACATTACTAGTAGGAGTGGTACCCTGAAAAAAATATTTTTCAATATTTTATTCTACGATTCTGGAGTTTTGATAAATATGTACGAGTAGTATCTATATCCATGCCAAATAACAGCTTTATAGCACCTAGGGTCTCGGCGCTTTGCTTCGGACAGATGGACGGACAGACGGACGGACGGACGGACATGACGGAACTTCCGATTTAATTCGGAACCCTAAAAAGGTACAAATAATATAATATTTTTATTTATAAGTCCTTATTTAACTGATTTTTTTTTTGAAAAAAAAATACCTCTTTTTATTTAATTTCGCAAAAAAGTTGGGAAAATGCCCTATGAATATTATTATTTTATAAATCATTATAAAATTACATGATATTACCTACAAAATCTCAAAAAAATGTTTGTAGTTATCTCAATCATTTACCGAACTACAAACTCTAGAAATATGCACCTCATTTTCGATAATAAGAAAAGTAGACTTTTAAAATCAGGCTATTGGAACATTTGAGTGTCTTACTCTCCAAAATACCTTTTGACCTTTGATAGAATAATTTTAAATGTAAGGAAAAAACAAAAAAAAGTGTAAATTCAAATCATTTATTTAAAAAAAAACAATAATTAATTCATAACGTTTTCGAAATGATCGCCATTGGTATTAATACAGGCTAAGGCTCTAAATGACATGCTTTGAGTCGTTCTTTGCACTTCCGATAGGTTCGCTCCTATTTATTCCTATAATGGCCAGGCTTTGTTGTTGCTATCATTTTGCATAGCAACCTTGACTTTTGCAATGTAAGTAGCAACAGTGCCAAAATATAATAATTCTAATCAACGCTTTGATTGACAACGCGTGAAATTTTCCATTCCTGTTAGTGCTTCAGAGATAAAATTAGGTACCTACAAATAATTAGTTACTATCACCCAGTCTTACGAACAGGGGTATAATTGCAAAATGGCAACTTTTCCGGTGCTTTTTAGTGTTTCATAAAAATTAAGTGGTATATCTACATATATGAATAAAACACAAAAAATGTGTGTAAGGATGTGCTTTATAGACTCTAAAACCATCCAACCGATATGCCTCAAACTTGTTTCCATATGAAAAGCAATAATCCGAAGGTGATTTGAGACCAGTAAAAAATACATTAGGTGCATTCGAACCATTGATAAAGTGGATTTTCCACTTTTCCCATTCATAAAGTTGAAGATAGGAATCAGTATAACATCAATTTGAATGGAGAAGCTTCAAGGCAGCACCCTGAAGAAAGTAAAAGATGCTTTGTCCAATTACACGGAGTTAGCAGAACTTCGGCAGACGTTCGTGCTTAAAGAATTCGTGAGGACCCTCGAAAACAGCTTATAAACGTGGCTCGGAAGTGTAATGGGCCTGTAGTTCTTCAAAAGGGCTTTATCGCCCTTCTTGAAGAACAGCGTCACCACACTTCTGCCCCACTCTGCGTTTTAGTGGCGTTGAATCTCACAAGATCGGCTTCGGCCCACTCGGACACAGCCCGAAGTGTGAGATTAACACGATCCACCATGGCTTTTCTTTCAGACTGAATTTCGTCCCGACTGGCCCTGAAACTTTGTAGGTATCTCTCTACCACTATGCTATCATCTTTATATCGGGCATAAGCAGGTAATTTATGTGTAGCAAGAATAGAGTGGCGGAGAGATCGGACCCCTCAGGAACTTCGGCATTTGTAGACATTGTTTCCGATGAACAACCATGGACTTCAACGCGGAAAGACCGGTCGCTCAGGAAGTCCTTTACCCAGTGGATAAGGCTTAGGGATATGCCGTAAGCTGGAAGCATGCTTAGAAGGACCTTATCAAAGGCTTTCGAGACGTCAAGGAAGACAGCAAGTGCCTCCCTATTTTTCTCGAGGGCCTCGCACAATATGTGTGTGGCACACGCTAGAAGATCTCCTGTTGACCAGTCTCGGTCGCTAAGGAGATCATTCTATTCTAGGTATGCCCTGAGGCGCCTGTTCAATGTACACTCCATCGTCTTGCAGAGTATGGAAGTAATTGAGAGAGGCCGATAGTTGGCGGGGTAAGCACGGCTACCTTTTTTGGGCACAGGCTGCACGTTGGCAAGCTTTAATTTAGATACTGATCCAGTCTCATTTGAGAGGCGGAACAGACGTGTCATCAGTACTGGAGACAACTCGGATGCAAATTTCTTAAATACTATCGCTGGAATACCGTCCAATCCACTGGCTTTATTTACATCTAACCACCGTAAGGTTTAAAAGACGTAATTGTTTGTGATGCAGATCTCCGGCATGGAGATACAGCAATAAGTCAACTGGGGTAGTACGTTGTTGCTGATATCTATCTAGACGTGAATTCTCGGCAAAAAGAGAATCGAATAAGTCCACTTTCTCCTTAGCTGTATGTGCCAGGGAACCTATGTACTAGTATCTCAGTAGTGGCTAGTAACAGCAGCAACGCATCGGTGATGCCTAAGGTAATGCTAAATTGTCCATGGCCATTGATTTGCACTTATAATATATTATGTTACCATAGAATTTTAACGTTGTTGCTATGCTTATGACGGAATAAATGTTTCTTTCTTTCTTTCACTTACCATCAGATAGATGGCTTGGCTCGTCTGCTCAATTAGCGAAACTTTACATAAAAATAATAAAATAATGAAAAAATTATGTTTTCATTTTCTTTTAATGGTCACCATACGCTGAATACGCCTCGCAAACCGTTTATTATATGTAGAACGACAGTCTAGGAACGTTAAACAACACGTGTTTAACAATAAATCGAAACAATCCAAATAAATCATATTATCTTTAATCCAGCATTACCAAATGCATACAGTCATAAGTTTCTTCTATTAAATTTCTAAACTTCATTATTAGGCTACATTAAAGTAAATACATAATTATTTAAAGTAAATACTTTTAAAAAATGGTGCCATGCTTTATATTACAACAGTGATCGTCTAGTTAAAAGTATGTTTTATTTCCATTTTAGTCTAGGTAGACGAAAAGGCAATCAGGCCTAATGGTAAGTGGCCAACATAGTCTATAGAAATCGGCAACTTTAAAGAAGGCATCAAAAACAAGAAGATTGGAGTTGCGTAATAATAAAGCGTAGTGATGTATTTTTTACGTTAGTTTCTAAATTAACGTTTACAACAATATACATAACATACTTTAATCAATTCACAAATCTGTAACAGGTATTCAAAGTGAAACATTAGATAAAAACAATTTAACTAGATAAGAACAATGAAAACTATATACTGGTGTTATATTATGTTCAACAATGTCAAACAATAAAATATCACTAAGGTTAAAGTTATTAAACAAAAAATAAGACTCATATAGGACTTGTATGTTTATTAACCTAAAAAAAATCAGGAAATAAAGCAAAAATAAACGTTACAATTCAGGAGATTCAAGTTCAACTAAATGCAAAATGTCATCATCAAATCAATAGGTTATAAAGATGCGGCCTCAGTTGAAAAGACTAGTTGTGCTTGTAAACTTGCAAGCTTCGTCGGAGAGGTCATTCTGCACAAGTTTGGAAGCATCCAATCCCTTAATGTTTGCAAAGACCTTGTCTACAGCAGTCTTCGCTTCAGCCTCCAGCACCTTTCCTCTTGATAAAATCCAGAGGAAATCTGTTGAAAAAAATGAAGTTTTCAATAATTTTATTCATATTTTAATCCCCGCTAATTGCTTAGTAGTTAAAATGAGGTATTATCATAAGATAATCGTATTAGATTCGATACAGACGAAATAAACTATTTGCTATACATTTTGAAAATATTCTTCAAAAACAAAAAAAATATTTTTCATAAATGTACAGTAATGACCTAACATCCATGCCACTAGCGACATATGTGTAAATTCTAGTGCAGGGGAGGATTAGAACGAATAAAACCTTCATCCATTCACCTTCAAACCTTAAAAAAGAAAATGCGCAGTTTACTCACAAACAAAATATTTCGCCATTAATTTTGCTGAGCAATTCCGTATCATCGAAGCTTTATCAAATATGATATCAGTATGACATACTATAACATCATAGTGATCGTTTGCGATTATTTTGAATGAATTTCCAATTTTCGACTACCACAAAATTCGAGGTTATTGCCTATAATTACTTTTTAACAAAAAATAAAACCAACGAAAAAAAAACTGAAAAGCAAAAAATAAAATAAACCTTTTAGTATTATAAATTAAGATCCGAAATTAACAGTAAATAAATAATTTTGAGACCGTGCCAGTCATCAGTCAGGCAAAGTCATCGTCGCCCATAACCATCTACAAAGGTCCACAGAAAAAATACAAGCTTGATGAAGCTAGAAGGAGTATGATGGCTATCTAAACGGGTAATAATAATACGTATGAGTGGTGGACGCTGGGTGGTGCAGAGTAGAGACCAGTAACGTCACTGAAAGAACTAGCAGCACAGTATTCTCTTTTGTTGAAAGGCTTGCACCGAGGACGGTTGGCTGTGACTTAAAAACGAATGATGTGCTCAACGGAATTTTATTATGAGCATTTGAAAACCTAATGTGTATAGAATACATATAAACTCTAACTGGTTGTATGTTCTTCTAACGCTAGTGTACTGCCTCTAACTGTTCTCTGTACATCCTGAAAGTTGACTGTTATATTAATGTTAAGCTATTTAGCATTAAATCTGCCAATTTTACCACTCTTCGGGGTTCAAATAATAAATAAATTTAATAACAATGGCTTTAACATTTAAAGTATCCTTAGTGAAAAAGTAAAGAAGTCAGGGTGGGTACTAATAATATACTTAAATACAAATAATATAGATCCAATTTACTTTTATTAATGTTGCAAAATATTATGAAATGAACGAAATATTATCTTCTGTCGCTATCACATTTTGAAGGAATGATTTTTTGCGTGTATTAAAGTTGATATGAACATTTAAACTTACATGCCAACAATTTTAAAGCACTGACAGGATCTTTTGTCTTTAACTTTACCACCTTAATGAAAAAAGGTATTTAAATACGAGTATAACTTTGTTTCATATAAACGAGTGATAACTTTGTTTCACTTTCTTTTTTTTTCGACATCGCACCGGTTGTGATGTTAAAATACTGATGTCCATGGGGGAAGATGTTCACTTACTGTCAGCTAGTGACGATCCACTTCGTCTTGTCGTTTTGGCTTATTTGCCACTTGCCAATAGAAGGAACATTTATCACATGTATGATGCATCATCACATAACACAGCACTTTACAATAATTAATTCTTCTTTCACCACTCCTGCATTAGTCAGCCGCCAACGTGTTTTGGCTGATGAGTTAATAGCCACTAATATTATATAATACATTCTCTTTCTGACTTTCTTATCTATTCTTTCATTATCGGCAAGGCATTTCTGCGGTCTTTTAAAAGAAACCGTAGATGTAATATTTCGACTAAGCCCAAAAACTATTCAACAACTTACCTCGGTGAGTGTTCGTCTTAGGGTCAAATCTGCAGCTGTAAACAACAGCATAGCTGCTGTAGTCTATCGATAAGATGTACATAGTCGATTCACGGACAGCATCTGAAATAGATACAGATTTATTTATTTCTTTAAGGTCTTTATTAACTGTGTTCAATACACATTTTGCATTTACTTGTATATTTCTGCAGGATTAATAACGTGTTTAAACTAGTTTGTCGCTGAATATTACTCTCTGTTATATTTTGTTAAATTCTGATGAAGGTGTGAATGCTTTGAGCAATTTTCAACAAATGGCAACAATGGCCACAAAAACAATAGAATGTTATCGTGTTGGTTAATGTTGCCCAGCAACAAACGCATAAAGAGCTACAAACGCATTGTCAAAGCCAAGCTCTGCAGCTGCAACCACGTTCAAATTTTACCTACAGTTAGGACAAAACGTTTCTTTACCTCTTACGTTAAGACTGCAAAGAATTATGCCAGCGTTATTGCCATCAGCCTGCAGCTTGGCCGTTCCTTCGACGGTTTTCTGTACTCCATTGACGATGTTGGCGTTCTTCACCTTACCTCAGGAGTGTACTCCGTTTGGGGGCACGTGCCAGGACCCTGATTTTCAGCCGGATACTTGGAGATCTCGTACCATTTGCCAAAGTACTGAAAACATAAAAACATTTAATTGTTAAAATTTTAGGTGTTAAAATACTTATGTACATTCGGCAAAAGAATTAGGTATGCAGGACATGAAACAAATCGTTAGATAATTATCGAACTATTTATTTTGTTTTATATAATTTGGTATAATATTAATGATATTATAGTAAGTTGTTTCTGTTGCAATTCATATTTATTTTAGTTTATAGTAGGTAATGTGACCACCTTCGTTGTTTTCCCACTGCCCAAAAGACCAAGTTGACTGGCAGAGAATGCTTTTAGCATTAAGTCCGCCTTTTGTTCTTATACATTTTTATGGTACAATAAAGACTAAATAAATAAATAAAACTATATACTATAATATTGTGTATAAAATTTAACCCGTCAACTGCGTTAAACGGCATTTGTCCTTTTTAAAGTCTTTACCTTTCCGAGCGTCTCATGAATTATGTCAATCTTCTCGAGTTATGAAAGTAAATTAGAATTCAGTGACATTTTTGTGGATATGTAAAGTGGGGATGAATTTTTTTTTCTGTTCAACCTCATAGAGTGATCGTTGGATAGGTTATATTACGACAATAATAAGTTTCTACAGACCAAAAAATTTGGCTATTAAAAGTGATCGATGACTTTAAAGCTAATTTTGATTAGGGTCAAGTGTCGGACGGACGGACAGACGGATGAACGGGTGGGCATGACGAAACCCTAAAAACGGCCTAAAATAGGCCTTTTATCGCATTGACGGTCAAACCTATATTCACAAAAATATTCAAATGTATCATTTTGTCTGTTGATTTTTCGAATTTCACTTATCTAAGAACACTTGGGCTGTCAAACACATCTAGCGATATTTTAATTATATAAATCGGTCCAGTGATTTGGAATAGAATATGAGTTAATAAGGAATATTACATAAATGCATACATACAAGATACGCGCGGAAAACATACCTGTTCCTGGCAGTTGGGTAAATTAAATATAGACCAATGAACAATTATAAATCTAGTATCTATACTTAATTTTTAGACGAATCTTATTCGGTAAACCATTTTGGCACTTCTTTTATTGAAAAATGTATGTGAATTTGCTTTCATTGAAAAGCAATTTAAATTAGTTTAAAAAAGCTGAGTAAACAGGATGTGTTGCAAGTTGCAACTAACTAGCGATAAATTATTTATTTAAGGGCATAAAATATACATACTTACATAATGACAACATCCTTGTCAAACAATGTAATTACAAAAAAAATTGTATTGAGCTATTTTTTGCAGTATGACACAAAAATTTAAAAAAAACAGTTAAAATGTTGACTACATTGAGTATCAGATTTTTTTTTAATGATAAAAAATAATTTAAATTGCGGCCATTCTAAAAGGAAGAGGGTCAGATGTGGGTATTTTTGTCGACAAAATTAGGTATATTTTATGCCCTTAAATTATCGCTAGTTAGTTGCAACACAGAACCTACTAACTGCAAATTGGTATAAAAACCCTTAATTTTTGCTACTGATGTAAGAACTGGAATTAGATTTTTAACCCTAATGCTAAGTTTAAGGAAATAATCGAAGAATTAGAAACGCGAGGGAAGCGACAGAAACAAACGTGGTAAACAATAAAAATACTTACAGCAGTTAAATTAAAGTTTTCAACTGGCTTAAGTGCGGGACACTCGCCGGTATTACCACCACTGGCAGCTACGACCGTGAAGACTCCGAATAGTAAATACCACATGATGACAAGTTTCGACGTTGATCGTGCGTTGCTCGAGGAAGACTGACTTCCGTGGGTGCAAATCTACCCTTTTATACCACCAAGTAAAGGTCACGGGCCATCAAAAGGATTATAATTACTATCGTCTGCTCATGAAGATGTTCTAAAAACAATACCGTTAGGTATAAGAAATGTTGTTTCAATTACGTTTGTAGTTAGCAGTAATTGTTGTGTAATAATTTGAAAAAGAAGGTAGCTACCATTAGCTTTTGATTCATTGTATTTCTATTGCGCCTTCTCTTTTGCAAAATTCTTTTTCTGGATCTTTTGATGCATTTCCGTGATATCTTGGAATAGTATAGCGAGTCTATCAAACAGTAAATCATCATTATCATAATTCAATAATATTATGATAAACGCCGCGTGTAGCGATGGTTGCCATGTCGGATCGCCGTGCAAAGTGTTCCTGGGTTCGATTCCCAGCGGATATTTTAATAATGAGTTTAAATTTTTGTTGTCAGTTTGGGTATGTGTTTTCTTGTCTTTGTTATAATAATAATAATAATATGCAATAAAATTGGTACAGATATAATGTTGTTATCTTAATCTTAATCCTCAATTTTAACCACAGTGTGGTATGCAAATGTTACCGGATATCTGTATAATGCAGGTATTCAGCACAATCCCTAGGCACTGTGAATAATACCTGGGTCGTTTTGGCAATGTATTAAATGATATTAATATTATTCACCATTACATACTTTACCTAGGTAATGTATACGTTTCCGAGCTACTATACAGAATACCTACAGGTCCACCGGCAATGAATAAAATTAATAGATTTGGGTATGTGTATTCGATGAACTGTCATCGAATGGCAATTCATCGAATGACAATTCACCGAATTGTAATTTTTCTTGTTTAAAAGATTTAAAGATTATATTATAAACAGAAACAATTTAATGCTTTTTATAACTTTTTTGTATTTCTTATTTTTTGATCAATAACAATTAAACATTTTTCCGTACATAAAAATTTTAGGTTTACTTTCTTCCTTGAATCATTTTTTTTTCAAAACGTTTACGTTAGTGACAGAAACGAATCGCTGCAAAACCGACTCCACTTAGTCTTGTTTGCCCTACCCCTGGAGTGTAATGTAAACCCGCGTAGGCGCGGAGGGGCGAGGCGGCCCGCGAGCTAAGGAGCAGGTGGTTTTAATGCTCGCCGCAGCAGCTGAGGCTGGCCGGCACAGCCGGCCAGCAAGCCGAAGCTGCGGTGGTGAGCATTAAAAGCATCTGCGACGATAAGCTCGCGTGGGACCGCCGGAGCCCCGCAGCGCCGGAGCCGTGACAGAAACTGTGCTTGCTGCATGTTGCATTCTGCTTACGTTTAATGCTGCCTTTCAAGGATGGGTGACATTTGAAATAATAAAAAAATATTTATTAATGATCATATGAAAATTATATCATTCGATTCGGCCAATTGTGATTCGATATTTTGTAATTCGATATATTGTCATTCGATGAACTGTCATTTGATTAATTGTTTTCGATGAAATGTTAATTCGATTAATTGTGTTTTCGATGAAATGTTCATTCGATTAATTGTGATTTTGATGAAATGTCGATTCGATTATTTGTAATTCGATGAAATGTGACCGACGAAATGTTTTCGATGATTTTTCCGCAAATCGTAGTGTTTGCGCAACTTTGTAAGAATTCCATGTATCGTTGCAGCAGCTTAAGCCTTTGGTTCAATGCACCGCCAAAAGTTGGGGTTTTTACCTTAACTCGTAACAACTGAAGGCGATCGGTATATTCTTAATGGACGTTATGAAAAGTAGAACTCGGGTGAGCGGGCTCCTGGTACGTGCGGTAAATATACCTACACGTATCTTAGTCTTAGAATTCCACAAGATTGGCCGTGCCCCACTCGGATACAGCCCAAATTGTGAGATTTATACGTTTCACCACCACTCTGCTATCATCTGCGTACCCATAGACAATAGGCATGAGCGGGTCATTACTATGTACAAAGAAGAAATCCCAAACCTAGCCGATAAGGACAGAGGATATGTCGGAGCTGGAAGCTTGCTTAAATGTAAGAATGCCAAAGTTTGGGTTTGGCAGCCAAAACCATTTGTGCCAAGAACACTGCCTGCCCTCACGTCTCGCTTCTCTCCCACTTGTTGTCTTTTACACACATTACCAATTACGCATGGAGTATTGTATAGAATGCCTGGGCGAAGTATGAAATAAATAATATTCGAAACGTTACCTGAACGTTTTAGATATTCTATAAATTGCCTAGGTATTGTATAGAGTGCTGAATTATATAGATATCCGGTAACACAAATATAAAAATAAAATGTCAACATCAGTAATTCACCTTATTTATGCAATCCAATCCAATTCAATTTATATTAATTCAATTCAATATTAACGTCAAATGTTCCACGCGCAATGTAGGGTTCCGAAGTAGTAAGTTCATCGACTAATACTTATTAACTACTTATGCTAACATAGACATGATTGTGTTCCTTGTATTTTCATCATATTACCTAGTACCTCACATTACTAGTAGGGGAGGTACCCTGAAAAAAATGTTTTTCAATATTTTATTCTACGATTCTGTAGTTTTAATATATATGTACGAGTAGTATTATCCATGCCAAATTACAGCTTTCTAGCACCAAGGATCTCGGCGCTTTGCTTCGGACAGATGGACGGACAGACGGACTGACGGACGGACATGACGGAACTTCCGATTTAGTTCAGAACCCTAAAAAGGTACAAATAATATAATAGGTTTATTTAAAAGTCCTTATTTAACTGAATTAAAAAAAATAGCTCTTTTTATTTAATTTCGCTAAAAAGTTGGGAAAATACCCTATGAATATATTTTATTTCATAAATCATTATAAAATTACATGATATTACCTACAAAATCTCATATAAATGTTTGTAGTTATCTCAATCATTTACCGAACTACTAACTAATTATGCACCTCATTTTCGATAATAAGAAAAGTAGACTTTTAAAATCAGGCTATTGGAACATTTAAGTGTCTTACTGTCAAAAATACCTTTTGACCTTTGATAGAATAAATTTAAATGTAAGGAAAAAACAAAAACAAGTGTAAATTTAAATCATTTATTAAAAAAAAATTCATAACGTTTTCGAAATGATCGCCATTGGCATTAATACAGGCTAAGGGTGGCCACTCACGGTTGCGCCATTTGGCGTGGCTCCAAATGACATATGTCAAAATGGATGGATCCCAAACATGATTCACACTCACGATCATTCCAATTCTCTTTCATTTGCGCGTTTGAACTAATCGAAAGACATTGACATGACGTTGCGTTCGGAAGCCATTTTTTTACACAAAATTAAACAATGACTTTTGGAACTGTCTCCTTCGTTCGACGTCTCGGCGCGAAATGAACAAAAAATGGATGTGGGTTTGCGCATTCACGATCCGTCAGCGCGATGTTGCGGCGTGACGCCATGGCGCGATTGGAAATCCAGAGTTTTATATCACGCCATCAGTTTACACATTTACGATCAAATTTTGGCTGTATATCACGCCATTTGACGCGATGGACTGACCGTGAGTGACCACCATAAGGCTCTAAATGACATCCTTTGAGTCGTTCTTTGCACTTCCGATAGGTTCGCTCCTATTTATTCCTATAATGGCCAGGCTTTGTTGTTGCTATCATTTTGCATAGCAACAGTGCCAAAATATAATAATTCTAATCAACGCGTTGATTGACAACACGTGAAATTTTCCATTCCTGTTAGAGCTTCAGAGATAAAATTAGGTACCTACAAATAATTATTATCGCCCAGTCTTACGAACAGGGGTATAATTGCAAAATGGCAACTTTTCAGGTGCTTTTTAGTGTTTCATAAAAATTAAGTGGTATATCTACATGTATGTATAAAACACAAAAAATGTCTGAACGGATGTGCTTTATAGACTCTGAAACCATCCAACCGATATGCCTCAAACTTGTTTCCATATGAAAAAGCAATAATTCTAAGGTGATTTAAGACCAGTAAAAAAATACATAAGGTGCATTCGAACCATTGATAAAGTGGATTTTCCACTTTTCCCATTCATAAATTTGAAGATAGGAATCAGTATAACATCAATTTGAATGGAGAAGCTTCAAGGCAGCAACCTGAAGAAAGTAAAAGATGCTTTGTCCAATTACACGGAGTTAGCAGAACATCAGCAGTCGTTCGTGCTGAAAGAATTCGTGAGCACCCTTGAAAACAGCTTATAAACGTGTCTCAGAAGTGCAATGGGCCTGTAGTTCTTTAAAAGGGCTTTATCGCCCTTCTTGAAGAACAGCGTCACCACGCTTCTGCTCCACTCTGCGTTTTTGTGGCGTTGAATCTCACAAGATCGGCTTCGCCCCACTCG
This sequence comes from Thymelicus sylvestris, assembly GCA_911387775.1. Classification (NCBI taxonomy): domain Eukaryota; kingdom Metazoa; phylum Arthropoda; class Insecta; order Lepidoptera; family Hesperiidae; genus Thymelicus; species Thymelicus sylvestris. The sequence continues at coordinate 3,145,240 of OU426905.1, forward strand.
GACACAGCCCGAAGTGTGAGATTAACACGATCCACCATGGCTTTTCTTTCAGACTGAATTTCGTCCCGACTGGCCCTGAAACTTTGTAGGTATCTCTCTACCACTATGCTATCATCTTTATATCGGGCATAAGCAGGTAATTTATGTGTAGCAAGAATAGAGTGGCGGAGAGATCGGACCCCTGAGAAACTCCGGCATTTGTAGACATCGTTTCCGATGAGCAACCATGGACTACAACGCGGAAAGACCGGTCGCTCAGGAAGTCCTTTACCCAGTGGTAAGTCTAGGGGATATGCGGCTGCCGTAAGCTGGAAGCTTGCTTAGAAGGCTAGCGTACCAGACCTTATCAAAGGCCTTCGAGACGTCAAGGAAGACAGCAATTGCCTTCCTATTTTTCTCGAGGGTCTCGCACAATATGTGTGTCGCATACGCTAGAAGATCTCCTGCTGACCAGTCTCGGCGGAAACCGTACTGCCGGTCGCTAAGGAGATCATTCTGTTCTAGGTATGCCCTGAGGCGCCTGTTCAATATACAGTCCATCATCTTGCAGAGTATGGAGGTAATTGAGATAGGGCGATAGTTGGCGGGGTTAACACGGCTACCTTTTTTGTGGGCACAGGCTGAACGTTGGCAAGCTTTCAGAATTTAGGCACTGATCCAGTCTCAACTGACAGGCGGAACAGACGTGTCATCAATACAGGAGACAACTCGGATGCAAATTTCTTAAATACTATCGCTGGAATACCGTCCAATCCACTGGCTTTATTTACATCCAACCACCGCAAGGTTTAAAAGACGTAATTGTTTGTGATGCAGATCTCCGGCATGGAGATACAGCAATAAGTGAACTGGGGTAGTACGTTGTTGCTGATATCTATCTAGACGTGAATTCTCGGCAAAAAGAGAATCGAATAAGTCCACTTTCTCCTTAGCTGTATGTGCCAGGGAACCTATGTACTAGTATCTCAGTAGTGGCTAGTAACAGCAGGAACGCATCGGTGCTGTCTAAGGTAATGCTAAATTGTCCATGGCCATTGATTTGCACTTATAATATATTATGTTACCATAGAATTTAAACGTTGTTGCTATGCTTATGACGGAATAAATGTTTCTTTCTTTCTTTCACTTACCATCAAATAGATGGCTCGTCTGCTCAATTAGCGAAAATTAACATAAAAATAATAAAATAATGAAAAAATTATGTCTTCATTTTCTTTTAATGGTCACCATACGCTGAATACGTCTTGCAAACCGTTTATTAAAGGTTATAACTTCGTGGACAAAGACTCATTTTAACTTGCAGACCTGTCTGATCTACGACTTATGCTTATCTTAGGGCTCGTAGGCTGTAGGCTAACTTAGGGATCATACCAAATTACTGAGAAAGTTTCACAACTCAACGATGCAACCGGAGATGTGCAACTTATAGATCTTAATTAGGTCTTACAGCTTGTTGCAGCTTAGTAGACACATCACTGTCATCTAGACACGTAATTATGTATCCCATCAAAAACATGAATGTAAATTAAAAGCCAATTTAAAAAAAAAAGAATTGAGATCTAAATGGGTGCCAAGTTCTTTGTAGAAAAGCCTAAAATTTTAGTCGCAAGAACAGTTAAATTTCTCGATTTTTGGACGTTAATATCTAAATAACCGTTTGAGATGTGTTTATGAAATTTGGAAGACGTATGTATTTTGCAAGTCTTAATAAATGAGCCAAATTTGACAGGTTTATGTTGAACAGTTTTTGAGTTATGAGGTGGTCAAAAGTGGCTCCAAATGGTTCGTGTAATATTATATATTACACGGTGCTGCTCGCCAATGTTAGCTAGAAAATTGGCTGACACGCTCCGCGTGTCTAGATACAGATGTCTGTGATTTTCTACGACGGCAACCAACTACCTACTTCGTTTCTTGAATCCTTAGCGGAAATAAAAACATTTATTTCTAACCTTTATCAATTCACATCACAATTGGTTAAGCAGTTTTTTGCAAACTCTTTGCCCAAACATCCAAGCAGAGAATAATTTCCAAATAATTAAGCTTGATCAAAAAATCCTATAATCAGCCTAAACAATATTTACATCTTCTTTTCTTTAATGTGTTTTTTCATGAACAGTCCTCAAACAGACAGGCTCCTAACAAAATATAAAAATATATGTTGGCTGCAATATCTATAACAAATTTTTTCAGGCATTATACTTTTCTAAAATGATTTACAATAGAGATTTTCGGTAAAGATTTAATCAACAATCAATTTAAATTTTGATTTAATAAAGATAGCAACACTAATTTGTTGCATCATTATAGAACGATAGTCTAGGCACGTTATACAACACGTGTTTAACAATAAATCGAAACAATCCAAATAAATCATATTATCTTTAATCCAGCATTATCAAATGAATACAGTCATAAGTTTCTTCTATTAAATTTCTAAACTTCATTATTAGGCTACATTAAAGTAAATACATAATAACTTAAAGTAAATACTTAGAAAAATGATGGCATGATTTATATTAAAATAGTGATCGTCGAGTCAAAAGTGTGTTTTATTTCCATTTTAGTCTAGGTAGACGAAAAGGCAATCAGGCCTGATGGTAAGTGCCCAACATCGTCTAGATAGAAATCGGCAACTTTAAAGAAGGCATCCTAAACAAGACGATTGGAGTTGCGTAATAATAAAGGGTACCGATGTATTTTTCACGTTAGTTTCCAAATTAACGTTTACAACAATATACATAACATACTTTAATCAATTAACAAATCTGTAACAGGTATTCAAAGTGAAACATTAGATAAAAACAATTTAACTAGATAAGAACAATGAAAACTATATACTGGTGTTATATTATGTTCAACAATGTCAAACAATAAAATATCACTAAGGTTAAAGTTATTAAACAAAAAATAAGACTCATATAGAACTTGTATGTTTATTAACCTAAAAAAAATCAGGAAATAAAGCAAAAATAAACGTTACAATTCAGGAGATTCAAGTTCAACTAAATGCAAAATGTCATCATCAAATCAATAGGTTATAAAGATGCGGCCTCAGTTGAAAAGACTAGTTGTGCTTGTAAACTTGCAAGCTTCTTCGGAGAGGTCATTCTGCACAAGTTTGGAAGCATCCAATCCCTTAATGTCTGCAAAGACCTTGTCTACAGCAGTCTTCGCTTCAGCCTCCAGCACCTTTCCTCTTGATAAAATCCAGAGGAAATCTGTTGAAGAAAATGAAGTTTTCAATAATTATATTCATATTTTAAACCCCGCTAATTGCTTAGTAGTTAAAACGGGGCATTGTCATAAGATAATTGTATTAGATTAGATACAGACGAAATAAACTATTTGCTATACATTTTTCAAATATCCTTCAAAAACAAAAAAATATTTTTCGTAAATGTTCAGTAATGACCTTACATCTATGCCACTAGCGACATAAGTGTAAATTCTAGTGCAGGGGAGGATTAAAATGAATAAAACCTTCAGCCATTCGTTTACTCACAGACAAAATATTTCGTCATTAATTTTGCTGAGGAATTCCGTATCATCGAAGCTTTATCAAGTATTATATCAGTATATTATATGACATACTATAACATCATAGTGATTTTTTGCGATTATTTGGAATGAATTTCCAATTTTCGACTACCACAAAATTTGAGCCTAAAATTACTTGTAAGCTTTAAAGAATTTTTTATATAAAAGCAAAGTCATCGTCGCCCATAACCATCTACAAAGGTCCACAGAAAAAAATACAACTCTTCGGGGTTCAAATATTAAATAAATTTAATAACAAAGGATTGTTAGTTTAAAGTATCCTTAGTGAGAAAGTAAAGAAGTCAGGGTGGGTACTAATAATATATTTACTTTTTAATAATGTTGCAAAACATTATGAAATGAACGAAATATTATCTACATTCGCTATCACATTTTGAAGAAATGATAATTTTTGCGTGTATTAAAGTTGATATGAACATTTAAACTTACATGATTAAGACAGAACTTAGTAGTATTAATGCACAGACAGGATTTGATGTCCTTAACTTTACCACCTTAATGAAAAAAGGTATAGGAACTAGATTGAACTAAACGAGTGATAACTTAGTTGCACTTTCTTTTTTCTTGACAACGCACCGTTTATGCTTGTGATGTTAAAATACTGATGTCCATGGGTGACGATGGTCACTTACTGTCAGCTAGTGACAATCCACTTAGTCTTGTCGTTTTGGCCTATTTGTGACTTGCCAATAGAAGGAACATTTATCACATGTATGATGCATCGTCACATAACACAGCACTTTACAATAATTAATTCTTCTTTCACCACTCCTGCATTAGTCAGCCGCCAACGTGTTTTGGCTGATGAGTTAATAGCCACTAATATTATATAATACATTTTCTTTCTGACTTTCTTATCTATTCTTTCACTATCGGCAAGGCATTTCTGCGGTCTTTTAAAAGAAACCGTAGATGTAATATTTCGACTAAGCCCAAAAACTATTCAACAACTTACCTCGGTGAGTGTTCGTCTTAGGGTCAAATCTGCAGCTGTAAACAACAGCATAGCTGCTGTAGTCTATCGATAAGATGTACATAGTCGATTCACGGACAGCATCTGAAATAGATACAAATTTATTTATTTCTTTAAGGTCTTTATTAATATTATTTCTGCATAATAACGTGTTTAAACTAGTTTGTCGCTGAATCTTTGTTATATCTTGTTAAATTCTGATGAAGGTGTGAATTCTTTGAGCAATTTTCAACAAATGGCAGCAATGGTCACAAAAACAATAGAATGTTATCGTGTTGGTTAATGTTACCCAGCTATTATTACTTTTTCTTTTACTTGTTTTTTATTGATCTATGATTCAACAACTGCATTATTTATTTTTCGCGATATTAGATAGATCTTCAGATCATATGAGTCACACGAATACTTGATTTTTTATCTTAATCCTTTGATATTTGTTTGTATTTATTTCGTTCACGATTTAAGAATTTGGAAAGTTGATAACATTTTTGATGAAGTAGACGATACATGCAATATGGCGATGATAATAATTGTGATCTAAAACCACTACGAACAAAATAAGGAGCGTTTTCGAAACAATTTCTTTAACCCGTTGTTTATGAGCTACAAATACATTGTCAAAGCCAAGCTCTGAAGCTGCAACCACGTTTAAGTTTTACCTACAGTTTGGACAAAATGTTTCTTTACCTTTTACGTTAAGACTGCAAAGAATTATGCCAGCGTTATTGCCATCAGCCTGCAGCTTGGCCGTTCCTTCGACGGTTTTCTGTACTCCATTGACGATGTTGGCGTTCTTCACCTTCACCACATCACCCTCAGGAGTGTACTCCGTTTGGGGGCACGTGCCAGGACCCTGATTTTCGGCCGGATACTTGGAGATCTCGTACCATTTGCCGAAGTACTGAAAACATAAAAACATTTGATTGTTAAAATTTTAGATGTTAAAATAGTTATGTACAGTCGGCAAAAGAATTAGGTACGCAGGGCATGAAACAAAAACTTTCGATAATGTTTAATATTAGATAATGTTTGTGTTATAATCAATTTAAAATGGTAGGTATGATTTTACATTGATAGTAACCCAAAAAATCTGTAATATTAAATAATACCGAACGTTTTTTTAATGCTCTGCATAAAGCAGTAATTAATGGACGCCGCCTAAGGAAAAATTTCCTTTGCCTTTTCTATATTTCTTTACCTTTCCTTTTTTCCTATAGATAGATAAACGCACAGAATACAAACCAAAAACTTTAATTACCACAACCGGAAGCGTACAAACTGATCAAAGCAAGGTAACAAAATACTCAAATTCATACAAATTGCCTACTGAACCATGCGAACAATTTATATTTACAATTTACATGCACTGCGCATTCGAGATCTGTGGTTCGGAACGATGCTTTGTAGTGCAACCTTCACGCTCCGCGAAGTTAATTGATAACTCATTCAATTCAGCTCAATAATTCGATTCAGTTCAATCATTCACTTTATGGGATTGCCGGAACGTCGATTGTGACGATTCGGTCACCGCGCTTGTCCAATTAACGCTTTCGGTGCTCAATTAGCGTCGTTAGCGAGCTGTTCAACACCGAATTAGCGCTTTTTCAAAGTGTTCGGTAAGTCTAGAGTTTTCATTACATTCTAGGTAATTATAATGTAGCAAATCAATAGTGTCCGACCGAAGGTGCAATTCTGGCCGAAGCCGAAGCCGAAGCCGATTAATCGGTATTCACCAAAACCTTCGGCCGAAGCCGAAGCCGAAGCCGAAGGTGTCATTGACCTTGACAATTACGATAGTTACTTTGATCTCAGAATATACTAGATACATATTTTGAGAGCTTCAGAGATTTAGCCCAATAACGAGCCGAGTGACCAACATATACAAGTAGGTAATAAAATATTGTCAAAAATAAAAGTTTCAAATATACAATGTTAATTAAATATTTATTTACTTTTAACAAAAATAATCAAATAAAATCAGTCACATTTTTTTAATTATCAGACGAACACAAAATATTTCTATAAAATACCTAATTGAGCAAAGTTTAACGCTTTTTCAATATCTATTTTTTACATATATTTTTTTGGAATTTTTGAGAAAATTAAATACTTATAAGTAATTTCTTAGGATAATTAAGTTAAACTTGTTTTGAGTCGTTTAGTTTAGGTACTAACTGCGATTCGTTTGGGCCGGTGCGGCGGCGCGGCGAAACTCTGCTGCTCTGCACACTCTCCGTCTCGCTCTAGCATCGTTCAGTAAATTTCAATATTTGACAACTAGCAAACCTTCGGCTTCGGCCAAACCTTCGGCAAATTTTTGGCCGAAGCCGAAGATTTTGCCGAAGGTGCTTTTTTGGCCGAAGGTGGCCGAAGCCGAAGCTTCGGTCGGACACTACAAATCAACAACCCATAATTGTCCCACTGCTGGGCTCGGGGTCTCCTCTCACAATGTGAGGGGTATTAGGCCATAGTCTACCACGCTGGCCAAGTGCGGATTGGTAGACTTCACACACCTTCGAGAACTTTATAGAGAACTCTCCGGTGTGCAGGTTTCCTCACGATGTTTTCCTTCACCGAAGTAAGTGATAATTAACTTGTAATACGCACATAATATTTGAAAATTAGAGGTGCGTGCCAGGGTTTGAAATCGGGCCCCTTCGTACGGGAGACCAACGTTCTACCGCTAGGCTATCACTGCTTATAATGTAGTAGTCATCAATAAATATAATAAAACTGTAACGAATCGATATCTGTACTTGGAAGACATTTGAGAAAACGTGAACGTTAACATCATAGATCCTTTTAATATTGATATTTAGATTTTTTCTGTTTGTTAGTTTGTCTCTTGGTCGATGCGTTTCTTCCGGCTAATCTCAGGAACGGCAGTACAGATTAAGATGTAGTTTTCACTGATGTGTTGTAGTGAACTTGGGTTAATATTTTTAATGTTTGTTTTATTCAATCGGTTCACAAATAAAAATGTTATAACTGTGTCTAATCCAGGCAACAATTCCGTACTCGGGATGGGCTAGGAACATTAAATAAATGAAACCGTTTAAGTCCGAACTATACCTATTGCCTATGTTATTATCTAATCTTAGTAATAAATAAAGTGTCTTTTTTCTATTCTATATATATCTTTAAATTGTATCTATAAAGTATCTATATAAATATCTTTAAATCTATAAATTATCTATCTAAGAATCTATAAATTTAAAATTATCTGCTTTCGAAATCACAGGTTGAATTTGATTAATTTGATCAAACATATCTAGTATTTTTTTAGCATAGAACATAAACTTTATTCTTTATCCTAAGGGTTATCAAGTTACTAGCCCGACCCGTGCGAATTTATTTCAAACATAAGTATGCTATAAAATATTCTCAGTAAAAGCCTTTTTTCAGTAGGTATTCCCCAACACATGAAGAACCTCTATACAATCTTTGGCTATGGCTGCTTTTTTATGGAAATAGGCGGCATACGAGCTGACGATCCACCTGATGATAAGTGACTATCGTCGCTCATGGACATCAGCGACGCCAAAGGGATCACTGATACGTTGCCGGCCCGAAAAAAGAAAAGAAAGAAAGTACTGTCTCTTAAGCCCACAGCCGGAACACGACGAGTCGTTTGGCACCTGTCTCAACCAAGAGAGTGGTAGATAAATATCCAGGTAGATGTCATGGAGAAAGAACAAGTATTAATGGACTATTAAAATCAATGCTACCAATATAATCACTTCGGGACGCCCTACCCCAAGTGAGACGGATTTAGTCGCCTCTTACGACACCCATCCGTCGTGGGATAAGCGTTACTATTCTAAGCAGGCCCAATACGGCTGTGCCTTGTTTATTAATGTTACTAGCTTTTTATTAAGTACCTATCTGGACTTAAATTCTATGCCAGAGTGGTCCAAATTAAAACAACTATCATTACCGTAAAATAATCTGAGCTACCTAAATATATTATTGGTATACATTTGGCCTGGCCTTCACAATCCGTCTGTGTCTACAGCAATGAGCAGTGAGGTTTGTATGGATCTAAGAAACTCGGAGTCTTATATCATACCTACTATCAAGAATCTACTTTTGATAAGGTATCAGTCAACATCGCTTATCGATCAGCCTATCTATATCCATTAATATCTTTATCATCATGATCAACATCATCATAAAATATACCCGTCGTTAGGCACATAAAAAGTCGAACCGCCTTAAAAATTAAAACAAAATGACTTGACAAAGTGAAAAATAATTTAATGAATAACTTCCTACTTCGTTATTTATGTTATTTAAATATTATCATCCATTTTTTTATTACATTTGTAACTTAAAAGTTTATTCAATCTTTTGTGATGAATAGATGGTATTATTTTATTATTTTTTACATCAATGGGACCTTTAAGTCCAGACAATTCGAAAGTTTTCAACCGAGACATCTAACATAATAAATAACAAAATTTTACTAACAAAAAATAACTGACTTCGAAATTACTAAAAACTACTTGTTAGATCTCATTCAAATTTATTTGAGACCACATGACAAGCACCTGCTTTTGATTAAAAAAATAATCATCAAAATCGGTTCACCCAGTCGTAAGTTCTGAGGTAACAAACATAAAAAAATACAGTCGAATTGAGAACCTCCTCCTTTTTTGAAGTCGGTTAAAAAATAATTAAAATGGCGGCCATTCCAAGAGAAAAAGGATTAGACCCCACATGTGGGTATTTTTGTCGATAAGATTAGGAATATTGTATGCCCTTTAATTATCGCTACTTAGTTGCAAGACACCCTGTATATCGTATGGGAATCACCCAAAGGGCCGCGCGCGATCTACAACCAGTGTACGTGAAATACACGACGGGTTAATAGAATAGGTTAATAGAGAGTGGACAGAAGAAGGACTACTAATATTCTCATTAAGACCTAACACTAACAGGACCTACTAACCGATTTCAGTCCCTCCTACTGAACTGGAAATAGATGTTTAACCCTAACGCTACGTTTGGGGAAATAATCGAAGAATTAGAAGCGCGAGGGAAGCGACAGAAACAAACGTAGTAAATAATAAAAAAAATACTTACAGCAGTTAAATTAAAGTTTTCAACTGGCTTATATGAAGGACACTCGCCGGTATGACCGCCACTGGCAGCTACGACCGTGAAGACTCCGAATAGTAAATACCACATGATGACAAGTTTCGACGTTGATCGTGCGTTGCGCGAGGAACACTAACTTCCGTGGGTGCAAACTTACCCTTTTATACCACCAAGTAAAGGTCACGGGTCATCAAAAGGATTATTTAATCGAGAAAATTACTATCGTCTGCTTCTAGAAACTATACCGTTAGGTATAGGATAAGAAATTTTGTTTCAATTAATATCTGTAGTTAGCGGTAAGTAAGTGTTGTGAAATGATTTGAGTAAGAATGTACCATTAGCTTTTGATTCATTCTATTTCTATTGCGCCCTCTCAATTGCAAAATTCTTTTTTTTTCTTGAACAAGAATAACTACTTCCGTGATGAGTGAGAGATGAACGTGTATCAAACAATAAATCATTATTCAACATTATCAGACGACTCATGTGGCGATGGTTACCATGCCGGATCTCCGCGGCGCGCCGCGCCGTGCAAAAGGTTCCTGGGTTCGATTCCCAGCGTTGCGGAATTTTAAGTGATGAGTTTGAATTTTTGTTCTCTGTCTGGGTGTGTGTGTTCTTGTCTTTGTGTGTTGTTCATTGCACCCACAAAGTAGGTACGTTGTTATACCTATACTGAAAATTGCACCCACAACACAGGGAATCCTAGTGTGGGACTATGAGTGTATAGCGTAATTGTCACATAGGCCAGACTGAAAATCGGTGTCGTCTCGAACGACATAAGCCGAGTCTGAACCATTTCGAAGGCCTTGCTGCAGCACAGACTTCATTTGTTACTGTTTTTTATCTTTTTATTTTATGATTATCGGACTTACGGCCTTATTTATAAAAGCTTAACCTATTTTAGTTATGGCACTTGATATATGTTTACGTTTTGCCGTTTTTCATAGGTTAGTGAGAGACTAAACACTCTACAAGCCTTCTTTATCTCTGCTTGTTTTGTAAATAAGGGAGTGAGATTCTTAGATTTTATTGTTTGTGCTTTGCTACTTCGAATAAATGCTTTTTCTTTCTTTCTAATTTATTTTATTTATTATTGCAATCGTTACGGTTCTTCTTTTCTCTGTGTCAATCATTGCTACTCAATGTAAGGGGTAACTGTAGTTCACAACGCTGAAAGAGTTCTAACTGTCAGACTTAACATAATTTATTTTCCAATTTTTTCCTTGTTTTAAGTATACGAAAAAAAAATTAAAAAGGTATGAATAATATAATAGTTTCATTTAAGAGAATAATGTAAATACATTATACTCTTAAATGAAACTATTATTATTATTATTTAAGAGAATAATGTAAATACATTATACTCTTAAATGAAACTATTATATTATGTATTCATATTCGGCAGCTAGTGAAATCACTAGCTGCCCGGACAGACTTCGTTCTGTTAAAAGTCTTATAAGCTATTGCATAGCTTTTATCGCGGACTTGACGACCGAATTAAGAAATTCGGTAATGAAATAAAAGGTGACACCGCCCACTTGCAGTCAGTAAGCGAGTGTGCCAAAACAAAGCAGGGGTATTAAATTTCTCATCGGATTTGTTCACCTAGTAGTAATTAATTAAAGCGAGTACTAGGCGACCAGAAGTCTTCGAGGATGCGACATCAGTGATACTGCACAATCATAGTATGTGGCTGTCTTATTTACTCTTCGGTATTTAGCATAGGCACAACAGGGATATCTATATTACGATCATGCACATTAAGTTATTATTGCTATTTCTCTTGTCATGTCATATGCGGAAGAGCGACAGGGATAGAATAAATCTATCACTATCGCTTTGACGAGTTGTCAGAGCGCTTTGACACGGGTTGCTAGAGCGCTCTGACAAGTTGTCATAGTGCGGCAGTCCCCGAGTGCCACACGTTTTTTTTAACCGACGAAAAAAAGGAGGAGGTTCTCAATTCGACACGTATTTTTTTTTTGTATGATCACGCAGCAATCGGCACAGGGTGGTCCGATTTGGATGATTCTTTTTTATTGGATAGGGTATTTCCTGAAGTTGGTCCATATTTTTTGAAAATTTTATTCCCACCCTAAAGGTACGAAAATAGGGAATGATTGATTATTCATCCGTTTTTTACTCGGAATTTTTACATGTTAACCCCAATAATTGAGATGTAAGCTATCCTATATTTCAAGTTGGATCTAACTGCACACGGTGTGCAAATTTGATTAAAATCGTTTAAGTAGTTCAGGAGTCCATTGCGGACAAACAACGTGACACGTAATTTATATATATTAAGACATTAAGATAAAATAAAATCCAGTATTCAAACATTATATTTTGTGCGTTTTGTGCGTTTATAACCTCGTTATCATAATGTGGCCAAGCTTTGTTGTTGCTAACATTTTGCATAGCAACCTTGATTATAGCAATCTGAGCAGCAATACATGTCTGTGGTAGCAACAGTGCCAAGTTATAATTGATGATTAAACGAACTTACCTGTAAGTGAAGTTCAATCCCAATTATTCGAGAGCTTCGTTCGAAGATATTAGCATAGCAACACTAGTAGTAACACGACTGACTCGCCATTTCGCACTGAATTTTAGAGGTAGATAAAAAATAAAACATAAAATTATCAATTTTTGTAGGGTAGATTTATAAAACCTCACTTAGCTGGGGCGCTCTCCTCTTAGGTTCGTCATTCAGTTCAGAGATTTGCGGAGCTGTTTCATGTTTCACGACTAGGGGTGTAGTGTATATGACATGTACACTAGGGAGGGAGGGATGCTAATATCTTCGAACGAAGCTCTCGAATAATTGGGATTGAACTTCACTTACAGGTAAGTTCGTTTAATCATCAATTATTCTTCGAGTTTCGTTCTCGATATTAGCATAGCAACACTAGTAGACGTTTAGAGAAGGTAGTCGTGAAACTAATGATATTATTTGCTTATCATTATTTTTAATTGTAATATGATAGCAATATTTTACTCTTTAATTTCAATCTATTGAGCAATATATTGGTGACAACAGTATATACCTAATAACCGTATATATAACACACTCGGGAATTATGCTACGGATAAGTAGTTAACTTTATATTTTGCTATGAACATGAAGAGTGTAATGTTAACTGAATAAAGTGGAATATCCACTGAATTCTGAAATCTTTTTGTAAAATATTCATAAAAATATTTAAAATTACATAAATGAGGTAAATATAGATTTGGCAATATTATCGATAATATATAATGTTATCCTTTATATGTAACCCTTGCCAGTACTAAGAGAGTAAGTAATTTGATGATACTTGTATTGACTGAATTAGTTTTTTCCGAAGGATCCAATTTTTTTGTAGCTAAATTCGGTCACACTACTACAGCGAGTGTTGCAACGAAAGCAGCAACTATGTCACCAACTATAAGTTATTCCAAACCTGTAAGTAGGAATAAAAAGTATATATGAAAAAACACTGTCTTATTAAAAACATTATCTATCTATATATGTATACAAAAACAAAACGTTTGTACGGATGTTCTCTATAGACTGTGAAACCATCCGACTGATATGCCTTTAAATAGTTTCATTTGAAAGGCAATAATCCGAAAGTCGTTTGAGGCCACTAAAATCCATCCATTGATAAAGTCGATTTTCCATTTTTCCCATAGGACCATTGAACAGACTGATAACACAAGAACACTGATCTATAATTGTTATCAGAAATATTGTAAGTGTAGTGGAACACGCTGAGGATCCACCAGTCCTGTATAAAAAACAAAGTCAATGTATCGACTTCTTTTAGAGTTTTTGCGGCCAAAAATCACATGAAATATATGTGCTGTAAAAGATACTAAATTGAATAACATTGGATATAATTATGTTCTAAATTAATTAGTATTTAAATAGTAGGCCGCAATGAAAATATTTTGTAAATAAAAATATATAAAATATAATCCTTATTTGTCTAGACTGATTTGACCAATTAGCAAGGACCTGGGTGAACTGTGGTAACCTTATGATCCGTAGAATTAAAACTTGTGTGAAACAATAAGGGAAATTCAATTACAAAGTATTGTAAGTATAAAATTGGTTTCTTGACGAATTGACTATACGCGAACTACTGCCTAAACCAACTCTGCATAATTGTGTTTTCCACCACATATGCAGTACTATGCATAAACAGTTGGGATATTTCTATAAGGGAAACAATATCCGGACGTCAGTCCTATAACGAAAGTGTGATTAATTAAGTATATAATATATAAAATAGAATTACTCAATGTTAAAAAAAAATATTGGTGGAGGCCATTATGAAACAGTCTCATTGTTAAGTTTAAGGGATGACAGATATATGGGCGGACCGCAGTCGTAAGACTTGAATATAATAATATCAAACCACAATACCCTAAGTGTACCTGCGTCCTAGAACTGACACCTGCAACATTAAAAACAAGTAAGTAAAAAATAAGTACGTTAAGAGTACAAACTCGTATACACACACATATACACGAGAACTACTGGCAGACGTGTAAAGCATGCAATTGTACTTGTTTGTTGAAATAAATAAATATTAAATACATTATTGTTTGTCTTATTTTACAATATCACTCGATGGCAAATTTAAACGCTCATTTGTTGAGTATAATGTTGTCTTAGTGATAATGTCTGGTTACTTTGGAGCTGGAACCCCGTTGTTGAGGCATGCACATACGGAGCATAATATTGTATTAGTACATAATAGCGATGGAAGAACCTTATAGGTAATTATTGTTAGCAGGCACTTTTTATTTTAATGTAGAAGGCCTTCAAAAGAAAACGCGATTAGATTTTGTAGTTGTACACTACTGCAATATCAATTCCTTACAGAATACATGTACTAGCAATTAGCAGGTACTTTTTTATTTGGAATCCCTCAAAGAATAATCCGAGTATGTTTGTATTATATAATGTTGCATATAAACTGATAAATTCCTTATGGAATACATTTACTAGCTGTGGAAGAACCCCACAGGTAATTCCGGTTAGCAGGTATTTATTTGTAAGGCCCCCAAAGGACAATCCAGTTATGGATTTAAATAATATTGTAATATACTTTTCATACGGAAAACACGTGCTAGTAATGGAGAGAATAAAAGAGGAATCCCTGAGGGTATTCATATTTAAATTATATATTCATTGATATATGACAGATTTCTGCTTAGTAATTTCGTGTAATTTCCTTGCGAATTACATTTGCAAGCAATTTTTAACCGACTAAAGTAGGGTTATGATTTTTAGCTACTTGCTGTATTCATCTGTATTTGAATACTGGAATTCACCTACCTGCTCATTATAAGCGGTGATGAATCGCTATCCAATCCAACGATTTCCTGTACGAATCCAACGAAATCCAACGATACACACTGTAGATCACTTTTACTTTGGTTAATTTTTCGTTTTAACCTTTTTATTCTTTTACACAAGTAATTGATTTCTTCCTGACTATTTAAACTGTAATTTAAGCATTTTCACTTTTGACTACAATTTTGCGCCCGTGCGAAACAGCGGAGCACTGAAACGTGAATGACGAACCTAAGAGGAGAGCGCCCCAGCTAAGTGAGGTTTTATAAATCTACCCTACAAAAATTGATAATTTTATGTTTTATTTTTTATCTACCTCTAAAATTCAGTGCGAAATGGCGAGTCAGTCGTGTTACTACTAGTGTTGCTATGCTAATATCGAGAACGAAACTCGAAGAATAATAATTCTTATCAATGCGTTGATTGACAACGCTTAAAATTTTCAATTCCTGTTAAAGCCTCAGACATTTACCTACATATTAATATCGCCCTATCTTACGAATACTGTTATTATCGCCCTGTTTTACGAATAGGGGCGTTATTGCAAAATGGTAACTATTCAGGGGTTGCTTTTTGGTGTTTCATAAAAACTAAGTTTCAATGTTTACATTAAAAAAACCGTTATAGTAAATTGTTGATATATGTAGATGGTTTACTAAGGACAAAAATCATCTAAAGTTTGTAAACTCTACCATTTTAGTTGTGATCTCACCTTCAACTAGCGACCAACAAAGGGCTTCATGTCTGACCATCCGTAACTAATAACAATCGTATTTACTATTTACAACACCGGAATAAGTTATTGTATTAGAATGGAACGCAATTGGATATACAGGTAATGATGAACTATGCCATGGATTGAAACCTTCAACGTAAACCGTGATTTTTACGTGTTTCCTTTAAACGTTATCAATAATTAATTGATTAACGTTGTTAACTGGCCTTATTACTTGTATCTTTCCTAGTTCTGTCACTGGTATCTTCCTTTCCTTCGTAAGTCAGCCGCAAATCATGTTTTGGCTGGAGGCTTCAGCGGCTGTTCTTTCTTTCTTCTCTTCTATCTTGGCCGCATTCGTAATGCCTTCAGTGTTACCGAAGTTCTTGGGTGCCGGTCATCTCTCGCCTTCAAATCGTCAGTTCATTATTATGTTGGCTATTTTCATTAATAAGTAAAGAAAAGTGCGAGTTACACTCGCTTGGAGAGGGTTCCGTACGTTGATTATGTATTTACAGTTTTTTTTATTTGATAATTTATGCACACATAGAAACATTGTACAGAAAAACATCAAGTAGGGATGTTACAAAGGAACTGCTTATTTCTTATGAAATTTCTTCCAGCAGACGAGTAGTTTTTGATATTTATTTATTAATAGATAGACAACTATGCAATTAACCTAGCACACCTCATGTTTCTTCATCACCGTTGGTTGGTTGGAAGATAATGCTGTGTTAGCAAGGCCTTACCTTATACTGTACCTTTTATAATTGCATTATAAAATGTTTTTAAAGTGAAAACTTCTTTAGTTCGGAGGTGACTTGAAATTTTATGAAACGAAACTGTCCAGTGGAGACTAGAGATGAGTGGAGACTAGAGATGAGTGGAGACTAGAGATGAGTGGAGACTAGAGATGAGTGGAGACTAGAGATGAGTGGAGACTAGAGATGAGTGGAGACTAGAGATGAGTGGAGACTAGAGATGAGTGGAGACTAGAGATGAGTGGAGACTAGAGATGAGTGGAGACGAGTTGAGTGGAGACGAGTTGAGTTGAGTTGAGTTGAGTTGATTTTACATTCGTCTCATTATCTTGAAAACAAAATTTTTGAAGGTTTCACTTCTACCACGTGTGAATTGCACACATTTTAATTTTATTTCATTTAAAACAGTTGCTTATAATCAAGTTTTTCATCCAATTGAGTGTACACTGTTTATTTCCATCGGCTCTAGAAGGATCTCGTACTCAGTCTCCAAGCAACAACATTAGTCAATTGCCGCCAAATTGTTCAACAAGCCTCTTCCTTTAAACTTTCCATTTGCAGCCCAATTATCTACTGAGACGGCGATTGTTTATTTTTATAACTTGGTTACAAATAGGGTTGCCAGGAAAATAACAAAAACAACAACAATATTACAATAATTATGATAATAATAATAATATGAAGCTTTATTTTTCACCACAAACAGCATAAAATACAATATATTCAACACATAGGTGCAGGTTTTACATTAATGTCTGTGGGAGCTGGTGCTTGAGCTAGGTATTTGAGTATTTTTATACCTGTGTTACAAGACACCAGGCCCCAAATTCTTTCAAGGAAGCATATAAACCATCCTCGCTTTGCTTCAGTTTATTTTTACACCTTGGGTTACATTGTTGGAGTTTTAGTATGGATTCCTAATTTTTTTGAAAATATAATATAACTTATGTCACCCGGGAATAGTGTAGCTCCAACAGTGAAAGAATTTTTGAAATCGGTTCAGTAGTTTCGGAGCCTATTCAATGCAAACAAACAATCAAATCTTTCCTCTTTATAATATTAGTACAGAAAAGTAGTACCTACAACATTTTGGCAAGTATAGCAAAGGTGAGTAAACTAACAAGAAATCACATACTTAATACTCTTGAAGTGAAAACTTCTTTAGTACGGGGGTGACTTGAAATTTTATGAAACGAAACTGTCCAGTAAAAAGAGACAAACACATAAATTCTAAAGTGAGATAGGAAGCATTGTACAGGGGTAGGGTAGGGGAGTGAGGGGTAGGGGAGCGGAGCGGGGCGGAGCGGGGCGGAGCGGGGCGGAGCGGAGTGAAGTAGATTAGTGAAACCTACATTTATCATCTTCCCGAAACTTTACATTCGTCTCATTATCTTGAAAACAAAAATTTTGAAGGTTTCACTTCTACCACGTGTGAATTGCACACATTTTATTTTTTTTATTTACATTATACTCTTCATTGTTTACGAGAATAAGGAGATTACAATAATAAGGAGAAACACAGCAATTTATACAAAAGGGGGTGTTATAGCTAGAAAGCAATGTACTCAATCTATAAAGTAAATGTGCCCCGCGGTTTCACCCGCGTTAATTTATGGAAAAACTAACTACTGATACATCTATGACTATCGAACACGAAAATATTTTTTCAATTCCAACCAGTAGTTCCTGAGATGAGCGCGTTCAACCGAACAAACAAACTCTTCAGCCATATAATAAGAATGTTTATGTGTGAGGATACATATTATATGGATGTTTATTACCTACTCTTTTATGCAAAACGAAAACTACTGAACGGATTTTCATGAAAGGAGAGACCCATCTTCCATAGACATTCAGGCCCAGATAGACAAGACTGAAAATTGGTGGTCAATTAGATCATTATAAAAGCTTACAATTCTCCAATTTTCACGGCAGCTAGCAATGGCCAACTAATGAAATCCTATAATTTCCACCTTAATTATACACACAGGTAGATGATGATCTGGAATAACTTGTGGGGTACTTATTGCTCCGGGAGAGAGCTAGTAGGAAATAATATATTTAAAATTGTGTATCAGGTCAGCACTGACGCAAGAATGGAGTTTAACGCCATCTATTTTGCAATCGTCAAATCAGTAACAACGGATGATGATGATGATGATGACGATGATGATGATATTTCAATTCTTCTGCATAGGATATACCTAGATTATTATTATCAGATGGCGTTGTTACTGATTAGCGTTGTTACTGGTTGGCCACGCCATCTAGATTCTGTCTTACGAATTACAAACATAATGCATAACGTAAAGGAGAAAATTTGATTTTACTCCCCATAAAATTTTATACTGCTTAAATATGAAAATCTATAGATAAGGAGTTAAAACAAAATACATACATGATAAATTGATCATATTAATTTGTTTTCACTTCGAGCAATCTATTCTCGTTACCTAATCTATTTACATAGGTACCAATATTTATCGGTGCGAAGTCGATTGAATTTTATTATCACATATTTTTATCATTTTTGTATGAATGGCGGATAAACGAACTAAGCCAACTGAAGAATATGATGACAATTTTTTTATGTAACTGGCCGGCAAACGAGCTGACGATCAACCTGATGGCTTCTGCCACTGTCATGGACTCCAGCGGCAACATAGGATAGAAAATAATTTGTTTCATCCATTGAAGTATAATGTCATAGAATAGACATCTCGAATAAAATGTGCGTCCCGCCGGGAAGTTCTATTTTCAAAATTGAGCCCCTGTTCTCCTTTCAAAATCGAACGAATCCACTGGAAATTGAAGCCGCGCGGCGCCAATTCATTGGAACATAGGTACATTGTGTTTGCGGTGTCTATTCTATACGCTAGTAATAATACTTCAATGGTTTCATTCCATTATTTCCGTTGTGTCGACTCAAAAAATGATTTTTGATTTAAAAAATATGTCGTGTCGTTGAATTTGACAACGAGACTTCTGGCACAAAAATCTGAGTTTCAGTAGTTCGACGGGACAAGAGAGACTCAGATGTGCTAAATAGTGCCAGTTGTCCCGTCACGGAACAACTCAAGTGGGACAGACCCAAATCATCTGGTCTATCCCACTAGTTCCGTTTAGATGCGTTACCAACCGAGAAATAAGAGGGAGAATAATTATATAATTGAATAATTATTTATTGTTTTTTTTCAACGCCTAATTAGGTGTTTTATTAGGTGTTTAGGTGTTAGGTTTGGTATTTTTTTAGCTAAAATTAAAAAAGAAACTGATTAACAATGTAGATATGTATTACTTTATTTTAATAAACTTACTTTCTCTTATCACATCTTTCTTCAGCCTCCGCTTCCTATTATTTTGGTTCCGGCTCCGATTCCGATATACCAAATCTAAAACCTCCGCTTCCGGCTTCGGTTCCGATATCATAACTTACATCCCAACATCCCTAGCTCGAACACCAAGTGAATTGAATGGCACTGCATATTATGACAAATAATGACTATAAAGTTATCAATGAATGATTCTTAGGACGTTTATATCTCTAGAATTCAGATTGGTAGATTATCGACTTAGCCGGCACATTCCGGCTAATTCGATAAAAATAATGACGATAGTCAATTTTACAAAGGTAGGTATTTAATGACTAATAATTTGATTACGCATTGGTTTTATCGTTAACCGTAGTAGAGGGGGCTGAATTCTAATTCTAGAATGTGTTTTTTGTAGTTACATAACTACAAAATACTTACTACTATAAGTGCTAGCCATGCAGGCTTCACGATCCTAGAATATCTTTTCTATAGTTAAATATGCACCTAACTAAAAACTACTATTAGTTAAATGCTAGCCAGCAAGGAAAACTTCACAGAAAGATATAAGAGTATTAATATGAATGACTTAATAATAATATTGATCTAACCACAATATTGGATAGTCCTGATCAGAAACCTTACCACCCGACGGGCCGGCTCCTGTCGGCTCTTACGACACGCTTTTATGCCGGCATTGGATTGTCGAATATATACAAAAAATGTATTTTAATTGAGTATTGTATATTAACTTCAACATGATACGGCCACGTCTGCCTGAAAAAAGGGTCTTGAAAGACAGACGGCCGACGAAGCTAGGGATCCTATAAGTTTTGAGGTACGGAATCCTTAAAAGACGCTTTCCATCGTTCTTTCCATCGTCCGTCATTGTTGCTATTGTGTCTGCTTGTAATGTTTTAATTAAAAAGTGTATATAGGTAAAAATAGTGTATATTAGTCATTGAACTATTTATCAATAACGTATGAACCGACACCGCGAACCCGATGTTTTTGCAATGATCTGTAGCCAATTGGCAACTGTTCAGTGGATTCAGTTAGTTTAGAAAAGAGAACGAAGACTCGAGTATGAAAATAGAACCTCCCGGCGCGACACAAACTTTTGTTTGCAATGTCTGTTCTGGTACTTTAGTACATATACTTCAATGGCATTAGTATCTTATGTTTTTTAAACGGTCTTCATGCTATTTAAGTGCTGTTATGGATTTATCCAGCGAGGGTAACCGGAAACCGGAAATGGATAGGTCCATATTTTATGCTCGGTCCTACATTTTCTACGAGGCACTAATGACACACATCCAAAGGTATTTATCACTTTAAGGACAAACATACGCCTTCATCGTGCCAATATAAAAACGTGCAAAGTAGATATGATAAGATTCTGAATAAATATGATAAAACAATAGATAGGTCACCATTTTGCCGTCCGGTCTGAAGTATAGTGGTGTGAGAGAATATGATCTCATAATGTGGAAAATTATTTCAATTTTTAGTCTAATAGGACTTTTAGATTTAACTAGTGCTCAGTTGGTACAATTTGGACAGTGCAATGAGAACATAGCATTGGTGCAAAACTTTGATTTGACAGCGGTAAGACTTTTTAAACGGTTTTATTTAGCTCACCCTGATGATAAGGGTCAAGTTCAGTGTCGTAGCTAGCCCTAAGGAGGCCCCATATCAGTATTTGTTGTGGGGCCCTCTCGACGTCAGCTGTCACAGGAGTGCCGCCAACTGTAGCGGTCGTGGCGAGCATTTTTGGGAGTGTTAGTGGGGGGCCTAATTGATACGGCTGATACGGCGGTAGCTACGCCCCTGGTCACTAACTATGAAAAATATGACTAAATGACTAAAGTAATAATACTAAAATGACTTAATTACTACCCTCAATTAAATAGTAGTTATTGCTATTGCCCACGTTACTATTACGATTTATGTAAGAAATGTAGGAAACATTCACATGTTTGTTACTTTTTCATAAATAATCTAAATTTTACTAACAAAAAATAACCGACTTCAATTACTCAAAAACTACTTGTCAGATCTTGTTCAAATTTATGTGGGATTAGATGATAAGCACCTGCTTTCGATTAAAAAAGAATCATCGAAATCGGTTGGCGTGATATAGAGTTATTCGTCCATTTGTCGCGCACATACTTAATACAAATTTAAGACTTATATGGTTTTATCATGGATGCCATTGTCAGATCTCAATAAAATTTATATGGGACCACATGACAGCCACCAGCTTTCGATTGAAAAAAGAATTATCAAAATCGGTTTGCCCAGTCCAAAGTTCTGAGGTAACAAACTTAAAAAAAATACAGTCGAATTGAGAACCTCCTCCTTTTTTTGAAGTCGGTTAAAAAAACTACTGAATGGATTTTCATGAAATTTAACTCTCGTAGAACATGACCTAAAATAAAATACGGTACTTATTTTCAAGAAAAACGCATACAAAGCTGAGCGCTTGTTTAAAGTAATCTTAAAATTAAGTAATCTACTACTACCGATTTTGATGAAAGGTACAGATATAGAGTAGAGCTTGGGAAAGGACATAGGATAGTCTTATCCCGGAAAATAGACTGTTCCTGAGGGATAACGTCAAATTTTGTTATAGTTGATAGACTCGTAATGAATAATCCTAAATTAGGCGGTCTACTATAAACGGTTTTGCAGTTTTCGATAGTAAAGATAACTCTTGTAATGTAGTTGATAACGTGTTATCTAAACATTAACTAATATTTTTATCTCTATCGCGGATATTCTACAGTCCAAATCTAGGAAGTGATATTTTATTAACACTTACTTAACCTTTGTTACCTACCTAAAGTGATTGTGATACTTTTGGATTTCAGATTGTGGATTTAGAAGTTGCAATGCAATCAAAAAGTTGACATAAAAATTACATTTCCGAAATAAATCCTTTTATCTCATAAAACATCACTATCTATTACGTTACAAAACAATAACTATGTACACTAAAAATAAACAAATAAATACTTCCCCCGCACTAGGTTTTTACCTGTGTCGCGGGTGGCATGGACCTCATATTTTTTTATGGAAATAGCCGGCAAACGAGCTGACGATCCACCTGATGGTAAGTGGCTATCGTCGCCCATGGACATCAACAACACCAAAGGCATCACCGATGCGTTGCCGGCCAAGAAAGAGAGAAGAAAAAGAAAGAAAGAACTGGCTCTCAAGCCCCCAACCGGAACACGACAAGTCGTTTTGCGGTTGACTCATACTCAAGGGTGGTAGCTATCCAGGCTAACCCCATGGAGAAATAATAATAGTAATAATGGTATTAATTAGCAATATAATCCCTCGAGGGGCCCTACCAACAGCGGGCCGGATTTATTCGCCTCATACGACACCCATCTGGCGTGGGATTGGGGTTACCTTACTAGGTAACATGCGTCTATTAGTTTACATAGGCAACGTAATATATGTATATGTATAAGAATAAGGAACAGATGGAGTCGAATTATGTAGTTTATGCTTTGATTCGGTAATGTTATTCCACAAATATTACTGAGTCGAATGTACCGAATCAAAACTTAATTTATAAGCCGATAACTAGTTAAATACGCAAATGAAATTTTTCAGTTCGCAGGAAAATGGTACGGTATAGGCAGAACGAACAACGTCTTGCAAAGTGCAGATTGCTCCACTCTCGACATTACGGTTACAAACAATGGCATAATCTTCAACAATGAAGCAGTCAATAATAACTTCAGGGAAGTTATCACAGGAAATGCTTCTCTTGAGGAAGGAACAGCAAGGTTCACTTTGAGCTTGTCCATCTTAAATGATCGTAAGTTTGATGAAGATGTTAAAAGTATTTAATTTTACAAACATAGCGTGGTATAGCTACCCTTTTAATTATTTTCTTACGGAACTGTTTTTTTTTTGTTGACCATCATTCAGTAGTAAACATTTGTAGTAAACTATTTTTCTAAAGATCGCGATTCTATCATTGTACATGCTGCAAAGATGGAATGCTGAATGCCTCATAAATGTCGATATGCGTCTATTAGTTTTCAAACAGCCTTGACTTTGAACTTTGTGAGTTTTTTCCTTAAAATACCATTGATGAATTCTTTTTTAGCTTCAATTAAACTTTATTTTCAGCTATTGACTTCTGGATTCTGGGTACGGATTATTTTAACTGGGCACTAGGATATGCGTGTATCAACCGGGGTTCT
Organism: Thymelicus sylvestris; assembly: GCA_911387775.1. Lineage (NCBI taxonomy): Eukaryota > Metazoa > Arthropoda > Insecta > Lepidoptera > Hesperiidae > Thymelicus > Thymelicus sylvestris. The sequence continues at coordinate 3,169,237 of OU426905.1, forward strand.
ACTCAACGCGAAGGTAAGTCATTTCTTTCTTCACTCAATGTTATTGACTATTTAGCTTATCACTAGATCAATACTCACTTCTCTATTCCATTCCGCCTTTAAAACTAAAAGTTTTAAATGTAATGGGTCTGTAGCAAAACCCTGATATGTGCAAATCAGATAATAAACAAAAAACACCTAATAATCAGAATTATTATTATCTATAGTTTAGTTTTTATCAACTTATTTTAAATCATCTATTAATCTTTTTTTCTAATATCTGATAACAAGCCATAATTTTAGTGATCCATTTAAAATAACATATTAAAACCTTTTCAAGTAGATACTATTGCCTTCCTAACTTTTATCACCCAGTGAGTAATAATCTCATTCGATGATACCAATCAATCCAGATTATGTCAAGTTATCTAGATAAAATGTAGATATGTGACTTTTAAATTCAATATTAAAATAATGTTTTTTTGCCCACTTATGATAGCTACATCAGTTGCCTACATAATATTTATAATACCTGGGCCAAAGCTCCATCTGAGCTTTGCTCGGTATGTAGTAATTACATATGATAAATAAACGCTTATAGACTCATGTCCCCGCAGTAGGTTTATACCTGTGTCGCGGGTGGCATGGACGACACATAACATAACACAATATGACAATAACACCCATGACCCGAGTACAAATATTTATCTGTCACATAAATATTTGCCCCGGCCGGGAATCGCACCTGGGACCCCTCGCTTCGCAGGCAGAGTAACTACCACCTAGGCTACAGGGTCGTCGTAGTTATTAGCTTAGCTCATAGTCCATCTATTCTAGATTTTATATAGATAACCCAGTTAAAAATGAAATATTTAGAAACGTCTTTATATTAAACGAGTAACCGCCCTGGCTTTGCTTTTGTTTTCTTATTTTTTTACACCTTTAGTTACATTATTGGAGTTTTATTAAGGATCCCTAATTTTTTTTAATGAATGTTTTGTGGAAGGGCGTTCATTGTCAAATTGGATGAGATCTATTGATAATTCCTGACATATTCTTTTTATTCTTTTCAGTGTACGTCTGGCAACTAGGACGACAAACTGAGTATCAGTTCCCATTGGTGCCTGTATTAATTAACGGAACCCTTAGTTCTGCTTTGGGCATATCTTTAGCAGACTTAAATCCGATAGAACACTCAGAGGAAGCTTGTTATGAACTTCCTAATTTTTCTCCTGACGAAACCATTATTCTACCTGGACAATGTGACCCAAATATTACTGTTGTTCAGAATTTCGATCCGGCTCGTGTAAGTACAAAAAAAATGTTTGGTGCTAATTTAGAACATTTATAATACGATATTATTCATAATTATTGTGAACATTTTTATAAATTCACTTAATGTTCACTAACTTTTACCTTCGTTGTTTGTTTTAAATATAATGCTAAAGAATTCTGAAATTTTTGCATCATCAGACCAAATCGATAATTTTGATAAAAAGGTCTAGTCAGTTAAGAAATTATCCTAGTTACCATAAATTCGTTTCAAATTAAATAATAACGTGAAAGCGTTAAACAAAAAACTAAAATTGAAACTTGATATAAAAATTATCATGTTATAAACAGTTCACAGGCACATGGCACAATATCGCAAGTTATTACACGGAGAATCAAATGGGGACGTGTCAAAGGGCGCAGTATACTCTGAACGGAAGCGTGGTGGAGCTTGCCAACAGCGAAGTGATCAACCAAACGCTCAGGGTCATTTCTGGATCAGCCGTAGTCATCAGCGATGATGGTAGTGCGAAATTGGGAGTCACTATAGAAGTTGTTCCAGGCGGTAAGTAACAATGAGAAAGACAATGTAAACATTTTAATATTAATAAGACATAGTTAATATTTTTTGAATTTTATTGAAATTACTAACATGAAGTCTTCTTTGATAAGTAAACCAACTTTTCATTTACAGTATTTGTAGAACGAGAACTGTTTGTGCTGGCATCAGATTACGATAACTACGCAGTTACCTACGCCTGCCAAAACCTACCTAACAATCGGAAACAAGGTAATTACTTAAACAAGCAAATTACTTAATGATTTTTTTAACCTGTCGGTTATCCACAATACTCGTACTATCTGGAGTAATAGATATTACCTACTGCCTAGATGCTGTGGAAAAGTAGAACTCCTAGATATGTAAGATACGAGTAACCGCCCTCTCTTTGCTTCGGTTTTTTGACACCTTGGGTTACATTAATAAAATAAAATAACCTTTTATTTCTTACATAAGTACATATTATTATCCATAAGGTACACAAAATGTTTTGTGTATCTTGGGTTACATTATTGAAATTTTATTAAGGATCCCAAATTTTTTGAAAATATAATATAACCTATGCCACCCAGGGATAGTGTAGCTTCTCAACAGTGAAAGAATTTTTCAAATCGGCTTAGTAGTTTTGGAGCCTATTCAATGCAAACAAATAATCAAATCTTTCCTCTTTATAATATTAGTATAGATTATAAAAAGCTTCGTTATTTATTTTCAGTAACCAGCTGGATAGCAAGTAGGTCTCGCACCCTGTCTTCAAGTTCACAGGCAGCGGTGAATGCTGTTATTAATTCGTATCTAGATCTAAACGAGCGATTCTTTATTGAGATCGATCAAAGCGACCAAGGTTGTTTTTATTTCCCCGAACCAGCTCCTGGCCGACCCGTAATATTCCGTGGTCAGTGCAACTTGGATATTCCAGCTATGCCCAATTTCAACGCTGCACTGGTAAGCTAAAGTTAAAGTACGAGTGTATCTAAATAAAGTTTTACTAAACCACCTATTTCAAATTAAACTCAAACAATCAGAAAATACTAAGGAATTTTACTTTTCAGTATTTGGGAAGATGGCACAACATCGAATCTTATCCCTCTATTTGGGAGGATGGTGCTTGCAGTAACGCGGTCTATTCCCTCGGCGATGGAGTCGTCGACGTACTGAACACTCAAGTCATGAACCAGACCTTGGACACTATGAAAGGTTTTGCGGTAGTGTCTTCGACGGATGGTAGTGGAAAGCTGGATGTAACCTTCCCGGTTACTGGTACAAATCGTAAGTATAATCTAATCAATAATTATCCACAATTAGATACGAATTGTAAAGTAACGAAAATCGTGCTATTCACAAAAGCGCAACTAGGTATTGGCCTGAAATATTGACATTCAAATACAGAACTAGTCAAGCAATATGTAGCTTCCAACATTTTTTTAAAGTAAATAAATTGTGATACAAAGGCGTAAGCTTGAGGCAATACCAAATACCATTGTATTCCAAAAGCTGTAATAACGTCAAGTTAGCACTATTTTTAGTGCTTCCATTCTTTCGAGAATACGTGTATGTCTTGGGTACTATTGAAGGTGATGTTCAATAAAGCGATTTTGTTTAATAATACAATTTTTTTTCAGTAACCGTCACACTTAGCTACTGGATTCTGGATACAGATTATAAAAATTATTCCTTGGTGTACAGTTGCATGAACCTTAATCCCGATGAAATGCAGGGTATGTTTAAATGGACACATTCTCATTTATTATCTTTTTCCAATTCCGTTTATAACAGCCAGCAATAACAATGAAATCGTCATTAATTGTTTTAAGTGTCTGATTTGGAAATTTTAGCCTAATTTTAGCTAGCAGTCATAACTACTGCATACTATTTAGAATACTATTCAACGAGAATTTTATTGCTCGTTTAATAATGTAAAAAATCTGTGGCAATTACAACTTTTTATCCATTATTCTATGGATAGACGCATAATACTTGAAATAAGAAAACTCAAAAATTTGGAATGATTTAAATAATTTAATAAAAAATTTCGCAGTATGGAGTTGGAAGCTAAGTAGACGAAGACAACTCACAGCCGCAGCACGAGAAATAATGGCCAGAACCATCAATACTGTTGACGTTTTAAACGAGATGTACTATGTAAATACCGACCAGTCTGCAGCCGGGTGCTTCTATGTCCCCGAACCTCAGCCTGGAGTACCCGTGGTGTTCCCAGGACAATGCAACAACACCATACCAGTTGTATCCAGTTTCAACATGACATTGGTTAGTATTTGACGTTTGTATTCGAAAGTCACCGCTTCACATCTACATCTATTTTTCTCTGGACTTAAAGTGGAGATTTCTTCACTGTCTTGACTTTTATTCATTTTTTTATACTATCAATAAACCATCTTTATTAAAACCCTTCATCATCATCATTAGCAAAATAGCAACACCATCTACATTCAAAAACTTAGCTATATGGAAAACAGCAGCTTCTATAAATTTTTCAAATATTATATTATCTTGAACCTCTTTCTTTTCGTTTTTACTTTCAGTTCCAAGGTACCTGGTATGAATACCAAGCATACCCTAAACAGCAACAAACTGGACAGTGCATTCAACACATGTACGAATACAACCAAACCACCGATCTGATGACCCTGGAATCTTTCAGTGTGACAGATCAACTCCTGAGTTTGTCTGATTCAATACTGTCCTTTAGTTCGGCTGATGAAAACGGCAGATTAACTTTAACTCAGTTGACCCCTGATGGAGGTAAGAATCCTGCACCTTTGTAAGGGTGAAATCTAACATTAAGTAAGAATTGACTTTCGTTGATCTCGATAATATGGCTACGAGCTCAAAAGTGTCAAAAATTTCTAATCTTACACAATACACACACACACAATACAGTTACAAACATACTTTTTTTCTACACATTAAATTTTCACTAGTAATTTAACTTTCGCTAATTAGTATTATTTATTTTTATTACAGAAATATCTTTCCCGTTCTGGATTTTGGGTGTGAACTATGATGATTACGCATTAGCTTATAGCTGCGTCAATATCGAGGAATATTTCCAAGGAAGTAAGTATCTAAGTCCCTTATATTGCGAGGGGGTTGATCCTCGACAGTAAAAAGTAGGTAGACTCTCAGAGTGGGGTAGCCCCGGGGTACCCCGCCCTGAGACCTATTACTTTTACTACGAGGATCTGCACCCTTGCAGTATTAACTCTTATTTGTCCAAAATCTTTATAAAAATAACATCTGTCCCCAGTCTTTAGCTGGAAGCTAACCAGAACAAAGGGAGTGCTATCAATAGCTGCAAATAATGTCATAAACACAATCATGTCAAACCAAGCGGTTTTGGACCAGAAATACTTTGAAGACATCGACCAATCAGAAGAAGCCTGCTTTTCCTTACCTGATATCCCACTTGGAGAACCAGTTATTATACCCGGACAGTGTGATCCCAATATTCCAGTTGTACAGAACTTCAATGCTACTGGAGTAAGTACTACATTATAATGTATGTCTTCACTTCCCATTGTGCACCAAAAATAGTTGGTATTAGGAGAACACGAGATCGATTGGGGAATGTTAATGTTTGACGACCAGTGTGGCACAATGGTTACCAAACCGGATTGCCGCACCGAGGGTCCTGGGTTCGATTCCCAGCGAGGCGGAAATTTGAATGATGAGTTTGAATTTCTGTTATCGGTCTAGGTGTGAATGTCCTTGTCTAGTGTGTTGTCCATGGCACCCACGACAAAGGGAATCCTAGTGTGGGGCTATGAGTGTGAAGCGTTATTTAAAAAAAAAACTTGAGAGGTGTCAAGGGACACCCGGATGGAACGAAGTTCCTTGCAGTCAGTACTAGGATAGCAAAAACATGCATCAAGTGTGCCAAAACAAATCTAAGGTATTAAATTTTTTTGCTATCCTAGTACTCTGGCTTGCTTTCTATGTAAAAAAAAACTATGACGGCAAAAAGTGTCGTTACCGGCAAAAAGTGTCGTTACCAAATTTTCCGCCTAGCCCCCTTTTGCAACGCGCGATAAGGAACTTCGTTCCAAAAAACCAACTCAAGAGGTCAGGACCAATATTAACAAAAGTTGGATTACAAATTGTAATATCATCTGTTCGCTATTCGCTCATTAGCTTATTCTAAATTCAAAACTCCCGCCGATTTAATCGTGGTTCGCGGACTCGCCATCGACAAGACTCGGCCGCCCGATAACGACCGAAGAGTGGACCAATCGGAGACGACCGAAAAAAGAACAGTCGAGAAAGGATCGCCGCGGCGCGCGCTTGAGAAAACAACTGATTCGTTTTTTACTCGAAAACGTTAAATTTCGTCTGCTTCCCTGGACTTTGTAAACTGTCTCTGTAATCGTTGTACCCGGGATCCCGTGGGAGTAATCGGAGTGATAGGTGTGATTCCAACAAGAATCTTATTGTGAGTGGTGTGCACCGGCGCCGGCGTTGAAGCTACCTTCGAGTGCTCCGAGGCTGAAGTGGAGAGGCGTCTCCTGGAAGACCAAAACACCATCAAGGTACGAAAACTATTTGGCTTCGACTGTTCCCGAACCACATATTCCTAATATATCGGCGGGACATTCTAACTTATAACGTCTATCCCGACCCTGGAGTACCTTCAAGGGCCTTCGGCGGGCCGCGTAGGTACATCCTTTTTGGTGCCGAAACCCGGGAGCGGGAGCTGTCCTTTGGCCGCACTCGAGTTGTGTTTCAACGAACATAATATCGCTGGTATTTTTTGTATCGAAATTTAACAAAGTTCTGTTTAATCCACAACGTTAACAGTATTTTAAATATCTATTTCATATATTCTAACCCAATTATAGTAGTATTTTATGTGTTATAACTACATCATACGTCATCTGGCATAATTACATTTTTACAAGTTGTTCATAACTTCATAAAAGTATACCGCCATTTTGTATCTATTTCGTTGTGTTAAGCGGAGTTGGTTTTAAAGTTAACGATTCATTCGTTGGGATCGATCTATCTCTCTCTCACACGCACGTTCTGACTGCGCCGACGGTATAAGCGATAGGTACCCATCCGCTCGCCGCGGCTCAGTCAGTGCGATTATCATTGCGCGCCCGCTGCATTCATAAACTGCTTACGAAATAACTTGATCTATTTGTATTCGATATACGGTGAATTGTAGTTGCTTCAGATCATATATAAACAATCTATTCCTTTAACTTATCGGTGTTTATATATATCCATCGGCTGTCGTAACTTATATTCAATCTTAAATTCTAGAACGTAATAAGTTATTTTGTAAACCGGTTCTTCAAATCAAATCGTCACGGGTCTAACGCCGTAGCAAGTCGTAGATCAAAGCGAGCTACAGTGCTACGCACCGTAGTACATAACCTTATCGGCTACGACCAATTTCATTGTTTTTAATAATTTATAACATACTTTTGCTATCGTTTAGAGACATCACTATACACAAGACCGTAACGCTAGTATTTAATCGCAATACGTAACAATGTCTTTTAATACAAAGCGTGGTACATATAAGTTAAGTCGATCAAAATCAAAACATGTTGAATCCGAACGTTACACTGTTCAACATTTACCGATGTTACGTAGAAAACGGACCATAGCGTTGAATCGTGTTTTGAAGGCTTGCGAAGTGGGTGTCTCGGCGCGCCACGACGAAAATCAAATCGATCTATTTCTTTCGTATTGCGATCAACTCGATAAATGGACGGCAGAGTTTGAGTCTGCACATTTTTCGATTCTCGAGCTGTTGGGCTCATCCGGGAATGCTGATGATGATAAGGACGGTAAAGCTGACGATGATGAAATTCGAACTCGCTTTGATGACACCTACTTTCAAGTGATGTCCCTTCATCGTCGTTTCACACGGTTCACTTTAAATTCGTCGGAGACTTCTCCTCAATGTAGCAGCACACCATCATCATCGCGTATACGACTTCCGAAAATACAATTGCCGACATTTTCGGGTGATATTAAACTTTGGCCTGAATTTATTGACTCCTTTAACGCGCTGATTCATAATTGTCCGTCACTGAAGGATGTTGAGAAATTTCATTATCTAGTGTCATCATTGCACGGGGATGCGTTATCGCTTGTGCGTACCTTTCCGGTCACGAGTGATCACTACGCGGATGCATATGCGTCTTTAGTCGCACGTTATCAAAATAAACGCGAATTAGCATTCACATGCTGGCGAGATATTTTAAATATTAACTTTAATTATCAAAACGCGACTGAGTTTCGTAAGACACTAGACATTATTGATGAAAACTTAAGTATACTGAGAAAATTAAAACTACCGGTTGAGCATTGGGACTTTGTTATGGTGTATCATATTTTATCAAAATTAGATTCAAAAATGCGTCGCGAATTTGAGGAGAAGTGTGGTTATACGGAGTGTCCTACCTTTTTTGAATTAAAACAATTTTTACACTCGAAGTGCGAGGCACAAATACGCGATAGTCATTTTACTACTGTCAATAAGGTGACTCGGTCTTTCAAAGAAATACCTAAAACTTCAACCAATACGTTTGTTAAGCGTCCGAAGGCACTGCACACACTAGTATCCGATAATTCCGCGAAATCAAATACCGTAAATACACAAAATAAAGTCGAAGAAGTTTCAAGTAATTTAAACAAGAAAGTTAATTCTAAATGTTCATTTTGTTCCGATGGTCATTCCATTTCTCAATGCAAATCGTTTCTCAACAAATCCGTAGATGAACGTACGTCGATCGCACTTACAAATCGTTGGTGTTTTAACTGTTTAAAGTCCTCTCATCAAATAAAAGATTGCGTATCTATATTTCGTTGTTTGAAGTGTAAACATAAACATCATACGTTACTTCACAAGGATCGCGGTGGTGAGGTTGTTAACAACAGTAAAACTGCTGGCGCTGACTCCCAGTCAGTCGCTTTAATAGCAAAAGATCCGAACTTAACTTGTGTTTCTAAATCGTTTCCTAATTCGACTGTGTTACTTGCTACAGCAATAATTCAAGTGGAAGATTCGAACGGACAATATCACTCATTCCGTGCATTGTTCGATACGGGCAGTCAGAACAACTTTATTACTAAGAACGCAGCACAATGCTTAAATCTTAAGTCAATTCCATGCGTAACCAATATCAATGGCTTAGGAGGCGTTGCGGCTAATACATTCGGCTTAGTAAATTGTTCTATTGCATCTAAAAACAAACATTTGTTTAACGTTAACTTACACGTTATTTCTACTATATGCGGTGATCAACCAATAGCTAAACTTAATACCGTGGGTTGGTCTCATATCAAATCACTTCCGTTAGCGGATCCTGGTTTCGATATTCCAGGACCTATCGATATCCTGTTAGGCGCTGATGTATTCGCGGACTCGCTCTTAAGTCAACGCGTAAAGGGTACTATCAACCAACCTGTCGCCTTCAACTCCGTCTTCGGCTGGTTATTATTAGGTCGAACGTCTCTGGTGACCTCTTCGCTCCTTCACTTCTCATCTAAACCCGACAGTGAGCTCTGCTCTCTTGTTCAGCGGTTCTGGGAGATTGATAGCGTTCCGCAAGCTTCAACTCTCACTCCAGATGAAATCACATGCGAACAGCGTTACACCTCGGAATACAGCCGTGACTCTTCGGGTAGGTATATCGTCAGACTTCCTTTCAAGGACAGTACTGAACCGATATTTGAGGGTTCTCGCGACATCGCACTTCGGCGGTTTCATGCCATTGAGCGTCGCATTTCACGCGATCCCGACCTACACCGACAGTACTCAGAGTTCATGAAGGACTACATGGAATCCGGTCACATGACATTAGTTGATGCGAAAGATATGAACGAAGGTAAATACTATATTCCGCATCATTGCATCTTAAAACCTGATAGTACTACAACCAAACTTCGCGTCGTCTTCGATGCATCTGCCAAAGATTCTCAAGGCCAATCGTTAAATGATACGCTGTTAACAGGCCCTAAGCTACAAAATAATATCGTTGCCGTGCTTCTTCATTATCGTTTACACGCAGTTGTTTTTATGGCTGATATTCGTCAAATGTATAGGCAAATTCTAATCGCTGATGATCAACGGGATTATCAACGAATTTTTTGGAGAACCGGACCTAATCAATGTCTGCAAGAATTTAAATTAAATACTGTAACTTATGGTGTCTCATCTGTACCATATCTAGCTTGCAGAACTGTAAAGCAGTTAGCAGAGGATGAAGGATCTACCTTCCCTCTAGCTCAACTAACTCGTATCGTATCGTACATGCGTCGGTTTCTGGTAACCTCGCGTGATCATTATCGAGGCATAATGCCTAATGAGTTCGAAAATTATAACTCGTTAATTTCAATCGTAAAACACGTCCAATCCGTATCATTTGCTGTTGAGATTCAACAGCTTAAATCGAAACAATCGTTACCCAAACCGTTAAGAAAACTGAATCCGTTCTTAGATGAGGAGGGTGTCCTCAGGGTGGGCGGTCGGCTTTCACGTGCTGGTATCGAATTCGAACAAAAGCATCCCGCGTTACTACCTTGTGATCATCCTTTCACCCATAAGCTAATAGAGTCGGTTCATCGTCAACATTGTCATACAGGACAAAACACGACTCATTATTTAATTCTGCAACGTTTTTGGGTTTTATCAGCAAAACGCGCTATTCGCAAGTGTTTGTCTAAATGCATTCGGTGCTACAGAACTAATCCGAAACCGTTACAACCGTACATGGCGGATCTTCCAGCGTATCGGGTTAACCAGGTCAAACCGTTCTCGGTGGTCGGTGTTGATTTTGGCGGACCATTTCGAATCAAAGCCGGATCTCATCGCGGTGCTAGGATGGATAAGGCATATCTTTGTCTGTTCGTCTGCTTAGCAACAAAGGCGGTTCATCTTGAGGTGGTATCGTCGCTTTCTACCGAAGCCTTTGTTGCTGCTTTGCGCAGATTCGTAGGTAGACGTGGTCGTTGTAACGTTATTCACGCGGATTGTGGCACCAACTTTGTCGGCGCTCGCAACTATCTCTCTTCCTTGGAGCCGGCGTCGCAAATTCTAAATATTAAATTTGAATTCAACCCCCCCTCAGCAGCCCCTTTTGGTGGGGTGTGGGAGATACAGATTAAAGCTGCAAAATCGCATTTGCATCGTATCGTAGGCAATCAAGTATTAACATTCGAAGAACTTAGCACTTTATTCGTTCAAATTGAAGCAGTGTTAAATTCTAGACCGCTATGTTCTTTAAGCGCAGATCCTAATGATCTAAATGTTCTGACCCCAGGTCACTTCTTGACCCTGGAACCGTTAACTTCTGTGCCAGATTTAGATCATTCCAACGTCAAATTATATCGGCTTAACCGCTGGCAACTTATTCAATCGTTCGTGCAAAGCTTCTGGGTTCGCTGGAAGAATGAGTACCTACATTCGTTAACACAACGAGCAAAATGGACGAAAATGTCAAAACCGTTAACCGTCAATTCCGTAGTAATCATTAAAGATGACATTCGAACTCCTTTGCACTGGTCTTTAGGAAGAGTAACCGAGTTACATCCGGGCCTAGACGGCATTGTTCGTGTGGCCACTATCCATACACAAAACAACTTTATCAAGCGGCCACTTGTAAAGTTGTGTCCTCTTCCTATAGAATCGTCAAATAAGTAACTTAACATCAGTAACCTTTTTAGTTAGTTGTAAGTACTCATATACACCATTTAACGTTATATATCGTTCTATCTATATCGTATTGTATCTATTTAATCGTATCACATTTATCTATTTACTTAATTCAATCTATTTTAAATCCGGAAAATACCAGCGGTATTTTGGTGGGCGGTATGTTCGCTATTCGCTCATTAGCTTATTCTAAATTCAAAACTCCCGCCGATTTAATCGTGGTTCGCGGACTCGCCATCGACAAGACTCGGCCGCCCGATAACGACCGAAGAGTGGACCAATCGGAGACGACCGAAAAAAGAACAGTCGAGAAAGGATCGCCGCGGCGCGCGCTTGAGAAAACAACTGATTCGTTTTTTACTCGAAAACGTTAAATTTCGTCTGCTTCCCTGGACTTTGTAAACTGTCTCTGTAATCGTTGTACCCGGGATCCCGTGGGAGTAATCGGAGTGATAGGTGTGATTCCAACAAGAATCTTATTGTGAGTGGTGTGCACCGGCGCCGGCGTTGAAGCTACCTTCGAGTGCTCCGAGGCTGAAGTGGAGAGGCGTCTCCTGGAAGACCAAAACACCATCAAGGTACGAAAACTATTTGGCTTCGACTGTTCCCGAACCACATATTCCTAATATATCGGCGGGACATTCTAACTTATAACGTCTATCCCGACCCTGGAGTACCTTCAAGGGCCTTCGGCGGGCCGCGTAGGTACATCATCAATGTGAAATTATTTAAATAATTCGTTTTTTTTTCATTTACCCATGTTAAATTACTTTGGGGACTTTAATCTTTTGAATTTTCAAATGGTGTTACTACTTTTCTCCAACTATATTTAAGATTAGTTTCTACGAATTAAATGGAATAATAAAGTTAGTTTCATGATTATCGATGCTCTTTTATTTAGTTCACAAAAAGTTACTAATTAAAATTATCTATTTCAGTACTCGGGCACATGGCGTCTTATCGAAAGCTATTTTGCTGAAGCACAATCTGGTACTTGCAACGATGCCACCTACACCCTGGACGGCTCTACCGTCATCGTATTTAACACTCAAGTCATTAACCAGACCTTGGCCACCATTACTGGTTCAGCCGTTTTGGCAAGTGACGACGGCAGTGCTAAGTTATTGGTCTCATTCCCTAATAGTAAGTATCCTTCACAGTTTACAAACTGTATGTGGCTTGTTGCTTCATTCTCCATCCTCGTGAACTATCTTCTCCCCTTTGCCTATATAGTCCAACAATTAAAGCATAGCCTTCTGCATTTTTGACTTGTTCTTTTGTGATTCAGCTTTATGCTTTCCTCATTAATATGTAATGCCATTATATCATCATCTCAATACATAACTGTCCCAATGCTAAACTCAAGTCTCCTCTCACAATGCTAAGCTGCATCAGCAATTATTTTTATTTTTATTTATATATTTTTTTTAATCGCCTTATTTTACTTAAAAGAGAAAAATCCGTATTGATACTCTTGTTGGTGTTCTAATAATGTTCTTTTGCATAACAGCTCCTACACAAGCTCCATACTGGGTCCTGGATACTGATTATGATTCGTACGCACTAGTCTACAGCTGCGTGAATGTAAACGCCCAACAACAAAGAAGTACGTATTTTTTTAGTAGAGTAACCGAATTATAATGTTAAAATATCAACGTAAACGATTGCGATAAACTTGTTACGGTCTTCAGTAAACTTCAAACATGTTAGTATGTAGATAATATTCGACAAAGTTTTCAGGATAGTAAGGTAGTAAATTTGATTATTCATATAATAAATAAATTGTAGATTTATATAATACGTTATATCGATATACAACCTATGCATATAAGGTACATCAAGAGCTTTTGTTTACACTCAACGCCGTTTATGTTTAATTTTATTTCAAATGTAGTGAAAGCTTTTTCCACTTACTCTACTTAACATTGACTGAACTGATTCATAAGAAACTTCGCATATACATTTATCTCCGGAGAGAGCAGCTGCTGTGAAAATACAATTATTTATGGTTTATGATGGGTCCTTACGTTATATTGGCACATTACTGGTTAAGTTGTCCTCCTTTCAGAGTATTAATTACTACAGATAGAAGACATAATAACATAATCTACAGATAAAAGCTTCACTAATTATTGTACTCAAGTAACATTATATGAATTGAATTTTAGTTTGGAGCTGGAAACTGGGTCGTTCCGATGAACTTAGCGCCACAGCACAAGCTAATATCAACCGAGTAATAAACAGCGTCCAAGTACTAAACAACCGTTTCTACGAGAAAATTGACCGAACTGATGACAGTTGCTTCTACTACCCTGCACCTGACCCTAGCAAACCTGTTGTCTTCAGAGGACAATGTGACAAAAACATTCCAGTTGTTGATACCTTCGATCCTGTTAGAGTAAGTCACAAATTCTGGACTACGCATCTTCAAAACGTTATTGACACTGTTGGATATTCTAGAACAAGATATTTTTATTTAAGCAATGTACCACACTTGTATCTAGCTTCCACTATATCCTTCCTTTTTCTCCCGGGCGCACTGAAGTATCGCGGTTTCACTCTAGCGAATGTGAAGTTAGTTCCTGTTTGACCGTCGTAAGGTCTCCGCACCGCATCACCGCACGCGCAGTTTTTGCTGTAGATACGTTTGCAACTTCAAAAAATATATTTAATAACCGCTTAAAAACTTATCAAGTGATCTGTGAATCTAAACCGCTGTAATTTACCTGAACTGTATGGTAAAATTACGAAACTGGAGTGAAGACGAACCTGCCACGTGCCACGAGGCTGCCACCAGAAAATTCCAAGTAAGTGCGCCTTCCTATCCATTGGCTTCCCTTATCTCATTGATTTTACCCAATTATAGCTTAGATACAAGCAAGTGGTACAGAGGCTCAACATATTATCATAAAGTATTACGGTTCCCCTGCTCGACCTGGGTTACTATCGAAGGAAATTATAAAAACGCAAAACCCGCAAACCGTTTTATGGTTGTAGATTTTGACCAGCAAATCATTTGTTACACCATAAAATTTATGGTCTCTTCGAGCCGGAGCATATATCACAATATTAATGGTAACTTTGAGCCATATATATAATATTTATCATTAAATTATATAACCGCATATCTATTATTTATTTAATATATTCACAGATCTGGTCCTTCATTATATATACTTATAGATATTTAAATAACATCGCAAATCTTACGTGCTAATAGCAGTCAGTTAAGTAAGGAATAGTTATAAAATATTGTATTTATTCCGCATTTATATCTATTTCCTTTACCTAAACCGCATCCCCTTTAATTTCCCGCATAACTGGTAGCTACAACACGTAATTTTGAGTTGCATTACGTATTGGTTCAAGTATTTAACATAAATTTGTTAATTGTTTCATAGTTGAAGGTGTGTTAAAATATTGTAGCACGCCGCCGCGCCGCACCGCACACGAGATTCATATTTACCCTCTTGTATCGGAGATTCCTAACGCGCACTTAGCAACAACCGACTATTGCAGTAGGGTTGGCGCTATCGCATACCGCGACGGGTGTATATTGTCAGTACTTGGTTAATAATACGAGTAGTTGTTATTAATATTTTTATCTTATTCCGCACCCGCATTAGCAACTTTTCGTTTATTTTACCGCATAGCCAGTACTTGACGCTTTAATTACACCTCGTTATTATATTTGTTTTCGTATACTTAATACTACGAGTAATTGATATTACTAAGTATTTTTGTCTTATTCCGCACCCGCATTAGCAAATTTTCGTTGATTTTACCGCATAACCATAGTACATCCTAGTTACACCCTGTTTTTTATATTTGTTTACGGATACGTAATAATACAAGTAGTTGTTATTACTAAGTATTTTTGTCACATTTCGCACCCGCATTAGCAACTTTTCGTATATTATATAATATACAATTAATTTACAAGGTCCGTAGAATTTCAATCGAAATACGTTTTAAAACCGCAAATCGCGTTCATTACATCTAATTCAAATTAATTTATTTTTTATTTTTCGTTATGGAAAAGAAGTCTAAGGCAAACGAGAGTGCCGCAATGGACAACCCTGAGCTGCGTTTAATAGAAGCTAAACGCGACGCGTTCTTTGCGCGTTTGCAAACTATTTATGATTTATCGCAACACGCACTTACAGATGAGACTCAGCTTGATATTTTTTTGAATAACGTAACTAATTTAAATAATTTACGCCGCGAGTTTGAGAAAGTATTGGACGAATACAACAGACAAAATTTAGCAATTAAACCTGATTATATAATTAATTATCAGAGTTGGATTTCATTTGAAGAAATGTATTGTCACATAAAGCGTGTTCAAGAACAATGCATCGCAACAACTCAGCCTAGTCAGGAAGTAAAGCCGCAAATCTCAAGGTCGACACCTAAACTACCTCCTGTTGAATTGATGACATTTGATGGGGACATACGCAACTGGCCATTGTTTTATCAGCAGTTTAAAAGCGTGGTCCACGACAATCCGACTTTAACAGATGGTGAGAGGATTGTTTATCTTGTTGGTAAATTAACTGAAAAGGCTAAATGTATTTGTGCCGGGTTACCGCCCACCGCTGAAAATTATTCCGTTATTTGGTCGGATTTAATACGTAGATATGACGATCCGCGCGCATTAGCTTCCACATATCTTAATCAATTATTAGACTTCAAACCGCTTAGTAGTAATACCGCAGCTGGCTTCGACAACTTTATAAATATTTTTAACGCATCTGTTGAAACACTCAAGCAATTAAAGCTGAGTGATTTGACGGACTTTATATTCTTTCATATCGCACAACAAAAATTGGATTCGGAGACTGTTAAATTATTTGAAATTACGCATCGAGATAATAAAATTCCATCTTATAAAACTTTGATAAATTTTGTCCTAGAACAAACCAAGGTTATTTTGCATACAAAACAAAATATAGTTCATAATTCCGTTTCAAATAAACCGCGCAACAAAAATTTTCCTACTCCGAAGATGACTAAGGCTTTTGTTAATCGGGATGGTCCAAGTCATAAAAATTGTGCGTTGTGTAACGATTTACATCATGATCACTTATATAAATGTTCTCATTTCGTTAACAATATGTCTGTCTCCCTTTGAGAGATTTAACTTCATTAAAACTAACAATTTTTGTAATAACTGCTTAAGTTCTAAACATAAATCTTTAAATTGTTCGTCGAACCGCAATTGTTCCTATTGTCCAGCCAGACACCATTCATTACTACATTTTAATCCTCCGCATAACAATTATAAAATTGGTACAACTGAAAATCAATTTAACGCACCCGCAACAAATTCCGCTCTCGCTCGTAAATCGCACCGCTTCGAGCGCAGTGATAAGGCGAATGTGCACTCAGACTCGTCGCACTCGTCAGACGCCGCGCGACCGCATAGTGAATTGAACCTTATGTACCGCTCTGATAAGGGTCCCGCTTCTCAAACTATCGCACCGGTCATCAATGCATCGACTTGTAATGTTGCTTGTGACACTCGCTCCGCAACAACTTGTACGTTTTTGGGCACCGCAAAAGTAATGGTTTTGGATAAATTTAATCGCCCGCATTATGTTAGATGTTTAATTGATCCAGGTTCCCAAAGCGATTATATTACCCTCGAATGTTGCAAGCGGTTATCACTTCCTATTTCGTCACAGAATCGCTTCATGGAAGTTCAGGGTATTGGTGGAGTATCCCAGAAGATACACGGTTCCACGGACGTTAAATTCACATCGAGATTTGATAATGGGAAACAGTACTTTATTCGACCCGCAGTGATTGATAAAATAACCGGTTGTTTACCGGACGCTCAGGTTAATGTAGCTTCTTTACCTTTCATAAATTCAATACCGCTCGCGGATGATACATTCAATGAGCCTGGTCCGATAGAAATGCTTCTCGGAGTAAATATGTATTGTCGAATATTGCTTTTTAACAAACTCGTCAGTGATGTGTATGATGGTCCGGTCGCGTTGGAGACTACTTTAGGCTACATCATTTTGGGTGACGTGCCCGTCGTAAACGCGTTTTCAACGTCTCGTACTTTTTGTGCTTTCAACCGCAGTAAGAATACTTAATTACTAAAATTTAAAGTCAACCGCGTTACGTAAATTATATAGTTAGGTATTGTTAGGTTATTAGTATTTGAAATAATATTTATATAATATAATATATAAATTGTATTCTATCCCGCGTTTCACCTGATGACTGCATCAGTCCAGGTTTTTATATACCGCAGCATCCCGTTTTGTACACTAGTTGTAATTTACAAAACGACATTTTTCACATTTCTTTGAATGTCCGCATCTTCAAAATTACATGTTTTTGCTCATGTAAAATAGATGTACTTGTGTATTGAAGTGCATCAACCGCACCGCAATTTTCAAATAATTTTATTTCGTTATAATTATAACGAGCCGCTAGAAATATATAAATGCAATCAGGTTTGTTTTGGTCTTCGGTCCTCTCCGTTTCTTGCTTTACGCACAAGTGATGGGAGAGAGATCTATATTCCCTTGCAGCGGATATATTTGAGAGGGATGTGTACATGAACGACCTAGCGTCCTCCGCCTCGTCTCTTGAGGAGTCCATCGGTGCTGCACATCAGCTCATTATACTATTTAAGGCAAGAGGCTTCGATTTAGTTAAATGGACGAGTAACTGTCCGGAATTAATCGCACATGTACTTTCATCTCACCGCCACCACACTGAAGCTGTTTCCTTTGAAGGAGAAAACAGTTTTAAGATTTTAGGTCTCCGCTAGCAGCCTGATTGTGATCATTTTTGTTTTTCTATTCCGCAACCGCAAACTTCTCGCACCAAACGCGCTATTCTCTCCACGACCGCACGTTTGTATGACGTGTTAGGTTTGGTTGGTCATAACATTTTATTTTATAAATTATTAATTAAGGACCTTTGGTTACTTAAGATAGACTGGGATGAAGCGCCACCGCAACA
This sequence comes from Thymelicus sylvestris, assembly GCA_911387775.1. Taxonomy (NCBI): domain Eukaryota; kingdom Metazoa; phylum Arthropoda; class Insecta; order Lepidoptera; family Hesperiidae; genus Thymelicus; species Thymelicus sylvestris. The sequence goes on from OU426905.1 coordinate 3,187,722, forward strand.
TATTTTAGATAAGTGCCATTAATTTTATATGAGTTACAGCTCATTTCCTCTCCGTTTATATTTTTTCCACATTCTGGCGTTCAAAACCCCGCGGACTGTCTATCCCAAGGGTTACTTCCATCCCATTTTATAAACCATGAACTATGGTTTCATGGATCCGCATGGGCCTCATTACCAGTTGATGAGTGGCCTATTAATTTATACCGCATTCAACGCAACTTCCTGAAGAAAGAACTACTTTCTACATTACTTGCATCGCACAGGAAGATATTATATTTGTGAATTTAAGTTTAAAAATTTTCATTGTAAAATAAATTCCTTAGGAGTACATTTTACATACTTTGGTTTCTTAAACCACTCCCGCGCAATAACTTAATTATCTCAGACCACTCAGATCGGACTGAGACGTTTATTATACGAAATGTTCAACGCACTTCCTTTAGCGAAGATATTATCAATATTGAAAAGGACAAATCTTGTTCTACCGTTTTACGCAAATTTTATTGTCAACATTTTATTGATGACAAAGATGGTTTACGAGTTGGTGGTCGCTTATGCTATTCTTCGTTAGGATATTTCACATAAACATCCCGCTTTGCTTCCAGAATCGGGACATATAATTAATTTAATTATCGATTCTTATTATTGCCAAAATTGTCACGTAGGTCCACAATTTTATTATTACTTTCAATTTTGAGACAAAAAATTTGGATTCTTTCCGCACGTAATAGATAGTACGACAACGCATACATAAATGTATAGCTTGTTTTAATTAAATCCTAAACCTTCAAATCTCATAACTGTAGGAACCATTGTTCTTTTAAATGTTGATAACGCACCGCCCCTACAGTGGCCGTTAGGAATCATAACGAAAGTTTTTCCCGGTAAAGACGGTATCATACGTGTTGCGGAGGTTAGGACGAAGAATAGAGTTTATGAGCGACCAGTTGTGCGGCTTTGCCCACTACCCATTGAGTAGTTATTTATATTACAGCTATAATTATTATAATTATTATGTTATAAGTATACATAATCCCGCATCTATATATCCATATATTTAGTTATTTATACCGCTATTTATATATTTTTTCCGCTTTGTTTATAATTTCTTTAAAAATTATTTGTATTGAAGGAGTTGGATTCCTTCAAGGCCGGGGGAGTGTTGGATATTCTAGAACAAGATATTTTTATTTAAGCAATGTACCACACTTGTATCTAGCTTCCACTATATCCTTCCTTTTTCTCCCGGGCGCACTGAAGTATCGCGGTTTCACTCTAGCGAATGTGAAGTTAGTTCCTGTTTGACCGTCGTAAGGTCTCCGCACCGCATCACCGCACGCGCAGTTTTTGCTGTAGATACGTTTGCAACTTCAAAAAATATATTTAATAACCGCTTAAAAACTTATCAAGTGATCTGTGAATCTAAACCGCTGTAATTTACCTGAACTGTATGGTAAAATTACGAAACTGGAGTGAAGACGAACCTGCCACGTGCCACGAGGCTGCCACCAGAAAATTCCAAGTAAGTGCGCCTTCCTATCCATTGGCTTCCCTTATCTCATTGATTTTACCCAATTATAGCTTAGATACAAGCAAGTGGTACAGAGGCTCAACATATTATCATAAAGTATTACGGTTCCCCTGCTCGACCTGGGTTACTATCGAAGGAAATTATAAAAACGCAAAACCCGCAAACCGTTTTATGGTTGTAGATTTTGACCAGCAAATCATTTGTTACACCAGACACATTGTATACAGGTCTACTTTTGATAAATTTAATGTCTTTCAACCGTGTGCTTTTTCAATTTGTTTAGTACATGGGATTATGGCACGACATCCAATCGTATCCCACCGGCTTTCAAGGTGGCACGTGCAATAATGCTTTCTACACGTTGATTGACGGCGAAGTCGACGTCTTCAACACTGAGGTCATCAACCAAACCCTGGGCACTATCAATGGTGTTGGCAGATTAGTCTCCACCGCCAACATTGCTAAGCTCAACGTCTCCTTCCCCATAGCTGGCACGAATTGTAAGTTAATAAAGTTTTTTAATAATTTTAAGTTGGTTGATTTACTTGTGGTAACAGAATTTTTAAATTATCTGGTGGTTAGTAACAATGATAAGCGCACTTAAATTTTGAAGATTAAATGCTGTTATTATATTATTTAAATGGAACAGTAATCTTATATTTTACGTAAAGTATTATTCTAATTGGAGATGTTAAATGTGGGGTCGCATTATCGAAGTCCTGATAAGTGCGGTTCATTGGCTATTATTGCACGCAGTTTAGCAACCTGGGGTGCTAACTTTATGCCCGTGCAATACTAGACCTCTTTAGGCACCGTATCGTAATGCACAATTTTATTAATGCTTACCTATTACAACCTATTACTATACGAGTATACTATACTGATATGTAATAGGTATCTATTACCCTCTATTGTCCATTGCGTGTATTATACGTATATTGGTACTATCCTTTAAATAAATAAATTCCTTTTTCTTTGTAGTAACAGCCTATGCAGACTATTGGGTGTTGGCCACAGATTATGTGGACTATGCACTTGTTTATAATTGCGTGAATCTAGAAGACAATCGGCGACGAGGTAAGACCTAATAAAGAATTGTTCACCGTTTGTAGAATAAATAATAGTCGAAAGAAACCATGCCTGAACATAATCCCAAGCACCAAATAGTTATACCAACAAATTAATATCTTCTTAATGACAACCATGATGACAACATATTTTTTCAAAGGCCTAAAAAAATTAAAAGTCAGTAACGTCTTCATTAAATTTTCAGTGAGTAGCTGGAAATTGAGTAGAACCAAGAGCTTAACGAACAATGCCAGCAACGCCATTGACTCAGTGACGGCAACTATACCAGTGTTAAGAGACGAGTACTACATACGCAGAGACCACTCTCCCAGCGGATGTTTCTACTTCCCTGAACCCCAACCAGGAGTTCCAGTGGTTTTCCCTGGACAGTGTAATAACAACATTCAAGCCGTGCAATCCTTCAACTTAACAGCGGTAATACATTCAGTTATTTTAAGAAACATTTTTCGTAGTTGAAGTTTAGAAGCAAATTTGGTATATGTAAAGTCTAAATATAAACGATTTTGTAATTGGTGGAAAATTTTTAGTAAATAAAACAAACCATGATCAAAATAGGAAATCAGTAACAAAATGTAGTAATGTAAACACATTTTAGAATGATGGAGATGATAGATACAATTTACTTTGCAGTTCGCCGGTACCTGGCATGAAATCGAGGCCTATCCCAAGGAACCACAACCTGGACAGTGCATCAACCATCAATATGCACCTCTAGGTGCTTCAGCGTCATTCAATCTTCAATCCTCTAGTGTTATAGACCTCGATCGAGAATTAACATTCAGTACCGGAGCCATAACATCTACTGATGGCAGTGGAAGACTTACAATCACTACACCCGCAGGAAGCACTAGTGAGTTTATTGGATTAACTAAATTATACCAAAAAATAACCGACGTCAAAAAAACAGCATACCTATAACATTTAAGAGGTTCCTTTAATTCCATCTGTATCAAATTATCAAAACTAAATTTTGATAATTAATAAGGGACCAATCGGTTCATATCTGAGAACGGAAGACGTTGATTTTAACCGATTTCAAAATAAGGAGGAATCCTTATTCCCGGTTAAAATTAACGTAAATCTTTTCAAACAAACGCTCAATTTGGCTTAGCCAGATATATAATGGACTATATTATTACCTATTCTTGAATACACAATTATAAATAATGTAATAGAGAAAATGAAAGATGAGTGACTTTAGCTTAGTTTTACAATGAACTATAGAAGTTAAAGACACTGCAATTGATACTCTGAGCTTCTGTGCTGGTTATTCATTAGGTTATGTATTTTTATTAATATGTTCTTGTAATATTTTTGGTGTTTCAAATCCTATTTTCTTTCTTTCTATTGTCGTTTAACTAGTTTTTATTAATGTTGTCATCTTTCCAGCTGTGACTATTCCGTTCTGGATACTGGACACGGACTACACAGACTACGCTCTAGCATACAGTTGTGTTAACATACGTGATGATTTCCGAGCAGGTATTTCAAATTCTTAATAACTCTTGTATCTATGTATAATAACTACACATTTTATTTACATTTACTTCATAATCACCATTGTATCGACTATGGTCTATCAAGGATCTAAATCGTATGAAACTAATATTAATAATGCGATAATGTATTTTTTTTCAGTATACAGTTGGAAGCTCAGTAGAAGCAAACAGTTATCGATACAATCCAATGCAGCCATAAACAGCTTTATAGGAAATTCAAACATTGAAGTGTTAGACAACAAGTATTTCGAAAATATTGACCAATCCGATGAAGCATGTTTCTTCTTACCGGATCCAGTCCCTGGACAATCTGTTGTGTTTCCAGGACAGTGTGATGAGACCATTCCAGTTGTACAGAACTTCAGTGCCGAAAATGTGAGTGACTTTAACCACAAAATGCAAAATGTTGCAAAAATTACATAAGATTTGAACTTGGTACTATTCGCGTAATACTGTTTCGACGAAAAGAAAAAAGCAGTTTGACAGCTAATAATTCAGGGTTGTAGGAGACTTCAGAACCACTCACTTTTTAACCGACTTCAAAAAAAGGAGGAGGTTCTCAATTCGAATGTATTTTTTTTTTATGTTTGTTACCTCAGAACTTTGGACTGGGCGAACCGATTTTGATGATTCTTTTTTTAATCGAAAGCTGATGGCTGTCACGTGGTCCCACATAAATTTTATTGAGATCTGACAATGGCATCCATGAGAAAACTACATAAGTCGTAAATTTGTGTTAAGATGTGCGCGACAAATTGACGAATAACTCAATATCACGTCAACCGATTTCGATGATTCTTTTTTTAGTAGAAAGCTGGTGCTTGTTATGTGGTCCCACATAAATTTGAACGAGATCTGACAAGTAGTTTTTGAGAATTTGAAGTCGGTTATTTTTTGTTACTAAAATTTAGATTATATTGTTGAACAATGTTTAAAAGTAATGAAAATTTTTGGCTGTAGTTCGCTTGTTTCGAACAAAATATTGTAGGAATTAATATTCAAATCCATATTGTGTTTTAGTACCTAGGTCGCTGGCGTCTCATCGAAAGTTACCCCACGGTATTCCAAGGTGGTTCTTGTAACGAAGCTACGTACAGCGATAACGGCACTGAAGTCATCGTATTCAATACTCAAGTGATCGGGCAGACCCTGGACACCATCTTCGGAAGCGCAACCGTTGCCAGCACTGATGGTAGTGCTAAATTAGAAGTCAGGTTCCCGAACAGTAAGTTCTAAAACTTTATACCCTTACTTGAATACTTTGTCGATCTTGGATAATTTACTGAGCGTCTTTAAAGTCTAGCATGAACTTATATCGAATTAAAAAAGTATATCTATACTAATCTATACTAATATTATAAAGAGGAAAGATTTTGTTTGTTTGTTTCCATTGAATAAGCTCCGAAACTACTGAACCGATTTGAAAAATTATTTCCCTGTTGGGAAGCTACACTATTCCTAGGTGACATAGGCTGTATTATATTTTCAAAAAATTAGGGATCCTTAATAAAACTACAATAATGTAACCCAAGGTGTAAAAAAATAAGAAAACCGAAGCAAAGCGAGGGCGAATACTCGTTGTTAATAAACAAAAGATAATCATCAAAGAAAAATCTTACACATTGACAATTCAACAAATGTGTAAAATAATAGATAGTAAATCTTTGATTGCACGTATAGACTTACGAGTCTATATATACGTCCTGAATAAAAATTCTTAATTGTTGAAGCTGTGTTAGATCCTATGGAAAAGATCTGTTGAGTAAGGACCAAATTATTGTCATCTATCACAACATTCATTTTCTTATTTTCAGTCTGTAGCTTCCTCAAACAGCAAGCAGGTACTAATAACTACATTTTGTTCTACAGGTCCTGAACCATCAAAGTATTGGGTATTAGATACAGATTACGTCTCATACGCTCTGGTCTACAGTTGTCGAAACTTGAATGCTGATCAAAGAATGGGTTAGTACGGTTATACAGACATAACATCGTCATCACGAATTTTTTTGCATATAGATGGTCTAAGTAATTTATTGACAATGATTAACGGCATAAAATCTGTAATTAAAACCATAAACATTGACTAAAATAATATAATAATTATTATTCGTGGTAATAATTTTCGAAACATTTAAAAGCTACTCAACCTTAACCTCAACTAACCTCAACCGAAAACTTTATCAAAGTAATTAATAAATGCAAACTGTGACGTGTTTCTTGGTTGACAACAAGTAACACTAATCACTAATCGAGCTTACATACTTGTACGTTTGGACGACTTGGTGACCCCACTTATCATCAAGTACTTAGCTCGTCCAAAATAAAACAAGGTCTTATTCTTTAGAATTAATTTCTGTTTACATAACTGAACTAAACTCTATCAAAGATTACATTTAATTTGAAAATATAATTTCAGTTTTCAGTTGGAAATTGAGTCGTACCAGAGAGTTATCTCAGACGGCCATTACTAACATAAACCGAGTGGTTAACTCCATAAATGTTCTGGACAACCGATACTATGAGATCATTGCCCACTCAGACGAGGCTTGCTTCTACCTTCCCGAACCTAACCCCTCTACCCCCGTAGTATTCAGAGGACAATGTGACCAAAACATTAATGTTGTCACCGGATTTGATCCTGTTAGAGTAAGTATTAAATCAAATTAACTCTTTGTATTTACATGACATGTGGGGTGGAAAATTGATTAATATATCTGTTCTGACTTTTCTTCGAGAAAGTCTATTGGACTCATTAAGATAGGTATTTATGATTAATTTTGAAATGCCTAATTACACAATCTCGAAATAATAATATGTTAGTCAAATTAAATGGTAATATTTTTTTATTGTTATCATTATGATACTAGGTACCTATATTTTATTAAAATAATTATTTAAATCGTAACGGGTTCGAAGGTTAATATGTATCTGCAATATTTATCTGCAAAATGAGAACAGCAACCAACTTATTATTTTATTTTTGAATATGCAATTTAATTTTAATATGGTGAAATCATGTTCTTGTTAATTTTAAAAATAAAGACAGTTTGGACGTCACCCAGCAGATGTCGCTAGGATATGACGTGATAATTTTTTTTAGTACCAAGGTCTATGGCATGACATCGCGTCCTACCCAACCAGTTTCCAAGAAGGCACGTGCAACAATGCGTACTACACCCTAGTCGGTGGTGTGGTGGACGTCTTCAATACACAGGTGGTTGATCAGCGACTGGACACCATTAGAGCTGTCGCCGTGCTAGCTACCAACGACACTAGCGCCAAACTACTCGTCACTTTCCCCGTTGCTGGTACTAATTGTAAGTACAAGTTTCAAGTTTTTAACGTCCCGGGGGGGGTAGTGTTATTTTATGAAATAAATTTTAAAGGCTGAATTAATGTTTAGTCAAAAATGACGTGAGCAAATGTAAAATATCTTTAGTTATAATAAAATTTATTATGGGTAAAAACGCTAAACGCTTACACACTCATACTTCCGCAATAGGTTTCTACCTGTGTCGCGAGTGGCATGGATGATGACACATGTAACAAACACATCACAATAACACCCATGAACCGAGTACAAATATATCCGTCACATAAATATCTTCCCCGGCCGGGAATCGAACCCGGGACCCTCGCTTCGCAGGCAGGGTCGGTACCAACTAGGCTACAGGATATACCTATTATATTATTATTTGTTCTTTGTCTGACGTGTGATGTTAAAATATTTTTAAGTTACCTATATATTATATTTGTATTTTTTCTTTGTCTATAGTAACGGTGACTACAGACTACTGGGTTCTGGCTACTGACTACGATTCCTATGCTCTTGTGTACTCATGTATTAACTTGGACGATGAGCGGCGACAAGGTAAAAATAAAATCCTTAATAAATATGTGTAAAATCTTTATTATTTCTTCTATTCCTTAATAATTTTTTAGTTATTTATTTTTTGGATTTGATGTTAGTAAATCACGTGAATTCAAACGTATCATTTAATTTAGTAACTGCTACTGTGCAATAGATGGCACTGTAGTTTATTTAACTGCCTAAGATGGATATACCAAATGCATAATTATGTTGTTTTTAAAATAAAAACATACAATGATTTTATGTCTCCGTATTATTTGCATGTATTTTTATTTTTATACATAAATACATTCCATATACATTTCAAAATCCTTTTTAGTTTCAAGTTGGAAGCTGAGCCGAGCGAAGCAGTTATCTACCGCAGCACAAAACGCAATAAATACAGTCGTTCAACAAGTACCAGTCCTCGATAACTCGTACTACATCCAGCGTGACCACTCTCTCGAAGGCTGCTTCTACTTCCCCGAACCCGAACCAGGAGTGCCTGTACGATTCCCGGGACAATGCGAAGACGTTCAAGCGAAAGCCAACTTTAGCTTGGAAGCGGTATGATCTATTTTGTTTTGGTTTCGCTAATAAAACTGTTATACGTTGTCACTACCGCCTCTCTATCCGCTGCAAATAATCTCTAGCACTTCCCTACAATAAGAAAGCGGCTGCTCGTTTTCTGATACTACAACCGAAGCATTTAAAATTTCTCGGTTCATTGTAATAATTAAAGGAAAGCCAAATAAAGTGAGAGCCCAGAATCAACCGAGGTGGTTGGAGCATTTGGAGCCAAATGGTTTTAAAAGCGAAAGAATTGGTAGCGACTTTGTATGAACGGGATCTTATCTGGAATTAGTTGGTTACCTGGTAGATATTGCTGTACCGCTTTGTCTTGATGATTTCAGTTCGAAGGTGTATGGAACGAAATCGAAGCATATCCCAAGGACCAGCAGTCAGGAGAATGCATCAACCATGCGTTCTCTCCCGGATCTGGCAACACCCTGAACTTAGAGTCTTCTAGCGTCGCGAACCTTCAGCTAAACATTACTAGAGGCAGTGCAGCTATAACCTCTACTGATGGCAGTGGAAGATTGACGATCACCATCAACGTTGATGGAAGCCGTAAGTTGAACCGTTTTTAGGGTTTACAGTTTCATCATGTCCGTCCGTCTGTCCGTCCGTCTGTCCGTCCGTCTGTCCGTCCGTCTGTCCGTCCGTTTGTCCGAAGCAAAGTGCCGAGACCCTTAGTGTTAGAAGGCTGTAATTTGGCGTGGATCCTACATACTAACACGCACTTGCCCGGTTTTATACATTAGTTTCATTCCATGGGTCAAAATTAGACCATAAATCAAATCAAATCAAATGTTATTATTCAAAAATTGGTTTGGTTTACAAACACTTTTTGAAAGTCATGCAAGCTACGCCATAATCCTAGTAGAAAATTTAAGGGATACCAATTTTCGTGCTTCATACTTTTTTTACTGGAAGGTTATTTTACCATGTAAATAAATAACGGGCAATAATTTTAGTTTTTAGCATTTAAATAATAATAACTAGTGTGACATTAAAACATAATCAGCAACGTTTGAAAAAACGCCTACCAAAAACTTTTTCGGAACATATTTTCAGTATTATTTGTGTCATAATTTGGTGTATTTTTCCAGCCGTTGCTATACCTTTCTGGATTTTGGAAACTGATTACAATGACTTTGCACTAGCATATAGTTGCGTGAACATTAATGCAGACTTCAGAGGAGGTGAGATTTTTATATATTCTTATGTTAATTTTACCTACAAAAAACTTTTATGGAGGTCTTTAAAAACATTTCTTTTACATCTAATTGAAAAATTTGTTTATCCTAATTCGTAATTTCTAATTAAAATGTTAATAAGGAATATAATTATTAGTATACCATACATATATCTTAAAGTAAGTATACCATCATATTTAGTTCTAGTAAATATTATATTAATTATAATAATTGACTCGAGTTCTTTTATTAATCAGTATACAGTTGGAAACTGAGCAGAACCAGACAGCTCTCAACAGCTGCGAACATCGCCATTAACAACGCCATGAGCTCGATCGTCGTTCTAGACAACAAGTACTACGAGAAGATTGACCAATCAGACAATGCCTGCTTCTACTTACCCGACTTGGGTCCAAATGACCCAGTAGTATTCAGGGGACAGTGCGATCAAAACATCCCAGTCAAGCAAAACTTTGATCTAACTAGAGTGAGTTAATTACCGCAATATAACTATGTATGCTAACACGTAAATTGCTAATAATTTGGATTTCAGTTTTCTACATTTGTGAAAGGTAATGAGTTTGCCACTTCCTTAAATGGAAATTCATTGTACAACGTAAGACGAATTTTGCACATACCTCTGTTCGATATGCTTATTTCAACTTTTCATTCATTTCATTTTTTGGAAACTTTAAAATCTACAGTTCTCAATTCATCAACATTTTTCATCCTTAGTAGCCCTATACATACAACATCATTGTTAGTAGCCAATGGCCATAACATTTCTCATTCTCAGTAGCCAAAAATTACTGATAGTTATGAAAAATAATGTTTTTTTTCTGTTTATTTTCAGTACACAGGCAGTTGGCGCTTGATAGAGTCATACTTTACCCAATTCCAAAGTGGGTCATGTAACGTCGCTACATACACCCTTCTATCAAACAACACTGTCTCCGTCGTCAACAGTATGGTAAATAACCAGATTTTGCAGACCATCCAGGGAACAGGTGTTGTGACCACCACTGATGGAAGCGCAAAACTGCTGGTTACTTTCCCAAATAGTAAGTTGATCAAAGATTACCTACTTTATTGCTTTATTATTCTTACAGCTGCAAAGACGATATTGCAGCTCATGCTATTGGTAGCTTTACTGGAGTCCCAAGAGTAGTACCAGTTAAGCATAACTTTTAGACCAACATTGTTTGTCTTTGGTTCTATTTGTGATGACTCATTTTTGTGCATGTCCATGACTCCCGCAACATAGTCAATCATATTATGAGAATCAAATGTAAGAAAACTATCAGTGAGTTTAACCGGATCTACAGAAAAATCTCCAAATTTATGAGTAACAGTGAAATAAAAATATTATGTCGCGATTGCGCTGTCGGAGAAGTTGTTAGCACGTGTATTTCCCGCATTTTATACGTACCCAACAACATGTCAATAATGCCCTTGAAGGCAAAGTTTCCGTTGTCCAAGAATGCATAAGAAAAGCAGTAATTCATGATGATTGGTGACAGATTGTCTAACATGCCACAAATACCTTTAAGTAACCATGAGTGGCGAGTTCCCTGCTAAGAATGTGACGACTGAGAACTATGCATTTGATGTAATTGTAGATGTATCCTAAATTAGGTCATTTGAGGGGAATTGACATAAGAAACGAAAATTAAACACTTCTGAGTATTTTGTCCTCCTATCATTGCTCTTTTTTCTACAGGGCCTCAACCTGCAGAGTTATGGATCTTGGATACAGATTACGACTCCTTCGCTCTTGTCTACAGTTGTAGTAACCTGAATAATGAAACTAAAAGAGGTAAGTCATTTCACTGTTAATATATTATGAAGAACTACGAGCATAACACACTTTTTCCTAAACACAATACGTAAAAACACCCAGTCGAGTTAAGAAACATTGTTAATTTTACGAGTTCCGTGCGTCCATATTGTTACGCCATCGGTCGTTCTCGTTATAATAATGAAGCAACTGTTGAGTTTTGTTCAAGAACCTCAAATAAATAAGGGTTGGCCTCTCCCCCACCGACCCGTAAAAGCTGAAAGAAAACTAAAACCAAACTTTACAAATATTTGTTTAGTTTGTGTCTTTAGAAAGAGAAAAAAAAAGAAAATACATGTCAGGTAACTTTTACTTGTAAGAGTGCTTTCATCACTCTATTTCTCTATTTTTTTAGTTTGGAGCTGGAAAATGAGCCGTACAGATGAACTATCCGCATCAGCTGCAGCAAACATCTCCAGTATAATGAACAGCATCAATGTCCTGGATGACAGATACTTCCAGTCCGTCGACCGGTCAGATGCCGCCTGTTTCTACTACCCTACCCCTGATGGCAACCCCGTGAGCTTCAGAGGAGAGTGCGATCTAAATATTCCTGTCATTAACAACTTTGATATACCAAGAGTGAGTAGAAATTGTGAATTGTTTATTATGCACTAGATAAATCCTTTTTCAACATTTGCTGTTTCCACCTTCATTTTAATATATTTCCGTCATGTTAAAAAGTTGTTCGAATATGTGTGCTTACAATAACTTTTTAACATCGACGAATGATATCTTTTTTAGGCGTTAATCGGTCTTTATTTTCATATCTGTTACTTTTTTATACCTACCAAGTGAAGTCCTTTTAAACTGTACTACTATTTAGCTTTAGCTTAAGTCATGGACTTTTTGGTAAAACTAATTTAATTTTTTATGTTCAACAAATTATTTTATATTCAACATTAAATTATTCAACAGTACATGGGCAAATGGTACGATATCGAGAGCTACCCTCAAGCGTTCCAGGACGGAACTTGCCCGGCAGCGGTATACGAGCTCTCAACTACAGGCGTCAACGTCTTCAACACTCAGGTCGTGAATCAGGAACTCGACACCATAAACGCTACAGCCGTCCCGTCTCACAATGATACTTCTTCCCGATTCGTCGTCACTTTCCCCATTGCTGGCACTAATAGTAAGTTGACTGGATTCAGGGGTTTTACTTTGTGCTTTTATAAAGTTAGAAAGTAATTTTCGACGTGTCCAAATTCAAATATTGTTCCGATTCCGATGATTTTAACACTACTGTTAATGAAATTTTTTTCCTCGTATGTTTCACATGTCCAACATTTCCTTTCGAATTTCGATAATCATACTTTTAATGACCACCATTTGTGATGTTGGTCACGTATTGGTCGTAATCGAAAATTAGACTTGGTGGTTAAATATTTGAAAATATTAAAATATCTAGTGTCTTTGTTACGTTACTTTTGACTAACAGACAAATCTTCTTCTAGTGACAACAGACTCGCCATACTGGGTATTGGCAACAGATTACGAGTCCTACGCCCTGGTCTACTCTTGCACCAACGATGGACAAGGTCGTCGTAAAGGTTTGTTAATTTCATTTCTAATGCTTTGACTGATTATGTTGCTTTTGGTGTTATTGGTTCATGGGAAGTCGTAACAGTCTTCTATCAGCTCTTTAGCATATTCAGTCGTGAGTGTCGTAACTGAGCTGGACAGCCAGAGGCCTGTTGCCTCCAAACGATGAGACCTACTGTCTAGTCCTCTTACCGAGCCCATTTCGTTATTCAACAGAGCGCACTCTGAAACAGAGGAAATTAGCTAGGACTTAATTATGAAAGGACATAAGTACTTACATGATGATATAAATAAAGTTTTGATTTAATTTTACAGTGGGTAGCTGGAAACTTTCCAGGACAAAAAGTCTGACACAGAATGCCACTAACAATATCGACAGTGTGATGGCAACTATACCAGTGCTTCGACAACAGTACTTCAGGGTGAGAGGTCACTCTGATGACGACTGCTTCTACTATCCTGACAACCAGGGTGGACCGGTTATTCTTGACGGACAGTGCTTTGACGATCAAGATGTCGTCACCAACTTCAATGCAACCGAAGTTAGTATTCGATTTGTTGTTGTTTTTATGTAACTAGCTGACCTGATGCAACTGACCTGACTATAAGTAGCCGTCATCGCCCCTGGACATCAGTAACATCAAAGGAATCACCAAAGCGTCGTCGACCTAGATGGAAGAAAGGAAGAAAAAGAGTTGTTGCGCGTACCTAGATGATATTTCCATGTGCTAATCTGGAACGTGGACCTTTATCAAAAATCAAACGAAAGATAGTCAGAGTGATGGTTTTATTAAACAATACCTTCAAAAATTAATAAATCTGCGGTGTCTCGCAGATTACATCACATCATAGTAGACATGCTAGGCTTAGCTCTTGTTGTCCTAAATGTATCTGTACCAAATACACTGGATTTTAACAGTTCGCTGGAACTTGGTACGAGGTGTCTCGTTTCCCGTCTGAACTCCAAGATGGTGAATGCACAACTTCTACGCTGGAAGTGAACGACACATTGACGCTGACACAGACCATTGTCTACAACGAGAGACTGGTCACTGTGTCCGGCCCCGTCGTACCCAGCCCTGACGGCAGGGGAATATTAACAGTTAACCTTACTGGCTCTGGAGGTAAGTTTAATATACCTAGTAGCTAGATATGTATGTATGTTTCAGTTGAATTGTTAAAAAGCTAATTCAGTAACAAACATAGTTCAGTGAGTAACAGTGTTTAACAGAAAGACTTATATCGACGAAGACTTTTCGTAACGTAATAAGGGGAAGAACTTTAGAAGTTGTTTTATTTCCAAAAACTGCAATTTGTAATTTAGATGACATACTTGTCGAAGCATCGCATCATGAAAATCGCATCTTTTAAATTAAATCCATTCATAGTGATGCTCGAATCTTCTACTAAAAATGCTGATTTGACAACGCCTTTGTTACACCTATTACCCCTGCATTGTTATAATTACAAGTATCCGTCTTTGAAAGGAGATTACTGAGATCTAATCTTAAGGATGACAATTTAATTGAATATGATTTGGACTTTTTCAGTCACCGTCCAAAAGACTCTGTTCGTCTTAAGTACTGACTACACGGATCACGCTCTACTCATGAGTTGTACAAACCGCGACGCTAACAGGAAGCAAAGTACGTATTATATTTTTATAGTTTTATATTTTATTCTAATCCTAATTTCTATCCTCCTCGTCTCAGATTTCTGTGATCTCATACTCAGTATATAGTTATACAGTTTTTGTGGTTTAATTTCTAGTAGAAGTACCTACTAGTTAGATATTCTTTGAAGGCTTCTACCGTATGAAAAATACTTGTTTTTTAATCAAATTACAGTATACAGTTGGAAACTCAGCCGCTCTCGCGAGGGTTTCTCTGAGGCTTCAGGAGCTATTATCAACAATATTGTCAACACTAACGTGGATCTCTTCCGTGGGTACTTCGAGGAGACCGACCAAACGAACTATGGCTGCTTCTACTACCCAGTGTTCGATGACCCAATAACCATTGACCTGCCAGGATCTTGCAACGACACTATTAGAGGAAAGGCAAACTTTAGTGCAGCTGATGTAAGTTTAATTTGTGAATGAAATAAACAGGTGTTTAAAAAATACACGTGGCAAGATCGGTGTTTCGTAACTGTGAATGGATTTTCCACTGAGAATATAGAAACTGAATGATTATAAATGAGACAAAGGCACACACACTAGAAATTCTTCATATTATCCTTAATTTATCACTTGGTTTGGTAATTAAACGATTGTATTTGATTCAGTTAGGCTTGCTTTGTTTACACGCGGTACCGTATGCAATGGTTCCATTGCGCACGCGCGCCTTCTTGTCATCTTTAATTTGACTGTTTTTTTATTACTACAGTTCTGACAAAGTTATTTTGGTCTCTACATATTTACGTTACTGTGATCACATCGCAGAATTAGTTGTCAATTTGATCTGTTAGCAATTCCTCAACGAACATCGAAGCTTACAGGATCAGTTAGTTAATTTATGCTTATGATAATATTACAGTACCTGGGAAGATGGTTCGAGATCGCCCGCTACCCAGGGTATTTCCAGTTTGGCGAGTGCTCGCGCGCGGAATACATCGCGGACGTCGACGCGGTCCGAGTGGTCAACTCACAAGTCGTCAGCAAGATGCTCAACATAAGAATCGGATCAGCCGTCGTCGCCTCTGTTGACGGCAGTGGTGTTCTTAACGTCACTTTTCCTCCTCTTGGAGTTGGTAAGTGTGAAATGAAGTATTATAGCTCAAAAACATTCAACTATGGTTTGATCCGAAGTCAGATTTTAGAAACTGTTTTTGAAAAAAGAAAAAAATATATACGTGCCGAATTGAGAACCTCCTCCTTTTTTTCGTCGGTTAAAAATAAATACGCCATCTCCAAAAAAATGCGTAATGGCAGGAGTAGATAAGAAACTACTCAAAATATTTTCCTATTCACAATAATAGAAACATTACAAAGCTATTGATCATGTCTAAGGATTTTGTCAAATCATCGTCTATTTGGAATGACCTTGAACCTTGACCTTTGACAACGTTTTTTTAACTTACAACGGACAGGAATCCAAAAAAAGTCTCATTATTTAAAATTATTAGTTCCAGAACGCGTAGCCAATTACTACATCCTGGAAACTGACTACACAAACTTCGCCCTCGTGTACAGCTGTCGTAATATTGGTGACAATAGAAGACAAGGTAAGAACTTTCACCTAATTCAAATTCTAGATTTTTCTTTCCCACTTCTTTTTTTTTCTTGAACGGCATCCCATTCGTGATGCCTAAGTTGTCGATGGCTGACGATGACCACATATCATCAGATGCTTCGTCTGCTTGTAAGTCATCTGGTTTAGTCACAAGTCATCCTGTTCGCAAATGGCGCAATAGATCACAGTAACTTAACATTAATTTGTGTTTAATTCAGTATCCAGCTGGAAGCTAAGTAGAACGAGGTCACTGAGTAACGAAGCAAACGCCATCATGGATGCTATAATCGCGGACACCCAGGGCCTCCTTCAGGACTACTACAATACCACTCGGCAAGATGAGGACGCCTGCTTCTACATACCCGAAATTAACCGCGACGAAGCGCCACGTTTCAGAGGACAATGCCAGAATGTTACCGGTGTACAGAACTTCGATCCTCAGAGGGTATGTTTCAGTCATACTAAAATATATCAAAGAGTTATAGTACAGAAAAATCATGCGCTTTTGTGTTGCCATTTTAGATTTATTGGCGAACCCTAAATGGTTTTGGTACAATAATTTCTGATAGCTAAAACATGCTTCGAAAGACATCGAAAATTATCTGAAACATCTTCCATTTAAAATTTCAATATCAAACAGTTGTTTTCTGGCGTCATACTGTAGTCTTTCCGCTTTATTATCTGTATAACATCTCACAAACTTTAACATCAAGCCTATTTTTAGTACATTGGCTGGTGGCACGAGATCGAAAGGTATCCGTCGGATACAGACGTAGGTGAATGCATCAGTTCTGACTTCCGTCAGTATGGAGACGACTTCCTTGTCGTTCACACCAACATCTTCGACGGCACCGCTCAAGTCAATTCCAGCACCGTCGTTGTGGGTAGCGATGGAAAACTCACGAAGACCTTGAGTGATGGAAGTGTTATTGGTAAGTGTATTGATGTTAAGGTATAGCTTCGACCCAATGATGGCCCACTATTGAGGATGGGTTTCTCCCCTTGAGGAAACCTAGAGCATACTTCACCACGCTGCTCCAGTGCGGATTGGTGGAGGGGTCACTGGCCAACCCAAATGTCAGAAGTTTTCGAGCCGCCCGAGCGAGGACGTATAATGGGTTGGAATATATTAGACACTATGAAGGTTTTTTCATGCTGCTTCATGCAGCTTCACTGGAAAATCCATTAAAACACGTTGGATTTTAACTCCTAAGCGCTTGTTTCACTTCACTATACGTCACGTCACACTAAACCTGAAATATCCTTAGCAGTAGGTTTATTATTATCAATTCAATAGCTGGTTGTCGAATAGATTAAACTAAAAAAAATATATTATGTTATGACACATTCTTCGTTAATTCTCCTCGCTGGCCTCCTGACTGAGTACCTTCGTATTATTATTTTTTGCTTTTTTCAGATATTTGGGTTCTGGCTACGGACTACGAAACCTATTCATTGCTGTATTCTTGCGAAAACATTAACGACGAATACATGCGTGGTAAGTTAAAATTGTTCAAGACACTTGAACTCCACTGCAGAGCATTGTGATTTCATTTTATAAAACCAGACTTTTAAGAAACTAGTTTAGAAAGAAACACTTTTTTTTTCAGTGTGGAGCGCAAAGCACAGTAAGCTTCGTTATATTACTATAGACGCCAATGCAGCGATGGTTCCAATCATCCGAGCTACCCGGGACCTTGTCCCAGAGTTATATATTCGCGTCAATCAGACCTCCGCAGCCTGCTTCCACTACCCCGAGCCTGGCACACGGGTCATCCTACCTGGACAGTGCGATGACAACATTCCTGTGATGCAATCATTTGATGCGGCAGAGGTAAGGAGTTTGCTCACTGTATTTTAAGGATTTTAATTAGACTTTACTTTTGCTTTTAATTAAAATTTAGACGTTAGTTCTTGTCTTGGTTTCCTGAACTTGAGAGCTTTGAGGTGATTACTGAATATATTAGATTCTCCTGCTCTTCTTATTTTGTCTTTAAACCAGATACATTGTCGAATTATGTTCCAGTACTCCGGAACGTGGTTCCAAATCGAGCGTTACCCTCAACCCTACGAGAACGGGACGTGTACCGGCGCTAGATACACACCGAACCTGGACACGGGCGTCATCTCGGTGCTGAACTGGCAAGTCATAGGCGACACCCTGGACATGGTGGAGGGTACCGCTAACGTCACTTCCACTGATGGCAGCGCTCGGCTGAGGGTCAGGTTGCCCGTGCGAGGGACTGATGGTGAGTTTGGTTTCTTGGTTTTCGTTGGTTCGTTTCGTTGGTTCGTTGGCTCGATATTATAAAAAATATTAATGCCCGTCCAGCATAAGATAATTATATTTTGGGACGATAATATGGACACTCACCATAATAATTTTGTACGCCGATGTTCTGACCCAGTTGCATGGATTATGGTCACTGACAGTCGTTTCCAGTGATCTATATTGATAAATAATCTTTGGATCACTTATCTGGAAAAGTTATCTTACACTATAATGTTGCAGCTTTTTGGCAATTGCTAGACAACTAAGTTGAGGGTAGAATTGATAAAACATTGAGAACAGCCCGAACAGCCGTAGAGACACGAATCATACGAAAAAGGCCCTACATGTAACGAACAAAAAAGCCACGACGACTCTATTATGCTGTGTACTAATAAGTACCTCAATATTTGTATGCTAATCATCTGTGAAAATGACAATAATAATAATTAATGTTGAATTTATTGTTCTAGACCCTAACCCACCTATGGTGGAGATGGATTTGTGGGTCCTCACTACGGACTATGTCAGGTACTCCCTGGTCTATAGCTGCGTCAACGTCAACCAATTCGAACGAGCTGGTTAGTATTCTATGTATATCAAACATTTTCATCCATCCATATCCTTATTGTAACATTTTGTACACTTTCCATCTTACATGTACCTAATATTTTTATTAGGTACATGTAAGATGGAATAGCCCATAGCGTAATTTTGGCAGCTTTCTTTTCCTCAAAAACTCAGAATTTTACACCATCTGCTCACACGCTCACTCAGGTGAAAAACCATCTTCCTTTTTTTGAAGTGAAAACTTCTTTAGTACGGGGGTGACTTGAAATTTTATGAAACGAAACTGTCCAGTGGAGACTAGAAATGAGTGGAGACTGAGATGAGTTGAGTTGAGTTGAGTGGAGTGGAGTGGAGTGGAGTGGAGTGGAGTAGTAAAACCTACAATTATCATCTTCCCGAAATTTTACATTCATCTCATTCATTCATATCTCATTATCTTGAAAACAAAATTTTTGAAGGTTTCACTTCTAACACGTGTGAATTGCACACATTTTATTTTTTCTTCGTTCTAGTTTATCATCATCATTTGCAGTTAGCGAATGGAAATCCTTTTTCATCGTTCTTCTAATTAGAATTATCATTATCCTCATCAGTTACAGTTGGTACTTGAAAATCCTTTTTCTTCGTTCTTCTAATTATCATTATCATTATCATCATCCGTAACAGTTGGTGCATGAAAATCCTTTTTCTTCGTTCTTCTAATCAGCAATAATTTACAGTTGGCGCATGGAAACTCAGTCGTGGCCGCACCATGTCGTCTGCCGGGACCACCGCCATCAACACCTACATGGAGAGCCGCCAAGAGCTGCATCAGCCCTTCTTCCTTCAAGTTGTCCAAAACGAGGACTGCCTGACACCAAGCTCTGCCATTTTATTCCAAAGCAGTATTATCATTTTGCTGGTCTGTGCTCTCCTGCAGATTCTCGTCTAATTAAAGTTCTATGAAAGTTCTGGAAATGGTCTTGTTACTTTAAGTTACTTTAAGAACTTTCTAGTATTAGTAAGTTACTTTTTCGTATGACAAAATAGATTGTAATATTCTAAATAAATAGGTACATGATAGGTTTATAATTTATTGTATTTTTATTTTAATGTATATACGTAAACACCTATGTATATTCCCATTGAGATATTATTAAAAAAAATTATCCCTCCATCTAAATCTTGTTTTAATTGAGCATATAATAAACATATTAAAGCGGACTCTTCGTGTTCCGGTTGGAGGTTTGAGAGCCAGTTCTTTCTTTCTTTTTCATCTCTCTTTCTTGACCGGTAATGAATCAGAGATACCTTTGGTATAGCTGATGTCCATGGGCGACGACAGCCACTTACCTCGTGGAGTCATAAATATCATGGTCCTAATTGGCTATTAGACAATTTTTGGAAAAATATTTTAAAATTTTCGTAGTTTTATTTTATACCTCTTACAATATTTATTTTTCTTATAAAAGTGTTATTTAGTAGGAAAAAAATAACTTTTAATCCATTAATTTTAAATTCGTGCGAAAATAGTCCGCCATCTGTCACTTGCTGGCTGTGTCCTGTGACGTCACATTTCAATTAACAAAAGTTTACGCTTTAACTCTGAAGATATTTTAAGTGAAAAACTTACACCTTTTTCACTGGAATTGTGAAAATGACAAGCTACAAGACGTGTGCAGTGCCTATGTGTAGAAGTACTACAATTAAACCTGACAAATTGTTTATACCTACACGTTTCTAAATGCCCTCAACGTCGAAAGCAGTGGTTTACATTTAGCACGTCGAGACCCAGAGTTAACATCTGTTATATCAGCAATATTTTTTTGTGAGGACCACTTTGATGTAAGTATTTATAGGTATACCAGAATCTGATGGCAAAATGTGGAAATTAAAATTAGAGACAACACACTCCCCAGTGTTGGGAAAACTAGAATAAAACTTGTTGATCTTTGATATTTTTAACAGTGTTAGTTTCATAATAGGCAATATAATATGTAGGTATGGTTTATTAACTTCAGATGAAAATAAAGCTATTTTTGAGCTATTTTTTATATTATAATTAATTATTACAGTGACTAACAATAATTTATGCAACTATAATTTAAAATTTGCCATCTGTATACTAGTATTATTTATTCATTTGATGAAGAGAACAAATAGATAATAATAATAAATTGCTCCTCCACCGTTTCAGTTACGTGAACTTGTATCATGTAACTTTTCATTTCATATTCACAAAATTTTTGCTACCTTTAATTTGTAACAATGTTTGTATTATTTATTTCAATTAATTTAATATCATTTGCTAATCTTACTTACATACAAATAAATCATATGTAGATTATTTATTAAGAAAATATAATCCCGAAAACTAAGTATCAAAACGAGTTAATCCTACAAGATGGATGATATTAATAATTCAGATTGTCGCTTAAATACAACTTTTTCCTCACATGTTTTTCAATAAACATTGAAAATAATATTTGTGGCTTGTGATCGTAAAGGTCTTTTCGACAGTAAATCGAAAATAATCATCATTTTAGAAAAAGAAAAAAATTCCATACAACTCTTTCTTTGACTTGACAAGCCGCTTGACAATAGTTAGTTTTAAAAAAAATCATTGCCATATCAAAAACCCATTTTTCTGCTTGCCAAAAATGCCATGAGATGCTGGTACACCTATAGAAGAAATCAACTTAGCCTCTGATTTACTAAAAAAACAAATTAAAACTAACCTAATATTGTTCATAAACATAACCTATAAGTAATTTAAAATCATTAGTATGGTGTCGTTAAGAGGACGTTGAGGAAAAACTTACAAAAAAATCCCCCTGTGACCACTTAGCAAGACTGACCAATTTTACTTTATTAATTTCAGTACTTACAAGGAGGTTTTTGCATTCCGAAACTCGGTAGAGCAAAAGTCAGGGTTACACGCAAAGAAATTTGCGACCATAAATAAATCAACTTGAGGCAAATTCGCACTGTCAGCTTTTGTATAGCCTGACTCCATTTTACAAAACCTCTCAAAAGCAGAAATCGAAATATATCTTATTAATTTTCTCAGTAAATTGCACAGTGCACACGATATAGTTAGTAGTACACGACGCTTTATTTTTTGAATTGTGACGTCATAACATGCTCAATCATGGCCGCCCGCGTTTCGGTTCTCGTATCCACAGGTAAAAAAACTCAAATCTATTTTTCAAAAGTAAAAATATTTACAATTTATTTTCATCCAAGAAACGTAGGTATTGTATAATTATTGTTATCCATTATGCAACCATATTTAACACATTTCATATTTTACCGTGATAACTGTCAAATAGCCAATTACCTCAGTGCCTGAAATCGAAGGTACATACGCAGTCATTAGATAGTCATTATATAGTAACGCAACATCGTAGAGGTACTACCTGAAGACAGATGACGTCACAACGGAATGACCATTCGACCAATCATAGGCCGGATTGAGGTTGTTCTTCATAATAGGGTCCACAATTACTTTAAAAAAATTATGTTCTATTTTAATATGGTTCTTCAAAATGTTTTTAAATATTTTTTGTGGTGGTGAAAAGTAACTAACACATTTTATTATAATTTCTTCAAAATTATCGTTATGTCATTAAAACTGATGTTATATTATGATTATGTTTGTATAAGGTGATCATTAAATGAAACAAGATTATTTATTACGGTTTGTTCTTTTATTTTAAGTGCACGGCACTTATAAATATATTTTAACACTATCGAATGCTACATTTTGCGACTATAAATAACATGGGCACAATACAAAAATGGTCATTCCGTTGTGACGTCATCCGCCTTCAGGTACCAAAGTCCAAACTATACGAAGTTATATGTATATCCAGTTAGAGTAATAAATCCATGATTGAATATACATGTAAGTTATTATCTACTCTGTGGCACAAATAAATTCAGTGGATGCAATGAAATGTCATTTAAAAATCATTCAAATTTCAATCACGGTTCTTCATTCCGTTGTGACGTCATCCGTCTTCAGGTACTAACCTATACGGAGTCATGTATCCAGTTAGAGTAATATATCCATGATTGAATATACATTTAAGTTATTATCTACTCTGTGGAAAAATAAAGTCTGTGGATGCAATGAAATGTCATGTCATTTAAAAATCATTCAATCACGATTCTATCAATTCAATTCATCATTTTACATGAATTGCGAATAGCGATTAGTTATGTGAGAAAATCACATTTAATTCTATGATTGCATATAATTAAATTCAACACGTTTTAATTTGTTTAAATAACAAGCTGGGAATCATGGCAAGTAACGAGGAAATAACGGGTCCAATTTCCCAAGAGGACATTGATGCGGCGGAGAACTTAAAAAATGAAGCGAATGAATATTTTAAAAGTGAGTTTTTTTATATTTTTGCTAATTATAAATGCATCCTTATTACTTGTATTTGAAGTATTATTGAATTATCAAATAGATCTAAATGCAATTGTGTAAGTGTAAGAAATTACCATGTACAATTATAACCTATTTCAGAGCAAAACTATGATCGTGCTATCGAACTGTATACCCAGGCGATAGAAAAGAATGGAAAGAATGCTGTGTACTACGCTAACAGGAGTATAGCCAATTTGCGTCTAGAGAACTTCGGATATGCTTTGAGTGATGCCTCTAAGGCCATAGAGCTGGACAAGGCCTACACGAAGGCCTATTACAGGCGAGCGGCTTCGTACATGTCCTTAGGAAAGTACAAGCTAGCACTTAAGGATTATGAATATGTATGTATTTTTTTCATAAAAACAGTATGCAATTTCTATGCAGTCTACCAAAGATCCTTCATCTTTCATGATTTCATCAGCCTTCTGTTGATTTAAGACAATAATTATTATCTTATCTATATGTTTAATATGTCTATCTTTCTCTTTTTCTCTCTTATCTTTCTCTTTTTTTCTCTTTCTCTTCTTTCTATCTTTAACTTTTTCTCTACCGCAAATTAGTGACAAATAACTTCTCACCCTAAATGCATATTTATATGTTCTATAATGGTAAAAAATATTACATATCTAATTTTTTATTTATTTCAGGTAACCAAAGTTAGGCCAAATGATCAGGATGCTAAAATGAAGTTTACTGAATGTAATAAAATAGTGAAAAAGATTGCCTTTGAAAAAGCCATATCAGTTGATAAGAAGGAGGTTAACATAGCTGATTCTATTAATTTGGATTCCATGAGTAAGTTGGTTTTTAATTTGCAGCAAAAGCTATTTTAAGCCATGCTGTTTCTCCTTCGTTACAATAAATTCTAACCGAGCTAAAATTATAATTAATTGCAATTTTAGACGTATCATGGACTTACAATATAACTTGCTTTGGTCAGGTTGTTTTAAATGCCGTTGTCAAAAAATATCAGCCAAAAACTATTTGGTACTCGATAATTACCATAAGTAGACACTAGTATAATGAGTATTTTTTAATGCTTTGTTAAACACACACATCCCTTACCTCCTAGATTATTAGACACACACATCTCTTACCTCCTAGATTAAGATGAAACAACTGGTTTTGCAGCGTTTTTTATTAAATCTATATCCTTCACAAATTAATACAGTATAGTTAGTAATATTAAATCAGTGACTTCTTGAATTCCAATATTATTCATACTCTGTAAATGCAAGAATAGTATTGTAGGTATTATTTGGTAGATATTGTTTCAAAGTCACTCAGCTTTGAATACATGTCAATAAAATCAACAAAGAAATTCAATATAGATAATTATTAATGAAAAGGCCCAGTTTAAAGGTAATTACTATAATTAGGTTAAATGAAGATTGAACACTTCTTTTTCCCTTGTTATTCGTATTTCGCTGACGCTCCTGATGGTAATTAGCTACGATGGCCTATGGATATCAGCAACACCGAAGGAATGTCAATGTCAACCCCAAAAAAAAGGGAATACGAAATAAAAGAAGGCACTCAAGCCCCCAGCAGGAACACAATGGATGTGTATAGATTTGTTTTGTGATTAGTTATTTACTAGAAGTAAACTTTAATGTCTCCAAGATAAGGTTCATTTTGTTCAATTCCCTTACAAAATTTACAAGGGCTAACCTAATGCCAAATCATATTTCAATGACTTCTAGTATATCAAATGCGATTATATGCTGATGCTAAACTCAAGTAGCTATAAGTTGTATTCTGTTTCCCTTTTCTGTAATTGTTTACTGTTATATTGTTTTTATAATAACAGTAAGCAATCTACATTATATTTTTATAATATTGTATATTAATATTTTCACTACTACTTTAAGATTTCCTAATAATATCAGGGAATAGCTGACCGGACAAACTTTGTAATCCCTATCAACCTCTCCCTCTCATATATTGTCAGTCGCGTCAACTGTCAAACGAAGTCGACTGTCGCACTGTTTATTTTATTTTCTATGTGAATTTTTAGGTATTCTATTTCGTATTGTACTTTGTATAATTCTGTAGTAAATTTTACATTGCGAAATAATGAGAAGTAATTTTGAGAATGACAATTTTAAAGCATATTAAAAACTACACTCTAGCTGTCTACATTTCTCGAAATTACATTCTGTTTATTTTACCATACCATAAATATTTGGAGATCTTTGTACGCTGCGAAGTATTTTGAATCTCGTATAACTAACATGTCTAGAATATATTTAATTGTTGAGTAGTTTTGTTTGTTGGTAGTTTGTATAATGTAGAATTTCAAATGGTACTTTTCATAATTAATATTCAATAGATGGCCATGCTCATGCGAAATGTATATCCTTGATTCCTTCTTTTATTTGGAATCAATTCATTTAGAAGCAGTTTTTTTTTTTACTTTGTTCATCGTACAGTTAGTCGGCAAGCAGGTTATTACCATACTAATTACATGCATTACACGAGGTTAGGTGTGAAACTACCTGTCTTCGAAAGAAAACAATAATTTCAATCTTGAACCTAAATATAAATAATGAAAATTAAAAATTAATTCTTCAAAAAACATTTAAAACTGTGACATATTTTCATTTTGTGTTGATTTACAAACACTACCATTTTTTTAAATAAAATTTGTGTCTGAACAACTGTATTCAAGGTTGCATAAACAACACCCATATGGGTGTATAATTATACACTAGACATAGTTTTTTATTAAATTTATTTAAAATGTTAATGCTTTTGGGAAACTTATCAATAGTACACAACCCACACATGAACAAATTTATGGAAGAAATTCTTTGAATTGATATGACTTTTTGATTTATCTGTCAATGGAAATAAAACAAATACCCATGTGCGAATATCTCTAAGTTAAATTTTTCTTTAAATAATTGTGCATAAATTATTAAATAAATAAATAAACAAAAATAAAATGGTAGCTCAAGCTTACTAAAATAAACCAGTGAGAGCCGAATCCAAATCGATTAAGCAGTTTAGCTGAATAGAGATTAGCCGAAACAAATGCATAGACTAAAAGAAAAACTGTCAAACAAACAGCATTTTTACAATGTTATGTGATTGATTGCACTAATAACTACCTTTAGTAGTAATTTTCAAATATCTCCTGTATACAAACATCAATCAGTTAGTTTTATTATATGTATGATGATATTATTTACAGCAATTGAAGATTTCTATGAGGGTCCCGCTCTAGAAGATGGAAAGGTGACGCTGAAATTTATTCAAGAACTAATGGAATTCTATAAACAAGAAAAAAGACTACACAAAAAATATGCTTACAAGGTAAAGACTCAGTTAAATATACGTAGTTGACAACCCATGTGTTGCAATCGTTACCGTGACAAATCGGCAAGCCCACTGTTTGATTCCCAGCGAGGGGTTTGATTGATAAGTTTCAATTTAGTGTTGTTATTTTTGTGTGTTGTCCATGGCATACAATATAGGTATGTTATTAAAAATTATTGAAGGAAATTTTTGTTATTTCCAGATCCTAATAGATGTGAAAGCATATCTACAACAGCAGCCATCATTAGTCGACATAAAGGTAATGTTAAAATTTATTAATTTTACGGAAATAAACTAATACAGACAAAATAGTACTGTTCTGATTCTATTAATAAATGTATTTATATAAACTTTATCTTAAGGAAGAGTAGGGCAACCTGACACAGGTGATTTATTTATTTAATATAATGTCCCTATAGTTAAAACAAATTGTAAAACCTTTAAGAAAAAATACTATTTTCTATTTCTGTTTCTTTCCTTGTCCCTAGGTCCCAGACGACCAGAAATTCACAGTGTGTGGTGACATCCATGGTCAGTTCTATGACCTGATGAATATCTTCGAGCTTAACGGCCTGCCTTCCAAAGAGAACCCTTACCTGTTCAATGGGGACTTTGTGGACCGGGGCTCCTTCAGTGTGGAGTGTATCTTCACACTGTTTAGCTTTAAGCTGCTTTATCCGGATCACTTCTTTATGTCTAGAGGTATGCGATAGATTTTACTTGGCACAGTATTGTATCAGTATTTGTTGATGCACTAGCTGTAACTAAAAGTCGATGTATATGTAACGTGGACGGGACGTGAAGTTTTGGTTTTTGAAAATATAAACGATAGCGCGTACGCCACGGAGGCACGCACGGGACGGGAATGGGGCTCGCACGTATATTTATGCCCCGTCCACAAAAAGGGGCGCCACCATTATCGGTCTCAGAGCGGCAGGCGAAATTTTTTTTTGGGTGTGCCGCGTTGTTGAAATATAGCGAAGTACGTGATAAAAGGGCGCTTGGGTGGTCATTAGAGTCGGAGCCCCATTAAGCTGGGGACCCCGTATAATTGACAACACACTGTAAAATTTCCAAATGCTAGTCCAAATCGATTTATTTACCATCTGCTTCTTTGTGTTATTATTGTTAAGAAAACAATGTTCCTTCAGGCAACCACGAAACCCTGGACATGAACCGCATGTACGGTTTCCGCGGCGAAGTGTCCTCGAAGTACACGTCACAGATGGCGGATCTGTTCACCGAGGTGTACAACTGGCTGCCGCTAGCGCACTGCATCAACAACAGGGTGCTCGTCATGCATGGAGGACTGTTCTCCAAGGATGACGTCACGCTGGACGATATTAGAATGGTGGACCGGAATAAACAACCGCCAGAGGATGGTGAGTTTGTGTTAATTTTATATGTGCGAGTTATTGACAAAAACATCCTTACAGGAAAGGTTTTTTCTGTAAGGATGTTTTTGTAACTCGACAGCGGAATCCGCGATGAGTTTCAAAATTCCTATTCTTAATAAAACTCATTGCAATAAAAAGCATTGTAGAATGCGGCGGTGAGAAAAACTACTTGTTCAGGCTAATTAGACATGTTTGGTATTCGGTAAGGGATTTATTTGTCTCGATCATCGAATTACGTCACCGTCGAAGCTCGTGTCTAATTGTCAAACGAAAAGTGAGCTTCGATTTCGAGTTTGTATTTTAGAGACTAGCCCTCCTGATATGTGTGCTATGACAAACAAACAAAACCTAGGTCAACGGCTTGAAAAAACCAATGACACCCCCCAGGTATAATGTGCGAGCTGCTCTGGTCGGACCCTCAACCCATGCTGGGGCGCGCGCCGTCCAAGCGCGGCGTGGGCTGCCAGTTCGGGCCGGACGTCACGGCCAACTTCCTGCAGCGCAACGGACTGGACTACATCATCCGGAGTCACGAGGTCAAGAACGAGGGGTACGAGGTCGCACATGACGGGAAGTGTATTACTGTGTTCTCTGCGCCTAATTATTGGTAAGTGGGGGGAATGAATGAATGATTTTATTTGTTCAATAAAGGAATAGGAACATAATATGAAGTTCGTGACAAATAATATTGTTCTCTGCTCCTAATTATTGGTGAGTAAATGGGGGAAGGAATGATTTATTTGTTCAATAAATGAATGGGAACATATGAAGTTCGTAACAAATAATATTGTTCTGTGCGCCTAATTAATTATTGGTGAGTAAGTGGGGGGAATGAATGAATGATATGTTTGTTTGTTTGTTTGTTCGAGAATGGTTAGGAAGTTCGTAACAAAAAAATTATAGATCCCAGCATTCATCGGTAGAATCAGCGTTCAAATTCACGTCAAAATAAAAATATTGATTAGTATTGGGAGACTAGGTTTATGTGGATTTCTTGGTTAGGTTTGGAGAATCTGTGTTTCTTATATGTGTTTGTCATGGATAATAAGGAACTGAAATACTTAATGTATGTGGGAGGTAGGTGTGTGTTCGTAAATGTACGCCATCTTGTGGTAAGTTGTAACCAGTGTTCATAGTCGATGTCGCTAACACAAGAGGCACCAGTCTTCAAGACGATCACAAAAAAAAATTGACGCCATCAACTTACGTATTTAAATTCTCGCTATATTTTGGACCCAACCATAAGCCTATATGTCCGTTATATCGATGGTCATATGTTGACAACTCGTAACCCACATTTTTTCGCAAAGTCTCGTTACCCACAGTTTTTCGCAAAATGAGTTACATATTAAGTAACTCATGCATTTACTCATTTTGCAAAAAAATGTGGGTTACGAGTTGTCACCGTATGACCATCGATATTGCTAAATTGTTACGTTATTTTGGTTTCAGTGACACAATGGGTAACTTAGGTGCCTTTATAACAATGAAAGGCAAGGATCTCGTTCCGAAGTACACCACCTATGAAGCAGTGGTAAGTTTTTTTAACCGACTCCAAAAAGAGGAGGTATTCAATTCGACTGTTTTTTTTTTTTTTTTTTTGTTGGTTACTTCAACTTTCGACTGGGTTAACCGATTAATGTAATGATGTAATAATACAGGTTGCGTTTTTTTTTTTTCAAATCAACGAGTTCTATTCCTGGCTAGGAATATTGATTTTTCAAAAATGTAATGATGCAGTTTTAGTTTTCATCAAAATCGGCCCTTAGACTCCTTTCAGAATTTTTCGCTATTCCTCATAGTTTCGGATTTGGCCATCCTCGCACACTTGGAAAATTCATCCTGTATATACGTAGACATCAGGGGCGTAGCTTTCGCCGTATCAACCTTATTAATTATACGGGGCCCCCAGTGTATAGGGGCCCCCACTAACACTCCCAAAAAAGCTCGCCAGCGGCCTGTACGACTGCTACAGTTGGCACTCTTTTTATATTTGACAGCTGACGTTGAGGGGGCCCCACAACAATTTTTATTTTTTATTTTTTTTTTATTGATATGGGGCCTCCTTAGGGCTAGCTACGCCACTGGTAGACATATTAGTAAAACTTTCATACATTGATAAATTTGATAATATTGTCTGTAATATTTATTTCCAGCCACACCCAGACGTGAAACCGATGGCATACGCCAATTCATTCCTGACCATGATGTGCCAATGAAGTGGGGTTACCACGCGACGGTTACCATGGAAACGAACAGCGGTCACCATGGCAACGGGCAGAGCGGTAGGTGATCGTTTCCGTTAGAAAACTGTGCTATCGTAGTAAGTTTAGTCTATGCGAGTATTTTGAATACTTTCATGAGGGATTTTGAAGCGAGGCCTTTGTGTCGAACCTTAGATTTATTGGAAGGAATGGGGGATAGAAGAATAAAAGTTGAGACATATCTATCTCACTCTCTCCTACGGAGAATTGCCGTGGGAGAAAGAGTTATTGAATTCTGCTGGTTAAATACAAGTCACAAATACAATTGTAAATATTTGATGCCGAAGCCAAATATGTAAAAATTTAATGTCGTAACATATCTTCAAAACTTGTATAGACCGTAGTATTTAACTATAGCAGATGTTAAGTTTTAAATTCTCTCCGAGAGAGATAAACATATATTCAACTATTACTTATACCCTCAATCTCTTCTTATTAATCTATGTGTGAAATGGTTGTACTCAGGAGCGTCAATTGTGATTTAATGAGTGATGTATGTATGTCCGGTCTTCTCTTGTTGTATGATATTGAAAAATGTATAAATACAGCTTCATTTTATCAACTAACGTCTCCAAGTACAGCAAATAGGGATCAATATGATGTAAAACTTGGTATGGATTACTTTGCCATGGTATTTAAATATTGCATTACTTAACCTTTCTAACAGATGTATTGAATATTGCTATTATATTCCATGTAATTGAATTAGTGCTTTTGTAGTAACAGGTAGTAAACTTTTTTATTATCTTACTATATCCAAAAAAACGCAAATACCAGCTTACCAATCTAATTTAGCAACTGACAATCGTGACGTCATCAACCAATTATACAGTATATACAGTTACAGTTGGCAATAATGTTTGGCACTTGCCATGTAATAATACTTTTTGGAATGGTCACGTTAACGCCCCCTATTTAAATAAAATATTTCCAAGTACCCTACCAAGTTTTATTCTATTCCCAACACCGATGTATTATTATTATTATTATTTTCTATCTATTATATCGATGACACAACTGTAGAATTAGTTTTAATTTCAACATAAGTGTATCAATGATACCTACATGAATAAATGATTTTGAATTTGAATTTGAATTTGAACAGTAAAGGCCATTCGCATCACCCTAACAATTTTCCAGTTGCTTATCTTTGTAAGGGCTCATTCTCATTTGGACGAAACAATTTTTTCCGTATCGTGATTTAAAACGATTCGCTGTTTTTCAGCGGCACATGTAAGCTTTTGACCATTTTCACAAACGAATCGTTACAAATACAGATATAGATTAAGTAATAAAAATACTATATTAAATCACGATTTGGTTTAAATATTTTAGCATCTTTTAAAGATACGTTATTAATAATGAATCTTTATTGACAGATGGTTGTGGGAACGAGCCTTAACTCTAACCCAGTCGAACTATATTTTAATTTCAATTATGGAATTGCATTTTATCTGTGGATATGCATGTTGTTGTGAGTTTCAATTCGCCTTTATGTAATTTATTATGAATCGAAATGTAATGAGTATGGGAGTTGATTCAATAGCCCTGTAAATGTGAAAGAATCATGGCGAGATTTTCATTAACAAATAACTTAATTTGATATTCTTAGATAGAACATAAAAATTGTTACTATCATAGATTAATTGAGACGACAGATAGAGCATAGAAAGATATTTTAATTTCACGATTACAGACTTAAATTGAGGAGGAGTCACTTGATTTTATTTAGATATTAATTAGACTACATTATAATTAAGTAAATATTAAATCATAACGACGATCCGTTATTTTGTCGAAAAGTCGGTGTTTTTTACAAACATCATTTTTAAAATATTAATATCTGCAATGATGCAAATGGTACAGAATGAAGGTAATGTTTAAAGTACCTATCTATTTGACTCTTTCTCTCTTGGTGGTTTTCTGTTAAAGAATGAGACAGAAAATATTCGACGCTCCATCTCTTCTACTCACTGTTCTTATATAATCAATTTAAAATATATGATGATTAAATGATAGTTATGAACTATAAAAATTACTTACTTTATCCTTTATTAAAGATTCTTACAGTGAATGAGAACGGACGAATTTTTTCCCTTGCTAGCATTAACCCCATCTTTGGGGTTATATGATTTTGGTGAACCAAGTAAAAATTATGAATAATCCCTCACTTTATTTTATTATGATTCAGTTTTTTCTCTTAATAAAATGTTGAACGATAAAGGGAATCCTAGGTATATAAAAGTAATAATGGTAGTAAAATTTTCAACTTAAAAATTGTAAAATCCCATCTTGCCATGATTCTTTGCTAACATAAGTGGTCGCGGATGCGTTGGCGTCGCTCAACTGTTCACTGAGATTTGCTCAATGGTTTCCGACTGGGCTCTTACGTTAATATATGTATATAACTATGACAAAGGGGCCAGATTGGTATGAAAGAGAAAGTATATTAAAATTAAAGATTCAAGGTATTTGAAGGAAAGGCATTGATCGATAAAATGATGTTTTAATTATAAGTAGAATCAAAAAGCAATATATACTGGCCCCCAAAGTCAAATAGAATTATACAAGGTCTCTCAAAGTGTATAATATTACTTGGAGCCAATGTCATTGATTTATACATTAACGCCCCAACTCAGAATCACTAACGGTATCTTAAATCAATCCTTAGTACAGAATTTGTATGGTGATTCTTTACTAAGGAGTGATTAAAGTAACCGTTAGTGACTGAGTTGAGGCGTAAATGTATAAGTACCTCCATACTAATTGTATTCCGATACTCTACCCTGCGTTTCTTAAGTCAAATTATTATAACCTTAGTCTAAGGGCCCATGTTAATAGGCAATTCTCAAATTTGAGGTCAACTGTATACCAAAAATGTACTGATTTATTTAATGTCAATGTATGCTCTATACATTTGTACGGGTATTTAAAATTATCCATTTTGAACTCCAATATTTCGATTTCATGGTTAACTGTGAGATTGAGCTGTAAATAATTCTAAATTGACAAGTTTATAATATCATTGTATTATGCACTCACTTATACACTCGCACGAAAATAAATAAGTTATCCGACTGTAAGCCGTTTTAAAATACAATTCAATTCGACATTAACAGCACAGTCATGGGCGTAGCCAGGTTTTAGTTTCGGGGGGGGAGGGGGGGGGGTGGGGGTTCAAGAAAATACAACGACTAAAAGTACATAAAATAACCCTAAAGAAAATTGAGACTTTATTTTTTCTCGTATGTAGTGCCATCTATTACACAAGGGAACAAATTTCAACTTTTTTTATACAACTGTCAAAATTTTACTTGTTTCGGATTACAATTGCCTGACATAACTAGAAACTGAAAGTGCATTTATTGTAACAGGTCTAAATTTATAGATACGGCGATACTTGAAAAAATGAGAAAATAATATTAAAAAATCGTTCAAAAATTTTTTATAAATTAAAAGCGTAACGAATTTTAACATAATGGTATTAATTTCAAATTGTCCACTATTAAAGAGTATTTGAAGCGTGAAGATACAGGTTTTATTTGGTTAATGACTCTTCTTTTGCCTTTTGTGTGATGTTGAATCTTCTTTTTTGAGGAACCAACAAAAATCTGCCATCATAGCTGGATCCCATCGTCCTAGATATCTTATTTATATTGTTTGTACATCCTGATGAAACCTTTCTCCTTGTTCATCACTCACTGCGCCAAGATTATCAGGAAAAAAGTCTAAATAAGAATGTAGGAAATGGATTTTGAGAGACATTCTGCATCCTACGTTTTGGTACGACTGAAGCAGTTCATGTAGTAAAAGTTGATAATTTTCTGATTTTTTATTGCCTAGAAAGCCATTTATGACTGCAACAAAACATTTCCATGCTTGTAGTTCTTTTGGATTTAATTTTAGGGTATACAATTCATCCTTAACCAATTTTCTTATTTGCGGACTTATAAATACTCCTTCCTTCAGCTTAGCATCACTAAGTTGA
Source organism: Thymelicus sylvestris (assembly GCA_911387775.1). Taxonomy (NCBI): domain Eukaryota; kingdom Metazoa; phylum Arthropoda; class Insecta; order Lepidoptera; family Hesperiidae; genus Thymelicus; species Thymelicus sylvestris. The sequence continues at coordinate 3,222,298 of OU426905.1, forward strand.
GGGAAAACTGTCTTCAAATACTTGAATCCTTCGCTTTCTTTGTCCATAGCTTTCACAATTTTTTTTTAATCCTAATTTAATGTGCAAGGGAGGTAAGATAACTTTTTTGGGGTCAACTATGGGCGGGTACTTGAGATTATTGCTTCCTGGTTGATACGTAACTCTTGCTGGCCAATCCTTTTTAATATAATGATCTTTCGTAGCTTGACTGTCCCCCAAGCACAAAAAACAGCAATATTTTTTTGAAGCCACCCTGCAATTTGTGTACCAGAGGCTAATGCTAGCGAAATATGAAACTTTGAATAAAACTTATATGAGACCTGTTACACCACTTTAATGACTTGATGGGTGAAAGATGATGGTATTGCAACAAAAATATATGATAACTGTTCTGGTTGTCAAACCTTTGTTCCCTTGTGTTATTAGTTTAGTCAAAAAGTTCACAAACGTGTTTAATAGAAATAAATCTCCTAAAAATATGTGCGATAGCTCATTCCATTCGGAATGACGTCTAGAAAAATGTTTTTTAAGGGTTTATTAGCACATAAAAATGTCAGTCCTTAACATTTCGGGGGGGGTTTGAACCCCCGAAACCCCCCCCCCCCCCCTGGCTACGCCCATGAGCACAGTGGAGAGGAACTAAATTATTTTCTATGTATCTTGCTATATTGTAACTGTGCTAACTGAGAACTTAGTACTACAAAATCTGAATTTTACCAAGAAAAAATAACCGACTTCAAAATAACTCAAAAACTACTCGTCAGACCTAGCTCAAATTTAAGTGGGACCACATGACAAGCACCAGCTTTCGATAAAAAAAAGAATCATCAAAATCGGTTCACTTAGTCGAGTTCGGAGGTAACAAACATAAAAAAATACAGTCGAACTAGCTGACCGGACAGACTTCGTTCTGTCAAAATTTTTTTTTGAGATGTTAGCCATCCTATCTTTCAAGTTGGATCAAACTGCACACGGTGTGCAAATTTGATTCAAATCGGTTAAGTAGTTTAGGAGTCTATCGCGGACAAACAACGTGACACGTAATTTATATATATGTATATTAAGATTGAATACCTCCTCCTTTTTTTAAGTCGGTTAAAAAGGTATTAAATTATAAAAATCGGTGCAAAAATATACAATTTGTAAGATGATTTTCCATGTATAAAAATTATTATCTGTCTCATATTTAAGACTTGACTAATAATATGGGTTTGAGCGGGTAACACTTGTATAGAGTGGAATTTAACGATTTACAAAAGTAACTTAAAACTTTTGTCAGATGAATGTGAGATGAATTGACAATATACAAGGATAATGAGGTAAAAGTTTGATTGAATTAATAAAAATATTTTGTAACTACCAATTAACTATTGTATTTTACGTTCTAATTAACTTGTATCTTCGATTTTATTTCAAATTGAAATAAATCGTATTTTGTAATATGTATTGTAAAATTTATTGCTAGTAACACTGAGGGTGCAGTTATAAAGACGCCGATTGTAATGTATGCGTGTTTGACATAATGCAATAATATCCTTTAGTGTAGGGAAGTATTGAAAGCAATTAAATAATTTTGTAAGGAATGTTATTTTGTTTTTAAACCTTAATAGTACAATGTGAAGGAATTATTTGTAAGACCGAATTGTGTTTATTTTAAAAGCATAATAAAATTTTATTTATTTGATGCTTTGAATGAATTTTTTCGTTAGAATGACGCACCGCCGTATTTTTAAGAACATTTATTGGGTTTTCTGATTTTAGAGCGAACCTTCGAGGTATTTAACAGATTATTCCTTCTACGGAAGACTGAAAAAGAAATACTCATTTATTAAACCGGATCAATCAATCGTGTTTAATCAGAGTAACTATGCCTCCTGTAGTAGACGAATTAATGAACATAAAATCGCCGAAAAAAAATCACTGTTTTTAAAGAACAACTAAAGGTAAATTTTTGCCGGGATGCCAATATTAAATCAAGGTTTATTAAATCTGTAATTCGTCCTTACCATGATAACTTTGAACGAAGGATAAACCTTTTATGCGCAGGACACTTATACAATAATTGGTCAAAGCTGCAGCCGTCCTGAAAATCTTTGACACTTCTCTTTTTTTCGAACTAATAACAGCTTCATACGCTGGTACAACCACTCTAATTCTTGCACACAACTACGAGCCATCCAACAGTTCAAATATCTGTTAAATTTGTAACTGAACTCATATCTTTTAACATAATATAAATTTTAGATAACTCATTTGAAATGGTGGTTAGTTTTATGTTTTCGGCCTCCTTATAAACGCACCCTAGCGGTATTTATTTTAAAATTATGTTGCCGATATCTATCACTCTCAACACTTTACAGGTATTACACTAAAAATAGGACAATACCCTTGTCAACGATAAAATTAGTTGAAAATACATTTTTGTTTTATTGTTTTGTTTTTAAAACAAATATTTTGTGTTATTTTGTTTTTCAACTTACATCACTGAACGATGATAGTTTTTATTTGTATTTTAATTGTATATTGTTTTAAATTTTAAGAATATATCGAACAACTTTAAAGATAAGTTTTTGCATTTATTTCCACGTTTTTGCGTTTGGTCAGATATGTTAGAATATGTCGAATCGTTAGACAGCATGGCTTTGTCTTGTTACCGTAATAACAGAGCCTGCCTGATTTCTAGCCATACACAATCTAATTTAACGTGTCAAAAGGCAATAAGCAAACATTTTGATAATTTCATACGCTAATACGTTATACATTGCTGTATTACTCGAAAATCTAACGCCGTTTCTAGTCTTTGAAGCACTGTTATCTATACTTACAATTTTTTTTTTTTATGGAAATAGCTGGCAAACGAGCTGACGATCCATCTGATGCTAAGTGGCTATCGTCGCCCATGGACATCAGCAACACCAAAGGCATCACTGATGCGTTGCCGGCCAAGAAAGAGGGAAGAAAAAGAAAGAAAGAACTGGCTCTCAAGCCCCCAGCCGGAACACGACGCTACGACGAACGACGACGATAATACTATAAAGATGAAAGATTTGATTGTTTGTTTGCATTGAATAAGCTTCGAAACTACTGAACCGATTTTAAATGCTTTCACTGTTGGGAAGCTACACCATCCCCGGATGACATAGGCTATATAAAAAAAAATAGGAATCTTTAATAAAACTCCAATAATGTAACCCAAGGTGTAAAAAAATAAGAATACCGAAGCAAAGCGAGGGCGGTTACTTGTTTTCTATAAATTAAAAGTTAATGCTTGACTACAATTCCATCTGATGCTAAGTGGTAAAGATGTCGTGCATGGCTAATCGCACTAAAGAAAAGTATATTCACTCTTGACCTAAAGGCCCTCACAGTATCGATCGGGAACAGACGTGGGCAATTTTTTCCAGTCCTATGCAGTACGTAATGAATGACGAAGCAAAGCACGTCATGCCATGGACACCCGCCATGCGTCAGTAACTTCGATGGAAGAAAGGGGATAGGGGATTTATGTGTTATAATACTTATAAATGTATAACGAATTAGTGTTAAAAGAAATTAAAATCAATATTTTACTACACAAAAAATATATTTTACCTAATTGACAATTCCATACTACGTAAGACCTAGTTCACATGACAAGCGCTTAACGCGCGTTTTTGTAACGCGCGCTTACAACTCCATGCATTTTATATGCTCACGCGTGTTACCGTCCACATGCCGGCCTGAATAAAATATATTATGTAGTTGTCAACGCGCGTTATCAAAACGCCTCAACGCACGTTTTGAATGCGCTTGTCATCTGAACGTGCTGTATCACATTGACTACGACTGAAGTAATGAGTGTAATGACGTCATGATCTTCGTCATGAGGGTACAAGATGTGTGAGTATCTTGACGAGGGTCTTCCTGTCCAGCTCGCACTTGGGGTAGAGCTGGTGGCAGTCCGTCTGCAGCTTGCGGCCGGCAGACATCGCCTCCATTATCGCCGTGCCGTCCAACATGCGACGGATTAGAGAGTTGCTGCAAACGTGATAAAATGCTAGTTTTTGATGGTCATCAAAATGTTGGTGGTGATAGAACCTTTCGGGTTCGATTCTTGGTTGAGGCAGACTTGTAAGGGTAAAATCTGGGATCTTTGGGTATTTTTGATGTGCAGGGTGGGAGTTATTTATTAAATAGTCATAAAAATGTTATAAATTATAATAAAAGGCTCTATGCAACATACTCTGAAGAAGAGTAAGTGAAGTCTGCCAATCCACTTTCTGCCAGTGAAGCGTCGACTCGACATGACATTGGGAGAGAAAACCCAACCCTCATTGGGACAGATATGAGTTGCAATAATACGTTTCACCTGCCTGACATTGGTATATGATTCTGATTACTAGCCCAGTTTAGCTACGAGTTGTAATCCAACGTTTAAAATTTCCTGCACTTGAAAACATTTCAAAGTATTACTTACTGCGTCAAAGTAGTGAGCATACTGTCAAAGTCCGACGCATTGCCCGTTATAACGTTCTCATTAGCGAGTTGGACGTAGGAGCAGGCAAGCCGCTGCATGCAGGCGCCGGAGTCCACGTCATACCGGCTCAGGGTCTCGTCTAGACGGGACACCAGCTCCGAGAACTGGCCCAACTGATCGTCTGCACCTGGAAGGAAGCATTTAGTTTGAGTACGTAAACTTCCGAAAGGTGATCTTCCGAACGCCAAAAATCCTTTAGAGAGATGTCTGTGCCAAACAGCTCGAAATTCGGTTGTCAGCTTTGGAAGTAGGTAGGTACCCCCTTTAGTTTTCTTTGTTCTTGACTATAGTTCCACCTAATGTTAAGTCAAGACATAGTCTAGTAGGGATGGATCGAGAGGCTATTTGAATAAGGGTCATTTAATTTCTTCAGCTGTTTCAAGAAAAGTATTTTGGTGCCAATTGACCGAACTACATAGCAAAATAGGACGCACTGAAAACCAGCTTTTGGGGTGTGTTATTTACAGACTTAACATAGGAGTCAGTATAATAATATCTTACTTCTGCCATAACCTCCATAGCCGTAAGAGAAGGCATGTATTATCTTCGGCAGGATGATAACTGCACCGAACCCGATAATGGACCCCAATAGGACCCCTCCAAGATCTATCTTCACCGGACCGTATAGGCCTGGCGCGGTCGATCCGTATGGACCCTGAAACAGTTGCAAAGACATTAAATAATTAACAATACGAATGAGTGAATTTTTAATTAAATAAGTATCTCAATGACATCCCTAGGTATGTATGTACAGCCTGTTAATAGGTGGTTGGAATTGATGGATACCGAGTTCCATTTTCATTAGTCGACATAAGCCTCTTTAAGCGCTACAACCGCTGACAGCAGCTATAAACACTCCATAGAGTAACTTTGTATATACGGGAAAAGCACTCGTGGATTGTGTTATTTTATAGTGGTGCCAGAAAATACACCCAAGATTTATTTTTAACCCCCGACGAAAAAAGAGGGGTGTTACAAGTTTGACGTGTCTCTATCTATGGAACCGTCTATGCAGTAGCGTAGCGTGGGGGGGGGCCGGGGGGGCCCTGGCCCCGGGCGGCACATGAAGAGGGGGCGGCAAGCCACTCGATTTTTAAAGAAGAAAAAAATATACATTTAAATTAATTTTATTTAAATTTTAATGTAAATTGTGCTATGAAAAAAACAAGAAAAGTGCATTTTTAATTAATAAAAAAAATATTTAAAATAATATGGGGCGGCAAATATCACTGGGGGGGGGGGGGGGCAAATTTTCGGTCGGCCCCGGCGGCGGAAGCCCACGCTACGCCACTGCGTCTATGGCATCGTAGTTCCCAAACGGATGAACCGATTTTGATCTAGTTTTTTTGTTTGAAAGGTGACTTAAAGAGTATTCTTAGCCTGGTTCTTAGCTATGTTTAGTGTAAATAAAACTGTCAGGGTTTTTTTAATTTTAATCTAAAATTATTTATTGCGACTAAATTGCAAAATTTTTTTGGCGTACGAGTATTACCTGACTTCCCGTAGTGCCATAAGAGGAGATGCCGAATCTCTGCGTCCTCTCCGGTTGGCTATCGTTTTCATCTCTGCTCTTCTCACTCCTGGCCGAGGGCTGAGCGAGCTGGTCCTCCGTGCGCTGGTAGCCACTGCTAGGAAGGAAACCACTGGAATAATGCCAAAATATACTTCGTAGATATTTGCAATGCTGTAGCTAGGATACAAGTAATACTTTCTTTCTTTTTCTTCTCTCTTTCTTGGCCGGCCAAGCATCAGTGATGCATTTGGTGTTGCTGATGTCCATGGGCGACGATAACCACTTACCATCAGGTGGATCGTCAGCTCGTTTGCCGGCTATTTCCGTAAAAAAAGTTGGTCTACTATAGCATGTCCTACTATTAAATCAATGAAACAATCTCACCCGTCCTTCGCATAATCGCCGACGACGAACGCTACACACACCAATAAGACCAGCTCTAACCCTTTCATGTTCACCCAATTTCCCGGACTGACTCTTCCGCGACCATCCACCACTTTATACGACGCGTTCCGTACGTTGAGTTGGAACAATCGTATGGGGAAACCATTGTATGATCTTCGAGTTGCGTAAGGAGTGCTGGTAGGTGCCACGCGACGGTGACGGCACGACTTGATGTTATCAGAGCAGGAACAATTTGGAGGCGCACCGGGTGATGGGTGATCACTTTACCATCAACTAGTAGGTAATTGTTCCAAGTGAAGAAATGATTCCTGGGCTCACAATCTTGAAATTAGGACAGTGGACCCCACGCGGACAGGGTTATACATATAGTTAATTAAAGCATCCCTATGTATAGATGGATTAATCAATAGTGATTATTTTGGTAAAAAGCAAAATAAATTGTTAACTGTAAGTATGTATAAACCTTATCCTGCATTACCAAAGGCTACTTGCCTATTTCTCTGTAACCTACCAAGTAGGTACCAAAACATTTTTCTATTTTCTTTTTTACAGTTTATAACTTTACTAGCTGCCCGGACAGACTTCGTTCTGTCAAAAGTTTTTTATTTTGAGATGTAAGCTATCCTATCTTTCAAGTTGGAGCAAACTGCACACGGTGTGCAAATTTGATTAAAATCGGTTAAGTAGTTTAGGAGTCCATCGCGGACAAACAACGTGACACGTAATTTATATATATGTAGGATTGAGTATGTAAGTAAGCGATGGAAGAAAGGAACGTTGACAGGATACGGATATGAATAGGTGAAGTATGAATGTGTGAGAAAGGGATGGATGTATGTGAATGAAAGGGAGAGGAGAGAATGACAAGATGGCAGATTGCATTGAGCTATGAGTGAAGACGTACTAAGACGAAGACGAAGAAATTAAATAAAAACGAAGTTATTGAAGACGAAAATCTTTTATTGCACCACGCCCCACGCCACAATTTGGGGGCTCGTCCGGGATTGAAGAAAAGAAGACGAAAGAAACGACGAACACGAAAATCTGCGGCAAACGTGTGTACTTGGCACGTGGTGTGGCGGTTGGTGTGGTTTTGAAAATTTTACAAGAAGATTGAAGAATGCCGAAGGTAGGCAAGACGGGCGAGGAGCAAGGAGACGCGGTGTTACCGTTTGCTGATGCCGAGGAACCTGGTGTGGAGAGCGGGCAGCGGTGTGTAAGCATGTTTCAGTACGCCGAGGAGATGGTACCCAAGTTCAGCGGCAATGAAAAAACATATACTGCTCATAAATTTGTACAGGAGATTGAAGACAATGCGGAGATTTTCGGATGGTCCGAATTACAGCGGCTTATAGTGGCTAGGCGGTCACTTACAGGCACGGCGGCCTTATGGCTAAGATCTGAGAAGCCATTTAAAACGTGGGTGAGCTTGAAAACGGCTATACTGAAGGAGTTTCCAGACACCCTTGACAGTAAAACCGCTCACGAAATGATGTGCGCTCGTAAAAAATTGCCCGGAGAAAGCTGTATCGATTACATGTTGGTAATGAAGGAGATGGGCAAACGTGGCAAATTACCAGACTATGTGGCCATCAAGTATATTGTAGACGGAATAAGGGACAACGAGATGAACAAAATAACACTACACGGCGTGACTACTTACTCAGATTTGAAAGAAAAATTAAAAATTTATGAAACCGTCAAATTGAAAATGAAACCGGAGGTGAATCGGCCTAAAGTGTCGAGATGCTACAATTGTGGAGAATGGGAACATAAGTCGGCGGAGTGTCCTAACAGGAATAACGGGATAAAATGTTTTAAATGTAACCAATTTGGCCATATTGCATCGTCCTGTGGGAAAAATAATCATCAACATGGCGGCGGCGGCGCTGGCGGCGCGGCAAATTCACGAAGATCTCAATTCGGCCAAGATCGGCCCGACTTCGGGAATTTTCGTCGGCACGAAGACATCCGAGTGAGCCGAGGAAGACCGACCAATGGTGAGCGCGACGAACGGCAGGTGTACCAACCGAAGGTTGAACGACCGAGAATGGCTATGTTCGGATCGAGATCGAACAACTTCACGTCATCCGATCGTCAGGTTGGCAGTACCGAAGATGGCGCGATGGCAAGCCGGCAAATGGCGGCCGATATGTCAACATCAAATTCAAACGTCAACAACGTCATGGAAGAATGCGTCAACGCAGATGTAAACAATGTCCGAGTTCAAAAGATTTCGAATTCAAAACCGGTAGTTGAGATAAAATTGAACGGATTTAAAGTGAACGCGCTTGTCGATACGGGCAGCGATATAAATTTAATAGACGAATCGGTGTACCGCGAGTTTCTTAAAAACTTTAGCCGACATAGTGAATATTTAGTGTTAACGGGACTTGGTAATCAGTCTATTAAATCAATAGGAAAGTGTGTAGTGCCTACTTATATAGACGATAAATGTTTTGATGTCACTTTTCATGTGGTACCTCAAGGTACAATGCCTTATCGTGTCATATTGGGGCAAGAGTTGTTGTCAAATTACACTGTAGTATTTAGTGAAAGGTCTATTCATTTGATAAATAAAGATGAGGAATGGTTTAGGGACTTAGAATGTGTGGCAGATTGTGATGTTGTTGTAGGTAATACTTGCAGCCCTTCAGTTCGACGAGAGGTTTTGCAGTGCATAGAAGAGTACCAACCTGTGCAAACTAAAGTGGCTCCATTGGAATTGAAGATCATATTGAAGGATGACATACCTGTGGCACATCGTCCGCGGCGAATGTCTCTTATAGAACGTGAAATTGTTGAGCAACAGGTAAAGGAGTGGCTGGATCAGAAAATCATTCGGGTAAGTTATTCTGAGTATGCTAGCCCAATAGTGTTGGTTAAGAAAAAGGACGGATCTACAAGGGTTTGCATTGATTACAGAGATATAAACAAGAAGATGGTTAAGGACGAATATCCCTTGCCAATAATAGAAGATTTAATTGATAAGTTAACTAATGCAAAATTTTTCAGTGTTCTAGATTTAAAAAATGGTTTTTTTCATTTGAATGTTAGCGAGGAGTCCATTAAATATACTGCTTTTGTCAGCCATCACGGCCAATGGGAATTTCTTAAAGCACCTTTTGGACTCTCGGTTTGTCCAAAATATTTTACTAGGTTTGTGTCTATAATATTTAGAGAATTAGTAGCGCAAAATATTATGGCAACATTTATTGATGATATTATAGTGTATGCGGAGGATGAAGTCCAAGCTTTAAATAATTTAAAATGTGTATTGAAAGTTGCATCTGACTACGGCTTACAGATTAATTGGAAAAAAGCAAACCTGATCACACGCAGAGTGGAGTACCTAGGACATACAGTCGAGGATGGGACAGTACGGCCATCGGCAGACAAGACCGATGCTGTGGTGAGGTATCCTGAGCCAAAAACATTCAAACAGCTGCACAGCTTCATCGGATTGACATCTTATTTCCGCAAGTATATTCCAAATTATGCTTTATTAGCGAAGCCATTGACAGATCTCATGAAAAAAGGAACCAGGTTTACATTTAATGACATTCAAAGAGAGGCTTTTCATGTATTGAAGCAGAAGTTGGCTAATAGTCCAGTTCTATCTTTGTTCAATTCGAGACTCGAGACTGAATTGCATACAGATGCTTCTAGCGTAGCCTATGCTGCGATACTTCTGCAAAGATCACCAACAGGTGAGTTACATCCTGTACATTACATGAGTAAGAGAACTACAGAATCAGAAAGTAAATACAGCAGTTACGAGCTTGAGGCTTTAGCAGTGGTCCAAGGTGTCAAGAAGTTTCATCATTACTTATTTGGTATTAAATTTAAGATTGTGACGGATTGTCAAGCCTTTAAAATGACTCTCAATAAGCGAGATCTAACACCTAAAGTAGCCAGGTGGGTGCTTTTGCTTGACCAGTATGATTATGTCATTGAGCATAGGTCTGGCAGTCAGATGAGACACACTGATGCGTTGAGTAGGAATTGTTATGATACAGTAATGGTAATAAACTTACATGATCAAATTCAACATGCACAGGATTGTGATGAAGGATTGAGAGCTATAAAAGAGATACTGCAGCAGCGAGCTTACGGGGATTACATCTTGGAGAGAGGATTACTCTACAAAGGTATCGACAAGAAATTAGTTATACCTAAAAGTATGGAGACTGAAATTATAAGAAGAGTACATGAACGTGGACATTTTTCTAAGGAAAAGATGATTGAACTTGTAGGTAAGGATTACTTTATTAAAAATTTAAATAGTAAAATTGAGGAGTTTCTTGTGACTTGTATACCATGTCTACTAGCTACAAGAAAAGAAGGACGGCAGGAAGGATTCCTGAATTCTATTGAAAAACACAATATTCCATTGCATACTTTGCATTGTGACCATATTGGACCGTTATCACAGACTAAAAAACAATATAACTACATTCTTACTGTAGTGGATGGATTTTCTAAATTTGTATGGATATTTCCCACTAAGAGCACAACCTCAAAGGAAACTTTAAGTAAACTTTCAATGCATCAGCAGACGTTTGGCAACCCTGCCAGAATTATCACTGACAGAGGTACATCATTTACCAGTTCAGACTTCAAAGAGTACTGTGAGAGAGAAAATATTGAACATATAACCATCACAACGGGAGTACCACGTGGTAATGGACAAGTGGAGAGAATTCATAGAACTATTATTTCTGTCCTAACCAAACTTTGCATTTCAGATCAGACTCTCTGGTATAAGCATGTGAGTCGTCTCCAGCAAGCTTTAAATAGCACTTTTCAGAGAAGCATAAATACTACACCATTTCAGTTAATGATGGGCGTTAAAATGAAAACTAAAGAAGACATTGAAATTTACAATTTATTACAGCAAGAGAGTATAGACTGTTTTGTTCAAGAAAGAGAAGAATTAAGGAATTCAGCTAAGGAGCAGATAGCAAAAATTCAAGAGGAAAATGCTAGGTCATACAATAAAAAGAGGAAAGAAAGCACTAAATATCAAGAAGGAGATAGAGTTCTCATCAAAAGGACCCAATTTGGATCTGGTCTCAAATTAAAGGAAAAATTTTTGGGGCCATACATTGTCACTAAGGTCAAGAGGAATGATCGATATGACCTGGAGAAGGTTGACAGCTCTAGAGAGGGGCCAACCAAAACTTCTAGTTCTGCAGATTATATGAAACCATGGCCTGAGTTTCAGGATAGTATAGGTGAATAATTTTGATTTAATTAGTTTTGATGCTTTATTTGTCAAATTTAATATTTCATGCAAACAGACCTTTCTCTATATACAAACTGCAGTGTAAATTTGTCAAAATAAGTAATGTAAATTTGTCATATTATGTAATGTAAAATTAAGTAAATGTAAAATGTAATATAAAACGGTAATAATCAGAGGTAATTTGTTAACTTAAAAGAAGGATTGTTATGTAAACAAAGTTGGTTCAGTACTATTGTAATTCAAATTTCTAAAGGGTAACTTAAGAGTATAATAATTCTGTGAGTATAATGTCGTTTGTATTGTATCTTTTCTAGTGTTTCCATATAAGATGATGTAATAATAAGTAGACAGGTGTCTAAGTTAAGTAGTTTATAAGCTTTGCATAATTAAGAAGTTTGTACTTGAGTTTTAAGCTGTTCTATTGTAAAATTTTATTGTCGGTATGATCGTGTGTATGAGGATGTGTTTGGTTTGTTTAAAAATTGTATTGTGTAATATTGTAATGTTGTGTAAGATGAGTGTGATTGTTTGAATGAGTTGGTAATTGGTATGCTAGGGTAAGAGAGTAGGGCTTGGCTAGAGTCAGCCAGACCCGCAGGATGGCCGAAATGTAGGATTGAGTATGTAAGTAAGCGATGGAAGAAAGGAACGTTGACAGGATACGGATATGAATAGGTGAAGTATGAATGTGTGAGAAAGGGATGGATGTATGTGAATGAAAGGGAGAGGAGAGAATGACAAGATGGCAGATTGCATTGAGCTATGAGTGAAGACGTACTAAGACGAAGACGAAGAAATTAAATAAAAACGAAGTTATTGAAGACGAAAATCTTTTATTGCACCACGCCCCACGCCACATATATTAAGATATTAGGTAAAATAAATTGTATTATGTTGGAGCATGCGTAAAATAAGTTAAGGACATGCTACACCCATGTGAACTTTAGTTACTCGTAGGTACTTATCCTGAAAAATAACGCGTTTGTAGATGGCATCTATTTAATTGAAACCTATTAAAATGATAATTTAAAACAAACAACTTAAAAGCATAATTAATAGTTTGAACGCGCTTTACGCACTTATCTTCAACGAAGATATTCAGAGCGTTAAACATGTCCATTGTTTAGATATATTACTTTACGTATACCTATGAACTCGCGTCTAATCAGTCACTTGTATTTTAAAGAACGTACATTTTATAAGTTATAATATATTATACTTAAAATAACACTCATCTTTCATCTTTGGGCATTTCGTGATATTTATGGACCAAGAATATACCTAATACAACCTAATAATACCTAATACACTACCTACAGTAGTAGGTACATGTAGAATGGCCGCGGATATTTCCCATTGGGCAAAATGGGATAAAAAAGATTTTTCTGATGACTAAGAGCCTCGAATAGGTCGTAGACTAGTAGAATTTTTTCTTGCAAAGCAAAGGTCTCGGGTTCGATTTCCAGTCAAATAAATATTTATTCTCGAGTTGTGTTTGTTTGTGATACCTCAAGTAAAAACGCGAGAGATGCAGTAAATAAATGATCAGATGAGATCTCTTCACTTCCCTCAACTCACCTCACATCACCTCACCTCATTTCCTCACTTAACTGCACCACATCTGTAGCTCGAGCACGAATATTTGCGAGAAAGTATTCGTATGGTTAACGTAAGCAATTTGTCAAATTTGTATGGCATTTTAGTACCATTTACGCACGATAGGGGCGCTTTTGAAAAAATGCCATACAAATTGCTTACGTTAACCATACGAATACTTTCTCGCAAATATTCGTGCTCGAGCTACTGATCATTTACTGCTCCCCCATTTTTTTACTTGACGTATAAAATTCGTCCGTAATCCACATTAATATTAGTTTCCCTTTCAGTATGAACCGTGAAATATTATTTCATATTTCGATTGCAATTTTCAAGAATATGTTATCAGCAGTTTTACCTACGCTGCCATCTGAACTGACATCGCGTCTTTGATTGCTTTCACTATCGCTAGCCATCTGAAACCACTATTTATAGCGTTAAAACAAGTTTATTTTCTGTATTTATATTTTCTCACATGATTTGAAAAATGTATTGTAGCAGGATTCAAACATACCTACTTGTCTATCGCTGAATTGTTCCAATATTTATATGTAACTAGCTGCCCGGACAGACTTCGTTCTGTCAAAGTTGTTTTATATTATTTTGAGATGTAAGCTACCCTATCTTTCAAGTTGGATCAAACTGCACACGGTGTGCAAATTTGATTAAAATTGGTTAAGTAGTTTAGGAGTCCGTCGTGGACAAACAACGTGACAGGTAATTTATATATATTAAGATTAGTAAGTTTTTTTATTTCTCGAACGGACTTCAGTTTAACAAAACTAAGGTCAGCTTAAGTTTTATGTTATTCAGGTAACTTACCAGAGATTGCGAAAATTACACGAATAATAAAGAAAATATATTATTATATCAAACTGTGTGAACGAGTGATTCCACAAAATCTATGCACCCGGATGCTGGATGAGAGGATGCGTAAAAATGTATTTTAACCGACTTCAAAAAATGAGGAGGTATTCAATTCGACTGTATTTTCTTGATGTTTCTTACCTCAGAACTTTCGACTGGATGAACAGATTTTGATGATTCTTTTTTAATCGAAAGCTGATGCTTGTCATGTGGTTTCACTTTGAGCTAGATCTGACGAGTAGTTATTTTGAAGTCTGTTTTTTTTCTTGGTAAAATTCAGATTATCTCTGTTTCATGTCTATTTCTCTAGAACATCCATCTATCTCAAACAACTCAGTTGACTGCCATTCCAGTCTCGCTTACCTGGTCTTTCTCTCTCAAACTCAAAATCACGAAGCTTATAACAGTCTGTCTAATTTAAATATGTACCACTAAATTGGTGTAAAAAGTCAGTTAGAAATAAACGACGGCATAAATTGTTAATAAATGTTTTACATAATCTTCTTTGTCTTCATGAATAGCTGTGTAATTTTGAAAAAGACGACAAGTTCGTGATGCGTGGAAGTCTGGCAAATTGTCTCAATCTCGTTCGTAATAACCTCATTGCCATAGAACTAATGCTCTAATGAAAGTGGCCTGAAATATAAAAGTAGTATTCTGTTTTCCCTTTCTTATGTAAGTCCTGTGTATGTTTTCGGTATCGTTTAAGATATTGTTTGGAATTGTGGAGGTATTAGTGAACAACCCAAGTGGGGAAGTTAGATTCTGTTACATACGTCTAAAGCTAAAAGCGTAATAATAAAATGCAACTGTTTTTACTTTGATTGTACTTTTTTCTATGTCTTTTCCAGCTGTCAAATAAATCTGGCCAACGGGAAAAAAAATTCCCGTTGGCTAGACTAGTCTGACCATCAATCTGACCACTGGGAAACACCCGAAAGAGTAACAAAATAATGGTGACGAAAATCAAGGTAAAACTTGTATTAAAATGGCGACTTAAATATGGCGGTGAATGGAATTATCCTCGAGAGAATATATTCATAGAGACAGAATCTATATTAATTCATACCATAGATCATCAATGAAACGGCCCAGCTAGTTTAATTAGGTACTGTTACTCATGCCACGTCTACGGCTTCTTAACTCTATCACCATTACGCGTTTAGGCTCTAACCTGTAATATTTCACCGTCAACTTCCATATTCATTGACAACAATACACGGAAGCTATATGGTCTGCAGCACTCGAGCCTTTTCCCAGGCTATTTCTGCAAATGCACCGTAAAATGGCGTCAAAAAGCGAAACGTTTTGACGAGAGAAACACATGTTTTGATTAGGTCAAATTAGCTCCTTAAAATACTTTCAACCAAAAATACTTTACAATATATGTACCTGCAGTACCTATATCGACGAAAAGATTCTAAAGATACCTTATCAGTCAGTTGGTTTTAGTTAAGTTTAACAGTTAAATGGCGTATAAATTATTATTACTTTTTTTCTGCGTAACTGCTTTAGTGAAAGGTGAAAATAAAGGAAGAAACGATAGGAAATCGAGGTTCATCTCATTTGATCACGGCAAAGATGATATTGAAGTAAGTAAATAATATACATATTTTATACTAATGCTTATGAAGTTGATCTCCTATAGTCGATAATAAGCAATTAATTAAATAGCAGCACTAGGATCCTTTTTTATTTTGAATCGGAGCAAAAACGAACACTTAAAAATAGTAGTTTTTAAATTAAGTATTTAAACACATCCCGCTTGTCATCGTGAGCTGAACTGGAGTATGCTCTACGTCGCTTCAAGAGGAGAGACCCGCTCTCAGTAGTGAGCCATGTCAAATCCACACACGCGGTGTATGAAAATAGATGAGAGTTTAAAATTTTGTTTATATTTAGTCAAGTACCTACTTAATAATTTGCTTTTCACAGGTGAGTTTAGATTTCAACGTTCCATTCCTGTCCATCCCGATCAAGAAAACGGTGAACTCTATGCTCGACGGTCTACCAGGCTTGGTAAATATTATTACGGGCTGTTACCCGTTATTAATTAGCTGATACATGATACTACATATTTAACGCATTTTTATGAATGAAGTCGATAATATTTTTGTTATTTTTTTTAATTTAGAGGACTCCCAGTACTCGAGTGTTTGTGATGTCTCATTTTGTGTTTTTCTCGTTTGTGCGAGGTTGTGAAATATTTTTGTGTGGTTTTATTTATTTTCAGGCTTTACCCACAATAAACCTTAATCCATCAGCACTGGCATTTGGAGGTTTTATAGTTCTGGCTACGTCCGTGCTGTTGCCACTTTTCTCAAAAAGCTTTACTTACGACTCAGATCATCATTACAGAAGTAAGTTGAACTTTGTCTTTACACCTATAGCTCTTTGATTTAAAAGGATATTAAATTATTGACAAAGTACTGATTTTCTCTAAGAGCTTTTGGGTAAGGTGTTCAAAAAAATTAAACACATTTAAACAAAAATAAATCTATTAATTAAAAGTATATAAAATTCAATGAGGACTATAAATAACACCACTAACAGAATTTCGACTCGAAAAATCATGGACAAGGACAACTCTTCTTCTGCGGCGTTCTCCTCTTGAGCTTGAATTCATTCGTAGACTTCTTTACCTTAGGAGTATCCGGTACAATCCCTGCGTCTACTGCATTATACTGCGTTTCAACGTGGATGAAATTCTTACGTTTTCTCGGCGCCAAATCGAAGCAACCAAATGGCGGGGTATACTCTATATCCCACGTCGCATTACTGGATAACGAGCTCAGAGATTCCTCCTTACAAACGCAGTCAGGCTCCTTAAACGCTGGACAGCTATCAATAACCTTGTCTATAGCACTTAGGTCATTACAATACACGTCCATATACGCACATTTGCAAATATCCTCGGCTGCTTCAGCCAAAGCTTTTCTGATCTCGGCGTCGCGTTGCTTCTTTAATTTCACCATTTTTCGCGCTTCCACTTTCGCCTGCTCTTCAGGGCTACGCTTTTTTATGATTTTGAATATCAATGGATCACAATCTACATAAGGATCTTCGTTAGGCGCTATTTCTGTCAGATCTTTTAGTGGATTAACCTGGAACAATACTCTGTTTAAAATTCGTAATTTCTCTTGGACGAAATTATTATACACGAGTAACCGCCCTCGCTTTGCTTCGGTTTTCCTATTTTTATTTAAATATAATATAGCCTATGTTCACCGGGGATAGCGTAGCTTTCTAACAGTGAAAGAATTTTTCAAATCGGTTCAGTAGTTCCGGAGCCTATTCAATGCAAACAAAAAATCAAATCTTTCCTCTTTATATATTAGTATAGATAATCTACTAAATAACTTCGCCACTAATTGGATATGTCTTACCTAACTATACGAACATAACTGCATTGCAATATTTCTTTAATAAATCACTTGAAATTTTAACAGATATTATTATAGGACTGAAATCAAATAGAACTTGTCCTTAGTCCTTAGTGCAAAATAAAACTCAAATTAACGCCGTTCTATAATCAAAGATCTACTCACTTGTATGGTAAAAGTGTCTCCTTTCCTCTGAACTTTAAGTGCTGGTTTGGGTTCCAATGCTTCTTCAGGTTCAGAATCCCCTCCACCCATGTCCGCTCCGGGTTTTTGTCCCTTCCTTTTTTTCTTTTTACTCTTATCCTTATCCTGACCCCCCCTAGGACATTTAAATGTCATCATTTTTGCAACGCTTTTGCCAATCACACCTGGCTGCCATCCTCGACGGGGCTAAATCAAATTATTTATAAGTTTAAATCTCGAGATCGTCTAAATTTAAACTAGAGTGAATGTCTAAAAGTATACCTTCATTCCTGGTACATCGGTAGCAGTCCATAACCATCCCATCTCCCCCGGCACAGGATAACCGGGCTTCAAAAAAGGGTTGCATGTCTTGTGGCCAATTGTCACTCCTAAGATAATGATTTTCTTTTATAGGAAATTTATTCTCGACTAACGCATGGAATATTAACCTAAAGCTCATCTAGAAATCACTTAATGAGTTGAATGTGTATAAAAAACTATTCACATAGTACTGAATAATTTTTCTCTTACCAGGATGTACATCTCCAAATGTGTAGTTGTATTTGGATGCACTCTTCTTTTTCTTTTTTTTATCATTATCTTCATCGTCCCCCATTATTGAACTTGAATAATTTCACAAGGTCTCACTAAAATTATATTCAAAAAACAAGTTTGTCAGGTATAAATTTAATTACTTTTAAAATTTCTGAGTGCGTTGTACTTATATCATAATGTTGCTTGAAATACAAATACTAAAGCAATAAAATATCAAATATCAGTTGTATAAGTTTATTAAGATCTTATGTACACTAGCGGGTTACAAAATAAAAAATTCACTGGCTTTTATTACTTATTGCCTTCTTTAAATTTTTCTTGTATTGCTAACTTATGTGATCCGCAACATGATTTGCCTGTAAGGGATAACAAACGCTGCTCCTTATCGCAACATCTTCTTTCAGTGTCCACATTAAATTTGTTAATGCATCTGAAGTCGTCATCCTTCTCATTCTTCATGTATTCTTTTATTGCTTTCTTTATTCTTTCATATTCTTTAGAACAGCACACCTTGCCTGCATCACTGTAACTGGGTGGCTGGGCGGATAACGCAGCAGTCTTGTACATACGAGCAAAACCGTCAGGATACGCGCAGGGTCGACCCATTACAGGACAAGGACCAAGTTGAATCGGTGGCAATCCATACGGCAGAGGTTCTGCTTCATCCTCGTCATCTTCCTGCTTTTTCTTCTCTTCCTCCTCATGCATCATAGTAACAGGACAATGGCTTTTATGTTTAAAAGATGGGCAATAAGGCTTGTGAGTTTTCCTCGCAGCAATATTTGCTTTTTCAGCAATACAATCACAGTCAAATGTTTTACAAGGTGGAACGGGTTTTGGAGGACTACATTTACAATCTTTATCTTCTTGAAATTCTGTGCAGTTTAATACTGCGATTTTGCGTTGTGACTGTTTTGATTCCTCTAAATTATAAACTTGTACGTAATTTCGCGTGGATGATTTATTTTCTGACAATTTTATAGTAGGAGTGCTAGGAAATATTTTTCTTGCTCTTGTGGTTGAATTTGACCTCCTCTACTGCTGCAGCAACAGCCACTTTTATTACTACAAGGGACCCTACTTGATGTAAGGTTATAATTATACTTTGTCTCAAGATTTTCAACTATAAAATCTTGTCCATACATAGTATCCTTGTATGTAGGCACTTCGGTAACACTGAAAACGTAAGTGACTTGTGTCTTACTGCCTTTCGGAGTCACACCAGTTCCATACATCTTGTTTTTGTTATCTTCGCATGTATTTCCCACTTGAGTGATACCACCGCAACCTGAACACACTGCTTTGCCTTGCTTACCTTCTTGTTGTAATTTTTCAGGACATTCCTCACGATGCCAGCGTTCATCTTTACATACGCAAGCACCACAAACCTTCCTTGTTGATTCATCTTTAGTTCCACTTACCACACCTTCAGCTTTATTTTTATATGTATCTAAGTTTCTTATATACGTTCTTACTTTATGGGCTAATGCACAGTTAGCATTACCACATGGTCCTGTGATATCGCCCATTCTAATCTTGTTAATCGGATAACTTTTCTTTTCTTTTTCTTCTGCAGTAGGACCATGCATGCAACTGGGTTCCCCATCTCTTTGACCTACGCCACAACTCTGTAGTTCCGTGCATATTTCTATCTTTTGTTGAGCATTATTTACGATATCTGGATCTTCTAAAGTAGTTGTTTCATATAAGCTCCCAACCATACAGAAGTTCGGATCATCTCCTTCAATTCTCTTACATTGAAACATACTCGGTGCTTTATTAGTTCTAAACACGAATGAATCTGGATCTTTCATAAGTTGCTGGAATTCCGTTATTATGCTTTCACCCAAAGCACTCACTCTAAGAATAAATGCAATTTCTCCTACTCGCTTACAGCAACATTCAGCAAACAGAGGTGTGACTTGTTTGATAGTTAATGGATCATGTAATTTACAGGCCTCGGCAGTTTCTTTCAGCATGTGGAAGAATTGAGTTTCCCAATGCATCGTACCAATCCCAACGAATATTTCAACTTCATTTTCATCATCATTCCATACTTCAATTTCTAAGGGAAACTTACTCAGGATCATTAGCACTGTATCTGGGTATGATGGAAATAGGTATGATTTTCCCACTCTTATCGTTCGTGTCCATTTTCTCCTGCCTTGATCATCGCATTCTATGATATCATCTTTTGTGTCTTCATTGACTGCTAATTGGCCTTCCTTAATGATAAACTCAACTTTGGGTCCAAACTTTATTTTGATGATCAGACTCTTATTAGCGCCGCTCTTCTCATCTTCTTCGGAAGCGTATATTGTCACTTTGTCTATGAATATCTCTACCAGGTACATTTGCTCCATGACCTGCAGAGTTCAATTGCTTATATCAGAACACTCAGAATATTTCTTCAATGTTATACTGATTGTGATGGATACAACACTGTTTTACATGGTAAATTTTTAAAATTAACTAGTATAGTTAATTAAATTAAAGAAGCGCGTACGGTGTAAAATTTATGTGATTGCCTCATTGATTTCTAAATAAATATAAGGTACGTTTAGGGCGTACGCACGCTTAAAACCTGGCACATGAATAAAATTGATCCTACTTCCTACAAGAAGGACCAATGTTATGTTCAACGCGACGATACCGTCTTACATAATTCGCGAGAGAGAAAGAGAGAGAGAGAGAGAGAAAGAGTGAGGGCTAGTTTGGCGCTATTTTCACCTGTATGAAGAGCGTTTGTGTGAAATATTCCGACGTTGCCTATTTGCGATTGCATCGGGAACTGATGCGGATAGCAAAATGAATAATTATATTACAATAATTATAAACATCTGAAATATACTTACGGAAATCAATGTTTTGGTCCTTGTCCTAAGAAAACATAACTATGGACACTGAAAATTTTATTTTGTAACCCGAAAAGTTAATTATTTTCCATGTCCTCTATACAACTGACATTTTGTTGCTTGACGTTTGAATTGTAATTAGAATGCCATGAGCGACGATAGTAAAAGTATTTTTTTGGCGGCCTGAAACTCAAAACATCTTTTTTAAGTACCTACTCTGTGCGATACTGACCAGTAGACTCTGTTCAGATTAGTTCATTGGTTCAACTCAAAAAAAAAATTTTTTCTCCTTGCTACATCAGCTATCTGGCAGTGAAAGTCCCGTCAAAATAGGTCAAGCCATTTCAGAGATTAGCCGAAACAAATAGACAGACAGACAAACAGACGAAAATTGTAAAAAATGTTGTTTTGGTATATTTTACCGTGTGTACATCCAAATACACTTAGTAAAAGCGGTTATTTTAATATTACAAACTCTAATTTTATTTATTTCTATAGATGTATAGTTTAACCAGGTATATGTATAAATCTATATTTATAATATAGTTTTAGATAACGGAAATGCCGAAACAAATATTTTTGCGGATTTTTCCAATCAATTTAAGAGTGTGAGCAGCGGATGTCCTCCGAGGATCGCATGTTGGATGAGCCAGCAATCTAATGACCAGGCCTCTATGAAAACTGTGAGGCAAATTATAAGGTAGGTATACTTACTTTATATATATAATACTTACCTTACCTCATTATTATCTGTATGATATAAGATATTTTTTGTGCATTTTATTACATAATTAATATTAATTTTAATTCTTAATTAATACCATTATTACTATTATTATTTCTCCATGGGGTTCGTCTGGATAGCTACCACCCTCGAGCATGAGTCAGCCGCCAAACGACTCGTCGTGTTCCGGCTGGGGGCTTGAGAGCGGGTGTTTCTCGGTGGTCATACTATCATGTCATACTGATATGACCAACGAGAATAGTCCAGTTCTTTATTTGTTTTCTTCTCTCTTTCTTGGCCGGCAACGCATCGGTGATGCCTTTGGTATTGCTGATGTCCATGGGCGACGGCAACCACTTACCATCAGGCGGATCGTCAGCTCATTTGCTGGCTATTTCCATAAAAAGTGATTTTTGCTTACTGTCATCATGCCTATTAGATATTATAATGCTAAGATACAATCTCTATAATTGATTTCTGTAGGTCAGTCATGGTGCATGGTGCTCTATAGTCTCTATAGCCCAACTAACCCATTGCGATGACCTAACCTACAGGATAAGTCACCTAAACTTCTTTGTTTTTGTTCCAGAAATAAGTTAATATCGTCCGTGTTTAACACAAGCAGTATCGAGGAAGCCATTTCGAGAGGCCGCAGAGGCCATGACTGCGAAACGTATGCGCCATGTCCACTGAGAGAAGAACACTTGCCTGTGATAATGAAAAACTTTGCGACTTTAACTTCTAGATCTAGATCTTAGCTTACCAGAATAATGCAATGTTTATGTAATATAAGACATTCGTCAGCTCATATTCAAAATTGTTATTAACCGACTTCAAAAAAGAATCGGAACCCTAGTTTCATCATGTCCGTCCGTCCGTCTGTCGTTCGAAGACTGTTTCTTTGAAGTCGATTATTTTTTGTTAAAAGTTATTACTTAGATACTTAATAAATCTCTGACTGATTGTTTTGAGCTTGAAATTGTTAACTATTTTTAAAAGTGATTATTATATTTGTTATTTGATAGTCATTTTATTTATTTAAAAAACTAGGCACGTGAAAATATATTGAAGATCTGTATCTATTAGTAAGTAATATTTCTTTTGTAATAAATATTGTTGTTATATTACGTACGTAAATATTGTTATTAAGTATATTACGTACGTTATTTTACTTGTAAATATTACAAAACATTTACAAATAAAAAAAACTATTTCTGTATAGTTCCTATTATATGAAACCGACTACATTTAGGTACCGACCTACGTTGATAAAGGAGTTTTAAAATAAAACACAATATAAATTATACTATAATAAATAAACAAGTAATAATTATTTTTTATTCAACAAGTCCACAATATGTTGGTGACCGAGCTTGAGGGCGCAGTCCAAGGGCGTGTTCCCCATGAGGTCGGGCTCCCCCCGCACCCCGCTGGCCAGCAAGTAACTCACCACTTCTGGATGGTTGCATAGTACCGCCTGGAATAATAACGCTTCACACTCATAGCCCCACACTAGGATTCCCTGTGTCGTGGGTGACATGGACAACACACTAGACAAGGACATTCACACTCAGACCGAGAACAGAAATTCAAACTCATCATTCAAATTTCCGCCTCGCTGGGAATCGAACCCAGGACCCTTGGAGCGGCGATCCGGAATGGTACCATTGCGCCACACGGGTCGTCAAATACATAAAACTATAAAATAATTTCTCATCAATCGTGTTCATTCTACGATTTAGATAACTGTCAAAGATATCGTATTTTAGTTGTAAGTGATCTTATCGTGAGCACCTGTATAGTGAGTACTCATATCGTGAATACACGAGTCGTTAGAACTACATACTGTCGTAAGTATCCACATTGTGAGTACCTTAAACGCTTCCCGCTCACATCAGACTTTTTGTAAGACAGATAATCGGGCCGATTTTCCTCCCATATTATTTCTGACGACATTTTGTAGGACGTCTGCGTTGCACTATTGCTATCAGTACGTTCTATTTTTCTCCTACAAAAAATCGGTCACCGATTATCGTACATGGGCGAATAGCCTTATTCGGAATACCCAAATAATAGTGCTGATATCATGAGTACCCGTACCCTGAGTACCACAATAATTGTAAACACCTCTATGATAGTTACTTGTTTCATGAATACAAAACACGTCGTGAAACAATTTCGTGAGTACTCATACAGCGAGTACCACAAGCACTACACTATAGTATGTATATAGGACGGTATACCTTATGCAAGGCGCTCTGCCGCAGCTCATCTGTGAGGTTGAGGTCGGCCCCGGCCGCCCGCAGCGCCCCCAGCGCCCCGAGCGCCCCCCGCCGCGCGGCGAGCGACAGCTGCTCCGTGACGGGGCGCGTGTCGGTGGAGAGGTGGGCGCCGCACTGACGCAGCAGGTGGATGGCTGTGAGGTCTTCCCGGGATACTGCTGTTAAAAGAGGCGACTCGCCGCTCCTTGAACACAGAGCGTTCAAATGTATTTAACTCTTTAACTGTCATAGAAACCCATGATTGTCCCCACCTTGGACCCACTGCTGGGCTCCGGTCTCCTCTCACAATATGAGGGGTACAGGCCATAGTCGACCACACTGGCCAAGTGCGGATTGGTAGACTTCACACAACTGAGAACATTGCGGAGGACTCACAATTAACTTCTAAAGCACACATAATTTATGAAAATATATGTGTGCCAGGATTCAAAATCGAGCCCCTGCGTTCTGAGGGCACTGAGGGGCGATGGTAACCTAAGAAAGGATTTTATTCAAAGATCCCCTAAAGGGGTACAATAGGGAACAGTTTTTGACATACCAAGACAACCAAACCAACCTGGTCTTGAGATGCACGTTAGCGCCGTTCTTCAGAAGGTATCCGATGATCGCGACGTTGCCCTTCACCACGGCCTCGTGCAGGGCGGTTCTACCTTCAGAGTTTGGGCTGTTCACGTCTGCTCCCATGTCTAAAGTGAACAACGTAAAAGAACATAGCAATTAAATATAATAAATAACGGTGCACGCTCATAGCCCCTTGCAAGGATTCCCTGTGTCGTGGTGTCATGGACAATACACAGAGACAAGAACAGAAATTCAAACTCAGCATTTAAATTAAGACGTCAAATGCTGAATAGAAAGAATGTGTTTACGGGGTCCTTCAATGAAGCAAGAAATAATGTTAATTTACACGCACGCTACACAAGTTACGTATAGATTCTAACAGGATTTGAACCAAGGTCCTATCCTGGGTGAGGTCACCACTGCAATATCACTACTACTATACTACAGATCATCTAGTATTCAATAGTATATTATGTTTTACCCAGCATCTTCCTGACTCCTCTTTCATCGTCATGTTCTATGGCGTACAGAAGAAGAGCGTTGTACACTTTCTCGGTTACTTCTATCAACTTCTTCGGGGACTGGATGTTGAGGCTCGTTGCTAGTGTATCGATAAGGAAGTCTTCCTAAAATTAAGAAGATAACTCTCACATGATGTCGTAAAACAATGCTGATTGCTTTGATTTTGACGTGATAACGTCTAATAAACGATGAGCCGGGCGTATCTTTGAAAATATGTAGCGTTCCGCAAGCGAGAGAGCGGCAAAAGCGAGAGAGAGGCACTATCGGCTACGATCGGCGTATCGTAGCGTAGCGGCGTAGCGTATTCGTAGCGGCGAGCCGTAGGCGATCGTAGTTGAGTGGAGCAGTCATGACGTTGTCACGTTAAACTGCCGTCCGTAAACCGACTTTACAGGCAACCATTTTTTTATCCAAAGTATTAGAACTAACATCATTGAAGATTCAAACTACTTCGCCCATTCAGTAAATTAATGCCATCAAAATTAACAGTACCGAAAGAACAAGCGGCAAGAAACTACCAATTAATTCTACTACTAATTAATTTCTGCTCAAAAATTGCAGATTGCTTTCAGGCTAATATCCAGACACTCATAGACTGTCTTTGAAGTAATCGCCCTGTTTATAGTAAACGATATGTTTCAATTCTTATGGATGAGTTTTACTTGCAACTCTTTCTTATACGTACCTCAACTGGCACAGACGACGGGTTGGTCATTTCACCTCTGATGTTAGTTGCCATCAACTGCAATAATAAAAAGTTTGCCAAGTTGCATTTAACTAATTAAAAAATATATGTGTCGAATTAAGAACCCCGTCCTTTTTTTGTCGTTGGTTAAAAATAGGAGATGCTGGAACAAAGATATACCTAACTAGCTGACCCGGCGAACTTCGTATCGCCTAAGAATGTAGCAAATCAGAGATCATTAAAATCGGTACAGCCGTTCTTAGCCGTTATAGTTTCCGTGTCCTCCCTCTCCCGCTCCCTCTCCCGCTCCCTCTCCCGCTCCCGCTCCCTCTCCCTCTCCCTCTCCCTCTCCCTCTCGCTCTCCCTCTCCCTCTCGCTCTCCCTCTCCCTCTCCCTCTCCCTCTCCCTCTCCCTCTCCCTCTCCCTCTCCCTCTCCCTCTCCCTCTCCCTCTCCCTCTCCCGCTCCCTCTCCCTCTCCCTCTCCCTCTCCCTCTCCCTCTCCCTCTCCCTCTCCCTCTCCCTCTCCCTCTCCCTCTCCCTCTCCCTCTCCCTCCCCCTCTCCCTCTCCCTCTCCCTCTCCCTCTCCCTCTCCCTCTCCCTCTCCCTCTCCCTCTCCCTCTCCCTCTCCCTCTCCCTCTCCCTCTCCCTCTCCCTCTCCCTCTCCCTCTCCCTCTCCCTCTCCCTCTCCCTCTCCCTCTCCCTCTCCCTCTCCCTCTCCCTCTCCCTCTCCCTCTCCCTCTCCCTCTCCCTCTCCCTCTCCCTCTCCCTCTCCCTCTCCCTCTCCCTCTCCCTCTCCCTCTCCCTCTCCCTCTCCCTCTCCCTCTCCCTCTCCCTCTCCCTCTCCCTCTCCCTCTCCCTCTCCCTCTCCCTCTCCCTCTCCCTCTCCCTCTCCCTCTCCCTCTCCCTCTCCCTCTCCCTCTCCCTCTCCCTCTCCCTCTCCCTCTCCCTCTCCCTCTCCCCTCCGCTCCCCCTCCCCCTCTCCCTTTCCCTCTCCCTCTCCCGCTCCTGCTCTCTCTCCCACTCCCCTCCCCTCCCCTCCCCTCCCCGTGTTACATAATCGGGATCCGCCGAACATGCGCGAGCTGTCCGGCCGCGGGGCCGGTGATGATTGTTGCTACTCGTACAATCACGTTGTCACGTAGTTCCTTTACTACGTAATATCTTCTGAATGGAATGTCTGATTTGAGTAATTCAAAAAGTTATCTATAGGTATTGAAACAGTTTTGAATATGAAATGATTTATTTGGATAAGGATTAATATGAAGGTATGGTTTTCATGATCTGATTTTGGTCATCTTTTTTATTAACATTTAAAATGTAAAAAGTGGTTATAGCGACATAACGACAATAGTTGGACATATACTATCGCGAGGTTTTTTGTAGATATTGATGTGTTCTATAATATTGTAGAACATTTTTTTGTTCTATCATCAATAGTTTCCGCAGCGTATGCGATGTAAGAAAATTTTAAGCAAATTTTTTCACACTTTGGTTCACGTTACTGATGTTTTGGCAAGGATCCCTGATGTTTTCTAGTAATAAATATAGCCTATGTTACTCATGAATGATGTAGCATTCTAATGGTGAAAGAATTTTTAAAATCGGTTCAGTAGTTTTTGAGTTTATTCGTTGCAAACATACAAAAATACAAAAATACAAAAATATAAAAATACAAAGCTTTCCTCTTTATAATATTAGTATAGATATAGATAATACACTAATACAGGCACGATAACACAAATCATAATATCGGAATGTAACCCTATTGCAGGGATTCTGGTTACAGCTTGGCAGGATCTCATCCTCTTAAGAATAATTGCACACTACCACAGTTTAACACAGACTAACTACTTCTTTGAGTAGAAATTTCAGTCAGTAGTATACTAATGCCCCAACTCAGAGTGACTAAAGGTTACTTAAAGCGCTCCTTAGTACAGAATTTGTATGGTGATTATTTACTAAGGAGATTGGGGTGTTAATGTTGTTATAAATAAACTGCCACCAAACAAGCAGACGAGCCACCTGATAAGGTGGTCAAGAAAGACGAGAAAAGAAATAAAATAGATGCTAAAGATCTAAAGGTGGTACCAATACCTCGACTTTTTGTTGATAGGAGAGTTCGGTTTTGGACAGCACGTACGACAGCTTAGTGAGCGCAGCCTCCGGGGTCATGTCGTAACCGGATATCACTCCGCATTCAGCTAGGAACTGCTCAACAATAAAGATAGAGTATAGAAATTGGAAAGTCTATCCAAGGTTAAAGCACGCAGAGCCGATATACGTAACTGTTTTGATTCCAACACTTCTGAAATTAAGAAATAAAAACTTTGGTTTTAGTAAGTCCGAGGGAGTTAAAGAAAGTGAGTTGAAAAGATTAGTCTGAAGTTGAGGGGCTAACCTAACCAGGTAGAAAACCCTACCAACATGCAAAAGTACCTTCAACAGGAGCTATCGAAAGCGATAGCCTCATCCTTTGTTCAGCAGGTTCCACACACAGAGGAAGTTTCCTCGGATTCAAGGATGGATCCTACACCTCAGAACTATAGGCAACCAACTTCCCATTTATTGTTTTGAACGGGTAGTTGCTGTTAGCTCTAGTGGCCTTTACACCTTCACGCAAACAAAGGGGGAACTTGGCAATACTCAAGAAGTCTATTTTCGCGAAGAAGGAAGACTTTTCTTCGAGAAATATGGGTTGCGAAACTTGCGAAAGGGTACTTCCTATGAAGTTCGGACTTCACTTAAGTTAGGACGACACTTGGCAGTCACCTCTCCAGTCTCATAAAGCGGAGCAGCCACAGCACCCTTCATGCACTGCGTGATGTTGACGACGATGATACCGCGCCGCACGCTGGCCGCGATCTCGCTGAATACGTCCTGACGGTTCGACGGGATGTTGCCCGCGCCGTAGCTCTCTAGGACCACACCTGTAATACATACCAACACTTGTATTGTACACTGGCTTGGCTTCAACCCATTAATGGCCCACTATTGGGCACAGGTTGAGGAGGTCTAGAGCATACTCCACCACGCTGCTCCAGTGCGGATTGGTGGAGGGGTTAGTGGCCAACCCCACATTTTGTACACTACACAGTGCAATATGATACAACACAGTACACTATGGTACATTATTATACCATAAGAAACTAAAAGTTATTCATCAACGTTTCAGAAAAGTGACTAAATAAAGACGTGAGGAAACAGGGAAAGAATCATACCATCCTATTATTATACTAACAATACAATACACACTATTTATGTGCCGAGAAGTTTCTTTTGTCAATTAATTATTTTCCTTCATGACCTTTCCGAAATAATTGATTAGTCAAAAAAAATACTAACTAGTGATATTTCAGGCTTTAATCATGTAATTACCTTCTATCGGCGGCTGGCAGAAAGCTTTGATGACAGAGGAACTGATGCTCGGGAATATCCTCAACAAGCCAACATTTTTGGACATGTTAGCGTGGAGATGACACTTCTCTATAACAGTCGGTTTGAAGATCACCTTCTTGTTGACAGTGAAGTCGATTCCCACTTCGACCAGAGGAACACAGTTCGGTGAGTCGAAGGCGTAGAAATTGTCTACGGACACTTTACTTGTTCTACGGTTATGATAAAATACAATAGAATATGATTTATAGTACACACTAGAATACATAGTATAGAATATAGATTGTATTATAAATAGGTGTAACCAGCGCCAAGCTTTATGGCGTTGCTGTAGGAACGATCATTTTAGGTTAACAGAGAACAGCGGTCTTAACATTATTGAAATTTTGATTCTCTGCTGCAGAGCACACTATTTACATAATTATGGGGAGAGCCCCTCCTAAGGTTGGTTTAGATTGGATCATTTAAAGTTATCTAACTCGAAAAAATAAAAATATCGAAATAGAACAATCCAATTGTACTCTATACAGTGATCTAGCTTAGAATGTTGGCAGTATATATTGAAAGGATTACCTATTACCCCTAAACAGTTTGCTGCCAAAGAATACGGACACCTCGGGAATATTGAGACCTCCAGCTATCAGCAGGGATGAAACAAAATTGTCAGTCCCGTCACTTCGAGGCTCGCAAATTGGAATCTGAAATATAAGGTAGGTACTTTAAATTTTGAGGCTAAGAAGTCAGTTGGATAATGTCCATGAATTGGAAAAGTATTGTGTAAAATCCATGGCCAAGCAAACAAACACACGTTGATAAATTTATTTCAAGCAACAATTATTGTAAAAATTATTATTTGTACTAAGGTTCTGTACACTTGTCATCATTCTTTTTTTTATTTTTATTTTATGGAAATATCCGGCAAACGAGCCGACGATCCACCTGATGGTAAGTGGCTATCATCGCCCATGGACATCAGCAACACCAAAGGCATCACCGATGCGTTGCCGGCCAAGAAAGAGAGAAGAAAAAAAAGGAAGAACTGGCTCTCAAACCCCCAACCGGAACACGACGGGTCGTTTGGCGGCTAAACCAAATATTTTAACTATTACAAACTAACCTGAGATCCAGTTAAGATGATTGCTTTGCCGATATTCTCAAACATGAAGGATAAGGCGGAGGCAGTGTATGATAAAGTATCCGTCCCATGCAGCACTACAAACCCATCGTAGTCTTCATAGTGTTTCTTGAAAGTTTTAAATTAATACAATTAAATGTGACTGTAATTATGAATAATATAACTATGTTTAGTGTTCATTGGTAAGCTGAGGTAAGCAACGTTCAGCGCATAGGAAAGTCGGCAGCTGTAGTTAAAGGTTAAGCTTTGTAAGGTCTGTTTTGAGCAACCTAAGTAGGTTTCCGAAAAATTTTTGGAACAGGGTAGGTTGAGAGAGTTGCTGAAGAAGTAAATACGGGAATAAGCATAAAGCACAGAACATAAAGAAGCAGCAGGACCACAGAATTTAAATTATTTATTAGATAATTATTTGCTATAAGATCCGTAAATCGTCTATTTACTAGCGTAAAATGATAGTCTATGGCGTTTCTATTGTAATTATGTTTGTTCTGATTGTTTCTTACCATAATATCTTCTGCAATTTTTATCCACTCCTTTTCACTCATGTTGGAAGAGTCCAAAAGCGTTTCATATTCTACTATCTTATAAAATATCCTTAGATCAAAATCTTTCGCTTCTGTAAAGATAATATTCAATATATCATTAAATAAATTTCTGAAAGAAGAAATAGATGGATATTCATAATTTCTACATTTTGTTTTACCAAAAATATATAAAGAAAACTACTATTCTGATGGTTCACCATAAGTTTATCATAAATTTTGCATTCAGTTTGCCAGCCAGCAGTTACGGACTATTAACTGCCTGGACTGGACAATCGCTTTCAAAAAGCCAAAAACTTGCTGCCAGTTAATTATCTGCTCCTTAAATGGAAAAATTCTATAGGCCTTTGGAAAGAAAACTTACCTGGAAGAACTAGAAATGATGTGTCAAACCCAACTTCAGATAGTTTCTGTTTCCATAGCGCGTTGTCGTGAAGTTGAGGATACCCTCGAATAAGATTCTCGAACATGCCTCGTTGTGGGATTAAAACTGGAATATGAAGAATATTTGTTAAATAGTATAATGGTTTCTGTTGCAGGTAAGAGATACCTAAGTCTAAGAAGTTAACATAGGAATACTGAACTTGAAGGAAAAAATAGAAGTCTGTTTCCTCGGTATTATGCTAA
Organism: Thymelicus sylvestris; assembly: GCA_911387775.1. Classification (NCBI taxonomy): domain Eukaryota; kingdom Metazoa; phylum Arthropoda; class Insecta; order Lepidoptera; family Hesperiidae; genus Thymelicus; species Thymelicus sylvestris. The sequence continues at coordinate 3,253,890 of OU426905.1, forward strand.
TAATTGCCAAATATTATTATAATTATTATTATTATTTTAATTGCATTCAATAATTTCTCCTTGCTAGAAGGGTGATTACAAACTCAACCGCGGGCCATAGCCAAATTAGCCAAGCGCTTGAGGACGTTTTATTAGATAGTGATGGTGGATGATGAAATTGTAAAGGATGATAAAAAAAATCCCGTTATGTGACATTTTCTAAGTTTTTCCGATACAGTATTCTGGATTATTATTATGCTTATTTATTTATATATCATCAAACCCGAATATCCTATCTCTACTAATAAAATAAAAACCCAGACAGAAGACAAATATTTATCTGTCCCATAAATATTCTGTAGGTATGGGGAAAAGCAGAGTGCAAGGAATTTGTCAATTCTACGCCATAATATTTTCGTGGTTATAATTATTTAGAAAATAATAACAGATAAAGACATATTATTATTATTAAACCAATTGACCTTAACAACCTCTTGCACTGCATCAGCATTTTCTTTGTTGCATCTTTGAAATTGATACTAATCATACTAATTTATTTGCATGACCATTAATATCGCCATTATTAATTTGTCTTTGTGAAAAGGCTGTCATGATATTAAATTGGGTTTCAATTAATTAACTTAATTGCTCATTAGACCAGTGCCGATAATTTTTTAAACGAAAAAAAATAGTAGGATGAAACCCATTGCAAAAGGAAGAGAATATAACGAATATTAAAGGAAAAATAATATAATTTACGGACTATCTGAGGTCGGGAAGGAGGGGGGAGGGGGGGTTTAAGGGTATAAAACGGTTTATCTCGATTTCCGGCAAAACTACAAGTCCTATGGAAAAAAGTTTAATAGCAATGTTGTAGGTAATAAAAGACAAATTTAAATTCAAGTGAACCAACACAATAGTTTACCTCAGATTGTAGAACAATAGTTTACCATATGCCATAAATAAACAACCTGACGTGTCAACCGTGACTAGATTAATACCTGTTAACTGATAAACCAATTGTTTCATTCCATATCAACAATAACAACTGTATGTCAGCGAAGCCGATTATGAACAAGTCATATCTTATTATTAGGTACTATTTGTATTTATTTATGCAGAATACAGATGTTATTCGTAAGGTACGAGTAGAAGTTACAGCTTGAAATCGAACGAGTTTTAAACTGCAAGATGCCAAAATTTAAAGACGGTTAAAATAAAAATAATTAGTAAGTAGGTATAAAATATTTAATAAGAAAAAAAATTAAAATAGAAGTAATAAAATGTCGTGTTTTGTATTTAAATTCGAAGTAACCGACAAACAGTTGCAGAATTAACGAGTGGAATCGTGATGAATAGCCCATTCTGAATATGACATGCGCCTGTTTGTACATGGGCTCGAAGGACCAATATAAATATAAAAATAATGATCAAATAGATTGAGATCTAGATAATGTGGTGGCCAGTGGCCACTCTATTGTCAATCCAACGGAAAGGATACGCATCATTTATTCATTTAAATGATTCGTGACCTGTCGCGTGTAGCGAGCGGACGCATCCCATATCCACGTGCGCACACTACTACATGGTATGTCTTCTAACAAACCGTTACGGTCATTTATTTAAAAAAAAATCGTTCCTGTCAATCTGCTCGGTAGCTCTTTACGAATCACTTTGATTCCTTTACTGTGTTTAAAATGTCTGCCACGGATGTTTGCTCATAAATTACTAAATTGATGTTCAAATAGATGCTCTCTTGTCATAATTTTGTGGGTTTAATATGGTGTACTCGTACATTGTGTTGATTGTATTTTTGTAATCGGTATCGGTACAAACTGTTACGTTTTAAAATTTTGTATGCAGAATTTTTTGCGATACCCATTTTCCGGGAAATTCGGCGTATATTATTATTAGTTGAAGGATCTTCTTGAAAGTTAGCAAGAACTTATCTTTATTCACTGTTTTAGATCGTCACTACAATCTACAATTAAAACGTCCGTCGTAATATAAGGGTTAGATAGTCGACATTGGACCTATTGGAAAATTGACCTATAGACATAATAGATTATCTGATAATGAAGAACGTAAATATTGACTATGACGACGCTATTAATGTGTGAGAAACCGATTAGAGTAGGTACTAGTGCGAGATATAAGGTTTAAGATTCTTTATTTCTCAGAAGATTTACAAGATAATCACTTATTGAGAAATTAAATAACATACAATACATATTTCATTAGTAAACGAGATTCGATGAGCTAATACTACAATAAATTACTTATTACATAAATGTGGGTACTTTAAAATTATTTTAATAGGAGCAGAATAGTCTGTTTGCCATCAGCTCGGCGTCACTAGCAAGACGACCGGTTACACGATGATCGTTAACCACAGGTTAATTAACTGATCCCTTATTATTTTTGTTGCTCACTTATTATTTAGTCTTTATAATAAATTCAAACTGATTATTATTGTATTAGTACATTTTATTTTGTCACGTTATAATATTATTTTATATACAAATTGATTTTATTATTAAAATTAAAATTATGTGTATAATTATTGATTAAAAAGTAAAATTTAACATTTAATTGATTATTTATTATTTTCATTACAGATCATCTTATTTATAATTAATTGTAAATATGACTATTGTTTAATTAGAATAACTTACATGATTTGTTATTATTATTATTTTAGTAGTAATTCAAACCGATTAGTAATGTAGGTGTTTATTATGTTAACTTATATCCATTATATACATAGGTACATTGATTCTTCTATTATTACATTACTAACATCATACATGTTTTTTATATTATTGATTTAATTTTATTTTTATTTATTATATGTATACAATTATAAGAGCAGAAATCATAAAAGTAGGTATTTGTTTTAGTCAGGTACTTGGTTTAGTTTAGTTTAGTTTTAGTTGATGATAAATTTATAGTTATATATTAAGATTTTAATTTATTATTATTATTTATAATGTATGCCTGATTTTTACTATTAGAAATGGGAAGAAGATGTGTTTAGTAGATATATCTTTAGTGCTTTTTTAAACATACAAAGTGACTTTAAATCTTTTACATCTTTAGGCAATTTATTATATAATTGCGCTCCTTCGTATACGATACTAGATTTACCATATTTAGTTCTAGGGGTACGCAGTAATAAATTGCTTGCACGCCGTGTTTTAATCTTCTGTATTTGTATCCTTTTTGTAAATGTAACTCGACAGTGGATATCTTGGGTAATTATTTTCCTAACAAGAATACAAACGTTGTAGATGTAATTTTGTTTTATATTAAAAAGCTTTGTATCCTTGTAGATTTTGGATGTTTCTGTTAAAAAGTTATAGTTAAAGAGAATTTTAATTATTCTGTTTTGTGCAGTTTGTAGGGTCCGTAGGTTAGATTTTGGTGCTGATCCCCAGATCTCTATTAAGTAGTCCAGATGGGACTTGACAAGTGTGTTATATATAATATAACGTACTTTCATTGGTAAACATCGGATAATATTTTTTAAAACCCCTGTTATTGATGTTAGTTTTGAACGTATATTTTTAATATGTGCTTTCCATGTTAACTTCTCATCCAAAATTAAGCCAAGATATTTTTCTTGTTTTGATCTTTCTAATGGAATGTTATTTATAGTTAAGGTTGGATAATTATCTATCTTTTTATTGATTGCAGCGAAAATCATGTACTTAGTTTTTGATTCATTAATAGTTAATAAGTTATTAAGGAACCAGTTCTGTAATAGATTTAAGTCACTTTGTGCTTGTTGTATTACAACTTTCACTGTTGGACCGTAATAGAATAAACAGGTGTCGTGTCGAATATATGTATCTACAATATTATTTACTACTATACATTTTAGTTGGTGATTCTTCTTATATTTAGGCAAAGGCTAATACTGTAGATGAGTACATAAATGACAAAGACGCATGGAAATGACCAGATCTGCAACCAGTTCCGTACAGGCTAGTGATACTTTTTTGTAAGAAATATACCAATGTATTTTATTTTTAAAAGATGTGCTGAGGAGTTTCTTTCGGCTTTTCTTCTCCATGACAAAGCACCTTTGCGAAAAGCTGGTCCATTAAAAAAATGACGTGCATAAGTGTATCAATGATACCTACATGAATAAATGATTTTGAATTTTGAATTTTTTTGAATTTAAATTCATGCACAAAAAACCGTCATGACTTGAACCTGCAAATGATTTTTAAGAAATCCAGGGGAAAAAATAATACTTGGATTGAAGTATTATTACTAGTAATACTTGCCTCCATTTTTATTCTTCACCATTCCAATAGTGCCACCTGTATATAAAACCAATACTCTTCTCTCACTTTTACTTTCGACACTTTGCTTTGAATTTATTGGGCTCACTGACAATTCCATGAAACTTCGCGCTTTTTTTACTTTCGCGGCAATTTTTGTATGATAGTTAATTTCCGCATTCTCGACATCGTTCTCCGAACTTCCATTTTCAACACCACTTTCCCGCGCTTTCGCTTCGTAATTTGTTTTTGGAAATCCATTCATTTTGGTTTTTTTTTGTAACACAAGGCAAAAGATTACCAGAAAATTTTGAGCAATAAGCCAGATTTGCAAATAAAAAGAATAATAAAATTACACTCAATATTATGACAAATAATAAAATAAAACAAGAAAATTAAATTCAGACATCATTCCGTCCGCAGCAGCTCTAAAAAGTAAACTGACAACTCTGACACCATCGGCCTACTAGAATCACAATGACCTATTAATAAAGTAAGCAAAGTTATTATACATTGCGTCACGAGGTTAAACATAAGGTTGAAACTGTGTTGATTAACAAGCAATGTTTTACAAACTGAAAAATAGCAACACTACTCACTTGTATGTGAAAGGAATGAAGGAATCAATCTTAAAATAACAGAGAGCACGTGGTATATCATAGTACCTATATCATGGTATATCATACAGTGCGGTGTAAAATAAAGTTTGTAAGTTAAGTAAGTAACGCTAATTTACTTTTACTACATCTACATTACCTACTTACTCTATTTTTATTCTATCATCACTATATCACGTTTTGATTTTGAGTCATTTTTTAACAAACACGAAATTATTGTAACCTGACTGAGAGATTGTAACATAAATTACCTATATCCTAGTCACGATTCGCATTTTATAACACCGTTATTTTAACCCAGTTTCATGGAAATTAATGAGAAAATATACATTTAAAATATTCTGTTTCCACGATGATATAAGTTTAAAAACTTATAAATTACCTAACTATCTCATGAAATACATAACGTTGAGTACTCCGATTGTTGCAAATCACAGTTTTTGGTTAAATTGTTATCAAGTTCATTGCTTTGATTATAATGATAGGGATGCGAGTCGACCGACACAGCGTTTATTTTTAACTTTACGTATGCGGTATGACAATACATTTACAGAATTACTGCCAGAAGTAATACATAGACGTGCGAATAAAAAGTATTAAATTTTTGTCGATTTGCTTGAAACTTTTTGTAAGTAAATTAGTTCAAAGATCACAGTGTATTAAACTTGCCTATTATATTATTATGGTTCATTAATTTATGATATTATATTCATTACATGGTTCTTACTCCCCAGTCCATGTCTGCATTCAAAGTCCAAGGTGTGATAGCACCCGTATTTACTCCAATAAAAGAAGATGGCCGCATCAACTTGGAACCCATACCTGAATACGCGAATTTCTTAGTCAAAAATGGAATACGAAGCATCTTAGGTAAGATTTTTCGTTTCGATCATCATCACAAAATACTACTTAATGAAATTAAAAATAAATGTTTAAATACTATAAAATGACTCTGGTTTAACTACTGGATTTTTTACTAACAAAATTTTTATTTTATATACTAGATGCTTTAATATTGTTTCAGTCGGCGGTACGACTGGAGAATTCGTATCTTTAAGCGTAGAAGAAAAGAAAACAGTTTTAGATGCGTGGATGAAAGAGGCCAGGGTCTTAAAGTTTGACGTCATGGTCCATGTTGGAGGCGCACCGCTACCTTATGTTATAGAAATGGTGGGTATGATCGTAGACTGAATGATTTGGATGACTTTAACTACCCCATTCATCTACAGTGTCACCAACTTTAATCTGTGAATTGGAGGAGGGCGCTGTCGGACGCATTGGACCAATCATTGGACGCAATTCGAGAGTAGTAAACGTCAAATGAATGAGCACAAAGAACTTATGAATGGCGCGGCATTAGTTCCAATTTTCGCCATTTCACAGATAACTTGGTGGCACTGTACATAGTCTGTATAGTAGGTACGTGGCACCGATGTTGAGCGCTGAGACCTACCTGCGCAAAAGAGATTTTTCGAGCCAATTTGATGAGGATGTGGATGTCTCGCAGACACTGTGTGCGTTAGCGGGAGCGGCCTGCGGCCTGCGTCATGACAATCATGAGATTGGCCCATCAAGCGACGTTAAAGCAGCTCTTGTCGTAATTCGTTCTCTGTGCGTACGGTCATGTCTTGCGACAACTGACTGACCATTTAAATTTCACTTCAAGTTTACAATGCGTGAAGTTTTTCGCCGAGCGCTCAACATCCGTGCCGATCAAAAATTTACTAACAAAAAATAACCGACTTCAAAATTACTCAAAAAGTAATTGTCAAATCTCGTTCAAATTAATGTGATATCACATGACAAGCATCTGCTTTCGATTAAAAAAAGAATCATCAAAATCGGTTCACCCAGTCGAAAGTTCTGAGGTATCAAACATTTAAAAAATAGTCGAATTGAGAACCTCCTCCTTTTTTTGAAGTCGGTTAAAAATAATTATTTATTTCAGGCAAAATACGCAGAGGAAATCAAAGTGAATTCGATATTAACCCTTCCTGAACTGTATTTCAAGCCTAAAACTCCTGAAGAGCTCGTATCATACCTTCAAGTTTTGAGCAAGGCGGCTCCGTCTCTCCCACTGGTGTACTATCACAACCCGGTGATGAGTGGAGTTGATGGTAGGTGTGCGAAGGTTCTGGTATTTGGTACGAAAGACATTTCGATCCCATACAGCTTGTGGTATAATTTCGTGATAACTAATAAGGCAGAAGACATGGTCTAAAAACAAGCTTAGTCGGAAATATCGGCTTTAATCAAATGCATCAACCTTTTCTTTCTCGACCAGGTAATTGAGACTTTCACTGATGATGCTGCTAGAATAGATATCCTATTTCATTTCTCTACACCGATTACAAATGACAGTTGACACATTAAAAATGTTTAAGTACTTCTATTTGGTATGTATTATAAATTACATTATATTTATACAGCGCTCTTCTTATATTTCAGTTAATTGGCCGGCATTCTTCAAATTGGCTAAATCTTCATTACCAAATTTCGTGGGCATGAAGGCGGATTTATTAGTAGCTAATCAGGTCTCAAGCCAGCTATCTGATGTTCATAAAGTGTTTATTTGTAATCATGTAAGTTTCACTTTCTTGGGATATCGGATTGATATTTGCTAGCAGCTGCAGACGTGGGTCGAAAATGGCTCCATGTTATGGATATAATACCTATACCTTGTGAAAAATAAAATGTTGTTACACTTCTTTTACTTCTTAGGACAAGCCTATTGAATATTGTGTAAGGAAGGTATGGATTCAATCATCCAAGATGTCCTTGTCTTCCTTTTGGCTCCGGATTGGGATTATGTGTATTTTAATTGAAATCTTAATCCCGGAACCTTCCCATATACGCCGAATATATTATTGAGTCTATTTATTTCCTTGAAGGTATTAGCACCATCTGTGCTGATGGGACACGACTCCAGCATAGCAACTGTGTCCACTATGTTTCCGCGGCTGGTGCTGGACACAGTGGAAGCAGCTAAAGCTGGCAATGTGGCCCAGGCTAGGGCACTGCAGAAGAAGCTCAATGAGTTAGTGGATACTTTGGTGATTGAAGGTACCTATATACTATCTAGTATCAATACTATACAATAATAATAACTTTTAATTGATCGATGTCTGTACATGGGCAATTATAATAGTTTTGAGGAAATGATTGAGGATTTAATGCAATAGATTCAGTAAAAATATTTTTTTCAATTTTTGTCTGTTTATCTTTTATTTTGTTCCCGCTAATCTCATAAACAACTTTGTCGATTTGGACGCTTTCACCGATGTAGTAAGCTTGCGATTAAGCATCTGTTTTCTGTCCGCATCAAGCTGTTAAAGCCGGCAGGGCCAACACGCCATTGGAATAAAAGAAAAAGAAAAGAAAAATATACCGTCAGATGGTTCTTTAGCTCTTTTGTCGACATATTACACAAATCCCAAAACTGTTCCATTATTAAGACACAAATTGCAGGAAACTTTCCACCTGGGCGGTTCGTGCCGACCATGAAAGCGGCCATGGAGTACGTGACCGGCATCAGGGTTGGACCCCCGCGGGCCCCGCTGGCTGCCCTGGACGACCACCGCACCCACAGGATCCATGAGATGATGAAGAAGATGGGCTACTGTGAGAGGTCGATCAGAGAATAAATAAGATGCGATTTGACGTGTTTCTTTTATTTGTATTGTATCCACGTTTAAATACTGTTAAGCCTGTAAAGAGAGAGAAGACACTTTACACGGTATAAGAACTCGTATCATTGGTCACTTAGGGCATTTTTCACCTCATATTGTTTAATCTCGATTTACTTCAAATGGCCGCGATAACAGCAATAATATAGGAGTAATTGATCTGTCCGGTATTACCTCCTGACCAGTAGGTACGACATCCTGGCCGGTATTATGTGCCTTCTGATCGGTGCTACCTTCTGACCAGTATTAGCCGATTTTTCCTAATGCTCGCTATTGATACGCCGGCAGATATTTAGAATTTAGAACACATTGAAGTTTGTTCTCAGGCCATGAATGTTTGTAGTATCTTCAGAACATACGCAATAGAGAAAAACCTTAATACCTACTGCCATGTGACTTTGTGAGTGTTCCCCCCCCCCCCCCCCCCCCATCCCATTTGTACAGGATAGTCGCAGAAAACTTGGATGTTCATATTCACTACGATAGTGTTGAAGTGGAAAACTGTTGCAAACTTCACTTTCTGTGAAAATATGAAGTTTTTAGCAAAATGAGGATCGGCATCGAATCCTTCACTCTTCAGAGGCTACTAACAACTGAGAAATAGGCTCGTTAAATTGTGTGACATTGTGATATAAATAGAAGATGACCACAGTCACTTGATCTCAATATAGTTACAATTCGATTGTTTCAATGTCGGTTTATAGTCGAGATATATATACTACTTTATGTAGGTCTAGCTAGAAATGTTAAACTGTAAGACCATAGGTGATTGTTCTCCTATAAACCATAGCGGTGTATTAGAAATGACTGGAGCTCATTACAGCCCCAGAGTAATAGGGATGCTGACTAATTTTAGGATTCAATTTCATTTTATAGATAGAACCTTAAGATTCACGAAAAAAATAATAAAAAAATAATAATCTTCAATTTAAAAACAAAAATTGATAAATAAAAATCATTTTCAAATTTCCCGCCAAAAACGTCACGTGATGTCACTAGCCGATATTCAAATAATATCTGTCGACTGAAGTTAGTTGCACTTTCATATAAAATAGGAACAATGACGTCATAAGCTCCAAATGGCGTTTGAGGTCACGTGACGGTGAGTACTATTTTTAACATTTTAAAATAATTATATTTAATTTATATTGATTGATTTCGACAAAAGAATAATATTTTAGGTGTTTAAATGTTTTCCTTGATACTTTAAACATAAATTTAATTTAATTTACTGATAGTGTCAACACTCAACATCCCTATTAAAAACTAATTAAATACTCCAAGATAAATAACGATCGATTAATTGTTTCTTAACAATTAAATCAATGCGTAAAGAGGAGTTTGCGAATGAGTTATACCCAAAATATTGTAATATTTTCATCCAGATGTCAGGTCCAGGTTTCCTTCGACATCCAAGGAGTCAATCCTCACAACCGTTTTTGTACTGTTCTGGTAAAAAACATCCAATTTAAAACTACATTTAGGTCATGGAAGTATAATGTCATAGAATAGACATCTCGAACAAAATGTATGTCCCCTCCGGGAGGCTCTATTTTCAAAATTGAGCCCCTATTCTCCTTTCAAAATCGAACGAATCCATTGGAAATTGAAGCCGCGCGGCGCCAATTCATTGGAACATACATTGTGTTCGCGATGTCTGTTCTATACGCTAGTAATAATACTTCAATGATTTAGGTACACACTTTATCGACTTTGCGCTTTCAGATATGAGTCTTGTAATAATTCTTGACAAAAAATAACTGACTTAAAAATAACTCAAAAACTACTTGTCAACTCAAAAACTACTCGCTCAAAAAGTGGGACCACATGACAGGCGCCAGCTTTCGATTAAAAAAAGGATCATTAAAATCGGTTCACGCAGTCGAAAATTCTGTGGTAACAAATATAAAAAAAAAGTCGAATTGAATACTCTTCCTTTTTCGAAGTCGGTTAAAAATATGGTAGATATCTAATGATGTATTAATGATACGCTCGTTTTGAAAACGCGCGTCTTAACATCTGGGCAGGCTAGTGCCATTGATAAACTAGTTAAAAATGATAAGAAGACATCATCTAAATTACTCAACTAAAGTTTATATATTGCTACCTAATGAATACCTGTCCGGTAATCAAGAAACCCAATCGTTACAAACATGATACTCTATGAATTAGTGGGGCATGCCCGATGCCGGCATGCGGTAAGGTGTGCTAATATAATCGAATATCATATATCAAATCTTCAGTTTTCTCTGAAGCTTCATCCGAGTTAGTAGTGTGAACTCTTGTCCCTCTTTGTTGTACAATATGGTAAGTTTTAAAATATTTTTTAACATTGTCGATTATGAAGTGACTCCGATACTGTAGCGCTAAAAATTTCACGGTTGGAACGGTGAAAAAAGGATGGTATGGTATTATAGAGATACGTTAAATATCTTGTGTGGTTTCAACCCATTAACGGCCCAATATGAATATAGAACATTCCTCAGATCTCTCCTCTTAAGTAGTCCACAGTGCTTCAGCAATTCCTATTGGTGTAAGAGTTATCTAATGGCCTAGACGCGAAGATGAAAAAGATGCGAGAATGGTTCTTACTACAGATACATCCCAAATTACAACATCCAATCCCCTGTTATAATTAAAAACTCTCTAGATTCTTAGTATTGAGGCTGGACAATGCGACCCAGTTAAAAAGTCCAGTATGCGTAAAGAGGAAATTGCGTAAAAGTTATACCCAAAATAATATTTTCATCCAGGTGTCACTTCCAGGTTTCCTTCGACATCCAAGGAGTTATCGCGCCAGTATTTACTCCAATTGATGAAGAGGGCCAGATTAATCTAGCTCCTATACCTGATTACGCCAATTTTTTAGCTAAGAATGGAATTCAAACTGTTATGGGTAAGATCATTTTTTATGTATTTAATTAACATGCTCTTATTAACTAGGTGTGTCTACTTACACCAAGAGTCTAACTTTAAGCCTTGATAATAAAGTTTAGTGCATTCTGCTAACGTCTTTTTTACTTGTACAATACGCCAAGCTTTCATTGAATCACATCAAGTCTGAAAATTCATTAATCGTTTCCATATTGGAAAATTTTCTTTTCTCGTACTCATAAGGGCACTTCTTACGACCTGAAGCAACTGTTACCATTTGAAATTGAATGTAACAAATCGTAATATTTTCATAGTTGGTGGTACTACAGGAGAGTTTGTTTCACTAAATGTAGAAGAGAAGAAGTTAGTTGTGGACGCGTGGATGAAGGAAGGTAAAAGTTTAAACCTCAAAATCATCGTTCATGTTGGCGGAGCTCCGTTACCTTATGTTATTGAAATGGTAAGTCAAACTTTAGGTTTTAAGGTCCTAGGTACTTTTCGAAGCTTTTGAGTCTTTTTCGGAACTTTGAAAGGGAAGAAGCTTTAATGGCCCCTACTGAGCACAGCGTCTCTCCTCTTTGAGGAATCCTAGAACATACTTCATCACTCTTCTCCAGTGTAGATTGGTGGAGAACACTATACTCTAATAAGGTAAGTTGAAGAATGATAATGATGATTTTTACGGCGACGCGACGCAATAAGAAGGCTGCAAATATTAGGTACCTACATGTGTAAGGCGCATTTCTGTAGGTTTTCTTGCCTGGGTCATTGTAGCCCCTAAGCAGTTAAGCATTAAAGAACTTCCCGGAATAGATGAACAAATATATTACACTTATTTCTCTTTTCCGTGATAAATTTTTGGTTTTTCAGAATCAGGAGTTTAATTTAATTTTAAATTCATACTTTTTATTTGACCACTTTATGTTTTTAGGCGAAATACGCGGAGAAAGTAAAGGTAGACGCAATAATGACGCTACCCGAGTTGTACTTCAAGCCCAAGACACCAGAACAGCTGGTGGCGTATCTCGAGGTGGTATCGAAGGCAGCCCCTAGCTTGCCGCTTCTGTATTACAACTTCCCCATGATGAGTGGAGTTGATGGTGAGGATTCATCTATACTAATATTATAAAGAGGAAAGATTTGATTGTTTGTTTGCATTGAATAGGCTCCGAAACTAATGAACCGATTTGAATTTTTTTTTCACTGTTGGGAAGCTACAATATCCCCGGGCGACATAGGCTATACAGGGTGGATTTTTGAGACGGGTCAGTAAGGGCAGGTACCTTAACCGTTATAGTTACAGGAAAACGTTCCTAGGAGACTATCCATAACTTTTTAAGATATTCTGAACTGCATTCACAGATTTTTGAAAAAATGTACGGTCAGTGAAAAAAGTACTAAGATCCAAAAAAAAAATATTTTTATGCCTATCGATCCTACTTTGTATGGGGATCAAAATACTCTATGGGACCATTTAAGGTATGAGTACTAGAAATGTCAGAAAACGCTAAAAACATTTTCCATACATTTTGTACTGAAAAACGATAAATCAACTCGATATATCCTTTATCGCCAAACAATCCTATTTCTTACTGCGATTAAAAGATTCTTTAAGGCCTATTGAAATTTAAATAAAAAAACTACGGTAAGACACAACATATCACAGAAACTTAAAAATAGGTTAACTATTATTCAAAATGACCGCCGTTTTCACGAAGACACGCTGCAAGAGGTGCTGTTAGTGGTCCATGGTCCAACACATGGTCCAATTAAGTGGCCACCTCGTAGCCCCGATCTAACGCCTCTCGAGTTTTTTTGTGGGGCCACCTAAAAAATGAAGTCTACAAAAGAAAGTACGAAAGTGTTCAGGAGCTGAAAGATGCATTAACGAGGATTTTAAATAATATCCATCAAAGAAAACTTTCCGCTGCTACTTGCTCAGTACAAAAACGAGTGAACTTATGTATTCGTGAAAACGGCGGTCATTTTGAATAATAGTTAGCCTATTTTTAAGTTTGTGTGATATGTTGTGTCTTACCGTAGTTTTTGTATTTAAATTTCAATAGGCCTTAAAGAATCTTTTAATAGCAGTAAGAAATAGGATTGTTTGGCGATAAAGGATATTTCGAGTTGATTTATCGTTTTTCAGTACAAAATGTATGGAAAATGTTTTTAGCGTTTTCCGACATTTCTAGTACTCATACCTTAAATGGTCCCATAGAGTATTTTGATCCCCATACGAAGTAGGATCGATAGGCATAAAAATATTTTTTTTGGATTTTAGTACTTTTTTCACTGACCGTACATTTTTTCAAAAATCTGTGAATGCAGTTCAGAATATCTAAAAAAGTTATGGATAGTCTCCTTGGAACGTTTTCCTGTAACTATAACGGTTAAGGTACCTGCCCTTACTGACCCGTCTCAAAAATCCACCCTGTATATATATATATTTTTTAAATAGGGATCCTTAATAAAACTCCAATAATGTAACCCAAGGTGTAAAAAAATAAGAAAACCTAAACAAAGCGAGGGCGGTTACTCGTATTATCTAATTCCATATACAAAGACACCCCATGCTTGAGCTTTCCCTCCCCCTTGGATCCGTTAGTAGTCTATAGCCTATTGCTCATAGATGCGATGCAATGCGGTAATCGACGTCAAAACCAACCTTTCTCGTCGACTCGTCAATAGTCAAAAGGACCTTTTTTAAGTCTACCTGTTTTAAGTCTACCTGTACAAAATATTATTTGGATTAAATATTTATTGAGAGAACCGTGTATTGCAGTGACCCACATTGTCATGCAACAAACCTTACATTTCGTTTTTCAATACCGATATTGCTATTGTACTAATAACACCTAATTGTTGTTTTGTCTGGTAACACCTAATCATTGTTTTTTTTCAGTTCACAACGCAAACTTCTTCAGGCTGGCAATACTACGAATTCCCAATTTCATGGGCATGAAGGCAGATTTGAAGCAAGCTAACCAAGTCGCACAGCTACTTATTAATGGCCGAAAAGTTTTTATTGCAAATCATGTAAGTGGCTATTGTGATTAGCAAGGTCATATAAATAAATAAATAACGCTACGGATGCCACAGACGACACAAATAAAGGTCATTACATACGTAACGGGTTTTCTCCCGCCCGGGACGGGACGTAAAGTTTTGGATACATTGTTTCATAGAAAATGTATACGATAGTGCAGCGGAATCCCGTACGGGACGGGAACGGGGCACGCACGTATATTTATGTCCCATCCCCGTCCCGTACGGGGTAAAACACGTTACGTATGCATCGACCTTAAGACTTCACTATATTACCTATACATGACCCGAGTACAAATATTTATCTGCCACATAAGTATCTTCCCCGGCTGGGAATTTAGCCCGAAAACACTCTCTTCGCTGGCCGCTATAAACTAAACTACAGCCACTACAGGGTTGATATTAACCATATTTCAGGAAATAGCCCCCGCAGTGTTAATGGGGCACGAGTCCAGCATCGCCACCGTGTCCAACATGTTCCCGCGGCTGGTGTTGGACATCGTGGCGACCACGCGTGCGGGAGACGTGGAGCGAGCGCGGACGCTGCAGACCGAGCTCAACGAGCTGGTCGATACCATCGTTTCTGAGGGTAGGTAGATAGATAGATAGATGGATGGATAGATAGACAGATAGATAGACAGATAGATAGATAGATAGATAGATAGATAGATAGATAGATAGATAGATAGATAGACAGGTAGACAGAAGATAGATAGATAGATAGATAACTCTTTATAGTTTGCACACAACATATTATACAACCGTACAATGGACGTACAAAGCAACAGGCGGCCTTATTGCTACATAGCGATTTCTTCCAGGCAACCTATAAGAAGGATACTTAGAAAAACATAGAGGGCATGGTAGATAGTACATAGCTTTTAACAATATTAGGGCGGTTTACAATACTGACCAGATTCCTTTTCGATACAAGGAGGCCGGGTCCTGCCACCGGCCGCTTGATGGTAAGGTTTCACGGCTAACGATTACCTACACACACAAACATCCCTAAACGCCCACAACAACCACGAAATGCACTCCGGTGTTCCCGGGATTCATAGAACGGAAGCAGGATCACTATAAAATGTATTGCCACCTGGTTTCCAATTGTTTTTTTTTTCATATGTCCGATTTGAAAAGGAACTTTGCACTCGTATTGTATAGTCGAGCGAAACATCCAATTTCACGCAATTTTCTTTGTTCTTAACCCTCTCCTTCTCATCAGGCGAGTTCGTGCCATCAATGAAGGTAGCGATGGAGTGCGTGACGGGCATCAAGGTGGGCCCGCCGAGACTGCCCCAAACTCCTCTCGACAACCATCGCCGGAGCAGGATCCAGGAGAAGTTAAGGGAAATGGGACACAGCGCAGATCTGTAGTCTATTACTTTATTACCCGTCTATAGCATTGAAGTATAAGGTACTAAACTACTAGAACAGACATGACGAACAAAATTTGTGTCGCGCTGGGAGGTTTTATTTCCTAAACCGAGCCCCCGTTCTTTTCAAAATTGACTGAATCCAATGAAAACTGTAGCCGATTGGCTACAGTTTGCACAAACATCGGGTTCGCGGTGTTGGTTCTATATGCTAGTAATAATATTTCAAGTGCTTTTCACATTAATTCTGTACACACACTTCAATGCTACCACTTTAATAGCAAGTGCAGATTACCGCTGCTATACTGGCTGGCAACAAATCGGTGTTCGTGGAATAGTAATTAAGTGACAGTACGGATGATGACAGATGACTATGTACGACCATGTATTTGATGTTTATTATTAATAAAAAAAACATATTGCAAATATTTTTTGCGTATTCAATGTACGTGTTTAAAGTAAATAAATTATGTAATAAAAAACATTTCCTACAAAATTATTTGATTGTGAAGTGCTGACTGGAAACTCTGGAAAGTTTAATTTCAAAATATTGTTCCAATTTCAAATTATAATTTATGGCCAGCTACGGTGCTGATACACGTGCATTAAATTAAATACACAGAGTACTTTAAACACTATTCCATTAATTTAAGGTTCCGAATAAAGTAAACACTTTTCATAATAAAATAAATTTGTATTAAAATATGTTACACTTACATCAATGATATTAATAATTTTCTACAAATAAAATTTGGGATTTATCAAAAATAGGTATATCTTAAAAATTCTAAAATTGACTGTAGTAATAAATGCATTTGACACTGTTATTTGTACCATAAGGTTCCGATTTCTTTGTCTTTAAGACATTGATCTAAATATTTAAAATACACTGATAGGATAATAAATAGCACCTTGACTAGGTATAAGTATATAACATTAAATTCGCGACATTTAACATTTGACGAAAATTTAAACATAAAAATGACAGTTACCACAGACTCTTTATTTTGTCAGCAATTCTTTTCTTTGCTTCCGAAGAGATTTCGCTCTGCGGCAAGCATGGCGGGCCGAGTTTATTCCCCGTGACAATCTCCATACCGGCTTTCATTACAGGTACCCAGGGACCTAGAACAATAACGCATCATTAGATTCATCTATTGCTACCTAAGAGTCCAATAGATTGTAAGGTATAATATAATATAAACTTATATTTCTCAATAACAGTTTAAATTTACTTTTATATTCAATGACCGGACGCTAATGACCCCACTCAGTGCCGGATTAAGCAAGCGCGGGTCCCGTAGCAAATTCTTTCAAAGAGCCCTTGATTTACTATGGGTTCTTAGTATAAAATGAAAAAAAAAATCTATTCAATACTCAATACGTTTATTTGCCATCTATAGGTTACAATTTTGTGGGTAATTAATAGTCTAATAAATTACTATCGGCCCTGCTAGGCTCTGACAAGTACAAAAGTTTAAATAAATATGCGGGGCCCCCTGTCGCGCGGGGCCCGTAGCAATTGCTACTCTTGCTACGTGCACGTGGTTAATCCGGCACTGACCTCACTTGCCAGTAACTACTATGCAACTTTCTCTTCAACTCATCTCGACTCATCTCGTATTCTCCTTTCCTCTTGGTTACGTTTTAGGTTACTTCAACGGTTACGTTTTGACAACCACGTAAGCTCGACCTGAATCACGCTATCAAAGTTTTCTACAACGCTTGTTAAAAACAAGTACCGAAAATGACTAATCGAGGCTCAACTACCCCAAGCATCACACAAACTGACCGTTGACCGAAGATCTCCCTTAACGATCCATTTCACTTTAATTCTTACCTTCAGCAGAAAGCGCTTCGATAGCCAAACTAAGTTGCTCCTGCATCTCCCTCGCACGCACCATGTCACCGTTCTCAACAGCGTCCAGTATACGTTGAGCGCGCCGCGGGAACAGGTTGTAGGATGTGCCGATGCTGGACTTGATGCCCAGTAGCCCCGCTGGTGCCAGTAGCTGGGACAGGAACAGTCATATTATTTCAATTATTAACAAGTCGTTCTTACTATCAATAAAAAAGCGGCCAAGTGCGAGTCGGACTCTCCCATGAAGGGTTCCGTAGTAGCAAGTAACATAATATAAAAGTTCTTGAAGTTCGTTGTAACTTTGATCGAGGTAAATTGCGGTTTACGATTAATGACGTATTAAAAAAAATTACTTACTAGATCTCGTTCAAACCAATTTTCCACACCACCCATTGTACCACATAGAACCCACACGTATGGGTTTGATGAAAAAAAAATTTTTGAGTTTCAGTTCTAAGTATGGGGAACCCCCGAAATTTATTGTTTTTTTTTCTATTTTTGTGTGAAAATCTTAATGCGGTTCACAGAATACATCTACTTACCAAGTTTCAACAGTATAATTCCTATAGTTTCGGAAAAAAGTGGCTGTGACATACGGACGGACGGACAGACAGACAGACAGACAGACAGACAGACAGACATGACGAATCTATAAGGGTTCCGTTTTTTGCCATTTGGCTACGGAACCCTAAAAAGGACTAAGCGATCGCCGAATAAATATAACATATGAGTAACTGCCCTCGCTTTGCTTCGGTTTTCTTATTTTTTTACACCGTGGGTTACATTATTGGAGTTTTATTTAGGATCTCAAATTTTTTTGAAAATATAATATAGGCTATAATGTCACTCGGGGATAATGTAGCCTCCCAACAGTGAAAGAATTTTTCAAATCGGTTACGATGAATCAACTACACAGTTACTTTCGTAACATTAAAAAGCTCTTCAGCAGCCGACCAAGCCAAATAAGTTAATCCTTGACCACAATCCCTCATGATAAGTGGAGATGTGGTCCAAGATGGTGAGTGCACTAACTTAGTAAAAGCCTATTCACTATGTATTAGGTTCGTTAATTGCTGGAAACCCACCGTATCAGCACCCAGGAATATCTCCTGATCGTCCTTCAACTTCCTCAACACCTGCGCTGCCTCGCTCAGGTCGTTCGACGTGAACTTAATGCCCTTGAAGTTCGGTATACGCGCCGTAGCGGCTGTCACGAACGCCGGCATGTTGACTGGAAAAATAACCAACAAAATCTTAGAGATATGTACACAATGAACAATCATGATGTCCCTACCCTACGCCAAACAGACAATAATACCATGAAAAGATGTTTTATCTCCTGACTTTGGGGTACTTTATATGACACCCACTATAACCTACTATAGACGACCCTTATGGCGCAATGGTTAATGGTTACCATGCCGAATCGCCGCGCAAAGGGTCCTGGGTGCGATTCCCAGCAGCAGAAATTTGAATTAAGAGTTTGAATTTTTGTTCTGACAAGCATGTGACAAGACGGTATTTCTACATCGAAAGCCGGACATAGATTAAAAATATAGATTTAAACTTACTCTCAACATGAGTGAAACTGGGTATGTGATAGTACAAGACGGGGAGGTTGGGGGCGGCGCTGGCCACTGCTTCCACGTACGTCACGAGCGCGTCCACGGAGCTCGGCTTGAAGTACAGCTCCGGCAGCGTGAGGAGAGAGTCCACGCCGGCTTGGGAACAGTACTCTGCCTGGAAGATGTCGTTAGAAAAATAATTTAAAAAACTTTTACAAAATCGCTAGAGAATCCTTACGACGGGGGGGCATAACAAATTTAAAATCATAATATAATCATTATGTATCATTAGTATACAAAAAATATTCACCGAGAGGAATATAAAGATAAGCCATCTCTTTAATTTATCATTAACATGATCGCTATCATCAAAATTTTCATGAATAAGATATTATATTTGTTTGTGCAGTCTTGAGATGCAGTGACAATTTTAGGTATATTCATATTTAATCCCTTGAATTAATAACACTTACGCCCCAACCCCAACTCAGAGTCACTAACGGTTAGTAACCGTCGGTTACTTTAATCGCTCCTTAGTAAAGAATTACCATAAAAATTCTGTACTAAGGAGCGATTTAAGTAACCGTTAGTGATAAAGAAGATACGAATTACATAGTAATAAATAAATCATTACATTGGATTGTGATATTCTTGGGCGAAAGCGACTGTTTTTGTCTTCCATTTATATAGTTGAATACAATTTAGGTACATTTAACAGCGATGACATATAAACATCGTTATCTTTAAACGTTGACTCTTACTATCTTGTTACTTAATGTTTTTGAGATATAAATGTTGTTGATGGTATGCAACGGTTATTTAATATCTATTTCTAAAAAATATAATTCTTGACAAAAAATGGTTGTCTGTAAAGTTGGTTTACGGACGGTAGTTTAACGTGACAACGTCATGACAAAGCTCCGCTCCACTCAACTACGATGGCCTACGGCTCGCCTAAGGCATCGGCTACGATACGCCGATCGTAGCCGATCGTGCCTCTCTATCGCTTGTTCCGCGCTCTCGCTCGCGCGGAACGGGACAATGAGTCATGGTTTTTCGTGCGTGCGCCCGGCATTCATCGTTCTAATAGACGTTATCACGTCAAAAATAACCGACTTCAAAATTACGGATAACTCAATAACAACTTGTCAGATCTCGCTCATTTATGTTACATATAGGTATAGTTTTACATCTGTGTGCATCCAATCATACTCACCAGAGCAATGACGTCAGCGTAAGGCGCGCCGCCCACCTGCACCATGATATGAAGTTCCAGGTCCCTGCCGACCTTCACCCACTCATCTATGACTTTCCTCCGGTCACTCACACTCAGGGTCATGTGCTCCCCAGTCGTACCACCCACTGATAACAACAGATGTCGCTGAATTATGTACCTGCCGTTTGCGTTCATTTTTACGCGTACAGCTAGCAAGTTGAAAGGGGCGTGACTTTGTTAATGCATTACACATGAAGTGCCTCGCTTAGCGGTTTTTTAGATACAATTATTAGGATTTTAATTACACTACAGATTTATTTTTCTCTTCTCATACAAACTTTTCATTCTTATTTTCCACAAAATTTTAATACAAAGTCTAAATCCAAATTTCAATAGATAATTTCACAAGAAAAAAGTTATCAAACCTTACCAAGCACAGACTTGATTTCATTATTCGCCAGAAACCGGGCATATCCAGGTATGGCTCCGTAGTTAATGGTGTGGTCATCATTGAGCGGGGTGAAGACGGGTGGCATCAGACCACGCGCTGTAAACGCCACCTATCAACAGAAATTGGAAACTTACATTTCAAAAATCAAACCTAAACCTCAAATTAAAGTAATCAAGATCTAATGCAAGTATCAAAATATAAATTATCACAATGACAATAATTATTTATTAATTCTATTTTTTTTTTGTTTAAACCTTAATTATAATATTACATCATTGTCCAATTCACGTTCTTCTATCTGCTATAGTTTTGGAAGCCCATGATGTTCGGTTTACACGTATTAAGTAGTTAAGTAGATGACTAAATTTTAACTAAAAAGTTACTAAATTGTCTGTTTACACGTATTAATTTACTTAAAAACTAGCTATTACCCGCGGCTTCGCCCGCGTGTTCAAAGGGAAGTAACAATGAGTTTTTTAACATGCGTGATTTATTTCTGTTACTTTATGAATTATTATTATTTTATGTTATAAGGATATGGAAGTATAGAAGTATGGACAAATACGCATCATAATGGATCTATCCATGTAAATGAGTTATTTACTGCAGTAAAAAGTAGCCTACGTTACTCTCCAGCCTCCTACCTGTCTCCACACAAAAAATCATACCATAACATCGCTCCGTTACGACGTGAAAGACGGACAAACAAACAAACAAACACACTTTCGTATTTATAATATTAGTATGGATTATTATTAATTATTATGTTATTATATCTAGGAAAGAGTCATGCATGTTAAACAACTCATTGTTATTTCCCTTTGAACACTCGGGCGAAGCCGCGGATAATAGCTAGTACGCATCATAATGGATCTTTCCATAGGAATGAGTTGTTTTACTGCGGTAAAAAGTAGCCTACGTTACTCTCCAGCCTCCTACCTATTTCCGGACAAAAAAACTTACCATAACATCGCACCGTTACGACGTGAAAGACGGACAAACAAACAAACAAACAAACACACTTTCGCATTTATAATATTAGTATGGATTAGTTATCTACTTAACTACTTAATACGTGTAAACTGGACTTTACGGAAGCCCGTGTTAATAATCCATAGGTACATTAAAAGTTAATTCTCTTTTAAAAACTACCTTCAAAATTATAGGTAGAAAACTTCGCGAGCCCTCCTAAAGCACCGCTTTTTTGCTAGTTTAATTAAATACTATATAGGTAGGTATAATAAAATTCAGTTTCTCACCATTTTAATTGCGATTGCGAATGTAATAATATTACGTTGTAAAGATGAATACAGTATATCGTTGCGTTGTCCCGGTCTTTATCTACGTGAATATGTCGACAATGCCACAGAGAGGATAAATAAAAACTACAAAACACTAGGAACTGACTACGACACGACGCGACGTACTCCAAGTATATAACGTTATCGCTTATCACCACAGAGTACTTTGTTATATACTGCTTATCACTGCATGTACCATAGATTTAGTGATCGATGTTTTCTTTTCATAATATCGATTCATATATTATCGAGAACGTAGTGTTTAAGTATTCTACTCTGTGATATCAAGTAATGTAACATAAATCATTATTACCCTTGCTGACAAGACAGCTTTGTTGTTATATCACAGAAGAATAGTACTTTGAATAAGGTTAGGCTTTTCGCCCACGTCCGACACGTTGGACTTTTTTGGTAGAACCATAACAAATATATTTTAATGTTCTTAGAGCCTTCGAATAAAACTTAGTACGTAACGTACAAACGGTCTCTCTATATGAATATATATTATATGAATATAATGGTCTCTCTTTATATGAATATAATATGAATCGAGCAAAATAGCGCCAACAACTGATATAAAGAAATCTACCTCCATTCCATAATATTTTGATCCGATCCAATCCGATCCGATCCACCCTACATGTGTATCGATCTGCCAGTGGATCGGATGCCATTGTATCGATACAAAAATCGAGCGGATTGTATGCCAATGTTGCATCGATCCACACAGGTATCGGAACTATCGGATCGGATCGAACATTCCTACTGACTGCAATGACATGACAATCATGACATGACAATTGACAGCACTGACTAAAACGTAACGTAGTGATTATACAAAGTTACTCTATGGTAGTGATTAAGTACTCTGTGGCACTGACAGGACAGGTAGTGATTAAGTCAGTGTTGCCAATGCTACGGCAATTACCGTGTTCTACGGCTTTCGGGCCAAAAAATCACAAAATCTACGGTCTACGGCCCGAACCCTATTACCGTAGCAAATTCTACGGCTTTTCGCAAATTCTCGAGTCTTTTTTTATTTACTTGTTTTGAAACATTTTATGAATGTTAAAACCCATAAAACAGCGCCACTAGGCAAATGTTGATGTTAATTTTAAGGTAATGAAAAGTGATTCCTTACATCAAATTCACTGCCAACGACCTTTTTTTTTTTTTTTTAGGTCGAGCGCTGAACCGATGGTATTTAATGGTGTAATTGCATTGCTACGGCCCACGCTTGATCTTTTCCCATATAAACACGGCTTTTTTATCTAATGTACACGGCCTTCCAAAAATTTTCATTGGCAACACTGGATTAAGTACTCTGTGCAGGACAGCAAATATCAAGCTTCTGCAAGTTGCTGTTACTTGCTTTGCTGCAATAAAATTATAATAAATTGATCTTGCTTGGTCTTCTTTGGCCTGTTTTTTTTCCAGTGTTTTCTAGTTTTTCATCTTACGAGATTTTTCCGTACATTTGTTAATTTGCCATTCGCATGAACGGCTTTCATATAAAACGTAAAATGAGCCAGATAGTGAGCGAGTTGAGTATGCACGATTTGAATCACAGATTCTTTGATATTATGAAAAGTGAGAGTAACGCAGAAGAAGCGGCCAGTTTTATTTTCGATCATATTTGTGATGATATTGCTTTAGGGTGTATTTTTGAGTTCCACCATGGTATGAAGACAGGTTTAACGAGTCTTATTGAAGGAGAGAAGGAGGATGACGAACCGTACAAGATTGTGAATTCGCCCGAGTGCGATGTTTTTGGTTTTTCTGTGTTGAAGAAGCCGTCGGACACGAATTGCTTTTGTCCGAATTGTGACCGACCTGTTTCTGCGACGCGTTTCGCACCACACCTCGAGAAATGCATGGGTGAGACATCATTATTCAAATATTATCAGATTGACATTAGCTCAGCTGATTTTGATAGAAACATTACTGTTTAAACATGCACCTTAATGCGTCGTGATAACGATTAAAATTAGATGCCTACGCGGTGTATTCATACGGCACATTAATTAGTAGTGTATTAAGTACCTACTTTGCTTTTGAAAGTAATTTGTATAAATGAATTAATATTTTAAAATTACTTTTAAAAACATGATTTAAAAAAATGTGTCTTACATATTACATGCTAACAAATTAATGATCAAAGCAAGTTAATTATAAGCTTGTAATAATCTAAATTTTACTTAAAAAAAAAAACTCCAAAGTAACAGTCTTCAAACAAGTAATAAAATGAAAACATCAGAGATGTGGTCCAGCACACTAACTTAGTAAAAGCCTTCTGTCTTGAAGGCATCCACGTCATAGGGTGTGTATGGACGTAGGCAAGCTATTCTCACACACACGAACTCACGCACTCGCATGCACACACACACACACACACACACATACACACACACACACACACACTGCAGGTAAATAGTAAATTTAATCTTACATTAATGTAAATTTAACATAAAAGTTTCCTCTACGTTATGTATTTCTGATTGTAAATGTATTGTTCCATTGCTCTGGGGTGAGGGCCTGGAGATCTATAATACAGGCTATCCTAGTATGGACTCCAGCCTCTTGCAAACTTTTATATTAATCCTATAAATGTATATGATGTAAACACAGTATAACTTTTGTAAGAGGAAATAAAGCGCTATTATTATTATTATTCCAGTACACAGATACAAACCTTTATCTACTACTTAACTACTTTACTACTACAACTAGCACTTTTATTTATTTACGAGTAACGCCCTCGCTTTACTTCGGTTTTATTTTTTTCCCCCAATTTTTTTTTGAAAATATAAAATAGCCTCTGTCACCCGGGGATAGTGTAGCTTCCCAACAGTGAAAGAATTTTTCAAATCAGTTCAGTAGTTTCGGAGCCTATTCAGTGCAAACAAATCTTTCCTCTTTACAATATTAGTATAGTTAAGCAGGCAGTCTTGGCTGGTTTTGCTCATATCCATTTGTCACTTTAGCTTTGATCTGTGTTGGTCACATTTTGTTCTTAAACTCGTTGACATTTCGAGTGGTTAACATGTTACAACTTAAATAAATAATGTTCCAAGGAATGGGCCGCAACAGTTCCCGCATCGCCTCCCGACGCATTGCCTCCAACAGCCGTGAACCAACTTCATACGCTGGACTCCTGAGTGATGACGATGATGATCTGGACTGGTCTGGCGGCTCCGTACAGAGCGAGAGGCGCAAACGGCGCATGAAGAACAATAACAGCAAGAAACCCAACAAGTTGTACAAGTAAGTTTTTTAAAAATATCTTGATTTTATCTTTACTTCCAAAAATGAAGCAATTTGAATGTCTTTTTAATTTTTAATCCCCGAGGCCAAGACACAAAAAGAGGGGTGTTGTAAGTACAGACAAGACATTGTCTGTATCGCTGTGGCAACATAAAGCAAAGCAACAACCCACAATTGTCCCACTGTTGGGCTCGGGGTCTCCTCTCAAAATGTGAGGGTTAGGCCATAGTCTACCACGCTGGCCAACTGCGGATTGGTATACTTCACACACCTTCGGGAACTTTTATGGAGAACTCTCCGGTGTGCAGGTTTCCTCACGATGTTTTCCTTCACCGAAGCAAGTGATAATTAACATGTAATATGCACATAATATTTGAAAATTAGAGGTGCGTGCCAGGATTTGAACTCGGGCCCCTTCGTTCGGGAAACCAACATTCTACTGCTAGGCTATCACATGGCAACATAGCTCCTAAACAAATGGATCGATTATGATGCTGTTTTTTTGTTTGAATGCTGACTTCATCGAGATGGTTCATATCTATGTTTAGAAAAACAAAACTGTGGAAGATGTTTTAAATTTGGAAATTAGTAGTTTTACATATAGTAGGTACGTTAGTTTAGTTAGTTAGTACATTAGTAGTTTTACATATTATGTGAGTTTAATTATTTAATTGAAAAGAAATTTTCCATTACTAATTAAACATTTCAATTTTCTCTGTTTTCAGTGGGAGCAAAAGCAACAATGGTCACATTAACTCCGATTCAAATGAAGCCACATATGACACTATGACTGCTAGTGAGAAGAAAAATCTCCTGCTTCAGATATGTGGAGTAGTTTCAGAACACACAAAGAAATTGTGTAATCGGTGAGTTAGTTTTCATTTTGTTGTCAATTAGGAGCCATCCATAAATTATGTCACACTAATTTCATGACTTTAATCCCTCCCCCCGTCCCTGTCCCATTTGTGAGACCCCCATATTATGAAATTTTACACCTAGAAATTATTAAATTATTAATAATTAAATTAAAATAGCTTTTATTTTGCTTTTCCAAAATAAGTTTTACTTCCATTAATTGTTTCTTAATATTTACCTATACATACCAATTATTCGATTTTGAAATGTGATGGCACGAAATTTAGGACCCCTCCCACTTCTTGTCACACTACATCGACCCCTCCTCTCGCCTAACGTGTGACGTAATTTATGGATGGCCCCTAACTGACAAACAAGCAAACAGAAGACCATTGATACGGATTCCCAAACACTAGGGGCTTAGTTACCGCCATATAAATTTTACGGAGTCCCCAACCGACAGGGACCCCGAATAGTAGCAGAATGGCGCCCCCTCTAGTGACCAACTAAGAGCCCTTTTATCGACGTACTTCACTACATTTCAAAACACAGAGGCCTAGGTACTATTGGCGTCCCTTTTTTCTCCCGAAATTTGACACCTAAAGTTGGAGGCCCCTCATTAAATAAACATTGATACAGACCTGCTTAGAGCAAGACTTATATTAATAAATATTTATCGTACAACTTTAATTATGTTTTGTGTCCTTTAGTTCCACCCGCTGTCCCCAACACACTGAAGAACAGAGACGTGCCCTTCGGAACACTGTTCTCGAACCGTCAACACCAGAATCCCAGACCATGGGACTGACAGCGGATGAGGCTGGATCCCCTCCTGACTCCAGCCCCTCGTCATCCTGCTCTTCATCCAGCCGTAAGAGAGAGAGGCACAGAGCTCCCCCCAAGTCCAAGAGCAAGAGAGAAAGAAACATTTCTCCCAATAGGGAGTAAGGTATGTTGATTGAATGAATGGTTATTGAATGAAACAATGTACTTCAATTGGATATCAAGTTTTATGTGAGCAAACAATGTTAATGGTAAAAGGATTTGTGTTATTTTTTTCTTTAAATGATTGGATCTCATTGAAAACTAATGAAAGCCTTGTCTTGAAGGTGAAGATGATGTTTTTCTGTGATTTATGGAATTTTAGAAATTAAAAATTGAGAAATAATCGGTAATTAATGAAATTACCCATTGAATGAAACATCTTAGTTGGAATTAATTATAATTAGTGTATAAACACTGATAACAATTTATTTGATTATGATTATTATGACATGACATGTCACTTGCTGAATAATTTGAATGAATGAATGAATAGCATCAAGGACTGAGACATTATTATGTATTTCATAACCATTAAGTTTTGGTTAATTAGTTAACCAACATTATATTTTTATTTTTACTTCATTTAATTTTATAAGCTCTCAAAAGTTCACACTACAGTTAAATGAATGGTAAAATGTTAATAGCATTAATAAAATTGATTTGATGTAGGAGTAGTGAAGGTTTGAAAAACTTAAAGCTTATGTTAACTGGACTATGTTAGTTTTTAAGAGAGTACATAGAAATTAGTGAGCCTATAAATATTAACCATTCAAAAGTAAGACTTCATATAAAAATTATGATAATCGTAAGTAAATGCTAATAACTTGTAATGAAGTGTTAATTAAATAATAATTATATTTATTGCTCAATATACACGCGCCTTTTGACCTCTTTGTATACCTTGCTAGTTATGGTTTCTTTGATGTACTAAAACCAATCAGTTATCGTTAGGCATAGTGTACCTCTAACTGTAGCCAGAGATGAGAGAGGTATTATTTGTTTTCATGTCTCCATTCTTTGCTTTGGTGGAAACTTGTCAGTAACCACATTTGCATGCACACTATAACAACCAAAGCATACTTCAGAGGTATTGTATAATTTGTATATGGCCTGTGTGAACGCAAGACATCACCGGAGTGTGTCACTTATCTTTCCTGTATAGGTAAAAGTTCCTTCTTGTACTATATTTTGCTGTAATTTATGTTTTTAATAATTTTTATTTTGTAGACACCAACTCCTGTGTCACTTAATTTCCCACCTTGTAAATGCGGCTACCTCAATGAAAGGAGTCTTAAATAAAATAAAAAAGTTGTTTTTGTTTTTTTAAACATACTTCATTTTATGTTGTAGGTTTAATGTGTATAAATTTTTCTCAGCTTGGATTCTGCGCATGTTGCAGATAGATATTTTTTGTAAGAAAAAAAAAATAGATCATACTTGTGATGTAAATTAGTTTTTTGTTCATTTGTATTTAAGATGGGATGTTTTATTGTCTTTGTCGCAATTGATTATTACGGGTAATAAAAAAATGACAATTTAATGGGTACGGATACTCCTTTTTTTGTATTGCAAAAATCTTTTATTGAATGTTTTGTCATAAAAAATACACTTTGTTCGTCCTAAAATTAGAAACTATTATTATTATTATAAAATTTATTTGATACCACACCTAAACATCCATAAGCCTTATTTATTTTTCGCTCAAATGTAGGTATCATATTTGATATTAATACTAAAATGTATTACGTAAAGCAAACAAATACATATTGTTCAAGATGGAGAATTTGAATCGAAACAAACAACATATTTTGATCACACAAAAAAAAATGTCTTCATTATAAACTATATATCAAATTCCCATTGATAATGTTTGATTTGATTTGACGTATGATTAAGATTAATTATGAATATTAATAAAAAATTAATAGCCACCGAATTAAGTAAATCTACATTCTGTGTTCGTGCACTCTATGTATTGAACTTGGAGTAATTAGCTGAATGATACTCCGAAATCATGTAAGATAACGCTTATTAGATTAGTTACAGCATTCAAGTGTTTCAATGATTGTAATCATAGAATAAAAATACCTTTCCGCAATCACTGTTGTTTTTTTTTTGATACACAATTCTTTAGTAACTACACACCAGTGGCGTAGCTAGCCCTAAGGCGGCCCGATTCAATACTTGTTGTGGGGCCCCTCAACGTCAGCTGTCAAATTTAAAAAGAGTGCCAACTGTAGCGGTCGTACACTCCGCTGTCAAGCTTTTTTTTGGGAGTGTTAGTGGGGGCCCCTGTACGCTGGGGGCCCCCGTATAATTGATATGGCTGATACCGGCGGTAGCTACGCCCCTGCTACTCAACTCACACGAAACTACACGAAGGGCTGGATAAGGAAATGAAACTTCTTCATAAAAGAATAAACATTATTTATTAGCACATAACTGTACTGAAATATTTACATTAAAATAGTATAGATATCACATAAACACCTCAGAATGCAATGACACATGATCCGTAACTGTGATGACCTACATGATTTTCAAAGATCTTTGGAATGGGACATTTATTTGTCCATTCATAATAACTATTAAGTTTAGTACGTAAGCAATATTAATTTATTTTTTCTTATCGTTATGATAAAAAAAGATGTTCATCTTTTTGTAAAAGGAATTCTTAACGATGCTACAAAGATCCAAAAAGAAATACGACAAATTAAGTACCTACACACGACAGCTAAGCCTACGATACTTTTCGCTGTGCGCGACTGTCCAAAAGGCAGACGAACCAATAATTTGTTACTGGTCCTTTCCAAGTAACTGTCCGATATGATGAAAACCATTTTAAAACCCTAAAGCAAATTGTAGTAACTCCAATTTCGTTTTTAAGTAAGTTGATATTTGAAAAGAACTATTTACAAAACAAGTTTTAGATTTTTTTGAAACCTCAATATAAGATTACAAAATTGTATCTATCTTTTTAAATAGTTTTGAAGTTATTAATTTGGCGAAGTCACTCCCGATAACATCGAATTATCGATAGGTTAATCGATCATTCGAATCGTTATCGGGAGTAACCTATAAGTTTCAGGAAACACGTTATGAACTCTGTATAACGAAGAAGGGCCATTTTATTACTCTGTTAAGAGTATGTAAGTTTGGTCGAATCCACTAGCATTTTAGTAAAACGAAGAAAATACCGACATTTCTTTAAATCAGTAGCATTGTATACTTCGGCCCATTTTTTTTAAAAAGGCCCAGTACTAAGATAGTTCAGAGTTAATTGAGACAAACAGATCCAAGGATCTAAATTACTTGAAAAGCGTATTCATAAATGTGTTGCTCAGAGAAGTTATTTCCAGGGTTCTGTTGTTCGATGAACGTTCAATATGCAGAGTTCATACCGTACTAACATCAGCATAAAAACGGAATCTGTACGGTTTGTGCATCGAGTAATAACGCTTAATATTATTGAAACCCTACTATAACAGCTACAATTTTTAGCAAAATTTGTCAGTTAAGGAACCGTTTAAATCTTAAGATAGTAAAAAATTCCAAGGAAATTGTAAAAAGTTTGAATCAGGTACGTTATGCATCTATTATTACAACAATTTCGATCAAAAACATGAAGTAGCATATTTTTAAGCTATCATATTAATCTGATGATCACAAAATATTCTTTATTTAAATGTAGTGCAAAAGTATACAACAGTAAATCAGTTTTGTCGATATTAACTAACTTATTTCCTGGATTGTGAACAATTTATCCATGGAATATGGTATATTCCTATAACCTCACCGACAAAACTGACATATTATAGCATACATTTTTCAGTACTTTCGACAACGAAAATAAAGTATGAAAATTAATAATTAATTAAAAACATGGTTGTTAGTTGTCGAATGATACATCGATATATTGATTTCTAAAACGATAAAATATTACAAGCGTAACAATTATTCCTCACAAGTTTTCTACGTACACGTCATTTGTACTAAGCACCAGATGAAAGAAATAATAAGATTAAGGATTGTTTAGAACCAGAAGCAAAGATAACCTAGCTTCATTCCCAACAAGAATTCTAATTCGAATCAAGTTTGATAAAACAGGTGGTGCGATATATTTGTGAAAACAAAGATTGCATTGCAATCGTTTTCGGGAATAAGCCCACTGATTGAGAATAATACATAATATGAGAGAATATAATATTGCCGTAGTAGAAGTATATAAGATAAAATCTATAATCTATAAAATTAAAAACTTATCTAAATATTGAATTCAAATAAAATGCATTTATTATAGCATCGATTACTTCTCGGCTTCTGGTCAAAAACTTAAACATGATAATACAAAAAACAAAATACTGTTGGAATCTATCAGAACCCATTAGTTATCGGCACATGTCTTGCGACCAACACTCACTCAACCATAAAGCTATGTGAAATAATTCGTACACCAAATATCCTGAGCTTCGTTTTGAGACACTATGTTAATCACATTAAACTAGCACCGTACATTATAAAATCATTTTAAGACAGTTTTTTATAAGACCACTAGCTGACCGGACAGACTTCGTTCTGTCGAAAGTTTTTTTTTGAGATGTAAGCTATCCTATCTTTCAAGTTGGATCAAACTGCACACGGTGTGCAAATTTTATTAAAATCGGTTAAGTAATTTATGAGTCTATCGCGGACAAACAACGTGACACGTAATTTATATATATTAAGATTTTAACCAGTTTTTTATAAGACCTGGTTTTTTATAAGAACTGGTTTAAACCAGTTCTAATATATTTGCAGCTATCAGAGCTTAAGTTTCTCTGCTTGCTACTTATATTTCAATGTAATGTATGTATACTGATTAGCGGCCTGTAGGGGCTGCGACGGAACCCCTACGTTTGGGTGTTTGATAGTAGTTGATAGTAAATGATAGTCAATACTGGGAAGATAATAATTGATAGTTTATTGATATAACCGACTGAATGTAATTAAATGATAGATGCGAAAATGATAGAGCGAGGACGCGTGACCGGTATTGCTTGGCTCAATTAGCGCACTGACTCAAAATGCATTAATGTAGCGTAAACTGCTGACGCTACAAAAATGTACGTGCTGCAGCCCGTACACGGCCTTTTTTCAACAATCTATCTATCCATAATCATAAAGTCAGTTGCCTAGCAACTGTCAAAAAGTCTATGTACACTATACATAGTGCCTTGGTTGGTATTAATTCACCTATAAACTTATCCACAGACCATAGATAGATTATTGAAAGCTCACGTGTCGTATTACGGTGTCTTAGTCTCGCAATATAACAGCCTCTCAAAATGAAACTCAGCGTTAACTATCAAAGCATTGTCTTTACAAAGTTCCTAGCCAGACTTGGAGTTTAACCCACACTCCACTAACATCAATACAGTGTGAAGATCTGTCCACAATCAAACTAATTGACCATTAGTGTGGGGCTATGAGTGTGTCATCCATCCATCCAACTTTCGAAGTTCATTGCTGGATATAGGCCTCCCCTAACTTGCGCCACTCTGACCGGTC
The DNA here is from genome assembly GCA_911387775.1 of Thymelicus sylvestris. Classification (NCBI taxonomy): domain Eukaryota; kingdom Metazoa; phylum Arthropoda; class Insecta; order Lepidoptera; family Hesperiidae; genus Thymelicus; species Thymelicus sylvestris. The sequence continues at coordinate 3,286,644 of OU426905.1, forward strand.
CTGGGCCTTCTGAATCCAGCGGATGCCCGCTGTCTTCTTCAGGTCGTCAGTCCACCTGGTCGGGACGATGTCCTGTGCTCATGTAGAATTATTTATTTAATTTTTTAACTTTATTTATTTATTTGATTCGTTCCAAGACGAAATTCGACCGTAATTTACGTGTCCAAAGTGTTACTTCACCACTAATGTTCTACTTTCCTTAATAAATTTATTTGTGACACATAAAATTAGCTTGAGCCTTAGCTCAGCTATTGATAATTTCTGAAATATAGGATGAGAACTATACATTGAGGCTTTCATTCCACAATATCATTAATTTCTTAAGTTTTATACGAAACTTACAAGCGATGTTTTTTAAATATACACCACTACATTGGAACAGATCTTCACACTGTTAAATCTTTCTAACATATATGTATGATATTTTCTAATCTCACAAACAAAAATTACGTCAACTTACGATAATTTAACCATAATAATAAATATGTATAAAAAGAAACAAAATGGCATTATAAATACCATAAAATCTATAAAAATTTCAAAACGAAGTAAAAATGATGCAGTTAATGCACAACTTGTCAATTAAATGTGAAATTAAAACTTATTTAAAAAACCAGTAGATTAATAAAATACATTAATATGTTTTTTGCTTTCATTCAGTAATACAACAGTTATGTAAAAAAACTGAAACTTCAAACCTAAATCTCTAGTGAATAATTATTTTAAAGTAATGCAACATTAAAAGTATTATAATTATCTAATCACAGACATAATTTCAATCCGCAAGACAGACAACACCATACAATATTCCCACTCAAGCCGTCCAGCAATATTTACTAACCGCCTACCGCGGAGTACTCCATACGATACTTTACTTCTAAAGTCCTCTTCAACTAAATCTGCACTTGGGCGTTAAGTTGGTAGCATTGAAATAGGAGTATAAAATTAAAATGTTATATTAAATGTAATGTGTATGTTTTATATTGTATCGTAATATCCTTTGATGAACTTAATAAAAACACTATCATTATGTCCATAAAATAAACGCTAACACACTCACCCCCGCAGTAGGTTATTAATTACCTGTGTCGCGGGTGGCATGGACGACACATATAACACATAACAATAACACTCATGACCCGAGTACAAATATTTATGTGTCACATAAATATCTGCCCCGGCCGGGAATCGAACCCGGGACCCCTCGCTTCGCAGGCAGGGTCGCTACCAACTAGCGACTACTGGTTTTCGAAATATAAAAGACACTTTTCAATGCTACCAAAATTACACCCAAGTATAGATTTAGTTGAAGAGCACTATAACATTAGTTTATTCATCTTACACACTCAATGCTAACTGTTCCAATTGTTCACTGTTCTACAGTATATACTCGGATCCATAATTAGGTGAAATATACTCCATTTTCTAGACGAGTTCTATTTTTAAACAATCTTACGCCCCAACTCAATCACTAACGGTTACTTAAATCGCTCCTTAGCACAGAATTTGTATTGATTCTCTACTAAGGAGCGATATAAGTAACTGTTAGTGACTGAGTTGGGGATTATCAGCATAAAACACAACAATATAGTGTATAAATATGTAAGCTAAGTATTTGTATAAAAGTATGAAATATAGTATGGAACGAGGGTTACCTGTCACCTGTATGCAGTTTTAATGTACAAGTGTTATAACAATGGTTAAGCGTTTGAGTGTGTCGACGATGCGTTGCTTCCATCCACCGTCGTTAATACGCGTTGATGATGGACTCCCTGCCTTGACCCACGCCGATGTATTTAACTGTAAAAAATGTTATAAATATTGAATATAAATAGAAAAAACTCCCAACAGGTTTTTTTTTCCCACCATTCATAGCTAACAATAACAACCATTTCAATAACATCAGCTTTTAAATAAAATAAACCGCATTAAAATCGGTCCATTCGTTTAGGAGCTACAATGCCACATACACACTCACATACTGCAATGTCAGACACCTCACGAAAAGCACACATTTTATATAAATTAAAAAACAATTAATGTAAATAAAACTTATTTCGGAACTGCTGTTTTAATTTAATAATTTCTAGGTGTAAAATTTCATAATATGTGACGTCACACTGAGGTCTCACAAATGTGACCAGTTGTGACAAGGGGGGAGGGGTCAAAAAGTCATGGAATTAATGTGACGTAATTTATGGATGGCCCCTTAGTAGTGTATAAACAAAGTCTCACTCGGTATCTGCAGGAAGTCCTCGATGGCCTTGACATAGTCCCGCGCCTGCTGCGGCAGGTTGTCCAGGGACCGCACGGTCTCCGTGCTGCACGCCCAGCCCGGCAGCGTTAGGTATTCCACCTGGAACATACACGTATTAGCTTTATTTATAATTAAATTACAATTTAGCTCCCACATTAATAACTTGGTGTCAAAAAGCTTCAAAATGCTGGGCTTCGTGTTAAGAAATAGTAAAAGTTTCAAAAAGCCATCCACTAAAATAACACTTTTTAATACCTTCATACGAAGTAACCTTGAATATTGCAGTGTTGTATGGAATCCTCATTACGATGTTTATGTTAAACGTATAGAGAGAGTGCAAAAACGTTTTCTTTGGCACCTAAGTTTTCAATGTAACTTGGCGAAACGGTTACCTTCATATCAAGACCGTCTTAAACATTTCAAATTAATCAGCCTTAAAGAACGCAGAGATTTTCTTGACGTTGTATTTCTGTTTAAGTTAATGAATGGCGAAATTGACTGCCCCGATATTCTAAAAAGAATAAAACTAAACGTGCCGTTCAAAACACCAAGACAATCGAAACATCAGCCACCATTTGCATTAGGCGCAGCCAAAAGTAATCTCGGTCATCACTCTACACTTAACAGAATACAGCGGCGGTACAACTCTCTGGCCAAAACTACAGAAATTGACTTATTTAGCAACAAAATTTTAACCTTTAAAAACTGTGTAAAGAAATCTCTAAGCAGTAGTCAGAATTGAATTTTTATTTTAAGTTTGTGTATTCAACTTTAAATAAGTTAGCTATTAAAAATATATAGAAATAGTTTTTATGTTATAATTCTTCGTCCACGATGCATGCCGTGGTAACCTATAATTAAGGCAACATTTAGTTCTTAAAATATTTGTATGACGTATTTTTGTAAACTTAATGTGTGTCTTGTTGGTTATCCATAAATAAATAAATAAATAAATAAATAAATAATTAATAGTATCAGGCGCTACTTTGCGGAAATCCATTGTATATACCATCACACATATTAACCGCGGATTGTTGCAAAGTAGACTAATATATTTATGGAAATAGCCGGCAAACGAGCTGACGATCCACCTGATGGTAAGTGGTTATCGTCGCCCATGGACATCAGCAACACCAAAGGCATCGCTGATGCGTTGCCGGCTAAGAAAGAGAGAAGAAAAATAAATAAAGTACAGTAAAGAAAAAGAAAGAAAGAAAGTACTAAATTAGCTTTATTTCTCATTCATTAAAATGATTCCCAATAGGAATTTCCTATATCTACAAATAAAATTTATAATTATAAGTGCACTTACTAATATCAGAACAATTTCTTGCATATCTTATTCTCCATAGCAACAACATATTCACAATTACTTATTCTAGCATACAATACAATACAACTACTCTTTATTTGTACACCAAATACAATAATAAACACAGTCATATTATGTTATAAAGAACACACTCACATTAACTCTTTATGGTAGTGCAACATTGGCTTACCTCTACACTACTTAACTCGGGCATCGCCGATGGGAAGTAGTCGATCTTCTTGCCGTTCAGCTTGTAGGCCACGCCCACTTTAATCTCCTTCAATGTGTCCAAAATGTCCAGCTTGGTCAAACACAACCTGAAAAGTCATATCATTTGATAAGTTACTGTCGTAAGGTAAATAAGTTGAACCTATCTTAGAATAGCATTAGATAATCCGAATCTCACAGTCATTTTATATTCTGCCTTCACATATCTTGCATACGGTTAACCTTGTCTATTTCGCTATTATCCATTTATTGGGTATTATGACCACCAGGTTGTAGGTTTGTTATACATAAACTTTTTGAATCACCATTTCGGAAAGGTGCTTTGCCATGAAGGAGAAGAAATGACGAAACAAACTCCCCAGCAACATCAACATGAAGGCAACACACACGTAACAAACTCCTCAGCACGTTATTACAAGGTAATTTAACTCACGAGGTGTATCCGTTGACCATGGCGGTGTATCTCACGACCACGAGGTCGAGCCAGCCGCAGCGCCGCACCCGCTTCGTGGTCACGCCCACTTCATGACCACGGTCTTGGAGCAGCCGGCCCGTTTCCTGGGAAACGACAATAATACATTATGCCTGTGGTGTTCAAAGAGTCAATAATGCACATGTGGCGACGACGCGCACACGTTACACGCTGACGTCACGCCAACCTGAATCACGCTATCGAAGTTTCTAAGATCGCTATCGTATATATAGAAACGCTCTGACAGCATCAGTCAGGGCTCGGCCGCCTCCCAGGCAACACACCTCGCCTGGCGGGAGATCTCCTTTTGCCAAAATGCACACAATTTACTGTTCTGTAACAGGCGAGGTATACGCAAAACACGTGTGCACTCGCTTGCAGCTAGCCACAGAGGCGTGGCCTTATTAATGCCATTGCACGTTTAAGCAATAGGCTCGCGGTGTCTTTGACGCATCAAAAGATTTTGATTATGTTAGCCATGTCAGCGACTTATGTGCAACATATTCCGGGGAAGAAGTTAATATTAACACAAACGCAGACGTAGTTTATTCTTCAGCTATAAATAATAACAATAACTGTGATTCTCTGGCAGTTGCCAACTATTTTTTATGGAAATAGCCAGCAAACAAGCTGACGATCCACCTGATGGTAAGTGGCTGTCGTCGCCCATGGACATCAGCAACACCAAAGTCATCATGTTGCCGGCCAAGAAAGAGAGAAGAAAAACAATGAAAGAAACCAACTGAATTATGTTCGGTTTAGACGTATTAAGTAGTTAACTAAATTTTAAGTGAATAATTTTTAGTGTGCGTCCACACGTAATAATTTAGTAAAGCTCTTTAGTTCATACAATTCTACTTAACTACTTAAACATTTTACTAAATTACTTAAGCATTTTACTAAATTTTAACTAAAAAGTACCTGTCCAAACGTGTTAAGTGATAAGCCCCGCCCACCTACTTAACAGAAAATAGAAAAATTTCTAAATTACCTACTTGTCTACCTGATTACTTAACTTCTACTAAATTACTAAACTACTAAATTGTCCGTTTACACGTATTAATTTACTTAAAATTTAGTTAACTACTTAATACATGTAAACCGAACATTAAAGATAAAATGAGACGTGACTCACATCATGAAGCTCAGTGGGGAAGGGTCCGTCTCCCACGCGGGTGGTGTACGCCTTCACCACGCCCAGTACATCACCAATGACATTGGGTGGGAGTCCCAGCCCGGTGCACACGCCACCGATACTGCAGTTTGAGGACGTCACGTAGGGGTATGTGCCTGGGGAGATAAGTGGTCAATTGTTGGGTTTATACAGTTTGATGACGTGACGCAGGGGTTTGGGCCTCGGGATAATCGGCATGATGACAGATTTTGAAATACTGTTCTATATTGTTGGGAATAAATTATAATTACAACGTATATCATATATTACGTATATCATATCATATCATCATCCTTACGTTACCGTTACCTTTTCTAGCTCAAAGGGTCTCAGCGCTTTGCTTCGGACAGACGGAGAGACGGACGGACGGACATGACGAAACTATAAAGGTTCCGATTTTAGTTCGGAATCGGAACCCGAAAAAAAAACGATTAAATTGCCACTGCTGCTCTGTGTTAAGTCGTGTATTCAATCTTTTGACGTAAACGGCCGCTGTTGCTTATAGGTATTCAATCTTTTGACGAAACCCAGTTACAAAATGAACTGTTTGTGGCGTATTCTTGTTAAACACTGTGTGAAGGCTGTTGACGAATCTGACATGAAATTTCACCTCAGATGCTACAATCCACTCACTAACCTACAGGCTACAACTCACCGAAATCAATATCCAACATGGCGGCATTAGCCCCCTCGACCAACACCTTCCTGCCCCCCCGGATCTCCCGATGCAGGTACGACACGGTGTCTTTCACCAGCGGCCGCACCCGGTCCGCGTACTCCTTATACCTGGCTAGCTCGCCCTCAATGTCCACCTCCAGGGACGGAAACATGCGCTTGTACGTCTCTGCGAGCGCGCGGAACCTGAAATCATTTATTAGTAGCTTACATAAGAATAAGTTTAAATTTAAAAAACCCCCGAATGTTTTATTTACACTAAACATAGCTAAGAACACTCTCGATTAAGTCACCTTTCATACAAAAAAACTATATCAAAATCGGTTCATCCGTTTGGAAGCTATGATACCACAGACAGACATTATACACAAATACACAGACACCTCAAACTTATACCACCTCTTTTTCAGTCGGGGGTTAAAACAAGTTGGTCAGAAGGTTTTGTGAAGAGGACGAATGTTCTCTCTTCTTTTGTGTGACTAAATATATTTCTAATTTATAGAATTATAATAAAAAGCTCAGACGATGAAATGGAGCTAACATGAAACATATAAAAAGCTTGATAATCTTAATATATATAAATTACGTGTCACGTTGTTTGTCCGCGATGGACTCCTAAACTACTTAACCGATTTTAATCAAATTTGCACACCGTGTGCAGTTTGGTCCAACTTGAAAGATAGGATAGCTTACATCTCAAAAAAAAAAACTTGACAGAACGAAGTTTGTCTGGGCAACTAGTAATAGAATAGATTTCATCGTGAGGTGTAGCGGCTGTTGGGATTTTCGTACGAACGAACCAATACTATAATATTACGGGTATTTTTATTATGTCCCTGCTATACGTGCGGCCTAACGCGTTAATATAGACTCGTAGTTGACGCAGGTGTGTCCAACAATTAGCGTACTAAAAGAGGCGTCGCCTTGATAATTCTGTTACAATCTACTACTAATATTATAAAGCTGAAGAGTTTGGTTGAACGCGCTAATCTCAGGAACTACTGGTTCGAATTGGAAAATTATTTTTGTGTTTGATAGTCCATTTACCAAGGAAGGCTATAGGCTATATCATGGGCGTAGGCAGGTTTTAGTTTCGGGGGGGGGGGGGGGGGGGTTGGGTTTCAAGTTTCGGCGGGGGGGGGGGGGGGTCAAGATAATATAACGACTAAAAGTACATAAAATAACCCAAAAGAAAATTGAGACTTTACACGACGTATGTAGTGCCATCTATTATTAGTTTAGTCGATTCGGAATGACGTCTAGTAAAATGTTTTTAAGGGTTTATTAGCACATAAAAATTTCAGTCCGTAACTTTTCGGGGGGGGTTTGAACCCCCGAAACCCCCCCCTGGCTACGCCCATGGGCTATATAACTTCATATATTTTAGTAGTTAGATTTTTCCACAAATTAACGCGGGTGAAACCACGGGGCACAGCTTGTTTTATATATTATCGTACAGAAATGAAAAGTAACTCGAGATCACATTATTTTAATAAAAAATATCAAATACGAAATCACCATGATATTAGGAAAAAAAAACACATTTCTAACATAATCTCGTGCGACACTTATCAGTCCATTATCACCGAGTGTCATCACCATTAAGAGACTACGTCACGAATTTGTAAACACTGGCTCGCTTGCGGCGCAAAGACAATAGTTACAGAAATGTTATGCCATACATTTGACAACTTTATAGCTTGGGGGTACTATACTGGTTGTAAGTCTAAGGGCAGGGTTTCATTGAAGGTTGGAACAGATTTCTTGGGACAATGCATTATGAGCATCCAAAAATGTTTTATTGATTATGAAGGAGCTTTAACAAGCCGCATGCTCTGATACTACTCTCAGGATTGATTCCAGACGAAGGAAATCCTTGGTTAACATCACAGCCATCAAAAGGTTCAGGTTATACTAGTTTGGAATGATAAATACATCTAGACACCTTGATAGACTTCCGCGCTCAGATGCTCCAAACCAAATATCTTTTTAGCAGTCAATAGCACAATATTTTATTATATTTATTCAAATATTAAATATCTTTGTATAACATAAACCATTAAAATAAATAAACAAGTAAACGAATGTAGACTAAACAATGACAACGTTAAATGGGCTTTCTGTTATTATTTAGTTACTGTCGAAACCTCTATAAACACGTTACACGGCTGATATCTATCTGTACTGAAACATAAATAAACAGACATGCTTCAGGCAAAGTGAAATGACCCTTGAAATGAACGCGTTCGATACAGTACCGTATCAAACGCTTTAAACTTCACTAAACGTTTATAGAGGCATAGAATTACAGAAGAAGTAAATGGTGGTTTGAAAGACGAATATTCATTTTGAGATATCTAGGTTGTCACATATTTTTTTCTAAGATTTGTAATAATTTCCGTCTTCCATAAAAATCCGAGTTGTCGCGGAACGCTTTGATCATTAAGTATAGAAAAGCTTATAAAAAGTTCCCTACAATACCAGTTCTACACTTACCATCATCTGGAACACATCTCCACTTACCATCAGGTGGGATTGTGGTCAAGCATTAACTTATTGTAAGTAAAAAAAAACATCCCAATGCCTAAGCATGAAAATGTCGCATAAAAATGTCTCTCTCTACTTGTCCCATGAGACTATCAGGAAAAACCCTCTATATCTTAGCAGTGTCTAGTTTCATTACTTACTTTTCCTCAAACATACTGAAATCGCCGAGCAGATCGCCAATCCTGATACCATTACGCGTCGCCTTAGAGGAGTACGTCGGCCCTATACCTTTCTTCGTTGTTCCTAACGAGTTCTTCCCCTTCTCAGCTTCTTGAAGACCATCCACCTGAAGCAATATAATTATAAATTAACAAAGCAAACATTAAAATTACGCTTTTTAAGAAGTATTGCACTTAAAAAAGACCCTCATCACAAGTATAATAAATCAAATATATGGAAATCGTCGAAACGAAGCAAATTGACCTGAAAAGAAGGTTTAACGCAAGAAGAGTTCCATTCTCCTTACTCATGATTCCATTATCAAACCCTCCTAATTAAGTTGAAACTATCATAATGTTATATAGTCATGGGAGATCAATACATGTGCAATTTCATAAGAATCGGTTCAGTAGAACACTATTATAAGTAGGTACTATTATGTCCACAGAGTACTTAATCACTATGTTATGTCTTCTGTGATAGAACTTAAAAAGGTTTCACAAGATTTGAAAAAAAGAACACCCAAACATCCTCTATTGGAGAAGAAGCCTTTATCCCCCACATAAATATCTGCCCCACCGGGAGTCAAACCTGAGCCCCTTCGCTGTGCAAGGTCTATCAAGTGAGATGTTCAATTCTGGTCGGCAGATGAGCAGATTTGTCCTTGCCTTCGTTCATTGGCACTCGAATCCCAGTTTAATAATACTAGTGAGAAAATCAACGCGATCGTTTTAATAGATGCTACACAATTAGAATAAGACGTATGTAAACTATTAAAATTACAAATGTATTCTAAAAACGATTTGGCACAATCGCCGCCTCGGAAGAATCCGTTTGAAACGATGCAATCGTTTGATTTATCACTTTCGCTTCTACTGGTGATGAGTGACAGACTGTGCAAACGAATTTGTATGCGGTATACCCAGATATATAGCCAGATAGGGAACGAATTAACCTAGCACCAGCTAGCTATAATTGGAGTGGATAAAACAACTGTCCAGAATCTTCCAAAGGAATACAGTGAGAGACATCGCCTACAGCGCGACTGGTCCAGGGTTCGATTCCGATACGGGTCAGAAATTAGTATGTCATATACTACGCTATATTACGAGTTAATTGTATTATGAATACTAATGCGGGGATACAAGTTACGTATCCAAATTCTTAGTTTAAAAACCCCTGACAGGTTTTTATAATTTTTCTGACGCCAACACCTCATATCTGGTGAAAAATTCAAAGATCCTGAGTGAGTTCACTTGTATTTAGTGATAGATGGAAGAACACTAATATTCGTTTAGGTAATAACAACAAAAACTAACACAGTAACGTTAGAATTAGAGGTAACGCTATCTAGGCGATATTCCACCAGATAGATCAACAAATTCGCTATTGAAAGCATGTGAGAGCAATTCCCCTAATGCTTCCGAGTGATTGATGGCAAGACGTGATGTATTAACGCTAACGATAAGTATCGCCATCTTTGTCATTTGTCACGTCATGGGTGTTGGCTTCAGATTTTTAGATTCAAAACAATAAGCAAAAATAAGGTAAACTGAAAAAGGAATGTTATCCCGACGGATAACGGTATTAGAAATCTCTGTATCAAACTTTTACCTAGAATTCAGGAGGATTCAGGGGGGCGAGCTAGGGGGCTAAGGGCTCATACTAATTATCATCTAGGTCCACCCGTGACAAAATTTAAATGACGTTCATTTATGTTTCAGTTCAAACCCAAAAAAAAACTCGTTACGAGTCGCCCCAAACAAATATTCTGGAATCCCCCAAACAGAAATCCCAAAAGGTTTCCTTTGTAATATGTTCATTCAAACCATACGGTACAATGTCCGATCACCAAGAGTTGTACTTGAATTTCATCACCGACTGATTACCGTCCTAATTGTTAAAGTATAAAGACCTATTGTCCTCTGGTATGTTTTGGCTAAAATATTGGCACATGTCGCAAGTTATTTGTCAGCGAATTCGTCTTTGTTAGCGGTCGTTGCGAGGTGAAGCGGAACACATGTGTCGTGGATATTGATGTGTGGGATTTTGCGGAACACTAATAGGTGTTTGAAATCAGATGTAGCAATTAACAGATGCAAATTAGCATCAATTAGTGAAGTGCTCTTAGCTTGGATTGTGCCTTCACCAATTCTTATTGGTGCTCCAATGCTTAATGGAGTACGATCTAGACCTCGTCGGTTACCAGTGAAGCAGATGTCCTGAGGCATTGGCATAAAGCGTTGAAGTCTATTAGCATTACTTATTACGATAACCGTCTCAGGAGATTCACAAATTTCACAGCGAACAGTAATGTTCTCAATACATATTGCAATCTTACTTTCTGAGGTAAGTGATGATTTCCTGCTTTACTTTATTGTAACCAGGTTACAGGTTACAGTCTAGATAGATAATATATCTCTTAACTTAAAAATAAATCATGTAAATAGACCAATTTCGAGTGAGAAGTTTATAACAGACCGGTAACAGACAGATTTTGAACTTTTATGAAGACATAAAAACTAGATTTAGCGCATTTTCCGCAATAATTTGGACTCTGGTCGGGGTCTGTCTAATGCAATCCGCAATGCATATATTAGGATATATGTATTTCATTTTTAAACTTAATTTTATACTTAGATTAGATTTATTCAATAGATTTGCGACATGACTCTACAGTACATCCCTATATTTTTTTAACTATCATTAATATTAAAACATCTATGTAATAACTGTATACTGTACCTACACTTATACGGTCTATAGATTAGTACTATGGTGCAAGCAAAGAAAAAATAAAAACTACAATTCTCACCTGCTGATGTATATCAAAGACGATATGCGCTCTGTCGGATATGATGAGCCGGTCCTGCCAGTCCTCCATGCCTTTCAGCTCGTTCTTCTTCAGCTCTTCGAAGAGACCCGGCAAGTGGATGACCACGCCGTTCCCTGGACATAAAGAGACCTGATCAATTCGTTTAGGCGGTCAAAGATTTTGAAGATTTCGGTGTGGGACTACCCTGTGGGAATAGCTTGCTTGCTTAGCTTTCGAACTCAGAGATTTTCCCCAAAGATGCATAGAAGTCATCGGTGAGTTAACATGAGATCCCGGAGATTTACATTGGCGTTTTATATTGCCGGAGATTTTAGAGACCAAGTATCCCAAATAACCCGGTCCTTTCCTTAACGAGATTGGATATCTTTTGAAGGTGGCAATTTTAAAGATACACCGTCCGTGATATTGAATTATAAAGTAAGCCTAATAAGAACATTAACATGAATCATATCGAAACGCATCACTAGGTAATATAAAGATCTTAGCATTATATTTCAAACATCAGTATATTAACAACAATAATTCTAAATCACCGACCCCAGCAATGATCATAATCAGAACGACATGAAAAGTGAAGAAATACGACAATTTGCTCATGTAATTTGCATGGAACGGAACATCGTAATTCAGTTGACCTTGACAAGAATATCGCTCACTATGAAACCCATTATATTGTAAATATTGTAATGATTACCAGTACAATACAGACAAGCGGTTCATCCACCATTGATTTTAAGTCAACCTCACCAGATTTGGTGAAATCTCGACTTTTGAGAAACTCTGTCATGCAGTTTAATCCGACGGTATTCGTGCTCGATGGTATAAAATTTTTACCTTATTTTCTATAAACTTACAGTAAATATTTAAAGTATTTCGGTTGTAGCGTAGGAGTCAGCAATAAGGGGATCATTGGGATTATTCTTGGCCAGAATCGCGTTGGTGACCAGTTACCATTAGGTCGTCTATGTCGGGGTAATTAACATCATCTACTGGGAATTATTGTCCATCAGAAATGGTTTCGAGCATCGAAAGTAAAAGCTGAATAACCAGACACAGATCATACTGGAATAATTGCAGCAATAGAAAGATTGACGAATGAGTGACGCAGCCCATAACGGCAATCCGCATCGAAGGTATTGCATGACGAAGGCCGTAAGTTCACCATAATTAATATTACAATAACAACTGATTAGTTCCGTACCGGTCGTGCCTTAGTACCGAACTGCTGTTTCTTTGCTCATTTCAAATTTCAGTATTTATAAAGATCACGTGATGACATTTTATTTTGCCAGACATTGTAAAATACTCCATAAAAGAAATACAGGAAGTGGTCCACCTTGTTTATTATTTTACACGACAAGTCATATGACTTGCTGGGAATAGGAGATAAGGATTTTGTTTACAGAACTCCTTATCAAAAACACAAACGACATTTGGGCATTCCAAGTATGAGATTATTGCGAGAACATGCATGTGTGTTGTCATGCGGGTCATGCCGTATAGTCTATTTATATAGAATCGAAAACTGTTATTGTTTTCTTTGTTTGTGGCGGCAACCCCTACACCTGCTGACCTGCCTGCCTGTCTCTCCAGTCTCCAGCACTACTAAGGAACGTAAAACTTCTGATGGCTGTTTGTTAGAAGTTAAAAAAATGACACTTGCAATTTTATGCTCATTGCGTTCTTAAAATGGAACACAAAATAGAAAACAAAGATTTATACAGGGATAAGAACAAAAACAACTAATACCTCCTGAAATTAGCGTTATGAACATTGTATTCAATACAACTTCAAATTCGTCTTGCAACAATTGTGAATTACTTTGCCCTTTCTTGCCATTAGATTGCATAATCACATCATCGAATATTGTTTGCATAACTGAAGTCAGAGTTTATTACTCTGCTACATCGTCATCAATACCACATTCATTTACTGTGTCAATACTTACGTTTCCAATTATTTTTTTATTTCTCGATGTCGTGTACATGGGATTTTTTTAAGACGACAAAGCAAGCAAAATTACGAATCATTTGAAAGAGGCCTGTACATTCGATGTTCGACACTTCTACTTAAAATCAAAAATTTCTTTCCAACAGGTTACACAACTTAAACTCGATAATCTTTCCAATAGGTTTTCAACTCATAAAAAGCCTATTGCAGGAGGTCCAGAGTGTTTTGGTTGGTTCAATGCAGATTGTTGAAGAGATCAATTTCTTCATTTCTTTCGTTCGTGTGCCATTCAAAGACTTCGGACATAGTTTTACGATAGCTATTTGTTGTTAACAACCTTATGGAGGTTTAAATTGCCCAAGCACGAAAATATTTTTCGACTTAGATTCGACGCTTTCTAGGGTGAACTGTGAACTGTTTATTCAGCTGGTTCACCAACGATAGATTCAAGTAAGTTATGATCTGCTAAGATAAATACACTGTTGAATAGACTGTTTTCTGTCCGGTTGAATCATTCCATATTGGCGATGAACGCATCTTTTCCATTAGCGAAAACGCTGAGAATTGGCACTGAACCGTGACTTCCTCTGATACTAGATTTTTCCTCAGATTTATTTTATACGATTACGAACAAATTTTCCTGCGGTTTCGGTCGAGCAATTTACTTACACCGAAAAATCATATAATTCCATTAATTTATGTTCTGCAATCGACATTTAACGGCATTCGACGACCCGTGTGGCGCAATGGTTACCATGCCAGATCGCCGCACCGAAGGTCCTGGGTTCGATTCCCAACGAGGCGGAAATTTGAATGATGAGTTTGAATTTCTGTTCTCGGTCTGGGTGTGAATGTCCTTGTCTAGTGTGTTGTCCATGGCAACCACGACACAGGGAATCCTAGTATGGGGCTATGAGTGTGAAGCGTTTACTTATTTATTTATTAAGACAAGTTTGCTGCTGGATTTTTCTCCAACAGCAGCAATGCAACGAAGCTTCATACAATGAACTGCACAAGTTGTGAGGTGTCACATATTGTTATATTATTGGCCGTCAGACAAGATTAACTGGATGTTTGTTACAGGGCCGTAAGCAAAGTACGTTTTGTCACTACTCGCGTGTTAAAACGCCAAGGACCTTTAATGACATGCGTACTTTTAGCCCGTTAAAGCGCGCACAGGTTCTACTGATAAATAGCCAAAGTGTTTGCAAACATAACATGAGAAGAACCATCCATATTATCACGAGAAAATTTCCCAGCGCCAGCTTCAAAAAAGCTTTAATTTTAGCTCGCTAGTAAATTTCATTGATGTCTCTTTTAAGATTTTTTACAACCAACATCTCGAGTTCGCATAACAGAGCATGATGCAATGTCTGGCATTCGTTCAAGTATCAGCGTTATCGGTCAATATTCGAAAAACTATTTCGGTCTTTATCGAATTCCTTGTTAACTAAATTTACGCATTTAATTTTGAAGAAATCGGCTAAGTTGAAACTATACTGGTTCCGATTTTACTTCGGAACCCTAAAAAGTAATGATGAAAAAAGAAATAATAACAAGAAAGGAACTTTAAGATTATGCAAGAAAGAAAGTTTAAGATAGGGTAGAGTGGGGGAATGGCGGTCACTTAAGCAATAATGTAAATATCATTTTATTTTAGGGACTTATAGCAAACGTAACTAATGTATCATATAACTTATTTAGTTGCCCTTTGAAGTATATGATATAAATTATAAATTTTTTAAGCATTTTTGATTTCATCATCATTTTTAAAAACCCTTCGTTGACCGCCATTACACGCACTCTGCGGGTAAATCGGAATAAAACACTTTAAGCTTACCTTTCATCGAATTTTCAAATTTCTTATAACAAAAAACGTCTTATCCTTACACAGCTTGTCAAGCGCACTGCGCGCAGAGCAAAATAGCGGCGCTTTGTCAATAAGTTTACTGAGGCGTATATTAGATGGCGGCATTAGTAGCATTAGTGAAATACTTGTGGAAGTTTTAGATTTCGATGTGACCGGCACTGCCCGCTGACCGGTATTCCCCCATCTTACCCTAATATGCTTCGGGACAAAGACTAAAAGGATACCGTTTATCGGATATTATTACAGATATCCGGATTTTGTTTTTTTTTTAGCAAAAGAAAGATAAAAGTAATTCCTTCAAATATGACTTACCTATCACAGAAGTACATTTCTGATTGATAATGCCACTGGGAAGCAAGTGGAAGTCGAATTCCTTCCCGTCGACCACAACTGTGTGACCGGCGTTGTTCCCGCCCTGTACAAAGACAATAAATTAGTTATGAAACAAGAAAAACTGTTTTAAGGACCACCTACTGACAGTTTATCTTAAAAATTCACAGGTGGGTCTGTCCCGTTGAGTTGTTCCGTGACAAGGGTCTGTCCCACTAGTCCCGTTGAGTTGTTCCGTAACGTGAGACTCAGATGTGCTAAACAGTGCCAGTTTTTCCGTCACGGAATAACTCAACGGGACTAGTGGGACAGACCCAAGATTTTATTTAAATCGATCAATAAGGACTATACTATAGTTGACTCTGGTTCCCAGAACAGATAATGAGTTTTCCTGGCAAAGTAACATTTTGTTTCAGTATTATAATTTTATTTATGATAGGTATCCACATGAAACAATGAATGTATTGTATAAACATGTGGACGACCTAATAAGGGTTCCGCTTTTATACCGGATGTAGGTACACTAAAAATACTGTATTTTCTAAGTAAATTGTAAACAGTTACGATGAATGGACGATAACATACAGTTTACATTATATTACAACGGACATGACACATGTTCATATAACATCTGTGGTTATTAATTTGCATCAACGGACGCCAGGGACGGGCAGGACAAATTGTTCTAACCGGTAAACATTGGAAATATCTCGGTATCTGCAGAAATATCTATTATTGTTTACGTGCCAAGCCAACATTGCTTATATTGCCAGCTTACATCAGTATTCCAATGATTAGGTGGAAAATAATAGTGGTTGTACTCCTACTCAATACGAACAACTATGATAAAATTGTGATTTTTGACAACCCTGTAGCTAAATTAATCTTTAATTACTTAAAATACTGCCACGAGTACCTACGTTACTATCTAAAAAGCAATTTCTTAATCCTGTTATAATGTATACTGTATAGTCCAGACGAACAGACAGATCGCGTCGTGTCGTAGTGTTTATGTGTAAGAAGCCCAAAGTGTTCGTAACTTTTCTTTCCACTTAACTTTAGTTTCATAACTAAGTATCTAATTTACTGTATTTGGGATAAGGTCATGCAACGTATAGTATAAATTATTGTTTAATAATAATCAACAGTGAACCTTGGGGGACAAATTTCTCTCTTTTTGTTCCGCTAACAAAATAGTCCATGTTGCGATATTCACTGCGGTTGCAACATGGATTTTTTAATTAAAGTACCTGTTAGACGATTCAGCGTGGAAGCATTTAAAACATTTCAATCTAATGTTGTATGTAATAGAGTTATGTGTCAAATAGTCAGTTACTATTTGAAACCATCAACCATCACCTCACTGGCAGTTCATGATCATTAGAAGTTTATTTTTCTCTCCTAGTTACGTTACTAGGTACCTAGCTAAGTCTTGACATTGACATTAATAACCCTTTCTGCTAATCCAAATCCAAACAAAGCCTATTTTAGCAGTCGGTCAAATTATTGCTTTGTTATATTATAGGAACTTCACGTGTTTTCCGAGACCGCCTAAATACACACTAAACTTTGTTATTATAGGAATTTCTCCACGTCATGTATGCCGAGACCGCCTAAATACACACTAAAGAGAATACAAATACGGGGTTTCCCCTTCGGGGTTCTAGGTTCCTAATCTGTAATTGCACTGAGGATTTATGTATCGCTGACTGGGATTCTATGGAACTCGTAAAAAACGTCTTATGTACGTGATATGTACGGAATATGGATATAGAATAAGTGATAACGTCTACTAAGCCAAAAGTCCAAACGATTTCATTACATGGCTAGTACTTCAAAAATATAAAAAAATAAATAAAATAATTTAATAGTACTCATACTATAGCAGTAAAAGCGAAATATACAATCAGTTTCCTTGTTCTTATCGATAAAGACAAGGCCGCAACGGAAACATACCATCTCACGAAATATTCTTATCTTGCTTATCGTAATACACTGTTGCTGCAAGTGTGGATTGCACCACATCGAACAATTTATCTGTACTCGTCAGTCATGTATTAAGGGAATCATTTCCATGATTGTAAACTTAACACGAAATAGTCCACCATGTACTGAAAACATTTTGGAACGAAGTTCCTTATTATTTTATGTACAAACTTGCGTCTCCCTTTTTGGAAGGGAGGGTTGACAGGTGAAAGTTACAGATTTCAATTTTTTTTTGTTGTTTTTTGAAAATCCTAGGCTGTACAACAAAATTCAGCTTTCTAGGACTTCTGGAACTACCCTAGAGGTGTATATTGATAATACTGATTAAGTGAGTCAGTGGAAATTTCAGCATTATCTCCCTTTAAAAGGGGGTCAAAGGTTGAATGTATGCAGGGGCGTAGCTACCGCCGTATTATTATACGGGGCCCCCACTAACACTTCCAAAAAAAAGCTCGCCAGCGGCCTACGACAGCTACAGTTGGCACTCCTTTTATATTTGACAGCTAACGTGACAACGTCGAGGCGGCCCCACAACAAATATTGACATGGGGCCTCCTTACCTCCTAGGGCTAGCTACGCCTCTGAATGTATGTTACAGTTTGTATACAATTTTTCTGATATTTGTGTGCAATGAAATCGTGTTGAGCTGTGTTACACTCAAAAGGTCAAAGAGTAGTAAATCAATCCTATTAACCTATCATACTTCATACTAATATTATAAATGTGAATGTAAGTTTGTTTGTTACGCTTTCACGCGAAAACTACTTAACCGATTTGGCTGAAATTTGGAATGGAAATAGCCGCTAATAGCTGGATTAAAACATAGGCTACCCCCTATTTTACCCCGGAAAAGTTCAGGGTTCCCGCGGGATTTGTAAAAATCGATCTCTACCGGGCGAAGCCGCAGACAACAGCTAGTTAATATTATAAATATGAAAGGTTATAAAGATATTTGGATGTTTGTTCCTCAATCACGCCACAACTACTTAACCAATTTGACTGAAATTTGGAATGAAGATAGCCTATACCCTGGATAAACACATAGGCTACTTTATATGTCGGAAAAGTTCAGAGTTCCCATGGGATTTGTAAAAAATCAATCTCTACCATGGGCGAATGCACAGACTAAAGCTAGTAATTTTATAAAGCCGAAGCCTCAAAATTATCCTCTAGCAAAAACAATCATAAAATTATTTCGTTTTTTATCTAAAACTCATAAAGTAGGCTGGTTAGCAATAAAATTCAACCAGCCAGTATCAGTTCAAAGTACCAAGTGGTGACTAATGTGTTATTAGCATTATTATGAATGTTTATATTAGTTCAAAGTAGTACAAGCTAGTTATAGCTGCTAAGTTACAGTGATAAATGAAGTTGTATTAATCATCATTCAGATAACAATTAATAATACATTTCAAGATGGCTTTTCTCTTTGTCCCTTGGACCCAGCAACACAAACAGTATGACCAATACATTGCCGGCCAAGGAGGAAGAGAGAAAGAACTACTGGCTCTCAAGTCTCAAGCCACCAGCAATAACCAGTTGTTTGGTGGTTGATAGCAAAGAAACAAGCCAAGCAGGTTGCACTCACAGAGTTAATATGCTGTTACTGAAAATATCAACACTATCATCAACACTTAAGGATATCACATAAGTATATTGCCGATGCGTGCTTAAAACATAGAATTACATTTGGTCTAATTGATCAACTCAACTCAGTACATAATAAAAGAGTGAGAGAGATAGCATTACTTTATGAACACTTGTGTGAATTGTTTGGTAGGGCCTATCCTGCCTTTAGAAATCACTAACTACCCATCAAAATACTAACAGACACCCAGACAAGTTTAGTAAAATATTTATTAGACATCCACTACCATGATTCCTTCAAAATTAATCAGCAAACCATGGATATGTGATCCCTTAATGGAACATTATCATGCACATCTGTTATAACAAGGGTATTGTTTTGACATGTGCAGTGAAACCAATTATTAAATTGTACTTACTATCAAGAGTTTACCATGACATTCTGCTATTAAATAGGCTCAAATACTTTTTTGTCTCATCAGACTTGTCTCATCTTTTGTCTCATCTTGCAGATTCCTTCACCAGATCATATTATTTAATGGTAACAATGTCAGAATAATTAAATGTTTTAAAACTTCTTTTCAGTTAGTATTATGTTTAAAAACAGAAATTCAACATTAGTCAGTGAGAGCGCAAAAAATCAAATTTAACAAATTATGTGAACATCGCTGCTTCAGTAACCATGACAATAAATGCCCCAGGCCTTGGCAATCCTCCACAATTAGCGTCAGTATTGTATAATATATAAAAATAATTCTATGTAGTAATAGTAAGCACATTATTTTCGGTCACATGACATTTGACAAAAAAACAATGCATGTTCGCGGGAAAATGATGCATTCATTGTTATGTAACGCGCTGTTGATTATTAGATATGGTTTACGCAATTTCCCGCTAGATCACTTGGCAATGGCACGTAATGCTAGTTTATACAAAACATAGCAGTCCACAGCATGATGTTTTCAAAGTTTTCTTTGGCAGCTTGCCAATGTAAAGCTTAACGTTCAAAAATGATCTTGAAATAAAAAACACGACAACAAAGTATTTTTTGCAATCAAATAATTGTAATTACGAAGCAAATGACGAAAACATTAGCTGATTGATGATCGACTCGTGCTATAACCTAACTGTAAGTAAAGTGTCATAAACAAAACACTGCAATGATAGTGTTCGACAAAATAAAGGAGTAAGAAACTAAAACAAGTGTATCTGGTAAAGTAAAAATGAATATTTAGTTGTCTCATAAAATTATTTAAATTAAATATTATTTACCTGGCAGCGGCATACGATGTCGGAGTTCACAGCCAATAAATCGACCACTTTTCCTTTTCCCTCATCACCCCACTGCGCACCCAAAACAACAGTCACTTTGTTATTATTTTCCATTTTATATTTTTTACACGGACCAACGCATAGATCGCCGTTTACTTCCGAGTGCTTCGAATTAGTAATCGAAGCCATTTTATACGAGCTACGAAGTATGAACGAACTTCGAAATTTATATGAAAGAGCGAGACATGCGCGCGCAGAAACCGAGCGACGAAAAAAGATTTTCGTTTCGCGAATCGCGAGCGCGGAGCCGCGGATATTCTAATCCAGGGATACCAGACTAAATAAACATACATAGACCGAATAAATCTTGATTAATATTCAAAGCAAAAAAAAAAAATATTTTTTCATATTATCAGTGTTAAATTAAATTTTAAGTTAGAATAATTAAATTTAACAGATCACCTTGTTAAAAAGAATGTTTCTGAGAATCTGATGGAAATACCTGACGGTTTTGCGTGAATCATTCACATTGATAAAATGTACCTACCTCCACTTTTAAGCATAATTAATGTAATAAATGAATTAAATAATTTGCACTGGGAAATTGTGGCATTACATTGATTAAACCACAAGAATTTTAAGACATTGGAAGCATGACGTGTAAATCATCATAATGAGAATAATTTCACCGTATATCAACTTCAATCATGTCATTGTGATTTTGGTTTGATTTGATTGTATGGATTTTATTAAAGTTGATTAACATTAACCCTTAACACCATTCGTGGGGGAGCTCGGTTCCCCAAAGAACATATTTTGTTAAATAATATAACTGCTTTTTAATTGACGTGGCCAAGCGTCCATAAATTTTCTTCTCAGTGCCACGGGCCACCCGAGGTCTTTCTGGGAATGGATGCGGGCCGGGCTAACATAAGTAGTAGGTACGTGTCAATACGGGACCTACGTCCCCCACGGTTGTAGTTACATAAGAATTTTTTTTTGGTTCCATTCCGTCATTACAAAAAAGAAAAACAAATTTTCTTTTTTGTAGTTTTTATGCGTACAATATGAGTTAACTTTTGTTAGTTTCATAAATTATTTTATGTGTCTGTATTGTTTTACATTAAATACAACTCTGCACAACTTATCTTTATTGATTTTAGTTACCAAGGTCGAGAGAAGGGCGATTTTAATTTAAAATAAAATTTTCAATACATAGCAACATTTTATTGGTCAATATATATAGTCTGTTGGTGGATTGAACCATAGAGCAAAGATTCGACTACAAGCCCCTACTTAGTCTTTGGCTTGACGCATAGAGAAGGACATGAATGAGTTGATCTAGGGATGCGTTAAAGTGTATTGTATCGATATAAAATATTTATAGTCAAAATTATCTAAGATGCCCATAATGATAGCTGCCATTTATTAATATGAACTAACATTGTATGGACGTCTTTGAGTGAAATGGAATAATCATTTACTTGACATGAATAGTTGAACACTTACAGACAAAGGATTTTTCCAAAATTTGTTAAAAATCCTTACTCATTTTCATTTTCGTTGATTATAAATCATAGTAAACGTTATAATCTAGTAAAAATCCCATCACATCATAATTTATGCAAAATTTATTAAATATATTTGACGTCGAAACAATGATAGATGAAGAGGCGTAAAACAAAACTGACGCAAAGTGATGTGACGGCCTGAAACCGTTTCTAAAACCAATCATAATCGATACATTACTATAATCGGAATTTAAAAATGAAAATTGATTAATTTAATTACATTGCTAAAAATGATTTACTTGCATTTGAATTTAAAATTAGGTACCCAAGAATACCACGACGAATTGGATGCTAACAAAGGACATTTTCCACTATGTATTGGCACTTCGCCATCCATGGACAGAAAACTGCAGATAATATATTGAAAAAAAAAAAAAAATTATCTCAAAATATTATTATGAAACTGAGCGGATGCGTTCATTCTATCATGATCTATCTTTCTTTCTTTTTCTTCTCTTTCTTAGCCAGCAACGCACCAGTGATGCTTTTGGTGTTGCTGATGTTCATGGGCGACGACAGCCACTTACCATCGGTGGATCGTCAGCTTGTTTGCCGGCTCGGCTATTTCCATGCATATCTAGCAGCATAAGTTGTTAGGAAGAAACAAAAGAATATTTTATTGGAGTCCTAAATACATAATATTGAGAATACGTGGTACGAGATATGTAGCTCAATCGAGGTAGTTGGTAGGTACCTAAATGTTACGGCTTTTAGTTTACAATTTAATGATTGAATCGATTAGAAGGTCTTACAATTTTGAATCGATTTGTAGCAGAAATTGGTTTCTTTCGTGAATCGATTTTTTTGTACATCTCTAGTGTCACTGTGATTGCAAACGACAAATTGGGCATCTTAGTTCGCGGCGACTATAATAGTTTTGGATTGATATAAAGTTGAATTACTAATCTACTTTACCCACTGAACCAATTTCACAGAAAATTATGTCACTTTGTAAAATAATACCGCCGTAGTAATAGTAATAGTGACTTCTTGGTCTAACATCTAAAAACATCTAAAAATGTTTCAAATCATAATGTGTCAATCAGAATCAGTTTATCATAACACTATTTATTTTTCGTCAAAAACTTCGACCCTTTAAATATCAAATTGGTTCAATGGCTTAGTGATTCGACTATACCTATAGTAGAATCCATAATTCGTAGGACCATTTTGACAAAATATGGAGTGTTGCTATCTATTGCAGAAAATTAACAATAAATATCGTATTCCTATGCATCATATATTATCATAACGGGCTTCTCTAAATTCAATAAATTGCTCCGTTCTGCTCTTTGTCTATGGTTTTTTAATGTCATTTCATTCACTTTGTGGTGACAGATGATAGATCTGATTTGTCTGTCAAGTGTCACTTGTCAGAGTTGTCAGTTTCAGACTTTGTACTATCGATTGACGATTGGTGATTTGAGTTGAGTTGAGTTGAGTGTGGTAATTCTCCTTTGTATTTACTTGTGTAGGGACGATGTTATTTAAAATGATAAAACTTTTTGTAGACCGGACCTGATTTAACAAAAATTGGAATAAAATAAAAGTTGTGAACAGCGTCGATAGTAAAGGTAGGGGTGGTGTAATAAACAAAATGAAAATTGTATATTTTTTGTTGTTGTATGTATGTTGTGCGGTGGGTAATGATAAAGAAAGCGAAGATGATAGTAGGAGGAAGAGGATAATTGAGCAATTGACGAATACCCGGACGGTTCTACTGGATGGATACGAACTGGTGACCCGGCAAGTCGCTACAGATGTATATATGTACAGAAGTTATCGTACAGTTTCAGTTATATTTTTTAATATTGCACGCGGTGTCAGCGATGCCCACTTTACGTTCCTCTCAGAGGAACTCCATCAGAATAATATTGGTAAGTATTTTTTTTTTTTCTGGTATGGCATTTTTGCCCCATTTTTTTTTCCTTCTACCCAAAGGTTCTTCAAAGGAGATAATGTATGTAATAATTTGAGAATTGGTAATATTTAAACACCTCATACTGAGCAATTAGAGCCTTTGCTCTAAAAATATATTGCATTTAAGAATCATACCAATGCAAACAATGTTTCTTGATTTCCTAAAGAACTGCAAATCTTAGTCACAATAAGTAGTTACTGCTATTCAATAGCTTTAGTAAGTCAGCGTAAGGTAAGTTAGCTTGAGTGTGTTATTATCTGTTTACTTGCCTATAGGTTTTTGTTATACTTAATCATCAACAGTTCAGATTGATTGATAACCTTTATCTCTTATCAGGATTCATTTCAACAAATACTTAATGGTGTTGTTATATTAGTATTGCATTATATTGTTGTACCAATACAATAAAATAAAATTGAAAATAGATAAAAACAATCAAAAAATAGATAACTTATGCATACTTAATATATATAAATTACGTGTCACGTTGTTTGTCCGCGATGGACTCCTAAACTACTGAACCGATTTTAATCAAATTTGCACACCGTGTGCAGTTTGATCCAACTTAAAAGATAGGATAGCTTACATCTCAAAAAAATAAAAAAAAACTTGACAGAAAGAAGTCTGTCCAGGCAGCTAGTTTTTTTTATAATTTTACTAACAAAATATGTTATAGTGCATTACACAGTAAAACCATCCATCCTGCTGGCACAGCATGTTTGCCAAGACAAAACTACAGTAAAGTTTCTCATACAGGCATTTGTAGTGTTTTCAAACTACATCTCAGTCCACTTCAATGCTCGCTTTTGAATTTAAATATCATTTGATTGAAAGCTGGATATTAAAGAGCATCACAGTCTTATGGATGATTCCCAAATTTTCAAAGTTATTCAGAACTAAAACTTCTGGCTTTTGAACTAGAAGATGAAATACAATCCTATTTATAGATAGCACTAAAATAACTGAACAAGTGCGTGTCAGGCCACGCACAATATAGGGTTCCGAAGTAGTAAGTTTATCGACTATTACTCATTAACTGCTTATGCTAAGGGGCCGGCCACACAGAACAGACGTAAGGCGCGAACCCATCGGAGTCTCGGCGCCCGTTTAATCTACTTTCATACAAAATGTATACAGCCTTTGCGACGTAAAACATACAGAAAAGACAGGGCGCGGACGAGACGCGGAAAAGACGCTTCTATACATTTTGTATGAAAATTTATCGAAGGGGGGCCGCGTCTGCGACGCATCCTCGTCTTACGTCTTTTCTGTGTGGCCGGTCCCTAACATAGCCGTGATAGTTTTCCTTGTAAATTCACCATATTATAACCTATTTTTGAGAATTTTTTACTTGTCCAACTCCAACCATTTAGCCAGCGGGGGGGGGGGGGGGGGGGGACTTGACTAACCAAAATTAGCACTTTAAAGCTAAATATTTCTCAAACAGACTCCTAATTCCAAAAATGGTCTTAGAAGACCCATAATGTTTTTGAAAGACCTTTATAACGATACACAACAGGTGTGCGGCAAATAAAAAATTAATTCCCATATCACATTACAGGATTTTTTTTTTTTTTTAATATCTTATTGTACCGTTCTGGAGTTTTAATAAATATGTATATTCATTTCAAATTACAGCTTTGTAGCACTAATGTTCGGTACACATATTAAGTAGTTACTTAAGTAGTGAACTAAATTTTAACAAAATTTTAAGCGAATAAGGGGGCGTCCATAAATTACGTGAGATGTTTAAGGGGGGGAGGGGGTCGAGTCAAATCTCATCTAATCTTACGTTGGAGAGAGGGGGGGGTCTCGGCAAATATCACGCAATTTTTTTTTCTGATTGAAATAAAAAAAATATACTATTTTGGTCCATTTAATCCAGATTGTACATGCTTTAGATTTTATCTTAAGCGTAATCGTAATACGATTAAGATCATTCACTAAATAAAAGCACGAAGCAATTTTTTTTTTCTTTTTACAATAACAATCCAACGCGTTTACGTAAGAAACCCACATTTTGAAAAATCTCACGTGAGATTGGGGGATGCGGGAGGGGGTTGAATAATATCTCACGACATCTCACCAGGGGGGGAGGGAGGGACAGAAAATTTAAAAAAACACCTCACGTAATTTATGGACGCCCCCTAATTTATTGCGTGTCCACACATAATAATTTAGTATAGATCTTTAGTTCATACAATTCTACTTAATTACTTAAGCATTTTACTAAATTTTATTATTATTTTATTACTATAATGTTTCCGATTTTACTTCGGAACCCTAAAAAGAGGGCCACAATCATCAGCTTTACATTTAAAAAAGCATGATTTATAGTACTGCAGTTACAGACCACACAACAGACCACAGTATCATGTAAATTATTCCATTGACATAGACTATCTCATTGAAGTAGACAACATTTGGTCTCCAGCCTCGAACAATGTAACAAATAAAGGTACCTATAGGTTTGCATGATGTTCCACTTCACTAAATATGCACTTTTATGTTTTTTTAATACCCACATTATTTAAAGAATTAGTGCATGCTCAAACCATTGCATATTATCATAAATATATATATATATCATGTAAATTACTTGTTTTATGTTATTTGAGGGCATATTGAGAACCAGTGATACTTTCTATCTTTCTTCTCTCTTCTTTCATGGTTGGCATGCAATGCCTGTGGTGTGTGATAGTCTGTGGTATCATTGTGTACGTGTATACATTGTACATATATGAATCAATGTGAATGTGGAAGGAATGTGCCCAAACGTACATAATTATTACCTACTTCTATAACGACATTAAAAAAATGTTATTAGTGCTCTAATAAAAAGGCGTAAAAGGCAACTAAATTCGGCCCGCTGGTGGTAGGGCCCCTCGAGGGATTATATTGTTAATATTGACTTTAATTTTTAATTGTTAATTAATACCATTTTTACTATTATTATTTCTCCATGGGATTCGCCTGGACAGCTACCACCCTTGAGCATGAGTCAGCCGCCAAACGACTCGTGTTCCGGCTGGGGGCTTGAGAGCCAGTTCTTTCTTTCTTTTTCTTCTCTCTTTCTTGGCCGGCAACGCATCAATGATGCCTTTGGTGTTGCTGATGTCCATGGGCGACGATAGCCACTTACCATCAGGTGGATTGTCAGCTCGTTTGCCGGCTATTTCCATAAAAAAAAACTTGTTACTAAAGCCTAGTTTAAGGCTGTTTGTGAGAGCAAGTGGAATGATTTATATTTACTTCAAATAAATCTTGTTTGACCCATGACACTCTTTCCAGGGTCATGCAGTCCCCAGCAAATAATAATCAACCTAAAACATGGGTCGTACCCGGCCGTCAACCCTGATGGCTACGACTTCCCAAAGAACTTCATAGAAACAGCGAAAAGGGAAGAGATTCGTAATATTAAATTGATGTCTGATGGAAGAAACAGGACATTTTCATTGGCGAATCCCAGGCCTGGCAAGTGGTATGCGCTTTTTTATATAGAATGGGAAGACCCGAGAACCCAGAAGGTTGAACAGCAAGGTGGGTACTTTAATTTTTAACTTTTGCATCGGTAGTTTAAAAGATGATGTTGCCATTTACATATAACTGCGTTGGATATTTATGATTAAAAAAAATAATTACACATGAATGGTGTATTTATTAGTGCACATACGTGGAAGGCTCTATTTAGAGATAGATAAAAAAAAGTTTATAACTTTTAACATAACCGATAGATCTAAATCCTTCAAACAAAGCTTCTAAAATTATCAAAATGGATAGATTTTCCCCACAATTTTATTTAGTTGTATAGAATGCGTATCGATTGAACAATCATCCGATCATTTTCGATCATACTTCATAATAACGTATTAGAGGAGACACCTGTGTCTTCCAACTCTATTCTTAGCGATGTCGCCTCATTAATAAGACTGCAACCACTGTTATTTTATACTTTACAAATCCTTGATTCGACCGCAAGATTGGCCTCCCACCACAACTTCCTCTGCAGTTTATTAACTTAACAATGACCTAAGATGCATCATTCTTGCAATCAGGATACGCCTACGTAATGATTTGATGAAAATTAGTTTTGAAGCGTAGCTTATTGAGTTCGTGATAGATTCTTTCATGTATAAGACATTATTGTATTGTTTTTAGGGATCAAATGTTTTACGATAGTACGCAAAAATAGATTATAATTGTGTCAGTTTCAGAAATGTAACTACCCTACTAAACAATCAAAGAAAGTCTACCCTGTGTACCACAGAGAAAATAGTTCACTCTTTCCACAGAGTTTTACGTACTTCAAAATCTAAAATCGTTTGTTTGGAACGCTTTGAAACGTACATTTTCAGTGTTATTTGTTTCAACCCACAAAATGCATATAGGCACAGATTAAATAATCTACAGTGATGTCAGGAAGCTGCGACAATCAAACTAACGCGCGAACGAGGCCGAATGTCGAATGGAGGCCTTGATTGTGCATTTGTACCGATGCTGTTATGAGGCCCTGATGTATTGTAGTAATCGTAACTTGCATCGTATTAAAATCAGAGGCAATTTGTGGCATTTCAATGATGTGTAGTACCTACCTACAAAAAACATTCCTTTCTTTCTCACTCTCGTCTTATTGTAACCCCCGACGAAAAAAGAGCGGTGTTATAAGTTTGACGTGTCTGTGTATCTGTGTCTGTGTATTTGTGAATCTGTATGTTTGTCTGTGGCATTGTAGCTCCCGAACGGATGAACCGATTTTGATCTAGTTTTTTTTTTGTATGAAAGGTGATTTAAACGAGTTTTCTTAGCTATGTTTAGTGTAAATCAAACTGTCGGGTTTTTTTTTTAATTTTATCATCTTATAGATTAATAATCTTAGAGATTATGGCCTAGGTGTTGCTGGCTATTGATGTTCTTGGGCTGGCCATTCATCTTCAGGTGGGATGCCGGTGACGCTTTGGCTGAAGTTACGTCCCAGATAATTTATTATTTCGCCCTTTTTAACCGACTTCAAAAAAGGACTTCAAAAAACATTTATTTTGTCAACTCTAATTTATATAATGGATATTTCGGATGAACTAGATTTTGACGATAGTTTTTTTACATGTTCATCGGTGGAGAGCAGTTTTCTCAGTGCTGATAGCGATTCATCTGACAACATTACACTGCATGATCGACTCTCGTCCCTCCGTACCGCTCATCCTAACGTCTTGAATATTGCTCACATAAATGTCCAAAGTGTTCCTCGACACTTCTCCGATCTTCTAGCATCCTTTAGCGGCAACTCTGTCGATGCACTTCTCATCTCAGAGACTTTTCTCAAACCTTCTCTTCCCTCCGCCCAGTACGCATTGCCTGGTTTTATTCTTGTGCGTAATGATCGAACCGGCAAAGGGTGTGGCGGGGTTGCCATTTATTTACGTGACGATTTTCCATTTAAGGTTGTCCGTGCGTCCCCCTCAGAGTACTCCGAATCTGCAGAGTATCTGTTTCTCGAGGTAACTGTAAATAATTCTAAAATATTGCTTGCAGTTTTCTACAGTCCCAATCTAACTATCGACTATTTCAACAACTTTGATCAGGTACTTAGCGATCTGTGCCCACTATATCAGCATGTCATTATAATGGGTGATTTTAACACGTGCTTGATCAAAAATGATTCCCGTGCCTGTAGACTTACATCTATGTTGGATTCTTTTAATCTTCAACTTCTACCCCTCTCTGCAACCCACCATTTTCCTAACTGCCACCCTTCCCTTCTTGACCTCATGATCGTTTCATCCCCGGGTAACGTTGTTTCCCATGGTCAAATTACTGCCTCTTTCTCGTATCATGATCTGGTCCACCTCTCATACCGCATTCGAAACCCTAAACATAAATCAAAATATCTCCTTCTTCGTAGCTTTAGACGCATTGACCTGGACGCATTACGGGAAGACGCACGTGCCCTGGACTGGTCACAAGTGTCTGACACTTCCAACATTGATGACATGGTACGGGGCTTCACTAAAACTGTTCTCGAGCTTTACGATCGACATGCTCCACTTCGTCGTATCAAGATGAAGCACAGCCCCACGCCATGGCTCACGGATCGTATTAGACATGCAATGGGCCTCCGCGATAAAGCTAAACGGAGATACAAACGTTTACCATCCGAAAATAACCTACTGCGCTTTAAAGAGTTACGCAATCTATGCAATCGTCTGTGTAGAGAAGCAAAAAAACGCTACTTCCATGATTCTCTTATTAACCGCAGCCCCACTGATGTTTGGAGGTTCCTAAAATCAGTAGGCATTGGTAGGTCTCGATCGTCTGCGGGTTGTGGTATTGATTTAAGCGATTATAATAAGTATTTCTCTCAGTGTCCCGCTAACTTTGATCCTTGTCTCAAGTCTCGTACTCTGCGGACATTATCGGATCTATCAAGGCCAACCTATCCTTCGTTTAACTTCACTCCTGTTACTGAGGAAAGTGTGAAGAAATCTATTCTCTCGATCTCTTCTGCTTCAACTGGTTCTGACAATCTATGCTCAAGAATGATAGTTTTAATCCTACCTTTTGTCCTTCCTATTCTCACGCTTATTTTCAACACTTCATTAACTACCTGTTCCTTTCCGTCAGCTTGGAAACAAGCGCATGTGGTCCCTATTCCTAAAGTGTCCTCCCCTTCTTTGCCATCACACTTCCGACCCATCTCCATTTTACCTTTCCTCTCTAAAGTTCTTGAGCATATTGTCCACTATCAACTGTCTTCATTTCTAACTGCCAATTCCATCCTTAGCCCCTTTCAATCTGGCTTCCGTCCTGGCCACAGTACTGTCACGGCTCTCATCAAAGTTACTGATGACATACGGTGGGCTATGGAAAATAGGCAATTAACGTTATTAGTGCTGCTTGATTTTAGTAACGCTTTTCTATCAGTCGACTTCAACATTCTCTTAGGCATCCTCCAATCCATTAATGTCTCTCCTTCCGCTATTTCTTGGTTTGATTCTTATCTTCGAGGCCGCTCGCAGCGCGTCAAAGTTGACGATTCTTTCTCTGACGCATGCAATCTTAATGCTGGCGTGCCTCAGGGTAGCGTGCTTTCTCCTTTACTTTTTTCTATTTTTATAAACTCGGTCACTTCTATAATTAATTCTAACTTCCACCTCTATGCAGACGATTTGCAGATTTATCATCATTTCTCTCCTGAACATGCCAGTATTGGCATTGACATGGTTAATAGCGACTTAAATCGCATCAGTGACTGGGCAAAATCGTATGGTCTCGTGATTAACCCTTCCAAATCGCAAGCTATCATTGTTGGTAGTAAATACGCCCAAAGTAGGATCAATTCGTTACCTCCAGTTGCTTTAGACGGTATTCCGATACCTTATACTGATACCGTGAAAGACTTAGGAGTGACTATTGATTCCAATCTTTCGTGGCGTGCCCATGTCAGTGAGACTAGCCGAAAGGTGCATTATTCTTTTCACACACTGAAATGCCTTCAAGGATTCTTGCCCTTTCAAACTAAAGTATCTCTTGCTCAATCCCTAATTCGACCTATCCTGGATTACGCTGACGCCTGCTACTTGGATGCTACTGAGGAGCTCCTCAATAAACTTGAGCGGTTGCAAAATTTATGTATTCGTTTCGTGTTCGGAATCAGTAAATATGATCATGTATCTCAACTTCGCAAGGAACTCAAGTGGCTCCCAATCCGTTCTCGCAGAAACACTAGGATATTATGTCTGCTTTTTAACATCCTTCACTCTCCATCATCCCCAATTTATCTACGCGAGAGGTTTTCATACGCTCGTCCTTCCTTTGCCCCTTGCCGAACCCATTTGAAAACCCTCCTTAAATTCCCTCAACACAATAGCTCCTATTATTCCCACTCCTTCTCCGTACATGCAGTCAGACTTTGGAACTCGCTCCCACCTAGTATCCGAGACTTGAAAACGATAGCTTCGTTCAAGAGAAAAGTTCAAGACTACTACTTATCATTAGTTTAATTTCATTATTATCATCGTTATTCGTAATTTTATATTTCGTACGTAATTTATAAAGTATGTATTTTTATGTATATATCCATGTATTTATTGTACATATACATTTATATACGTGTATATATATATATATAAATATATATCTATTATATTTATAAATTATATATGTACTTTGTATTATGTATTTATGTAGAAATAAGTAGGTATGTATAATCTATTAATTGCTTATGAACACGCCCTGTCTACCTTTCTGTCACCTCTCCAGTCGCAGGTCTGCTGGAAGAAATTTCATTAGAGATAAGCAGTACCTTTGTACATTGTATTCCTTCTGTAACTATCCTGTGAACTCTTGTGTGTACATAAATGATAAATAAATAAATAAATAAATAAAAAAAGGAGGAGGTATTCAATTCCACTGTATTTTTTTATATTTGTTAGGTACCTCAGAACTTTCGACTGGGTGAACCGATTTTGATGATTTTTTAATTGAAAGCTGGTGCTTATCATCTGGTCCCACTTTGAGTGAGATCTGACGTGTAGTTTTTGAGTTATTTTGAAGTCGGTTATTTTTCGTCAAGAATTATAAATTAATTCCTAAAAAATATATTATGATTCTTTTAAAACTTTCCGAAACTAAACATTGTACGCGTTTCCATTATCTTCTATTATTCTACTCAATAAGTTCAAAATGGTTGAAATTAGACATACTGCTCTTAAAAATACGTGCGATAGCTCATTCTGTTCGGAATGACGTCTAGAAAAATGTTTCGGAAGCGTTTACCAGCACGTAAAAAATTGCAAAAGTTATTGACAAAATAAAGTTGAAAAAAAAAAAGTATTTTGTTTTTGGTAATCACTCCGAAACTATTAATATTTAAGAAATTTTAAAACAAGATTCTTAAAGAAGAGGAAATTTCCAAACAATGACTCGCGACTCTCGGAACTCTATCTCCATTATTTATAACTTTAATTTAACGCTGAAAATGGGTCTCCACGCGGCATTTTTAGGTTGCGCGTGCGGCGTCAAAACCGAGTTCGTCACACTCAATAATTTTTTAAGGTATTAATTATTAATTAAAAAAAATAAAAAAAATATGGTGTATTCGAAACACTTCAAAGAATTTGCTCCCGTAGGAAATTTTGCTTAAAGTTAATTTTTCAACAAGTTAGACGATTGTTAATTAACTAAATTTTCTCGAACTTCCATTTTCATTGTACATTAAAAAAAATGTTTAAGTAATTGTCCTATAAATTTTTCGCTTCGTGGAGCCCTTCTTATATACATGCTTAACGAGATCACGTCATAAAAGTTTAAAAAGTTTTAATACTTTGTGTATAATAATTTTATAAGTTGAACAAACAATTTTTTCGTTTTTTTATCGAATCGAAATTTAAAAATTGAAAAAAGTTTTTATCTGTACTTTGTTATACATCGTTGTTTTTTTATTTTTAGGAGTTTCAGAAAAAATATATAAAAAAGTTGAGAATTTGTTTATAACAAATTGTTAAGTTAAAAAACAATGAAATTGTTGATAAAAAAATTATTTTTTTATATTTCTATTAAAGACGGTCAATTATAATTTTTAAGAAAAAAAAAATTCTTGACTAATTATTCAAACAATAGAAATATTAAAAAACGATTATAAACAATTAAATATCATTATTAAGAAAAAATTTTTTTTTTCAAAAATCATAATATTTTATAAAGAATAAGGTATTAAGAAAGTTTTTCTTGAAATCATTGAAATAGTCTATTTGTTAATAAAAAAATTATAAAAAAATGAGGGATTTTTTTTTTTTTTCAAGTCAGTAAATGTCTTTTATGAATGCCAAAACGATTGTGTAATAATAAATTGGGAAAAAAATATTTTCAATAATGTTATTTGGATTTTTCATTTTTTGTTCAACTTATAAAATTATTATACACAAAGTATTAAAACTTTTTAAACTTTTATGACGTGATCTCGTTAAACATGTATATAAGAAGGGCTCCACGAAACGAAAAATTTATAGGACAATTACTTAAACATTTTTTTAAATGTACAATGAAAATGGAGGTTCGAGAAAATTTAGTTAATTAACAATCGTCTAACTTGTTGAAAAATTAACTTTAAGCAAAATTTCCAACGGGAGCAAATTCTCTAAAGTGTTTGGAATACACCATATTTTTTTTATTTTTTTTAATTAATAATTAATACCTTAAAAAATTATTGAGTGTGACGAACTCGGTTTTGACGTCGCACGCGCAACTTAAAAATGCCGCGTGGAGACCCATTTTCAGCGTTAAATTAAAGTTATAAATAATGGAGATAGAGTTTCGAGAGTCGCGAGTCATTGTTTGGAAATTTCCTCTTCTTTAAGAATCTTGTTTTAAAATTTCTTAAATATTAATAGTTTCGGAGTGATTACCAAAAACAAAATACTTTTTTTTTTCAACTTTATTTTGTCAATAACTTTTGCAATTTTTTACGTGCTGGTAAACGCTTCCGAAACATTTTTCTAGACATCATTCCGAACAGAATGAGCTATCGCACGTATTTTTAAGAGCAGTATGTCTAATTTCAACCATTTTGAACTTATTGAGTAGACTATATCTATATCTGAAAAAAAATAAAATGACTCAATCAATGATGTTATCATGGTTACAATCCATGACTGAGTAATTGGGAAATCCATTATAATATGGGTTGGGCGACGATGTGGCAATTAGCTTAGCAGCTAACATTAACAAAATATCCCCTAAAACATATTACTACTATAACAACGGCTAGAGATCACATTCGCGTGATACAGTGTCGCCATGAGGGTAAAACAAATGATAGCTTACGTCAATTGCTATGAAAATGAAAGTGATCTCATCCTGTGGGAGTACACACCTTACTCTAGTATGAGTAATGGAAATAAAAACGAAATTTAATTTCATACATGTGATTAAATATCACTGCCACAATTTTTAAGCTTTTCGGTCTTTAAATCAGTGCCAAAAACTTTAATGCGAAAAAGAGAAGGTAGTGGAGCAAACAATTTTACTTTCAAAAGAAAACGGATCTAAAGTCTGAACTGCATTAAAAAATCAGCTCTGTAATTCATCGCATCGGGCGAGTTGCCAAGGGTCATGTCTCACCTAACGATAACTTAATTACACCTCACGACACGACTAATTTAATTAAGATATAGGTCACAAGTCCTGAACTATTCCCGATAGGAACCTATAGTCATTGTGATCGATCAAAAATATGAAATGTTTCTATGCCATCTGAGACAGAGTCAGTATCCTACTGGAACCAGAGTTGAAAGTTTAGTTGTTTACCTACTTATCTTTTACTTATGCCACTGGGCACTGACGAACTCATACTCCGATAATGCTCCGTTTCGGACTGAAACAGATGTTTGTGATTGTAAGTGCAGTTTTTTTTGTGGGAAGGAACCACGCATGTCTTAAGGTCGAAAGGTATGTAGGTATCAACATACATAGAAGTTTAAACACGCACAAAAATTGTGAAAGTTAGAGGTTTCTGCAGAATTGAAACTCAGGCTAAATGTCAAAAGATATTCGTATAGGCAAATACTACTCTCGGTATTTCTTTCTCTACGTGAACGCATTCGAAATTATGAAATCCATAGACGAACGAGGGTAACCGACAGCTCAGCGAATAAACCCGCTGAAATGGCAATGAGCTGGTCACATAGTTCGAAGGACCGATAATCGTTGGGGAAGAAAGGTCCAAATGAGATCTGCGTCTCGTAAAAAGTAGTATAGGATGCTCTCTGAGCTTCGACCAGTTGGATGACCTGAAGCAGACAGCGGGCATCCGCTGGATTTTGAAAGCTCAGGCAGGACCGGTTAGAGTGGAGCAAATTAAGGGAGGCATATGTGCAGCTGTGAACATGTTACTAACATCGTAGAGACATCGTAGTCTATAAAGGAGTCAGTTTTAGTGTTTATACCGCCGTGTTCAATGCAAAGTATCACTCAATAAATTGCTGCCGCGGCAATTCGGTTCTAGTGCTAGTTAGTGCAACACCAGTCCGGGCTTTGTTTGTTTACTTGAAGTAAATGAAGTGGTTATAAAAATATCTTCAATGTCGTTCAGAATGTGGATTTTGGTTTGAGTTGAGTATATCTGTACCTATTATGAAAGGCTAAGGGGAAATGTGAAAAATTAATGTTTTTGGGGTATTGATATCGTTTTTTTGCAGTATTTACCAGTTTGTACCTAAGTGTTCGTGGATTGTGTACCGAATAAGCTACTGAGTAATTTAAAAAATACGGCTAACGCAGTTGCCTACCGAGACCCGACTCCCGACAGCATGTATTATTGGTATTATTGATGGCTTTTGATAATAATATCCTATATTATGTACGAACGAATACTAATCAAAGATCAGGTCAATTCATTCTTTAGACTGAAAGTATTTTTGTAAGTTGTAAATCTTTAAACGCTCCTATATAACACATCCTTATTCTTCAGAATAGAAAGGATGCCAGGATGCGGCGATGATACTCTGAATACAAATGAAAATATTAAATTCAAAATTTCTCCTTTCAGGTTTGGTTGCAGACTGTCTGACATTACTCTATTCAGATCTTCAAGTGAAATTTGAACGGAATATAACTTATACGGATTGCTACAGTGGGATCACAGTAGATTACTCGAAACTACCAGTACTCTTTGAATGTATGACTCACGATAGCGTGGATCCTATAAGTTTGAACATAACCATAACAAATACACCAACAGTGAATAACACTGAAGTACTTGTCACCGTCGAATCCTTGTCTTTACCAAGCGAAGAAAACTATCTAGTCTCGTGTGCCTTCGATTCAAGCGTCGGTAACTCAAAACTTATCACCTTTCACCCAAATCCAGCTTCGTGGCACTACGTCAAGATCGACTATGTAAAGGGCAACGTTTCTATGATAGCCGATTGTGAATCTTATTATTTCCGGTCAGAGGTAGAGGAAATCAGCAATCACACGACTTTGGACCTTATGCGAGATGATAAAGGTCGATTTTTTACTTTCGACTACGGTCTGCCCACGACAGACTTGGAAGACGCGACTAGTTTAGTAAATTTGACGTCCAATGAAGTAAAAACCTTGAGATTCAAGGTCCACCAGTTTCTAGACATCGGCGGTAATTTGGCGATCGAGGCTAGCTTTTTGTTGGGTCTGAAGTACTATATGGGATATAAACGTGAGGTTCAGAATGGAATGCTGGCGTTTACACAAGACAGTCAGTACTTGAGAGCCGTGATTTGTTTGAGTATCGGTCACGCGAGCATACCTCTTGAGACTGGCCACTGCTGGTTTAACGATCAGGTGAAGCCTGCACTCTTCGTGTTGAACAGTACAGATTCTGACACGATTGACGATAAGGTGATTATCCCGTATCCGGAGAGCGGGACGTGGTATTTGTCGTTTCGATTGTTCTGTGATCAAGTTGTTTGTCCTTGCCCCACTTCTGACAACGGGACCAAATATTACGTAAGTTCGAATACAGCAAAATCTGGGACTGAGGTGGCGCCTAAGTTTTCAAATACTACCAAAGAGGGCGAGACTAATTGCAAAGCGATCCTAGTCTTGTCAATATCTTCTACTTCTTGCGTAGGTGGAAAATGTAGCAATCACGGAAACTGTGCACTGAACACATTTGGAGGACTTGTTATGTCATTCTGCTTGTGCTCCGCAGGATACGGAGGTAAATATTGAATATAATTTCGTAGCTAATAATATTTTGTCATAAGATACTTAAGATAGAGCTATTTAATCAAACCGGGCCTTTATGAACGCATCATCAAACTGATCTTCGACTTCTCGTTTTGTCGTCATCTGCATTCTTTTAATAATCCTTTAGTTATTTTAATTTTAATATGAATACAAGGATTCACTTTCAAAGTACTACATTTTGTGACCTGGTTTTTACAATTTCAAGAACAGGTTATCAATAATCCATTAATCAATAATAAAATATGATACTGCAAGGTTTTAAAAAATTGGTTCAAGATATTATCCTGGAGAATATATCTGCAACGTCCTTATAAAATTTTTCTATTATTTCAGGTTGGGATTGTTCAGACGATTCAAGAATGGACAGCCGTGTCTACATGCTGGTCTCTATTCTTCTCCTGACGCTCAGCAATCTCTTATTCTTCTTCTCCATCTATGTAGCCACCATCAGGTTGTATTACACCGAAGCTATGATGTATGCCTTCACCATGGTCTTCTCTACTTTCTACCATGCATGCGACGCGCCTGCTCAAGTCGCCTACTGCGTCACTAGAGGTAACATCCTCCAGTTTGGAGACTTCTATTGCGGACTCATGTCATTTTGGGTCACCCTTCTCGCTATGAGCATCGTGACCGATAAATTGAGATCCTTCTTCCAACTTATTGGCGCGATCATCATAGCTTTGCTGACTACTTGGAACATGCATTCTTTCGTAGCGTTCTTACTCCCAGTTGCGGTCGGTGCGGCCATTCTGTTAGCGTCCTGGTACAAGGATTATAGGAAGCAGCGATGCATGCGGTATCCAAGATCGTACTACACAAGATACTTTCCTTTAGGCATAGCGCTGGTGTCCGTAGGTTTGATTTGCTATGCCTTCTTGCAAACGGAACAGAACTATAAGATAGTTCATTCGTTGTGGCATATGATTATTGCATTAAGCGTCGTGTTTTTACTGCCCGACGTTAAGAGAAACAATATTAATCCGTTCCTACCGAGTCCAGAATCCTGTAGAATACCATTTTGTAAAGTTTTCCACAGATCTCAAACGCCTATTGCTACTGATTGATATTTTTTACACATCATTAAAGGCCAGGGCGGAATTTGTTATTTTGAATAAGGATATCTTTTTCATAAATCAAAAGAAAGAACAAAGAAATTAATGATGATAATTGATTAAGGAATAATTAATATTAAAGCAAATATATCTGTCTCTGAAAAGTAGATACCGGTATTTTTCGTAATTACATAAAATAATATTAAAATATTGTTCAGGTATTTAATTGCTCTCTGTACGTTAGATTTATTATACTTGGTTGTTTGTAGGAAATTAAAATCGCACCAATTTCACAGTATGTAAATATTTTCAGTACTTTTTAACTTACATACATTCATCAATCTCTTTCCACCATAGTCTTCAGAGTAAAATCTTTAAAACAAAGTTTTTTTTAATTCATAAAACAAGCCGGTCCTGGGGCATGTAAAGGTGCAATACTGGGCATAGATAGGTATTATATTGGCGAGTGGCAATATTAATTAATTGGATGTCTGAGTGATTAGAAAAAATTTAATCGATACTTATAATAGACTGTAAACCTCCCATACTTTGCTTCGGTATTCATATAGATTCCAAACTTTTTTTTATTAAAATATAGCCCATGTTACTCAGACACCATAGAGTATCCTATTAGCGAAAGAATTTTTGAATAGGTTTGGGAGCTACGATGCCACAGACAGTCATACAGATCCACAGATACACAGACACGTCAAACTTATAACACCGCTCTTTTCGTCGGGGGTTTAAAAGATCAATCATGATCCATGTGTGTCAATTATTAGTTACATAGTTCATGATACAGTTATCAATACATTTTATCACTCTGCTATCCATTAATTTGTATGCCACTTGTCAATCAGATTTATTAATAATTTTATAGTATGTAAGAATAAGTGTTTCGTCGTTTATTACATCTCCTAGTCATTTAAAAATATTTATTAAAGTGCAACTCTGGGATTACATTAACTAAACAATACATAAATAAACATTAACAGAACCTAATTGGTTACTGTTAAATATTTTGTAAAAGTACTATAGATTTGAATACGAGTGTATTGATTTAATTGAACAGTTATAAGATTATGTTCTTATTTATAAAAACCAACAATTTCATTTTAAAAGTATAGCTTGTGCATACCACATGACTGCAAATGGAGGTATTATAGCCTAGGGTGGTAAAGCGCACTAACTTAGCTCTTACCGAAAGAAATTACTATGTTTTCTTAAATAATCATGCATAATTTCTGTAAATTCGGAGTTGTAGAGTGAACAAGTAATAAAAAATAAACGAATTATTTATCACATGACAATAGTTTGTAAGTAAAATTTTGTCAAAAATGGTTGAAAAGACTGTTTCTACGAAATAATATGCACAAATTTATATAATATTAGGCCTAAGGGCAATAAATTAGTGTGGACGTACCCTTACGTGTTAGAAATTTATAATTAAAAAATACGACACCTTATTACAATCTAATATATCAAGGGCCAATTGTTATTAGTTTGCAAAAACTTACCAGAAAATTTAATTTGCTAACGAAATTATTACTACACATAGGTAAATTTAAACACAGCCTTTTTTGCGATCTAGAATTTTGTTATCTATTCTTTATCAGGCCCACAAATCAAATATTATGTTACTTTAAAATCTTTTATTTATCGCCTGTGGTCCTCATTTTTGATCTCAGTGAAATGGTCAGATAAAAACATAAACAGACTTTATTAAATTATTATAATTATTAATCATAATAAATAGGTAACACAGGTGTCATCTCCCACTTCTTCACTGGTGATGAATTAGGAATGAATTGTTCCCAATTGACCCCCAGTAGTCAGATGAGAAAATTTTCGTCTCAACTGACCACCGGTGTTGAGATTTGGTGGTGAGACGGTCCGGAGGGATCACAACAGGTATTTTAAGACAGATATTATGTCCACTAGACAGACCCTAGATATTAAAAAGGAAGTCTAGTAAGTGAGAAGTCTTTATTTACCAAAACAATTAAATAAAAAGGTAAAAATATTTACCTACCTAATTACTTAGGAAGTAAGTTTATTTATACGGTTTGGCTTTCCTATATTACTTTATATTACGAAGGATAATGAGGGATGCTCATTGACTCAAGTATAGGGAAATTAAAAATATAGTTTTAAAAACTCTCTTTACTTTCCCTCTTTCGGTAATAATTATAGAAGTGAAAACATTAGTTTTAGTTTTGATAATAATTAAATTAAACATCATCATAAGTATCAAATGAACATGAGTTTCTGCACACAGCGTATTTTTCAGCGCCGAAAACGCGGTCGCACGAGGAAACGCTTCGTCCGCCTCGTCATTAATTTGCAGTGCGGAAAACGCGCAGATTACGCGCGTTTTCGTCGGATGCGCTTCAAAAACGCGCCGTGTGCAAAGGCTCTAATGGTTTAGGTAGGTACAGAATGTCCAATTCGCAAAATGTCCAATCAGTCCAAGGACCGACAACGCCCAACCATATTGAAGTATCATTCAATCATTATTCATTCATTATCAGAGGGAGTTACCCTGTGCACTATAGGTATTTGTTGCTAGTGATATATCTCACTCTTGTTCACATTCCTTTTGTTTTGAGATTATTGCCAATGTTAGCGTGTTGGGGTACCATAATCTGTAGTTATGTAAATCGGATTGTCCAGACATTGTCTAGTCAATTAACTGAGATGGAACATATGTGTCGCTGGACATAACAACTTTTAGACAAAAATCGCAGTTTTTTGACGCAATTTAAGAGAACTTGGTAGTATTCATTTTAACGTGTTTTTTCCACAGGGGTAAGTAGGTACTTCAGGAGGGTTATATTGTATAACTATATGGTGAGTTAGCGTACAACACAGTAATTCTGTAATCTTACATATAAAACATGCATCTAATTCCGGGATGAGATTATATATTGAACTATTTAATCTGTACAATCCTAATGGTAATTATGTTCATATGTTGGCTGTTACGCTAGGAGGAAGTTGTGTAATGACTATGTATGTTAAGTTGTAATCTATTTGTAAGCTTTGTTACTCTTCGTGCTCTGGGAGACACGCTAACACGGTCCCATTTGTTAGTGTATTCAATGTTACATTGAAGCATCATGAAAATATTTTCTTATATTTGTTATTTCGCATTTTAACACGGTGCTTTGAATTAGAAACTTCACTGCCATTTGCATCTATTGCTCGTATATAAATATTTACATTACATTTTTATAAGAGTTATTATGTATATTGGTGTTAACATAAGATGTATAGAATGAATAAGTGTCCCCAATTTTATGTACCTAAACATTTGTGTGAACTTCCAACTATGTTTTCCATAGGTACCTACTTGTTATTCTTTAATTTTATGCTTTGAAGAATTCCAGTTATATGGGACATTGCAATATTATTCAATTGTATCCTAATACTCGTGTAAATATTACAAAAAGAGAAAATAGTAATAAAAAAGAAAACTAATACTCATTTTTTAAATTTGTAAATTACTACTATCCGTGCCTTATCCAGGACTTAAGAATTAAAATAGTAATGTGCCATTATTCATAATAATATACGTAGTGTGTAAGGTATAATTTTAATGTATAAAAAATATTTTCTACAAAATTGTAATAAAACGCTCAGAGGGTGTGGTCTTAAGGGATGAAGGCTTACCATGTGGTGGAATATTCCTTTTAAACAAAAACTCGATTTTCAATCGTTTGGAAATATATTTGACTTATCAACAAATCGAATGTATTGCAACTCTGTCTTAACATCTTAAAAAGTTTTAACATGTCGCCTAGTTGCAGTGTGTAACCTAGGGCCTCTTAAAGGTGACCAGCTAAGGCCTGACAACCTCTAAGGCCACCGCTGCAGCTAACTTTTAAATACATTAAACCGTTCATATTAAGTTTTGTAAGTAGGACTCCTGCATAACTAATCCTTACAAATTGTGACTTAATTTTCGGTACCAAATTATTTTCCATAAAAGTAGATCAGGCCGACCGCTTAAAGAATTTTGTGAAACCCGATTTATAAGTCTCTATGTATTTTGCTGACTAATTCTAGATCAATTCTCCTTTCCATCCAATTTGGATTTATGAAAGGCTATTTTAATAAATATACATAGCTAAATTATTATTATTATTGTGACATATATCTCTATATGCTTAAGTATATTTTATGTACTCGTTAATTATTGTTGTTTTAGATTTTTTGACAATATTTCCATATTTAGATCTCATTGTGTTAGTAGGTATATAAATAAATAATTTGTCCGTGGTCTAAGGAATTTAATATGAGAGTTGTTGTGGATGTCCTTAAGGACATACACTTAGGTGTATACCTGTCTTGTAGAATCACGTTTAATATTATTGGACCAACACGAGGATAATGTGGGCTCTTGAGTGTTTTCATGAGAAATTTTATTATTGTGGTAGACTTAGTTCACTGTGAAGTGTGGCAAATACTTCATTACTATTTTGCTGTTTAACTGAAAATTTTAAAATTCATATGTTCACTTCTCGTGTGGGTAATTTGTAAAAATAGATCAGCATTTGTATTGGGAAATTAGGAAATATTTTCTTTATGAAAAATGTATTAGAATTTGTTTCATCATTGTATACTGTAATTACAGCATTCACTATACCTACTGTACAAAATCTGTTACAAAAATCAGCATTTAATATTACATTTTGGTCACTCGTAAAAATAATCTAAATCTACCTTTTGTTGACCAGTTAAATAAGTTGTTATGTTAGATATTATCATGTTTAATTATCACTATAAAAAGTTTTTTTTATAAAAGTACATACCATTGAAATAAAAATGTATAAAGATTTATTTATAAGTATGTGTTTATCTTGAAAGAAATCTATGTAAATAGAAAATTTAAATAAATCACAAACCTCTGCATGGAACTTTCATTACTTTATTCATGATTTGTAAATTAA
Organism: Thymelicus sylvestris; assembly: GCA_911387775.1. Lineage (NCBI taxonomy): Eukaryota > Metazoa > Arthropoda > Insecta > Lepidoptera > Hesperiidae > Thymelicus > Thymelicus sylvestris. The sequence continues at coordinate 3,330,520 of OU426905.1, forward strand.
ATCATCGATGATTTTAGTTAATTCTTCAGGACAATTTTATTATAAATGTATAATCTATTATAGTGGTATTTTCTTCTTCATAGCACTCCAAAGAGTAATTTTAATTGGCCAGTGTGCGTACTGCGTTTTATTGCCCTGTGCCATTCAAAGCATTATTTGGATGCCTATTAAATTAAATAGCAGGATAATAGGATGCTTTAATAAAGCATTTTTAGTTTTATTGTGACAAGTGATATAAATTAATTATGACCTTCCAATACATCGGACTCGTCTAGGTATAAGAAAAACGTTCTATCGAATTTGCTATTTTTTTTTCGTTTAAATCTGTTGTTATTTTCTGAAGACACGTAGGATTGTATCCAATAACAAAATAGTTGTTTAAAGGACGGAAAAGTTAAGAACAAAAGTACCTAATGTTATTTTTCAAATATTTTATTCATTTTATTAATAGTCTGTTTGAAGTTTGCGTTTTGCAAGCACATAGGAATTGTGTTACATTTGCATAATATATTTACAATAACTGTTTGTAACCAGATTAATAAACGAAATTTTATGGATAAATATGTCTGTCATTATTGATTTCTCCTCCATCATAAATGGAATCTAAGCATAAAGAACTTGTTAATTAAAGTGCAAATAAATTAGTTTTGGATGATAAGAATATTTGGAAGCCCAAATAAATTATCCTTATAAGAGTCATACCTACCTTAACCAAATAAATTTTTTTACGTCATGATTACATGAAATATTTTTATCATGTCATCAATAAACAAAACACTTGTAACAAAATAGTTATAGAATAAGTTAACATCACAAACAAAATACTCGTAGTTAGTGTATCACCTTTGAATCTAATGTCTTTTGTCATATTCTCTTTTATAAAAATTATTTACAAAGCTATTCATTGTCGAAAAGCCGACAAGTTATTAAACAGTTTTTTTAAATTACAATGAATAGTATTGTTATTTCTAAAACATTATAATTAGTGCTACCCATATTTCCCTTAATTCATACTGGCAGGCATCCATATTTTGTGCGAGCGTAGATGGAGTAGTAATAGTAACTTTGTAACTATTTAAATTATTGCAATCATGATTGTCTGACAAGTTTAATATAAAATTATAATTCTTTGAACCTGTATGCAGTAGTACAGTAAATGGTTTAAATGTATACTGATAAATACCTAATTATCAATCAGTCACATATTAATGAGAAATGTGTAAGTTAGGACAAGCAAAATGTTTTTTTTTTTTCTAAAAGTAAAATCGCAAGGTTTAAATGAAAACACTTGATTCTCATTTGATTTTGGAAAAACAAATGTGTTAATAAGTAGAACAGAGCAGTACAAGATATAACATCTAATGGGAATCAAATGACTCGACAAATGTCATCTATAGTAACTTAGCAAAGTAAATTGTATTATTTTTTACCTAGCTGGCCAGTATTTGAAATTAAGCATTACATGATTTAAAGTATTTCAGTTGAAATGCATATCTTATTAACAATTTTCAAGTTGTGTAGTAATTAACTTAACATTATGCATTAACTATTAAAATAATTATAATTGTCATAAATAACTTTTTATAAAAACTAAGCAAGCAAAGCTGCAAACAAATTGTTTGAATTAAACATTTCAGAACAACCTAAAACTTCCAAAAAATATTTGACTCTGCAACTTTTCAGCAGTCACCGTACCGTCAATGCTTTCACAGTTCTCGTTAAACACACTGTATGCTGACGCCTCTCCCTTTTTCCTTCCCCGGGTCCCAGTATTTATATAGATAAATATCAAAAGTGATATAGCAAAGAACACAGCACCAAACTGGAGAGTTATAAAGTAGAGGTATAAAGTGAGCCAGATGACTGCATAAATTGACCATTTCAAAGCTACATGCTGCCATGGTTGTGGTGGACCTTCATCTATGACTTCTTCACTGGTTTCGGAGTCCAATTCGATCAGGCTTTGTTCCTCTTCAATTTGATTTCTTATTCTACTATCCTTCTTAATGCGTGGCTCCTCAAGATGGGATTTCTTTTTAATGGGATCATTGGCTGGCACCTATGTAGAAAAAAAAACAAATGTGAGGTAAAAATGATACATGAATTACTTTACAAGGTCTGATGAATATGTTACTATATCTTGGGGGTAATCATATTTAAGGGGTAAGAGGCTGCATTCCCCCTAGAGTCCATGCTAACCTTTTTTGCACAAAATGTACTCAGGTGAACAACACAAGGAAGTGAACAAAACAAGGTGTCGGGACCAGACTACAGGACATAAGTAGATCTAAGTTATGACAAAAATAATGTTGAATAGTTTAGAACTTATTACCCTGGGTATTCAACACTTTAATGGGCTTAACAGTATAATGCTTTCATTTCATCATTCTCTCAGTTTCAGACAAGCGTGTCATTGTTAAACCTTTCCTAACTATGGTGAGAAATATTCGTTTCAATCAAAAAACTTAAAACAGCAACGAGTATAGTTACCTCCGCAGCAGGCGCGACGTCCACTTCAGCTTCAGCAATATCGATCTTAATCATTTTTCTGAATAAATCGACAAACCGACGTTTAGTGTTTTCCAATTTTTCTGTAGTTTTTTCAACAAATTCCTGACGACGTCGACGTGCGCGGTATTCTCTGAGTTTTGCCTCCATCCGTATATTCGATATGAAAAGCCGGGCAGATTCAGATACTAAGAATCGTCTGCCATCCGAAGTTATATTTTTTGTTATGTTCTTGCTGATGTCCTTAATATGTTTATAACAGCACTTCAATCTGAACTGACAAGTTTCCGTAAATTTTATAAAGGTATTTGCAGTTATTTATCAAATTCTTTACAAATGCTCAAAATATATAGACACACAATTATTTTATTTGATTTATTGTAAATAAACAACAAAAGCAGCTGATCGAAATTATTTTTGCATCGTTGTCAACTTCTGCAACTGTCACATTTGAATGTCACTGTCACTGCCAAGTTGTCATTACTTTTTAATTTAGCGTCTATATGAAAAGTATGCAAAGTGAACATCTTTAAACAGCCTTAATTGCAAAATAGGTTAATAATTTAATAATACGTTATTAATACGCATTATTGGTTTTAAATTAGAGTAGCATTCTGAATACATATTCTATACAACGCATATTTTCAAATGCAACATAATCATATTTATAACCCATATCATTCATTTTATGATTACCAACATACCTGTTTATTATTTTACATAATTATTCGATAAATTAAATTCATCTAATATAACATTTTGTGATTTTATAGTCCATGTCCATATCGTATAATTATTGTAATGTGAATTGAACATGAAGACGTATAATACTGTAGACTCTCTGCGAGTATTACTCTATGAGCTACGGGCTACGGCTCGTATTCGGATCAATAACCGTGCGCTACGAAGTGCTACGCTACATAAAGTACTACAAACAGAAGTTATTGCTGTTTTTTTAATGTGTAATTAAAAAATATACAAAATGTCTTTCGTGTAACGTGCAGCCTCTATTATTATTAAATGGAACATCAGTCTGATATGGGAGCTTACGGTGAAAACCCAAATGTGCAGAACAGCGGGAATTATATCACAATAATTCCTGTTGATTATAGCAGACGAGGATATCCTATACAAGCGGAATATCAGTACAAGTAAAAAAAATACCTAGTTTTTAATTATTCAAGCAAACGGAACAGTCTTCATACAGCCCATGTTTTTTTTTTTCAGTGAATTCAGATCTCGAGAGGAATACTACAGCGTACAAAGTCAAAAGCTGCAAGCGGAAGTGAATGCCCATTTGTACTCAGTATCGCAACGCTTGCCTCACTTGTCCTACAGTCCCTTGGGCCGTCACAATGAATGGGACAAGCATGACCCTCACAAACCCTTACCGGACTCTAAGGAGAGCAACAGCTCTGATTCACTGGAAAAGAGTGTTATGGGTACTTATGTCACCTTACGTTTTTTCCTGTGGCCACAGATTTTTATCTTTTTTTTATGGAAATAGCCGGCAAATGAGCTAACGATCCACCTGATGGTAAGTGGCTATCGTCGCCCATGGACATCAGCAACACCAAAGGCATCACTCATGCGTTGCCGGCCAAGAAAGAGAAAAGAAAAAGAAAGAAAGAATTGGCTCTCAAGCCAAAAACAACGGACATGCTTATCGATAACTAACCCATCTTCCTATTTCGAAAGGCCTCATTGTAATGAAACAACAGGTGAGAAGCGTTCTTATTACTAGTGTTAATGACTTCCAGGATCAAACCTAAGTAGTTGCTCGAACCAGACCGGGACCAGCAGCATAGCGGCAGGGTCCTTCAGCACCACGGAACCAATCACGAGCGGCGGTAGTTCGTCCAGCGCGATATCGCCGCCTCTACCAGGTGAGATCGACTTTACTCTATTTATAATACTCTTATACTCCACACTTACTATACCTACTCCACTTATATGTACTCTATTTTCCATATTTACCGGCATAACGGCACGTCAAAGATGTTATAACTATATTTTTAAATTAAAAAAAAAACCGACATAAATTTTTCCAAATACCCACCTAACGGCCATCTCGATCGCGTTTACTTTAAACAAAAAAACTGCATCAAAATCGATTCATTCGTTTTAAGAGCTACGATGCCACAGACATACTGACAAACAGACAAAAATGCGTCGGCGGATTCGATCATTAACTTCTTGTGATAACTTAACCTATGAACGTACAATTAATAGAACAAAATATTACGTGATTTCATAGCTCGCATATTTAGTTATGTTTCTTGTACCTACTTATTTATATTTAATTTTGTTTTATTTAGTTAAATATAAGTAATATAACGCACTATTAGCAACACGACAAATATGCCTACAAAAGATAACGACAATCTTTATCTTAACCATCATCCAGGGTCATCAGGCAGCACGGCCTCCTCTTCCACCGCGTCATCCAACCCAGTGACGTGCGTGTATCTGATGTCTCGAGTGGCCATCATGGTGGAGATGAGCTCCGAGGAGGTCCCTACAGCAGTGACGGCGGCCCGGTTCCTAAATGCAGTCCTAGCGACTGATGAGCTGGGGTTGGTGCAGCCTACCACCAGGAGTTTGGCTGCGAATGTCTTCGCGTTGTGGATGTGCAGTCCATTGTTAGGTTGGGATTTCCTTCATCTTATTCTAAACTTACGATATGCGTGATAAACAGATTGCTTCCTTTTCGGAAAGTTTCTTAGTCTACTTCACGTTTGGCGAGTGAAGGCGAGCGGTGCTGAGACCGGTGAGCGCGAATGTGAAGGTGTTCCGTTTGGGTTGACTCTTGCTCTCTTGCCTCACCTCGTCGCCGCTTAGTTTTGGTATAATGGACCAAGTTGCAAGTCGCGAATGGCAAGTGTGATTTCTTCTTTATCAACCTGCATATATTTGCGTGTGGAGAGATCACTGACTCAGCATTGCTGGCTAAATACCTTGCTAGAGCGTCTCGTCCGACTTCCGAGTATGAAGTGCTATCCAAATTAGGAGCCGGATGTAAAACAATTATTGGGTAATAATACTATCGCAAATATATATTTGCGATAGTATTGTTATTCAAACCTTATAGCTCCTAGGCCTTTAATTTAGGTGTAGGAGAGACTATCCTAGGAGGTTTGACTAAAATACATCAAAGGCCGAAATATAAATCTATTTCGGGGTCTTCCTAAAAGTTGGTCAATCCTGAGGATTGACTAGGCAATGTGAGAAGCGCCGGAGGTTCGAGGCTTGACTTACAGATAATGTTTCCAGAAATCCAGTTGAAGCCGCACCATTGCCCGTGGAAGATGTGGGCGAACTGGCAGAAGATGCTGCAGCGGTACGGCCACGGATCCGAGTCGCGCCGCGCTCGCGACCAGCCGGTCCTCAGGTTGCAGAGGAACGTTTTCTTCCCCAAACACCTGGAGGAGGGCATTAAGTGAGCAACTGTGTTTCTTTGTAAATCGTTTGCAAACAAGTAGTTTGACCCCATGCTAAGGGTTATCGCCACACACAAAATGAACCCATAACCTGATCCAACCTAGGTAGGTAAAGGTATCCAACGCGCGTCTGTTGATTCACCTTGAACGGGTTCATATTCGAAAACCACCCAAATACTTTATATGATGGTATCAGACGCCACTGTTCCCAGGGACCCTCGCATCCAAGAGCTGCTGTACGAGGAGGCCCGCCACAACGTGGTGACGGGCCGCTACCCGTTGGAGAGCGCGCAGGCCCTCATGCTGGGAGGGCTGCAGGCGCGCATCCAGCTCGGGCCCTACGACCCGCACCGGCACACTGCCAAGTTCTTTAGGTGAAGTGTCTTTAAACTGTAGACATTGCATAATAATTATGACTATTGAGTTCTTTAGGTAGTGTACTTTGAATTGATTCTGATGAAGGAACCTGTATAATGACGACTCTGAAACGTAGATGGAGTGGGTCTGTCTGCCGAACCTCACGGGTTTGAATTCCGGAGTCAAAGTTAACTTTGTACGTAAACCTTCGACAAACAAATTCAATTATTCTACCATTACTAAGCCAACATAACAACAACTAAGCCAACATTCAAATGTACTAGAACTAGGTACATATGACCGATATTTTGTTAATACGAAAAAAATTAAAAACTCATATAAAACGGCTAACGTTAATATTGATCATTATATTGGTTAGGACAATTCAAAGCCCGTGTAATATTTTTCTTCAGATCTCACTCTAAACGTATTAACAGAGAACAGCAAGACAAATACCTCCCCCAACACGCGCGGTCGGGACGCTGGGCGCGGCTGCTGCCCGCCGGCCGCAAGGGCAGCCCCGAGGCGAAGCTCCTGGAGCAGGCACAGCGCCCCCCTGCGGCGCCGCCGCGGAAACTGCGACACAAGTACCTCGCGCATACACGGACATTGCCTACTTATGGGTAAGGCTAACATGTTACTGTTATTTGTGAAGGTAGATTTGAACTAGAAAATTCTGCCGTCCTAAAGAAGAGTACAATAAGTCGAGTTTTTGGACTAATAATTGACCTTCAGTAGTTACCTTCAGTAGTTACGGATTTGCCGAAAAACTCGACTTATTGCACTCTTCGTTAGTACGGCAGAAATGCGAAATTATCGTATTATGCGTTATCGAAATCACCACCAAGATGACCCCATTGGTCATTTATTCCAGTATTTTCCTGAAATCCCCATGAGCTAAATAAACAAAACTTAGTGGGGAGTTCTGAAAATACCGGCTGAGTATGAGTTGGACTCGTGAACAAAGGGTTCCGTACAAAATTCAAATGAAAATTGCTGTGAATAAAGATAAAACAAACTTAACTTTGCCATCAGAAAACTGTCGTCTCCATAAATCGACATAGATTGTGATCAACTTACAAAGTGCAAACGTTATTGACGACCAGTGTGGCGCAATGGTTACCATGCCGGATCGCCGCACCGAGGGTCCTGGGTTCGATTCCCAGCGAGGCGGAAATTTGAATCATGAGTTTGAATTTCTGTTCTCGGTCTGGGTGTGAATGTCCTTGTCTAGTGTGTTGTCCATGCCATCCGCGACACAGGTAAATAATCTACTGCGGGGGTATGAGTGTGTAAGCGTTTATTTATTTGAGGAAAAAGATCTATAAATCCCCACCACTTCATTACGTTACGACCACGCTATTGTTGCAGCGCTGCGTTCTTCCAAGGGCAGATAGAGCAGCCGGTGCTGAGCCTCACCAGCCTGCTCATCCACGAGGACATCCCTGTGCTCGTCGCTATCAACTCCAACGGAGTCTACGTCATCGACGATGTTGAGAGTGTGAGAAGTTACAACTTATATTATAGCAGTTTTGACGAAAACGTAGTTTTGGGTGCGTAGGTTTGGGTATAGTTGCCAGGCAACAACTATCACCACTCTTCAAAATGCTGTCGCTCATATTGTTATATCCATATACAATATTGTTTACTATGTAATCTTTGCGGATGAAGCTTTTCAGATAATTACGATAGAACTTCACTGAAGGTAAGTTCGTTTAATCGTCAAATGTATTCTGGAATTTTTGAATTACTTACGCCAACGGCCAACGCAAAGTTTATCCTTGATTGCAGTCAGTCCTCATCGGACTGCTATACGAGGAGTTGTCCTGGGACATCGGAATCCCATCGGACGACAACGAAGACTGCCTCCCCTGTCTGTTTCTCCAATTCATGGTGGTGGAGAATGGGTTGAGGGTTTCAAAATTGTTGCAAGTAAGTGGAAAGGTGAAGGAGTACCAATGACCTGAACAGGCTATATTATTTATGCTATAACGCAGTTAATAGTTGATAGTGAATCTGTCTTCGAGTATAGGTCGATGCATACGTAAACGTGGACGGGATGGGGACGGGACGGGACGTAAAGTTTTGGAAACATCGTTTCATAGAAAATGTAAACGATAGCGCATACGCCACGGAGGCACGGACGGGACGGTAACGGGACACGCACGTATATTTATGCCCCGTCCACGTTACGTATGCGTACCTTAAGAGGTCTTCGAATCGATACCGGTTGGGAGATACATTTTGTAAAACTTGTCCCACAAAAGAGTAGATAAAGAGGCAGATGTGTCTCATCTTACCCACCTCTCCTCATCTCACCTAGCCTCAACTGACCACATCCTCCTTCTCTGCCTATTTAGTGGAGATATAAAATTCCTGAGTTACAATTTATTCCTATCACTGCAGGTATTTTCTCGTCAAGCAGTCATGATGGACACCCTGATTGAGTACTTCGCGGGCGAGTTCCGCAAGCGGCTGGGCCAGGAGACTCCCAGCGACCATGCCAATTATGACTACCATTCAGGTATGAGTTATGACAATCTCTCTCTAATAATATTGCTGGTATTATTGTTACGAGAAGCCTGCCTTGCCTGCTCGAGTTAGCAGCCAAACTTGACTCGGCTTGAGAGCCAGTTCCTTCTTTGAAAGAAGAAAGTTCTTCCTTCTCTCTTCTTTGTCGGTTAACAAAGCCAGTGACTCGACTGCTCTTTTGTCCGCTTGTTACACAAAAAAAGAAAATGTTAACCTAATTAAATTGTGTTACTAAACAGTATATATTGATTGTTGACCATGATCACGACCACTTTTTTACCATTTTTAACAGACTTCAAAAAAAGAAGGAGTTTCTCAATTCGACTGTACAATTTTTTTATGTTTGTTATCTCACAACTTTCGACTGGGTGAACCGATTTTGATGATTCATTTTTTAATCGAAAGCAGGCTTGTCATGTGGTCCCACATAAAGAGCGAGATCTGACAAGTAGTTTTTGAGTTATTTTGAAGTCGGTTATTTTTTGTTAGTAAAATTCATATTATATCATAACAGATCATAACCTACTTAATTTGTAATACTAACCGGTGATCAGCATAACTACTACCATTTTGATCGTCTTATAACAGAAAGACCATCATGTAAGACTTAAATGTGCCACATATATTGCAATAAAATACTGAATACTCACATTTTCACCATCACCCAGGGTCAACTGGCAGAGAATGCCATTAGGCATTAAGTTCGCCCTTGTAACCCCTACTTTAAGGTGTTTCAAAAGAATAAATAAATAAATACTGAATACTAAAGGTGTGTATCAAACATTCCAGACTCGGGTAGTTTCTGCCTCCCCCCGCTAACCCGGCCAGACTCCCCTCAACGCAGGCTGGCCAACAAGTTCTCTCGGCTGGCGCTGGCCACGCACGACGGCCGCGGGAACATCCTGGGGGGAGTGGGGGAGTGGAACAGCGACCCGGACCATCCACTGCCTACTTGGATACTGCCGAAGCATTGAGATGATGGTATTACCTAGTGGCTGATGAAGAAAGAAAGTTTTTGTCACCTAAATTATCTACAACATGAATTGGACAATTTGAAAGAAAGAAAGAAAAACACTTATTTCGCTCACAGGGCACTGCAACAGATACAATAAATATGCAGTATCTAATGCAATGATTAAAAATTAAACGCAGTGCCACGCAGATGGAACGGAAAAAGGTCATATTCAGCGAGGACCGCTGTTTTTCAATTTAATAGACGCTGGTTGATGGTTCAATGACGATACTGCCTGGCTGGGATGTCAAGTGCCATACAGCCTGTATGATACAGGTCCTTTCTGTCGCGTTTTGAAGAAGTAAGAAGAAAGTTTTTTCAGCTAAATTATCGACAAGAAGAATTAGACAATTTGTAAAAAACTGGTGAGATGGGTGGTGTGTTGATGCTTTGCATAAGGTCGTGGTACAACAAAGCCGTCGTGGCTGATGTTCAGAGCGACCAGTCGTGAAGTTTGGATGATTGGTATTAAAAGAATTTAAATATATACGACGAGTTTAGAATAGGTAGCATAACGAATTTCCGACAGATACTGAACAGATAAAAACTGTCAATCAATTAATTAAAAAAATACAATGAATCTCCGATTGTCAAAAAATTTACAAATAAAGCACCAAAAAAACTGATGTCTATATTTATATGTAGATTGATTCTGGGCAATCGATGAATATTTACTAGCAAATTGTAGTAAACAGATTTAAATTAAATAACGTATCAAATATAAATTAAGGATGTTATTAATTTAAAACATATTTTCAATAAAACAAGTTTTATTAGCCATTCAAATTTTTCTTTTAATAATATTTTCGTTTACTGTAATATAATAAAATTATTGTTAAACTAAACATTTTCATTTATATTATAACCGAAGATATATCATATAATTATAACTATATAACATCAAAATTTTGTAAATCCATCTAATAACAAACATACTATAAATTGTCAAATAATAACAATACAATACCTAAATCATTTTATTCGTTTATAGCTGGTATTTTTACCAAAATAATCAAGTATCAAATAAAAAGATGGGAGAATATGTATGAAATATTTTGGTACAATTTATCAAAGTTACTTGAGGCGGTAGTACTGCCTAAGTCGGTTATACTCCTTCAACAAGGGATGCTTGTCCAGGTATTCTTCAAGGACCTTGAATCTTGGCCCGGACAGGTCTCGGTGCCTCGTCAGCCTTACTTCCAAAGTATGGACTCGGAAAGCCAATTCCGCACTGTTTACAAAAACCAGTAAATTATTATAATGTAAGTTATACTTGACCTGTCGTTTCGACTAAGGAAAGGTTTAATTCCATTATTCCACTTTTTGACGGAATTGTTGTCTCAAATACAGTACGGCCGACGTATATGAACTTCGCGCAGAAGGCTGCGCAGTAACATAATTGGGCCATGTTCGGTACGCGGCGTATGTTCAGAAGCTAGCGTCACTTCTAGTGATCAATAGGTAAATAATGTAATTTAACAGCTAACGTAAAATTTACGTGAGTTAAATCAAGCAACAATTTAAACTGATTATGGATCCTAATAGGTCCTAGTATTATTAATTTTACTAGAAAATCTGTATGGAAATCTAATAGTCTTACCTCAAGGCGAAGTAAGCACTCTCCTTTTCAGGGGTAAGAATGAATTGGTTCGCTAGATACCATAATCTCTTGGCTTTGTATTCAGCGTTGAGCTGCAAGTAAAAACATACAGATTATGAAAAAACTCGAAAGTAGGTACATAAGACTAAAGGCGTATTGATAGAGTTGTTATAAAACTGGTTTCTTAGATGTTACTTTGATGTACAATGTGAAAGAGCACTATTTACGTCGTCGAAATTTTCTTTATTCCTTTCACACTTAAATATTAATGATGTATCATGAGCATATCATTTATGTATACCAGGAAAAGAAAAGGACCCAAGATCGAGCCCTGTGGTACACCCATCATATAAGATCATAATATGATTATACGATTAATATAGTAAGCAGTAGGAGAAAAAAGCCTACTTATCGCTTGTACACATAAGCTAGTCTTACACGGGCCAGCTCAGAGTTCCTAACGGTAACTTTAATCGCTCCTTAGTAAAGAATCAATATACAAATTCTGTTCTAAGGAACGATTTAAGTAACCGTTGGGGGAGTTGGGGCGTTAATGTATTTTGCCATTCCATGAGTTATTTTTGGATTTTTTTTATTCTTTCAATATTCCAAAGTTAAGATGAAAGGCTTACCGCATCGAATCTCTCCTGCACCATTATTTGTCTAGCCAATTGCCTAGACTTGAAGTCATTGATACACTGCTCCCTGACCAATGTTGCTTCCTTGATGGTCAAGGGCGAACCGCTACCGTGACCAGAGCCGAACATCCGAGCGAGATAGGGCGCTAGCGGATCTATTTCTGCCTCTTTCTCTCTTTCTGTTACTTCTGCTTTTTGCGTTTCCTGGAAATTTTAGATATGGTCAGCTACTGTCCATTCGAAAATGAAACTATCAACTTCATTATACCTGTATCTTTCAGCCTTCCTAACATTAATTCCTAACAGTTCCTTTCTAACATCACCTGTTCCTTCCAACCCTTTTTAGCAGACTCGTTCCTCTCCGTGTCAAACAGTGCCACATACAGCTCTGGTTCAGTGAGCTCCTTATGCCGCTGCCGAAGATAAGTGTTGATGTCGGTCTCCCGGTCGCGGATATGCTTCCTGCTCCTGTACTCCCACGACATATTGTCGCAGAGGGCGTAGTACACGTCAAGTGGGGGAGGTTGCTTGGAACATGGGTCGGCCTGGATAAGGAATACTTAATTTACGGATATCTATTGGATTCAGAAGGCTAAGGTCTGATCTGATTTATATCAACAAACGGATTTGTGTGGATTAGATTTGAATTATACGAAGGGTACTGAATAACTTCTGTCCCATGACCATTGCTACAACGCAGTTTACGGATAAACTTTACTTACAATGTACCCCGAAGTTTTATCCGGATAGAACAGGATCTTTCCGCCCGTTTCTGCCAAGTTAGGTTTGATAAAGTTCCTAGTGTTATTTGTTACAAAATTATAAGCGTAGTGATAAAGAAGTTCTATCGTCTCTTCTTGCGTGTGGAAGATCTTCTTCCAAATGTCGTCCTTGGCTGGTATGTCTGGGTTACGGCCATACGTTTCAACGATGTCTTTCACTTGGCGCTTGGGCTCTGCCTTAGTCCCTTCCGTGTAGGTTATTATACGAGATTCAAGCCTGCAAAGCATTATTTTTTTAACTTCCTTAAGTGTTGCTTTAGTGAATTTACTACGTAATCAAATTCTTTTTGACTTCATTAGTTGAAAAATAATGCCTTCACCAAAATTATGGATATTTTATGCGCTTTTTCATTGCAATTAGAATTCAGTATTAAAAAAAAATTCAACATCCAATGTGGAGATGCGAACTGAATAGATTCGCGTGTCGACGATTTAAAAAAAAATCTAAATGAGACAGAGATAGCTTCATCAGTCATCAAGCATGTTCTATTTCTGTTACTATCGAGGTAAAACCGACAATCCTGTACCCTAGTTGGTAGTGACCCTGCCTGCGAAGCGAGGGGTCCCGGGTTCGATTCCCGGCCGGGGCAGATATTTATGTGACAGATAAATATTTGTACTCGTGTCATGGCTGTTATTGTGATGTGATAGGTATATGTGTCGTCCATGCCACCCGCGACACAGGTAATAACCTACTGCGGGGTATGACAGTGTAGCGTTATTTATTTATTTATTTTATTTAAAACCATACCTATCATCTCTGTTAGTATAATACTCGTCGAAGGTGAGCTGCGTGCAGTCCAGTTTAGTGAGGTGGTCGAGCCGCGCGTAGTAGTTGAACTCCAGCGTGCGGACACCTTCCACGGTCGTCGGCGGCGCGTCCATGGAGTAGACGTGCCCTGGAAGGCACCAACAACATTTAAGACTAGTTTCCTTCCCGGCTTAAGATAGCAAACATATAGATCATACATGAATCATCTCAGGGGAACATTCAACTGGGAATCTATACTATTGTCTAATCCTGGACAGAGTTTGTCTGCGTACCAAGTTTCATCTTGGATGATGATTATGGATGAATGAAGACAAACATTTAAACATCTTCACAAACTTTGACATTAACGCCCCAACGCAGAGTCACTATCTAATGGTTACTTAAATCGCTCCTTAATACAGAAATTGTATGGTGATTCATTACTAAGGAGCGATTAAAGTAACCATTAGTGAATCTAAATTGGGGCGTAAGTCCAACATTGATGACAAATTATTTCAGTAAGGCTCGTTAATTTTGTTTTATAATGTCCACTTACTCAGCAGATGGTCACTTCTCCCGATGCCGAAAGTTTCTCTGATCTCTCGTTTCATGTGATCTATTTTCACCGTCTCCATTTTATCGACCCTGTTCTTGTACCATTCATACCTAAAATTACAAAGTCAGTGTTCGTTTAGACTGGTTAACTTGCAGTATCTATAATATCTATAATCTATAATATCTAGAATACAGTCAATGTTTTAATCAATTTCGTAAGCTCTTGTTAAGAAAATAGTGAAGCATTTTTTGTCTTTTGATTATTAATCCTAAGAAAAATAGATACATTTTACGTTTAATCTACTTTTATGTCATACAATTGCACCATTTTATTTTATATTTCAAGCTTTTGCTTGTTTCTTCAATGATTTTAACCGAATTCAAAAAAAGGAGTAGGTATTCAATTCGACGGTATTTTTTATGTTTGTTACCTCAGAACTTTCGACTGAGTGAACCGATTTTCATGATTCTTTTTTCAATCGAAAGCTGGTGCTTGTCATGTGGTCTTACTTAAATATGAGCGAGATCTGACGAGTAGTTTTTGAGTTATCCCTAATTTTGAAGTCGGGTTTTTTTTTGTCAAGAATAATAACATGTTTTTTTATTCATTGTTAAAACTAGATTACTCATTTTACTTACGTGACGATCGGTAGGGTCAGAGCGTAGTTTTCGAATATTTTGATCCTCTTCACGATGCCGTCGGGCTCGGAGTACGGAGAGAATTTCTCTAAGAGCACCTTTTTGTAATGGATCACCTTGTGACTCCCAGGATAGCGTTGCTCGAACTCTATCACAGAATATTAAAACAGCCAGTAAAATGTACAATTGCAAACTATATCTACGTACATTATTGTTTTTTATTAATGACTTTTATACATCTAGAGCGCACCATATTTAATTTAGTGTGACTTAAAACCTTTCAGCAGTGAACGATCAAGACGATTGTATTGTAACGATAGCTCATTTAACAAATAAAAATTATACTAATTAGTAAGCAATAAGTTCTCTGGAAACAGAAACAAAAACATGTACAATTCCCAACAACAATTACAATTCCCAATCTCAGCAAAAACGCTTTAAGAGGAAATCTCTGTACTCTACTTTCTACTCTCCTCCACTCTTTCTACAATACTCTCAGCTTTGTATGAAAATAGTCGTCACACAAGAAGCCGAGCCGTAGCTTACAGACCCCAGCAACACCAAAGATACCAATCCCACAAATGCGTTACAAGAAACAAGAGAGAAGAAACAAAGAATAAATTCATCTTAGCAGAAGAATTAAACAATGCACCATCAGCGGTAATATCTAGCTTCTCCACCCAGCTGGCTGGTGCGTCCAGGTGCTTCTCGCTGTCCACTGCTGTCTTCTTGTCAGCCAGGTCTATGCCGGTCAGCTGCCGTCTGTGGTACGGCTCGCCGGCCAGCAGGTGTTCCCAGCAGGATAACTCACTCAGATCATAGTTCAGGGAACCGACCCCTTCTTCACACTTCTGGAGATTCACCTGGGATTATGAGTGGGTTTTATAGCTCGAATCAGCAGCTTGGCTCAAATCGTATGTACCAAATTAAGCAACAGAGGATGCGGTTGATAGTTTTGGAAGGGTGCATGACGACTAATGATAAACATTTCTTGAGCGTTTTAGAAGAGTACGTAACGTAAGGCTTTTGTAAGTAAAAAAAAGGCCGTTAAGCCAGTGGCCTTTTGGCGGCATGAAAACATTGACACTGCGCTGCTGCATTACTGCCCTGCCTCGAATCCTGTTTATACTTACATACCTAATACTAATAGGTAACACCACTATTAACTCACATAATAATTCTCATGGTTATAAACGCTTTCTAAATGCTGATATTGCTTCGCGGTGACTGGGTAGCCGAACCCCTCGCTGGGTTCTATGAACATGGGTTCCTCGATGTCCTTGAACCCTGGCAGGATCAGGACCCAGGCGTGGGTGCGCCAACCGTCTATTGCGTCGTCTGGTGGTTTTTCTAGGTTCTGAAATACAGTAGCTGCAATGGTGGTTATTAACCCAAATAGTGTGTCATAGTCGTGCCATGACATCGCACCGTGACGTATTATTATTGAACTCATAAATCTACATTCGCGTGTAGGAGTCACTTTGTTAAAGTAAAAGTTGAGAAGAAGTGCCTAAAGCTAAATTTTATAAATAATAATAAATAACGCTTCACACTCATAGCCCCACAGTAGGATTGCCTGTGTCGTGGGTGCCATGGACAACACACTAGACAAGGACATTCAAACCCAGACCGGGAACAGAAATTCAAACTCATCATACAAATTTCCGCCTCGCTGGGAATCGAACCCAGGACCCTCGGTGCGGCGATCCGGCATGGTATCCATTGCGTCACACGGGACGCCAAATGTTTATGTTTATTGTATTATTATAGTGTTGGATTCGGTCGAATAGGTATACTACCCAATATGTATATTATAACAAATAAAATACACGAAAAATCTTTATTTACAATCCATATGTTAGTCTGTTAGACTGTTAAAAATAAATAAAGTTACCGAAATTATCTTAAGTCGTTCGTTTTCTACTTTGTCCAATTCCGCTTGGATCCTATCAGCTTCTTTCTTCTCCATTTCCTGACAATATTTGGACGTGAGATCGGGCAGCGGCACCAGCCTGTACCTTGGCTCTTCTTCGGGAGGTGGAGGTTCTTCAATGACCTGAAATTGATGACAGGAATATCGAACAGTATTACGAGTATTATAGATTTGTTTCACCAAATATCTACGAAACTCATCACTACCTTATATTATCTTAATTATATTTAAAACTTATAAAGTATAAAATTCCATCTTGTTGTTTTTAAACTTTACACGAGAAAAAAAAACGAAAAACAATATTAATTTTCTTGTTTCTATTGAATACTTACTACTACTCGATACTAGATGGCGTTACAAGTCAAAATGTGTCTGCCTTAAAAATACCGTGTTTTATTCACTAAATAAGACTTGTATAAAAAAACGGAGTATAAAACAATGCAATATTTTTTTTATGTCTGTAACCGACAGAAAGAGCAGACGAACTGATCTAATGGTTAGTGATCATCATCATGGACATCATGGGTAACGCTAATCTGTGATGCGATGCCGGCGAAAAATAAATTAATCCTAACAATGAAATCGAAACGCCTAAAAAGGGACAACGACAATCTATAAGTTTGCAAATATATAACGCATAAAAGGCGGTGTTATCGCTACACAGCGATCTTTACCAGACAACCTTAAGATGTGGAAAGCTGTATAGAGCTAGGTAAGATGATGTAAGTATAATTAAGTACCTCAGTCTCATCCGGTATCTCCGGACACTCAGTCCTATACCGGATGGCCATGCAGACGTCTCGTTTAGCGCATCCGACGACGACGTACGCGTCGTACCCCGCGCCGATCAGCCACGACACTAGCACGTGCGCCAATTCGAACGGGTTGCCGCTGCGGCGGATGATCGCCGTGTAGGGCGACATTATACGTTCAGGCTAGACGGGAAAAAATGGGAGGTGATAAAAGGTTCACACACTTAATAAGAGGAAGGTTATTTTGTGGTGCGTCGCCGACATAATCGCTGAGGCACCGCAATGCGCTGCATTGTAATAATCACGGTATACCATGCTCATGGGTGCATCGTCGCAATGCAGCGTTGAGGCTTCGTCAAACTGTTTTTATAGTGAGTCATTGTCATAGCGAGTTGTAATAGATTATTTTACATTTACAGTCGAATCCATAAAGATTAGGCCATGTGGATCAAACTGGTTGGTATAAAGCAAAGCGTCCTAAAACAAAGGAGACCTGGCGCCATAGTATTGTCCGTTGTTCAGTAGTGTGTACCACGAGGAGGAGATATGTGAGCTTGGATCCAACATTACCCCCCATTTACTAACATCCAACTTTAATTAAATTATTATACATGTTTTTTATTAACATTCACGTTCACTGACTAGGGACGGTAGGGTAGCTTTAGATATTTTTTTCCTAATTCTCTGCAAGAATATTTTTGATGACATATCTCATTTTTCATAAATGTATTTCTTTTAAAACAGATAATTCGTTAGGTCCGTGATACGAAATCTTCCATGACCAATTTTCCGTTGCTGCTATGCGACAATAGATGGCGCTGAAAGTACCAATGTTGATCAAGCCTTCAGATATACTTTTGTTTTGAACAATTTTAAAATAAATCTGCACATTTATATTAAGTCACAACCTAATAATTTAATTATTAATAATGAAACCTTGCGGTTTATATAGGTAGTTATTAGAATAATTTAGAGTTCAGACAAATTGTATGCTATCAGCCTATTTTAACATATTTTCCTGCTGAATCAGGCTGCTTTGCTTTTTAATTAAAAACTTAGATAAATCATTTCAATATTCAATATCTACCTAATACCTATAAAGTCAAAACAATAATAATTATTGTACTAATTTACTTATTTAATACATTCTCAGCCAGTTTATACGATTTTTATTCATTGCATATTCATATTACGTACCGAAATTAATGTGTGGCTATATTTGTAATTGTATTTAAATTGATACTTAACTTACTTGTTTTAAATTTCAGCCGTAGTGTTCGAATTTGTTACTCTATCACGCAAAATCTAGTGAACGGATTTTCATTAAATTTTTCATGAAATTACTGTAATTTGTAATAAGATATAGGCTACTATTTTTTCCGGAAAACGTGGAAAAAACCGCGGGTGGAAGTCTAGTTCATAAATATTTTTTTTAAGATCAGAAACATCACTCTCGCACTAGCAATCCGCGCAGCCGCGACCGGGATTCAAACTTAGAACCGTTTGGCAATCAGAACGACTACCAAACAAAACCAACTGGACTACATAGTTTTAAATTCCAATTAGCCTGACGAGGATCTGTATCAAACAATAAACGAGTTACTCTACAATTGTTTTACAACAATATTATGAACGGTCCACAGTGGCGGGGGGTGGCGCCCCCCGCACCCCGCACCTGCCCCTCCTTCCGCAAATTGAATTCAAAGTTGTACGAAAACAAAGTAACTTGCGACTTGAAACTTTCACTTTTCACTGAAAACTTTTCACCACTTTCACTGGCCGTTTTCTTTTTTTTCACGCGTCGTAGAGGAGTTACGAGTCAACGCGTTGGTGTTACGGAAACTTTGTCTTTGTTGGAATCTTCGTTTTATTTGCGTAATTTACTTGCAGTTGTATTTTATTGTATTGTATTTTACCTTATACCATCAAATAAACCTATTGCTTGCCTCGGACATGTTAAAGTGTATATAATATTATTTATAATCTGTCTTGAAATGTCTACAAATGAGGTCCTCTTATATAAATTAGGGGCATTTCCAAAATTCCAAATAAAAGTTAGTTTAAACTTGGAAAGATCCCACAACTATATGTAGGTATTAGGTGTTACATATTTTGTAACTTTTAGTATATTTTTTTTGTAATGTATTTACTGAGTATAACATAAACAAATAAATACTCAGTTGTTTACAAACCCAACTTTTAATAGGAAAATTGAATATTTTTTTTTATACCCAGTTTTAAGAACAAAATCTCACAAATTCAAACAGACGATTTCTGAATTTCAAAGTCAGTTGTAGTCAAAATTATGTGGATTATCTACGTCTATTTTTGCTCAATCATACTTCAAATATTAAGTGTGAGAGATTCTGTGGTTCTAATATCTAAGCATCCCTTGAACAAAGGGAGGGACCCCTTGGACGATAGACCGCCGACTATGAGAAAAGCAATGCTATCTATACCTGCCTCCATTTAACTGGAATTACTAATACCTGGATCTGAAATCTAGGCCATTGAATCTTGCTAGCCCGGCATAAAGACAAGGCGGTGCGATTCCGGGCGTCTTGTTAGAAATTCGTATAACGCTCGGTCAAGCGCGACTCAAAGCGAGTGCGCGGCTCTAATTCGTGCTCGTATTGCGAATTCGGAGCAGTATTGTGAGTGCATAGACTTACGGGGACATGAGATGGAGTGGAGATAGAAAGGTATTTCTTTCGCCATTTTTTTGTCGACCCCTGTAGCGTAATGGTTACCATTCCGGACCGCCGTGCAGAGGGTCCTGGGTTGGATTCCAGCGAAGCGGAAATTTAAATGACGACTTTGAATTTCTATTTGAATTCGAGTTTTAATCCTAGTGTGGAGCTATACTTGTGTAGCGCAATGAAAAAAAAAATATTTTCCTTTAAGAAAGCACCTTTACGAAATAGTGGAAGAATAAAAAAATTACGTTCATACGAGTAGTGTAGGTATTGAAAAACTACCTATATGATTAAATGATTTTGATTTTGATGAATTTTATGTAACAGTCCCCCGTAAGCTAAAAATAACCGAGTTGCTGTTGGCTTTAGCATTAGCGGCATCTACAGCATCAGACAGACAAACAAAAAGCAGTATAATGGTGTCTAGAGGTGAAGAGAAGTTGTGATGTGAACGATGGAGTACAATGCAAATGTCAGCCGGCTAGGAGACACCTTTAAATGAAATATCTTTTAGCCAAGATGTTTGTTCTCCTCTTTAATAAGACCAATTTCCGAAACTGTTGTTGAATCAATACGTCGTTATTATTTATTCTATTACTTATGTAATACCTACTTTAAAAAAACTTAGTTTAAATTTATATTTTAAGCTTATAACTAACAAAACGAGATAGATTATTTTAATAATTATCGCTAGCTCCATCTCTTCTCCCTGTAATTCTATGGCACACGGTACGGATACTGATCTCAGCATCTCTCCCTGTGTGAGTGTGTCCGCTTTGAGACGACCAGCTATTTACTGCAGCGACGTTGATCAGGGAACGAGGTTTGAAAGGAATGCCAGGTGTAGTGATTCGGATGCTGATTTGAAGATGTTCATATTGATTACTAACGAATGTTTTCCCAGTGGTCGAAGTTCGGAAAACCTTTACATTTTCTTTTTAGCCGTATTGGGGCGGCTTAGAATACTAAACCCAGTCCCACGCCGGATGGGTGTTGTAAGAGGCGACTAAATCCGGCCCGCTGCTGGTTGGGCCCCTCGAGGGATTATATTGATTTTAATTGTTAATTTATACCATTATTACTATTATTATTTCTCCATGATTCGCTTGGATAGCTACCACCCTTGAGCATGAATCAGCCACCAAACGACTCATCGTGTTCCGGCTGGAGGTTTGAGAGCCAGTTCTTTCTTTCTTTTTCTTCCCTCTTTCTTGGCAACGCATCAGTGATGCCTTTGGTGTTGCTGATGTCCATGGGCGACGATAGCCACTTACTATCAGGTGGATCGTCAGCTCGTTTGCCGGCTATTTTCATTAAAAAAACCTACACAATACATGTATACGTTATTTTCGTATAACAACAACCTTTAAGCAATGTCGGGTATGAAAACATTTGGTTCTTGGGTTGATCATTAACCCCTCGGTCAATAAGGTAACTGGATTCCGTAGTCCCTTTTTAATGCTAACGGAACTATACTACGAGATTCCGTAGTCCCTTTTCAATGCTAACGGAACTATACTACGAGTAACTACAACTCTACGACGCGACGACTACTAGTAAACTTTAGAAAAAGTAAGAACTTGAATAAAATTTGTATACATCCATACAAGACGCCATCCTGAGACAGGGCGTCTAGTACGCAATCTGACGCGAAGAACGCGCCAGGTCAAGCACAATTCACAACGTTCCACGCGGATTCCTGTCGTATCTATTTATTGCGAATCCGAAACGTGCACGGAACCGGAACGCCGTATACCTTCACAGATACCGCCCGCACGGATACCGTATCCGACTATGTTCCGTGGTATCCGAGTCCGAGCCGCTTTGAGACGACGCGCCCGCCAATTCACAGTTGATTAAGACCGGGAATTTATAAGCAGGTATAATTAGTGCTAGTAAATTCTTACTAGCAAAAGGAAAAGTAGCTTTGCTTTGCTTATGACTTGGCATAGCTAGAAAGGTATTTGATAGAAGTAAGCCTCGTAGTCATAAGTGAGGGTCCAAAGCCTTGGTACATTTTTCATAGAATACCTAGTATACTCGTAGTTATAGACATGTAAATGTAAGATGTGATAAAACGACGGGTGCAAAGTAAAAAAAAAGTTATCCGCAATATTGCTGTTTTGTAGATAAGTCTTTTTACTTTGCACCCGTCTGTAGAGACCTCTGTAACTCAATGACAGTAACTATCTGTCGAGTGAGGTCCCATATTTGATACCGGGTCGTAGACTCTTTTTACTTTGCACCCGTCTGTAGAGACCTTTTTAACTCAATAAGAGACAGTATCTGTCGAGTGAGGTCCCGTATTCGATACCAGGTCATGTTTTATGTCTCTTGTAGTATGTCCAATCCAATGCGACAAAGGACACAGGGAATCATAGGGTGTATGAGCGTTTATTTTGGTTATCTGTAGATTGAGCAATAAAATTGTTCACTGAACACATTAAATAAGGACAATTATTTCATTTATTTATTTATTTATTTATTTATTTATTTATTTTTTATTGTTAATTAGAACGGTACATACCACTTACACTAATTAACACAATATCATGTCATATATCATTATTATATCATTTACCTAACATTCATAAATAGTCAAAATAATAAGAAGAATAATTAATACAAATTCATATCAAATTAGTAAAATAATATGTCATAAAATTTAATATTAATAAAATGCATAATAAATAATCATAGGGTTTCGCTGAATCTTAAACACACACTAAGGACTTTCCTCCAGTTGTCAACAAAAATGTCCAGGTATGCCTTCTGCCTCGTCGGTAGTTGTCCGGGGTAAACAGACGAGCCAGCTCGTTATGCAGCTCCGGAGCATCGATTAGACCTCGGAAAATTTTTAGTGCCATTACCAATTGGAAGTTTGCTCTCCTGCACTTCAGCGAGTTGTAGCTGAGGCATCCCAGAAGAAATGATGTGGGGTACATGAATGGGTAATACCCAAAGTTGCGTTTATATAAGTACCTGAGATACGCTTTTTGGACCTTTTCCAATAGGGACTCATAGTTGGCGTGATAAGGGTTCCAGATGCAAGAACTAGATTCCAGTTTGCTGCGTACCAGAGTATTATACAGAATTTGAACGACAAATCCTGTCTTAAATTCACGCACGTTTCTCAACACAAATCCAAGCCTTTTAAAGGATTCCTTTGCAGTAATTTTTATATGGTCATGGAAAGTGAGTCTTTGATCGAATGTGACACCCAGATCTTTTATTACCGTGCAACGATTCATTTTGGTGTTGCCTAACGTATAGTCGAAAGATATTGGATTCCTCATTCGACCAAAGCTCATAACATTACACTTCGAAAGGTTAAATTCCAGGTCGTTCAAAGTACTCCATTCATATACCGCACAAACATCCCTCTGGAGTGCCAGGCAATCCACTTCTGACTGTACTTCAACGTATAATTTGAGATCGTCTGCATAAAGAAGACACTCTGCATGTCCAAGGATCGTCGGTAAGTCATTAACCATCAGTAGAAAAAGCAGAGGACCTAGTATGGAGCCTTGGCTTACCCCTGAGCGCGTTTGATACGGAGAAGATTCATATATGCCTAATCTGACGAATTGTTGACGGTCACGCATATAGTCTGCTAATAATCGTAGAAGACTTGGGGCAAAACCGATGGAACTTAGTTTCGCCAACAATACGTCATTATTAACCCTGTCGAAGGCTTTTTTAAAATCAAAATATAACACATCTACCTGACTTCCTCGGTCTAGGCGAGTGGATATGTAGCTCACGAGCGTCAGGAGATTTGTATCGACCGATCGCTTCGCTCTAAAACCATGTTGGGCATTTGAAAGGTATTTCTCAACCTGCGAGTAGATATAGCGGTGTAAGACGTTTTCAAAAACTTTAGCCGGTGACGATAATATTGCGATTGGACGATAGTGTTCAACGGTGGACTTATCAGACGTTTTAGGTATCGGAGTAACTCTTGAGATCTTCCATTGTGGTGGGTATATCCCAGTTTTCAGTGATAAGTTGAACACATGACATAGCGGCTCGGAAATAGTATTTTTTATGTTTTTTAAAACCATTGATGGAATTTGGTCTGGTCCTACCGAACTGCTTGTTTTCAGTTTGTTAATACCATGCATAACATCCAACCGAGTGACACTAAATATATTAACGTAATTGCTGTTAGCACTATAATTTTCAGCCTCCGTAAATGCAGGGTCCAAACGCGGTATGCTTGGCGAGAAGACACTTGCAAAGTATTGTGCGAAAGCTTCAGCAGCTGCAACTCCAGAGAACGATTCGCCACGGTAGGTCACTGTTGGTTCGAATCCTCCCTTGGATCGCAAGGTGGTGATAAAATGCCAGAATTCGCATGGGTTAAGTTTTATTTTATTTTCGATCTGCCCTAAATATGAATTATAAGCAAGTGTAACTCTATGTTTTAACGATTCTCTGAGTTCTTGAAATGGCTTATAGGTATCGTCAGACTCGGCCCGTTTCCACGCAGTGTGTAACTTACGTTTGCGCTGTATGTCTTGTATTATGTCTACTGTAAACCAGACCGGATAACGATATCTTTTATTTTTAGCTCGACGTTTCTTGGGCATACAGGCATCGAACAGATCGTATAGTATATGGTATAGGCATTGCACTGCTTCATATACATTGTCAGTCTGATAGATTCTATTCCATGAGATGCAGGAAAGCAAACTATATAATTTATTATAATCACATTTTTTAAAATTCCAATCTTTAACCGGGTTAATGTTACTGGGCGGAATGGTTTCAAGATCGTGGCTGACCTTCACACTCAATCTTACATCTAACGCCGGATGATATAGATCAATGGGAACGATTCCCTCAGTATTAGTAACCACCACATCTCGGATGTCAGCGCTCCCCCGAACTAGAACAATGTCTAGCTTACTACCATAAGAATTGAATACAATATTATTTTCAGATAAATTACAATAAGATAAAAAATAAAGATAATAATTATTAACATTTAATGATGCACTATTTAAATTAATATCTCCTAATATTATCACTTCACCTCTTAAACTGTTTATTACATTTTCCACCGCATAGAACCATGTCATATAGTCTTCATCTGTGGCACTAGGTTTTATGTATATAACACAGACATGGTAAGGACGACCGCGCCACGTGAAGTCAGCCCAAAGGTCTTCACCGGACTTGGTCTCCAAGTCATGCCGTCGACGAAGCGTTATATATGTGCGCGCCAAGAGTATAACACCACCGCACGGTGTACCCCTATCGCGACGCAGGACAGACCAGTTTTTGCTCACCAATTCGGGGTCGCCAACGGTCCCGTCAAGAAATGTTTCTGTCGCAGCGACTACGTCGTGGTCTAAAAGCTCTAAATAATTTCGCCAAATTGCAAGTTTTGTTTTGAGACCTCGGACATTTTGATAGAGTATGTTTATGACCGTACTAGCGGGTGCCTTGCTGGGTGTTTGATTGGCCACGAAAGGGCTGGCGGTCTTGTTGGTTAGCCCGAGTGTTTTCTGCCTTCTTGTACGTAATCCAGGGTTTTATTCTGGCATTCGTCGGCCAGACATTTACAGAGTAGCATTTTTCATAATAAGCTGTTGGTACACCCACTTTATATGATTTATAGTTGCCTTTAGGTTTCAGCTCTTCTACGGTACAATTTCCATTCTGACATAACTGGCTAATGTAGTCTTTGATTTCCTCGATATTTGACTCCATGTTCCATACATGTAAATATTTTCGGGGCTCTACAGCTTTTAGCGAGGTCACAGTTGGGCCAGCAGTACCGCAAAGAGAAGCTGGGCGTCGGATTACTTTCTTTTTTACCTCAAACCATTGCGTATCCCGCTGGGATGAACATTGACTAGGTTGTTCTTTACATTCAGTATCGTCCGTGTGTGTTTTGACTTTCTCTGTGGCATTTGTTATTTCCAACCCCTTACTGCTAGCTTGAGCTGGCTCAATATGTGTTTTAGACAGAGGAACAACAACTGGCAACACTGGATCCTTGGGTACCTTTCGTTTTTGGTTTTCATGACTAAACTAAACCTCATCTGATATTCCTTTGGTCAAAACTTTTTAATGAGGGCAAATTATTTCAGTTGATATGTAATGGTGATAGCTAAGTCATTTTAATTCTGTAGTTCTGCACACATCACATCACAAAATTTTCGTAAACCCATCACCCATCTTCCATAATCAACTCAGCTTTTCTGTTTTTTTTTCGTTTCTTTTTTCAGATCTCCCGCTTTACCTTTGACCAAGAACTACAATACGTTTTCCTATCACTGCCTCGCCTGGCCTATCTGTCCGGTTATCAAAGGTCACCTTACCTGGACGTGACCTCGGAAGAACAGGCGTCTCTCGGTGGAGAAACGGCTCTTGAGGTTGAGAGAGTGGTCCTGTCATCGTCATCATCATCGTCAAACTTTCTGTGGCCACTTCTTGCGTCTTTGTCTCAATGGGCGATTCCGCCTAACTTTTGCTCGAAAATCAACGGGACACGAAACAAAAGAATAAGATATAAATAAAGAGCAATAGGTACCTTTTTACTGTCGGATAACTAATATAGTTAGATGTTTTACACCAAAAATAATATGGAAATCCTTATGTATAAAACCTCTGCATTTTTTTTAATGGAAATAGCAGGCTTGACGACTTACCTCAGGGTAAGTTGCTATAGTCGCCTATGAACATCAGCAACACCACAGGCATCACTGATGCGTTGCCGGCCAAGAAAGAGAGAAGAAAAAGAAAGAAAGAACTGGCTCTCAAGCCAAAAGGCTGCATCCTTTTTTATCAATATAAGGATAGTGTAAGAGAAATAGGAGCTTATTATGTTTTATAAATAGGTATTCTAAGCCGACAGCGAAACAGAACGTGAAATTTACTAGGATATTTGCTTAATCCGGACGGCAGGCGGCCATCGTTACGTCATTAATGTTGATGGTGGCCGTCCAGAATATTCCAGAACATTCTAAGATCTAGGTCATCGCCAGTATCGATTGCGGGGTCCAGCAGGGAGGTTCAACAACGCGAGACATTCATGCGAGAAGCGCTGCGTCTCTAATTGAACGAGCTGCGACATTTCGTACATCGATATCGATATTATAGTATCGATATTGTAGAAAATGTTTTTAAGTATTTTATTAGTCACGTCGTTCGCAAGTTCAGAGTTGGTGCAGTAACGGTGCTAAAGTGATTATTGAATATATTCATAGACTTTATGTAGTGGAAACTTGCATGTGCGTTTACTTGACGTTAGACAGTTTTTGAATATTTATGACATCCATTTAGTTTAAATAATTGTAAAAACTTCGCCAGATTACATTATTGGCTCAATATTGGTTGGTAACAGTCATTAGAAGGAACAGTATTTGTTATTTTAGGTTAGAATCAGCACGTACAAAAATAAATAGTTCAATCCAGACAAACTTTTTTTGCACAGCAAACAGTTAAAGAACGGCATAGCTATCAAAGTAAACCAGTAGGACCAAAAAAACAAGTACAAAAACACCGGCATAAAAATAGAAATAGAATTCAGAATCCGTAATCGACAAATAAAGCAAAAGTCGGTCAAGCGTTGGCGACCCTAGAGCGCTTTAAGAACGGCAGTCCGCGCGAGTGATTTGAGCCACGCCGCGTGCTCGCGACAAGGATTAGTGATGGGACGCGTTGCGGGTTTTATTTTATCGATAACGATTTTTTGTTAACTAAACAAATTCATTATCGATACTTTTTTTTTGTTAATCAATAGGGGTTTTGGTAAGTAATAGACTCTTGATAAATACGTGTTGCTTGTATCATAATTTTCTATACTAACTTTGGTTAACAAACTGAGTTAACTTTGGGTAAGTTCAATACTTAACAAATACAAAGACTTTACACCTTTCACCTCATACACGACACGCAACCGACGCGTCTCCAAGGAGACCGTCCGCCACGGGGGATCGTGTCGTCATCAAACAAAGGAGTGTTTTTGTCACGGCGGGAGGGTGGCGGCGGCGGCGGCGGCGGCGGTGGCGCCCGCGAGTCGGGCTCGGGTCCGTGGCGACGGCCGGCCGCGGGCGAAGGCCGGCCGCGGGTCGATATCGGAGATCTCGGCCTACGCCTGCCTCGCCGGCCATTTGCCTACCTCGACGCCTCGGGCTCGTGTGTACATAACCCGCCACCCACCACCCGATACACCCCCGCAGATTACCGCCTACAAAGCAAACTTCATTGGTACGTGCATGCAATATGCGCAAGGAGCACCCAAATTGCGCCTCGGACCGCCACCCACTCAGATTGCTTTGATATCCCGTTCGGCTTGGGCTATACGAGCCTCGAGCCTATTCCACGACGAGTCTTACCCGGTGCCTCCATAGCAATCATGTTAATTACTGCTGCTGCTGCGGCATTATCTCTGACATCCCCTTAACAGACAAATTACAGATGGGACGGTCTTAGAGCTAGAATTATAGAGCGTCTCATAAGGATTTCATCGTGGAATGGAAACAATACACCATACGAGTTGCGACACTCATAACGAAACCCAATAAGAAAGTTTACCTGTTACAAACGATGCTGGTCGAGAATCAAACCCAAAACTTTCTTGATGTTCTCGGTAGGTCATCTTCCTAGATGACAGGGTCGTCAACAACTATAAAAAAGCAACAAGAAAGCCTTTTCGGTGCGAAAAGTTGAAATCGTAGTAATAAAAATAAAGAAGCAACAAAGAGAATACATTACAAAAAGATACCAACCGTCCCTTGTGTCAAAACCTCCCTTGCTCGTAAGCCACAATGCATTTCGCTGAACAATGGAGTAGACGACCCTAGCTTAGTTAGGAGTGACCCTGCAAAGCAAAGGGTCCCGGGTTCGATTTCCGGTCGGCGCAGACTTTATCTGACAGATTAATGTTGGTTCTCAACAATCTCAACACATGGTTCAAAGAGCTATCGGTTCGCTTTTTTGCCACCTGAAGACCATGTCAGAGGCCTAACAGGCTATCCATGGCTTAAAGCTAAATAGAAGTGCACAAAACATTTCTGCTAGGTGCCACATCCAACTACCTACCTCGCCCGCTGTTGCTTAACTCAGCCGATCACTTATGATCGACACAATGACCCAAATTAATAATGTATCTCTACGCTGTAAAATCCAATATAAACCCATTGTAATCGTACAAGGTGGTTAAGTATATAGTATCCGGCTCGAAGGACCAATGTTTGGTTTCAGTGTGAACTGAATAATTATCGTGTTTTTATCGTGTAAATTAATAAGTTCAGTTTGAAAAGACTACTAGCTGGTTTTTGTTTGTCGAAAAGGCAGCGGATAACCAGCTTTTTTCTTCATTTGCTACATGGGTTAACGGTGAACTTCACCACTGTTACCATCACGTACTTACCCTATGTACTATGCTATACAAATACATTCTCAACAGCATTCTACATAAATAGTTTGCGATATAAATACAATATTTATATACAGTATAGGTATCAGTACGACCAGGCAACCGAAAGCTGGCCCAGTCTCAGCTCGTAAACTAAGGTTTGACCATGTCAGCCGACCACAGAGTACAGCGCACGCGGCATTCTAATTCAATGCCAAGTTCATAAACGAATATAGTATAAAATACAAGCCGCAAAGTACTAAAAGGTTGTAACAAAAATGATTCACAAGGAAACAAAATTCAGAAGTATTCATTTATTTTTTGGTCCAAATTCATATTCTGCGTGTATCATACGCGCAGTTGTTGTTAGGTAATATTGAAAATAAATATCTATTATATTTAATACAAACGGAGCTTAACGTAATTATTCTAGTTACATAGGAAATAAAACATTGTAATTACAACAACGTATCAAAAATTCGCAAAGCAAACTTGGCTCATCGAAGCATCAGTTGCAAACAAAAAGAACTTGTACAAAATCGCATAGACAGAAAATGTTCGTGAATTTCAATTGAAAACTCAGGAGGGTCGTAAATCGGCCAAGTGCAACGTCCACCCCCCCCACCCTGCTAGTGAGAGAGGGAAAGTTCACATTAGCATATTGGCCTCCGCTCGCGAACTCTGCTAAGCAAACTTCGCTCGAGTTCGAGGCTTCGAGCCAATCGAGACGCAGAAACTTTTGCTCATTGCTGCTGAACATAACTTTATTTGAGCGCTCCAGTAAAGACATATGGACTTCGGACTTTTCGTTTTTATTAATAAGTTAATGCTTACACATCTCACGTGATAAGTGGCGATGTAGTTTTGGGTGGTAAAACGCATACGTATGGTGAAAGCCTAGTTAGTCTTCCCTTGCAGACTTGTTGTTAGCACCAATGATATTTAAAAAAATATATAGATAAGTTATGCCCTTACAAATCAAACAAAAAATCTGTTCCGGAAAGAGCTAATGCACATGTTTAACTTTTGTTTCACTGCACCAATCACATTGGTATAATACACGAAGGCATTTTAACGCTGTATGTCAAATGTCAAGCACTTCTGATAGCAAAAAGCGTGCATATCGTCTTGTATTCACAGAGCAACTACGAGCAGAACGCTCAATTGCCTGTTCTTACGCTCTTCATCGTCGGCGCACTAGTGACATATCTACCTCTTTTTTACATTATAATATCATTGGTCAGCACATTATAATTGAACGGAAACACCGACGCGGGCAAATTTTGTTTCAAATTCAGTTCACCGTCTTCTTTGTTTTCCCACTGCCTTAAGATTGACTGGCGGAGAATTATTTTAGCTATATATAAATAAATTTTAACTTGTCCTGTTATATCGCAATTCACAATGTAACAAAGAAAGAACATTGTCTTTGCATCCTATCACTATTTTTTTCTATAGTGCCATCCACGAATTACGTCATGCTCACGAGTCACGCGTAAGGAGGAAGGGGGTCGCAAACGTGTGATATGATATCGTATGACGGGGAGGGGGAAGACTATCCATAAGCCTCGTTGAGATCACGAGATGATTGTATAGTATTAAAAGTTAAAACTTAAACTGCTTTTCGAATAAAAAGGAAAAAAATAATGAATAGCATTAAAAGTAATCTTACGTGAAGGTAAGGGCCAGCCATAAATTACGTCACACGACTCACACGTTAGGGGAGGGGAGGTCAACATAGTGTGACATTGTGTAACAAGGGGTGGGAGGGGTCCTTAATTTCGTCACGTCACATTTCAAAATCGAATAATTGGTAAGTATAGGTAAATATAAAAAAAATTAATGGAAATAAAACCTATGTATTTCGGAACAGCAGTTTAAACTTAATAATTTCTAGGTGTAAAGTTTCATATTATGTGACGTCACACTAGGTCTCACAAGTGTGACCAACTGTGACAAGGACGGCCGGAAAGGGATGAAATTAGTGTGACGTAATTTATGGATGGCCCCTAGGGGCGATTTTCTTGGGAATAAAAAGCAAACTTAGTAAAAGCCTATTTATGTACTCATTATATAGATACTCTTTCCTTGAAGACATCCATGCAACAAGTTATGAAATTGATTAAGAAATTACATAGTACATTCATTATATAGATTTTAATTACAACTATAAATTAGGACATACAAAACGCCATTTAACGCCAGGAATTACAGTATTACTAGCTGCCCGGACAGACTTCGTTCTGTCAAAAGTTTTTTTTATTTTGAGATGTAAGCTATCCTATCTTTCAAGTTGGATCAAACTGCACACGGTGTGTAAATTTGATTAAAATCGGTTAAGTAGTTTAAGAGTCCATCGCGGACAGACAACGTGACACGTAATTTATACACAATAAGATGTAAGTAAGCGTTTTAATTTTATTCAGAGTTTATTCTTTACATTCATTTTATTTCATGAAAAAAATTGGCTATAAAGTATTTAAGACTTAAGCCCTACAGAACTGAACAGTAAAATTGAAGAAGTGCTCCGAAGTGTTCCGAACCTCATAAAGAGGACCACAGCGTCCACAGCACATACAATAAAGAGCTGAATGAATGAACATTGCCGCCCGATGTGAATGGGTGTCGTTGTTAGTGATGTGATGTCGCTGAGTTCGGGTTATTCTGCCTTTGTCGCACTTCCCCCGCGTCCACCCCATGTTTTAATAAATTCTTCCGATGTTTTAATAAATTAAGCAGTGATAGCCTAGCGGTAGAACGTTGGTCTCCCGAACGAAGGGGCCCGAGTTCAAACCCTGGCACGCACCTCTAATTAATATTTGAAATATTATGTGCGTATCACAAGTTAATTATCACTTGCTTCGGTGAAGGAAAACATCGTGAGGAAACCTGCACACCGGAGAGTTCTCTATAAAGTTCTCGAAGGTGTGTGAAGTCTACCAATCCGCACTTGGCCAGCGTGGTAGACTATGGCCTAATACCCCTCGCATTGTGAGAGGAGACCCCGAGCCCAGCAGTGGGACAATTATGGGTTGTTGCTTTGCTTTTTTTTGCTTTTTTTTAATAAATTTTATGCTCATGCATATTTGGTGGAATGAAATATCTGTTTAACAAACTGAAATAGTCGGCAAACGAGCGTCAGCCAATCTGATGGTAAGTGGTTCTCGTCACACACATGAAACATGCTAAATAACTATGTTTTATAACATGTTATGTTATTGTTACAAAGTCTGGACTCACCCTAATGCTCGTGACGTAGTGTAGGTATATGGTTCTAGGAACGTTTGAATCCGTTTAAGTTCCCTGGATTAATAAAATTGTCTTCTGTCTTAAAACAGTTTCTAGATTCTCTCGATAGCTATAAGTAGTACTTATGATGAATTTATATTATTTCTTCTGTGGTATTATGGTAGTAGATGGACTTACAACTACGGAACCCCCTAGTGTGTCAAGCAAGCCACACACGCGCTTGGTCAGTTTTATTGTTCACTAGCTGCCCGGACAGACTTCGTTCTGTCAAAAGTTTTTTTTTGAGATGTAAGCTATCCTATCTTTCAAGTTGGATCAAACTGCACACGGTGTGCAAATTTGATTAAAATCGGTTCAGTAGTTTAGGAGTCCATCGCGGACAAACAACGTGACACGTAATTTATATAGGTATACTAGCTGCCCGGACAGACTTCGTTCTGTCAAAAGTTGTTTTTTTTGAGATTTAAGCTATCCTATCTTTCAAGTTGGATCAAACTGCACACGGTGTGAAAATTTGATTAAAATCGGTTAAGTAGTTTAGGAGTTCATCGCGGACAAACAACGTGACACGTAATTTATATATATTAAGATTAAGATTTATCTCGTCTCGTTGGATGTTGTTACTATATCTATCTATAGAGTTAAATTATCTGTAAATTTATTATTAAGAACATATTATTTTGCATCCAGATCACAATGTTGGTAGTGATCTAGCCTAGCTGTGTCTACCGAACTCGGGGATCTATGTTCGAATCCTGCACGCATCTTTAATTTTCACGAAGCTGTTATGTGCGTTTTAAAATTAATTTATCACTTGGTTCGGTGAAGGAAAACCCGGACACAAGGATTGACGACCCGTGTGGCGAAATGCTTACCATATACCGGACCGCAGCGTACCAAGGGTCCTTGGTTCGATTCCGAGCGTGGCGGAAAGAATGATGGACTTCAATTTCTTTTCTCGGTCTGGGTGTCTTTGTGTTGTCCATGGCACCTACGACACAGAGAATCCTAGTGGGAGGCTACGAGTATGTGTAGTGTGTTATAAGTGTTATAACTTATAACGGTTCTCCGCGACATTCTCACAGGTGCAGGTGTATGAAGTCTGCGGTCTACCAATCCGTACTTGGCCAGCATGGTAGCAGGACTAGCAGGTAGACTATACCTAACATTGTGAGAGGAAACCCGAGCCCAGCATTAGTTAGTTAAGGAGTTTAAGGACTTGCCGTTTCTCCTCAATGATTAAGCTGTTAAGCACCTTATCGAAATGGTAGCGAACCCAAAAACAAAACATACCTTCGTACTCTCATATCAGTCATATATAAATTTATAATATACTTCATACGACATAGTTTTTGGTCCGGCTACTGAGTTATTCAGAATCATAACTTCGACTGACATCCCTTGAATATCCGAAGTATCCGAACATTCCCAACACACGAGTACCAAACTAATAGAGCGCGAGCCCCGGATCCTATCCTCTACTTCTTCGGACACAGCGTATTTCAATACGCGACATCTTTAATCTAGGCGGGATCGAGAAGGGGCATAAATCTTGCAGGTCCGGGCGAGGTTTGAATCATTTAGCGCGGTGCGGTGCGAGCCCCGCGCGACTTCCGTCCGGCACGTGCACCCCCCTCGCCCCTCGCCCCTACCGCCCGCGCTCAACGCGTCTGTCTTGCCGAGACAAAGGGGCGTGAGGGATGGGACGGAAATGGGACGGATGTCGATAGTTTTTTTGTTGTTTGTTTTTGTGTTGTTTGTGTTAAAGTTAAATAATTTGTGTATGTATATTGTATTTTATTTTAGCTTAGCTGTGACTGAGATCCTTGCAAGTGGGCTGAAATGTCGGTGTACAATATGTTTTGAGTACCTATATCAAGTACAAAGATATGGTTTCCTTAAATCTTAATATATATAAATTACGTGTCACGTTGTTTGTCCGCGATGGACTCCTAAACTACTTAACTGATTTTAATCATATTTGCACACCGTGTGCAGTTTGATCCAACTTGAAAGATAGGATAGCTTACATCTCAAAATAAAAATAAAAACGTTTTACAGAACGAAGTCTGTCCGGGCAGCTAGTTTAATATAAATATCTATACAATGGCATTTAAAGTGCTGTCGAGTTCTACATCTAATCTTATCATAGCTCAAAGATATATAGGCTGGTATATAGTCACAGTCATAGAGAATATGACTACCAACAATCTATCTTAGTTAAGTCCAAAAAACATAATGATAACATTTTATGAATATCAAAATTTTAATACCCTGACTTGTCATTTTAACACTAATTTAGTCTGCCATATCGTAGTAAGGTATTCAGATCAAACCTTTCTTAGTTCATTACATATTTAAAGTGTTATAAAAAATATAACACTACTTATAATAATTATCTTCTATAATAATATTCATCGATAGTTTCGCGTGACTTGGCCTAATGGTTAGCTAGTAGAGTATGCAGTAGTATTGATCTCGCCATTTGTTCTTCAATATTTTATATTGTAGTCAATAAAGTTTACATAAATAAATAAGATAATTGCGAACTAACGAATTTTCACTGAAGTTCAATTGCATCAACTTATTGAAATTCTAAGTTGATAAATATATTAAGTAGGTAATGTAAAAAACTTAAAATTTTCTCGATAAGTTGGATAATGTGCAATCCCTAGCACACGACGTCCGAGCCGCCTCTAATTTGAATTCACGGAGACTCCGCGACGCGTCCGCCGCGTCGGCCGCGCCCGACTTAATGAATCGCGAGGGGGTGTGGGGGCGCCCGTAGGGGGTTGCCGGGGGGCGATCGGACGGCCACCGCATCCTCCGCGCGGATAAGTGACGCCCGTGTTGCTCCGTACCTATGTACCGCTCCTTATGTACTGGCACATAGCGGCCGGCCTGTACCTACGTAACGTTCGCCAAATTTATGTCCCGCACATGTCTAGAGACCGCGTACCTTCAGAGGGATTTCACATGTTTACGTACAAACGGGGGCCGCCGAAGATATTCGAGATGGAATTTCGCGTGGACCGTTATTGATGAGTTGCCTCACTTACCTAGCCGTGGGTCGCGACGGATTTGTTTACGCGAAATTCGAAACTTTTTCGCTGGAATATAAAATAAATTCGAGGGACATTTTCTGTAGCTTTAACAGAGCTGATTGAGTAGGGAAACTCACTACTACTCAACATTTCACTTAACAAGTTATATCACTTTACATGAAAACAAAAATTACAATACATAACTTTCTTAAGTTTTATACACTAATCATAAGCTGATTTGAGCTTAACGGTAAATAAATTGCCCATGGTAGTATATTATTTCGTAAAGATATTCGAATCCAAGTTCTCTGTAAACAAAAACTTGCTAATGGGCAATTATGTAAATTCCACGATCGCCGCGAACAATCAAAACGTAGTAAATTATTCAGAGGATACGAATACGCTCCGGGTCGACAACATTTATCGACATTACCGATAATTTGGATTCCAAATAACTACACATAATTATGTGTCTTTCATCATGAATTTTTACCATAAATAGATTAAATGAAATATTTATTAATAATAAAATCAATATTATTTGCTAATTAACAAAACGTTAAAAAAATATGACAAGTGAAAAAAAATAGTATTTTAGTATGTAACATTAATTTATTTGTACAATAAGAAAGAGTTCCTTCAATTATTTATATAATTGTAACGGCTTATCTTATTCTGCTTTAAAATCTTTATCCCAATTCCAATCGCTCCAGCAACGTTACACAATATCCAATTAACATCCCTGTTTTTTACCTTAATCGAATACTTTCTCACTAAATCGTATTCATGAGCATTTTTGACCAAAACAGGGTCCGTGTCCCCTAGCGCGAAACGTTCAAATTACGAACGCCGTTGGGGGCTCGTCGAGGGGCCCCGCGGGCATCCGTGGGAGCTCATCGCGCTCCGTCCCATTATTATCGATAATCACGCGATATCGATTGACGACGTGCGTGCAGCCCTAATTCGGTGTTTCGTGCACGGAATACGTGTCCTGCGAATGTACGATATTGATTTTTCAAGATTCTTCTGACAATCTGCAGATTTGCAATAGGGACTTCTACTCTGTTAGTAGCTCAGTAGGAACCTTTTATATTGTTATGTAGGTATGTATGTGTGCTTAATATTTTATTATGTTTTAGCTTACTATTATTTATCTATTTTACTTTTATATACAAGTACAACTCACAAAAACTTATAGAATGCTACTCATACTTACTGCTTCTTGATCATATTAATTTCGATAATAAATTGAAATATGTCACGTCACTATTGTAATTTGTCAAAATTGCAATAATAGCTTGCCGCTAGTTACTAGCTGCAATAATACACTATTAAATAATAATAATAAGTAAGTGTAATTAACTTTGAAGAATTAACGTAAGAATCAAGTCATTATCATCTGGATCAAAGACTAATACGTAAATATACTATCTCACTGAAAACCTGGTTAAATGGATGGATGGAGCTTAAACCATTATCCACGAAAATACAAGTGATTAAATGAACTGGTTATAATTTCATAATATCGAATTTATCGACAAATTACGATTTAATAAGTTACTTGTAACTTGAATGGAAAATATTGTCTGAAAAGTCTCTTTAGGAAAGTTGGTGAGAATTGTGAGTCGGGAGTGCGCTATAAATATCTAGTAATGTCGGCACCTGTTGCTGCATCTTTTGCTGGCAGTTATACATATAACACAATATCCGGCACGGGACAGTTACAGCCGGCTATAACCGCTTTCAACCGGATTTGTAATGTCATATACAGAAAAATGTATGAATTTGTTTTGATTTTTGACGTGCAGATAATATTGGAATGTCTAATGTGTATCTAGTACATACCAAAGATTTATTATAGAGCTATGACGTGATTTTATTCGTGAATTACCTAGTTAGTTTAAGCTTTAAATATTTCGTGATAGCCTAGTGGTTAGAACGTTGGTCTCCCAAACGAAGGGGCCCGAGTTCAAATCCTAGCACGCACCTCTAATTTTCAAACATTATGTGCGTATTAGAGTTAATTATCACTTGCTTCGGTAAAGGAAAACATCGTGAGGAAACGTGCACACAGGAGAGTTCTCCATTAAGTTCTCAAAGTTGTTTAAAGTCACAGAAAAGATGGTAAGTGTGGTCACTTAACATCAAGTGGTTCGTCTGACATTGCGTCACCATTGGCTATAAAAAAACAGAAGACAATACAATATTTACATACATAAGTATTAATTTATTTACAACAACAATATTTATTTACAACAATTCAAAGGAATACCTTGCTGATGGCTCCAATTGCTGTCCATTTTATTAAAGTAAGTACGAAATACTATCAGTCGCAAGGGAGGCAAAAATAAAGCGTTTAATAAAGTCTTATTCAGTCCTCCTTCTAAACTGAAGTGGCCAGACCTTCGCTCGGTGTTCGGGATTAAAAATAATCAATTGTTTGCGTCGCACCTGCGAGCTTCGTGCTGTTGACGCTGTTGTTCACGTCAAAGGCGCCTCAATCTATTGAGGCATTTGAGGTGCACTTCGTAAACAATTTATTATACTTATCAACTATTTTATTGAGGTGCAATTTGGTGGATAATTGGATATTATTTATTCTTGAATTTGATTTTAAATATTAGAAGGGATGTCATCAAGTCAATAGGAAACAGGTTTTTTCTAAGTTAAAATAGGTACCTGCGTAATATGAAATTTTGACACGTGAAATTTTAAATTAAGGTAAGTAGGTAATGACGAACGAAATAAATCCTACTTCATAATTAGTAATATTTTTTGGAGTTTAACTCCTACAATTGATTTTCATATACATATTATAAGACCGGGGTATGAAAATTTATGGCGAGTAAAATTAATCTTTCTGCATTACGTAGTGCGTTAGGCGTTAGGTGTTAGGTGTTATGTTAAGCGGTACTGATAATCACATCACATCTATTAACACCATCTAATGATAATAATAATCTTGTTGCATCCTATTCTGATGATGTGAAACATCATGATCGGTGATGATACTGACATCATCCAAATCATCATCATCATAGTTCGTAAGCAGTAAACTCCAGTGGTGCGTCGGAGCTGACACACGCAATTTTTTATAGTAGATATATTATATAAATATAAAGCATGTTGCAGGACAACGTCTGCCGGGTGAGCTAGTATAAAATACAAATAAATATAAGTAAAAACTAAAAAATTATAAAGACCTATATAGATCCATACGTGGGTGGCAAAACTACACAAAACCTAAGTACCAACCGAACAAGTTTAATTAACTCGAACAAGTATAATCGTGTAACTCGTGTAAGACGCCGTATATGGTGTAAATTGGTACCAGGGTACCAGCGTTCACTAGATGGTGAATGGTTGGTTAAGACCGCAAAGGGCACGGGTCAAGAGACGCCAATGTCGCCAATTACGTTGTATTGTACTGCATGTAGCTGCAGTATATAAGCGCGACAGGTTTAATTAGGTAGCTGGGATGTTGGGGATATCCGTGGAGTTTAGAAGATATAATGAGGGTCTCCCTTTTTTTGGCTGGCGACGCAATTCTGATGCCTTTCGCGTTACTGATGATCTAGAGGTGAAAATAACATAAAATACAATGTCCTACCTACAATTGAAAACAACTTATAACTGAACTGGAAGCTTAGGGCGTCCATAAAATACAGATTAAGGTTGCCTAAACCGTATTCTCTAAAGGAAAGTAGCAGTAGCAAATTAAGGGTATTTGAAATTCAAAAAAAGTATACGTCCACTGATTTTTTAAGAGCTCAATAAAATAGAAGCTGTTTTAACTTAACTTTTTCAAAGACTTCGCCTGTTAATACGGGAAATGTTCAGTAATATCTTGTCTTACACTAACAGGAAAATAAATATTTTCGTACCCACACTTCAAGAGAAAATTTTCTTCAATTTATTAAAGGGCTTCAAACAAGGAAAATGTTCTCAATGAAATGTATTTGTTTTTTTACTACTTACTTATGGCAATTTTGATACTTAAGTATAGGTTTTTCGAAGACCGTTTGTTTGAAGTCATTTATTTTTTGATAAAATTTTGTAACTTTAATAATATGTGAAAATAACATTAATTAGAAAAAAACACTATTCAATTCACTCTTGAATTTATTCAGGCACCTGGTCTACCAAAAGTAAGGTCAATTACGGCAACATTTTCTCTGCAACCTGGTCCAAAACCGAAATTCGATCCTAATTGGTCGATTCCGTTAAAAACCTTTAGGCAGCAAGCAACCCGACACCCGTGGCGAACAGCGAAGGGAGATTCATGTTGCGTTGCGTTGCGTGGCCTTGCGGTGGTCGCGGGCCGGAAGTGCGTTGCTTGCGCCTGCGCCGCACCGCATGCGACGTGGACAGGGCGGAGGGGACGCGGCGGCGGCCGGGCGACGCACAGTAGATCGAAAATCGGGTCTCCATAGACTTAGGATTTTTATGTTAAAATTTGTTTGTTTCTTGTCGCAAACTGACGTAGAACCGTTTTAGAAGCCACAACATTATCATATTTATGCACCTCGGGCGACTATAACTCGAAAAAAATTTTTTTTAATTAAATTTGTATGGAGCAAAATAGAAAAACCAATTTTATTCAAGACTGAGGAGAGTGCCCCTAATATCCTCTGGTACGATTATTGCCACTATTTTTCTCTATTTTATGACATATCGCACGTTGCGCGCACCCGCTAGATTTTGGGTGAAAAAAAATGAAACATTTTTTTATTTTTTTTTTCATTTTGTGCACGTTACTTGTTATGCTCAAAAACCTTCAAGGCCCTATTTGGTACTTGGCACGTTGTCTAAAACGAGCTACTGCAATACCTTACCAATTTAATAACAGTTAACCGGCTAACCTGCCCTTGTATCATAGGTTACATGTTTATTTAATCACTTACTAATGACGATTCATATGTTAATCAATTTAGTAATGAGCTCGACTTAATTACTGATGTCTGTACTCGATTCATATAATAATTAAAATAGTAACAATAGTTACTAATAATATAATAATTAAAATAGTAACAATAGTTACTATTTTAATTATTATTGCACCTACTTATCAACCTATCCCCTCATAGTCCCAGTCCCATTATGATTGGTAAAGCAAGTATAAATACAGGGAGCACTGTATATTTACTTTAGTTAAATTTTAACTACTCTCTGTAAAACTGTGCCAGTAATAATTGTGAAAATGGAAACTTCTATAAAAACAAATTTGGACCTATATTTGATACTGAAGCAATCTGGAAAGCTTGGAAACTATTTAAGAATGTTCGAGACTATTCGGTTTCAGTTGAGTCCTAAGTTTGTCAGAAGAAGATAAAGACATTCTCCACGAAATCTGTCGAAGATTAGTCAGTTAGTGTTGAAAAATATGGAAGATGGCGAGATTTAACACAAACTCTTTCCGAAAACAGTGCATCAGTTGGAACATCAACTTCAACTCTAAGTCCACGTAAACCATTCACAGAAATTGGAATGACACAGAAGATACGAAGGATTGAAAATTTCCAATATCAAGACCGAGAAGGCTTTAAATTGGCGTATGCCACTGTTGCTAAATTTAAACAAGAAGGTAAAGTTAATTTGGCAGCAGCAACAGATATTCTTTTAAAAAACCCAAAAGAGGCTGATAACATTGTTCAAAGGACAAAATGA
Source organism: Thymelicus sylvestris (assembly GCA_911387775.1). NCBI lineage: Eukaryota > Metazoa > Arthropoda > Insecta > Lepidoptera > Hesperiidae > Thymelicus > Thymelicus sylvestris. Next base: position 3,372,048 of record OU426905.1, read on the forward strand.
ACGAAGAAGTTTACACGTGCCCCTGCAAAATCACGCGGCCTATTAATATCACTTAAATTATCTAAGTGGCAGTATATGACTTTGATCGAATCTACTTTACGTGAAGATATCACAGATAGATATCCTTCGTATTAACACAGTCCAACAAGCTAAGATGGATTGTTACCCTTCAAAAGAAGCAATAATGATAACAGGTGTAATTGCCAAAGTGTCTCTTCAAGCACTTTTAGATATTACTGCTGCTAGAATTGTACAAAGACAACAACACACAACAAGACACAAGAAACTAAAGGCAAGTGTATGACTTTCATTTCCAAGTGAGGATTCGATGGAGCTTCAAGCCCGAGCAGGTATAAACAAAACATCGAAGGGGAAGAAAGCAGCGGTGACAGTAATGAATCAGTTTTTATGACAACTTTAGTTCCACTAAAACTTACTGCTGCGGAAGAAATCATATTGGAAAACCCGAGACCGTGTTTGGCATTGTATTACCGTCCAATCCGTGCTTTTCTTAAAAGAGTCTAAAGTTCTAGTGCACGAACAATTGGCCAAAATGGAAGACTAAACAAGGAGCCTTAAAGTTACCCAATATGAGAATAATCAAATCAATCATAGTCTATTAATGACCATGATCAATGGGAAGGTATGCAACTATCTTTCAGATGCCAAATCTCTTGCAACTTATTATTTGTGCTTCGCAAAACCTTCTGAAATGAATGACTTGGAGACAGTTGCGCAAAGACAAGTGCAAAATGATCTCTACAAAGGATTATCTTCTCTGTACGCTCGTATCAATTGTATGGAATGCCTGATTCATATTTCATACAGACTTTATTTGAAAACATGGTCTATAAGAGGAGAAAACAAGCTCATATTGGAGGCAAAGAAAAAGGAAATTCAATCTTAATTCCGGGAAGAATTAGTTTTGCTGGTCGATAAAGTAAAAAAAGGATCAGGAACAACAAACGATGGGAACACGGCAAGAAAAAACTGCTGCTATTACCGGCTTGGATGAAGAGCTCATACGAAGATTTGCAGCAATTTTACAAGTGATAGCATCGGGCGAAATTATTGACATAGAAAAATTTAAAGAATATACTCGAAAAACTGCACAAAGGTATATCGAGCTGCACAATTGGTACTATATGTCAGCAACGGCACATAAGATCCTTATGCATGGTACTGACATAGCCAATGTAGTAATTGTACCCATCGGAAAACTTTCCGAAGAAGCCTCAGAAGCTAGAAATAAAGATTTCTGCAGGTACAGGAAGTTTCATTCTCGGAAGTCTAGCAGAGTTAATACTAACCAAGATATTTTGAACATGATGCTTCTTTCATCTGACCCATTAATTTCTTCCACTAGACCTGTACTCGATACAGCTCAAAGGAAGAAGTTAAGTGCAGGAGCCCTAGGACTTTTAAAACTTAGTACAAAACATGTTGATATAAAATTTTTCGATGTAGGTAACATTGATCCTCAAACAGATACCGACTCAGAATACGAAATGGATGGGTATTTGTATCAATGTGTTTATTATTATTTTCTAACATAGTCACTTGTGTTGTTACTACGGTTTTTGGCTTTTATATCTTCAGCTTTAAATAACATCGCATAATTTAATCGCATCACATAATTTAGCCTGTTGTAGTGGGTATGCCCATCATAAATTGGGACTATGAGATAAGGGTTGATAAGTAGGTACCATAATAATTAAAATAGTAACAATAATGAGCCGGGTAAAGACAACATTAAGTCGAGCTCATTGACTAAATTAATGAACACAGGTATCGTCATTAGGAACTGATTAAATAAACATGTAACCTATGATACAAGGGCAGGTTAGCCAGTTAACTGTTATTAAATTGGTAAGGTATTGCAGTAGCTCGTTTTAGACAACGTGCCAAGTACCAAATAGGGCCTTGAAGGTTTTTGAGCATAACAAGTAACGTGCACAAAATGAAAAAAAAAATAAAAAAATGTTTCATTTTTTTTCACCCAAAATCTAGCGGGTGCGCGCAACGTGCGATATGTCATAAAATAGAGAAAAATAGTGGCAATAATCGTACCAGAGGATATTAGGGGCACTCTCCTCAGTCTTGAATAAAATCGGTTTTTCTGTTTTGCTCCATACAAATTTAATTAAAAAAAATTTTTTTCGAGTTATAGTCGCCCGAGGTGCATAAATATGATAATGTTGTGGCTTCTAAAACGGTTCTACGTCAGTTTGCGACAAGAAACAAACAAATTTTAACATAAAAATCCTAAGTCTATGAAACCCGATTTTCGATCTACTGTGCGACGGAGGGGACAGGATGTGGTCATGCACGTTCGCGAGATTGTATCGCCGAGGGAGCGCGGACGTCGCGTCACGCGAGCCGCGGGAGAAACCGCGACGACGCGACGTGCGTCGATATTGTCGATGTCGATTCGATAGTCAGGGGAACTTAAGGGACATAAATATTCATCGTATCGATTGTTCCATGCGTCGCGGTGGTGTCACTGTGTTTAAACTGTATAGCGTTGAGTATTTTATTTTAATATGTAAATCTTGAACCACTTGAACTGAATTTTTTACGCACGCATCCACAGCGTGAAACTGTCCTTTTACAATATAAATATTATGTCCTAAATATAGGTACACATGGCTGAATAAGCTATTTCACTTGTAAGTATTATGTTTTTGAAGCGAAGCTAAAGCTTAGGTACTAATAAGATTAAAGCAAGAGTTCGGATAACCTGCCTGATACACAGCCTAAGAACAGGCACGTTTGTCTAGGAAATATCTATTAACGTTAATAAAATTAATAGAAATAATTTATGGTACGGACCAATAAAACGAAACGTTCATACTTCACACCTGCGCGCTAAGGATCCGAGAGCTGTGTATTTATGCACAGAGTACCTACTTAAGTCTTTTAAACACTACGTTTTATGCTAAGTCTTTTTTTGGATCGCGTTCAAAGGAATCCTAATATCAGTTTGAACGCGTTTAAAACGGGTCATTATCATGTAAATAATCTATTATGAATCAATTTATCTAGCAAATGCAAGGTTATTCAATTTCATCGCATTGAGGGACATGCTGTATGATTACCTCTGTCGTGCGCGCGCGCACCTAATTTTTATTACGTGTAGGTAGTTGGAGGCAAAATCTTACTAATGCTCACAAATTTTGTATTAATCTGAACTATTTTTATTTTTCAATATATCGATACTTCAGTATTTTTATTCAACATATCGACCCATCAATACATCGATAGTTCAACAACAATAAACCACTAGACACAAGGTACCAAGCGGACGAGTAAGGAACGCGCTGGGAGGCACGTCTCGTCCGCCCGCCGCCCGCCGCCCTCCCGTGAGAGCGTGCGTGCCGCCCGGGCGCCCGCGCCTTCGCCGGTCGCCCTCGTATTGCCGCCGCTATACCACAGTATAAGTTAGATTCCTTTACTGTGGCTATACTTCACGCACCTGTCGCATAGACCGACTGCAATTAATTCCGATAATTCAGGCTATGAAAGCTAAAGCAGCTTAATTAAATTGCAATACCAACTTTTTGATTTAATAAATTAATTGAAATACTTTATTTACACTATTATAGCTAAGAAACATCTCACACGTCAGCTTTCAAACAAAAAATCCGCATCATAATCGGTTCATTCGTTTATACGATGCCACAGACAGACACACAAAGACAGACACACAAACAGACAAGTCAGACTTATAATACTCTTCTTTTTGCATTGGGGGTTAAATATTTTTTTTAAGTAATTCCATAGTTATTCACTGGATATTATTCATTCGAGTTTTCTGATGATAATAAAATTTCTGGTTTAAGACATTTATTTTCTCAAAGAAATAATAATTTTCACTTACAGAGAAAACTTAAGTAACTAGGTATGTTTAACTTGATTTGCGAAAACTCTTGGTGATTTTTGCAGCCACTACACTAGGTATGCGTTGCGCCGTTTTTAGTGATCCTTGAATTAGAAGTAGACCCTATAACATAGAATAGATCCTGTAGCGGATTCGAGTCCCGGTCGGAAGCGGAGAGCAAATAGAGCAAACCCGAGAGGGGTTGTGAAACAGACTAACAGAAAAATCAAGATTTTTAAGCAATTGATTTTAGTTTATACATATTCTACACGCTAAAACATAAAAAGTAATAAGAAAAAACATTAAAAGTTACACACTTTTATTTATTTATTGTGTTGATTAATGTACCTACTTATTTACGTCACTTCGTTAAAATTAGTTAGTGGCACTTGTATATTACGTAAGTACAGCAATGGTTTATCGAACTGCGCGGTGCATCAAACTGTCGAGCTAGCTACAAAAAGACTGATAGACCGGACATGACAAAGGGTTCATGTCCACAGACTATCAAAAAATAGAATTAACCAAGAACCGACACCTGCGAGCTCGGTTAACGACGCCCGCTCTCGTAAATACGTCGTAAATTCCAACCCTTCTGTAAAGAATGTATTTGTTTTCAAGTCCACTCAAAAGTACGTACTGTAAAAATTCGATGATAGAATTTCAGGCATTCTGTTGATCATAATAATATAATCTAGTCATTAATATGTGAAGAGAAAACCATTGCACCCCTTTTTATTAAGAATTCCCGTCCTAGCAGGGAATCGATTCTGGGACCCGTCGCACAGTAGATCGAAAATCGGGTCTCCATAGACTTAGGATTTTTATGTTAAAATTTGTTTGTTTCTTGTCGCAAACTGACGTAGAACCGTTTTAGAAGCCACAACATTATCATATTTATGCACCTCGGGCGACTATAACTCGAAAAAAAATTTTTTTAATTAAATTTGTATGGAGCAAAACAGAAAAACCGATTTTATTCAAGACTGAGGAGAGTGCCCCTAATATCCTCTGGTACGATTATTGCCACTATTTTTCTCCATTTTATGACATATCGCACGTTGCGCGCACCCGCTAGATTTTGGGTGAAAAAATATGAAACATTTTTTTATTTTTTTTTTCATTTTGTGCACGTTACTTGTTATGCTCAAAAACCTTCAAGGCCCTATTTGGTACTTGGCACGTTGTCTAAAACGAGCTACTGCAATACCTTACCAATTTAATAACAGTTAACCGGCTAACCTGCCCTTGTATCATAGGTTACATGTTTATTTAATCACTTACTTATGACGATTCATGTGTTCATCAATTTAGTAATGAGCTCGACTTAATTAATGATGTCTGTACTCGATTCATATAGTAACTATTGTTACTATTTTAATTATTATTACACCTACTTATCAACCTATCCCCTCATAGTCCCAGTCCCATTATGATTGGTAAAGCAAGTATAAATACAGGGAGCACTGTTTATTTACTTTAGTTAAATAACTACTCTCTGTAAAACTGTGCCAGTAATAATTGTGAAAATGGAAACTTCTATAAAAACAAATTTGGCCCTATATTTGATACTGAAGCAATGTGGAAAGCTTGGAAACTATTTAAGAATGTTCGAGACTATTCGGTTTCAGCTGAGTCTAAGTTTGTCAGAAGAAGATAAAGACATTCTTCACGAAATCTGTCGAAGATTAGTCAGTTTGTGTTGAAAAAAATGGAAGATGGCGAAATTTAACACAAACACTTTCCGAAAACAGTGCATCAGTTGGAACATCAACTTCAAGTCTAAGTCCACGTAAACCATTCACAGATATTGGAATGACACAGAAGATACAAAGGATTGAAAATTTTTAATATCAAGACCGAGAAGGCTTTAAATTGGCGTATGCCACTGTTGCTAAATTTAAACAAGAAGGTAAAGTTAATTTGGCAGCAGCAACAGATATTCTTTTAAAAAACCCAAAAGAGGCTGATAACATTGTTCAACGGACAAAAGGAACGAAGAAGTTTACACTTGCCCCTGCAAAATCACTCGGCCTATTTTAAAATCACTTAAATTATCTAAGTGGCAGTATATGACTTTGATCGAATCTACTTTACGTGAAGATATTACAGATAGATATCCTTCGTATTAACACAGTCCAACAAGCTAAGATGGATTGTTACCCTTCAAAAGAAGCAATAATGATAACAGGCGTAATTGCCAAAGTGTCTCTTCAAGCACTTTAAGATATTACTGCTGCTAGAATTTTACAAAGTTTAACACAAGAAACTAAAGGCAAGTGTATGACTTTCATTTCAAAGTGGGGATTCGATGGAGCTTCAAGCCCGAGCAGGTATAAACAAAACATCGAAGGGGAAGAAAGCAGCGGTGACAGTAATGAATCAGTTTTTATGACAACTTTAGTTCCACTAAAACTTACTGCTGCGGAAGAAATCATATTGGAAAACCCGAGACCGTGTTCGGCATTGTATTACCGTCCAATCCGTCCTCTTCTTAAAAGAGTCTAAAGTAGAACTATTGTATTGTAGTGCACGAACAATTGGCCAAAATGGAAGACTAAACAAGAAGCCTTAAAGTTACCCAATATGATAATAATCAAATCAATCATAGTCTATTAATCACCATGATCAATGGGAAGGTATGCAACTATCTTTCAGATGCCAAATCTCTTGCAACTTATTATTTGTGCTTTGCAAAACCTTCCGAAATGAATGACTTGGAGACAGGTGCGCAAAGACAAGTGCAAAATGATCTCTACAAAGGATTATCTTCTCTGTACGCTCGTATCAATTGTATGGAATGCCTGATTCATATTTCATACAGACTAGATTTGAAAACATGGTCTATAAGAGCAGAAAACAAGCTCATATTGGAGGCAAAGAAAAAGGAAATTCAATCTTAATTCCGGGAAGAATTAGTTTTGCTGGTCGATAAAGTAAAACAAGGATCAGGAACAACAAACGATGGGAACACGGCAAGAAAAAACTGCTGCTATTACCGGCTTGGATGAAGAGCTCATACGAAGATTTGCAGCAATTTTACAAGTGATAGCATCGGGCGAAATTATTGACATAGAAAAATTCAAAGAATATACTCGAAAAACTGCGGAAAGGTATATCGAGCTGCACAATTGGTACTATATGTCAGCAACGGTACATAAGATCCTTATGCATGGTACTGACATAGCCAATGTAGTAATACTTAGTAAGTACTTAGTAAGTAAAACTTTCCGAAGAAGGCTCAGAAGCTAGAAATAAAGATTTCCGCAGGTACAGGAAGTTTCATTCTCGGAAGTCTAGCAGAGTTAATACTAACCAAGATATTTTGAACATGATGCTTCTTTCATCTGACCCATTAATTTCTTCCGCTAGACCTGTACTCGATACAGCTCAAAGGAAGAAGTTAAGTGCAGGAGCCCTAGGACTTTTAAAACTTAATACAAAACATGTTGATATAAAATTTTTCGATGTAGGTAACATTGATCCTCAAACAGATACCGACTCAGAATACGAAATGGATGGGTAGTTGTATCAATGTGTTTATTATTTTTTTCTAACATAGTCACTTGTGTTGTTACTACGGTTTTTGGCTTTTATATCTTCAGCTTTAAATAACCATACATAATTTAGCCTGTTGTAGTGGGTATGCCCATCATAAATTGGGACTATGAGCTAAGGGTTGATAATTAGGTGCCATAATAATTAAAATGGTAACAATAATGAGCCGGGTAAAGACAACATTAAGTCGAGCTCATTGACTAAATTAATAAACACAGGTATCGTCATTAGGAACTGATTAAATAAACATGTAACCTATGATACAAGGGCAGGTTAGCCGGTTAACTGTTATTAAATTGGTAAGGTATTGCAGTAGCTCGTTTTAGACAACGTGCCAAGTACCAAATAGGGCCTTGAAGGTTTTTGAGCATAACAAGTAACGTGCACAAAATGAAAAAAAAAATAAAAAAATGTTTCATTTTTTTTCACCCAAAATCTAGCGGGTGCGCGCAACGTGCGATATGTCATAAAATGGAGAAAAATAGTGGCAATAATCGTACCAGAGGATATTAGGGGCACTCTCCTCAGTCTTGAATAAAATCGGTTTTTCTGTTTTGCTCCATACAAATTTAATTAAAAAAAATTTTTTTCGAGTTATAGTCGCCCGAGGTGCATAAATATGATAATGTTGTGGCTTCTAAAACGGTTCTACGTCAGTTTGCGACAAGAAACAAACAAATTTTAACATAAAAATCCTAAGTCTATGAAACCCGATTTTCGATCTACTGTGCGTCGCTTTGCAGGCAGGGTCATCATTGTCATCAACGACTATAATATTAATCTACTCGTATTATACTTTATTTTTTATATGGAATTATCAGTCGTGCTCGTCATTAACTTAAATAATAAATATACATTGAAGAGGAAAGCGAACTTGTTTGTTTCTTCTCTTTATTATCTTCAGCTGAATATTATTATGTTATCAATTTTTTTTCAAACTAAACATTTGTTAAAAGTTTTTATGTATTTATTCTTTTGAAACACCTTAAAGTAGGGGTTACAAGGGCGAACTTATTGCCTAATGGCATTCACTGCCAGTTGACCTTGGGTGATGGAGAAAATGTGAGGTACCTAGGCAAAGAAAAAAAAATACAATTAACAAGTCATAAAGTAACAACATACCTAATAAAAGTTATAGTGATACACTAGAAAGGGTCAGTAGTAATACTTCAATGGTCAGTAGACAGCAGGGGGCTTACCATGAACTCTTAAAACAGGTCAAAATTAGCCGATAATTGGCCTGTCCTGCTATATCCTACCATGATCTGGCTAAAACACAGGGCAGTCAGCGACCACGTTACCGTAACAGGACAGCGGTCACGTGACTTCAAAAATGATCTTCTGCCCTGCAATTCGTGTACCATGACGCGATTGTTGACGTATTGACATCAGAAAGTGGCTTAAGTTAACGTCATAATATTACAGCTCACCGAAAGTAACATTTATTGTCCTGTTTCGGCTATTTCGTTGATGATGATGATGAAACACGACGGGATGCAGCCATGGCGAATTTCAAATACACCATCATCACAAAATAAATACATTTCATTTGTTTGGAAAATTTTAAAAACATTCATTGTACTTATGCTTTTTAAATTATCGCTCCTAACCCCGGTCACTCACATGCGCGCAAATGTTTGACATTTTTACGAATGTTTGCACATATGTGAAGGGTGGTCAGGCAAATGGGTTCGCATATGAGTATACAATACAAGCCCATTTCCGCTTCCTCCTACACTTTGTTCACGAATGTTCAATCTTGCTGCTGTTATTATGTTGTTGTCATTAAAATCCATTTTCAATACAGAAAATAAATGGTAGTACGATTAGACGCCACGAACCACGAAAAATTTAGAGATACATCACCTTTTTAGTCGTGTGCGCAACTGGTCGCACGAATGTGTGGGAGACTACACGAAGGTTCGAGGTTCGCGCGCTTTCATGTGCGACAAAAAACCGACACAGCTTGGAAAACCCCGAATGCCTCGAAAACTTCGCATAATCATTCGCGAATGTCGTCCCACACTTGTGGGTTCGCGTATTCGCGCGAATGTGAGTGACCGACATTATAAATCACACATTTTAATAGACATTTAGACATGTCACTGTGTCAAGTGTCAAGTGGTGTAAGATTACGTTCAAAAATGTAAGCATCACTTAGCGATAATTTTTATGGTAATTTTAGAGAACGAAAGGTTAATAAATCACAACACTTAAGTATTTATAACAAATCTCAAAATCTTCAATTGAGATTGTTATTTTAAACTTTTGAAAACCGGTAAACCGATAAAACGCTCTATTTCAGAACATAATTAGTACAAATCAAGTACTTTGCATGTCATAGACTAAGATGCAGGACAGAAGTAGAGGCATTGCAGGTCATCGGTAAACGTTCATGGTACAAAATACACTCCTGTCAGGTTTTAGCTACAAGCTGACCTGTCCTGAACATGACACATTTTATTAGAGTTCATGGTAAGGCACCAGTAGTGTAAAATTAGTAGATCCTGGTAGTAATGTATAAACGTGACCAACAACCACACATTATGATGAGAAGTTCTGGAGGGTCTACTCCTTATGATGATAATGATTACCAAACTGTTCAAAACCTCCAAATAAACATCGGACAGTAAGTTTGCCATCCAACGCGTTCACATAAGCTGTCAGTACAGTCACCCAGGTAGATCCGCGCACTTACCAAAGTCGATCTCTTAGGGGGCATCCATAAATTACGTGAGGTGTTTAAGGGGGGGAGGGGGTCGAGTCAAATCTCATCTAATCTTACGTTGGAGAGAGGGGGGGTCACGGCAAATATCACGCAATTTTTATTCTGATTGAAACAAAAAAAATTATACTATTTTGGTCCATTTAATCCAGATTGTAGATGCTTAAGATTTAATCTTAAGCGTAATCGTAATACGATTAAGGTCATTCACTAAATAAAAGCACGAAGCAATTTTTTTTCTTTTTACAATAACAATCCAACGCGTTTACGTAAGAAACCCACATTTTGAAAAATCTCACGTGAGATTGGGGAATGGGGGAGGGGGTTGAATAAAATCTCACGACATCTCACCAGGGGGGGAGGGAGGGACAGAAAATTTAAAAAAACACCTCACGTAATTTATGGACGCCCCCTTACTGGAGTTTTTGAAAAACACATGGGCCAATCTTAATCAAGTTCTATACATTAACATACGCCGCAGAGACAAAGGACGATCGTCCGACCAAAGCGAGCAACGGAACTATAAAAAAAAACCGCTCAATAAGCGTGCACTCGGTGCTCGGAATTCTTAACCGTCGCATCGCGTCTCGCGGGAGTCGCATATTTTTTACGCGGGGTCAACCCCCCCACGCCGATGGGGGCCGATGCCACCCCGCACGGGAGGGTTAATTAGTCGCGAACGCGGTCCGGCTCCACTCCATCTAACTTGTTTCCTTCTTTATTTGCCCACTTGATACAAATGTGGGGATCTAGGGGCCGCGGCGTGCGATAGTAAAATAAGGACGGCGACGCGCCAGTGCCTTTAACCCCGCTTCTATTAATGACGCCAGTTAACCTCCAGCACGTATATTTATCAAATACAGCTTTCCAGATTCTAACGGCTGGTTTGTAAATAGTAATGCTTCATTATAAATTACTAATAGCTTAATTCGAACGGTATTCGTCGGTGGTACATTTCTCTCTTACAGAGAACAGTCTTTATCTGCATGCTTAGCTAAGTAGCTACCACTTTCCTTCAAAAGGCGTGAAATGTTTTTAACATATTTTAGTTCCAGTGTCGGATAGTCAGTAATTAATTGGTATTCTTGCTTCCTTCTTAGTGATGTGATTAATTTAATTTTATGGATATCCAATTGTGGCAATGAGTACAACCTTCGACTAGCTTGTCTAAAAAAATGTGTGCTTGTGTCCTCGGTTTTACAAAACTGCAATATTTTTCCAGAGTCGTGCTTTGGTATTATTACGAGCCGCGGAACGAAGTCGTCTCGTACCTGCAGTCAGATGTGTTAGAACAAAGACAAAGCTCATTTAAATAACTAATCAGGATGAAAGTTTGAAAATAAAGTTTTTCTTTCAAGTAAATATTTTGTCTCTGGTTGAATAAAGTATTGTCGTATTTTATTTTTCTAGGTAGGCAGACCTGGAGGTGACATTAAAGTGCTCTGAATTGCTTCCTGACATAATTGCCATTGCCACATTGCAGTACACAACTTGATATTAGACTCCATTGCTTAAAGCAGGATGGTAAAGAACTATACCTACTCCATACTCAACCATGCACTACTAGTATGATCAAAACTAATCTATTTAGTTATAAAAAAACCCAACGACCCAGGAGATACTTCATGTCATTGTCTCAACCGCAGTTAAGCAGCTACCACGAGTTTTGTAAGTTAGCTTGGATTGATACTATTGATAGACAAAATCAAGCTTCAAATTACCCAGGCTGTCAATTTTTCCTATATCAGAAGACATATTTTATGAAATGCGTTAAAAATCACGATAATTTAGTAACGAATCCCAAGTGGCCAAATTATCCAACTAAGTTAAATCCACAAATATCTTCCAAGTCTACGTGTACCAATATTGTAATTAAATCTGCGAAGCTACTGGCTAGCGGAACTTAGATTAATTATACCGTAGCAACTAGCGAACGCACGGTCGCAATTACTAGCTGGCCGCACGTCCCAGCGGGTCACTCCAGCTCTGAGCCCCGGACCCCGGCCTCCTGCTCCGTGCTAATGAAGGCGAATATCTTCAAAGGGGTCCACAAGACCCGCCCGCGGTCATGTTGAATGTTTAAACGGGTCGCGCGCTCAGAGGGTTGAATTCTCGTGTCCGTTCGGCTCGCTTGTAACAGGTAATTAAATAACGTTGGCCGTGCTTTATCGCCGCTTTTGAGAGCCGTAGTTATTTATTCATCGGAGACGTTAGTAATAGATAGATTTGGGTTCTAGAACCCTTTGTGCATGTCACACCTGACGCAATTCGGTGCCTTGTTTCGCTGCTGCGTTTGTAACTGTTCCTACACACTCGGATCGGATTAGCATGTTATTGCCCCATGACTTGTTTTTTTTAAATCTATAAATACTACTGATTGTAGACAGATACATGCCCGACGAATTTTTTTTAGATATAAATACAAATTATTTATTATTGTATAAAAAATTCCCAAGTCGCGCTTTGACACTTTTTAGGGTTTCGAAGTAAAATCCGAACCCTTAGTTTCGTCATGTCTGTTCATCCGTCTGTCCGTCTTTCTGAAGCAAAGCGACGAGACTCTTCTTAGTGCTAGAAAGTTGTAATTTGGCATAGATATTATGTGTACATATTCATTAAAACTCCAGAATCGTAGAATAAAATATTGAGAAACATTTTTTTCAGGGTACCTCCCCTACAGGTAACGTGAGGATGAATTTTTTATTCCTGGTTTTTTTTTAGTGCACATCCCGCTTTCAGTGGTCAGAAAAATGGTCAGCTTTTAGGCATTCCCCGCATACTGCACACGGAAGAGACAGTAGACAACGGAGGGGACATAATTATAAATTAAGTACATAAAACTAATTAAATAAAAAGCAGAAATGATGTTATGGCGTAATCCGATATAGTGGTTTATCGATGCGGATCAGAGATATAACTATAAACAATTTTATTAAGCAGTAATAGAAGCAGAAAAACGCAGAAAGACAGTATATATTTATATAATGAGGCTCTATGATATGCCTTAATCCGATTTAAGTAGGATTCGTGGGTATTGAGCCAATTGTTAGATATTTCAAGCACCTACACTAAGTGCTATATATTTATTTATTTAAATAACTGATGAACATAATTTTGGCTTGAGAGCCAGTTCTTCCTTGCTTTTTCTTCTCTCTTTCTTGGTCGGCAACGTATCAGTAATGCCTTTGGTGTTGCTGATGTCCATGGGCGACGATAGCCACTTACCATCAGGTGGATCGTCAGCTCGTTTGCCGGCTATTTCTATAAAAACACAAGCTTGAAGCTACTTTTAAACTGATATAAACACGAACAAAACACATGTTTCTCTTAAAATGTCATAAAAGAAATACAGCCGAAGAGTCTGGCCAGCATCTCAGTTTTAATTAACCCTGGTGTACTTCCTCGCTTGATTACACTGAAATCAAGGCGATGATTAAGGGAGATTGCGACCTAACAATGACCAGGTGGGCTCGAAGGAATAACAAAAGACGATAGGCAACTTACATTCTCCGGTCGTTGCAGACTTGACCATTATTAATCAGAGACAGAGTCGCTATATAGGTGCGTAGGTACCTAGAGGCTAGAACTACATTTGACGGCCCTGTAGCCTAGTTAGTAGCGACCCTGCCTGCGAAACGAGGGGTCCTGGGTTCGATTCCCGGCCGGGACAGATATTTATGTGATAGATAAATATTTGTACACGGGTCATGGGTGTGATTGTGATGTGTTATATGTGTCGTCCATGCCACCCGCGACACAGGTAATAACCTACCTATCTATGTAAACATACCTAGAACTGTTAAGTACCCACATTATCACGAAAGTTGCGACTCTACTAAATTAGTGAGTTCAAACCGCTTGAAATTTCCATTTACCATGACTTTTCAGGTTGATTTTCCAAAATTATAAGCCAAAAAAAAAGGAAATCGGTAGACGATTAGAGAAGAAAAAGATACTGAACTGTTTGAAGAAAATTAAACATTAGCCATTAGCATTGAACACTGCATTCAATAACTATTATTTTTTTTAAATGACCTCGACTGTTTTATTTACACTAAATAAAGTTAAGATCTCGATCAAATTCAAATTCAAAATCATTTATTCATGTAGGTATCATTGATACACTTATGCACGTCATTTTTTTAATTTACCAGCTTTTCGGAAAGGTGCTTGGAGTCAGAGGTGTCATGGAGGAGAAGAAAAGCCGAAAGAAACTCCTCAGCACATCTTTTAAAAATAAAATACATTGGTATATTTCTTACAAAGTCACAGATCACGTCAAAGATCACGTCAGCTTTCAAATAAAAAAAAGCATCATAATCGCTCCATTAGTTTATGACCTAAAATACTGCCTAAAGTATTGCCTAAAATACTGCACAGACAAACACACAGGCACGTCAAATTTATAACACCCCTCATTTTGCGTCGGAGGTCAACACTTGGTGACATTATTACTTGCACAGTCCAAATACCTACTCATAACTCATGAGGTTTACAAGCGCAATCGAGCCAATAAAGACGCACTGACGACTTCCATCCATTAATGAAAGCAGGGATCAATCAGTCAACAAAGACGCAAGACAATTGCAGTAGCAGCGGCTGGCGGCGGATGGTAAGCAATGGTGGTGGATGGCGGCATCAGTTCGGACGACGAGGGCCCGCGGTCCGCGCTCTAATTAAACCGCCCCTCGCCCCTCGCCCCACACCACCCGAAGAGAATAAGCAGCACAGAAATGACATCTACTTATTACCTACTAACCTGCACGCGGCTTTGGCCAAGTTTTCCGGGGTAAAAATGTCTAAATTTCATGTAAATCCTTTCATTAATTTTGCGTGAAAAGTACTCATATGCGAAGACCTTAATTCAACCCAGCCTAGTGCCTATTTTCAAAGAATCTTACCATCTATAATCCCTATCATCTAATACAAAGATTTGTCATTCTGTGATTATTTATTACTAGGCAAGAATATTGAAAACGCCCTTTAATTAAGTGTGGCTTAAGGCTTTAGCTCATCAACGGGAGTCTGGTTGAGATAAGCAATAGCCGTTCTGTACAAAACTCTTTGGTATTCGCGGCCACCCGCCCGTAGCAGCGCGGCGCGGCGTAAAAAAGGACCGCCACGCACCACGCGGGTAAGATTGCCTCGTAAAACACCCTCCCTACATACTCGGCTACACTCGGACTCGATATTATGTAAGTACTAGTACTCTATCGTATCGTATACTACGACCATACGTATACCTGCGTAGTAGTTGCAAGAGAATAAATAAAGAAATAGTCGCACCAAATATCAGTTACAAAAATTAATTTGGGGAACTTCGTCATGAAAACCGCGAATAAATTTGTGTATGTTAATGTTTAGGAGATCCTGTTAACTTTGTCTGAATTTTCTGTATTTAACCTGTGGAACATAGGGTCCCAGGAATACCCTTACCCACCGTAAGTGCAACTTTCCACGGCGCTTCACTTGACGGTTGCATACAATGTAAGCTGCTTATCGAAACATAGGCAATAGGCAAACGCTACGACGCCGCCCCGTGGACAGATTTCGTATTTTACCACGCAGGATGCAAGCAAGCTGCAAGAAAACTGCAAGCATGCTGCAAGCAAGTTGCAAGCAAGCTGCAAACAAGCGACATTTGACGATAGCGTGAATACGATGTCCGTGTACGTGGACAGCGTAACAGTAAAATTTGCAAGAGTTGATGTAAAAGTCCCCCATAATTCCCATAAAGCCAGTCTAGAAAAATAAAAAATCGCTGAATATACGATTCACTGGGTGCCGCTTTGTTTACCTTTACTCCAAAAGCGTGTACCGGCTTCAAAGCGGACAACAATACAAAAGAAACAGCAGGTGGGTAATCTTTGTAGAAGTGTCGGTTGATAATAATAGCGTATATTTTTCTTGTTTATGTATAATAAAATTAACCCAACAAGGTTAAAAGTTGTCCATGTCGACAAGGAAAAGTTCCCTTAACATTTAATCATTGTCAATTTTAATTTAATTTAAGGTTTAATTTATTACTGTACCTACTTAGTTAGTCTTTTTTTTCCCTACGATATATTATTATAATTATTATGTTGGAATAAACGAATACAAGTTTTTTGTCCCTTACAGAACTCAACTTCTATGCCGGAAAACGTCTTTAGTAACGATTTTCACTAGACCTTGACCAATACACTCACTTTTCGTGTTCGGACTATTGTTGGCGAGGGGATAACTTTAATTCTGAAAAGAGCGAAAAATTCCTTTAAAAAGTTTGTCTACTCTTGTATATTTTCCCAACTTTTACAGCACGGTCTTACTGACTTTAAAATGGTAAGACTTCTTATTATTTCTATTACAATTTATTAAAATATTGTTGTCATTTAAGGATCGCATAGCCCAATGGCAGTTGGTAGAGCAACTCTACCTGCGGAGCGAGGGGTCTCGAGATCGATTCCCGGCCAGGGCAGATTGTGGGTTTGTATTGTCCATGTCACCAATGGAAAATCCCAGTGCGGAATGAGTGTGTAAGCATTTTATTGTTTTTGTTTATTTTGATAGAATTCTTAATTTCCTAAATTTTACCTTTAAATATTATATTAACACGTTTATCGATTACTACTACAAAATGCAGCAGAATTAAAAGCTACAAAACGGTCTTTTTCTTTAAAGATTTCATGTCATATAATGATGATGACATCATGATCCAATGCCAGTGATCACCACGCCACGCAATGCCACTGTTTAAACTGACTTATCAAAGCGGCAAATTAATGCTACTTATTCCAAACTATTTTATACTCGTAAGTCTACACCATTACAACCGAAATTTTAAAAATATGGCTAATACTTAGCAGATGTTAGTTGGTTATTAAACGTCTCTTTCGTACCTCAAACAAAAAGTATTCAATTGCTTACCAAAGAACCCAAAGAATTACATTTTTGTGTCGATTACATAAGACGGTAAGACATACGATCACTCTCGTAATCTTATAGGTATAGGACTATAGGACAGGTCCCCGATAATTCCCGCCGCGTCAGCCGACCCGACTCATTGCCGGGATGGCCCTCCAACCTCCTCCCGCGGAGACTCTACACACCAGACTGTATAGTCGCAGAGAGTCCACTCCGGTATCTTGTTGAGAGGTTTAATGCCTAACTTGTAACTACGTAGGTACCCGCTCTTGCTTCGCTTCGGGAAACTATTGCTATCGTAGGCGAGAAAAAGTAAAGATGGGTCTCTATATGGATTTATTTTTATCTGTGAACCGATTGAAATAAAACAAAACTTTATTTTAGCCCAATGAACCAGCTACATCATGAAAACAGCACTCGAGTCGGTTATGACGTTCTGAATCTTTTGGGAGCAAATGCACCGACAAACAGACAAAAAATAAAAAAAATACTGACAGTGTTGTGAGTGACCCCTAATTGGCGAGCGAGAGATTCAATTCCCTTCTGGTGCAGATATTTTGTACCTAATTGTGACAAATAAATGTTTCGCCAGAGATTGTATTCCCTTTTGGGGCAGGTATTTTGTGATTGTGACAAATAAATGTTTGATGTTCAAGTTTTTATTCTCATCCCGATTGCTTGCTAACAGTTCCCGTATCTAATAGATGTTCAAAGATCGCATCCAGTTTGCACTTCTGTACCATACATATACACGCGCGACTTACTCTAGACGCTCGTCGACGACTGTAGCACGCCACGAGCCGCGTGTTGACCTTTCACTCCTTTCAGCCTACAGCCTAGGCTCGCTGCAGCCTCCAATAACCCTCAGCCCTCTCTCTACCCGCCCATATTGATAAATTCATCCATATTGATAAGCGTCGTGGTTACATTGTTGAGTTTCGTGGCTGAAACATTTCTTTTGAAAATGCCGTTTTACCGAATAGGTACCAATGTTATTATAATATTGTTATAAATTTGTTATTATAATGACGATGAAGAGCGTAAGAACAGGCAATTGACCGTTCTGCTCGTAGTCGCTCTGTCAATACAAGATGATACACATGGGCCGCGTTCCACTAGACGCTCAAAACGCTCACAACGATCAAATTAGTATGAGATTTTGATCGTTGTGAGCGTTATGAGCGTCTAGTGGAACGCGCCCAGTTTTTTGTTGTTGTCAGAAGTGCTTGACATTTGACATACAGCGTTACAATGCGTATTATTCGTGTATTATACCAATGTGATTGGTGTAGTGAAACAAAAGATAAACTTGTGTGTGTTGTAGCTCTTTTCGGAATAGATTTTTTGGTTGATTTGTAAGGGCATAACGAATCTATATTTTTTTAATAACCTATAATACCTATGTTTAAAATTAAAGGCGATGAGTTTGTCTAATTTTCAATTTCAACGGTCTTATTTAGCTTGCCATGTTTGCTGTTTATTGTTTAGGTCAAATCTTTGTAAGCTACCGTCACCTGCATACATCAACAGTAACAGCGTCACCGACACGTTGTGAACTAATGAGGAAACAGGAAGACGTTATCACTGGTTCTCCGAAACTGAGATCCAATCATGTATTTTACGATTTTAAAAATAATTATTAGATTTTAGAAATAATCGATTGTAGATAGAGTGACGTGGCAAGACTGGCTGGAAAAATACCGAATTTACATATTTTTTGCAAAATTTAACGAGCGTTTCAGACTGGAGTGTGTGACGTCACAGCCCTGGATGAGACAGCTGACGAGGGCGCGACTCACTTCGTGGATCACCTGGGTGACAGCTCCTTGTTTACCGTAAATTTTTTTAAGAATATTCGTTTTTTTTCATACAATTTTAGACGAAAGCAATAGCAAATGTTATTTGTGATAGGACAAATGTGTGTCTACAGTGGTAACAATGCCCTAACCAATGATATTACAATGTAAAAAGGTAGGTAGATATGTTACTAGCGCGCCGACGATGAAAAGCGTAAGAACAGGCAATTGACCGTTCCGCTCGTAGTCGCTCTGTCAATACAAGACGATACTCATGCTTTTGTTGTTGACAGAAGTGCTTGACATTTGACAAAGGCCATAGCGTTAAAATGCCTTCGTGTATTATACCAATGTTATTGGTGTAGTGAAACAAACGATAAACGTGTGTGTGTTGTAGCTCTTTACGGAACAGATTTTTTGGTTGATTTGTAAAGACGCAACGTATCTATGTTTTTGAAGTGAAAACTTCTTTAGTACGGGAGTGACTTGAAATTTTATGAATGGAAACTGTCCAGTAAAAAGAGACAAACACATAAATTCTAAAGTGAGATAGGAAGCATTGTACAGGGGTAGGGTAGGGGAGTGAGGGGTAGGGGAGCGGAGCGGAGCGGGGCGGGGCGGAGCGGGGCGGAGCGGAGCGAAGTAGATTAGTGAAACCTACATTTATCATCTTCCCGAAATTTTACATTCCTCTCATTATCTTGAAAACAAAAATTTTGAAGGTTTCACTTCTACCACGTGTGAATTGCACACATTTTAATTTTTAAATATGATTGACCCTAACCTTTAAAATGTGTTCCTACAAAAATAGCAGAAACATGAACATCAGAGTGAGTTACAAAATGAATCGAAATAAACAAAGTTTACTTGAAACGTAGCGTGGGTACCTACAGCTTGGCTGACGGTAGGTAGAAACTCTTGAATATTCCCAAGTCCCAACGTTCGCGTTGGCTCCAGCCGACCGGAGGCACGCTACGCGAAAATACCCCGAACGCGACACTGCGGGTGAACCCGTAAGGCACGTTCACAGAATTAATGATATTGTACATGTGTTGTGTTTTTACTATGCAAGGTATGTACCTTTAGGTTTACGATTTCTACAGCCTGCCAATGGTCGAAATTCGATAATAAATTTGAAATTTGAGAAAGATATAGAAATTTGCATTTGCAATCTGTATTTGGTTTTTCTGAATGAATTTGGATACTGTATTGCGAGTAGTATGGTCATAAACGTAACAAAGAACATCGAAGAGAAGA
This sequence comes from Thymelicus sylvestris, assembly GCA_911387775.1. NCBI lineage: Eukaryota > Metazoa > Arthropoda > Insecta > Lepidoptera > Hesperiidae > Thymelicus > Thymelicus sylvestris. The sequence goes on from OU426905.1 coordinate 3,392,167, forward strand.
AACATTTGTCACATTTTTTTCCCGACGGGGATCAAACCTGGGACCTTTAATCATTACACTATCAAAATTACATTACATTGCCATTACACGCAAGAAAACAAGATACAAACAAGGTTCAAACTAACGATAAAATTTTTCAACTTATACATCTTTCATCCAGAAATCGCCATGACATAGCCGCCATACTTTATTCTGAATAACGCTACTCCGTCTAGCAAAAACATAGCAAACAGTGTCCTATATAAACAAGGGCTAACACAAAACGTGCGGGGTGCCAGCGTTACGTCGGACGTCGCAGAACTCCATTTAAAGATGTCAGGATAATTTAGCGCTGACGAGGCGGAGGCGAAATTGACGCGTCCCAAAGGCCGCCGAGCTGTGTCGTACCGCGTCGTACCGAGCCGTACCGTATCGATCACCAGCTCACCTAGGGACCTGAGTACAGAGTACGTAAACAAGTATCGAGTTCGCGAGGTGCTTCGAGAAAATATCTTCCTTCAGCCTCTTTGAATCACTTTTGTACAGAGTAGGTATGTTACAATCCTTAAAATGTTAGTATCTGTTATCTTAATAATACTATGAGTATAAGTATATCTCACCTAGTAAAACAACGGCATATTTTACCGAAATGAGGATCAAAAATGTTATAAAAATGTTTAAAATTAATTTCTTACGTTTTTTACAGATTGTATGGGTTTGGTTACTAGTATCTAGACATTAATACATATTTACCACTATGTAGATTATGCACTTTTAAACACGTATACGATATAAACTCAATTTCGCATTTTTTTTCAGATGTGCCATTATATTACTAGGTGAGCGAATTATACGTGTGTAGAGTTTGGATGTTTGTATTTCCATCACGCGTTAATCATTGTATGGAATTATGGATATCATGTCCAAGATTAGAACACAGGATTTTTTAACAAGATCTATATTTCTACACTTATTACCTATAATATACTTAGTTAACGTGATCTAGATGAACAAGATTCATTTAAAATTTAATGTCCAAAATGAGATTGATAAACAATGCGTGATTTGCCCTCATGTTATCAAGTGAGCGTCTCCACTGCCTCCCCAACTCTCGCGCCATCTTAATGCCCTGCTGTTACACCATGATAAAGCGTGCCATTCGATGCACCGTACCGTATTACTAGCGTCGGCGAAGCGCCAATATCTTGATAGTATCGAAATTGATTTGTTTTTAGGTTTAAGATTCTTTATTTCTCAGAAGATTTACAAGATAATCACTTATTGAGAAATTAAATAACATACAATACATATTTCATTAGTAAACGAGATTCGATGAGCTAATACTACAATAAATTACTTATTACATAAATGTGGGTACTTTAAAATTATTTTAATAGGAGCAGAATAGTCTGTTTGCCATCAGCTCGGCGTCACTAGCAAGACGACCGGTTACACGATGATCGTTAACCACAGGTTAATTAACTGATCCCTTATTATTTTTGTTGCTCACTTATTATTTATTCTTTATAATAAATTCAAACTGATTATTATTGTATTAGTACATTTTATTTTGTCACGTTATAGTATTATTTTATATACAAATTGATTTTATTATTAAAATTAAAATTATGTGTATAATTATTGATTAAAAAGTAAAATTTAACATTTAATTGATTATTTATTATTTTCATTACAGATCATCTTATTTATAATTAATTGTAAATATGACTATTGTTTAATTAGAATAACTTACATTATTTGTTATTATTATTATTTTAGTAGTAATTCAAACCGATTAGTAATGTAGGTGTTTATTATGTCAACTTATATCCATTATATACATAGGTACATTGATTCTTCTATTATTACATTACTAACATCATACATGTTTTTTATATTATTGATTTAATTTTATTTTTATTTATTATATGTATACAATTATAAGAGCAGAAATCATAAAAGTAGGTATTTGTTTTAGTCAGGTACTTGGTTTAGTTTAGTTTAGTTTTAGTTGATGATAAATTTATAGTTATATATTAAGATTTTAATTTATTATTATTATTTATAATGTATGCCTGATTTTTACTATTAGAAATGGGAAGAAGATGTGTTTAGTAGATATATCTTTAGTGCTTTTTTAAACATACAAAGTGACTTTAAATCTTTTACATCTTTAGGCAATTTATTATATAATTGCGCTCCTTCGTAGACGATACTAGATTTCCCATATTTAGTTCTAGGGGTACGCAGTAATAAATTGCTTGCACGCCGTGTTTTAATCTTCTGTATTTGTATCCTTTTTGTAAATGTAACTCGACAGTGGATATCTTGGGTAATTATTTTCCTAACAAGAATACAAACGTTGTAGATGTAATTTTGTTTTATATTAAAAAGCTTTGTATCCTTGTAGATTTTGGATGTTTCTGTTAAAAAGTTATAGTTAAAGAGAATTTTAATTATTCTGTTTTGTGCAGTTTGTAGGGTCCGTAGGTTAGATTTTGGTGCTGATCCCCAGATCTCTATTAAGTAGTCCAGATGGGACTTGACAAGTGTGTTATATATAATATAACGTACTTTCATTGGTAAACATCGGATAATATTTTTTAAAACCCCTGTTATTGATGTTAGTTTTGAACGTATATTTTTAATATGTGCTTTCCATGTTAACTTCTCATCCAAAATTAAGCCAAGATATTTTTCTTGTTTTGATCTTTCTAATGGAATGTTATTTATAGTTAAGGTTGGATAATTATCTATCTTTTTATTGATTGCAGCGAAAATCATGTACTTAGTTTTTGATTCATTAATAGTTAATAAGTTATTAAGGAACCAGTTCTGTAATAGATTTAAGTCACTTTGTGCTTGTTGTATTACAACTTTCACTGTTGGACCGTAATAGAATAAACAGGTGTCGTCAGCATATAGTGTCAAACGACCTTTCAAATCGATTTCATGGATATTATTGATATAAATAAGGAATAGAATCGGCCCTAGTAGCGATCCTTGGGGTACACCATATGTTATTGGTCTTTGGCTGCTGGTATATGGGCCTATTTTTACAACTTGATGCCGATTTGTCAGGTAAGATTTGTCAGTTTTTTAAGATGTTTATTAAGTTTTCATGAATAAAAACACAAAATTAACATTGTGTTTATTTCCAAGACTTTGGTGTTTTCTAAGTAGGTAAAAAGATAAAGAAGTTATTGAAGCTTCGTACCGGGGGCGTAGCTACCGCCGTATCAGCCGTATCAAATATACGGGGCCCCTAGGCCCCAGCGTATAGGGACCCCCACTAACACTCCCAAAAAAAGCTCGCCAGCGGCCTACAACCGCTACAGTTGTCACTCCTTTGACAGCCGACGTTGAGGGGGCCCACAACTAATATTGATATGGGGCCTCCTTAGGGCTAACTACGCCACTGCTTCGTACTGGCGAAGCGTTCCAGATTCAAGTCCATGAATCAAGACCATGGCAGAGTTGGCAGTTCCTTTCTATTTATGACAGAGGAAGAAAATCATACGAAGGAAATTTGACGTCTGAGAGTGGTTAATTTAACTGCTTTGAATTAAAATGAAATACAATATGTACTTACTTATAACACAAATTAATTAAGGCACCCTTCATTGCATATCAAAAGAATATTTCAATATCAAACATACCACGAAGGCTCCCCAAAATCTGGATGAACTAAACCTGTAAGTGTCCTTTTTTACATAATAAATATATTTTAATTTCCATCAATAATTTATTTCATTTACCTCATCATTCCACTCATTTGCTCACATTCTTCGTAAAAGTTGGTGAACAGAACGTCCTTACATCAAATACCGCTTTGAAGCTTTCGAATTAGCAGGTTCGGGCGGCGGCCGGCGGTAATCACCAGCAACGGTGGCCGCTCACGCGTAAATTACAAGCCCCCCAGTCTACCTTGACACACCACCCTCCCCCCTCACCCTCAGCGCTCCTCACAAAAGGACCCAAAAGGAGCTCATCCAGTACGTAGCCAAGGTCTAACTACACTGGTCGCTCGCGTCCTTCGCTAATGCCCGCTTAGAAACCAATGCGCGCCTTACAAACAAACGAGGGGTCCCCGCGACCCCCAGGGTTGACGCTGTTAGATTGATTGATCGGATTAAAATGGACTTAGATTGTACAGGAATCTTAATATCCGGTCAAGAGGAACGAAACCCTTGTAATAACGATAAGGGAAAGTTATGAAAGAGTTGACTAGAAAATAGGGTTCAAAAAAGTGGGTTCTAGAAAAAAACCGGATAAGTTCTTTCGTCTTACGTGGAACTGATGTTTTTTCTGATCTATCATAAATTCTGAAATAATCACCAAAATAGAATCCTTAGAACAGCTCGTATAAATATTAAATACGGCTCTTGAGGATGACCAGTATTGTAGGAATATCTAGATACGGTTTGTTCTGTATTCTGAGGTAGGTACTAGGTATCAAGTTATTTTCAGATGACTTGTCGCACAATTGGTAAGGCTTTCCAATTTATCCCGGGTTCGAATCGCAATCGCCTCATTACTAAAACTGTTCGCCAATGGTCATGTGAAACTGTCAAGAAAATCTGAAGAAATTATCGTGTAGAAGTATCGTAACAAAGTTGCGACTCAGCAATACGATCCAACCTCTACCCTACCACATTCAATCCATAAAACTTTACTTATTGAGCCTCGAACATCGAGCTGGTATTACCACGCGAGCCCAGCGTCGACGCCAAACCCGATATTTTGCGCCAATATCCCGCGTAATAACAATCGTGGCTGTCTATCGGACGCGCGTAAATTATGCACGTTTCCCGGCGTCCTCTTCAAAACTTGTGCCCTCGATAACCAACCTTGGGTACAGGAAACAAGGTCGATTATCAAGATTTTAGGTAGAAAACTCGCGGATGGTCGTCGACGACACCGCCGCGCTAATGGCTAAGAGACCCTCCCTGACCCCCCTGTAAGGATTTTTACATACTAAAAGTAATAAGCGATGCTATACTATGAAAAGTATGAACACCTATAAAATGTTTCATAGGTTTATTCTGTAAAAATATAGTGGCTTGCTAAAAGTCCATGAAATATAAGACGATATAGGTACTAACTGAATGAGTAAGTTTTATGTTCATGAAGTTCTGGCGCTTAAAATATTAAGCTTTAAATTTCTCTGAAAAAACCTGAAGGACAAACCAAAAAAATATATATCGGAGAATGCAGGTGAAAGGACTATATTTTCAATAGGTTTATAATAATCAGAATCAGAGACGACACCGAAGGACAGAACGCCCGCGCCAGAAGTATATTAGTATTTTGCTTCTTTGTTAATAAAAAAACGAGTGTACTTTAGACCACATGAATAAATAAATAAAAAAATAAAAAAGCCTTTTATTTCTTGCAACATACATGAAAGTTATTTCACTAAAATTGTTTAAATTCTTTTAATAATATGAATTCCAATTTTATAAAATTAACATTATTAAAAAACATTACACATAAATTTTATTATAAAATTACAGGATTAAAAAATTATTAAATTAAAATTTCAATATGACACTGCTTAATAATAATTTCATCTATATTTATTTTGTATACAATATTCATTCACATTCATAATTGTCACGGTTATTAATATTAAATAATTTATAATAATGCTAATTAATAAAATATAAATAGTCAAAAATAACAAATGTTTTAAAGTAGTTTAGATGCAAGAACCCCTCTTAGGTAAAGGCCTCCTCCAGAGAGTGCCATAAGTCTCTGTCTTTTGCTACCTGTAACCAGTTCCGGCCAGCTTTATGTGCGATGTCGTCCGCCCATCTCGCTAGTGGTCTTCCAACTCTTCTATACCCATGTGGACCCGTCCACTCTGTCGCTCGTCTCGTCCATCTCTCATCGTTAAGTCTGGATATATGCCCGGCCCACTTCCATTTTAATTTCATAGCGAAGTTCAATGCGTCGATCACTTCTGACTTCTCTCTAATGATTGTGTGTCTTATTTTTTGCGCTTTTCTGATCTTAAGCATGCTTCTTTCCATGGCTCTCTGAGTTGTTTTAATCTTATGTTTGGCTTTATATGTGAATTTCCATGTTTGGCATGCGTACGTTAGAGAAGGTAAGAGACATGTGTTCATTATTTTCCGTTTCAGCTTCACATTAAAATTACCTTTCAAAACTTCTTTAAAGCTCCAAAACTTGTTCCAGGTTTTTTGGGTTCTTCTTGCTATTTCTTGTTCGTTGTTTTGTGCTTCGAAAGATATTCGTTTACCGAGGTATATGTAGCTCTCTACGTACTCTAATTGGATGTCGTTTAGTTTTATAGGGTTTTTTGTGCTGTTTGTTATTATTTTTGTTTTACTTAAATTTATTTCAAGCCCAACGTTATGACTTGCTCTTTGTAGAGTTGATATCATATATTCCAAGTTCATACTGCTCTCAGAAATAAGAACAATGTCGTCGGCGAATCTTAGGTGTGAGAGGTACTTTCCGTTAATATTTATTCCCATTTGGTGCCAATTTAGTCCGCCTAACACATGTTCCAAAACTGCTATGAAAATTCTGGGCGAGAGTGGGTCTCCCTGTCTAACTCCTCGTTTTATATTTATAGGTGGTCCTGTCCTCTCCAGTTGTACTCTACTTTGGCTTTTCTCATAAATATGTTTTAATATTTTGATGTACGTTATATTAACGTTTTGAGATATTAGGGTTTCCCATATCGATGTATGTGATAAAGAGTCAAAAGCTTTTTGGTAATCAATGAAACATATGTAGAGTTAGACCACATGACTGAAGTGAAACTTCTTTAGCTCCATCTATATACGAAACATAACTGGCTATGAGAGAAAGAGAGAAAGAAAATGTGTGCTCGCACCTCTCTCTCTTGCCCCTACAATAATATACGAAACGTAACGTAACTCTCTCTTTCTATTCTATCTTCACTAAGTTATATCTCCCTCTCAACTTCCGTTCGCCTCGCCCGATCACACTTTTCGTAACGCTCTCGTCACGCATTCACCAGCTTACTCCCCAAGTCAAGCGTGCGTAAAGAAGTTTTACTTCAAAAATATAATCTCTCTGATGTCAGTGGACGACAAACCCCTCATGCCCCGCTAGCTAAGCTCTCGCGGCCAGAAATAAAGGAGTGCCGTTGTCTTAATTGAGCATCGGCATTGTCGAACATGTTCGGCGCTGCTCAACGAGTCCACTTTTACGCAATATTCACCCTTATTTGCATAACTCTAAGTGTTATTATCTTTTGTTGCTCCGAACAGTTAAGATGCTACTGAATAATATAGCAGTTCGGACCTCGAGCCCTTATCGACATCTGAATCTATTTTTGTAGATGGCTGCTTTGATCAGTATGCGACATGTTCAACTATGTTTTGACTGGTGGCTGTAAGTAGTAAAAAAATGTAGTTAACAAATGCTAACATACAAAATCATGAACGATAAAGTCATTTTGGCGTTACTACTAAAGCCTGATTTTCAAGAAATAAATCATTCATTCACCATCAATATTTTTAAAGATCGTTCTCTATCTTATAGATGATCCAATGGTTGGGTCAGCGTTGATCTCGGTTTTAAATCCTTAAAGTCATGCCAAGTTTTGAAATTGGGAAATTATTTATACCAAATTATCAGGTGAAGCACACTAACTAACCGTCGTTCTTGCTATGGCAATGCTCGATAGAGGACGAGAAATTTAACTTAATAAGAACCATAAAACTGTAAAAGTTCCATAAAACTGACGCAGCTTTTACTTTTACAGCCCATGCACAATAAATACTGACGCCGGTAAGTAAGTAATTCCAATACTTTGCCGTTTGAAGTATGACACGAACGAAGCGACTTATCCGTGAAGGGATGTGAAGAAAGGATGGTACGGATAGCCTTGCGTCCTGACATCTGATGGTAGAAAGGGTACATGAAAGATAAATAAGCACACAAATATTACACGACCATATCGTACCGATACTGTATGTAGTGTATGTACTGTATGTACCAATATTTATTTTGCTCTGAATACTGAATGTGTTAAATGTGCACCTTCATAATAAACTATGAAGTCAGCAGCTAATCCTACCAATTCTAGTAATATTATAAATGTTAAAGTTTATAAGGATGTTTGTTACTCGTGCACGCAAAAATTACTGAACGGATTTTCATGAAATTTTGCATTTAGACCATGATCTGGAATAAGATATGGGATACTTATTATCCCGTGGCAAGGCCGCGGGCAGAAAGCTAGTAGTTATAAAGCTACTAAAGTGTAACTGTAACTCCGCGTTCTGCGGATAAAAACTGTGTTTTCATGTTCAGCAACAGTGGATCCCGGGAAAATCGGTCGGTGGGAGATTTACGGGATAGCGTGCCTAGCCGCGTCCGGCGTTTTTGTGCAAAAAGAGAAAGCTACTTTATGTTTGATAGAACTGAACCTTGTCTTGTTCGCCTCTTATTTTTAGTGTTGTTGTTACCACTGAATTACGAATATCTTTCATGTTTATAACAAAAAACAGGCCCTAATTTTTTACTTCGCGAAACATGATGATTTTTCATAAGTAGTATTCGCACCTGAAATATTTACATGTAGTTTTTATCAAGCGTTTAATTATTTTTTTAAGTTTCTTTAAATATTTTGTAAATATATCTAAATAAATTACATTAAATAAGTTACATTTATAATCACAATCACCATATTATGCATTATAAAACAGTGGCTGATTGATATCTCTACTCGGAAAACATTTGAGAAAAACTAATATGTAATTTACCATCCAAAAAATTGCGTACGTAAAGTACTTAAAATATTTGTATATGTGGGGGGAAACCGGACAGGGGGTAAAAACAGATAGTTGCTATTTTACTAGTAGGCATATATTTATCTCGTTCTAAATAGTCAACAGTTATTTGGGAACACTCGCACAGTTTGCTTGCAAATGGCGGACACGATAGAATTTCATCGCGTGCTTGTACTCTACAAAATATAAAAAATTGGTAAGTTATCTAATATTTTGTAATTTTTGACGTAATCTCATTTGTTTTGGCCATGTACAATCATAATGTAACATTCTTTTTATAATATCTTGGTTATTTATGCTAAAAAAACTGCATTAATTGTTGCTGTGAGTCTAAGAAAAAATTTTTTGCAAGTAGTATTTTAAAAGTGGCATCTGTGGGGTACGACCGGACGGGGTGATATCGGATATCCGGTGTCATACCCCAGTTATTGAATAGGTTATGTCTGTTTATTTACCTAAAATCTTAAACCTTTCCTGCATCGGTGTTCCTCCTAAGCTTTGACATGGAGTCCTTCAAGAAGCGGGTCTATTGTTTTCTTCGAGGCCGGCAACGCATTAGTAACGCCCTTAGTGCTGCTAATGTCCATGGACGGCGGTGATCACTTAACATCAGGTGACCCGTCTGCTTGTTTGCCTGTTTACTAAGGCATAAAAAAATCCTTATTCACCCCGTTGACTAAAATTACTACGTTACTATGGGTATCCGGTTTTACCCATACATATGGGGTGAATCCGGATTTATGTTATTTTATTAAAATAAATTTCTACTGCTTTTTATCTTCATTGATTTCGGATATTTTTTGGTAAAGTAATGTCATACTTATGTTCTTGGAGAAGTGTTGTTGATTTTTGAAATATATAACATTTTAACGAATTTATGGTGTTTTTTTCTTAACTATCCGGTGTCCCCCCACATTCCCCTACTTTGAATTAGCTGTAAATATAATTAATAGCTGAAGTTGCTTATATAGAATTTATGATTTTTTTACATTTCTTTTATTCTTTCCTTATACTTTATCTCTTTACCTCTTATTATTCTTTAATTTTTATTTTTAAACATATTAGTTCGAAAGCTGGTGATACTCGTTCATTTCAACACAGTTTCATGTTTTCATTGAACTGCGCCGGTTCTAAAGTTGGTTGGGGATTAACTCCGGGATTGCCTCTACAGCTTTTTATAGCATAAGACTAGCTTATGAGTACTACTGTCGGAACCATTTAGTTCCACACATTATTCATATAAAAATCTATTTTTATCTAGATAAAACTGATTGTTTATATTCTTTATTATTCTTATTTCTCTAAGCTGTTTTTTTTAGCTTTGTGCTCGAGTATTATTGTCTCTCATTATTATTATAATTAAACCATACTTAGATTTTTTGTCAGTTTCTCAACTGGTTTCCTTTTTTGGGTTCCGAAGTGAAACCGGAACCCTTAGTTATTTTTAGTGTTATCAAAAAACAATTTGAAACTTATTTTGAAGTTTCCAAAATTTCAAGCGATTTGGATAACTTTTGCGTTTGGCATAGTTCCTACTTCCGTTGGTATGGTAACCATAGCCACAGTGAAAACGAGGAAGGGTTGAGCAAGCTGTAATGAATACTTGAAAATCCCACTTAAAGTAGAGATATCGTTACAATCCCTTATATATATTATGTTAAATTTTAATTATTATTGTGAAATAAGATTCAATTGTGTGAGTGTGTATTGTGTGTTGAATTAAAAACATATCAACGTTCCAATCACCCCAGGGTAACATACAAACAATTTCATCTTCAGCCAAGTTTAATTTTATCTTCGTACAACGCTTACCGCGTCAAAACACAAACATTTGGATGTTTGTTTCTTGTTTGTGAAAATATTTCGACATCTTAACAAATGTTCACATTTATAATATTAGTACGATAGTAGGATTATTATTTTGCTACTACAAAAACCCCACAACTTCACTTTGTAAATTTATTTTACTAACTTATAACATCTATTTTAAACTTAGCAGGTTCCAAAGTTTTTATTTGCATTTAAGAGTGATATCACAAATTTTCTGGTCGTTAATTTTAATGTCTTCGTATCCCTTAAAATCCCTAAAGGACTGAATATCCAATACAACTTTTAAGCGGGTCCTTACCTACGTCACGTCAGAAACGCAGGTATCTAATAGTTTAATCGGAAGACTTAACGTAAAGTTTACCAGGGAATATATTTCGTTTCATACAGCGCTAAATTAATTTAAGTACTGCTGTATTGAGAAGAATAAACAAAAAAGAAGAAAAGGAAGAGAGAATTAGAGAGAAAAGAACACAAAAAAAACTCATAGAAACGATATCTAGGTAACAACAAAAGAGGAAGTATATTTTGAAAAAAAAAAGATATTTTCATGCATCTGTGGGTTTCTGCGGCGGCGGGACTAGCGGGATCAGTCAGGGATTAGTCCGAGATTAGCGCGGGAATTGTCTGTCATCGGACTTGCGCATTTCTGGAAAAAACGAGTGGCCAACTATTGCTACAAAATCGCTTACTAGTCAGTAGCTCGAGCACGAATATATTTTGCGAGAAAGTATTCGTATGGTTAACGTAAGCAATTTGTCAAATTTGTATGGCATTTTAGTACCATTTACGCACGATAGGGGCGCTTTTGAAAAAATGCCATACAAATTGCTTACGTTAACCATACGAATACTTTCTCGCAAATATTCGTGCGCGAGCTACTGATCTTTAAGTCACTGTATAAATAATATTATGTATCTAACCTGCCAACTCAGTGTCACTAATGGTTTCTTAAATTCATAGACATAATAATACTAGACTAGACAAGCGTCTGTATTACGTCTATGCTTAAATCGCTCCTTAGTACAGAATTTGTATAGTGATTCTTTACTAAGGAGCGATTAAAGTAACCGTAAGGCGCTCCACCCACTGAAGACGCGTCCCGCCGCGGTGCGCAGAGCGACGGATAACACAACTGCGCGCGGGGCAATTTCCCGCGCGGTGCCGCGTCGGCAGTGTGTTGTGCTAGGCCTGATTTCTATACAAATTGACATAATTGCATACAATGGTAAAATCTGCCATCCCGCGCACCGCGACGGGGCGCGGTGCAGTAGGTGGAGCGCCTTAGTGACTCTGAGTTGGGGCGTAAGTCATTTAGTATGTAGGTAGGTACGTCAATATAACGTGAGATTGTAATCTGAGCAAAGCTACCGTGTTCCGATGGCGACAATAATCCTTTAACCCAGTTTTTGGTCCGTTTGCAATCTCCACGATCAGGAGCGGTAATGACACGAAACTTGCGATTGGATCGATTTTAGCTTAAGAGTGGATCCAATTTTTTTCAGAAAAACGTCTTGGGAGAACTTAGATATGGCTTACATCGTAATATGGCGGGACTAGCGCTGTTCCCGCGGCTTTCCCCGAGTTTTCCGGAATAAGTGTCCTTTTCAGATCAACATCTACCCGTGTGTAAAATTTCATGAAAATCCGTTCAGTAGTTTTTGTATGAAAGAAACAAACATCCCCATAAACTTTATATAGAATATATAGACTATAATTATAGATTATATAGATTACATATAGAGATATAGGATTGATGATATCCTTTGGAGGGGATAATGTCAATTTCACTTACAGTACAAAAAGTCAAGGTCATGAAATTGTAATCTTTTATATTAAGTTAATGTTATTAATTTCAACCTTTCCAGGGTGTGAGAGCCTGGAGATCCGTCATACAGGTTACTCTTGTACGGACTCCAGAATCTCACAAAGCAATAACTTTTCTTAGAACATAATATAGAATTCTTAGTCCTAAGTGTGCTTGCTTTGTGAATAGAGAAATAAAGATATTATTATTATTATATCTAAAGACGTTAGTATGATTGCTAATCTTCATTTTTAAGTTTCTCCCTACTCAACATGTTAACCGCCAAATGTCTAATTATGATAGAATTTCAACACAGGAAGAACACACGTTTTATTAATCCGACCAAGGCCGTCTTTAACCCATTGGAGGCGCTGGGCATTTTTGCAGAGCCGGCGTTAGAGAGAGGGGGGGGGGGGTTACGACGGCCTAGGGCGCCACACAAAAATGACCCCCCTCCCCCAGTAGAGTTTCTGGGCGAGAATAGAGTACCTTTGCCCATGCAAAAAGTAATAAGCAAATTGGTATTGCAGTCAGTACTTCAGGTTCGATGTATTCGAATAATGATCTGGCAGGAACTAGGGGGCCACCTCGATCACGGGGCCCTGGGCTCGTGCCCAGTGTGCCCAGTGGGAAAGAGGGGTCTGAATCCGGGTGATGAAGCTTTAAGCTCTACTGAAGCTGTAAACGCGACAATATAACGACATACCCACGCAGATTAGCCAATAGCAGGCGGCGTCTAAACTAATCCTGACCTTTAGGCTATATTAAGTGTTGGGCGTGGGTTGTACTTGAAATAGATCTGTGGTTTCTTGCTGGCCAGTAGCTATGCTATGCTATGAAAATATCACTACAGTCGAATCACTTATCCACTGCACCAATTTGATAGAAAATAATGTCAATTTAAAATGGATTAGTGATTCGACTATACCATGTTTCTCTATCGCTGTATTACAAAGGTTACTTATTGGTTGTCAACACGTCGGAGTTCGCTTTGATATTAGGCATGTGCGTTGAGTACCCGTAAAGCAAAGCAAAGCAACAACCCATAACTGTCCCACTGCTGGGCTCGGGGTCTCCTCTCACAATGTGAGGGTTAGGCCATAGTCTACCACGTTGGCCAAGTGCGGATTGGTAGACTTCACACACCTTCGAGAACTTTTATGGAGAACTCTCCGGTGTGCAGGTTTCCTCACGATGTTTTCCTTCACCGAAGCAAGTGATAATTAACTTCTAATACGCACATAATATTTGAAAATTAGAGGTGCGTGCCAGGATTTGAACTCGGGCCCCTTCGTTCGGGAGACCAACGTTCTAGCGCTAGGCTATCACTGCTCACCCGAGTACCCGTATTAAAGTAAAATCTAAGTAATTTAATAGAAAACAAGGATAGAATCTCAGTCTTGGCGTACCTAATTGTCGTCTGGAGTCACTATGATTCTTACATAATATAAGGAACTTCCTGGCCCGGAGCCCACCTGAGCAACATGGCACTTGATCTGATATGACAAGTGATCTGGCCCGTAGCTTACCATTATTAGTATCAACATTCAAAGTAATGGAGCAGCGTTTATTCGTGGCATTAGCACGATCTGACTTGATGTGCCATTCAGCTTCTAATGACACAAAAAAACCACGTTTCTGTCTCGTCACGTGGTCACTGCACCTAAAACAAAACAGACGTCACACACACACGCAGACAGTCGCACGTTAAACATGTTAAAACGAAACGGCGGCGGTTTAGAAACCTAGATAATGTCGTCTGCTCAGCATCCGCATTACAACGATCGGGCGATTAGGCGACACGACGCCTTTGATGCGATATCTTGCATGTGCCGACTGCCGACCGACGCGACGCTCGACGGCGCTCTGAATACCTCGCTACATTTACCGCTGATCAGACACAAACAAATTACAGATCAATGATATTATAATGAAAGAGGTATATATGTCACTAGCGCGCCGACGATGAAGAGCGTAAGAACAGGCAATTGTCCGTTCTGCTCGTAGTCGCTCTCTCCATATGAAGACGATCGCACGCGTTTTTTGTTTTCAAAAGTGCTTACAATTTGACATACAACATTAAAATTAATGCATTTTTTTATTTTCATTATTTCTCTGACAAAATAAATATGTCGCCATGACAACGCGACCCGAACGGCGATGTTTCTTTGCAGATAAAGCGCTAGTAACAAACACTAGCTGTCTTTTTATTTACTATTATGGTTTTAATATAATGCCATCCCTTTTATATCATTTATCAATGTACTGATAGGTGTAGTGAAACAAAAGATAAATGTGTGTGTTGTAGCTCTTTTCGGAACAGATTTTTTTCTTGATTTGTAAGGACATAGCGTATCTATATTTTTTAAATATCATTGTTACAGATAGATCTATCTATCTTATTGACAGATATCGATGTATAATATTACTAAGGACAGAACCAGAGCGTCAAAACGTGGCACTTTCCAATATAACTTGACCCATTCCATTCTTTCAACGTTCCCCGATCCATGTCACCGCTGAAACACCTAACAAATACGACATGCGGTGCAAGTGAGCAAAGTTACGGAGGCCATCTTGGAAAGGAAGATTCTAAGCGGTTCACAAGCCTGAAAACTTAACGAGTTTGACGGCAGCGCCCGGGTAGAATTCACAAAGCCAAGCGCTAGAGCTCGGATAACGAGCGTCGCATGGCCCCACTAGTGTATTCAGTTCTGTTCTGTTGTACGACTTGTTGTACCGTATACTGTTGTTGTATTATATAACTTCTTGTATCTGTACTAGTACACTTGTAATGTAACATGTGTACACCTACATCTATAGCAAAGCTAGTAGTCTAGTGTGGACAGGTGTAAAACTTTTCATACAGTTAAGTCCATTACACAACTGCAGTATAAATTCTTGTGGTCATCGTAGCGGCGTCGCCTTTAACATCAAAAATATCACCAGATATTGGGAAATGAAATTCAATTCAATTACGATTCATATGAAGAAAGCATATTACAAAATTGATGAGTATTTAAATGACAAGAAACTTGGACATGAGTTTTTTTATATTAAATATTGCAATAAGTAGTAGGTATTAAGTGATGTCTGTAACTGTCAGTAGGAAAAAAAATCCCCGGAGTTTCTTGCCGCTTCTTCTCCCGGGACCACTCACGGTAGGGATTTGTTGCGATGGCGTTGAGTGACTTTCGAAAAGTGTCTGTAACAAACCTACTTCGAATAAAACTAATTTCATTTCATTTCATTACACGAAGAGATTTATTGTAGTGAAGAATCCTAATCCAAACTCTTTCACAGAAATCATTTACATTTACCCATCGTAGTGACACCCATCAACGATCCGATGAGTTATGTTTACGACGGCAGCGTCTCACCAGTTCTCGTCATAAAAACTCTCATTAGAGTGTAGTGTAAACCGGCAGAGCTAAAGGCACGTGCACACCCGCGCTGCTAATATGGATAATGGCGGAGACAAGGCGCCGTCGCACGTCGTCCACACGCGGCCGACGTACTCGTATAATCCGTAATTCACGGGGCTAGAGGCTCGAGCACGCGTAATTTACGCAGGGCTGTCTATTGGGTGAAAGTTGCTGCTAAATTAAAATTGATGAAACTTTTCATTTAGAACAATTGACAGGGAATATGACAGCGATTGATAAATTCATAATATCGATTTGTTTTAATCTTCTATTTATCTATCCTTTGTAGAGCATAAAAGGTTGTATGTTCTTACACAAGAAAATTACTAAACAAATATTTTTAAATATAGGCATCTTAAATATAAGAACTAAACTTATCTAAACTACTTACTAAACTACTTACCTACTAAAATATAGGAACTAAACTTTTTGCGAAATAATACTTAAAATTCTCAAAACAGACCAAAAATTAAAACTGACGTAACCAATCAATATTTAATCAACCCAGATATGTAATTCTACAGCAGCGTCGCGTCGGCTAAGGTTTTCAGTCACGTAGATACCTTGCTACTAATATTGATAATGGGGAAACAGCGCCGCGGTCGTCCGCAAGCGACGTGTGCTGCCATATAATCCGTAATTCACGGCGCTGGAAGACACGAGCAATTTACCTAGGGCTGTCCGTAGCTCTCGTGCCGCGCCGGGCTTAGTATTCACCGTAAAATCCATTAATAGACACGCGAATATACAAATTGATACATAGGTGAGTTTGACTGAGTTTACTTTTAATAACCGAATCAGAATAATTTACTAGAAAGCAACTTATATTCAAATACCTTGTTTTTTTGGAACTCAGTTTTATGTTACAGTTAGTTTTATATTGTGTTATTACTTGTACTCATTTCAAACTTCAGAAAATGTCTATTACGGTTTCAATTTAAGTTTTATACTTAGTAAAGTATAAACTCCAGAGATTACTCCACGCATTAGATTAGATACTTACCTCATTTATTATATTTACATTCGTTACCCTGGCAACATGCATATAGATTTTTATCCCTTTATTGAAATGATATGAAAATCAGATTACACTTAAATCTAGATCCAAATAGAATCTACGATATAATATTATTTTTTAAAATATTATTTAAACAAAAATAGTTTGGACAACCCTGGGTAATAGTGGGAGAGGATTGGTCGGCTGGCGCCTTGACAGCGCTACGCCGTTCATTCCCGCGCGATTCTCGCGTGTGATTGTCAATGCGCCCGGAATTTAAATGTGCACCTCATATCTGACATATAGCATATACTATACTTCACTGCTGTCATTTGAGGAGAGATTATTATAGGGACAGAGTAATATATATAGATCTTGTCTTCATTTGAATTTGTATTGTCTGAACTAGCGCTTAACTTTAAAACACATCCTCAGTAACTCCATAATGCCCGTAAAACCTATTCAACTCTAGATAAGAGTACAAAAATATATTTTAATTTTTATAAAGTACCTATACCTATATGTAGTTGACAAAATGAGTTGTACCAAATAATAATAATATAACTTTATTTCAGACAACTAGGCCCTTAACAGACTTACATTCATACATCAATATAGACTTATAACTAATTCACTTATTTATTTATCAGCGAAGGAGTGAGCAGCTGTACATAGATTGGTGTTGGCTTTGGACTGTTCAGCTTTATAATTTTATTATAAGTATTGAGAATATATTGGCGTCATTGGTTATGGTCGGTTACCATAAAAAAAATAAAGAAAGTATACGTATTTGTTGTTGTTAATTGTTACGAATGTCACTGAATAAAATTATTGCAAAGAGTGTGAACGTATTTATTTTAAGCGTAATTAATTAATTTAATTGAATGGTTAGCACAGCCCTGAGCGTTGGAAGGGGGTCGGCCGACCGGGCGCGGCGGGCGCCTTGACAGCGCTATGCCGTTAATTCCCGCGCGCTCTTCGCGGCCGATTGACAACGCGCTCGGAATTTATCGACGCGCACACTCGCCGCGCTGCCCCTCACTAGGGATGGTAAATTCGTTTGTCGATAGATTTATGTTGGTGTTTGTAGGTTCGCAAATGGTTTAGAACTTAACGCATTAGGTAATACAAAAGTTACTAGGTAGTTTGAAAGAGTTGAAAGAAATATAATGTCTGAAATTTTTATATAGGTACTTCAATTTCCTAAAATCTGATTGACATTAGGATTTCCTAAATCGTGCCCAAAAATCTACAAACACCCATAACGTTAGAACAAACTTTTAGCTGTTACACTGTCTGGGAATGATTCTGAACTGTAAATACGAGATTCGTTCTTGCTATGCACTATTAAATATAAAACTCTTACATTTTCTAATGCGATTCGAAGCCTGACCGACTGGGCTTCAGTAGTTACAACACTTAGATAACCAATCACCACGTTCAACAATTCGATATCGATAATCTTACGACAGCGCAGCCAACCACTACACGTGCTCGTATCTACGCTCAGTTCAGAGTACATAGCGGCTATATACATGGCCGGTAAATAGGAGCTTGCCTTTTAGCCGTGCCGCTGCCTCGAACGCGCCGCTGCGCCAAATGCTTCCACAGATTAAATAATAATGACGCTTCACTCTACCTTAATACTGTGGGATATTTCAAGCGGGCTTAATATTAAAACGCCTTTACCAATCACCGTACGTAACGTGGAAATACTCGTTAAATAGAGCTGACGATGACCGGTTACTTGCCAGAGCCATAGACCATAGTCGTTATGACAGTACTACTCTTAATCTTATTATGATTCATACTTAAATTACTTACTTACAAAATGATTTATTGTGCACACTAAGAAAATGCACATAGAACAAGAATTTTACACACAATATCCGATTTTTTCGCTAATTGCCATTTCTACCGAACAACCTTAGGGTAAACATGTCGTTTACATGTATGATGTAAAAAATACGAAGATAGAGGTACAAAAAATATGTTTCAGGATGTTAAAAACTTTACTTAATAATTTGAAATATGTAATATCTTTTTAACTACTACAAAACCACCTGATGGTAGTGATGGTGGTAAAGCTAGGGTTGTCAGATGGTCAGGATTCATCTGGATTGTCCCGATATTTCACATGATGTCCAGACAAGTCCCGACAAAATACAAGTACAGTTTGAAATTTTGTGCAAATATTTCAGTCTTGCCAGCTGGCAATCCTAGGTAAAGCGCACTAACTTAGTAACTTAGCCGTTTTAACGTGGCTATAGTTAACATTTCCCTCTAACAACCGCTACGAAAGGCTTAATTTTCCGTCCGAAGCACAGACAGAAGTTCTCGAAACGCATCCCACTAGCAGTCACTAACTACAGCAAGTACTGACCACGCCAGTAGTTGCTTAAACTCGGTAGTTTACTTGCTTTGATGACCCTGTAGCCTAGTTGGTAGCGACCCTGCCTGCAAACTAGACCATGATTTGGAATAAGACCTAGTTATTATTCCGTAAAACGCGAGAAAAGCCGGGGGCAGAGGGCTAGTATTGCTATAATATGGGTACCAACCTAAACCTAATTGTAATCAGCGCCGAACACCCAGCCAAAGACTAAGGATAAGATATGATTCTATTCAGCTATTCCCAAATCGTATATTGAACTCTGTGCAATAGTAATAAGGCTCAGTATTCCAAATGTATTCTAACCTATACTATCGCGTTGCAGACCAGTGAGTTGTGCACAAGTAGGTGAAGGTACGTGCCTTTTAGCCGTCCACCTCGCTTATCCGAAGCCGAAGCGCCGCTTAGCTAAAACGCTTTCCCAGATTAAATAATGACGCGCGGCGGACGACGGCTCTACAATATCTTCATACGGAACGCCTTTGTGTCGTATAGTAATTACTGATATGTTTTATTTAGTAGCCAACAAGAGAACAAACTATGCTTGTAAAGTAATCACCGCCCAGACGTGTCAGGAGACTTGCCGGGCAAGGCGATAACCTACTGGCTGCGAACATATAAAACACGTGCTTGTTCATACTGACTCGCGGGCGCGGTCGCGGGCGCGGTCGCGGGCGCGGTCGCGAAATTTCAAACATATGAACTACTATGAGAGTGTTCACATACAAAACGCACGTGCGGTGTAAGTAGCGGGCACGCTAGCGACACCGCGCGCGGCCCGCTAGCGGCAATATCAAACGTATGAGAATGTATGAGTGTGTTCACACTGAACTAGCGGCGGAACGCGCGATTATGTCAGGTAAGTTCAACCATTTTGAACTTGTCGCTAGAAACGATAGCACATGAATTCATTATGTCCCCAGATTAAAGGGTTGTTCTTTCATCTAAGATCATGTCCTTCAATACAGAAGAGTTTATTAGTACTATTCAGGCTAGAACTGATTTGATTTGAACTCAGATTTGGCAGAGTAAACACAGGCATCTTATGAACAGAAACATTCTTAATAAACTATGGAAGGAAATTGCTGAATTGTTTCCTGATATGGAGGGTGAGTACCTAAATGGAACTTTAGGTATGAATTTTCGGTTAAAAAAAGATCGTCGTCCATGTTTTCAACCTCTGACAACATGTCACAATCGCGCAAACGCCTGGCGGCCAGTGTGAACACGAATCCGCCACCGCGCCCGCGACCGCGCCCGCGCCCGCGCCCGCGAGTTCAGTATGAACACTCACCTACTGGTATGACTTATTTGCCTCACCATTAGTTAGCCACTGATCGTGAGACATAGAAGTACCTAAGTCAAGTAATGTGAGTTTTCCGTTCTTTTATGGCCGAGATGTGATGTTGAGTATCTGATGACGGCTCACCTGCCTGTCTTTACATAAAACAGTAACCAACTCATAAACATAATTCAAGACCAACTATATGAACTATAAAAAGAAGGCTAGCATGCTAAATGTAAGTAGAAAATCTATTAAAAAAAATCTTACGAAAACTCATTGATTGCACGACAGAATACACAAAATATTCATTGATAAACTATACAATAGGCACTACTATAACACATTAGAAACAGGCGCCGTATTTCAAGTGGAGTGCGGAGACTGGAGAGGTAGTGAAACATCATTAAACAACAGTATCTCGATAGTGCGACAGTGGCCGGAACGCAGCGCCCCACAAATAATCCCGGGGATGTCCATTCCACCTACAAACGCTCCTTGCGGATACAACGCAGACCTACCTCTACTAGATACGCCTGGTAATTCTAAGATTCGTTCGTGAAATTCCCACTTAAGAGTCCCTATTGGTGGTGATTTATAGATTTTTTCCTTA
This sequence comes from Thymelicus sylvestris, assembly GCA_911387775.1. Taxonomy (NCBI): domain Eukaryota; kingdom Metazoa; phylum Arthropoda; class Insecta; order Lepidoptera; family Hesperiidae; genus Thymelicus; species Thymelicus sylvestris. Next base: position 3,413,284 of record OU426905.1, read on the forward strand.
TAACTTCTTTATAGCATTCGTAATGAATGATGAGAAAAGAGTATAAAAGGAGAGAAAAACATAATTATATTGCACTATAACATCTAACACCGGACGTATTGGTTAGCAGACGAGATCTTTACTAACCTTGTCATAATTTTTAATGAACAAACAGTAAGGTAGCTTATATACAAAACTAAATGTGTGCTGGGACACACAGTAGAAGTGAACTTCAAAACATATTTCATTAAAATATTTTCAAAACAAATATTTTAAATAAATCAAAAAAATGTATGTAACACTCTTTCGTGACAGAAAAATCCTAATACTCCGTCTATATAGAACTTTCACTTCAAAAATAAAGAAATGTTCATGCACAATCTCCGAAATCTTATTCTTATTTATTCAATGTTATTCAAAATTCAAATTTATTTAATTTATTCTTATTCATTACAATACTCATTACACCCAATTCCTCGTTCTATGTTTTGCTAATCACCCTTCTGTGGCCTGTTAGTAACATTTATATTTTATACGCCTCACCTTGCCTCGCCTCTACCACAGAATACATAAAGGTACAACAGGTACTCTACTCACTACTTGCACTGCTACTGCACTCTCAGAATCTTCTAATGGAATTCAATTTTTCCAACATCTTTTTGCTATCTGCTTTATTCTATTATCTGTTTTGTAAATTAAAATGAAGGCACATCTAGTACACAATCTCGACGCGCAGTAAAACCCTAATATCTCCATTTGTATTCAGATCCGCGCGGATACCGTCGGCGGCGCGGGCGAGTGGTCGCTGCACACACACACACACACACATACACACACACACACACACACACACACACGCACGCACACACACGCACACCTCAGCTCCTAATGTGGACCGGCACTGTTCACGTGTTTCCCTATTAATGAGCATAGATTGTGGTCACACTGGTAATTGCTTGGTTTGTTTCTGTTGTAAACTAAATAGGATTCTGTTACAAAAATGGACTATAGATGCAAGTAATTCATCATCATATTATCCTCTTTTCTAAAATCACTACATCGCAGCGGCCTGTTACAAAAATAACTTATCTCTTCTTACAGCAACCGTTTCATAGTCGATTTTGTTCGAATACCGTAAGTAATTAGCGTATGTTCATAATTTTTCAGAAAAATAGGAAAATTTTCATTGCATAATATAAAACACAGATATTAACATAACTAAATTAAACTCATTTTGTATGAAAAACCGCATTGTTCTTTAATCAATAAAAATGTTATTACAAATTCGTGTCGCGTATCATCGCAGACGTTCGGGTAGACACTGACGGTGTCATACCTAGGGCTGCCAATTATAATTTTTTTGGAGAGCCAGAAATATGCCTCTTGCTTATTTTGCTTTATAGTGTATTAATTTTAAGTGTATGGTGTTACTGAAGTACGATGATCACATCTACTGTGACCAGTTTAACAGGTGGTTTATTCATTTATTGACTAGAACATTACAACATAGATGTTCGGATTAACCATGGCCATTAAATAACCTGTCTGCTCATTTCATTACCCTACATTATTACCGAACCCTAAAAATTATAAATATTTCCAACCAAACTCACTTAAAGTTGCAAACTTAACAAAAAAACATCAAAACAAAAAGAACACAAGAAACAACAACACAAGAACACAGAGAAAAGATGTAAGAATTAAGCATTAGGAAATTAGAATACTCAATTTAATTGTATGGCGCATAAAATAAATAAGCAGAAGTCGACAACCCTAGTGACTGCGGACCTACACACATAGTCTCCCAACTTTGGCCTACTTCCCGAGAGGACAACTTTTGCCCGAACCAACTTTTGCTTTCAACATTTGCTATTGAAACATTTTATAACGTAAATATTTTGGTCTCGCATTAATTTTTAAAATTGGTAAATTTTATGAAATAACGTTCAGTAGCTTTTGGTGAAAACTAGACCAATGATATTATAATGTAAAAAAGAGGTATCTAAGTTACTAGCGCACAGACGCGCGACGATGAAGAGCGTAAAAACAGGCAATTGACCGTTCTGCTTCTAGTAGATCTGTCAATACAAGACGATACGCACGCTTTTGTTGTTGTCAGAAGTGCTTGAAATTTGACATGCAGCGTTAAAATGCCTTCGTGTATTATACCAATGTCATTGGTGTAGTGGAACAAAAGATAAACGTGTGTGTGCTGCAGCTCTTTTCGGAACCGATTTTTTGGTTGATTTGGGCATAACGTATCTATATTTTTAAATATCATTGTACTGGACTAGGTATTGTAATGAGAATAAGTTCAGACCATGTCCTACGATACACATGTTTTAGGTAAATACTAGGGTAACCCATATTGTCATGTTAAACAAAATAACAGCCAAAATCCCAATCCCAAAATAGTGTAAAATCACTACAATATAATTCTATTCGAAATTACTTTTTCTAGCAAAGAGCAGTACTAAATAGTGTTTTTATTTTAACAAGTGCATCAAGCAATAATCCAAATTATCCACTCATTTACGTCTAGCCAACGAAAATTCGCGCAAATCCAACGGACAAACAGCATGGCTGTTTTCAAATTAACTACACGGACAAAGCAAGGCAAAATAAAAATAATATTACTGCCGGCAGCTTTCAAACATTTCCTAGTAAAAGCATTTATGAGAATGAGCCGTTAAAAAAGAAATCGGCATTTTCCTCCCCTCGGAAGTAAAAGAACCAAATCACCCCCAGAACCCAGTGCTCGATAAGGCACGGCTATAAATAAAAATATTACGTGACGCGAATCGAGTCGCACGCACTGCCTCCTTTGCGTGAGCCAACCACGCCATTAGGAACTTTCAGAAGTGGATTGAAAAAAAGTTAATAGTGTAAGGCGTTAGTTATAGCTAGCATAACATAATATATTGTAACGTTAACACTACACTATATTGTAACGTTACACTTTAATAAACAGTAGCAACTAAGACACCGACTCGTTTAATTGTGCTACCGCACACCTCCTCGCAATAGCTTCAACCAAGAAGTTCATAATTTTATCTTCTTTATTCGTCTTCTGGTACCTCTTCCAAGCTTGCTCTGCAGATATTTGTAAAAATCTTAGCTTCAACCCATTACTGACCCACGACACAGACGTCTCTTCCTGGCCTCCAATGCGGATTGGTGGTGGAAAAATAAGTTAATTACAATTGATTGAAGCTGGTCCATTAAAAAAAATGACGTGCATAAGTGTATCAAAGATACCTACATGAATAAATGATTTTGAATTTGAATTTGAATTTGAATTTGATGAAAGTGGTAATGATATCCAAGATGGTGAACGCATGAACTTTAAGACCTAGTTCCTTAAAACTCTCCTTTAGGTTCGGATATTTAAACATGCAATTTTTAAGTACCTTTTTTTATTACTAGCATTACCAGGCGAAGAATTGGTTACAAACGTACCTATAAGGAGAATATCTGTTCTAAATATTATTTATTACTAGCTGCCCGGACAGACTTCGTTCTGTCAAAAAAATTGCAATAAAATAATATTGCGACTATAAATTGAGATGTAAGCTTTCCTATCTTTCAAGTTGGATCAAACTGCACACGGTGTGCAAATTTGATTAGAATCGGTTAAGTAGTTTAGGAGTCCATCGCGGACAAACAACGTGACGCGTAATTTATATATATTAAGATTTTACTTCTTTTACCGCTAACTACGTACTACTGTATCACATCCGTATCCAAACTCAAAACCTTTAAACCTCAATTTCTCCGTTGTCTTTTCATTTTTTCAACGATACAGGCTACCGCTGCCGTGCTACATTTCCACTCACGACACAAGTGTACCGTATACGATACAACACACAATTCGAACGCCATTTCTATTCGTTCCGCACTCTACATTCGCAGCTAACTCAATAATCGTAATGAGGAAAACGTCCGCCAATTTACATTCACGTTTCGGCAAACATTTCGCATTAAAAAAGACAAGCGAATCGCGTAGAGAAACGTCTGGAGCGAGCTGGCCCTTTTATCTGAACCGTCAGTTGATTAGCCACGTGTTTAATTACGAGCGAATTAGATATCGTTCAATGTTAAAATATTTTTTGTAAAACATTTTTTTACATTATTTTATTTGACTTATTATGCAAAAGACTATTACATTACATTATTAAGTGTGTCAAATAAATAATGCCAAAAATGTATAATCAAGAATCTAATATCTAAGTTACTACAATTGTTTCAACAAAAACTTGGCCAGTAACGCAGCGGTAAAGATTTTAGCATTGGGAAAGCGATAGCGCTAAAACTAGTAACATTACTTTTGACACTTGACTGTGAACAGTGTTAACCCTGTTAACCTTATACTTTATTCGTTACTACCAACCCGCAGTCGGTCGAACACGTCACCGAATCGAGAAAAAACAGCCTGAATAATAATTAGGGTTGAAGATTAGGCAGGCGGACGATCGAAGCGTTCGGTATTAATTACGGTGCCCGAGGCGGCTATGTGCTGTATATAGGCTTGAATTTCCTGGCATATACCTAACGTATCTACGTGGACTTCCACCCCCCCTCCCCCTCCCCCTCCCACGTCTAATTGACGCCGCACCGGACGCGGACGGCGCCCGCGGGGACTCCCGTCTTCCGGACTTGCTACGGTCCGTTTTACATTGGCCGATAATCTTTTCTTGATGACGCAGCTAGAGCGAGTGTGACTATTGTTGAGGAAAAGGTAACGAACGCGTGGGTAGCTGAGAATAAAGATGTACCTACCCTACTTCTTTGTATTACGTGCCTGGTTATAGGTACCAGTAGATACATTTTTTTCTGCTAAAAGAATGTAGAACTTATACAATCACCGAACCTACCTGAGTATAAAAGTAAGTAAACCATTAATTAATACAGCCAATTTTATTTTAATTCATAAGAAAGATTTATCATAAAATTACTAATATAAAGTACCTAGTATTTTGTATTATATCTTTCATTGTAATAACTGTCATTAGGATATTCCAAAAAATGAAATTGGGTCATCATTAATTATTATGGATGTATTTCCGAAATAAAATGATTATTATTATTATTATTATTAAATGTTAATGCTAATTCGATGAAATCGTAACTTTAGTCGGCGTCTGAAACATCTGCCTCAATTTTTTATTATGCTAAAATCTTATTAATTCCATACCGATTTTCTAATGATGTATTATGCTAATTTACCCTCCCTCCAACCGAATATATTATATCAAAGGTTCAATATCTACGTCAGTCTTGTTATTATAGTCGCTCCCTGCAGTTAGTTCACCTTTATAAAGAAGGTGTCAACGCCGCGGCGCACTCGCTTTGGGATACTAATTAAAAACTCTCATCTTGACCACAGACAACGCAGGGTACAGATGGTACAGTGCGTTTAAAGTTATTTTACCTCTGACACCTGTCACTCTACCTTCCCACTACATTGGCATTACCTGCTGTCAATATTCTTGGATTTTTCTTTTGTGTTAATAATTTTTAATTTCTATCATGCCAAAAAGGATACAAAGTAGTGGTAGAAAAAATTTTCTATCAGTGCGTAATTTTTGTAAAAAGGAAAAAGCTGAAAAAGTCCCTCTAATCCCATTTAGGAATGTTCGTTGACGGGTAGCGGCCATGACGGGTAGGAAAAATAGTGTTACCTGTTATTATTTTTTCCTCGTAGTAGTGTCCAACTAAAATGATGTATACGGTTACGGTTTATTAAAAAATAGCTCGTCATGGTTTTGTATCGACATAAAATTCAGTTGACCATAGAATTGAATTGAATTTTGGATCGATCCAAAAAAAATGCCGACCAGTGATAAACGAACTGATTTATTTTTTAATTTAGTTATGCATTTCTTTTGTTTTGCTTTTAATATAACAGTGTTCACGGATAGTTCTTATTTCAGGTATATCTGAAAAAACTGTCAGCACCATTACCAAGGAAGGCAAAGTTGCTGCTTCTACATCCCAAATAATATTTTCACTTCGATAAAACGAAATCAATAAAAGAAGATAAAGTTAGGAGATTTTGATCTATGCGCAATCAGAAATAAAATACATGAAATGTACACAGTCAGAAAAGAGATTCCAACTTTAGGAAAGCTATTAGCTGAATTAAAAGTTGACATCCACTTTAACATGAAATATTTCTTGTAAGGAAATCGTACAAACTAAATATGACAACACACAGCTAAGGTTAGCCAACTTAATAGCCAGAGGCAAAATAACTTTGAACGGACTGTACGTTGCTTCCATGGAGGATAAAGGTAAAGGAGAACTGACTCATATGGGGTAAAGGCAAGACCGTCTTTAACCTACTGGAGACCCTGGGCATATTAGGATAATGGAGCCCCAATTTTGATAAATTAAAACTCCGAAGTACTGGTAACAACACTCGTTTATTTATTCACACACTTCAGAAGATGTTTAATACTTTATTATAACTAAGAATCACGATCACTTGTCACTTCCAACTACTTAATTAACATCATTTATTCGTACAGCAATAATTAATTGGTACAGAGCTTCTTCTTAGACAACCGTTCGAGTGCAAGGTTCACACTAGAATGAATCATGAATGACCGCTCGACCGATCCGAGTAAGAAAAATCCCCACTCCAAGAAAGGGTGGTCATAGTGCAATCAGTGATGCCAGCATTGCTTTCTTTAAAATCGGGTTTTAATCGATTACAAAGAATGAGTAAATTACAAATAATTATGAAAAACGTTACAATAAACATCTATAAATTTTTAAATAATTATAAATTAAGAAAATCATCACATTCGGCCATCCGAAAAAGTGCAACCTCCTGGTGCACTTATCTACTTTAAAGTAAACAAATAATCAAATTATAGTAAATAATCTTCAATTATAAAATTACATTGAATAAATCATTATATTATATCTATTTAGGCGCATGGTTAACATAGTAACGGAATAAGTATTAAATTAAATCATCACATTGGCCGCTGAAGATTGTTGTTGCAATTTAGACAAAGGAATATTATCGTCACTGTCGTAATCAGATGAGTCTACAGAGCTATTTCCAGATTTTTCGGGGTTGGAATTGGAAATATTTATATTTATCCAGGGTCTAATTCTATCTGCAGCAACAACAGTCTCAAACGACTTACACCTTTTATTGAATCCTGGAATATTGGCAATTTTGTACCTATCATTGCCGAGGACTTTTACAATTCTATATGGACCTATAAATTTAGACAAAAGTTTAGTGCTATTGCCTTTGTTATAAAAGTTGGTTCTAGTAATCTTAATTAAATCTCCTTCTTTGTAAACGGCAGCGGATGCTCTATCACTATCATAGTGACGCTTTTGTTTCTCCTGCATGGCGCTAATATTGGCGCTGATGTCATCCCTTATATTCTTTATATTTCTTGTAGCGTCATCAGTACCGACATCCAGCTTATTGGCCAAACCGTCGCGAAGTCTACATCCAAATAGAGCTTCCGATGCCGTTTTTTGAGTGGTATTATTAATGGTATTATGCGAATCCCTGCGTGAGAAATTTAAAGAAATAGGCATATTAACAGTAGCCTCTCAATTTATTTACAGCAATATTATTTTCGTAAAAAACAACTTAGGTATGTTCAAGCAGAATAGTGATACGCATAATCATTTAACTAGAAACAGACATAATTTGGTTACGTCATCTTTTCGCCTAAGTAGGGTACAACGTTCTTATATGGGGCTCGGTGTACGTTTTTTCAATAAATTACCTAGGTCAATACGTGATTTACCTATCCAAATGTTTAAGAGATATGTGAAATCTCAGCTAGTAGGCAAAGGATACTATAGTGTAAATGAATATATTAATGACAAAGACGCCTGGAAACTAATGCCGCATCCAGTTCCGCGTAGGTTAGAACGCAATATTATGTAACCATCCATGATTTTAAAAGATGCGCTGAGGAGTTTCTTTCGGCTTTTCTTCTCCTCCTTGACAAAGCGCCTTTCCGAAAAGCTGGTAGATTAAAAAATGACGTGCATAAGTGTATCAGTGATACCTATATGAATAAAAGATTTTGATTTGATTTGATTTGATTTGAAATACCCCATTGTATTTTCCCCAGCCACGTGTCCCAGTCACGTTCATCATTACCCGTGTTGTGCTTAATTAAAGAATTTAAAATCGTTTGGTTAAAACGTTCAGCTTGTCCGTTGGCTCTGGGACACGCGACTGCGTTTAATACATGCTTAATCCCGTTGGAGTCACAAAACTTTTTAAAAGCACCTGAAGTGAAGGATGGCCCACGATCAGATATAATCCGGAAAGGTAGAACAAAATCATGAAATATGCTGTCAAGAACCTTAAGGGTGCTTTTGGTTTTTGTGTCTTTCACCGGTTTCACAAAAACGTATTTAGTGAAGCCATCCACCACAGTCAAGATATAGGTATTTCCCCTTCTACTTTTCATGAATGGGCCTAAATGGTCGATATGGACAGTATGAAAGGGAATATCAACCTTTTGAATAGGGTACAAGTGACCAGATTTGCGATTCTTAGCACTATCTTTATTGTAGGCGCATTGTATACAAGATCGCACATACTTTTTAACAAACTTACGTAACTTAGGGAACCAGTATTGACTCTGAATCTTCTCAATCGTTTTTGTCTCGCCTAAATGCCCTATTTCATCGTGACTAGATCGACAGACTTGAAATCGCGCACTACGTGGAACTACAAGGCACATTCTATCATCAACTTTTCTATATAATTTATGATTCTTTAAAACAAAATTTTTCTTAATGTCCTTTGATTCTTCGTCATTTTCTGGTTTTAAAACTTTCATTATTCTTGCAATGTCAGGATCGGTCATTTGTAGGGTTAAAAGCCAATGTTCTGTGTCAATGTTATAAACGGTAGTAGAGTCGTCAGTATGGTCAGTCAATTTAGTATTGCGACTTAAGGCATCGACGTGCGCCATTTGAACACCAGGTCTGTACTCTATAGTAAAAGTGAATTCACTTATTTGGAGCCACCACCTAGCGATACGTGGCACGAGGTCGCGTTTAGTAAGAGTAGTCCTAATAGCATGACAATCTGTTATTACCTTAAAATTGATGCCTAACAGATAAACTCTAAATTTTTTTAAGGAACAGACAATAGCTAATGTCTCTAGCTCGTAAGAATGCAAATGTCGTTCTTCGGGTGTAGTTTGTCTGCTGAAGTAAGCGACTGGTTTTAGAACTCGCGGGTTTTCCTGCCACTGTAGCAATATGCCGCCTACACCCAAAGCACTAGCGTCTGTATGTAGTTCAGTATCTAAGTTGGGATTATAGAGAGATAAAATTGGCCGCTCTACTAAATTATTTTTCAACAGAGCAAAGGCTCTAGATTCTACTTCAGTCCACTGAAAGGAGATATCCTTTTTTAATAAGTTTGTAAGAGGCCGCGCAATCTCGCCAAAGCTCTTGATGAATTTCCGAAAGTACCCGGCAAGTCCTAAAAATTGACGGACCTCATGAACGTTTTTCGGCACTGGAAATTCTTTAACAGCCAAAATTTTGTGTTCATCCGGTCGTATTCCGCTATATGAAATTTCGTAACCGAGATAATTTATAACGCTATCAAAAAATCTACATTTCGACAACTTTAGAGTTAGACCATGTGCACGTAAGAGTTTGAGAACTTCCTCGAGTCGTTGGAATCCCTGTTCTAAATTTTCTGATGGCACAAGAATATCATCTAGGTAGGCTAATGCAGATTCGAACCGTTTTGAACCTAGCATTTTATTGATAAGTCTCTGAAATACCGCCGGGGCATTCGCTAGGCCGAACGGCATACGCTTAAATTCAAAATGTCCGTCCGGCGTAACAAACCCTGTATATCGGCGGCTTCCCTGGGCCATTGGGACTTGATAGTAACCCGAAGCAAGGTCTAATGATGTAAAAAACCGATTACCACTAAGGTTAGTCAGCTGATTTTCAATCAGAGGAAGAGGAAAGCAATCTTTCCTCGTTTTATTATTGAGCGCCCTGAAGTCGACACATAGCCTTGTTTCACCAGTTTTCTTTTTTACCAATAAAATGGGACTTGCAAATTCCGAATCAGACTCTTGAATAATATCGTTTTCTAACAGTTCATCAATTAGAACACGAACTTGCTCCCTTTCTGAAAATGACAGACGGTAAGGTCTATATACTACGGGCCGCTCATCATTTAAATCTATAGTCATTTCAACGTCCTTTGCAAGCCCTATTTCACTGAGATTCATTGCAAAACAGTCACGGTATGTCTGTAACAACGCGAACAACTTATCTACATCGGTATCTTTAACATCTTGGCCAACTCTAATTTCTGATCGCTCTAACGGTTTCATCATGGAGGGGTCTCTACAAATTCGATTGACATGATAAGTTTTATCTTCCACAAAAGGTGTGGCTCGAGCTAGCAAAGTATTTGAGGGAAGCGATAATTTTTCAGACCTTAAATTAGTGACCACTAAGTGACCCTTACCGTGGTCAATACGATAAGTACCTTGATGCAAGTGATACTCCTTACCCGGTTCCGCACAACTATACCCTGCCATATAAACGTCACCACAATAAGTAGGGTTCCCCGTGCATACCTCTACTAACCCAATTTTTTGTATTTCACAATTCTTTGATGATCTCAGTTTGATAACTTCATCTTGTGGCGGAGAGTCAGTGACTGCGGGACTTTTATAAAAGATGAGCTTGTTAGAGTCTTTTAAAACGGTTACATATGGTAGTTCCGTGAAGTCTTGGCCTATGAGAAGGGGAGTATGTAAGAGTTCGTCGTGAACTACAAAAGCTAACAGGCGCGCATCGACGTCATCGAGTTTCAACGAAATGAAACTCTTATAGATCGGTATTACTAACGAGTTTCCGAATCCTCTTATCGCTGGGAGCTCAGTTAGATTTCTAGGCAAATTCAACTTTTGGGCATCTGATTCACGCATCAAAGTACACTCGCTGCCAAAATCTATAAAAGAGACAAAGTCGTGATCGTTAACAGTAACCTTTTTGTAGAATTTGTCGTTGATGTTATTGTTAATAGAAATTGTCAAAGTCTTTCGGTCCTCGTTATTAGTCTTTCGGTCATTTGTCGGTCGTGGCGTCAAGGGAATGAGTTTGCAAGTTTCTGAATCATGCCCTACTCTAGAACACTTATGGCATTTAATAATGGGCTTGGGGCACTTGTGGAAGGCGTGTCCTTTTGATCGGCAATTAAAACATATTACGCCCGATTCATTCGAACCTGAAGCAGAAGGACGATTGATCTGGTCAATGCGCTTTTTAGGGTAAGTCGAATCAGTAGGTCGCTGTGAATTGAGAAAATTCAAAAGGTCCTCCGGTTCCCTACAGTTTAATGCTTGCGCGCCATTTCTGATAGACTTGTCGAGAATACCATGAACAACACAATCTACGGCCTTTTGACCTTTGATTTCACACCGATTTATTAATGTAAGTTTATCATAAAAGTATTCTCTAAGATTCTCGCCATTTTAGGTTGTGCGTGCAAGCATTTCTTCAAGAAGCCGACCATAATTCTGCTCATTAGGAAAAGCTTTACGAAGCCTCGTCTGCCACTCATCCCAGTCATAATCAACAGATGGTAAAGCTTCGAACCACTTTTTCGCAAGTCCCACTAACTTTTGTAGAGCAAAATGTATGGTCTGCTTCTGATCCCAATCGTAAATCCTACTACATTCATTAACTTTTCTTAACCAACTTTCTATATTTTGAGTTTTACTCGATGGGTCAAATTCTGGTACTACATTATTTACATGGTTATTACTTAGCTGATGTTTGCTCCTGTCACCTTGATGAAGAGATGATAAAAGTTTAAATACCTCTTCTACAGTGAAACTTGAAGTCTGCTGCTCAGGTGCTGCCTGCGGTGTCGTATTCTGGAGATGTTCTTCTCGAGGTTCTGCCGTTGGCCCCAAAGGCGGTTCAGCCAATGGCGCAGTTAGGGTTTCGCTTGACTGAACATCTTCAATTACCCAAGCAGATGTAGTCGTTCTTCTCGATTTAGGAGCGCGTCCTCCCGGTAACGACGATAGCCTTGCTCTGGGTCTCTTGCCATTACGTCTGTGCCCGTTCATTATTTAACTGATTTTGCTCGTTGACCTTGTCAAATTCGATGTTCTCATGAAAAAAAAAAAAACAAAAGAAATGTTTTAACGAACCATAAACACAGTAGATTAAATGTTAGGTTAATTTTATCGAAATTCATATGAACGAACAATATTATTTTTCTTCATTTAAGTACAAGCTGAATTATAAATTCAAGCTTATTGAATTCTGTTAAGACTGTCATATCATAAATAAATTAAAATATGCACAAATCTACATAGATTGGTTTAAGAGCACGCGCTTTAAATGTTGACATAAATAAACAAGGACTTATGTGGAACATACATCGTTTGTATCGGCATACATAGCCGAATTCAGTTGTGGAACGTACATAGCTCCTATCAGCATACATAGCCGAGTCCTATCAGCATACATAGCAGAGTCCTATCAGCATACATAGCTGAGCCCTTTCAGCATACATAGCCGAGTACTGTTATGGAACATACATAGTTCCTATTGGCATACATAGCCAGGTTTAAATTTGGAACATACGTAGTTCCTAATGGCGTAAATAGCTACTTCACATTGTGGAAAACACATAGATCACACTCACAGTTCCTTAGGCGCACTTAACCAAATACGTAAGTATCTTATTAAACAGCTTTTAATAAACAAAACATAATATAAATAATTGTATAGAATATATTTTACGAATATTTAAATGTCAATTAGCTGTAATGATCTGAAATAGCAACATTTATATAGGTAGTTCATTTAAAATGCCAATAATAATATTCAAGGCTTTTTGTTTAAATTTCAGCGTACCTAATTATTAATTTGACTATCGTATGTCCGTACAGGGTAAGCTGTTTACGCTAAGGTAATAATTTGTAACACCTTGTATCAATGTACTTAATAGTCCACAATAAAACCTCTTTAAGTTCTACATGGTATTATTTTATTATGCTACGTTGATTTCCGTAACATCTTATCTTATTATTCAAAAGTGTTTGTAGTCATAATTATACCGCATAATATATCGTCAAAAAGAAAAATCCTTAATAAACGTAGATCTATCTTGATAGCAATTATCAAAAATTAACATTATAGAGGCATAACCTCTATCAAATAGCTCGTACGATATAATTATTCATCTCACTTGAATGCAAATATGACACTGTTATGATTCATTGTTTTAGTGATAGCCAGCAATTAAATTTAAATTCTTAAAACAGAAATAAAAAATTACATACCTGTTGGGCTGTAGATCTATCCCACGTTCTGAGTTTTGATAAATTAAAACTCCGAAGTACTGGTAACAACACTCGTTTATTTATTCACACACTTCAGAAGATGTTTAATACTTTATTATAACTAAGAATCACGATCACTTGTCACTTCCAACTACTTAATTAACATCATTTATTCGTACAGCAATAATTAATTGGTACAGAGCTTCTTCTTAGACAACCGTTCGAGTGCAAGGTTCACACTAGAATGAATCATGAATGACCGCTCGACCGATCCGAGTAAGAAAAATCCCCACTCCAAGAAAGGGTGGTCATAGTGCAATCAGTGATGCCAGCATTGCTTTCTTTAAAATCGGGTTTTAATCGATTACAAAGAATGAGTAAATTACAAATAATTATGAAAAACGTTACAATAAACATCTATAAATTTTTAAATAATTATAAATTAAGAAAATCATCACACAATGACTGTCAGAACACTATTTTGTTAGAATAAACAAAGAAAGTAGATAAGCAAGCCTCTAGATTTATGCAAAAGCTAATAAGCAAAGTGGTATTGTAGTCAGTAATTTAGGTTCGATTTATTCGAATTAAAAAAGTTTTTGGGTAATAAATATTGGTTATCGTTTAGTGATTTGGCAAGAACTGGGGGGCCCCTACCGATCACGGGGCCCTGGGCATGTGCCCAGAGTGCCCTGTGGGAAAGAGGGGTCTGAGGAAATGAAAAAAAATTGTCCAGGTATAAGCAGGAAATTGGCGCTAGCGTAGGCAAAGGGTGACGTTATCAATACGAACATCGTAATGAACTTTAATTTTAAAGTTAATCGATTGTTGTATAAACTAAGAAACTAGGAGGACTCGCGAAGTTTTCAACCTAGTGTAATTTTGAAGGCAGTTTTTGACGTGACAACGTCTATAAATTGGTTGACTCGGGTGTCATTCACGAAAACTGTGTAACGACCAAGTAAGATTTGCCGGAACGTTACCATGCGCGCGCAGCATTAAAGAGAGAGGCTCGCTCGACCGGCGCGCGCCTTGCGTCTCTCTTCTACGCGAGCGTTTCTGGCGTCGGAGTTGAATAGACTAATTAGTGAACTTATGTTCCAAAAACTTATACCACGAACAGACGTTGTCACGTTAAATCTCCGTCCGTATATTGACTTTACAGACAACCATTTTTTTAAAGAGAATTAACTTTTAATGTATGGATTCTGAGCAGTTTCCAAATTAACGGCGTACTCCAAAAAGCGAGAATATTTGCGATAAAAATTTAATTCTTCGTCTCGATCAAAGAACTGTTTTGTTCACGTTCTTTACGGCCAGTTAATGTGCGTCTTCGTGGCATTTTGATGAAACAGTAACATTGATATCATTAATATTTCCGACATTTTTATAAGTATTCATACTGCTTCATTCATACTATAGTAATAGTAATCTTAATATATATAAATTACGTGTCACGTTGTTTGTCCGCGATGGACTCCTAAACTACTTAACCGATTTTAATCAAATTTGCACACTATGTGCAGTTTGATCCAACTTGAAAGATAGGATAGTTTATATCTCAAAATAAAAAAAAACTTTTGACAGAGCGAAGTCTGTCCGGGCAGCTAGTAGGTATATGTAAATTACGTGTCACGTTGTTTGTCCGCGATGGACTCCTAAACTACTTAACCGATTTTAATCAAATTTGCACACCGTGTGCAGTTTGATCCAACTTGAAAGATAGTATAGCTTACATCTCAATTAATACTCGCAATAATTTATATGGCAGAACAACGTTTGCCTGGTCAGCTAGTAGTATATATAAGTACCCGATATATTATCCTAGATCTCGTTCTACTTCTCACAAACTGTCACATTTTATTATAAAAGAAAATTATTTTTTGATGTGGCCAGTCTGCGTATACAACTAATCTATGTAGGGTGCGCCCGGGCGTTGAGGGGCCACAGCGACTCAGCGAGGACGCGAGGGTCCGCGTAACGAACGCACTAATTAATAAGGGTCCGTCGATATTGATTTACGACAGTGTGTTCCATCCGAGGCACAGAGTATGCCACCCGAGGAACAGTGTTCCGTCTGTGTGTGCCGACCAAGGAACTAGGGACTTTGGGAATGTGTGCCACGCGGATCGAATTTAATAAACAATATTTGATCGTATGTATGCCACAGATTTAATATTCGAATTGAGAGGTTTAATTTTGACTCGGGATATATTTCGGGTAATTACAAACCGAATAAAACTAAATTATCTGACTCTGATGATGATCCTGAGATTACTATCGATAACCTGCCTCGTCTTATTCCTTTGTCAAATAGTGATTGAAGCCAGGAGTAATAAGTGAGGTACGGAGTGGTGAATGACTACGTATATAGCTGAACTACTAAGTTATAATGGAAGCCATACACGATCAAGACGTGTACTTGTCAAATCTGCAGTTTGACTTTTGACGCGGCATCCACTAAACGTGATCGCGTATGGCCACGGACCATGGTATAGCGATCTGGCCATATAGCTATCTCATGCACACTAGATGCCGCGTCAAGTCAAACTGCTGACAAGTCAAACTGCAGACTGGACAAGTACACTTGATCGTGTATGGCCTTCATAATAACTGATAATCTTGTCACTAGTAAGAGATCCAAGCTAAGTATACCGTTAAAGAATATCCACGGTTTCATTTTCTATTTAAAGGAGGCAGCTACGCAGCTACGAATTGTCCTTGTAAAGAGCAATTATCCTTGTAGAGAACAAAATAAAGAGACATCATTTGTTTTTCGTTTTCTTAACTTCCAGAACAATATAGGACATATTGTTTACAACCTGCTTATAAAGTGGAGTTTCATTAAGGCTAAATCCTTTTAAGAGCACACTTCAATAGGATCTGTGTCTACACTAAAGTGTTAATTAAAAATTCACATTAGATGCAAGATTTTTGAAATTTGCTTAAGCAAACATAAGTAGCAATTCGATAGCATTGTAAAAACATAAAATAGCCTTTACTTTACTGATACCTTTTAAACGTGGGGACCTTATGTATGAACGTTTTGTGTATGAATGAAGGAGAGATATTGCGTCTTTACTTTGCGTCTCCTTTATATAATACCTCAATTTAAAATCACATGTTTAATAGAAGTACTGAAGTAGAAATACCTATTTGTTCAAGTCCAAGTAGTAGATGATTGAAAACTGGAGCACTGAAAATTATTGATGAGTTACTCGTTTGAAGTATTTCTTAGTTTGGCAAATAAAAACTTTAACACAGTCACGAAGGGAACTGACGAAGGCATTTTAATGTCAATAACCTCAATTGGCTTTACCTCATTAACTAACTCGACTAAATTCTAAGTTCTAATTGAGGGGCCTGAAATGTTACCTACATTTTCTCCTCCATCAGCTGTTTCAGTGCCGACTGGTGGACGGAATCCTTATCCCAACCACCTAACCCATTTATCCTGTCCCACCCACCTATTCCATCCATCTAACATCCATACATCATCCATCTAACACCCATACATCTAACCATCTAAGTGTTAGAATTTCTTAACTGAAGCCCACCGACATGACGATTAGATACTCACGGTGGACGGTACCGACCGCAATAAACGTCTAATTCTAAAAATCAATCAATAATAATCAATAAATACTACATACGTGCTCAACATAAACTTCATAAGCTTTAAATAAATTGCACACACATATAGCTATACAACAACCATGTACATCGACCTATATTGAGACGCAAGCATACTGAATTCTGCTCGGCTCGCGACTGATTCGCGTGCATAAAAACTGGCAGTAACGAGGTCCGAAAATAAGAACATTACTGAAAATTCTCAATTCGTATTTCCATGCCGGCGCTGGCGTTGGCGTTGGCGTTGCTAGTGACGGCGAATTTGCATCGGAAAGAAAGGCAAAAGGTAAAAAGATAAAAAGAGCAAGATCGCCGCCTCCCCAACCTCCCCACGAGAACGTGGCCACTACATTATAGAAACGACGCAGAGGGTCCGCTCGATTCTATTTAGGATAATTTTCGCTCTTTTTTGGATCGGTGACCGCTAGTAGTAAAAATTTCTTGAGCGTTTGCGTTCTTAGGAGGCCACGCAAAAACGTCGGTCCCTTTTGTATAGTAAGATAACAGTCATTATAAGCTTCATTGAAGGCCCTCGGGCGGCATTAAAACTTCTGACACTTGGATTGGCCACTAACCTCTCCACCAACCCACAATGGAGTAGAATGGTGGTATGTAATAGGCCTACTCAAGAGGAGAGTCCCATACTCAGTAGTGGATTGTTAATAGGTTGAAGCTAACCTGCACCTCTGCAAGTTAGTTATTCAATGACACAGCCGTGGTCCCTGAGTACCGAGTCGCACACATGCATCTTTATGCGCGAACCGAATTTCGAAGCAAGAAAGTGAAAATGGCTGGCGCGGAACACGGCACGAATTAACGTTTTAAATATTCGTTTTCGGTGGACTGAGGCAGTATAATTCCCATTTATAGCTCACGGCTATGCACTATGGTTTGTTTCTTCTGTGACGAAGCGACCAAGCAACTTTTGAGGCCGTCAATGACATTACAACTTTCGACGCTTGAAGCTCCCTAAGCCTTCCACATATGTACTGCAGTATCACTCGAGTGAAGGGAGAAAGAAAGAAAGAAAAAAATTAAATTCATAGAACGTGGCGAGGTAAAAGAAATTGCAGTGAGAACAAATGAAAAAGACCCCACTCAGGCTGCAACACTACAATAATACAGAACCATAATTATTGGCATCAGAGTATAAACCGAATACTATCTGATATCTCAGTGCAATACCTGTTACTTGTTATAACACGGTTTTCACCTCCACCGCATTAATGACAACGGTGAAACGTGGAAAATTCTCCGCCTTAATACGACCTGACAATTTTTGTTTCACGCTTTTTCTAAAATGAAGCACAGTCCGCTATCGAAGGGTTTTCTTTTCTGTTCAAAAATGATTCGAAACTTGACGATCTAAAGATTAGGTGGAGACCCCGACGAGAGAAGGGTTCAACGTTTAATAAAATTGTCGGTATGGACATGGGCATGGACAGAAAATGTATTTTTTGAGTTGTGGTATATTGCATGGCCCTGCTACCTGCAGAACTGAAAATCCTAGTCTAAAATAAAAAACTTTAAGAACAGACGACCTGAAGAACCTTCTAAAAACGTTGTAATTAGTTCAAGGTTCGTGGTACTCCATCATACTTCCTACTACGTCTCTAAAGCATAGCCATTCTCAGTCCGATTCGATTGCTTACAAATCTTGGTTACGGGTGGTTACGATAACTTTTATAAAACCTACTTTAGTTAAGCTCTTACAACGAAACATCTTTGAGAATCACATTTGCATGTAGCATGTAATTTTCAAAGACACTTTAAATATGTCAACAACTGGCCTGTAACTCCTGTATGAACATATGATTAATAGCTTTTAAATCAATAATTTAAACAAAGAATTAAGATCAGGAGACACAATAGTGTCTAGGGCAAGTACACACACACTCCAAAAAATGTCACTTGACGCTATAGTCTCTTTTCCCGAAACCTAGTGTGACGTCACGAAACAAGCCGTCACGAAATTTTTAACTCCATATTTTTAATTATTAGCGAAACTTCAACACTTTGTAAATTAACATAACAAAATGATTATTGATTGTTTGCATAAAACACTAAAAATTATTTCGATCTTTCAATTATTTAATACTTTACAACAATAAAAAATTTGGCCCGGTCCCTTTTTGGAATCTGAACAGCCTAAATTACTAATTTCGGGTGAATTTTTCCTAGAAGGTTGGTATTGAAATTTCTTTTTTTTTCTTCGTACATGGCATTGGCGTATTAATTATTTCGATATTAATGGCTGTGACCACAGACACATGCTTAGTAAGTAGATAGCGTATACAGACTATACATTGAGTGCTTGCTTCAAGGATATAATAGTCTAACTGGATCACAATCTTCGAAGATACCTGAAGATGGATGACGACACAATTGACCATTTTTCTATTGTGTTCATGTTATCTATAGTCCCAGGATATATTATTCGATGGTTTTCAAATATTTTTATAATTGCAGAGCACTTAAAAAATAGATGTAGGTAGGTACCTTAATAAATAATATTGTTTCATTTTATTATTACCTTACACACAAATAATCATATTAATATAAAAACATAAGTTTTCATGATAAAGATAATTTTGAAGAAATTATTAAAAATACTAGCTGACCGGTCAAACGTTGAAATGCCTCATTAATTATATCTAGATATAGGGACACCCTAATCACAACCCTTGAGTTAATACATATTTTAACACATTTATAACTTTGAATTTCATCCCTTACTTTCACCCTTAATGGGATTATTGTCCAAATAAACTTGTCACAATACTTTTGTTTTTACAGGTCTGATAAATGATCAATTATATTATCGACAGCCGAGTGTAGAAAATAATTAAAGTACTAATATCGCTATTAAAAAATAGGGGTTAGTGGTAGAAGGGTGAAAATTAAGAATTGAATGTATTTTTAATGCCGAATTATAAGTAAATTGAAATAAAAAAGTTGTCCAGAAAATAAAAAAGAATTTGGTGTGGAGAAATTCACTGGTATGAAAGGTATGAGAAATAGTTTATGTCCTACTAGCTTTTGCCCGCAGCTTCGCCCGCGGTAGACATCGATTCTTTACAAATCCTACTTACTTTTACTTAGTTAGATTTTGTTGCATATGACTTAAGGGGATTGCCTTGCCCGATGACCTTGAAGATTTAGTCCCTCTACTAGTATTTTTTAACTAAGCGCCATCTACCGACCAACGACCATACTACAATAAAACCAACTGAAGATAAAGCAAGAAAAAAATGTGGCACAGAGTTGTCATCGTTTTTACCTATTTATATTCGCTCTCTGAGAGATCTTCGAATACATTTATTTTGTTCCTATAGTTTTTGTAGTCATGTACGAGTGAGTATCTGCCTACTTGATAATAATTTATTTATTTTGAACTGCCTGCTGACATATTATGTAGCTTTCATTCTACATACATTCTGAAGTCTGATGATGACCAGGTAGGTACTGATCAGTTTTCAGTAACGGGAATAGTTAGGATGACCTAGCTTTCAACATTTATCTAATTGAGCACGGGTGCTACTGCATGAAACATTCTGAAGGTCTGATGATGACCAGGTAAGTGCTTATCGGTTCTCAGTAACGGAAGTACTTAGGATGACCTAGCTTTCAACATTTATCTAATTGAGCACGGGTTCTACTACATGAAACATTCTGAAGGTCTGATGATGACCAGGTAATTGCTTATCGGTTCTCAGTAACAGAAATAGTTAGGATAACCTAGCTTTCAACATTTATCTAATTGAGCACGGGTGCTACTACATGAAACATTCTGAAGGTCTGATGATGACCAGGTAAGTGCTTATCGGTTCTCAGTAACGGAAGTACTTAGGATGACCTAGCTTTCAACATTTATCTAATTGAGCACGGGTTCTACTACATGAAACATTCTGAAGGTCTGATGATGACCAGGTAATTGCTTATCGGTTCTCAGTAACAGAAATAGTTAGGATAACCTAGCTTTCAACATTTATCTAATTGAGCACGGGTGCTACTACATGAAACATTCTGAAGGTCTGATGATGACCAGGTAAGTGCTTATCGGTTCTCAGTAACGGAAGTACTTAGGATGACATAGCTTTCAACATTTATCTAATTGAGCACGGGTGCTACTACATGAAACATTCTGAAGGTCTGATGATGACCAGGTAAGTGCTTATCGGTTTTCAGTAACAGAAATAGTTAGGATGACCTAGCTTTCAACATTTATCTAATTGAGCACAGGTGCTACTACATGAAATATTCTGAAGGTCTGAAGATGACCAGATAAGTGCTTATCGGTTCTCAGTAACGGAAGTACTTAGGATGACCTAGCTTTCAACATTTATCTAATTGAGCACGGGTGCTACTACATGAAACATTCTGAAGGTCTAATGATGACCAGGTAATTGCTTATCGGTTCTCAGTAACAGAAATAGTAAGGATGACCTAGCTTTCAACATTTATCTAATTGAGCACAGGTGCTACTACATGAAAAATTCTGAAGGTCTGATGATGACCAGGTAAGTGCTTATCGGTTCTCAGTAACGGAAGTACTTAGGATGACCTAGCTTTCAACATTTATCTAATTGAGCACGGGTGCTACTACATGAAACATTCTGAAGGTCTGATGATGACCAGGTAAGTGCTTATCGGTTCTCAGTAACGAAAGTACTTAGGATGACCTAGTTGATGACTTTGTTTTAATGTTGCCATTGGGGGGCCATCCATAAATTACGTCACACTAATTTCATGACTTTCTGACCCCTCCGCCTCTCCTAGTCACAGCTGGTCACATTTGTGAGACCCTCCGCCCTCTAGTGTGACGTCACATATTACGAATTAAGTTCCAAAATAAGTTTTATTTCCATTAATTGTTTTTTAATATTCACCTATACATATACATATATATACCAAATATTCGATTTTGAAATGTGACGTCACAACATTTAGGATCCTCTCCCATCCCTTGTCACACAATGTCACGCTACATCGAACCCCCCTTCCCGCTAACGTGTGACGTAATTTATGGATGGCCCTTTGTGATTGTTCCTAAATTACAATAATTAATTAATTCTATAGGAAATAAGGTTATGTGTGCTCAAAACTCAAAACTAGTTCCAGATGACCTAGAAAGTTAAAATTTGGCTTCCAGATAGGTAGTTGAGTGAATACAAAGGAATAAATCAGAAACTAGCAAATTTTTATAATTTTATTATAATTTGTAATATTATACGAATAATTTCGAGTTACTTTTGACCCCTTCATAACTCGAGACCTATTTCACCTAAATAATACATGAAATTTGACACATTTATTAAAACCCCTTAGCTTATTTAAAATTTCATAAATGTGGCTAAAATTGTTTTTGATACATTAACATTTAAAAATCCGCATTTTGGTGACTGAGTCACTGACATAGGATCAAAAACATAAACTACTTCCAGATGGTCTAGAAACTAGATATTTGGCATCAAGGTAGACTATGAGGCGTATCTAAAGGAAAAAATCTAAAAACTGAAAGTTATTGATAATTAGTGAAACAAGTGAATTAACGGTTCCACTGTGTAGAGTAATTTTACAAATAACAATAGGTATATTCATTATCTATAAACACTAATAATTTCAAGACAAAAAGTAATGATATCTTATCAAAAACATAAATGTGAAATGAGAGCCAAGTTAAAAAAAAATGTATTGAGATCTAAATGGGTTCCAAGTTTTATGTAAAAAAGACAAAAATTTTAGTCACAGGGACATGTAATTCAAACTTTCAAAGCACATGGCCGCCTATTTCTTGTATTTTGGAAAAAAGTAAGTTAGATCTATAACTCGTCTTCCAGATATATTTTTTATTTCTGCTTGTGATTCTTCTTCATTAATCAAATCTTGTAAATGTTCTTCATCTTGTTCAACCTAAAACAAACAAACAATGCAAAGTAAAATTAAATTAGCTAGGGAAACTATGTAGTATCTAAAAAATACCACAGTGTAAGTAAACAGACTAAGTTACCGGCAAAATTTGCTCTGCCCCCTCATCAACTTCCATCCCAGGCAGATCATATGTTTCTGTTAACGACTGAAGTTCCTGATTTTGTAATTCTGAGTTTTGCTGGTTCCTGAACTGCCTGAAACATAATAACTTAAGTGAGCGAAGGTAATTTTTTTGCTGCTACAGTCAGTAATAAGCCATACACTAAATACTTCAATGAGATCCTTTACCCACCTTCGGAGTCCACCATCAGGTAGGTGACATCATCAGTCACCAAGGTCTTAATGAGAGCTTTCAAATGAGTCCAAACACGATGGTTCTATCTAGTGCCGTCACTGAGATCCTTTACCCACCTTCGGAGACCACCATCAGGTAGGTGACATCATCAGTCACCAAGGTCTTAATGAGAGCTTTCAAATGAGTCCAAACACGATGGTTCTACGTAGTGCCGTCACTGAGATCCTTTACCCACCTTCGGAGTCCACCATCAGGTAGGTGACATCATTAGTTACCAAGGTCTCCATGAGACCTTTCAAATGAATCCAAACACGATGGTTCTACGTAGTGTCGTCACTGAGATCCTTTACCCACCTTCGGAGTCCACCATCAGGTAGGTTACATCATCAGTCACCAAGGTCTTAATGAGAGCTTTCAAATGAGTCCAAACACGATGGTTCTATCTAGTGCCGTCACTGAGATCCTTTACCCACCTTCGGAGACCACCATCAGGTAGGTGACATCATCAGTCACCAAGGTCTTAATGAGAGCTTTCAAATGAGTCCAAACACGATGGTTCTACGTAGTGCCGTCACTGAGATCCTTTACCCACCTTCGGAGTCCACCATCAGGTAGGTTACATCATCAGTCACCAAGGTCTTAATGAGAGCTTTCAAATGAGTCCAAACACGATGGTTCTATCTAGTGCCGTCACTGAGATCCTTTACCCACCTTCGGAGACCACCATCAGGTAGGTGACATCATCAGTCACCAAGGTCTTAATGAGAGCTTTCAAATGAGTCCAAACACGATGGTTCTACGTAGTGCCGTCACTGAGATCCTTTACCCACCTTCGGAGTCCACCATCAGGTAGGTGACATCATAAGTCACCAAGGTCTTAATGAGACCTTTCAAATGAGTCCAAACACGATGGTTCTACGTAGTGCCGTCACTGAGATCCTTTACCCACCTTCGGAGTCCATCATCATTTAGGTCTCCATCCGCCGTCAAACGAAATTCTCAAGATAGCTAAAACGTTCAAAAAATAAACACACTAAAAATACTGTACTCAATATACTTATAAATAGTTTTGGAGACCTCAGTCACGTTTCACTTTACATTTATTCATATTTAGCCACAGTCAGTCTTACTCTATGATAGGGTCAATAAACTAAACGAAATTATAATCTACTTTAGATATATTTACAAACTTAATTTCTATTGTTCTTTTACGAAATATTTATATTTGTACTATTTACAATATGACTGCATTCAAAAAAAATTCAAAACGTGAAGTTTTAGTTTTTATTTGGAAAAAATAACGCGCGTACAATCCTCCCGTCACAAGAGTCATCAAGACACTGATGAATCGCGTTCCGAGACTCCCGAGCACGCGACGCAGGGCTTAGCGGGGGCGCTCCGGCGGGGTACTGGTGAAGTTTTGGGTTTTTATTCATTATTTAAAAATATTAAAAGAATTAAGAAAAAAACAACAATACAAATTGTGAAACACGTCATTACATATTTTTTAGTACAAAATTCATGCCGAACTATTTAACCGTTACAGAGAACATTTACAATTTAGGTTGAAGAAGGACCTATTTAACAATTTTTTTTTCCAATATTTGGGAGAGGTTATTAAAATTTTAAACAATACAATATCATTGTGATGACCTTCAGTATACCATATATTTTTTATATGGAAATCGCACAAAAGGATTCATCTGCAATCTTCTTCAAACTTACAGTGCTTTTGAGATTTGAGCGAGCCAATCCCCTTAAGTAAACATGTATCATTTGATAGCGTGATTCAGAACTAGCAAATGAATTTTACTAACGCCATCTATTAACAATATCTGGAACTAAATATCTAGCAACCAACAAAATATCGATCTTCCTATGGGGACGTTTTACCGCGGTAAAAAGTAGCCTACGTTACTCTCCACCCTCCTCACTATCTCCACACACAAAAACCATGCCATTTATCAGCTTCGTTGCGACGTGAAAGACGAACAAACAAACAAACACACTTTCACATTTATAATAATAAATAAGTAGGTATATAAATAATAAATATGGATTCTCAGACCTACTGAATATACACAAAATTTCATAAGAATCGGTCAAACCGTTTCGGAGGAGTTTTGTTACTACCACTGACATATTATACATATATATAAATCAATTGCTGTTCGTTTGTCTCACTAAAACTCAAGAATAGCTGGACTGATTTGGCTAATTTTGATCTATCTGAATCTGATCTGAAGTATTTGTGGAACTTCAGGGAACGTTTAAATTAAACGGTGAAAAACATAAATAATAAGTAACGGAAAATACTAAGAATCTGTATATGTAAAAAACAATTGGCTATTTGACAATTTTTAGAAAAATATTTTAAAATTTTCGTAGTTTTATTTTATACCTCTTACAATATTTATTTTTCTCATAAAAGTGTTATTTAGTAGGTAAAAAATAACTTTTAATCCATTAATTTTAAATTCGCGCGAAAATAGTCCGCCATCTGTCACTTGCTGGCTGTGACGTCATATTTCAATTAACAAAAGTTTACGCTCTAACTCTGAAGATATTTTAAGTGAAAAACTTACACCTTTTTCACTGGAATTGTAAAAATGACAAGCTACAAGACGTGTGCAGTGCCTATGTGTAGAAGTATAGGTGTACCAGCATCTCATGGCATTTTTGACAAGCAGAAAAATGGGTTTTTAATATGGCAATGAAAATTTTAAAAACTAACTATTGTCAAGCGGCTTGTCAAGTCAAAAAAAGAGTTGTATGGAATATTTTTCTTTTTCTAAAATGATGAATATTTTCGATGTACTGCCGAAAATAACTTTACGATCACAAGCCACAAATATTATTTTCAATGTTTAATGAAAAACATGTGAGGAAAAAGTTGTATTTAAGCGACAATCTGCATTACTAATATTATCCATCATGTAGGATTAACTCGTTTTGATACTTAGTTTTCGTGATTATATTTTCTTAGTAAATAATCTACTTAAGATTTCTTTGTATGTAAGTAAGATTAGCAAATGATATTAAATTAATTGAAATAAATAATACAAACATTGTTACAAATTAAAGGTAGCAAAAATTTTGTGAATATGAAATCAAAAATTACATCATACAAGTTCACGTAACTGAAACGGTGGAGGAGCAATTTATTATTATTATCTATTTGTTCTCTTCATCAAATGAATAAAAAATACTAGTACACAGATGGCAAATTTTAAATTATAGTTGCATAAATTATTGTTAGTCACTGTAATAATTAATTATAATATAAAAAATATGTGCTTAAGTAAAAAATGTGTAGCTTTGTCTTTTATATATTTTCATCTGAAGTTAATAAACCATACCTACATAATTTATATTGCTTAGAAACTAACACTGTTAAAAATGTCAAGGATCAACAAGTTTTATTCTAGTTTCCCCAATGCTGGGGAGTGTGTTGTCTTCAATTTTAATTTCCCCATTTTGCCATCAGATTCTGGTACACCTATACTACAATTAAACCTGACAAATTGTTTATCTTTATACCTACACGTTTCTAAATGCCCTCAACGTCGAAAGCAGTGGTTACAATAAGCACGTCAAGACCCAGAGTTAACATCTGTTATATCAGCAATATTCTTTTGTGAGGACCACTTTGATGTAAGTATTTAGAAGAACCCAACTTAGCCTCTGATTTACTAAAAAAACAAATTAAACCTAACCTAATATTGTTCATAAACATAACCTATAGGTAATTTAAAATCATTAGTAATATGGTGTCGTTAAGGGGGCGTTGAGGAAAAATTTAGAAAAAAATCCCCCTGTGACCATTTAGCAAGACTGACCAATTTTACTTTATTAATTTCAGTACTTACAAGGAGGTTTTTGCATTCTGAAACTCGGTAGAGCAAAAGTCAGGGTTACACGCAAATTCGCACTGTCAGCTTTTGTATAGCCTGACTCCATTTTACAAAACCTCTCAAAAGCAGAAATCAAAATATATCTTATTAATTTTCTCAGTAAATTGTACAGTGCACACGATATAGTTAGTAGTACACGACGGTTTATTTTTTGAATTGTGACGTCATAACATGCTCAATCATGGCCGCCCGCGTTTCGGTTCTCGTATCCACAGGTAAAAAAACTCAAATCTATTTTTCAAAAGTAAAAATATTTACAATTTATAAAATGCAAGAAACGTATTGTATAATTATTGTTAACCATTAAGCAACTATATTTAACACATTTCATATTGTTCAATCCTTTAACACTGGTCGGTGTGAAAGAAAAGTAAAACCCTTCCAAAATTGACACTTAATGTCAAAGGAAAAATATCGCGAGTTGCGTCAACTCCGTTGAATAGAATTCACGACGTTCGTGGAGTTTCCATCTTCAGAAGACCATAACGTTTATGGTGCTGTCCTCCGGCCGTGCCGTGAAAATTTGAAGCAGTCGTGCGCAGCGCAATCCTGCGACATTGGATGTTAAGGTTGGTGGGTTCTTTCTTACTGATTTTGGTATTGGATTGGACATACTACCAACCTACTGCTTCATACATACATACATACATTTATACAGTCCACATTACATACATCGAAGGATCGCCCCTGCGATTACCGCACAATTTTTTGTGGTCCTTCGAGCCGGATATAGAGTAGGCAATTCTTTATTCATTTATTTTATGTGACATAATATATTTAGTTTGCACGTTGCAATGGCTAAAAAGGGTCAGAAGGTTCAGGAAGTGTACGAGGAGTGCATAGGTGATGTTGAATTAAACGTTTTAATCAACAAAAAGCAAAGAATTTTTGAACAATTACAAATAATATCTGACATGTCATTAAATGTAAGTGACAGCAATGTTCGTGAAATGTTTCTATTGCGTGTCACGGATATAGATGAACTACGTTCATCTTTCGAATTATGCATTTTTGAAATTTATAAATGTCAGTTACAAGCTGGTATGAAAACCATATTTCAAAGTCAGGAATTGAATAGTTTTGATGAGTTGTATTTCCGTATAAAATTGATTTCTTCAAAATTACTAGCGAACGTTAAAACTGAAAAAACACAGTCGTGCATCGAATCTAGGCCACGTCTTCCAAAATTGGAGTTGTTTTGTTTCGATGGAAATATTGAGAATTTTAATACTTTTTACGAGACATTCTGTTCGTTGGTTCATAATCAGCCTCAGATACCTAATATAGATAAATTTCACTATTTACTCTCATGTATCAAAGGTTCCGCTTTGAACATAGTCAAAAGTATTCCGATATCTGCTAATAATTACGATATAGTTTGGCAAGCTTTACTCGACAGGTATCAAGATAACCGAATGTTATTTGGGAATTATTTAGATAAAATGTTAAACTTTACACCTATTGCGAAGGAATCATCCTTTCAGTTGAATAATTTCTTGGAAACCTTTGTTAACTCATACAAAGCTATACAATCTCTTAATATTGAAGATTTGAATAGTTACATTCTGTGTCATATAGCATTACGAGCCTTGGATCCATACACTCGTAGGTCATTTGAACAAAGTATCAATCAGAAGTCGATACCAAAATTCTCTGAATTGATTTCTTATGTTACTAATCAAATAAAAGTGTTGGATCATTCTAGTTCTTATGGTGCTAGTACAAGCAACCAAAACGTTGTACAGAATAAACGTCAACCAGATGTAAGTAGGTTTACGGCGCGAACTAGAAACAGTGCACAGAAAAACTACGCGCATGCATCGTCATCAAACTCAAAAAATAATTTATCTTGTTTGCATTGCGGAGACAATCATATGATATATCGCTGTGCTCAATTTCGTAAATTGAGTGCTTCGCTACGAATCAGCCGTGCTGATGAGTTGAAGTTATGTCATAATTGTCTTAAACCTAATCATACTGTTGAACAGTGCAGGAGTGAATTTAAATGCATTATTTGTGAGCGACCACATAACTTATTATTGCATCAGGACGTAACGAAAACGTTTCTCGCTTCCTCTTATGACTCCGGTAATGCATCGATTCCTGTAAGCGCGCCCGCCCAGTCGGGAGGCCCTTCAACTGATAATAATAACAGTTACAGTACGGTTTTGTTGGGTACCGCGATTGTTTATATTTTAGACAACTTTAACGTCTATCAACCATGTCGCGTATTAATTGATTCCGGTGCACAATCCAATTTTATTTCCGCTGCATGCTTACAACGTTTAGGTTTATCTCAACGTAAATGTCCGTTTAGCATTTGCGGATTAGCTGATGGTTTAGTTAAGAACTACGGCATGACGTCATGTAGCTTAAGGCCGCGTCACACTGATAAACCTGTTTTTAATATTGATGCTGTTATTCTTCAGAAAGTAACTTCAGATCTACCTACCATTAAAATTCCTGAGCATATAATAAAACAGTATGATAATTTATTTTTAGCTGATCCTCATTTCTATAAGCAATCGCCAATTGATTTAATTTTAGGCGGTGACGTTTTTCCCCATATTTATAGTGGGAAGAAAATTATTATGGGTCCCAATATGCCAGCCGTGCTGGACAGCATATTTGGGTATATTATAACAGGTAAATTAGTTACACCGTCGACTAATGACGTCACGGATGTGAACGTTGTAGCGTCTACAACGTTGGTGTCGTACACCACTGATGATCATTTAAATGATACTCTTAAGCGATTTTGGGAAATAGAATCCTCGCCGTGCGATGTTCCTTTAAATCCCGATGATGAAGTCGCTGAAAAACTATATATTGAGAAACATTATCGTGACGAGAGTGGCCGATATGTTTCACCTATTTTATTAAAGCCAAATCACGAACCGTTAGGTAATTCGTATGACATAGCCTTTAGGAGACTCACGCATGTCGAGCGCCGACTTGCGCACTCACCCGAGTTCCGGAAGGCTTATTCTGATTTTCTGAAGGAGTACGAGTCACTGGGGCATATGGAGCTATATCGTGGTACGGAGCCGTCTAAATATTTTATACCACATCACTGTGTGTTACGGCCTTCTAGCTCCACAACACCGTTGCGTGTGGTCTTTGATGGATCACAGAAAACTAGTACTGGGGTGTCACTAAATGACAACCTTTTGACCGGCCGTAAATTACTTCCAAATATTTTAAAAATTATTATTAACTTTCGTCTCTACGACATATGTTTTACGGCGGATGTGTCAAAGATGTATCGAGCCGTGCTCATCGACCCCGCTGATAGGTGTTATCAACACATATTATGGCGTGATACACCGTCAGACCCAGTACAAGTTTACGAGTTGAAAACGGTCACTTACGGACTGCGTAGCGCGCCTTACACGGCTATTCGCACGCTGCTTCAACTTGCCCAAGACGAACGGTCAGACTGTAAGGCTTCCCGAGTTCTAGAAGAGGGTGTCTACGTCGATGACTTTTTGTGGTCATGTCAATCTGTAGACGAAGCTTGTACCTTACAAGACGGCTTAATGAGTCTTCTGAAAAAAGGCGGGTTTGAATTACGTAAGTGGGCTAGCAACTGTCCCGAGCTACTGACACGAATGAAATCAGAACAAATAACGCAAATAAATTTTCAAGATGATACGTTATCATCATCCTTAAAAGTCCTGGGATTGACATGGTTGCCCTCATGCGACTTCTTTTCATTTAATTATAATTTAAAAGATAATGACGGAACGAAACGTTCAGTACTTAAGCTGCTTGCTAGTATTTACGATCCGGTTGGTTTTATTTCGCCGTGTACTTTCGTTGCCAAATGTATCATGCAGGATCTTTGGAAACTGAGCCTCGGCTGGAATGACCGTTTACCATACGAATTGTTACAAAAATGGGATAAATTTATCGGTCAATTACCGATTCTTTCACAACTTCGCATTGAGCGACACCTTCTAGTGAATTCGTTTGTAAACGTGCAATTAATCGGTTTCTGTGATGCGTCATCACTGGGTTACGCAGCTTGCATATATTTTCGTAGTACTGACAAGGATGGGAACGTCAAAGTCAAACTATTGACGAGCAAATCTAGAGTTGCTCCATTGAAGCCATTAATGCCTATCCCTAGGCTTGAACTTGTGGCAGCCGTGCTGTTATCGAAGCTAGTACGTTTTGTCGTACAAAACGTTAAAGATTTTAATTTAACAATAGTTGCCTTTAGCGACTCGAGTGTGGTTTTGTCGTGGCTACAGACTCCGCCTTACAAGCTAAAAGTATTCGTGGCTAACCGTGTTAGTGAGATTGTTGACGTGATTCCGCCCAATTGCTGGTTTCATGTAAACAGTGAGAACAACGCAGCCGACCTCTGTTCTCGAGGCGCGCTGCCTGAACAACTTATAGCAGTAGCGGACGAATGGTTTAGTGGCCCTGCATGGCTTGCTGGAGATCCGCGTAGTTGGCCAAGAAGTACTTTAATTTTAAAAGAAAATGATATTATTCCAGAACTTAAAACTAACGTAGACACATTTACCTTTAATTCTTACAATTTAAATAACTTCAATGATCTTGAACATTCCTTTAATAATATTTCATCGTTTAGTAAACTTGAGCGCGTAACAGCGTGGTGCCTTCGTTTTATAAATAATTTAAAATGTAAAAAATCAGATCGACCATTTGGTTCATTGAAGTCTTCTGAGTTAAAGCAGGGACATGATTTAATTATAAAAGTCATTCAAAATAATTATTTTTATTCTGAAATGCAAATGCTAGCAAAGGGAACTCATGTATCATCCCTTCGCAAACTATCTCCCTTTATAGACCCTGATAATTTCCTCAGGGTGGGGGGTCGAATACAACAGTCGGATTTACCATACAATATAAAACACCCGGCACTATTACCTAAGAAGTGCCACATAACAAATTTAATAATTGATTATTTTCATAAATTGTACATGCATGTAGGACCGCGCACCTTGCAAGGCATTTTGAATAATAAATACTGGATAATAAACGCTCGTAGTGTAATTCGTTCAGTTTTGTCGAAATGTCGGGATTGTTTTAAATTTCGTCCATACTCCACACAGCCTATGATGGGTACGTTACCTGCAACTAGGCTTAAGGCCAACAAGGTGTTTGACCATGTTGGTTGCGATATTGGTGGTCCATTCTTTATAAAAGAAGGTATGCGGCGAAATGCAAAGGTTACTAAGGCATATTTGTGTTTATTTGTATGTTTCTCTACAAAAGCAGTGCACCTAGAAGTGCTCTCAGATTTATCTTGCGAATGTTTTCTGGCCACATTTGATCGTTTTGTGGCACGCCGCGGTCTCTGCAGTTGCTTATATTCCGATTGTGGAAAAAACTTTATTGCAGCGGCTAAACATTTAAAAAACGTTACTAATTATTTTAATTCTACGTCTAATTCTGATGAAATTCTTTCTGGATTATCCTCACGAGGCGTCCAATGGCGTACGAACCCGCCTAACGCAGCTTCCATGGGTGGTCTGTGGGAAGCAGGCATAAAATCAGCCAAACATCATCTCTACCGTGTAGTAGGTGATAGGTCCTTGACTTTTGAGGAGTTAAGTACCTTATTTTGTAAAATTGAGGCAATTATGAACTCGCGACCATTATGCTCCCTTTCAAATAATCCTAATGAATTTGAAGTTCTGACTGCGGGTCATTTTTTAATTGGACAGAATCTATTAACTGTTCCGGAGTATAATTTTGAAGATGTACAGATGAATCGATTGTCACGTTGGCAATGTATTCAAAAGGCATCACAATCATTTTGGAAGCGATGGTCAAATGATTATTTGCACACTTTACAGCAAAGAGAAAAGTGGTTCACCTCAATTCCAAATGTTAAGAAGGGTGATTTAGTGCTTCTTAAATCTAACTTAACCAAACCTTTGCAGTGGCCTCTTGGCAGAATAGAAGAGGTTCACCCTGGTTTTGATAACATTGTACGTGTAGTTACTGTACGCACGCAAACTGGGGTTTATAAAAGACCGGTAAATAAAATCTGCCCATTGCCATATGCAAACTAAATATAAAATTAGGTTATTAGGTTAGGACTTAGATTAGGCACATACACTCAACTTTTTACTTAACACTAACAAGTTTCTTTATTTTATTTTGAATTATTTCGTAAATATTCATTAACACAAATTATTAACACACTCATTCTTCACACACCGACACTATTAGGAAATCATCACACTGATTTCGGTGGGGGGTATGTTCAATCCTTTAACACTGGTCGGTGTGAAAGAAAAGTAAAACCCTTCCAAAATTGACACTTAATGTCAAAGGAAAAATATCGCGAGTTGCGTCAACTCCGTTGAATAGAATTCACGACGTTCGTGGAGTTTCCATCTTCAGAAGACCATAACGTTTATGGTGCTGTCCTCCGGCCGTGCCGTGAAAATTTGAAGCAGTCGTGCGCAGCGCAATCCTGCGACATTGGATGTTAAGGTTGGTGGGTTCTTTCTTACTGATTTTGGTATTGGATTGGACATACTACCAACCTACTGCTTCATACATACATACATACATTTATACAGTCCACATTACATACATCGAAGGATCGCCCCTGCGATTACCGCACACATATTTTACTGTGATAACTGTCAAATAGCCAAATCGTTTGTCTCTCTAAAACTCAGGAATGGCTGGACCAATTTGGCTAATTTTGATCTTGAAATATTTGTGGAACTTCAGGGAAGGTTTAAACTACCTCTCATAACGCACAGAAATTGGGATCGTGGTCAAGGATTAACTTATTGTAAGAAAAAATTGATTTATATATAGATTAGATGTTCATTGAATTGTGACATCACGTCTTCAGACCCTTCGAAGTTCGAAGTCAGTAGTCCAGTTATACTATTATATCCATGTCGACGCCTCAGTAAGTAATGTTGGTAGCATTGGAAATATTGGAATTGGAGTTTAAAAATTTTGTTATTTTGTTTGTTTTATTTGTGATTTTATCAGTGATTTAGAAAAATTAGAGAACAGAAAATAAAAATACAAATACAAACGCCAACAGTTAAAAACAAGCATGACGGGCAGATCTACTAAATAGGTATAAAAATTTCAAAAATTACATTAATATTGTCAGTCCTGATTTAACCTCTTCATAATTTTATTATGTATACCTAAGCCGCCTAAAACATACATACATGCGCTTTTGAGTTTTGTTCGGATTCGTTGTGGTCTTACGCCCGAAATTAATACGGTACCTAATACCTACATAAATAAACACTACGCTACGCAATCACAGTCACAGAGTACCTACTTGAACACTAATCCAATGGCGAATGTCACAAAGTTTATGGAGATATTTTTTAAAGACGATAATTAAATTAAACTACTTGCAAGAAACTCTATCAACCTAATATTGTGTCTTGACTTGGACTCTTGGAAATAAAAGGTACATTTTTACATTAGGTACCTACTTAATTAAAATTTAATTAAAAGTTTATTTAAAATTGTCTACAAGTATGTACTCAATGGATTATTTTATTATGCAACATAATATTACCAAAGGTGATAATATAGTTTGCATAGGAGCTCTCAAGGATCAAGGAAAATATTTGTTAAATAATTATTAAATATGTTTTGATAATAAACTGAATACCCAGCTGCGAGGCAAGCAGTATCTAGAAGTGCAGTTAACATTAAATGTAGGTACCTACTTAGACTACCTACCTTTTACCTACACTTTTAAAATCATAAATTATATCTATGTTTTTAATGTATTAGATTTCTTGCCAAGCCAATATAGGTACCCAGCAAGAATATGTATTGATAGGACTTCACTATAAGCCATTGTAATGTGCCAAAATGATATGAGCCTGCTTTGTTTTAATATAGATAGGAAAGGCATCATATTATGTAATAAATAAAGAATGGATATTTATGTATTATGTTTTACAAATATATTTAATCCTTGTTTTAAAAGATTTTAATATAGCTACTGCATAACACAATTGTTATATTTTTTTTATTAAAGGAAACGTGTTGGAAGAACAAAATATAAGAAGAATACAATAACAAAATGGGGAGATTGAATTACAACTAAGACTATTGACATCCAGCTGATTACTGTTGTCCGGAGAAGAATAACAAAAATATTATATTAAAAATTATTTACTGTTCAACATTTTATTTATATACACTCTTATTTATTTTCACTCTTTAAACGAAAATAACATAATTATGCTGTAATGAATTATTAATTTCATATTCAACATAATATGCCTTCTAAAATAAAATTATCAAGAAAACCACAATCTGTCTTTTAAAGTTTTATTTCTCCCACATAATGTACCTTCAATTGCAATCTCAATAGAAAACCAATGAGTAAATTACACACAGGTCACAGAATTCAAATTTCATTCACTGTAATATAAATTAATGATTATATTTGTAGTGGCCTTATTCTGACCTATTTTCTCAAATCCATGTTGCTTTGTTAATCCATCCATCCATCCATTGAGAGGTCAAACAAGTTTGATACTCTGCCATTTATCTTGATTTGTATCTTCAATATAAAAATATGAATAAATACTAGGAACATAACATTTCTTACTTTGTACACTTCCTCATATTGTAATATTATAACATAAAAACCTTCATTTTTCAAAATAGACATGATTAGTCCATTTGTTGTTTATCGTGAATAAGTATTTACAGCCAAAGATCACCGTGCCTAAACATATTAATCCTATTAAATAAATACAACACTAATCGTAAACTTCTTAAATAAATAATAAAAGAGATGTTCAAGTGGTACTTTATTCCAAAGAAATTTGTACAGCCGTAATTTATATTTCATTTGAAAGCATATTTTCTAATCTGCTTGAAATTTTAAAACTTATATTTTATTGATCCTCCATATTTTGGAAAATCGATGAAGTATGTTCGTGATAATTTAGAAGGTCTATGGAAAGCAATGTTTTTTTTTCTAACAGGTACATACGTCCTTTTCACGAATTACAAACATATCTGAGGTCCATTTATTATATTATTATGTTTTCAACACGTAACTATAAATGTATTAAATAAATAACATTAATTGTAAACCAATAAACCAAAATCATGAAGAAACGAAACAACATAGATCATCCTAGTTTGATCCATAGTGATTAAGTACTGTGGTTTGATCTGTTTGATATTAGTAACTGTCTAAGGGATTACATTATTATAACAAGCAATTACATATTTACATACATAGCAATTGCATAGAAAGCCACCGTAAATAGATTTTGTAGGTATCACGTTTTAATAATGGAAAGCTGATATCATACTTAAATAAATTGTGTGCATGGAGAATAGGAAATAATAAAAGACTTTATGAAAATTTACATTTTATTGAACTTCATTTTCCACATCTCTCACACAAATGCCATCTAGAAACCTTGCTGGTGGTAGAATATTATTTTGATGCCGAGCCCATCCCAAATTCCATATAAAGGTCATTATGTGTGCACAGCTCCCTACTGTACGCATTTTTACTATACAATTACAGTAATATTGAGTAATTCGTTGACTCCAATCATTGATGTCTGCATCTAAATCCAACAATATGAGTATAATATTCCTGCCGTGGAAATATTTGATTTTCTAAATATTTTCTTTCTAGTGGTTTGTTTGATGTACAATGAGGATCTTCAATGCGGTTGCTGGCTTCTTGAATTACCAGGTTCACACACTCTTGGCACAACTGATCATTATCAGAAATCTGAAACAATAAAACATGTGATCTATATGACATACTTAATAGGCTTCACTGTATTAATACATACAGCCATTGTAAGGTAGATATCTAAAAATTGAAATATATCAAGTCAGTAAACAAGTGCAATGTATTGATTGAAGCAAACTTATCACAAGTCATTTATTATGGGCAGACATACTGTTTCCTTACATGTACTACATTCATACATGAATTTACTTGATATGTATACCCATAATACACCTATTTGTTTAATGTTAGTGAAGGAACATTTGTTTGGCTGCACGAGAGCATGTGTATTATGTGTATTAAACCAAAGCAATTAAACTAATAT
Organism: Thymelicus sylvestris; assembly: GCA_911387775.1. NCBI lineage: Eukaryota > Metazoa > Arthropoda > Insecta > Lepidoptera > Hesperiidae > Thymelicus > Thymelicus sylvestris. Next base: position 3,450,458 of record OU426905.1, read on the forward strand.
GATGAAATGTGCAAACAAATATTAATCTTCTAAAATTGATACATATTACAAGTACTTGTAGTTGTTACATACCTTTTCTTTTCAAAAGATTTTGATAGTACAGATCGGGAAGTCCAGTAAGCAAGCGCCAGGTTGTCGTATAGAGAGATAAGGTCGCGGTCGGAGTGTCGGAGTCCGGTAGGCAAGCAGAGGTTGTTATAAAAGGATTGATCACGACGGCAGCGCAGCGACGGCGTCGCGGCAGCGTAAAAAAATACAGCACAACGAAATTAAGTCGCCTGAAATTCTGAACTATTTTCTAAATGAAATCAAAAATTCAAAACCAAAACAAAATGTCATCGTTAAAATCATCACTCAATGTCACTATCAGTCAGTACTGTCAAGTGTCAGTCAGTCAGTACTCAGTAGTGTCAGGTTAGAGTTGCCTGAAGTTAAAGGTGCCCAGTGTGGCAAGCTTTTTATCTATTTACTGAAATTCAAACACAAATAAAAAAAACAAGGGCGGATCTTTTTTTTATTTTCACAACCTTGTCGCAATCGGAATAATTTTCACTTTCTCTTCATCGAAGTTTTGTTTTTGTACAAATTTAGTACCAGCCCCCATACATTTTTTGAACATCTTTCATTCACTTAACCTCACCACAACAAATTTTCCTTAACTTTATCGCTGTATAATAGCTATGTTCCATTAATTATTAATATTGCCTGTTTTCTCGCTTATATGCAATAATTACCTTATCATAATAATTATGATTGACAAATAATTACTGGATCAAAATAATGATTATTAAAAACTAAACAAACAACCAAACAGCTATGCTATCTATAGCACCCAGCACGACGGCAGTCTGCACAGCAAGTAAACTACAGTCAGTGTTACCAGATATTTTTTTCTCGAATAGCCTTGCTGGAGTGCGCGTGTTAGCCCCATCTAGGGTTCGAAGTATAGGGGCAAAAAAAAAATTTTTTTTAGTCCGAGCGCTAAAGGAGATGTTCAAAAGTGGTACTTTATTCCGAAGAAATTTGTACAGCCGTAATTTATATTTCATTTGAAAGCATATTTTCTAATCTACTTGAAATTATAAAACTTATATTTTATTGATCCTCCATATTTTGGAAAATCGAAGAAGTATGTTCATGATAATTAGAAGGTCTATGGAAAGCAATGTTTTTGTTTCTAACAGGTACATACGTCCTTTTCACGAATTAGAACATATCTGAGGTCAATCTATTATATTATTATGTTTTCAACACATGTATAAAATAATTAACATTAATTGTAAACCAAAATCATGAAGAAACGAAACGACATAGATCATCCTAGTTTGATCCATAGTGATTATAATCCGTTCACAAATCTTAGAGACTAAATTGACGTTTCATGGGTGACCAGTTTCGGGTGCAAATTTAATAGTGATGACCATAAACCGAAAAGTAAATCGGAAAAATTTTCACAGCTTCTATAGAAGGTCGACTATTCATGTGATTATTGAAGAGTCCCTAAAACTAGTATAAAAACAAGTTTAAGCAACCATTATCATTCATATATCCATAATATATTTGCCATTACTTACTAAATTTATAAATTATTTTGCTTACAAGAACGAGTATTTGGTTATGGTTACATTCGGTATACAGCTAATTTTATACTATTTAGCTGAATACTAAATATCTAGGTAGATATGAGTGTCGCTACTAATAAGTCACTATTCTTACGACATAGTTTACGATTCAAAAAACCGGAAAAGTAGATCGCACAAATTTAGCTGGTATCATTATTTCAAACTTTGACATTAGTGGTTGTCATTTTAGTCTCTAAGATTTGTGAACAGGGTATAAGTATTCTGTGGTTTGATATTAGTAACTGTCAGTGTCAACTATCAATCAATCAAATGCAAAACAAAATGTCATCGTTTCATTTATTCATCACTTAAATCATTAATGTCACTCCCTACGTTCCACTAGACGATCACAACGATCACGCTCACGACCGCGGTTTTTCCTGTTCCACTAGCTTGTGAGCGTTACAATCATACACCCAAGTGGAACGGGCACTTCGACCCACCCCGTGAGGTGGGTTGTTTTGAGCGTGCCGTGAGCGAAATTAATGACGTCATCAATGACGTTTTCACCGCGACCATGACGACCGTGGTCGCCATGTGGAACGCGTTTTGATCGTTGTGAGCGATGTGAGCGTCTACTGGAACGCAGCCGGGCGCGTTCCACTAGACGCTCACAACGCTCACAACGATCAAAATCTCATATTAATTTGATCGTTGTGAGCGTTTTGAGCGTCTAGTGGAACGCGGCCACTATCAGTCAGTACTGTCAAGTGTCAATAGTGTCAGGATAAAGTTGCCATAAGTAAAAAAGGTGCCCAGTGTGACAAGCTTTTTATCTATCTACTGAAATTCAAACACAAATAAAAAAACAAGGGAGGATCATAGAATGAATATTACTAGCGTATAGAAGGGACACCGCGAACATCGGGTTCGGGGGTGTGCATTGCAGCCGGCCGGCTGCATTTCATTCTGTCACTCAGCTGTCACTCGGCTGCGCTCAATGCGGCCGCATGTCAAAATTGTTTACGAAAAAACTGAAAAAATGCCGTCGTGCGTAATAAGAATGTGTCACAATTGCAAGACAAAAAACAAAAAAGATAATGTTATCACTTTATCATCAGGAAAACAAAATCTTAACTTAAATCAACTAAAACGAATTTAAGTTAATTATTGAGCAATGTTCCCGCCATTTTGAATGAAAAAATCATAAGGAGCGTTTGAACTTGGCAAGCCACTAGCGTGTTAATGGACTAAATAAGCTTGCCGACGCGACGCTTGTGACCAATTTTAAGTGTTGGATTTTTTGACACGAATCAATGGTGACGTGAAATGGTGGACGTTTGAAATCGTTTAAACGCTTTTGCACGTTAAATAAAGTTGGAGTAAGAGCTTGTAAAGATTTGGAGTCGGTGACTGCTTGTCTTGGTTCGACAAGTGTCATATACAAAGTTACTCTATGGCAAGTGTGTAAACGAGGCTTCTAGTTTGAAAAGAGAACGGAGGGCAAGCTGGCGGTGGAACACACATTTTGTTTGAGATAGCTTCTCTATGTATTACCTCAATGGGGAGGATCTTTTTTTTATTTTCACAACCTTGTCCCAATCGGAATAATTTTCACTTTCTCCTCATCGAAGTTTTGTTTTTGTACAAATTTAGTACCAGCCCCCATACATTTTTTGAACATCTCCTTTATACTAAATATATTGGCAGCACTGGACACGGCTCACAGTACACTGAATATAGCCGATCGGCTACGTGTAGCCAACGGATAAAATATGACAGCCGCTCGGTAACGAAAATAGCCCCATTGGCGCGTCAATTTACTACGGTGGGCCCCCACTTTACTACGGTGTAAAATGTGTACTAAGGTACTAAGGCAGTATTTTTACAAAACCCACTTTGACTATGGTAATGTCAAAGTTATATGAAAGTGGATATTAGCAGAAACTAAACCGCCATGTTTCGTTTCATAGGTATGCACGTTTTTTTCGTAGGTATGCCAATTCTATATAGTTTCCCTTTTCTAAGTAATCAGCGCACTCCCATATATTATATCTCAATCAGCATTATGCGGGCCTAAGTTATAACACCACTCAGTGTTGCCAAGTTAGTGAACCAAGAAATGGCTAACTAAACACTTAAAAAGTTGATAGAAAGTCAAAATTTCGTACCCTTTAAAGTGGCAAAAAATTTTGTACCCTCTTTTTGGATCGGGAGTTAAAAACAAACAATTATTTTTTAATAAAATTAAACTCAGAAACATAAAATGTTAAATGTTAAGTGGGTAATACGGGTACATGTATTAATTTTAAAATACGTAAAAAAATATTGAATTGCTTCGGTATAACTGACGTTTTAAGACGCTAGAAAAAATAAAAATAATTTTTCGCCCTTGTTCTTTGTGCGATCTACTTCTCCGGGTTTTTGAATAGTAAACTCTGTCGTAAGAATAGTGACATATCAGAAGCGACACTCTTATCTTAACTAGGTAGATATGACATATTTAGTATTCGGCTAAATAGTATCAAATTAGCTGAATACCGAATGTAACTATAGCCAAATACTCGTTCTTGTAAGCAAAATAACTTTTAAATTCAGTTAGTAAGGGTAAATATATTATGTAATAACCAACCATGTAAACTTATTTTTATATTAGTTTTAGGGACTCTTCAATAATTATACAAATAGTCGACCCACCATGAAAGCTACGAATACTTTTCCGATTTACTTTCCGGTTTAAATTAAATATTAAACGTAAACATTTTTGGCCTTGACGTATCGAGAGTAGGTAATTAAAGCACAACCTCATCCGCTTCGCGGTACATACAAGGCGTACAATATTTGAAAAAAAGTGTACTTTACAAAAAGATATGAAATCCGAACAAAAAGAGTTTCACTGTAAAAAAACAGGCCAAGTACACTTCAAAAGATAGTTACAAAAATTATAATTAAGTTTTTACAAAAAATTATGAAATCAAAAAACCCAAGTACATAACCGTTTTAGATATGAAAAAATAAATTTGCTGGTAAAAGTAAAAAAAAATGGTGTACTTGGTGTGCATAATACTTTATAGTGCGCGCTTATTTCAAAATAATCTTAAATTAAAATTTTAAAACATCCCGGACAGTTTTATTTACACTAAACATAGATAAGAACACTCGATTAAGCCACCTCTCAGACAAAAAAGACGAGATCAAAATCGGTTCATCCGTTTGGGACATACAGATACACAGACACACAGATACACCGATACACAGACACGTCAAACTTGTAACATCCCTCTTTTTGCGTCGGGGGTTAAAAAGTTTAAAAAAATATCTTCCAAATTCAGTGGCGTGTGGTACAGACTACTGTCATACAAGCCGAAAAGCCCAGCTTACTATCATTGCTTTACTGTCATCGCTCTGCAGCTGTTAAATATTAAACGTATGGAATGGAGTGTTCTGTGTTGGATCCCGAGATCCTGGGTTGTACGACACAGCTGGGCTTGCCTTGTTCTGACGGCCTAGGCTTCTAATGTCAAGTCAGATCGAAAATCATAATTATGCACACCAAGTACACCATTTTTTTTTACTTTTACCAGCAAATTTATTTTTTCATATCTAAAACGGTTATGTACTTGGGTTTTTTGATTTCATAATTTTTTGTAAAAACTTAATTATAATTTTTGTAACTATCTTTTGAAGTGTACTTGGCCTGTTTTTTTACAGTGAAACTGTTTTTGTTCGGATATAATTTATTATAATTAATATTTCAGGCTCTACGAAATCCTGGAAAAATGAGTAACAAAAACAGTATTTATTTCATTTATTATTACACATTATTATGACAGTTAACTTTAGCTGAGCAGAAAGACTTAACTTTTTAAACATCACCTACCCTACCTACCCTCTGCCTACCCTCGTTGAAAATTCCTAGGAGAGCTTGTCGATGGAGGTTCTTGTTTTGCACGCCAGAGGCGCTACAGGCGCGCCATACTGAATACATACAACGGGGAAAATACTGGGCGCCTCGCCTCGCTTCCGGAAATATAATCCTCGATTTTACTAACAGCAGATACCTGTGTAGCATGAAACTTGCGAGTTAAGAGTCGCGATGCACTACAGACTATTTATTTATTTCGACTTTGTTTTACCTTAAAAATGTATAGAACAAAAGGCTGTCACATAAATATTATTATAACTGCAACAAATTTTGACTATCAAAGTATCGACATAAGGTTGAGTTTATTAAACATTTTATGTCACTTTTTGAATTCTGTAATTAAAATAACACAAACACTACACGACCAGCCACCACGACTAGGGTTCCCTAGGAACTAGGTGTCGCAGATGCCATGGAAAACACAAAAGGCAACGACACGCATGCATAAACGAAAATTCCAATTCTTTCAAACTTCTGCTTCGCTGGGATTCAACTTTGGTATGGCAACTATTACGCAATTGTTACTTCAGAACTTTCGACTGGGTGAACCGATTTTGATGATTCTTTTTTTTAATCGAAAGCTGGTGCTTGTCATGTGGTCCCACATAAATTTGAGCGAGATATGACGAGTAGTTTTTGAGTTATCTCTAATTTTGTAGTCGGTTATTTTTAGTCAAGAATTATTTAACCCCCCACGCAAACGGAATGGTGTTATAAGTTTGACTTGTGTGTGTCTAATTGTGGCATCGTAGTTCCTAAAGATCCTAAATGAATGGACCGATTATGATGCGTTTTTTTTGCTTGAAAGCTGACGTGTGATATGGTTCTTAGCTATGTTTGGAAAAACAAAACTGCTGGAGGTGTTTTAAACTTGAAGATGTATAGATAGTTATGAGTCTCGAGTTCTCAGCACTGAAAACTTAACAGGAATAACATTGAGATTTCCGTTTCTACTTTTGCTATAGATCCGTCCTTTGATGACGTCGGCACACTGCGACATATTCGCTCGTATCTCGTATCACGTTTTACTATTTTATTTGTAGGCCTCGAGCGATCTATAGCGCACCGAATAGCACGAAAATAACTGGGCCACTTTGTTTATTATCCTGAAGACCTGAATGGATTGTTGTTTACTGTCATCAAATGGAATAACATCAGTAATATTTTTAGATTTTTTAGAATTGCTGACATAGTGTCACTAAAGAATGACAAAATAGAAAATTTTCTGAGGATTTAGACGCTTCCTACTTGTATATTTTGCCTACACATATTGAAAATTACTGTAGGTATTTAGGCACTCTATCTCACTAAGTTTAATCTTAGCAGCAGTTTTTCATAGTGAACCATGCCACTTTTACTTGCTTGGCTAGACACCAACAATCTATCACCCCTAAAAAGACATGGTCAAGCCAATACGAAGGATTCCTAAGGTTTCCCTAGAGATTTCATCGAGGTAACTGTATGCCGCGCTGTGACGTTCGAACCACTAGTAGATAATACATTTATTATTCATTCTGTGCCACTAGAATATGAGCATAATTATTATGACACCGACTTTTAATCCCCGACGAAAAAAGAAGGGTGTTATAAGTTTGACGTGTCTGTGTATTTGTGTATCTGTGTGTCTGTGTATGTGTGTCTGTATGATTGTCTGTGGCATCGTAGCTTCCAAACGGATGAACCGATTTAGATCCATTGAAGTATTATTACTAGCGTATAGAACAGACACCGCGAACACAATGTATGTTCCAATGAATTGAAGCCGCGCGGCTGCATTTTCAATGGATTCGTTCGATTTTGAAAGGAGAACGGGGGCTCAATTTTGAAAATAGAACCTCCCGGCGGGAACACACATTTTGTTCGAGATGTCTCTTCTATGATATTATACTTCAATGTTTAGATCTAGTTTTTTGTATGAAAGTTAACATAATCGAGAATGTTCTTAGCTATGTTTAGACTGTATAGTGTAAATAAAACTGTCGGGGTTTTTTAAATTTTAATTTAAGATTATAACATAGTAAACATATACATATAGGTGGTATCTAAACTATTAGCATGCCACTTTGAATCGTGAATTTCTCGCCGTAACAGCAACTCCTGGTCGATGTATGTTTTAATGGTACATTTGAACCGGATCGTGGCCATCGCGGGCCAATATGTAGCAATATACGTCTAAAACGAGACCCACGCAGTATTGGATGCAACTAAAACTGACGACCTTCCACGTTGTTGACTGCCATGGATATTGTAACCGTTCATTTGGTAAGGTCAATACTGCCAGCACATTTTTAAATTAATTTATAGTAATGCCTTCTGTCCACGTACACGTATGTCATACTCAAACTATCGTCAATAGTTGCTTGCTTGCAGTTTACTTGCAGCTTGCTTACATCTTGCATGGTAAAAGTACGAAATGTGTCCACGGAGCAGCATCGTCACGTTATTCTACTGCCTATGTTTCATTATGCAGCTTGCATGCAATAGTCAAATAAGTAAATCCTCGTGGACATAAGGCGTAAGTGTTTTTGGGGTGTTAGGGGATTCCAACTTAGGTACCCCACTCATGCATAACCCACGCTGCTATATCCTGCTCCTGTTGTACCTTCTCTGCTGAACAACGACATCCGTAACACCGAAGGCATCAACGATATATTGCTGTTCAAGAAGGATGTGATTGTAGAGATCCACGTTATTTCTTTCCGATATTGCGAAAACTTTAAGAAACATACTAATTCTTTTCATGAAACATTTTGTAAGTATTTTTTACGCTCGAATTAGACCCACACCACTGGTTAAGCTGAAAATACGGATGCATCTATTGTCTTAAAACATTACCGCAGTATAAATGATGATATTACTTCGAGTTTAGAACTCTGTAAAGAAATCTTAAGAGATTGCACCTCCATTGTTGGCACAGATAATGGTGGCCTACGAATGTTTAGTTTTAGAATAAAACTAGTAACGCCATCTAGGTTCGCTTTAGAAACCATACTCCCAAATATGTAGCTACCTTTATTCTGCTGTGCTTGTAAAACAGTTAAAGTGTAGTGGTTAAAACGAATAGGTTCAAACACTTCAAGCACCTCAAATTTTTCAAAAGTGTATTTAGTAACAAATTTCGCTTTGTTCTATAAACCTGCACTCCTGAGAATTTTCCATTGTGGTCTTATTTTATGGTTAGGTCAGCCAACCTGCACATGACTATGAATCTCTTAATTTTTATACATCGCCTTTTACAGATTGATTTTATTCTTTAATGAATACATCCTCTGTCTGAATTTACTTCTGTCACATATAAGACAACCAGAGGGAGATGATAATATTATAGTCAGATACTCGCGTGAAAAATATGGTGGTAAAAATACACGGCCACAATACAGTTCTTTTATTAGTAGTATAAAAAAAGCAAGTAGACACAGGAAGGAATATAATGAAACCGATGGGGGATACAGAAAATATTTTTAATACAGATCTTCAAAAATATAAATACCGTTGATGTACGTATATTTATAACATTAAATAATTGCTTTTAAATACAAAAATTAGAGGAAAGGAAATCTCATCAAAAACATAAATGTGAAATGAGAGGCAAGTTCAAAAAAAAAAAAGAATTGAGACCTGAATGGATGCCAATTTCTGTGTAGAAAATCCTAAAATGTTTGTCACAACAACACGTAATTCAAGCTCTACATTTGACTTGGCTAGTTTTCATGTACAAGTACAGGCTTTATTATATTTGTATAATCATCTTCGTTAAGTTTGTTAGGTATAGTATATTGGTATAGTAGTTTGTTAGAATACCTATGTTACTTTTCTAAAAGGTTTGTTGGTAGCTAACTAATGAAAACTAGCCAAGTCAAATGTAGAGCTTGAATTACACGCTGTTGTGACAAAAATTTTAGGATTTTCTACACAGAACTTAGCACCTTGATGTTAACTAAATATCGAGTTTCTAGGTCATCTGGAAGCAGGTTAGGTTTTTGATCCCATGTCAGTGAGTCAGTCACCTATACAAGTGATACAGTACTCTAATACTTATGAATGAATGAATGAAGGATCTTAATTAAATTAAATTACTTCTCACAATTAGCCATTTATATTATGGCATGCAAATGTCAATTAATGTTATTATAATTAGATTATTATTATTTAGAATGTCAATATTCACTTCCATCATTAAATACATATATTTTCTTATTTTATAATTAATTAATTTTATAGCTATATCAATATTAAATACAAATGTCAATTTAACCTACTTATTAATTTGCTAGCAACAAATGACGATCCTGAAGTCCAGTTGGTTGTAACTTGTGAGTTGCGAGTGGCCCTGTGAAGCAAGGGGTCCCGAATCTCTCCTTTCCAAAATTAATTAACCGTATGCCGTCCTGCAGACGTGCCTGCTCCTCCGAATGACTGCAATACGTTTGAGAAGCTTTATTCTCGTTAGGTTTTAATTAATTAATTAATCTCTATCACTATGACTCTACCCTTAACATGCTAGGTCTGAGTCATAGGCGAAGCGTTATATGTATTGGGTTGTGTAAATAGCAACAGTTGTGACTTAGGATCAATTTATTATTTATTTATTTATTTACATGTTTACATATGTCACCTCTTAAAAAGAAGAAACAAAGGGCAAACTTAATGCCTAATGGCATTGTCCACCAGTCAACCCTGGGTGGATGAGGAAATAGCTAAATCAATGGATGTAGAATCAATCCATCAATGTGCTTGTCTCTTTCACATCGAAGGCAGATTTCCCATTATCTAGGTCGTGTACATACAAGGAGGATACCATCATATAAAATGGTGGTATTCACCCAGCATATACATAGTATAGTGAGATCTTTGCATCTATCAGTGCGACCATACCCTTAGCGTCCAAGGTGGATGTATGTATATGTATGTAGGCAGCGCACAATCGGGCGGCGCTGGTAAGACGAGCGACCGCAGCGGGCAGGCTTTGTGCGGCTCGTTGGAAAATAACGTCTAGGGCACAGTGACGAGCGGAGCGGGAAGCGAGTCTGACAAGTAGTTACAGTAAATTGTGTACATCAACACCGCAACACGAACGGAGATCGAAGTACTTCTTCAGAGACAAAGCTAACCTTGCTAACAACAATGATATCTAGTTAATTAAGATGTCAGCAGGTAATCACTGTCAGTGGTTAGAAGAAAGACAGAGACAGAATGTTGTGGTATAACTTACAATTACATATTATTAGGCAGCTATATATTTGAGCAATTTGGAGATATTTTTATCTACTGTACTATTACGTAAAGAAACCCAGCAACTTAAGAATGACATTCGTTTTCAACCTGCCATCCATGAGACACTTTTATTTCTTACTGATTAATAATTTACTCCTTAATTTTATCAATCAACTATCCAAGTCACATCGTAATTTCGTCAAGTGTTTACTTTACAGGAAAAACCATCGAAAATACAGCCATCGTAAGTCCAACAAAAGAACAAAACTAAATCATGATAAAAAGATTTTAAAAACGCTTTCCGCTCCCGCCATCACAGTGCTCTCTCTCTGCCGAGAGCCCGGCCGGCGTCAGGTGCCTGTATTTTGGTCGCTCGCCCGCTAGCTCTGCTTGGTTTATGTAACACACGTACCTACTATATACCTATGTAACATACTGCTTTATATAACCACCTCGCTTTTAATCATTACATACCTAATACTGGAGCGCTAAAGCTGCTTATGATAGAAATTGAGGGTACTTGAGTTCACCTTCACACGCTTGTGTATGTCACAGTAGTTTTGAAATACGTTTTATGTTTCATTAGAAAATTAGCAATTAAATTTTAATATACCTAGTACATAGAAAAACCTTTACACACTCATCCTCCCACACTAAGATAGCACATAACACATCACCCTTGACATAAGTACAAACATTTCTATCACGTAAATGTTGCCTCGGTCGGGAATTGAAATAAAGAAAAGGGATTGTGCATGTGCAATTTGTGCAATCCAATAGGTTTGTAAGAATCCAGAGGGAATTTTAACATTTTTTGCAATTTAATCTGTGTTTTCAGTTTTATGTAAGGGTGTGATCGGTTTCAATAGTGCTTATGCTCAAGCTAACCTACAGTTATAACGACAATAAACGAACAAACTGTGTACTTAGTGGCTAGTGCGAGTTTTACTTGACATAACGGGCTCGCAAAGTAAATGCGAATTGCCTAAAATTTGTATGGAACCGATATTTTTTTTCTTCTTATAAATAACGCTTCACACTCATAGTCCCACACTAGGATTCCTGTGTCGTGGATGCCATGGACAACACACTTAACAAGGACATTCACACCCAGACCAAGAACAGAAATTCAAACTTATCATTCAAATTTCCAAGACCCTTGGAACGCAAAGGCACGATAACCATTGCGCCACACGGGTTGGTAAACATGGAATTTGAAATTATGGATTTTGAAATTTCAATTTACGTTTTTTCAATTCATTCATTCAATTTTCAATTAATTTCAATGCTACCAACATTATATTATAGCTAAGTACAGGTTTAATTTAAACACACTATAGGTAAGATTATATCCCGGCTGAATGCTTCAATGGGATGATTTGCACGTTTATATTCATTTGCGATTTCGTTTTGCGAAATTGCTCGCTACAGAAGCCGCGGGCGAAAACTAGCTGTTTATAATTTATTTATTTATTTATTTATTTTAAGGATTGCCAACGGAAAGTACACTACACCTTAAATCTAGATAGCAATTATACAAAGTTATACAAGTGCCTTCCCAATTATAGGCAACCACAACTCAATAATATTCATCCGCGGATTTTACTCACTATGTATCAAACCACGGATTCAATGTATGGAATAAAATGATCCGTATATTCTGGCGTAACAGCCATTGCGGTAACCGTTGTACGTTTTGTATTGAATCGAAAATACTAATGAATTATGTGTATGTGTCTTTTGTATAATAATCAAAATGTACCTACTAACATCAAAGGCGTCTCTGATGCTTGCTTATAAACGGATTCGTCAATTCAAGACTATTGTCAAGCAATTGGTAACTATTAATTATAAAAGGTAATAACTATAAAATTATGACCATATTATTCTTCATATGGAGTAATTTTATACCTCAAAAAAAAACAACAGAGAGGGGCAGAAGTGGTGGGGTGTGTGGGCTGTGAGCAGAGCTGTAAGCAGAACTAGGTTACTAATTACTGTTAGTAGAACAGAGTACAGCGAAGTAGAGTAGAGTGGAGTAGAGTAGAGCGGAGTAGAGTAGTGAGCAGAGCAGTGAGCGGAACAGTACGCACAGCTGGTTGGCTGATTGACATAGAAAAATAAATTGGTTTCGAAAAAAGATAAAGAAAGTATTGGTATTTTCAGAATGTCATTGAATAAAATTATTGAAGAGAGTGTGAGGCTGTGAGCATATTTATTTTTAGCATAATATTATTTTTATAATGATTATAAAAAAGCTTTGCACTGCATAATAACGGTGATGTCGACTTTATTCACCTGAGTTAATTCACCTAGGTGTCTTAAGTCTACTTTTAGTGTACTTTATTCACCTATGCACCCAGGTGATTTAAATCTACTGGCCGCAGGTGAATTGATTTAAGTAGACTTAATTCACCTATCATTTTAGTCAATGCAATTAGTGATGTTGGAATGTTATTCCGATTCGATTTTGTATAACTATCGATTTTATTTATGAAGAAGTTTTAATCGATTTAATATAACACTATTCGTTGATTTATTAGATAGATAATATTTAATTACATACGTATATTTATTATATACATTTATAATAATACCAGAGATGTGCATAATAGTTTATAAAATGTATTTAAATAGAAAATGAATATACTTTTCATTTTTTCCATTTCAAATTCAAAAAATATTTAGAAAAAAAATCATAGATTTAATAAAGAAATATTATATGTACTGCGGTTTCGTGAATCGTTTGTTTTCCGACAAGTAGGTAGGTGATTAGCCCGCTGTTTCCTAGTCCGCTGGCGGGGCTGCCACCTTATAGTCCGCAGACGGACTCGGTTTATTTCGGGTATCCTCCCTGGTGATTTGGTTCTATTTTGGGGCGCAGAACACTCGCCCGGTGCCCTGCATCCTTAGCAACTACAGCTCGAGGAGGTGATCGCGCGGCGGTGTGACTGTAGCTGGCCCCAGGGTGGACGACGGGGACGTGGATGACTCGGACTGTCTGGGGCTCTGCTCACTCTCGTGTCTCGCCACTAACATAGCAGATGGATACTCGGCATTTAATGGGGGCCATGACTCACCTATCAAGACTCCAACCGAGACCATACCCCAACTTCCCACACCAGAATAAACGACGGTAAGCGGCGAGGCATAGATTGGGGGTTAACCGAATATCTGGATGATTTAGACTACGCTGATGACCCGTGCCTACTCAGCCACAAACACGTCGACATGCAGGCCGAATTGGATGATTTACAGCGTGAGGCGATCCGCGATGGCCTCAAAATCAACACGCGGAAGACCCAGGAAATGCGTACTCAAGGAAGGATCTCTTTACCACTGACACTAGGCTCGGAACCTATAGAGCGTGTGCAGAAGTTCACCTACCTTGGCAGTGTCTTGTCGGAGACTAGAGGAACTGAAGAGGACATCGCTTCTAGGGTAGCCAAAGCTCGGGCAACCTTTGCGCAGCTACGACCTATATGGCAGTCTAGGAAGCTGACACGTAGAGTGAAATTAAAAATATTTCGCTCGAACGTCAAAACCGTCTTGCTGTATGGGTGCGAAACGTGGAGGGTCACAAAAGACATCACGCAGCGAATCCAAGTCTTCATAAACCGATGCCTACGACAGATACTAGAATCTTCTGGCCGAAAAGGATCTCCAATGAAGAACTTTGGGGTCTATGTCATGAAACGCCGATCGGACACCAGATCAAGCGCCGGAAATGGACATGGATCGGTCACACCCTCAGAAGAGCTCCCAACCACATTCCTAGGCAGACTCTGGAATGGACTCCACAAGGGAAGAGGAAACGTGGCCGTCCTATACACACCTGGAGGCGTTCAGTGGCAGCGGAGCTGAACACGATCGGGCTGACATGGTCCGAGGCGAAGCGCGTGGCCCAAAATAGAACGAGATGGCGGAGTACTGTTGACGCCCTTTGCCCCACCTAGGGGACATAGGACCCTAAGTAAGTAATATGTACTGCGAATGATGATTTTAGTTCATGTGAAGAATCCGATGATTTGTAATAATAAAAGTAAAATTACAGTGTAGTATTTGTTTTATTTGTTACACTTGCGTTATAACTTGCCACATTTTTATTTTCTCAATTTCTCATGGAAAAATCAGTCTGAATAATGTTCGATAAGTAAGCAGTTAACTCGATAAATAACGATAATGATAAATGTCGGAGGTAAGACACATCGCATCACTAGTGACAAGCAAATGAAAGTTCTATGAAGTAATGCATTTTTTTGTTTATGTTTGCTTGTCAATAATTATCGAGTATCATAGGCATCAAAAGTTGTCAAAAGTGAAATGCCAAATTGCAAAG
Source organism: Thymelicus sylvestris (assembly GCA_911387775.1). Lineage (NCBI taxonomy): Eukaryota > Metazoa > Arthropoda > Insecta > Lepidoptera > Hesperiidae > Thymelicus > Thymelicus sylvestris. Next base: position 3,465,498 of record OU426905.1, read on the forward strand.
AATATAGGTAGACTACACGCGATATTAGTTGACTGAATTTAACTATGGAACTAGGTGAACAAATTTTTTTTGGTATTTGAGAATTTAATAACTATACCAGCTATAGTTTTATAAGATTACAACTAGAAGGGGTTAGCGTAATCGAATATGTATAATGATTATGCGCATATCTTAAGTACGAAATTATTCGTATATAATTCTAAATGTCATTCTGATCATTGTCTGGTGAAATCTGTATCGACATATTCCCCTCCGGACTGCGAGCCCCATGGTAACCGACGAATGTGGCGATACAAGTCAGCAGATTGGGATTAGATGTGACACTTCTTCGCGTCTTATCCTTGGCGGCAGCTCTGCGTCGCTTTTGGCGATCCGTCGAGCTGCGCGGATGCTATAACCGATGAGGTACGCCAAGAGATGGAGTATTTCATCCCTTTTTCTGATGTACCCATCGGTGGCAAAGCTCGCCTATGGTTCACCGCCGAATACGAGCAAACTGAGCAGCGCAAGCATTCAACGTACATAACCTAGGTGGATGCTCGAAGCCGCAAAGCTCCGGATGTCAGCGCTAAGAAGAAAGCTTTTAATCAAGCCGCCAAGTCCTACAAAAAGGCATTACAGGAGACAAATTCCGAACGCATTAATCACATCGGCGAAAAACTCTCTACCCAACCGTCCGGTAGTAGAGCTTTTCGAGAATAATTTCTGTCGGCCTACGCTGCCTCTGCTGCTAAAACCGGATGGTTCCCTGAATCATATGGCTAAGGAGAAAGCGGACTTATTCGCATGGATATCAGCAATAACGTACCACGCCAGTTGACTTATTTCGGTATCTCTATGCCGGAAATCCGCGTTACAAACAATGAAGTCCTTAAAACCTTGCAGTGTCTAGACGTGAATAAAGCCAGTGGACCGGACGGGATTCCAGCGATAGTGATCAAGACCTGTGCACCCGAGTTGTCTTCTGTATTGACACGTCTGTTCCGCCTCTTAATTGAGACTGGATCAGTGCCTAAATGGCATACCTAGAACAGAATGATCTCCTTAGCGGCAGTGCGGGTTCTGCCAAAACCGATCAACAGGAGATCTTCTAGTGTATGCCACACATATATGGGGCAAGGACCTCGAAAAAAATGGGGGGGCACTTGCTGTCTCCCTTGACGTCTCGAAGGCCTTTAATAAGGTCTGGCACGCTAGCCTTCTAAACAAGTTTCCAGCTTACGGCATGTCCCCTGGGTAAAAGACTTCTTAAGTGACCGGTCTTTCCGCGTTGTAGTCGATGGTTGATCATCGGAAACAATGGATACTAATGCCGGAGTTCCTCAGGGGTCTGTTCTCTCCGCCACTCTATTTCTGCTACATGTAAATAACTTGCTTATTACCGGTATCTACAGGTACGCAGACGATAACACAGTGGTAGAGAGATACCTACCATGTTCCAGGGCCAGTCGGGGCGAAATTCAGTCTGAAAGAGAGGCCATGGTGGCTCGTGTGAATCTCACACTTCGGGCTGTGTCCGAGTGAGGCGATGCCAATCTTGTGAGATTCAACGCCACTAAAACGCAGACGCGTCTATTTGCCGCCAAGAGGAGCCCGTTCACTTTGGCTCCTACTTTTCGGAATCTGTCCTTGGATTCCCGCCTGCGTATGACGTGGATGTCTTCAAGAAACGAGTGAATAGGCTTTTACTAAGTTAAAGCGTTCACCACCTTGGACCACATCTCCACTTACTTACTTCAGGTGGGATTGTGGTCAATCATTAACTTATTTGTGTAAAAAAATGTCATTGTCATGATTATGTCCCACCTAACAAGACTTGGCTTTCCTATTTTTTAACAAACTATATCTAAAATTTACGATTGTAGCAAGCGCGGGTTCCAATCTATAGATCTCCGAAGATCTTCATCAGATTCAAATATGTAAAGAACTAAAAATAAATTAAAATGTGTGCAATTCACACGTGTTAGAAGTGAAACCTTCAAAAATTTTCTTTTCAAGATAATGAGACGAATGTAAAATTTCAGGAAGATGATAACTGTAGGTTTTACTGCTCCACTCCACTCAACACAACTCAACTCAACTCAAGTCAGTCTCCACTCATTTCTAGTCTCCACTGGACAGTTTCGTTTCATAAAATTTCAAGTCACCCCCGTACTAAAGAAGTTTTCACTTCAAAAAAATATCATATTAGAAAGAGTCGATCTTACCCTTTTTTTTAATAAGGTGAATTAAGTTTACTAATACACCTCGGCAGTAGGCTCGTGTGTATCTTGCCTTAATCACCTAGGTGAATTTAGGTCTACCGCTTTAGTATACTTAATTCACCTGTGTGTAGCTTGCCTTAATCACCTAGGTGAATTTAGGTCTACAGATTTAGTATACTTAATTCACCTGCGGCCAGTAGAATTAAATCACCTGGGTGCATAGGTGAATAAAGTACACTAAAAGTAGACTTAAGACACCTGGGTGAATTAACTCAGGTGAATAAAGTCGACGTCACCATAATAACGTACTAGAAAACTGGATGATCCAATCATTTAACCTCGCCGTGAATTATGGTCTGTGGGAGGATGGTCGGTGGTCGGTGGTCGGTGCTGGCGCGACCACAACCGCGAGCCGCCACTGCGCCGCGCCGATTCATTGGTTCATAATAACCATAAATTTTACGGCATCATATCGGATAACTGGGAACGCGGAACAACGAATGACGCGGTGGTTTAACCGAGTGTCATGTATTATGTCAATACTAACGTTCGACTTTTTAGGATAATAAGTATCCTATATCTTATTACAGATAATGGTCTAGCTGTGTCCTAAACATGAGAAGTATGACGCTATTCCTGCTAGATCGTTGCGTCATTCCCAGCGGCCGCGCCAGCGGCATAGAGTGTAGGAGCCATGATGCTTCTCTCCTTCAAGTCCCGACGAAGCAATATGACTCCCCTGGTGTTGCACATGTCCATAGGCGACGGTAACCAATGACCATTGCCTGACTGTTTGCTGTTGCTCCTTCCGCCTTCGTCAGCACTTTATAAAAAAAGTCCATTGCAGGACTACTTACAACTCATAATTACAATAACGTGACGATTTCCTTCGACTTTTTCTTACCAGGTGCCACGAACCACCATGTCAGATACAGTCGCCTAGCTGTTTCGACACCATTCGGATAGGATTGGGGTTAGGTAGTATTCGAAATCTCCAGAGCGCGATCTCAGATCTTACAATGTCATTTTTTTTTACATACGATCAGACATACCTATTTCAGCATCTCAAATTGAATCTTGAAATCGCAGAGATCTTAAGATTGGTTTATCAATGCGGGTCTAAACCGCCCCAATACGGCCAAGATACTAGCTAAAGATCAAGATGAAATACCAGGTGTTTGTATTAAGTGTGTGACTGTGTGTATATGAGCACATTGCGTATACAACCGTTGTTCTCTGCAGTGCGCCGCGCCTCTCGCGGTGCAATGTAGCAAGCCGCGACACCTGGGGCTTACGTAACAAACCTTCAACAACTATGGGATTAGTATCTACGCCGAGCTAGCACTGCTACTACTGCTAGCCTAGCATAAGCTGTGATATGTGTACTTGTGTAGGGTTGTCAACTTTCCTGGAATTCCATAGAAACTACGAGAAAAATGTTTAAGTTCCCAAGAAGCTAGTAGGACTTAATTTCACCAACAGCTTCAGGGTTTCGTTGGCAAATCGGAACCCTTATAGATTTTTCTGAAAAAACGTGGTTTTTAAAGTTTAAGTCACACTGTGCTATAAAATAATATACGATACTAGTGACGTAAATGGTCTATTATTGCACAGCCGCGGCTTTTAAAGCCCTTCCTTCCAAGCATAACCGACTACGCGGCTTCTTATTCGTACAAACTCCGAAGCGAAGGGAACTAATTAAATTCTTATGAAAGAACTCGTAGACAAATTATATGCTAGTAATTCAAAACAAAATATAATTCATCCAACTACGAGAACACGCGGTATCTGTGCCAGCCGAACATAATACAACATCCCGCCTACAACAATATTAGTCCGGGTGTTCCGTTTGAACGTAATAAATATCTTTATGCCGTGATAAAACTAAATGCATGAAACAAATCGTCGGCCGCGCCGGGCGGTGGGGAGGGGGAGGGGGAGGCTCGAGGGGAGGGGGAGTCTACAACTCTACTACGAGCACTCTCGGTTTCATTCATAACTTTTTACAAGTTTATCTGTGACGATACCTCCTACATATTTATGTGTTTGCGACTGCGGTGTGCCAAAGAATAAAAATTACACAAAAGTTCCCTTTTTTTTAATTTTAATTTCTCATAATGCTAATCATGTTTAAATGTAACGTGAGTTAGTAAAGCAATGATTAAAAGATATTTCTTAAAACTATACTTACAATAATTTTTCGATAAGAGTGCCTAGATTAAATTATAATTTAGTTATTCTTCTCTTCACTAATAAAAAGGTACCTACCTAGATATATCTGATTATCATGAGCCATTTTATATTAATTTATTTACCTACCTACTTATCCCTTACAAATATTTTACTGACTTTTAGTTCTTAGGTACAACAATAACACCACCTTTGTATGTTTATGTATAATAAAGGAACACGAATGTAATATTCTAACAAATTTTGTATTTAATTATTCATCGTTTAGTACTTATTTATCGAACGCTCGTATCATCATACTTGATACCGGCCACATAATAGCCGATAGGATTGCACAGCTATTAAGTAAATGATCGTAGTGATTACGCAATTAACAATGATTAGATACACAAGAATTAATTTGATAGGTAATAGTAATTACGCTGTGCTAAGCGTAGAAATTAAACGCAGAAGATCTTTTAAATCTTTAATTCTATGTGCATAAATTGTTTATGCGTTAAAAACAGGTGACTTATTCGCTAATGTATAATATTTTAAAAAATTAATACATCTGGCGGTATTGGAGAACTCTAGAATACTCACCCTAATTTAATGCTGGCAGACCAGGGTAAGGTGTGTCTACCAGAGATGTGCGAGGATACCAAAGCGATTCTATTGGTTCTTAAAAACACATCCCTCGCTAAGCATCTCTGGTGAAAACGCACCCTAAGATGCGGCTAAGCCGGCCTACCCAGCTTTGTGATAAAGCTGCATGTAAAGATTACTATCGTTCCGTGAAGCTTAGGAAGGCTAGCCAGCTTCCATATTCTTGCTTCAGTCAGCCGTTAAACAAATTCTGGTGTTCCAGCTGGGTGCTTGAGAGCCAGTTCTTTCCTTTTTTAGGGTTCCGAAGTAAAATCGGAACCCTAATAGTTTCGTCATGTCCGTCTATCCAACCGTTCGTCCGTCCGTCTGTCCGAAGCAAAGCGCCGAGACCCTTACTGCTAGAAAGCTGTAATTTAGCATAGATATACAAACATTTTTATTAAAACTCCAGAATCGTACGATAAAATATTGTAAAACATTCTTGAAGTGAAATTTCTTTAAGTGCGCTGGGCATTTTTGAGATGGGATAAAACCAATCAGCTCGTCACACCGTAAACATTTTAATCGACACCTACCTGTGGCGCCATCTCTTTACATAGGTATACTTCACGAGTTTGTTCGGTTAGTCTTATCACTTTACTAAATTATGAAATTCACAATTTTGGAAATCTAGTTAATTCATATATTTTTCCTTTTTATTGATTTTCCTTCAATTCAATATCACCTCACTTAAATAGGTACTTACTTCTTATATAAATCCAGCATTATCTAACTTGCATAAAATTAACACAATTTTATTTTCTCTTATTAATGCTGTCATTGCATTTTTTTATAATATAATTGCAATATTATAATCGTAAGAGGGATAATACCTTCAAATCATGATTTTTTATTAGCTCTACAATTGCATTAAAAAGAGTCTCTGAAAAGCCGCAAGCCGTTAGGCATTAAAATAGAAACAACACAATACTTCTACGTATCGTTGTTCTTTGTATAAACAGACGCACACATGCGCAATGGGAACCGGCACGGCAGACACACATATACAAATTGAAATAAAGTTTGTTTTAGTTGGGCATTGGGCATGAATGAAAGCGAAAGGGCGGGCGCCCGGGCGCTGAACGACCGATTGTTATCAAAACACTCGCTCGGCGCCCGTGAAAATGTTGGCCCGGCTGTTTTATTGCTTTGAGACTGTTGAGTTTACGTTTTTAAATGTTTTAGGGGTGGAAGGGGGCGGCATTGTTACACGATGTTAATGGTGTGAAGTTATTCATTAGGAGAGAGGATGTAATTTACTGGCTTGTAAGATACTACGAAAAAGCTAATTTTATTTTATTTCATTATAGTAATCAACAAGACAATTACATTATGATTTCAACATTTTCAACTGAGTCATACACAAACGACTACGAAACACAACTACGAATTTATTTCTGAAAATTCTGAACGAAGGTGTAGGTTATTTATTTCCATACAAAATGCTTAACACCAATGTAAAAAAAATATTGCAAATTGACATACTTTTACGACTTTTCACGACTGTGGGGCAAAAAGTTTTAAATAACGATAGTAAGTTTTTATTATATAGATCTCAAAAAAATTATATTTAAGATTTTTGTCTGTTTGTCCGTGCGTTTGTTCGAAGAGATTACTAAGCTGATTTGTACTTATACATATGGTTTTACTTGTTTATTGTGGTTCACAAAAAATTGCGATTAAAACCTTAAAGCAAATGTTTTCCGAACCAAACCGAGGGCGATTATTAATTAATAGTACTAATAATAAAACATTAATATTTCTCTATTAATTGAAACATAGATAATTAATAACACAAGCCCGACAGATACCGCAAAACGTGTAATTTACACTTCATTGTTTGCTGTTTGAATATTAAACGGTGCAAACGCAAGCGCTCGACAAACGAACGTTGATCCGTGTATTCGTTTAAAATTCACTTTGTTGTACGCGCTGCGAGTACTGTGAATACTGTGATTAACTGACGACCTGAGACTCGCGCCGCGTTCGCTATCACTCACTCATTCACCACTAAACATATTCCAATATTTACGCTTTAATTAATTTGGACTCTCTCTAACATTCGGAGCTTGATGTCTCTAAAGATGAACTCCCTTATCCATAAAAACAAGCAAAGTTATAGAGGGTTGAAGGGCTTAAAAGCTAATTAAGCGTTTATGAATAATGCCGTATTTTAAGTTAAAAGGATAAAATAATTATGCCGTTTTTTATTCACGTTTGGTTGAAAAGTAAGGAAAGAAAGAAGAAAAGAGAGAGTGAAAAGCATCGACGTTATTGACAACTTATGTTTTTATTGCTGGCGTACGTAGCTAACGTACTTTGAAAGCTTTTAAAACATACATGATATAGATGATTACTATTGGTTACTCACGTTTGTAAGGTAAGAAGGAAAGAGAGATTGACAAGCACCGTTATTGATAAATTCTGCCTTAAAGGCTGGCTACTTCAGCAAGACAGCTGTTTTATAATTTATTAATCTATACTAATACTAGCTGCCCGGACAGACTTCGTTCTGTCAAAGATTTTTTTTTTGAGATGTAAGCTATCCTATCTTTCAAGTTGGATCAAACTGCACATGGTGTGCAATAGGGCTTGAATATCGGAATCTCGGAATCTCGAAATATCGGAATCTCGGACCATGAAACCCGTTATTACAATTCCGATACTGAGTGATTCGATATCGTAATATCGGAATCAGTAATTTTTTTATTTTAATTTAAACAAAATGATTTTAATGCGTGCCACAAGGTATATTGGCCAATAGGTCATAAAATTGAGCAAGTAAGTATAAATATTTTAGCTGTGTAGAGTGTAGAGTTAAAATCTTTAACCGTATTCCTGTTGTGAGTCTGCTCAGCCTACTGCACGAATAATGCGATACGGAAAAAATCTATTCCAAACATAATTTATCTCCTTAATCTCGGTATACCTAAGTCAATAATTTCATCACCTTCTGCAGATCATCTGTACGAATCTCTAGTTGCTGAGAATTTGCATCTAACTGTCAATTGCCATTCACCGCAGATCTTATTGACCATTGTATATCGGAGGTTCACATCTACAACAAAGGTTTTTAAAACCTTACGATGTCTAGACGTGAACAAAGCTAGTGGACCAGATGGTATTCCAGCTCTCTCCAGTTATCTAATGTTTTGCCACGCTTGGTTCGTCTCTCAATTAAGACGAGCATAGTGCCTCAGGCGTCGAAGCTTGCCAACGTACAGTCCGTGCCCAAGAATGGCAATCGAGCTGACCCTGCTAATTAATGGCCAATTTCAATTACCAACATACTCAGGAAGATTATTATTGAACATGCGCCTCGTTGTATACCTAGAACACAATGATCTCCTTAGTGACCCTAGCGCTATAGCCTAACGCATACCTCTCTACCGCATTCTAGCGTATCTCACCCACTCGTATCTGGGGCGAGGACCTTAAGAATAATGTAGAGGTTGCCTTTATCCCTTGACATCTCGAAGGCCTTCGATACGGTTTAGCATGTTAGCCTATTGATCATGCTTCCTGCGTATGTCCTATTCCCTGGCCTGATCAGCTGGGTTAAAGACTTTCTGAGTGAACGTTCATTTAGAGTCGTTATCAAAGATTATTATTCGTCCCAAGCAACCTTACATCACATATTACAAACAATTCTGGACTTTCTCAGAGATCTTTTATCTCCAGAACTCTATTCCTGCTGCATATCAACGATCTGGTCGAGCGATACCTGGCAAGCTTCCGACCAGTAACGACCATAATACAGTCTGAAGAGAGGCCCGGGTTGAAAGAGTGAATCACTGCCTGAAGTCACCGAATAGGGTGACGCCAACCTTGTGAAATTCAACGCCACAAAAACAGAAGCATTTATTTTGGCCCTACTTTTCAGAATGTATCCTTGAAATACTCCCACCGCAAGAAATTGAGATATCCTTGAACCTTAAATTTGAGCGGTTTATTGAATCCAAAGTTAACAGCAACTGCCAGGAAACTAGGCGTCCTAGCAAATGTGTTGCGATATTTCAAGTCACATCAGCTTTTATCCTTGTACAAAGCTAGCTTCTGCCGTACAGCTGTCACATTTGGTGCAGCTGAATTTCATCTATCAGTAAAAACTATTTTGCGATTCAAAAATCCTAAAAAAATTAAGGTAGTGAATTTTTAACGCGAAAACAAAACCGAATTGAATAGATTTAGGTGATATTTGCAACGAACGGGAATAAAACAGTATTAAAGACGGTATTATTTCATTATCCTATTGATTAAAAACCTTTTTGCTATCCAAGACTTCCTACTTTACAATATCAAATTAAATTTAAATTATTTAAAAAAAAATTGTATAATTCCGATATTGATATCGGAATTCCGATATTAGCATCAAATATCGAAAATCAATATCGATATTGAAAACCTTCCGATATTACAAGCCCTAGTGTGCAAATTGATTAAAATCGGTTAAGTAGTTTAGGAGTCCATCGCGGACAAACAACGTGACACGTAATTTATATATATTAAGATTATAAAGAGGAAAGATTTGATTGTTTGTTTGCATTGAATAGGCTCCGAAACTACTGAACCGATTTGAAAAATTCTTTCATTGTCGGGAAGCTACACTACCCCGGGTGATATAGGCTATATTATATTTTCAAAAAAATTAAGGATCCTTAGTAAAACTCCAATAATGTAACCCAAAGTAATGCAACACACATACCGAGACTGAGATACAAATACTCTATTCCTTACATACAAAGAGTCAAAGAATTAAAGAAGGGATATTTAGGGATAAAGACTAATCAATCCGACTTATAATTTATCGATCAAGATTGTCTTTATAAGATTAAATCAAAACCATCCACGTTTTGGCTGCATCGCTTGCAATACCCGGCTCACACGTGCCTCGTGCCTCTCTGACGCGTTCCGAACGAGGTCAATCAATTAAGCTAAATCCGGAATAGGATCGCTTCGGGAACGCGGTGGAGAATCACGTGGAACGCTATCGTCTTTACTCGGGTCAATCCGGGGATGGGACCGACCGGGCGATTCGTTCCAATCAAAACTATTTGTTGTGGATCAATCAGCTTATGTAATAACTGTGATTACTGATTACACAGATCAGTTTTATAAAAGTTTTGGGTTTAGGCGCAAAATGTCCCATTTGCTTAATGTCCAATTGTCTTATTCGCAAAATTCTCAGAATGTCCTATTCTCAACATGTCCTATTGACCCTATTGTTAGAAAATCCAGTTCGCAATATGTATTTTTCACACAAAAACTATTTTTTATGAAATTTAGCATATAGACCATGATTTGAAATAAGATCGGTTAATGATAATACTTATAGGGTATTTATTTATTTCCCCAGAAAACCCGGCAAATCTGCATATAGAGCGCTAGTGTATTATGACAGGAATTACAATCCCTACTGTGAAGTCCTACAGTGAAGTAATAACGGAGCAAATTAATTCCCCTGTAATGTGATAACAATTACACTGTCAAGTGTCGATCAACGAAGATCGACGCCTCTAAACCTGGCAGCCGAACGACCGAAGCAGCCGGCTTAACGTACATGGGTATAGCGTGCTGCGTGCGTGTCAACGGCAGGCGCGGGCGACGCCGCGTCGCGTCGCGTCCGGTCGATTATCGCCGTTCCTCCATTGGAAGACACGACACGACATCTTACGTAGCTATACAGGGTGGATTTTTGAGACGGGTCAGTAAGGGCAGGTACCTTAACCGTTATAGTTACAGGAAAACGTTCCTAGGAGACTATCCATAACTTTTTAAGATATTCTGAACTGCATTCACAGATTTTTGAGAAAATGTACGGTAAGCGAAAAAAGTGCTAAAATCAAAAAAAAAATATTTTTATGCCTATCGATCCTGCTTCGTATGGGGATCAAAATACTCTATGGGACCATTTAAGGTATGAGTACTACAAATGTCAGAAAACGCTAAAAACATTTTCCATACATTTTGTACTGAAAAACGATAAATCAACTCGTAATATTCTTTATTGCCAAACAATCCTATTTCTTACTGCGATTAAAAGATTCTTTAAGGCCTATTGAAATACACTCGCTAACATCCATGTTATGCGTGCGAGTGGCGCGATGGCGTACCTAGAGCTAAGTTTCTATATATCGTTGCTGTATCGTTCAAAATACAAATTCCAATTTCCAAAATTACTGACACTTATGCACGTCATTTTTTTATCCTACCACAATTTTGGAAAGGTGCTTTGTCATGGCGGAAATGGCGAAAGAAACTCCTCAGCAACAGCAAAGTCGTAATCGTGTCGTCCGATGAAAAAGTGTGCTATCGCGGGCCGATCGGCATCGTTGAAGTTGCGCCAGCGGCCGCGGCGAATGACCGCGAGCTAATTGTCGCCTCACCTTCGCGCAAGGGCGGCCTCGCGACGATCACTGTACCCCTCCCGACCCCCCGACCCCCCCGAGCCCCCCGAATCCTCTATCCCGCGACCCAGCACGGCAGCGGTACGATTCCACTTGGGTCTTTGGTTACGGTTTCGTATTTAAACAAAGGATTGTGTGGTTTTAAGAAACCACGGTAAAAGTTAAAAAAAAATTCACATTATTTTTCACATTTAAATAAAAAATTTTGGAATAATATTCCGTTAAGGGTATAATTACAAATGAGTATTAGTCTATACACTACACGGTCAGCTGCTGCGAACTATAGGCGCCGCTTTATTGGCCTTGGCTGCTCTGACGAGCGCCTTTCACTTTATAGTTTATCCCTACTCCGCGGCCGACCGTCACGCGACATGCAACACACAGACGAAAAAGTTTGAGACGATGTAATAAAAGTTTCCCTTTAATCTATATATATAAAATTGAAAAGCGACACACCGCTGATTAAACAAAAAATCTCAGAAACTGCCGAACCGATTAAGATGAAATTTGGCAGGGAGTTAGTTTATGCTAAGGAGACGTCCACTAAGAACGGATTTTTGGAAATTCATCCCCTAAGGGGTACAAATAAGGGTTAGAAGACACTTTCATACAAACCAACTTTCTTAGTTTTAGATTTATAAATTTGAAAATTTTTATGTAGGTTTATAGTAATAAACAAAAGTTAACTTTAATATATTTTTTTGGAAAATCATCCCTTAAAGGGTTAATTTACTGAATTGAACTTAGTAGGCAACTTCGTCATTTTTGAAGTTAAAAACATGAAAATTTACACATTAGCTCCAGACTAGAAACAAAATTTGTAAGTATTACGTTTTTTTGGAAAATCATCCCCTAAAGGGTTAATTAAGAGTGCGAAAGTTAGTATGGACACTTCGTCAGTTTTGAAGTACGAAGGGCGAAAATTTGTATATAAGCTTATAGTTAGACACAAAAAATAACTGTATCATTGTTTTCTCGAAATTCATCCCCTAAAAATAGGGGTTAGTAGTCAACTCCATACAAATCAACTTCGCCAATTTTAGAGTTATAAATATGAAATTTTTTATGTAAGTTTATAGTAATAAACAAAAGTTAACTTTAACAAATTTTTTCGGCAAATCATCCCTTAAAGGGTTAATTTAGTGAATTTAATTTAGTATGCAACTTCGTCATTTTTAAAGTAAGAAGGGTGAAATTTTGTATATAAGCTTATAGTTAGACACAAAAAATAACTTTATCACTGTTTTCTCGAAATTCATCCCCTAAAAATAGGGGTAGGAAGCCATTTACGTATAAATCAACATCGTCAGTTTTAGACTTATAAATATGAAATGTTTTATGTAAGTTTATAGTTGTGAACAAAAGTTAATTTTAACACGGTTTTTTGGAAAATCATCCCTTAAAGAGTTAATTTAGAGGATTTCATTTAGTACGCAACTTCATCATTTTTAAAGTTAAAAACATGAAAATTTATATATTAGCTCAAGATTAGAAACAAAATTTGGAAGTACAGATACATATTACGTTTTTTTGGAAAGTCATCCCCTAAAGGGTTAAATAAGAATGTACAAGTTAGTATGCCAACTTCGTCAGTTTTGAAGTAAGAAGGGTGAAATTTTTTATATTAGCTTAGATATAGTTAGACACAAAAAATAGGTGTACCACTGTTTTCTCGAAATTCATCCCCTAAAAATAGGGGTTGGTAGTCAACTACATACAAATCAACTTCGCCAGTTTTAAAAATATATGATTTTTTATGTAAGTTTATAGTAATTAAAAAAAGTTTACTTAGATTTTTTTTTTGGAAAATCATCCCTTAAAGAGTTAATTTAGGGGAATGAACTTAGTAAGCAACTTCGTCATTTTTTAAGTTAAAAATGGACAGGGAGCAGGAGAGGGAGAAGGAGCGGAAGAGGGAGATAGAGGGACAGGGAGCGGGAGAGGGAGTGTGAGCGGGACAGAAATCGGGAGAGGGCGCGGGTGCGGGCGGGAGAGGGACTGGGAGCGATAGAGGAAGAGGGAGAGGGATATGAAGTGGGAGAAGGACCTCGAGCGGGAAAGGGAGAGGGAGAGGGATATGTGGTGGGAGAAGGACCTCGAGCGGGAAAGGGAGAGGGAGTGGGACAGGAAGAGGGAGAGCGAGGCTAAGTGAGACAGGGAGCGGAAGAGGAAAAGGGACAGGGAGCGGGAGAGGAAGAGGGCAAGGGGAGAGAGGGAGATGGAGAGGGAGAGGGAGAGGGAAAAGAAAAAAAAATGTAAATGTTGTTTACTATTCCAAACCCGCTCCCGGAGGAATGATCTGTGATTGTATCGTAAGTTTCAGTATGTAAATTCCTAAATATAAGTACATCAATATAAATTAACCTGTTTTTAAATTTTCTTTTGTAAGGGATACTAAATAATATGATAAGCATAATTTCCGCGTGCGAAGCTGCGGGCAACAGCTAGTAAAATAAATAAACGCTTACACACTCCTACCCCCACAGTAGGTTTTAACCTGTGTCGCGGGTGGCATGGATGATAGATATAACACATCACAACAACACCCATGACCCGAGTACAAATATTTATCTGTCACATAAATACTAGCTCCAGCCGGGAATCGAACCGGCCGGGAATTGAATATTTTGTCTACTATTGATTTCCCATTATCATTCCCATTTTCAATAATTAACTTAAAATTAAAGACGCAATTCTGATACCCTAATTCGAATAATTTGCTGAATTTTTTTATTTAAATTCCTACAAACCGAAAAAAAATTTCACTTGCATCGTGGTTTCATAAAACTACACATTTTTTTTAACCAGCAGGATCTACACGCAAGCCCACAGCGGCACAAGCCAGCCGTCCCTTGCGTGCGTCACGCCAACGGTCAACCACCCGCGCCGCGGCCGGGTGCCTGTAGCGTGGCGACGGCGATGGCGATGTAGGCGCGGATTGACACCTTACACGTGCTCGCACGATGCGACGCAATTACTTCTCGCGTGAGCCGCGTTGGACGCGTCCGCCGCACGGGCCGCATGAGCCGAGGAGAGGGGTCAGACTCAGAACTGTCCGCACATAAGCCGCAAAGAAGTTAGAATATAAAGGCTTTTTCATCAGCCCTTCTAGGAAATAATGTACGACGGGCGACGTTAACCGCACGCAGAGTTTCATGGTATACGGTCGCAGTTATCAAGCAAGGCTGGGCAATCGAGCCATCGTCGACAGTAATTAGCAGGCCGCAATTTGACGAATGAGTTCTAAACCCTGCTTTTATTTTTTATATCTCTCTGCACAGACAATAGTAATAGCTAACAAACTGGCTAGGCCTACACAGAATTAAACTCCGAGGTACAGAGTCCAGTTACCCAACGATCCAAGATTCCAAGAGAAATCAGCTCTTAAGGAGTCTCCGACATACCTTAACGACGGCTGTTATAATTATTACAACATTACGATAACAACCGGGACCGACTGACGGCTTTACATAATTACTCTCCGAACCGAAACATGAAAGCGTTCAAGAATTTTTTGCCACTCGCTATCACCCATTCAACTTCGATCACTTGCAATGCTGTGAGTCCTTCGGGCTTTATGTAGGTACATCAAAATAAAAGATTATAATTTAATAACGCCCCACCGTACATGAATTATTCCCGTAAACAGTTAAAATTATGCATAAGTTCGTCGTGCTCTATTTAGTTTATTTACCACCTACGTAATCGCTGGGCATTAGCTGTCGGAGTACTCACCACACGTAATGGATGTTTCGAGACGCGCACAGGTGGTGCTCGCCGCGACCCATCGATCTCGGGAAAAATACGATTATGCCCGTATATCGCCTACACCGGCGCGGGTGAGCGTAGTGATGAGCGGTAGCGGGAGCGGAAGCGGGGACTGATTTATTTGGGTTACAGTAAAGTTAATTACTAGTTTGTGGAATTGTTTATATTTATTCATTTTATTTTTTTATTGTACTAAAACGATAAACAACTAGACGGTAGATATATTAGTAAAGGTGTAAAGGTGTAGTGAAATATACTTAGCACGCCCACGTTAAATTCACGCTGTATATTTTATACAGAATATGACAAACTATTCCTTAAGACCTCATCGGAGAAAAGTAAAGCAAAACAAATCAAAACCCTTGTTTTAACACCCGACAGTGAATCGTCAGTATTTACGATAATAAGAAGTTCCTCTCTACCTTCTCGATTGCCGATTTGAAGTAACAAAAAACCCGCTATTCTTCACCGTCCATATCACCTCCTTATATTGCCTACGCGGTGGTAAAAATACACGCGATCCGTGCTCCGTGGCCGTCACCGACCCGCAGCCACCGCCCACACTCTTCCACGCCAGTTGGTACGTAACGTACCCACTCGCCATATATTCATTAGCGGCTCCACAAACACGTTAAATATAGGCGGCCGGGGACGGAAAGAGTTTTATAGGTACGAGAAAATGCAATTCCACCCGCGTGCTGCGAGCCGGACAGACTCGCGAGTCTCGCGAATCGAAATGAACGTATAAAAGTTTATACCTCGATATCAGATAGCGAGCTAAATTTATCCCGAGCGGTGACTGCAAAAGCGAGCTCATAAAAAGCGCGGCTCGCTTGATTACAAAGCGGCGGCGGGTTTATGGGAGCTCGTCTCGTGGACGCGCTGGGAGCTCGCAGCTCCGAGCTCGGCGCTCGGGAGCGAGGGTAGTTTTTCAGTCGCGGGGCTCCACATAAATAAGCGATCAAGCTCCGCCCGCGCGAACCCCGCTCGTAAACTAAGCGTAGATAGCGAGAACGCTTAATGGCTGATCGGATTTTGATTAGCGCAGGCCGGCGACGCAACCCCGCTCCCGGAGTCGAATTTGAATAGATAAGTGGGCATCCGAGGACGGCCGCTCGCGACCGTAATTTACATACTTACTGGCTTTCGGCGGCGTGCGGTGCCAAGTTATGGACGACGCAAAAACGATAAAGTTGATATAGAGCGGCGGTCATCGATTCGGTCGCAACGAGTGCTTTTTCACCGAATTCTGTTTGTTATCGCGGCGGACGGCTCGCGGTGGAGTTTGTCGTTTTTGGGTCGATTTAATCGTTCGCGGGAGAAACTATTGAAACAAAGCCCCGGGCAGTTTTGACAACTCACTTTTGTGTTTCGCATTTCACGTGCCTACGTAAATACGGCTCACTTTGTTGCGCACTCTGAAAGCGAGCGTGCCCATTTTGATATTTGAGCAACGCTCAAATATATCCGAGAATTTTGTTTAAAGTAACGAAAAATGGTGGAGACGTAAATGACTATTAGCATTGATAGCCCAGTGATTTGAAATTCAGCCTCCGCACTATATTTTGATCTTGCACACATATTTTTTTTCAAAATAATTCATACTTATTTCGCTAAGAGAGAACCTACGTCAAGCACAAGTGTGATACCTCATTATCATCATACCTTCATTCGGCATTCCACTTCTCAATCTATAATTATTTCGAAGTCCATAACTCACCAATAAGCGTGTAAGCAACCTCAATCTAATCACGATGCCGTAGGACCTCGCGTTTTATTTAAAACAGGTCGTGAATTAGATCTCCAATTTCCATACCTATTTCCATGTCCGTAATTCCCGATACAGGCACAACCTATAACAAATCCATTCCCGATAACGGAACCCCTAGGCTGCCGTGACTTTGACCGAACGCTGTAGTTGTCGTTGACGCGGGTCGGTCCCCGGGAACATTTTAAGTGGATACGGTCGTAAGGACGGACGGTCGTACGGTTGTAAGGACGGCCGGTCGTAGAGGCAGGTAGACGGTCGTGTGCTGCTGCCTCGCGACGATATCACGCGCGAACGGACCCACCCTACTACCACCCACTCATTTCTATACAACTACCTACAGGTACTACCAATTGACAGTTTTACTTTAAAGCGCCGCCATACGGGATCTCGAGAAACTATTTTCGTCTACTTTTTGCTTTGTTTTGTCACGGTTGTGTTTTACGTTTCGGTCGTAGTGACGGCGAGCCAAAAATAATGCGGGTCGTTTGATACCTTTTTCGTCAAAAGGGTATTAGCTTAGAGAAAACGACTCGTCGTGTTCCGGCAGGGGGCTTGAGAGCCAGTTCTTTCTTTCTTTTTCTTCTCTTTTAATTAACAAATAATTTGTTAATTACTCTCGACTTATATCGAAGAACGAACGGCTTATATCGAACAAAGATAAAAGCCAAGAGAACAATGATTTATGTCGAACGACAAATCCCGAAACAAAGGAAAGTGAAAATTTTAGAATTTTATATAGTCTTACAGCTACAACCCCATCTTAAGGGCTGCGCGAGTCGCTTGTTTATTTTGGCAGGTAAAGCGCAGTTAGGGACATCGGGAGGCTCCGACAGGTACGCAAATCGACAAACTTTAAGACTCAGCGACGACCTTTAATAAGGGATGCGCTACTCCGACAACGCGCGATTGTTTGACGGTATTCCGATAGTTACTATGTATGGATAGCCGCAGGGATCACAGATTATTTACAGTAATTACTTTTTAACCAAAAATTAAACCGAGGAAAAAAAACTGAAAAGCGAAAATTAAAATAAACCATTTAGTATTAATTAAGATCCTAAATTAACTGTAAATAAATAATTTTGAGGTGGTGCCAACAGATGAAAACACAAACGATGAAAAGATGTGCGTGTAACAGCGTTTATAGTGATAATATCAACTGCACAAAACAAACAAAAACAAAGACGGCGCCAGGAATACGAATGTTTGCAAACAGCCGGCCAGCGACGGAAAGGACATAGCTGAATTAACAATGGAATCTAACGGCGCCCACTGCCCGCCGCCCGCATTCGAACAGGACTTGACTGATGGACATTGGACATTGCATTTAATTTCCATGTTAATTCGATTCTGACTTGGAGTTAGAAATAGCGCCAAATGCTCAGGTTCGTTGTATACTAAGTTTGTTATAATAACTGGTGTTCAAAGAACAAGAAGTATTTGTTTACTTGGGAAGGTAACAGACATAAAAGATACTCCCTAATATCGCCCTAAAACGGACTTTTTTATGGAACATAGCTGGCACATGAGCTGACGATCCACCAGACAGCAATCTTAACATGCTACACCATATAACACAGAAATAAGCTAAGCATATTAAAGCCAGATCCTCACTATAATGCCGTTCACAGTCCGTTCTCGGTCCAATCTCGGTTTGATAAAATATTATGCAGTATAAAATATATGTGTGCATTCATACTATCCACGTGACAGTCAAGTTTCGCTCCAATTGTATAATTTGTATGTGATACGACTTTACCAGACCGAGAACGGACTGTGAGCGGCATTATAGTGAGGATCTGGCCTAAATCTCTCTGCATCCATCCAGAGCCGGATTAGGGGGGGCGCGGTAGGGCGACTGCGTAGGAGAGGCGCCACATTTAGGGTGAGAAGCAAAAAAAAAAGGAAAAATAAAATTCTTAATAAACGTTCCCATTGGTTCAGTAAAAAATTTTTCGAGCAAAAAAGCTCAATTTTTATTTTCTTATGTGAGCGTCACAATATTCTTGCCAGTGGTGTCAGTGGCTCTAACGACGGCACTGCATCCATCCAAAGGATCCATACAAAGAAATTACAACCAAGCATGTCTACGACTGTGTACCTATATCTAAGTGATTTTCTTTTAACTTTACAGTTTATTTTCCCCATCCTTCTGATGAGGGGCCAGGTTAAGTGACATTTCTTCTCACCAAACCCCCTCGGCAATCACATGCAGCATCGGTTCTCAAATAGGGAATCATACGACATCGCGGAAATATAAAGTAACTCTTTAATCTACTATTTTGTTTTTTTGGACTGATCATTATTATTATATTCCTAGCACCCTGCCCGCGACTTTGTCTGCGTTTTCTGGGATAACAAGTACCCTATATGTTATTCCAATTTCCAGATCATGGGCTATAGGTATGTGTGCTAAATTTCATGAAAATCCATTCAGTAGTTTTAGAATTCATACATCCTCACAAACTTCCATATTTATAATATTAGCAGCATGTTACTAACCAGCAGGGCATCAGACGAGCTACTTGGGTTAGGTTTCACCATCGCCCAAACAAGCAAGTTCTTGTCTAAACCGCTGTTCTTTTATCTGCCATGAGCGGCAGCAACTAACTACCATTTAATAACCCATCTCACCTCAGTTGCCAGATTGTCACACAAAATACTTTGAGAATCGCTGGCCCAGTGGATAAGTAAGTCCGAGCGGTGCACCGTTTGAAAGGGCTATCAAAGGGCCGCGCGCACAAAACGATTGTAAAGAGGGAGTTTATAGCGCGCTCACAGCGTTCATTATTCTCGAACAGGACTTTAAACTGCATTTAAAGACAACATGCTAATGGCGCCATAGTGTTGGCACGGAGACTGATCTTTGGTTTTCATGGCCTATATAACTTAAGTCTTATTAAGGCTGACCTACGGACAAGGCGTCTTTAAGGCTTAAGATATCCTAATCTCTATGAGACTCACCCATGTATGTACATAATTATGTTATTTAATATTACGATCTGGTATAGGTACTCGGGCACTTTGACCATAAAAACATGCAAAGTTGTAGTTATTATTACCGCGATGAAAAGTCAGAAGGAAAAGAAAGAAAAGGTAAAATTCGAGTTTTCCGTAAACAAGTAACATGAAACTTCACAATTTATTACGCCTATACATACAATTTACAAACAAATAAATTCAGTGAAAGACGAATAGAGCCCAAGCCTCGGCAAAAGGAATACTTTCATAAAATGCAAATACAATACAAATAATATACACGAGGCGATTACGACCTCGTACCTGGAAGATCCGGTTACCTCATTACGCGTCAAACGCACGAGCGCGACCCAAATATTAATGATACCTTTTGACCAATTAGGTACGACTTGGTATCTTCGTACATCAACATCTTGTGTTTACTGACAAAACTGTTTAGCGTTGGTTCCATAATACAGGTTGCTGTTAAATAATAACCAAGATAAGAACACGCTTATATCAGGAACTTTTTCCGAATTTATCATTGTTCCCTGGGTATAACCTAAGACCACTTCTCAAGACACCAGACTAGCTAAACTCGAACTTTGCACGTGTAAGATCATGGTTTTCATGACCACCTTCTGCCTCCAGCATCAAACAAGACAACCACAATCATCAGACCTAGGAAGTAGGTCAAATGTAAGTTGTAAGATTTGATTACATGCCGCCACAGAGATGGTGAAACTAAATAAAGCTACATAATTTGTTTTTCATGAAATTCTATAAAAGGAATAGAGAATTAGAGACCAAGCTTCGGCAAAAGGAATCTTAGACATCCCCGACCAGGTATACTGATGACCTGAATAAAACAGTGGGCATTTCCTGATTCAGAAGAACCACTCAGTAAGGCTATTCGCCCACGACCGATAATCGGTGACCGATTTTTTGTAGGAGAAAAATAGAACGTACTGGTGCCTTACCATGAACTCTAATAAAATGTGTCATGTTCAGGACAGGTCAGCTTGTAGCTAAAACCTGACAGGAGTGTATTTTGTACCATGAACGTTTACCGATGACCTGCAATGCCTCTACTTCTGTCCTGCATCTTTAGTCTATGACATGCAAGGTACTTGATTTGTAATATTTGTGTTCTGAAATAGAGCGTTTTATCGGTTTACCGGTTTTCAAATGAATGCGTAATATTGATGTTTTTAAAAGTTTAAAATAACAATTTCAATTGAAGATTTTGAGATTTGTTATAAATACTTAAGTGTTGTGATTTATTAACCTTTCGTTCTTTAAAATTACCAAAAAAATTATCGCTAAGTGATGCTTACATTTTTGAACGTAATCTTACACCACTTGACACTTGACACAGTGACATGTCTAAATGTCTATTAAAATGTGTGATATATAATGCCGGTCACTCACATTCGCGCGAATACGCAAACCCACAAGTGTGGGACGACATTCGCGAATGATTATGCGAAGTTTTCGAGGCATTCGGGGTTTTCCAAGCTGTGTCGGTTTTTTGTCGCACATGAAAGCGCGCGAACCTCGAACCTTCGTGTAGTCTCCCACACATTCGTGCGACCAGGGGGGCAATTCTCATTTCGTAGAGATACATGTCTAACAGAGATATCTCGAAAAAACATGGCTGACCTCGTATAAAACGAGGCCAATCGGCCATGTTTTTTCGACATATCTCTGTTCGACATGTATCTCTACGAAATGAGAATTTGGCTCCAGTTGCGCACACGACTAAGGTGAAAAGGTGATGTATCTCTTAATTTTTCGTGGTTCGTGGCGTCTAATTGTACTACCATTTATTTTCTGTATTAAAAATGGATTTTAATGACAACAACATAATAACAACAACAAGATTGAACATTCGTGAACAAAGTGAAGGAGGAAGCGGAAATGGGCTTGTACCTATTGTATACTCATATGCGAACCCATTTGCCTGACCACCCTTCACATGTGCAAACATTCGTAAAAATGTCAAACATTTGCGCGCATGTGAGTGACCGGGGTTAGGAGCGAAAATTTAAAAAGCATAAGTACAATGAATGTTTTTAAAATTTTCCAAACAAATGAAATGTATTTATTTTGTGATGATGGTGTATATAAAATTTGCCATGGCTGCATCCCGTCGCGTTTCATCATCATCAACGAAATAGCCGAAACAGGACAATAAATGTTACTTTCGGTGAGCTGTAATATTTTGACGTTAACATATGCCACTTTCTGATGTCAATACGTCAACAATCGCGTCATGGTACACGAATTGCAGGCAGAAGATCATTTTTGAAGTCACGTGACCGCTGTCCTGTAACGGTGACGTGGTCGCTGGCTGCCCTGTGTTTTAGCCAGATCATGGTAAGATATAGCAGGACAGGCCAATTATCGGCTAATATTGACCTGTTTTAAGAGTTCATGGTAAGCCCCCTGATAGCAATAGTGCAACGCACACGTCCTACAAAAAGTCGGTCAGAAATAATATGGGAGAAAAAATCGGCCCGATTATCTGTCCTACAAAAAGTCTGACGTGGGCGGGAAGCGTAAGGCGAAACTTAGGACAGGCCTAAGTCAGAAGAAGATTTTTAAAGGACGGTCACACTGCGATATTTGAAATAAAAAGGAAGTATTGACGAATTAAACACAAACTACTTCTTTGAATTTATCTTCTAATTTTATAGAAACGATCTATCATATTTTTGTCTATTAACAAGTCATGATAAAAGGACCAACGAGGCCTGTTTATAATACCTAAGTAATGATATAACATAATTATGATGAAAGGGCCAATTAGGACGATCTTGACTTCGCAACCTTATCCAATTCTTAATTGGATAAAGATAGTTATTCGTTTGATTTATTGCTACAAAAATTCAGTAGATTTCTAAAAGCCGACGTAGGAACGGAAGATAAAAATTACTAAACTTGTTTGTGTTATAAACAAACAAAAACGATCACAGAGTTAAAAGTAGCAAATCTATTTTGCTTCAACAGCATGCTCTTAAAATGTAAGTACGTAAAAAAGGTGTTTCCAAATTTCTGATTTAGCTTCTGTTGTAGGGGGTTGGGCACCTTGCCAGAAGGAATTTAACTAAAGGCTCTAGATACGCGAGTGCGTAGTCCTAGTCGGATGTAAGCAATGCTCTCAGTGTACTATGCGACATGAATAGTTAAGCACTAGGAGTGGAAATAAATCTTATACCTATTATTAAGGTTGAGGTTTACCGATTTTTGTTGATAACTCTAAATAGTCGAAATCACATGAAAATTCCTGAAGTAGCTAGTTAAAAGTTAAACGCGTTCTGACTTTTTAAATCTCTCATCTTTGTCATCATTTCAGGACATTGGTGATGCCTTTGGTGTTACTATCCATATCAATGGGTAATGGTGAAAACTTAACATCAGATTGCTCATCTGGTCATTATCGACTATTAAAATAAACAGACTTTAAAACAAACTGGTGCTCATATGGTTTCATAGTAAAACGATCAGTGCTACTACCTAGAACCCAGAATCTAAGCTATGACTGCTACACAATGTCTTGTCTATTGTCATAGATAACACCATCTCCATTTCATTATGAATCCTGCAACATTCAAGTAAACAAGAACTTGGAGTTCCAACTGAGCCGTGAGTCTCGGAACGCTGGCGGACGGTTGTCGTGCCACGGCGCACGGGACGTGCCATGGGACGTGCCACGAGACGTGCCACGACATTCCGTCGTCGCGGAATGCCAGCCGGCTAGCGTCGCGCTGCGGCAGCACTGGCACTGGCAGCGAGCCAGCCAGCTTCTGCAGGTTGAAGGCAGAAGCTGCGTCGAATAATGATAAAGTTATTAGTGAAAGGGTTGATGTTTATTCAACTTGTAAACTGTATTTTAAGTATTGTTAATAATACTACGCTGGCATGTTGCACTGCGGGATTTCGTAACCATTTCGTCCGTTGTTTACCTAGGGAGCAAATAATTACAATGGCGACTCACCATTTTAAAGGCGAGTGTTTCCAGAGCGCGAGCGGAGCGAAGGACTTTAGAGTAGAATCCCGAAGCGAGGACAAAGAGCGACCTAGGTCGGATATAAAATACTACTTGAAAAATGACACTCGTGTAAAACTTACGTTCTTCACACTATTTTGTATAAGATTTTAAATAAGATAAAATCGTCTCATATTTTCAAATTAATAAATAACTCTTCACACTCATAGCTAGGATTCCCTGTGTCGTGGGTGCCGTGGACAACACACAGAGACAAGAACACTCACGCCCAGACCGACAACAGAAATTCAAACTCATCATTCAAATATCCGCCTCGCAGGGAATCGAACCCAG
This sequence comes from Thymelicus sylvestris, assembly GCA_911387775.1. Classification (NCBI taxonomy): domain Eukaryota; kingdom Metazoa; phylum Arthropoda; class Insecta; order Lepidoptera; family Hesperiidae; genus Thymelicus; species Thymelicus sylvestris. Next base: position 3,489,765 of record OU426905.1, read on the forward strand.
GACGCTTGGTGCGGCGATCCGGCATGGAAACCATTGCACCACACAGGTTGTCAATTCAGGTAGCGTTCCAATATATTTAAATGATAAGAAAAGAAACCGTTATCGTGCCTTTAAAGAATCGCTCCTCTATACCGCCAGCTCTACAAATTCGAGATTCACGTTGGTCCAATCCAAGCACGCCGCGCGCCGCGGCCGGAAGCCCCAACATTCCCCAGCTGAGGCCGCTGAGGGCCGTTTCTTCATTGGACGACACGACCACGACACAGCTGTTTAGTTAACTAGCTCTCTGCCCGTGGCTTTGCCGATTATTCCAGATAATTGTCTGTGTGCTAAACATGAAAATCCGTTGTGTATAATCCGTTCACAAATCTTAGAGACTAAATTGACGTTTCATGGGTGACCAATTTCGGGTGCAAATTAAATAGTGATGGCCATAAACCGAAAAGTAAATAGGAAAAATTTTCACAACTTTTATGGAAGGTCGACTATTTGTGTGATTATTGAAGAGTCCCTAAAACTAGTATAAAAACAAGTTTAAGCAACCATTATCATTCATATATCCATAATATATTTGCCCTTACTTACTAAATTTATAAGTTATTTTGCTTACAAGAACGAGTATTTGGTTATGGTTACATTCGGTGTACATCTAATTTTATACTATTTAGCCGCATACTAAATATCTAGGTAGATATGAGTGTCGCTACTAATATGTCACTCTTCTTACGACATAGTTTACGATTCAAAAAACCGGAAAAGTAGATCGCACTGGTATCATTATTTCGAACTTTGACATTAGTGGTTGTCATTTTAGTCTCTCTCTAAGATTTGTGAACAGGGTATAGCTTTTGCGTGAAAGAGTAAGAAACATCCATTCAAACTCTGACATTTATAATATCGGTACGAAGTGGTGCTGCCACGCTACAATTATAAAATGTATTAAAACATAACACTATTACGAGTATAATAATTACTGTTGTGAATTGTGATCAGCACTTTTAAACTCCACGCACTCGCACACACACGCGGCAGTTTGTGTGTGTACACAACACATACAAATACGTAGTTGTCGTGTTGTCTCGTCCGATGAATAGGCCAATGTCTAATGAGGGAGAGCCGGAGCGTGCAACTGGCCACTTTATTATTGTTAATTGTTATGTAATCGTTGACCGACTTAAATCTTTGCGACGAAATGTAATCACGCCTTTTTGCACGGAAGAAACGAAGTGAAATTTGCTAAGTATCCAGCGCTAACCAATTGTTTTTTTTACGAATGGACAGTTGCTGTTAATCCTAACGGCCTTTACAGCTTCACACGGACAGAGTAGTGAGCTTGGAAACGCTTAGCCCAGAAGAAAGTGAACAAACATGCAACTACGTCAGTATTGAGAAGTAGTCTGTTCTTAGATGATATCCTGATGACGAAGCCGGAAGGTGTTTACGATAAAAGCATGTTTTTAGTTTCCTATGGATCCATATTATATCGCTGATTCATATCCGGCTCGAAGGTCCAAAATAGTACGAATTCCAGGGATGATAAATAAAATTTCCCGCGAAGATTACTGCTTATATTTCATTTAACTTATTTATTTGATTCTAAAGTTAATACAAGTAAGCACTACCTGTATTATTGTGTTTTGCTGTTTACGTACGTATGCATAAATTAAAACAAGCAGAGCAAGGAGTCCCCAGTTCAACATTATAATACGTACGTACAACAGTATAATAAATACTAAACATGTCACATGTAAGCTCCCTCCATGCTTCAAAATTCGGTCAAGAACAGCTACTTTTGAGGACAGAGAGAAACACCTCATTTGTGGAACCTGGAAATTACATCCTTGTAAAAACAAGGGTATTTTACAAGTGTAATAGCAGAAGCTATAAATATGTTAATCCTAAGACGGCTGGCTCTTTTACAGTACTTACCGTACCGTAGTAAGTAATACGATGTATGTATGTCTAAAAACAACTGTGTTCTCTGCTCTCTTCAATCCACATAAACTCAATAGAGCCAATGGTTATTGCAGGTGATAGATCATAGAAGATACATTTACAGAAGTGTTACCTAGTATAAATTTAAAATAAAAATCCCGCCTGCTATCACGAGGGACAGAAATTACCGCATACTATTCCCCCGTACATCCCAAGGACATTGGCGGACATCGACGGACATTGACGGACAGACCGATATTCTTTTTGAAAATGATCCCACACCGCGTGCGCTGTTTGCCTAGTTAATCCGTAACTTTCTTTATTATTGTAACTAATCTACGCATATAAATCAAATTGTGTGTGCAGTGATTGTGATTGTCTGTGATTTCAAAATAACAATGTTGTACAAAATAATCGTGTAAAACATAAACCTACTTGTTTTTAATTTTCTTTCTGTTTGTTCGGGCGAATCTCTGGAACAGTGGAACTTTTACTGAAAGATAGATACATATTGTCCTGGAATTCCCTATCGGATCGAGATTTACGTGGGAAAAACTCCCACGCGAACAAGGTCGTTAATAACAGCTATTTAATAATAGTACATTATGATACAAGTGTGGTATGTTGGTCATTACACTCGAGGTGCTATTGCACAGCGCGAGCCGAAGGCGAGTGCTGCAAGAAAACCGAGAGTGTAATGACCAAACCTCACGTGTGTCATACGACGTTTTTCAACACACTTACGAGAAAAAAAACAAATTTTATAGTTATTAAACGGAAAGTTTGTTAAAAATGGCGCGCTCCGCGCTGATATTATTTTTTTCTGCGCGCGGCGTGTTAGCTATGCGCGCGCAGATTGGAGCGTAGGACCGAACAATTACGCTAAACAGCCAAAACGCAAAATGTAAAAAAATCTAATATTTATGTATTTATGAATTAGTTTCACGTTGAATTATTAAAGTAAATAAGTTGTTGAAAATTTATCATATTCAAGGTGGTAAACTTCTTTTTTTTTACAAAAATAGTGTTATTTTTAGTCTTAAGTTGAAACGAAACGTATCTAAGTCAAAACCTTTTTCCGAAATTTAAAAATAAAACTATAACCCGGCTAAGTTAAGAGCAAATAGAAAGCATAAATAATATCTTTCAGCAAGGTACAAACTTAATTTGATGGAATATAAAATAAAACACTAGTGCGATCAAGAAAAAAAAGCACAAGTGTATAATACCATGGTTTATGAGTGTAAAAGCCATGTGATAAAAACCAATTTATGAGCAAGGGTGTTGAAAATATTAATAAAACCGGTTATTATTATTTTCTGTGAATCTAAAACTATTTGCGCACGTGTTCGAAGTGTCTAATTGCACAAATTCTCCCGCAAATGGATTATAAATCGAACGCGCGTTGCATCCACGCGTGAAATTGGAGCGATTCATAAATCTGCAATAACTAACGTTCCATGCATAATGACCTGTTAAATGTATCACGCGTATCTTGATAAAGCCGCCCGCGCACTGCACACTGCACTGACAACCTGTTTTAGTTTCGCTTCGATTTTCAAAACAGAATTAGGTATGTTTGGTTTTGCTTCGATTTTCAAAATCAAACTATCACCAAATCTTGGTGTTCTGTTGTCCACGATTTGTTTTTATGAATGGACACATTCGGCCTTGCAAAGATAGATGGGTGACATAATTTAGTAAAATGTTAGAAGTTTAAACTTTAGTCGACTTGTCGTTTTATAAAAGTCGCAAAAGAAATCACCACACAGCCGTGGCGGCATGAGGCGGTGTCGCACCGTAATACCTACCGCTAACATAACAGTGTCGTAACGTCCACAATTCTCCAAATACTGCCGATGGCGATTACCGTGCCACTCCGACCTATCTCGCCGGCCAGACGTCTTTTCTAACTTACGCAACAGAATTTACGCTCAAGCGAGCCGCGGTCCACTAGCGCTAACGTTACCCGCACATTTGCAGCAAAAGCACTCGGCTAAGCTAACCAGAAACACCCCTCCCCCCTCGTGCCGTTATCTCCAAGGCGTCGGAGGGGAGCAACGGGCCCGCGGTCAGAGTTCTCGATGTGACAAACTATGGTATAGTGCGGTATCGGAACCTCGCCAGCGTAGCTTGACCTTCCTCGGCCCCCGCTGTGCTCTCGCTTGTCGTTTGTTAAAGGGGGTGCGATGGGCGATAGGGGGTCGGCGTGTTGTGGTCGGTTGTTAGCTGTGGGTATATGTGGGGTAGATATGTAGCGAGGCGAATGGCAGCGGGCGCTCGCAGCGTGTGGGTGAGACGTTTACGGTCGGATCGCTGGTCGACAGCGGTGAAGTGACCATCAGTTAAATAATAAACTTCAGGACAGTGTTTTTGTTCGATTTTACAACAATAGCATAATAAAACTCAGTATTGTATTCGTAATCGCAGAATTAAGAAAAATAACTTCGCAAAACAAGTATCTTTAAGATATTATTAAAGTCAAATTTCGTTTGAATTTTTGAGTAGCACGAAAATTAGAAACTTCTTCTTTAAGTTGATCCTAATAATAATTGTCTAAAAACCTAGCAACTAAAATTGAGCCGTCCTTTGGTCATTCATGAACATAGCAAAAATATTTTTTTACATATTTTCTAAACAGGATACATATTTTCACAACGACATTGTCAATGCCAAACAATAATAGAATTTACTTACTAAAGCATGTCAAGCAAAAGTTTACGCGATTGATCTGAGGATCAAATCGGATCCGATAATGCTTTAAATGTGACAAATAAATACAATACACGCTGCAAAGTAGTTGTTAGTGGTTTAATTTAACCCATTAATGGCCCACTACTGAGCACGGATCTCTCCTCTTGAGGAGGCCTAGAGCATACTCCACCACGCTGCTCCAGAGCGGATTGGTGGAGAGTTGCTAGACTAAGTAGGAACTAACTATGTAGTTCAACTAGATGTTAGTAACTATTACTAATTGAATTTCTTTTATCACAACAATCTAATATTCTTGATATTTCCCTAAGTAAATTTATATCCTGAAAACATCAACTGAAAACATATCCACCCACGCGCGGGCGCAATACCGCGCTGCGAGACGCGCCGCGGTCGGCCCCTCGCGTCGCGCCAATTAATTACGGTGGCCATCTTACCCCCTCGCCCTCCCCCCACGCCCCCCGGCCTTGCTGACGGACAATAATTGCCGAATACACGCCGTCGCAAGCCTGAGCCTCTTGCCCCTACACAGCTAGAGGTATACGTATAGTTCTAGCTCGTAGGTACCTCAATCTGCATCTACTTGCTATGTAGCAATCTCTGCGCTCTCCACTGCACCTAACGCTCAGATAAGCTTGCTGCTGTATAATTTCGTCCTTTTTGATACTTGGCTCTGAGCTGGAGTCTTATGAAGGTAGGTACTAGGAGATGGTAGGAGGAGAAAGTTGTCAAATACTGCGACTATATGTCTTGTAATGACACAATTTTGGCATAAATTGTTAAAAGAAAGTTGGTCGGCTCTTTCTCTCTATAGTTTTCAACAAAAGAATGAGACAGAGGCATATATCTAACAGAAAAGGAAATAAGTTAGACCTATCAATGAACTAAACTACTTCTAGAATACACTAGTTTCAACGTCAGTTTCCTACGCAGAGGGCTCAGGGCGCGTTCGAATCCTGTATGAACATTTATTATTTCTTTTTACGCGCGTATTCACTTGCTTTGGTTACACGAAAACATCGTAAGAAAACTTATACATTAAAGAGTAATGTCCCCCATAAAGTTTTTCATGTAGGATTTGGAATCCGCATTTGGTCAGAATGGTGAACTAGCCTTTAGCTAACAAAGTCTAGCCCCTTACTGAGTGGAGACCGGAACCACCCCGCCAGAAGAATATCGTACTGATGACGAATGCTAAGTTCTTTCTTTCACTTTGTCTTTACTACTTTGAATATTATCGAGAGTCCGTAATTTCTATTACAATGCCATCCTCTCTGTTACCGCTTCATCATGGCTTACCAATTCGTCACCACTGTCACCATTCCATCATCTCTGTTACCAATCCATCATGAACGTTAACAGATTCTGTATTCTATTCTACGTTACCGATTCGATTCATCATCACTATAACCATCCCGTCATCACTGTTACCACTCCATCATCCCCGTTACCATTCCATCATTTCCGCTACCATTCCGTCATTTCCGTTACCATTCCATCTCTCTTACCATTCACTTCCACTCCTGAGTTACGTTACCTCACCCCACCGCTCATCCTCATATCCTCACTGACCGCTGTGTGCTCTGCGCTCTGAGGACTGTAATTAAGGCGCAATCCAATCCGAGAAAGCTGCAGCTTCTCGCCTGCATCTAGTTTACACGTACGTCCCCAATTAAATATTCTAGGAAGGGTCACTAACTACGAGGTTTGAGCTCAACGCAAATTTGCTTTGTCTTCAATCCATTATACCAAGAAAGCTACTTTGTGAATATTTTAATAAATATAATTAAGATTACGATTACGTATAATAATTGAATTCTAAGAAAAAATATTTCTATGTTTTTGGAGTATTGGTATTTGGCATTTTAGAATAACCAAAGACATTCACAGGTGTATGAGTAAAAAGTAGTGATAACGTAGCGATTTCAACATTGGTCTTCCGAACGCTGGACCTGAGTTCGAATCTTGCACGTACCTCTAATTTATAAAAAGTAACGTAACAAACTTTCAAATTTATAATATTATTATGATTTTAGTTGGAATTAGAATTTAAGAACCAGTTTAGAATATATCAAAATACATTTGAATCGCTTTCACAACAATGGGTTATAGTTTCTTATATTGGTAGGTAGTAGGTACTAGAAACGCCAAACTGTCGTCGAACCCTTTGGGTGACCTTATTAATAGCCGAAGATTAATTACTTTTCGATCCACACAGACTAACTAAGCTCCAGCCTCCCTCAACCATTGCCCTCAACTAGATTTCGGTCAAATCCCTCGTCCTATCCTACTAATATTATTAAACGTGAAAGTTTGTATTGATGTTTGTTACTCTTTCACGTAAAAACTACTTCAAGGATTCTCAAGATATTTAGCACACAGGTAGCCCATGATCTGGAATAATCGACATCGGCACTTATTATCCCGGAAAATGCGGGAAAAGCTGGGGGCAGAGGGCTAGTATGTATATAATTCTTGACAAAAAAATATCCGACTACAAAATTGGGGATAACTCAAAAACGACTTATCAGATCTCGTTCAATTTTAAGTGGGACCACAGACAAGTACCAGCTTTTGATTCAAAAATGAATCATCAAAATCGGTTCATCCAGGTAAAAGTTCTGAGGTAACAAACATAAAAAATACAGTCAAACTAGCTGCCCAAACAGACTTCGTTCTGTCAAAAAATTGCAATAAAATAATATTGCGACTATAATAATTTGAGATGTGAGGTATCCTATCTTTCAAGTTGGATCAAACTGCACACGGTGTGCAAATTTGATTAAAATCGATTAAGTAGTTTAGGAGTCTATTGCGGACAAACAACGTGACACGTAATTTATATATATTAAGATTTAATACCTCCTCCTTTTTTGAAGTCGGTTAAAAATATATTGAAACATAATTTTCACCCTTAAATTGACACTGTATGTCGCACCATACACAACATTCAACAAAATCTACAGTCTAACATAAGACTCGATTTAAAGTTTTCTACTTTTATTCCGATGGTAATATTATTGCACATTTGGTAAAAAAATAAATCCTAGACCTAGAAACATTTCGGTTATTGTAAAATTCAAAATTGCAACGATGAAGAAACAATTGACGTTCGTCAAAGTAAAAAACAATTGTTTTGTTTTGATTTTGACTGTATATTATGTGTCTTTCGTTGTTATTTTGTGCTTCAACTGGCAAGAAATACTAATACACGCTAATTTGTACTAAAATAACAACATAACATATTTTTATTGGGCAACAATCTTGATGTATTTCACCACATACTCTGCCAATTTCATAGAAAGTTATACCTATATTTGCTTGTATGACGACGCATACGTTGCCAATTTAAGGGTATTTTCTTTTGCCCATTTATATTTTTTGTTGTGTTGCCTACTTGCATTTGCTTAGGGGTTTTGTTTTTTTTTCCTGCAGCAAAAGCAACTAACATGCAGTGATAGAATAATTGCATACGTGTCTGCTAAAAAAGCACCTTCTGAGTGTAGCGAAACATCTGCCGAAGAAGAAAATTAACACGCATGTCTCTTATTCTTCTTCACCACCTCCTTCTCTTGATAGTTCTCTACAAAGATGCATACTATATTCTGAAGAGGAGAGTAACAATGATCAAGGCGAATGCATCCGTTTTATACCCGATGTATAATAAACGATGAAGTTTATCCCAGTTCTTCACAAGAGCCTAATTGCAGCAATGTACCAATTTTATTCAATTTATCCTCACTGCCTCGATTATAAACGAATCACCTGCATCTATTGAGAATCCTGCAACTCCATTTGCTCATACTCCTGTTTCTTTTATTAGGAAAAGCAGGTCAAAAGACCCCGTACAGTACCAATATCTAAACGAAGTTTACTCTGAACTATGAATGGCAAAAGGCCGTCTTTCGTCATACAGCTACAATAGAGGATGTTCACTAAATCTACCCCTTTTTTTCTTTTCTTTTCTTCAGATATCATAACTGATATTGCAGTAGACTAGTTACAGACTAATACATATTCTGAGCTAAAACCGGAAAATCAACAGCTCAAAATTAAAGATGAATTTCACGATTTCCTAGCGATTCATATAATAATGGGTACTGTATAGATGCCCGCTTATATTGATTACTGGAGCCAACGTTTTAGACTTTCTTTAGTCGCGGATTTGATGACTTTGAAAAGATACCAACAGGGGTGCGAGGGTCTGAGAAAAACTGGCAGATTTGAGACATCCACTGGAAATGGAGAAAAAAAGACAGCCCACCCAGAGTGCACTGATTGAGGGTGCCAGGATCCAGGATCCAGGATTCAGGATCCAGGATCCAGGGACCATAATAACGTAGGTCATTTCATGGATATGACGCATCAGGGTCGATGCCGCCATTTCTCCAAATTGACCTCGGTTATTTGTGTAAAGTGCTGGTACGGTTGTGTTTTGTAACTGGCAGAAACGCGCGCAATTGTCAGTTACATTACCATATAAAAAATAATTGTTTTGTTATTGCTTGCTTAGTTAAAATACTTTTTCGCGTGTTTTTTTAAAAGTTTTTTTCACTTATTTATCCCTACCGTACATTGGCAAAGTATGCCACAACATACATCTATTTCACTATGTTTTATTTTAAGCAATTGGCAGTGTATACCAGGTCATACATGGTTTTTTTATTAGTTAGTACATATAGATTTTTTTAAATATTTTTTCTTAGCCCTTATACACATATACAATTCAAAACTATTCAAAAAATTTATATTTTTAACAATTTTTTTATCTGCCAATTTAAGGGTTAAGATGTTCTGTTTCTAAAGGGACCCCTAGACCGGCTGTGGGAAATTGGATGTGACAAATCCACGATATTATTCTATAACTTTTGCGACCACTTGTTGCCTTTTGTTGAATGTTGCTGAAGCGAACAAGAATTACATATTGCTCAAGAATAGCGAGTATATTAGATACGTAATAAACCTGCGAAACGAAAACAATATTTTATACTAAATCAATTCTTACTATCAATAATTGTTACTACATGTTAACTATTCCCAAAAGTTATTTAACTTGGCAACAATTACTTACTACCTAATACAATTAAGACAACAAAACAAGGAAAAACTATGTATCACATAAATGCACCAGGAATCGAAGGAGAGACGATGATCGCATCAGTAGGGAAATAAATAATCTAACACTTTTTAAATAGAGGATCACACAGAGTAAGAGAATCGCCTGTATCACTCAGTTAGACGAAGCTCCACAAATTACCAATATTTAAACGTCACGACTCACGAGGGATCACATTACCTCACCTGCCAACATGAGATAAGCATAAAATGCTTTATTCAACTAAATATATGGCTTCAAACTTTATAAATCCACAATTATACGGTAACTGTGGGTTAAATTGAGGGTTGTGCTACTATTTATACGGTCCATATCAGTAACTATTTTTTATGATTGTTTATGGGAGCCCTTTATTCATCCTTGCAAGCCATTCGTTAATTCACGGTGCACTCAACTGGACAACGAACGAGATTATGACGAAAAGGTTTTGTTGGCGGTCTCTCTCTAGGCTCTGTACTACCTAAATGAGTCCTAACAGCACTCATGCACAGTGGTAGGATATTAAATGTTACAGCATAAATAACACCCTTCAAAATCGAACCGATGAAATCGACCGCAAAATATTTTTATCTGTCTAAGGATGCACGCAGTGTCGTGGAGTCAAAATAATGCGGACTTCTTTTTGGCAGCGCATCGGTGATGGTGTTAGCATCAGGTAACTAATTTGTCTGCTTGTTAGTGGCTATTTGCTTTTTACGTATCTTTGATCGCAATATTAACTGAAATTCTAACCTTATTATATCTTAGGTAGAGCTGACATAAGTGTTATGTTTATTTTTATCAACTAAAACTGAGCTCTACAGACAATAATTCTCGAATGCTAATCAGCTTTTAAAGCTCTTCTTTCTCAGCGTGTCATTAAAGTAAAGCAACAATCAATCCAAATTACAAACAACACACGCCGAAAAAAAAGTCTAATAATTATATTAGTCCCTCAACCGTGCGTCGTCGCCGAATAGGTGATTAACAACACCCAGGCCCACGCAGCGAATTCAATGGCGATCGATCGATCCCAATTCCCGAAATCCCGGACAAAAACAACAGGCCGGTCTTGTAGTGCGCGACCCAAAAACGGCACAAGACAAAAACGATTTGTAAACGGTCGGCGGACGGTCGAACGGTCGGTGGATGGTAGGTCCGTCGGTCGGTATGGCGCGGCGCAGCGCGGGATGCGATAGCGCACGTACTACGAAATATACGATGAATAATGTATCATAAGACAGTCACAGAAGTGACTTTACGTACAAAATGTGCGAGAAATGGCGACTAATTGCAAGTTGAAGAAGATGAAGAAGGAAAAATATCATCTCCCTAAAAATCTAATTTTTCAAATTGTCGTAGAGTCGATTAATTAGTTTTATAGTTCCTTAGAAAAATAAGGTCAACGTCGGACGGAATATCAATTAAATGTGATATGTATGATGAATTGATGACTGTATAATTTCTGTGATACATGTCGTTTCATAATTTCTAATCCCTTCTGTTTCCTCCTCTGAGTGTCGACAATTTTTTTTTTCATTTTTGAAGTTATTTTTTTTTTGTTTGCTATTGATCATAGAGATAACTTTAGCATTATCACTTACAATTGGCTATTAGACAATTTTTGGAAAAATATTTTAAAATTTTCGTAGGTTTATTTTATACCTCTTACAATATTTATTTTTTCAAAAAAGTGTTATTTAGTAGGAATAAAAATAACTTTTAATCCATTAATTTGAAATTCGCGCGAAAATAGTCTGCCATCTGTCACTTGCTGGCTGTGACGTCACATTTCTAATAACAACAGTTTAAGCTCTAACTCTGAAGATATTTTATGTGAAAAACTTACACCTTTTTCACTGGAATTGTGAAAATGACAAGCTACAAGACATGTGCAGTGCCTATGTGTAGAAGTACTACAATTAAACCTGACAAATTGTTTATACCTACACGTTTCTAAATGCCCTCAACGTCGAAAGCAGTGGTTACAATTTAGCACGTCGAGACCCAGAGTTAACATTTGTTATATCAGCAATATTCTTTTGTGAGGACCACTTTGATGTAAGTATTTAGAAGAAATCAACTTAGCCTCTGATTTAGTAAAAAAACAAATTAAACCCAACCTAATATTGTTCATAAACATAACCTACAAGTAATTTAAAATCATTAGTAATATGGTGTCGTTATGGGGACGTTGAGGAAAACTTAGAAAAAAATCCCCCTGTGACCACTTAGCAAGACTGACCAATTTTACTTTATTAATTTCAGTACATACAAGGAGGTTTTTGCATTCCGAAACTCGGTAGAGCAAAAGTCAGGGTTACACGCAAAGAAATTTGCGACCATAAATGAATCAACTTGAGGCAAATTTGCACTGTCAGCTTTTATATAGCCTGACTCCATTTTACAAAACCTCTCAAAAGCACAAATCAAAATATATATTATTAATTTTCTCAGTAAATTGCACACGATAATCGATGTAGTTAGTAGTACACAACGCTATATTTTCGGAAGTGTGACGTCATAACATGCTCAATCATGGCCGCCCGCGTTTCGGTTCTCGTGTCCACAGGTAAAAAAACTCAAATCTATTTTTCAAAAGTAAAAATATTTACAATTTATTTTCATGCAAAAAATGTATTGTTTAATTAATGTTAACCAATATGCAACCATATTTAACACATTTCATATTTTACCGTGACAACTGTCAAGTAGCCAATTAGTTAAAATTTTGGATTATTTTTAATATGGATATCTACTTTGTACTCGTCGCAGACAACAACAAACGTATTGTTTTACAAGACTACAAAAAAATCAATAATAATCATAGTCGAATTAAGCTTAGCCCACTATGTTAAAGGAACTACCTACTGATCCATGTGTTATCTATGACAGCAACGCACATTCCACGCCAGATGCGGCACGTAGGTACCCGCGCCCGCGCAGCTGCGGCGGTGCACTCTACGCCCGGAGATGCAACATGTGTGGCCCACTGGCCCACGCTACGGCCATCTACCATTCAACTGTGCGTGTTTTTGACAAATAATGAAAAGGCCTAGATAATGGTATAAAAAGAAAAACGGATAAATCTCATGGTCAAACGGCTAAATACGTACGAGAAAGCAAGAAAGAGTACCTAATGGCTCCCAAGAAAAACTTAAGTTCATTGAGACAATCATAGACCTAAATCATTACAAGCGATAGATAGGCGTTCCGTAAACTAATTATAATCGCTAACAAATTAACCCGCGACACCGTTTATAGCTGTATAATTATCGCGTAATATTACACTCACGTAATGACACGCGATAATACGCGTAATGAACACATTTGCTTAGTGCTTGAGTGATTAGTCTAGATCAACTACGAATACTCATTCACTTTGACTCATTAAGGTTAAAAAATTAAAAGTTGAATTACAGTTTTTCGAGGTTTGACCTAAATATACAATACCATTGACCTAAATAGAAATGCGCGAAAAGTTGTTTGGGAAGGTAACTTTAATGATACACAATACACATATACCAATACTTACATATTATTACAAAGTTATTAACCCATCATCATTAATCAATATGATTACAGAGATTAAAACGTGTAAATAAAGCCCTTACATCTGTTTTATAACAAGAATGACAACCGGCTCGTTCACAAATAGGAGAAAAACATCACAATAAACTCGCGCTCCTTCTGTAAAAGACATCAACGGAGCCCGTAAGTCACCTGCCCTACCGACAGAGTTGAACTACGATTCTCGCTTTGATATCAAACTGGAGAGTCAGAAAATTATTATTATATAATTAAAAATACACTGATATTAAAATAAAACACAGTTTAATTACATTGGTGAATACTGAAATGAATGTTCCTTTGTATCTTCCTTATTAATATTAACTACCTACTGTTTGATCTATTAAACTATTTTGAAGCTAGAAACATTAAAAATATAATGTTCTTGGTGCTATCTGAACTCTAAACTACAAACTTGAAGTTGACATAGGTAACAACCTTTTAAACATTTAAAAATGTAACATAACTTTTTAACATCTAGTTATACATTTAAATAAAATTGAAGTGTCTCTCTGTGATTTCAAAATAACTGTGTTTTAAACAAAAACTATTTTTATTTTTTTGTCTGTCTGTCTGTTAGTTTTTGCGGGCTAATCTCTGGAAAACTGAACCGATTTAATGGGACTTTCACTGAAAAATAGAAGATGTTATAGGACTACTTTTTTAACCCGGAATTCCTACGGTATTTACGCGGGAAAACTCCCACGCGAACACAGCGGGCACAGTTAGTAATTGTAGTAATACATAAATAAGATCCACTGGCACAAAGCTAGTTTACGTCGATACTCGATACGACGCATCCCTAAAGAGCAAGCTTTATCGCTCGCTTATTAAATTATTTTTATGATTTTACGAGACCTTTTCCACTTAACAAATATTAAGTCTACGCTCACTGTTTTATTTTCCGTCGCGGCTCAAGCGTTTATACAATTAGCTGCTTATAAAGTTGTAAGTACTTCGTTAAATTAAATTTCACACTTTATCGCTTGCATACTCGAGATAAAAAGTTGAAAATAGGTACATTACTGGCCGGTCTACTTTGGTTTAATTTGTTTGCTTTATAAACTAACTATCCATGATTTATGAGACGTTTGACACACTGGAGATTGTTGCCAACAAAACTGGTAAGTTTTATGAAAAGTGACAATTTCATTAAATAGCTAACAATTTTTTTAATATTTTCAAAACGATCAGTAAATGACATGTACGCTTATTTGTCTAACTTTAGTATATTCAAGTCATTCTTCACTTGATTTAGGCCTGAAGCTAGGTCCTCAGTTATTAGTGAAGTGAACAGACACTCACCAATCATTCGGTGTTAAAATATCGATTTGGTACAAAGGAGACAAGTAAGGGGCGTCGTTAGAGGGGCGCCGGTCGTGAGCTGACAACCGACTGCACTTAGCTACCGTGGAAATTGCTCATTCTCGCGACGCAAAGCGCCCTCCCAGCTACATAGGCTATGTAACGTTAGGTATATAAACCTGTCTTACGTATGTAGTATGTACGTAATGTTATATAACACTGCTCGACTATTCGAGGAGGCTCTAAAGAGCAGAACGTGATAGTCTTGTGGTGTGAAAGTCAGACTCCTTGAGGGTTTAGGTTCGAATCCTGAATAATTCTGGAAATCAGAGTCACACTAAAAAATATGTAACTTTGTTGTGATTATTATTAAATTATGAAATGACGATCCGTGTGGCGCAATGGTTAGCATACCTGACTTCATTCAAAGGACCCTAGGTTCGATTCCCCGCGAAGCTGTTTGAATGATGTGTCTGAATTTCTGTTCTCGGTTTGGGTGTGAATGTCCTTGTCTAATGTGTTGTCCATGGCACCCACGACACAGGGAATCCTAGTGTGGGGCTATGAGTGTGAAGCGTTTATTTATTATTTATTTTCGAAAGTCAATTTGAGTGCAGCTAATTGTTAGTTATTTGTCGACTATAAAGTTATTACTCATGGCTTATTTACGGTCACTACTGAAATGCGGTCGTAAACATTTCTACCGTCATCAGAATAGACGCTCACCTTAATGATATAAATAGTTTAAACAGGTACGAAATTATTTAGAAATCAGCGAAACCCATTGTCACCAGTCGGCAGACACCTTTATCGAGCTTAATAAAACTTTCAGGTGTCGATTTCTGGCGGACATTGCTTACTCGGAGTTATCTGGAGGCAAGACGATGTCCAGCGGGTACATATTAATGAGGGCAGGTGGGCAGGGGGGGCGGTTGCCATGACGACGCGACGCGGCCTCGAGCACGATTACAATGAAGGCTACGAATGCTACGATGCTCGAATCATAGGGTTGGCACTTAGGCCTTTTTTAATTGGCATTTTTTTAATTTAATCTGCACATTACTTGGAGAAGGAGAGATTGCTTGTGCTGACCATTAATGAATGATATATTTTTGGACTTCTTTATTTTGCAAGGTGTGACAACAAATGAAGTTATACATTGCTGCATCCTTTTGGCAATCAATTTGCAATCAACACGTGACAATTTGGCACTCAAAACTTATCATCAGTCATTTACGTTAGCTCATATTTTGTAAGCAATTTTAAAGATAAGAAAAGAGAATTGCAATCAGGTAAAGACTCGGTATTTATTGTTTTTAATTGTTTGTCATTGTGCGCGTTTTTAACTATAATAGTTTTATACATAAACATAATTGTAGCGAAAGCATCTTTATTTCAAGCTCAACACGTTTTACACAAATCTCAGTGGTTTAAATAAAACTTTTCTCCCCTGACGCCCCTCTTTTAATTTACTATCGTCTCCGCATCTGACGCATGCGTTTCCCATACAAAAAAAAATCCAAACGAATATTGCCAACCCTACCCACGTCGCGATCCAACCACCCTCATCTCGAGGCGCTCGCGGGGTGGGTGCGGGGGCGCAAGGGGGCGTCAAACGTGCCGCGGCAGCACCCGGGGCGCCCGCGCTGACCCGCTCCGTCCGCCATCCGCCGCAGGAGCCCCCGGGCCACTCGAGGGTACCGGACAGGGTACAATGTGGATTGAGCATTGAGCTCAAGTTCTCAACTATTACTTAGTTTTACTACGGTACTCACGATAAATATGTATGAGTACATAAATACATAATGATACACAATAAATCCTATTAATATTGGCATGTCAATGGAAAACGCGAGTAAAACGCTTAAAAATATAATAACTATTAATTTTAGTTACGTTGGCAAACATATTATGATGGGCTGAAGAGTTTCTTTCGCCGTTTCTTGTCGATGACAAATCATGTTTCCAGAACTGTAGTATGTATTATATAATTATAAGCTAGGCGTACATAGAAAATAAAAATAAATTATAAACGCACGGTAAAAACGCAAAGATTTACGTTTGGTACAGTTGAACTTGTTTTACGAACCGATTACATTAAATGTATTGATATGAAACCTTCTATAGCAATTTATAGCAAATACTGAAAAGTTTACTCATTAGTTTTGGCCTTTTTTTTTCCTTTTGAATGAATTTTAATTTTAGCCAAAGTGCATGCACGCAATAGCAGTAGGTAAATTTTATACTCTCTGTGTCTTACGTCTCTGTAATATTCACAATCACCATAGCGTTGAGACAAACGCACAACCGATAATTTGCTATAGGGTTGTCAAAAATTACACAAACTACTAAAACTTACTAAGTTATTTCTTATTTAAAAAATATTAAAAATGTAAACCTCACTCTGATAAAATACTTTCATTACTAATCGCATTTGGATTGAATTTTCGTATTGCTTGTTTACTAGAATTTAAAATATTGTAGGTATCTACTATTTCTTTACTGTCTATTTCTGAAATTATCTCACCAAAACTTTTGTTCCCATTTACGTAATTGTTCCACTAATAACCTGTTACCATAAAAACGTTCTTATTACCTTTTGGTTTGGGAAGTGGGTTGAAAAGCGGTTGTAGGGCACAGCATATATTTTATTTGTTGCACTTCAATGTGTTTTCAATATCGTTCGGTCTGTTCGACCTATTGGCGACAAATTGACTATGTAGATCTGAGTTAACGAACATAATAAAATACAACCTAATTGAGAACCTTGACGTTGTGTAAAAACTATATAGCCCGTCAGCCCTGAAACCCACGGCAATGGCTACCCTCCCGCTATCGCGACGCGACAAAAACCCCGCAGTCCGGGTCCGGCGCCACAGCAATGAACCCTGCTCCCTACCGCTCCCTGGCTCCCTGCCGATCCCTGGTTCCCTACTCACTTCCACGCGATGCCGTGATATTAAACGACGCTCAAAGGAACGCACGGTCTAATTTCGCCGTCAAGCCCGACCCGGCCCGATTGCGGAGTCTGTTCTACCCGATAGGCCAATACCCAAATGTCGACGGTCGATCGTTCTAATATCGCTTCGGCTTCGGCGCCTGACGCCACAAAGGTGTCTACACGATGCCAAAATTAAAACTTATTGATTAGTACGCGCTGATTAATACGAAAATGGTTAAGCGACAGTGCTCTTTTAAATCGAGATTCAAAATTCAAAATTGGTGGAATAAAGTGCTCATTGCTTATACATGTATTCACGTCTTTTTCTTTATGATAACTGATGGCGTAGTGTCTCTCCGTGTTAAACTAACCACTAGAGGCAACTGCAAACTGTCCATTTGAAAAAAAATATTTTTACTACACCAGTTACACCTAACATACGAATACATTTTCGACACATGTGCCCTAGTCGGGAATCGAATGAGACCATTTGATTCGCAGGAAGAGTCAATACAAACTAGATAAATACATCGAGGCCGTTAGTGTCGTAGCCTTGTTGGCGTGATCTGTAGAAATATAAAGGACTTTGATAGAGTTGCTATGTGCTAGCTAGGTGGTAGATAGAACCTGTATTCGGTTCGCTAAGAGACGGCAGGTACCACTGCCACACATATTTCTGCCGTATAACAGCAGCAGTTTCATCATTTGGCAGATCGCTGAAACGTTACAAATCCTACGAGTTAAACATCCTACAATACATTTAAATTCAGTGCCAACAGTAACAGACGAATCCATTCTGTAAATAGGAGCGGCCATTAACAAAGTTGTGAGCCGAGCTCAACAGGTGGCGCTATTCGTTTCAATATCTACAAAAGTTTGCGTCTCGACTCAATAAATCGACCAGCGCACCAAGAACTCCGACAGGACCACTCATTTCGTGTAACTTTCAACTGTTAAAACGAGACGAGAGGTCACTTTACAACGGCTGTTTCTTTGCTGTGTTGTTATTATCATAGCTGTTGTGATACAAACGAATTTGAACCCTCTTTCTAGGGAATAAAAGTATGTTTTCAATCGTACACCGTTCGCAGGCTTAGCGAAATGTTTGGTACAAAGGTTTGACATGTTCCAAGTGATGTTGATATCGGCTTTTATTTTTGTATCCGTAACAATTCTCTTGCTAAATGGTTCAAGGGTCAACACAGGATTACAGGATCTCCTAATGTGACATGTTTTCAATACAACGTACGCACGATTGAATCTCTATGGTGATGGTCTTTAAAATTGAGTTCTTGAACTGAAACCTAACAAGGAAATGGAAATGATCACAAGAATATCGCCTTCCGTAACACTAACACTAAAGGCAGTGACGTAGCATGCTGCATGCCCTAACCGGCCCCTGTATCATAATTTGTTGAGGGGCCCTTGCTTCATAAAGCTGATTGGGCCCATAAACCCCAGGTAGAACACACACATTAAGAATCTGCGTACACATGCTGAGTTCTAAAACTTATGAAAGCTCGCCAATGTCGAAGCATCGTCCGGGCGTCCTAGGACCTTAGAATAAAGAATAAACCCTAGGACCGTCATTTTCGCGCCTCTTGCTACCTTCAGCAACTAGAGCAATCGCTCCTCTCAAGTCCTCTCTCTCTACCCCAGGGCCGGAGTTTAGGCCATTAATGCGACTGATATGGCAGTAGCTACGCCCCTGACTAAAAAGACATCACCAATGCATTACCTGACTTGAAGAAGCTTGGAACATTTACATATCTCACTCTTCGACACTGATATCAAATACTTTTTCTAATAAAGTCACGAATCCCACATACCCGGCATAAAACACAGCTGTCATTAGAAAAAAGAAAAAATGTTTAAATTTCGAAGGAAGCCCGTTAAACTGGAATAACGTAAATTTTACAGCGGCATTCATTCACCGAACGAACGTGCAATACGTGCAATACTCACCTCTAGTTGCAGTGAACTTGGAACGACCCGGAACGTTTTAATAAAATATCGACACCCGCAACGAAGAAGGTTGTAACTCAAATTGCGTCATTTTCAGAATAAGCAAAAAAGTAAAAGTTAAGTGTTTGAATGTTTTTTACGAAAAAAGTATTAGGTTTGCTAAAAAAATTATATGCGCATTAATTCTATAGAGGTAAATACTATACTTTGATACGTTTATATCTCAAAAAATACTGTTAGAAGCTGAGATAGCATTAGTTACAACCCAAGGTTTTAGATAACTTCAACAGCGATAAGGTTGTATCTAGCTAGTTACAACCATCTTAGTGACGAAAGGTAGCCTGCTTATAATGGAAGTAAGTCATATTCTTGAATTTTAATGTTAATTATAATGCTAATAAAATAAATTATCAAGTTCAAATATGTTTAATTGCTCATGCTACCAAAACCAATGACGACTTCGGCACCTGGCAACATAATTATACCTCCAGGATACTGAGGACCGATGGAAAGATAAAAGAGCAAGAAGAAGCGATAGACAAATTAAACTGGAATATTGTGGGATTATCCGAAGTCCGAAGACAGGGATGTAATCGAGAAACTTGTTCTATTACCGACAGGGCAAACCTAAGCACCAAAGACCAACCAAGAACGCAAAGTGGTGTCGGGTTTCCATCCACAAGTCCCTCGTCAATAATATTGTGCAAGTTGGGGCGTGTTAGCCAGGGTATAGCAGGTACTAAGAACTAAGAATATCCAAATTTATTCGTTGAAGGTTGTACAGGTATATGCACAGACTTTGACACATCCCGACGATGAGATTGAGGTTATGTATTAGGACATTAGTAGAACCAGAGGTATCCTCTAAAGCTTATTATACAGTTGCGATGGGGGACTGGCCCACAAAATGGTGCCGAGATGAAAGTGGGTCCCTTCCCTTCGTAATTAAGACGATTTAACTTGCTGGCTAAATTTTAGAGAGAAAAAATCATTATGATGAATTTCCTCTTCAGAAAGAAGCCTCAACAAAAGTGGACATGGATAAGTCCCAATGATTCCATAAATAGTAAGATGGACTTCATTCTGGCGGACAAATGGCACATATTTAATAATGTGATCAGCAGGTTACTGGTTTAGTAGCGATAACCGTCTTGTAAGAGGCACATTGAATATCGACATGAAGAATTGATGAAGTCTACGCTTCGCCCAGCACCTGTCACGCCAGTGCTGCAGTGGACGAGTTTAATACTATTGTCCACGAGGTAGGATCGAATTATTGAAAGACCCACCCCAGTGGTAGACCTTATGTTGTGTCAGCACAAACTCTCAGTCTTATTATCTCAAAGTGCAGGCGACGCGATTTGCGTGACCAGCACAAACCATGTAAAAACAATTGAGTGACACCAGGGCTATAAAGTATTCGCCGGGGATCTGTCTATTGGGCAAAGTCAGCTTACGAGATGAAAAACCAAGTCCGGCACCATGTATTCTTCGAAACCCGAAGTTCTGAGAGATACTCATAGGTACAATACAGACGGTTGTACCTTCTTTCAAGCTGGGAAGCTGCCCCGCGGGGAGAACGACAAGCAAGCTAAAGTGACCGTACACAGAAGATAGTATTTTTTTTCATATGTCCAAGTCCAACTATATCATTTAGCTAGCAGGGTGGGAGGACAATTGACTCTAACCAAATTCAGCACTTCAAAGCCGAAATATTTTGCAAACGGGCCCCTGAATTAAAAATGGTCTGTCCAGATCCATAATATTTTTAATGTGCTTTTCAAAGATATCCCTCACTATGAGGACAAAATCATTACCACGTTACATAACTGTTTTTTTAAAAAAAATGGTTCCGCCACTTTGTAGTTTTATTAAAATATAATATGTTTATCCATGCCAAATAACAGCTTTCTAGCACTAAAGGTCTCTGCGCTATGCTGCGAATGGACGGACGGACGGACGTACGTACATGACGAAACTAAGAGGGTTCCGTTTTGACTATGAAACCCTAAAAACCACAAATTTTAATTAAAACATCGAGTTCAGATGTCATTTTGCAGGCCAAATACACACAATCGTATAAATATTTGCCGGTCGCTCAGTACAGCTAAGCTGTGACAAAGCAGTATCTTAAGTTACGGTTCCGATACGTTTGTTGTGATGCCCGTTAAAAAGTTGTAAGAGATTTTACTTCCACATTCAACAACGAACATAAGAGACGTAATTCGCTTTACGCCTATAATATTGCTAGAAATTTTCATCATATGGCAATTACTACCTTCTTCGACTGGCTATCTTCGAAACCACGAATGCTAGAGATATGTCGATACTACTGTCGTGTAGCTCTTTTCACGGACTATACGCCAGTGGTATAGTCGAAAAAGGTTGTAACTTGAGTTACAACCTTCTTCGTTGCGGGTGTCGATATATCCTCAAGCGAACAATAGGTCATCGCAATGCTACTGTACTAGCGCCTTTGAACGACGATAGGGTTGGCGATTACGTTTTATTATCGTCTTTTTATTATTTCTCATCAAGTTTTTGTGACAAGAACATAACTCTCCTTTTAAGCTTCTCTCAATACAAGGTTTATTTAAATATGTGTTCATTATTGACGGAAAAATTTAACTCCTAGCACGATCGCGATAGTAAAAGTTTATGCAAGCGTCTTCACACTTTGTGTAAATATCTATATATTGGTTTAGATGTTGCTTGGCATATATGTATTTGTAACTTAGTTAAGTTAATAAAGGTCAGTATAAAGATTCTGTTTAGACAACAATAATCCTACTATCCTAATAATATTATAAATGTGTGTTGTATGTTTGTTACTCTTTCACACAAAAACTACTGAACAGATTTTCGTGAAATTTTGCACATTGGTAGACCATGGTCTGGAATAGGATATAGGACATAGGGTGCTTATTATGTCGGGAAACAGGGGTAGAGCACTAATGCGATACAGTGGCATAGCGTGGGCTTCCGCCCCCCCCCCCCCCAGTGATCTTTGCCGTCCCCATATTATTTAAAATATTTTTTTTATTAATTAAAAATATACTTTTCTTGTTTTTTTCATAGCACAAATTACATTAAAATTTAAATAAAATTAATTTTAATGTATATTTTTTTCCTTCTTTAAAAATCGAGTGGCATGCCGCCCCCTCTTCATGTGCCGCCCGGGGCCAGGGAACGCTACGCTACTGATGCGATACATACCTATAGCAAAATTGACCGTAAGTGTTAGAACCCTGAAACGGTTGTAATGTACCACGCCGGCGGATCAATTCACGTCGCGTCGTCCGCGCCGGCCGCCGACACGTCCCGCGGTCATCCCGAGCGCATCACTCAGCGCGCAAAACATTTGCGCACGCGCAACTCGAGCTAATGGCATTTAGGAGGAGCATTTAGTAATGAACGTAGAGATTTGCTCTGATATTTCAGTCTTTCTCAAAATGAGCGCTTAAAGCTTCAACGGGGTGGTAGAAATCATACAAATGTTTGAAGTGTTAAAGGTGTTCTAATAAAAAACGCAAATTAGTGAATAAACAACGATCGAGATTATATTGTGTCAAATGTCAATCCGAATCTCAAACTAATCAATCGTTAAATAAGCAAAAAAAAGTTTTGCAATTAGCAGTAAATGGCTTAAAAATCTTAAATTAAGTAGATAAAATGTGTGATGCATACAATTTCCCCGACTTACCTGCGCGAAAGATTCTCCTTCGCTCGTCCATCTATCGCTCCCTGCCGAACTCACCTAAGAACCCTTCTTACATATCCCCAACACAAAAGTTCTTATTACACCCATTCCTTTTCAGCTCATGCAGTCACACTATGGAACTCGCTCCCGCCTAATATACGTGATTCAAAAACTTTATACACCTTTAAGAAAAAAGTGCGAGAACACTATTTATCTTTATGTTAGCTTAATAAATTGATTTAATTTTCCTTTTCTTTATTCTATTTCTCTCTCATTATGTTGTACGTAGTTTTATATATTTATATATGTTAATATATATTATTTATATATTTATGTATTATATATATATATATATATATATATATATATATATATTTATAAAACTTATTATTTATTACTTATTTATATATTTATAAAACAAATAAATAAATATAATATAATAATATATATAATACATAAATATATATATATATATATTGGTAGGTATGTTTATTATAAGGTATTTTATGTTTATTATATTTATTCATATTTAATTATTACTTGTTTTTATTGTGTGCACGCTATCTACCTTTCTGTCACCTCTCCAGTCGCAGGTCTGCTGGAAGAAATTTCTTTTGAGATAAGCAGAACCTATGTACATTATTTCTGTAATTGTTTTCCTTTAATTTTTTATGTGTACATAAACAATAAAATAAATAAATAATAAATTAAATTCAACAAGGAATCGACAGCAAATAATAGCTCGCAGTCCGCACCCGCTGCCTCCTGTCAATGTGCCCTTACCCCAATCCGCGATAAAAACATCGCCAGCTGTGACCGATGCAGTGCAGCGCTTACGAAAACGGGAAAATACATCGCAGATACAAGGCACTACCTATACCTACAGCTCGCTAATGGCGCTACTGCCCAGTACTGAGTGTATAAAACAATGGAAAGGAACCATTACCTAGGACGTATACAAACTTAAGCATCATAATATCATCTAATAACTCAGTAAAGTACTATTCACAGTTCATCTATCAGCCTATAAGTCCACTGCTGGATAATAATACAGTGAAACCTGGTTAAGTGAGACATCAAGGGACCTGCAATGTCGTTTCACTTATAGAGGTATTCCACTTACCCAGTGTCTCAGATATACAGGTATAAATAAATATCTGTCTCATTTACAGAGGGTTCCATTAATAGAGGTGAGAATACAGGTTATTTCAGTTATACAGGTGCGAATGTGTACTTGTGGGTAGAATAAGAATGAGTAAACAAACAATGTTATCTCAGTTAGAGGTTTATGCATATAAAATTTACTCGCTGTCTCAGTTATAGAGGTAACTATGATGATAAATCGAAAGAACAAATCCCAGATATAGAGGCTTACCTCGTCCCACTAACAGAGGTAATTCAGTGCCAAAGTGTTGGGACCTCAGCATGAGTTCCAGTTATGGAGGTTTCTCACTTATCCAGGTCCCACTTAACCAAGTTTCACTGTATTATGTAGGCATCGCTCAACATGCGCTATTCTGCGCCCAGTCTTCTTCATCGGTTCACCTGGTTAAGGGGCCGTCTTTTGGTTTTTAGGGTTCCGAAGTAAAATCGGAAAAGGGTGAAAAAGGGCTAATTTACGAGTACGTACGGAAAGCGTGACTTATTTTGCGGGTTTAGATCACAGTGTGCTATTAACCCTTTTCTGAAAGAAACAGTAAAATTTAAAATATGAAAACATAAATTTTTGTTATGCCAATTATTAAACCAATGAAGGTATCTTTTAGCTGCATCATTTATGAAACACTTATCATTAATGAACGGACGCGCAGTGTCGCTAATTATGTATACGTGAAAGTATTTATACACGTGGGAAAATCGCCCAATTACCTGGCCGTTGGAACAACATGCCGGTCCCTTATTCAGCTTAGTGAACCGTTGCGCGCGCGCATCGCACATCGCGGGTGACTCATTCGCGGCTACTGTCGCCATCAAACACGGTGGCTACCGGACTTTTCATAAGCTTTTATTTAACTTACAATGTATGTAATATTTGTATGTATCTTGTATGTTCGGGAAAATCTTCCAGCTGAATTTTAAAGCAGATAACCTTAACCGATTAAAATTAAATTATTCATAAACGATTATTATATTTTACGATTACTTAGATAACAATCCCATTTCATGGTAATTTTACAACATTTTATTTAACTTGCTATGTATGTTCGGGTTAAATTTTGCAAGCTGAATTAGAACTACTTCTTCTCATCCTACGGAGTTGAAATTTTACAAAGTGATTTGATTTCATAGAAATCGATTATGGCATCCACCATGGTTTAAATATCCACTGTAAAACAAATTTCAACTACGAAATAAAAACGTAAAATTATTAGAAACTAATGAAATACTTAATTGAAAAATATCATCGGCTTCAACATCCTCTTAACTAAATGGATTAATGGAACGTCTTTTTGTAACTTTATTCTTATGACAAAACAGCATTACAAAAAAAACTCAAACTCCTCATTCTTTTCAAACTCATTTATTTGTAATAACACATAACAAGTCGTCCCTAACCAAAATTAGCAGTTCCACAGAACCGTCGTTAATTGATCTTTCCCATACATCAGTGGCAGATAATTAGGATGTTTGGTCATAGTACTCACAGTGTCCGACGTAAAGCAGCACACCTGGCGACCCCACTGGCGACTCCCACGCCGGCCGGTAGCGCCCTCCCTAATCAGTGTAGAGGGCGATCACCGCGCCCCACAATTGAAGGCCCACTGAATATTGACCCAACGATTATGGTCAGGACAGGGCATTCTCACGCGAGCTTCCGATCATCTATATTTTCGACGGGACAGTTCTAAACTCATGTTTCGAGTTTTGATGGTTACACCAATATTGAAAAGCGTAATTACCTGTGAATTTATAACAGATGCAGCTTAGAGACAAATATTG
Source organism: Thymelicus sylvestris (assembly GCA_911387775.1). Classification (NCBI taxonomy): domain Eukaryota; kingdom Metazoa; phylum Arthropoda; class Insecta; order Lepidoptera; family Hesperiidae; genus Thymelicus; species Thymelicus sylvestris. The sequence goes on from OU426905.1 coordinate 3,515,928, forward strand.
ATATGGACAGAAACATCTATCAGATTCCCTCACGTAGAATTAAATAATTAAAAGAGAGTTAAGAGTAGATATCTCCAAGAGTCCTCTGTAATATTTAACCTATGTATGTATGTGTACTTAAATAGGAGCTGAATCTGATTTGAGATCTAATGTGACGTCCCGTCCATTTTGAAGTCCAGTCAAGGCGAAACCATGATCCATGTAACTGGGTCGATATATTATATCGGTACTATACAATACGAATCGTGAGTACACATTGCATTTAAAATGTTTAATGTCCGCGATGATATAAAACATAAATATAATCTGTAACCTTTTAACTAATCTTGCAACATGCTACATCTCAGTTGATATAAAATGGTCGTTGATTTTTTATATCAAGTGCAGCCTCGTGCAGAAGACCACAACATAAAAATTAAAAACGTTTAAAAAATTACAATTAATCATCAATATATGTATAAATCAATATTTAAACTTTTTGTTACAGGTACTGCATACGTAAACTAACAAATAGAATTGAATCATAATGAAACTGAACACAAGAGATTTGTTTCCATCAATGGAAGATACATTTTAGATACGTGGAAGTTATGCAAACGATTGAATACCAATGATTTTTAGAATTTTCACGTATAGGTACATTAAATTTGTTCCTAATATCTCAAAAATAAATTAACTGATTTTAATATGCGTTTCATTTGCGGTAAGCTTGGATTGATAAATATTATGTTTTCCCTACTTCGCAAATAATTAAATATGTCCTTCCGCCTAAACATTTTTTCGAGCGCAGGAACAAATACGGTAAAATGGCATTAGTTTCTACAGCGAAACCAGGGTAAAACTAGTATTTAATATGAGTATTCTATATTTTCCACATTCAACCAAAGGTTACGAAGCCCTGGCTAGTAAGTTTCGCGAACACTCCAAGATGGAGCTGATTGCGCAGTGATTAGGCACGTTTTAAAACAAAATAGGGTATTATCAGCTGATTACATAATATCTGATACGGCTGCGCTTACTAACTACATTAGGCGTTGAGTAATTTTCAACTTAATTTACTAAAGAAATAAGATCGACTTGGATCTACACGGATCGACATGGTACACAATATGAAAAGATTTCCTGTACTCTCCTATTAACATTTTCTTTTAATAATTATACTTATATTTTTATTTATTTATTTATTTAGTTGTGTCGTGGATCCGTCGTCGTTTGATCTGATTTGATTTTGATTCGTCTTACTCGTAACGTAATTATGTACTAATTAACGTTGCCTGTAGTGTGTTGATGTGTTCTGAAATCATATCATATTCTTTAATGCTCACCATGACTACATTAGTGCCAAAATATACCATTACGGTTTTTCAATCATGAACCCGGTAGGACACAGCGAGTTACGTTAGGAGAGGCCAGGAAGACGCTGAGTATGTATTTTAATTTTATTATTATTATATTCGTTTAATAGGGATGTTGACTAATTTTAGGATTCAATTTCATTTAATAGATACTACCTTAAGATTCACGAAAAAAATATTATAAAAATAATAATCTTCAATTTAAAAACAAAAATTGATAAATAAAAATCATTTTCAAATTTCCCGCCAAAAACGTCACGTGACGTCACTAGCCGATATTCAATACTATCTGTCGACTGAAGTTAGTTGCACTTCCATATAAAATAGGAACAATGACGTTATAAGCTCTAAATGGCGTTTGAGGTCACGTGACAGTCAGTGCTATTTTTAACATTTTAAAATAATTATATTTAATTTGTTGTGATTGATTTCGACAAAAGAATAATATTTTAGGTTTTTAAATGTTATCCTTGATACTTTAAACATAAATTTATTTTAATTTACTGATAGTGTCAACATCCCTATTATTCTGTACTTGGATACATATAAATTCTTAACAGACTGTACTAGTTGATATTCCCAATTTGCACAAAGGCGGTTGGTTCTGGGAATCACAGTTAAGCTGCGCGATGCCCTAAGGCGCCTAAGGGATGGTTTGGTCAAATTATTATCAGTTAGAGCCGTTAGAGGTATCCCAACGAAGTTATGAACAGGTAGCCGTCCGCCGCGCTGGTTTAGAATTTTAGATAGACTGCGAATTCCATTTGAGTTGGCTATAAATTATTTTTTTAAGTCAATCATCCGTGTAATAATAAATCATACAAAAAAACTGTAGGTAATAAATAAATAAATGAATAAACGCTTACACACTCACACCCCCGCAGTAGGTTATTTACCTGTGTCGCGGGTGGTATGGATGACACATATAAACACATCAAAATCACACCCATGACCAGAGTACAAATACTCGTATTTATCTTTCACATAAATATCTGCCCCGGCCGGGAATCAAACCCGAGACCCCTCGCTTCGCAGACAGCGTCGCTACTCGCTACCAACTAGGCTAAAGAGTCGTCAAAATAATAGGTAATCCTTCCTTGTTACTTATTATTAAATGTGAAAATTTATAAAGATGTATGAATATTTGTTATTATTTCACGCAAAAACATGGGGGGTGGGGGTCTTTGTTTTGCTTATTTTGGATGACATGGGGGTAGGGGAGTCTACATGATGATTACGTCATCGGTAGTTATTATAACATTATAATTATAATATAAAAAATACATATATAATTGAAAAATGTTTACGTTGATATGGGGGAGGGGATAAGAGCTTTGCTTACTTTTGCTGACAAGGGGGATGGGGGGTAAATAATTGTAATAAATCTGCTTACATAATATTTGAACGGCCCCAAAAGCACACAGGTAGATTATGACCTGGAATAAGATAGAGATCCCATTACAACGATTTTTAGACTACTATTGCTATATTATGTTAATTTAAAAAGTCTCGTCGAAACATTTTTTCGATTGTGAGTAAGAAAGTTTATCGAAGCACAAGGGCGGTTATTAAAAGTATGTAGTTCAAAAAAACAAACAGATATTAGGTATATTTTTGCCGACGCAAAGCGATGGCGATGCTTAGCTAAGTACCTACTTACTATCAAAGCTGGAATCTCTCGAAAGCATATCTACTTAAATATGAAGATATTAGAAAAGGTTAAGTCGCCAAATTAGCCGAGGAGCAGCATGGAACACGAAAGGCCGCCCATTGTAAGTACGCAGACAGGCAATATTGCCGGCAGCCTACTAATACCAACAGTAGTACGTATACACGGTATACAGCGTATACATACAGTGTACACAGTATACTAGACGCCAATACACGTAACGCGTTAGGCACTGTTACGCAATACCAGTTTCTAGGCCAGCTGACACTGGGAAGACAAAATGGAATATTTACCAGATCCTGCACGAATATAAGAAGCTACGTTTGCTCGTTGCGACACAAGCTGTCTTGTCGATTCATTTTGCGAGATATACTTCATTGGATATACCTACTCATAAGTCATAATACTGTGTGGTACAAACCAGCCCTATATAGGTACATTAATATACTACTAACCGCCCTCGCTTCGTTTTCTCGAAAAAAATACTACTGGCCCACTACTGGGCACGGGTCTCTCCCCTTGAGGAGGCCTAGAGCATACTCCACCACGTTGCTCCAGTGCGGATTGGTGGAGGGGTTAGTGGCCAACCCGAGTGTCGGAAGTTTTCATGCCTCCAACATGGCTTAATGACTGTTATTTTACGATAGCAACCGGGACAGACGGCTTTACGTGCCCTATGAAGCACGGAAGCGCTCAAGAAAGTTTTGCCACTAGCGGTCACCCATCCAACTATCGACCGCGCCCGCACGCTTAGGATCGACGCAAGCCGCCGGGCTATGAACGGATTAATCCTGATATAATAATTATGTATTATTAATATAACACGTCGTATAATATTATGTATTACATATTAGGTATAGTATCGTAGATCTTTCGCTAAGCACCCACTCGCAAGCTTTATACTATAGCACGGCTATTTAACTTAGAACGATAAACAATAAAGAACTACCCACATAACATAACATCAACGAATATGCATTCGTAATCCGTTCCAACAGTTAGCCTACGGAATGGGGCCGGCAGCGCCTTAGTAGAGGGTTCCGGGTTCAATCCCCGATAGCGTATTTGTATGCTACAGGTCTGCGGATGAGCTGTCAATAGTACAGGTAACATACGGTGTGTATATATCGCTATGGAATACAATATCATATAATATACAGCGTTATACCTAAATGAACGGTTATGTGAAGACAACGAATAACGTACTTATTTTCAAATTAACCGTTAACGATATTTTGAAGACCGCTTTTTCCGAAAATAAGTATCCAATACCTTATTCCAGGTCATTGGTCTACCTGTGTGAATATCATGAAAATTTGTTCACAACTTTTTCCGTGAATGAGTAACAAAACTTTTACAATTTATAATATTAGCAGAATATTGCAACATGTTTAGTCTACGAGCACCTTTAGTTCTTAGTCCCAGTTTTGTTCCGATGTCAGTATCTATCATGGTTGGCAGCATTGTGATTGGTTCGGACAGCTAAGCTGTTTGGTTGCTGAACGGAGTCTTAACGTAAATAGGAAACATAGTGATCCTACGATAAGTCCTACCATTATGTATCGTTCACAGTTGTATCTTAATATATATAAATTACGTGTCACGTTGTTTGTCCGCGATGGACTCTTAAACTACTGAACCGATTTTAATCAAATTTGCACACCGTGTGCAGTTTGATCCAACTTGAAAGATAGGATAGTTTACATCTCAAAATAAAAAAAAGCTTTTGACAGAACGAAGTCTGTCCGGGCAGCTAGTAATTTATATAGTGATAGTATTTAATTTGTGATTCTAATGTTATGATGTTATAAGATCCCTGAAAGAGCAAATCTGCCTATAATTCCCTAAATAAATACATAAAAACAGATATAGAAATAGGTACTACATACATACTACAATGTCTCTACTATTGTCTCTATTATAATATTGACTCTATCAACTAATTTACAGTCTGTTTTGTTATTTAAAATGGTTAAATTGTGTTTGTTAATTATTGTTATGTAAGTTAATACATATGTATATATTTTTTACAAAAACTATCTTTGTGATGATCCTAATCTTCTATGAAACAGGTTTTTGAACTATTAAAGAGAGCAGCTTTCATACGTGCTGTCGTTTTACAAAATCTAAGTTAGTAAAGTTTTGAAAAATACACTTCAGTTTTTAGTAGAGCAAAGCAAAAGCAATGTTCTGAAAAAGTTTTTAGTAAGTCTTGTAAAATTAGTAAAGTAAACTTCTTTTATTAGAAGGCAAGCGCTCATAGCCCGGCGGCTTGCGTCGATCCTATGTGATCGACAAAGTTAAGCAACAGCGGGCGCGGTCGGTAGTTGGATGGGTGACCGCTAGTGGCAAAAAAAATCTTGAGCGTTTCCGTGCTTCGGAGGGCACGTAAAGCCGTCGGTCCCGGTTGTTATCATAAGATAACAGTCGTTAAGCCATGTCGGAGGCCCTCGGGCGGTTTGAAAACTTCCGACACTCGGGTTGGCCACTAACCCCTCCACCAATCCGCACTGGAGCAGCGTGGTGGAGTATGCTCTAGGCCTCCTCAAGAGGAGAGACCTGTGCCCAGTAGTGGGCCATTAATGGGTTGAAGCCAAACTTCTTTTATTTGTGGTAGAATGTCCATATTTACTTGAGAGATGTCATTGTGTGCTAGATTCGAATCCCCCTATGCTGAATAATAACGTTCAACCCCTACACTACCATAGTCACTGCGCTTCTGCTTCAAGTAACACAAATGAATATTCCGTAGGACGTGTTGCCACGTCACGACACTCGCCAGGACCCAATGCAAATGACATTCGACAGATATCAGTGTGTCGCTGGATCCCCATTGCAACCTGGCAGGGGTCCACGGCATTAGCATCCAGAATATTCAAGATAGCTTTGAGCAGACGTTAATCTACAACTTTGCCTTTTATCCATATAATTATTCTCTCGGGTTCCCGAAACCTGGGTTCCGAAACCAGGTAAAGTTTTAATTTACGCTAAAAATAACGCTACACCCTTCGATTTGCCTAAACTACTAAAATATACGTACAGAATCATCAGCTGATAATATCGTATTATTTAATCATCTAAACGTGTCATAGAATTAACAACCACCAACAAGCGTCTGAAAATAATCGCAACAGGCAAAGTTATCGCGCCGTCACTGCTATATCAAGCAAATAGCGAATTGACAAATCGCGTAATACAATCGTTGGCAAGCCGCCGGCTTATCGTCACGTATCCGTTAACAATCGCGACGGCAGCGATTACGATACGACATCTTGCTGTTGCTAAATTTTGTTTACGTGATTTTTGTAGCACTACCATCGCTACCACCGTAGAGTTAATGAGATATAGAAGCGGCCTAGAAGGAGTGGACGTGTCCGGTGTTCGATACGTGGATAGAATCACCTATCTATATGTTAGTGGTAAAAAATTCTTGAGTACCTTCATGATTAGGAAGGCCCGTAAGGTTAAAACTGTCGGCACGGGTTGTTATCGTTAGATAACAATTGTTAAGCCATGTCGGAGGACTCCGGATAGCCTAGAACAGCGTGGTGGCGTGACGTATACTCTAGACTTCCTCAGTTTTGAGTAGAGTCCGTGCATTGTGGCAGGCCATTAGGGAAGCCAGAAGTGGCCTAGTCTGGCCTGTCTATAACTTAACGTGTTCTATGACAACGTTTCTTTCTAATCAGATTATCTTTCGGCGTCGTTGTCCCACGTTCAATATTGTAACACGGTGTGCGGTGAGCCCATAGCTCAATGGCGTCAATCAAAAATACTGTTGTAACACTTACATCAACTTAAGAAATAAAAACTCAATTATTTTATTTCCTGCATGCTTGTCACGACTCACGACTAGTCTTATTTGCAATGGTGCATTTAGGTACATAGGGTCCCGGAGGTGATATTATTATGGTGAGGCCGTTTATTCTTTATTCTAAGGTGAGGCCATATGCGGCGGAAAGCTGCCGAGGGGATTTTAGTTTAATGGGTATAAATCCCATATAAGCACCTCTAGGTTCAGGTATCTTCAGAAGACAGGAGGTCTACTGAAAAAAATTACTCGCAGTATACCTAACCACAAGGTGCCTAATACTTCGTTTTCAGTGGTTAGGATAAACAAATAACTTACATTTTACTCTTCTAAGAGCTGAATTTCCAAACACCTTAGTGCCCACCTCACACTATATTAGGAACATCCGTACAGATTTTGATACTCTTTTGACGACCAATGAATAACCACGCCGTCCCAAGGGTCCTGAGTTCGTTTTCGGTCTGTGTATGTATGTGTGTTCTTGTTTTTGCGTGTTGTCCATGGCATGGCACCCACGACACAGGGAATCCTAGTGTGGGGCTCCTGGGTCCTCTGATATAGCTGTGCGTTGTAGGTCAGTCAGTCACTGTTAGCGTTTTATTATAGCGTATATCTTAAACACCATAATACAAAAACAACGAAACGCACCCGTAACTAGGTGTATATAATTAAATAATGGCAATCGTGACGCCCGTACTAATTTAGATTAGACTTCGGCCATCGCGAACTGACTTCGTACACCCGCGAGTTGCAAACGGTCAAACATTCGATGACGTCACACTGCAACGTGCAATACGCGTAATTTGTCATTACAGCATTCATCGGATCAAACACTTCCAACAACACGTCAAAGATTCTATTTCCAACACGCTTAATTAAGAATTTCCCACCAATAATAAAGTAATGTGTTGTGCACGTGATGCGAGGAAATTACAGTTGGATGGATATTTGCTGAACTCGCAGTTTCAGTAAAGATATAATGGATTATTATAAGTTCTTAATTTGATACCTACGTCAGTTATGAGGTCAAATTAATCTTACCAACAAAGAGGGGTCCATCTTCATACATCACAGAAAAAAAATCCAAAACACAATCTATTTCAATGAGATGATAACGATCGATAAAAGCCACTAAAATTATCGCAATTTTTTATGAGGAGTTCCCTCATTAATTGTTGTTGTTGCTGTTGTACCAGTTGATACTATTTACCGGAGTTCTGAGGTAACAAACATTTAAAAAAATCCAACCGAATTTGAAGTCAGTTAATAAAACTACTGAAGACTTGCCTATACTATAGCCTCACTAAAAGACAGATAGAGTTATTAGGAAAACCCTTAACAACTAATGAGTGGTTTGGGTCTCCTCTCACAATGAGAAGTATGAGCAGTACAGGGGCATAGCCAGCACGTCGGGCAAGAGAAGAGTGGAAGACCTCAGTTCACATCACACATTTTTCTATTTTTTATGGAAATAGCCGGCAAGCGGGCAGACTATCAACCTGATGGTAAGTGGCTATCGTCGCCCACGGACATCAGCGACACCAAAGGCATCACTGATGCGTTGCCGGCCAAGAAAAAGAAAAGAAAGACAGGATATGTGAGCTTCCTCACGATTTCTTCACCGAAGCAAGTATTACATACATACTACGTATACGTCTATCATAGATGCTTCCAAAGGGTGTTATGGGCCCCATTGACGATGCGATCGATCGGTGCGATCCGTCGTTGCCGACCGATCGCAACGACGGATCGGTAGTGTATGTTGTGATCGTGAACGATTTGCTTGATCGCAGACGATATCGGCGATCGCAACAAAAATCTATGCAATCTTGAATATCGCACCGATGAATCGACAGTGTGTGGACCTTTGCGATCACCGATGCGATCGATCGTTGCGATCGATCGTTGCGACCGATCGTTCGTGTATGAGGGGCATTACGAGTACAAGTCAAGCGACCGGCCGTCAATTGACAGTGTCGCGTCGGTGAGACAACTGCACACGCGTGGGCAGCTCGCCGCCGCCGCGCCGTCGCGTGGGCGTGGGCGTGCGCGTGCACTGACCGCCGACATCGACATCGCGACACGATAGTAATATATTGATAGCGGTATTCGAAGTAGCGAATACATATTCGCTTAGCTATTTTTTACATCTAGAATAATAGGTTTGACTACTAACCCAAAGAAGTGTTTTTTGAACTCTTGAACCAAAGAAGTGGCAATGAAGTCGTGGAAAGCGCACTAACTTAGTAAAACCTATTCTTAGTAATAACTGATGATTTATAGTCTATTCTTTATTCTTTAGTCTAGTCTATAGACTATTATAGTCTTCCTTATTATAAGGATTGCCCTGCTTTGCAATAGAAGGTCCTGCTTTCCCATGCGTAGGTCATACCATACATACTTATATGATAATATCCCGTTGCTCTATCGTACGTACGACAAGACGCACGGCGGGGACAATGTTTCAACGTGAACATACCGAAAGTACGGAGCTATAGACGATGCGGTTTGCCTTGTCATTCGTTATGCGCATAGCGAAAGATTGGAACAGCTTGCCTGCGTCCGCGTTCCCACCCGCCTATGATCTGAATGTCTTCAAAATAAGAGTGGTACCTGCTGCGCAATCCTCGACCACATCTCCACTTACTATCAGGTGGGATTGTCGTCAAACATTAACTTGTTTAAGTAAAAAAAAAATTAAAATGTGTGCAATTCACACGTGGTAGAAGTGAAACCTTCAGAATTTTTGTTTTCAAGATAATGAGACGAATGTAAAATTTCGGGAAGATGATAAATGTAGGTTTCACTAATCTACTTCACTCCGCTCCGCTCCGCCCCACTCCGCTCCACTCCGCCCCGCTCCGCTCCCCTACCCCTCACTCCCCTACCCTACCCCTGTACAATGCTTCCTATCTCACTTTAGAATTTATGTGTTTGTCTCTTTTTACTGGACAGTTTCGTTTCATAAAATTTCAAGTCACCCCCGTACTAAAGAAGTTTTCACTTCAAAAATGATTCCTTGCTATTTAGAGTCCGCGTCTCGACGGTGCGGCCTCGCGAGTCGCGGCGCCGCTGACTAGCGCTGCGGCGACACGCCAAAATAAAGGAACGCGTTGATCGATTGACGCTATATCGGTTCGATGGATCGATGCGGTGAGTCAGGTCAATAGTGACGCAAATGACGCAATCTATGCAACTCCTTTGCGAGATGAAAATGCGCTCAATGCCGAACAAAGCCGGCAAACGAGCCGACGTAGTAAAGAAAAACAAGTTTTTAACTTCAAGGTTAAACAGGACCAAATTTTTTATGAGTTACCAATGACGTTTGGGACCAAGATTGCGTTCCTAGAATGGTACAAGGTATGGAGTACTATGAAGTAGAGTGCGTTAACTCCTAGCTTTACAACACCTGATGAACCTGGATAATTCCCAGGATAAATTATGTTCTAGGAACTGATCGAAAATGAGGAATTATGCGCGCATATGCGTTGACTGTGAACAGTTTTTCTGTGAACAGACATGCCCCCTCTATAAGCTAAATCGGGAAATTTAAAGGTTTCCACTGCCACGGCATTAGAACAAAAGGCACAAAAAGTTGTGAGATACCGTTCCAACAGCAGATGTACCTACATCACTTCTTTTAAAATAAGGCACATCCAGCATAAGATCCCGAAATTCAGAAATTCCCTTATAACCTGAAGATGGGTAGGGAGATTACTGCAGACCACAGAGTACAGACCAACAACTCTCTTAAAGACAGGATATTACATCAGAAAGCAAAGTCAACAAGAGTCAAAGAAACATCCGCAAGTCTCCAAACCAAATCTCTGCAGTTAAAATATCTTTAAAACATTCGCCAAGTGTCTCGAACAGTCTTACGCGAGCAAAATGACTATTTTCAATTTTGCCACGCAAATAGCGGAACATGCCTCGATAAATTACTCGAGCCATTCACGAGCAATGGACGAAACCGTGGAATTCACTAAATCTAACAACCGAACGGTTTCCAAACAGACCTGTCAATGTCACATCGGATGCGGGACGCGGGACGTGCGGGACAAAACGGCGGGAAGCGAGTGTTTGATTTACGGGCCCGATGACAATCACGACAATACGACACTTATCACAGATACACTATATTATGTAGATACCTATCGATAGACAGATTGCGATGGGCACGATTATAGCAAGATTTTTGATTAGCACGGCTCCAACTTCAAAATCAGTAACTAATTTAAGTTTTATAATGTATCTTTTTAGGGTTCCATAGTCAAAACGGAAAGTGTTTATTTTGCTGTTAGGGATTTCTGATTAAAAATCTGTAAATCCTCACGAGTGGAGATATCTTGGTAACGATTTTAAGAATAAACCATCTTTATGTCTATATTCTGTTACTAGAAACAAAAAATACGTGCAGCGTAATTAAGTAGTTACAAATACGAATACGAATAATTTTGAATTTTATCATGATTGCCATCAACGTCAATTTCATCATCCCCATCACCTTCGCAATCATCATAAAGACTATATCGATAAGTCAATCATCATAATTCGTGGTCATCATAACTTTGCCAACGAACTATCGAACTAATGTGACAAAGCTGCAATAAACATGAGGTCATTAAAAAACTAGACAACTAAGTAAAACAGCGAACGGACTGATCCCACACAAAAGCGGAATCACCACCGAGCATGCGACCATATTTCACCAGTGACCATATTTTAGTTTCACCAGCCGCCAACGCACAGGTCACCGTTACTGGGTCCGACTGCACCAGAACTGTCCTGTCTATGAACCGATTGCGATATACCGACAATATAGATACTCATAGACCTATAACATTATTAAATAAATAAAAAAATACAGTCGAACTGAGAACCTCCTCCTTTTTTTGAAGTCGGTTAAAAATGAGCTATCGACAGCCATTTCAAAAGAGAATATTATTATGATAATTTTTTTTTTATTCCTATAATTTATCCAGATTATCCATAGCAGATTGACGTGTGTATGAATAATATCAAATATTCCTTTAATAACATAAATAAAGTTGCAAAAAAGAGACCGCTTTGTGATAAGTTGGCAAGTCTAATTGCATTATAGTCATATACAGAACGTGCATGCATCATACCTGCGCCCGCGCCGCGCCGCGCTGCGAGGTCACCGCGCTGTTACGTCGCGTCGCGGCTAATGATATCGATCACAATCATTCAGACACGTTATATCGATAGTTTTTATCGTGGATAAATAAGTTTAATAGTAAAATAAAATGTTTTATATCGGGTCAGTTTAATTTAGGTACTACCTTAAATAAACCGTGCGAAATAGATTCGATACATCTAAACTATTTTGTAATGTATAACTTGTATAAGCATCAAAGTGCAGTTTATTAAAGGAAATAAGTATGGCAAAATAAAAATCAATTTGTTTAATTAAAATATCCACGTAACCTATTTAAAACGAGTTACTATTTTAGTAACAAAATTAAATAAAAAGTGTACAACGTGATCTGCACTACACACTATTAATTAATATACACAGACTGCGAAATCGGCGAGCCGCGTGAGAAAAAAGTTGGGAGTGCTACTAGACCGCATCCGAATAATAGAAAATCATCCCTTACGCTCCTAGATAGTTCCAACTTATTACACTCGTCTTATCGTCTGCTTAACTAAAAAAACTTATCGATAATCAAACAACAATCTGATTCTCTATCCATCCCTATCTCGCGACGTCCGCGGCTGCGCACGCGCACGCGTCACCGTCGTGGCCCGCGGCGCGCCGCCGTCGCGGCGTCGCGTCGGGTCGCTGTCTGTCTGTCCGGCCCCGATTAACGCCTCGACACTCGACCGCTCCCAACTTTCTACACGCCTAGGGTTACCAACTCTAAATTTGAAAAGTACGGGCAATTTAGCTGATTATTAAGAATAAATCCGGACATTTGTAAGTCCCAATATTTTATTTAAAAAAATGTTGAAGTAGAAATGTTGATTAAGTATATTTTGTGTTTGAACTGTACATGTAGGTAATTTGTTTTTTTTTTGTGTTGCTTTTTTAATACTTCTTTAATTTTAAAGTTTTTTTTTAAATTGGGATACCTAAAATGCGGGACAAATTCGAAGGCCTGACAAAAGCCGGACAGAAGGACTAAACTCCGGACATGTCCGGAAAATCCGGACGGTTGGTAACCCTAACAAACCGCGCCGCGCCGTGCCGTGCCGCGCCGCGTCGTGCCGCCATTGTACTGTTGCACTGTCTCAACCTCGTTACAATACGTCTGTTAATAATAGCATATAGCAGAAACCTGCTCGAGGCAATCACTAGACTCTAGTGACTAGAGTGACTAGAAGCATGATTGACACTTCGCTGTAACTATCCATACGCTTTCGACGCCGACGTACGTTTCACGAAGCGTATGACGGTGATATACTGATATTAGACGCAACAAGACAGTGATGAACAATGTCATATATGAATTCTGGAATTATATTATATATTTATATTATATATCAACAAGGCCTGGGACAGGTCACAGGACGCTTGAGAATGAAATGTTACAAGCTTGATCCATCTTTGAGTCCGGAAACCTCCGTTCCTCATGGGGCACCCTGCATAACTAGCTATTGGATAGGCTATTACGTTGGCCCTCTCCTGTTTCAGCCGTTATCAGCCGGTTAATTCTACGACACCTACAGATCTGTGACGTCGATGATTTATGTATCACCTTTTCACCAATGCGCATTGGAGGAGTACAGAAGTAAATTTTTCTTACAGACCATGAACTAAGGGTTAACCGTTAATGGTGAAGCCAAGCATCCATGATAACCTTTAGCTTATAAGCTTAGTACAATACGGCCGACGTATCTTGGCACGTCTGAACATATGCTCTGCGAACTTCAGCGCATGTAAGACAGATAGCGACGTGAACATGCTAACGTGTGCGGTGTGACTGAGACATAATACGCCGCGTATCGAGCATTGCCGAATTATGTTACTGCGCAACCTTCTGCGCGAAGTTCAGACGCGCCAAGATACATCGTCCGTACTGTACCAAATATCATGCAGACTCATTTATTAGATCACACAAAAGTGGTCGCAAGCGCAACAAGTTTACGTCACATTACGACACAGACGCAGCCAGTGGTGCAGAACGACAAAAATATATTCTGCGAAGATTTTATGATTCAATCAGTCCTTTCTTAGCAGTCTAACTTTGCAATAACTGAACTCTAGAACTGGACTCTAGTTGTCATTCACACTACGATTTGCGTTGCATGATTCTCATATACATAATGTATCAATATTCGTTGCATTGACGTGACATTCGCTACGATTAAAAGTTAAAAGAATCTTAGTCTGAGGATTTGCGTTGCCTTGTGGGAAACCACTGGATTCAAAGGTTCCAAGACCGGTCGGAGTGGCCACCAAGTACTTGAGGCCTATGTCATATCGAAATAACCGCCAATCCGCACTGGAGCAGCGTGGTGGAGTATGCTCTATGCCTCCTCAAGAGGAGAGACCCGTGCTCAGTAGTGGGTCATTAATGGGTTGAAGGCAAATAAATAACCACATAGACATGTCAACCTCGTTGTTCCGGTATCATGGATGTCACGTCTACAACACGTCACAAACATTCGAGAGCCGAAAACAAACATGCATTCATTAAGTAAATGTCTATCACGACGGGGATTCAACGTTAAAAGCTCTTACCCAGCGGGCGGGGTCACCAACCGGGTGGCCGCTGGTTGTCAAAGGTCATTTAATTCCCCTGTATATTACTAACATCCCGTTAACAACATTACACTTACTAAACATTGAAAATCCTGAGTAATTTCCAGGTTAAGCGTGGAAATAGAATTGAAAAAAAAAACTGAGAGTAGCTCATGCCTACAGCGTCTGGCTATGTGAGCGATTAACATTTTGTCATCTACACCAAACTTTCTAGAAGCTCACAAACATTTACTTTCGCTCGCACGGCCAAACGCACCGGTGACACCGGTGACCGGTGCAAGCTGGGCCTCTGTCCGAAGTGATATATAAATTACACATTTTACTTTTACACCCACCTGCAAAAACTTAAATACAAAAGGTTCTTTAAGCTTCTTTATACATGCTTTATATAGGTACTCGTAATTTTAACAGTTTTTGTAAACATCGTAACAGACAACGCTGCTTAATTGTTAATTTCTGAGCAAAGTGTCTCAGGTTCAACAATATGTAGATACAACATTCCTTAATGAAGTATTTTTACCTTCCTAACGAATTACTTTAGTGGCACACTGGGCTCCACAAATTTTTAGGGTTTTATTGGATATGTATGCAGCAAACTGTACTTTGTTGTCAGCCAAGACAAAATAAAATTAGTCAAAATTTTCAGTTTCAAGGAAACAATCTTCGACAAACATGTAAATCAGAATCGCCATAATATGTAACAATAATATTTGAGCAGTATCCTAAATTCTTTATGGATTCCACTATCAGAACTGAATATTGAAAAATGTGTCGCCAGTCTGAAAGCGTAGTACCCTTCCAAATAAAAAAGCCAAGTAAAACCAAAATAAAGTAATCTGGTTTCAAAAGATGTAATCAAAACCTCGAGCAGTCGAATGAAGTTGACCTCCGCAGTCCACAACTCCGCATACAATATCGAACGACGCGCGGAGGTCCTATCGGCGGCATCTTGCGGTCCGGCTCTCCTTTCCGGTATACTCCACTAATGGAGAACACAAAAAGGTCAAAATATTGCTATGAAATACACCTAAAATCAGAGCGTAGATCATGTGCATTACATTAGTTTTTATTTCACTTCAATACATGCAGTATTTCCGAAGTTATAACGGCGAGAAGTTTAAGCCCTTTTTTGAATTTCCGAGATTACGCGCGCTCATAATATGACGTCACACCCCCGCTCAGGCGCTCAGTCCGGTGCGTTGATACTTGATACTACTAAATTGTTTAATCTTTATTGTAAGACTAAATTATTCGCGTCTCGTTTCATTTTTTTCCGATCGTCTTCGTTTTCCTATTACTATAGTGTGCTTGTATTTTAAAGAAATAATATAAATTATCCTTTATATAGGTAGGTATGTATTATCCGATTGATTACACTAAAGTGAAACGTGTTGTGTGTAGATTTGTAGAAGGTTTTCTAAAAGGTCAGTCGGACAACCTGCCAAGAGCATAGACCTATATGTATAATTATACTATTACTACTATAATATACCTACTACTACTACTATAATATAGTATATCTTTATTCCACGAATTTCGGTAGTCGTAAAATCCTGATTCTTCATGAAACATTGTGCCACCATCAATCAAACTATCCACTCTTGGCCATAGACTTAAATAGTATATAATATATAGTTTAGTATATAGTATATGTATATAATATATTATACTATTTAAGTCTATGGCCAAGAGTGGATGGTTTGATTGATGGTGGCACAATATTTCATGAAGAATCAGGATTTTACGGCTGCGGAAATTAGTGGAATAAAGATGAAAAGGTACATACATATATATGTAAGTATGTTCTAAGTAAGCATTACCTACTTTAGGGTAGGTATTTGTTCAAACTTAAACCTAACTGAAAGTGTGTGTGTTTCATTTAGTACCTACCTATTAGGTATATGGGCCGCGATAAAAAAATACTAAGTATTCGCAATCAAGATCTAAAGGTTGTCAATGATTATTTTGTGTTTCATTAGTATAAACTTAAAGAAAATGTCACTATTAACAAATACTTATACATCGAAATGGTCTTCACAGCAGTGCGCTTTAGTTTTAATCAACTCTTTATACGGCTGCCATCAGTGCCATCCACTTTTTCCTCATTTTAGGGTTCTCAGGCACATAAAAAAAGAGTTTATCAGGTGTTTTAACTGTTGAATTGAAGCACCAAGGAATAATACAGTATTTTTTTAAATTTTTACCACATAGAACCTTATAATTTTGATTTTTACTGCGCCGCGGCGTGCGAACGAAAGCGCGACTGTTGAATGAGCGGGGGTGTGACGTCATCGGGTAGTGAGCGCCCGCCCGCGTTTTTAAAAACCTTCGGCCAGAAATCCGCACTTTGATCGTAAATATCTCAGCCATTTTTTAAGATATGAAAAAAGTAAAAAGACAGTTTTTCTCGTAATTTTTTGTAGAATTATTTGGCATGTAAATTAAAAAACGTTTGTCAGACCCATTGCCTTGTACCGCGCGTCCTTAAGCGTCCGATAAAAGCTGTCTCGTATATTTATGTATGTACAGTGGACCGTACACTACAGTTGCCTTGATGTCGCTGAGTTCGCTTTTCGCTGCGGGAGCTTTGAGACAGCTTTTAAGGACAACCAAATATAATTTTACTAATGCGATACTTATGTTATATGTATTTACAAAAGAACGACATCGTTTCTAGTGGCATTGAAACAAGGAAGCATTTCATATTATACGCTTACATCTTAGCAATATAACATGTCAAATTATTGAGGGCTTCTCGCGGGTAATCTGAACGGTCCTTATGGAACTTTATCGTAATTAATTGCGCTTAGTTCTAACCAGAAGTCGAACTTGTTTGTTCATTAGCGAAAAGTGCGATTTTTGTTGGAATTCTTTATGGTGTCTACGGAAACGTCTGTATGCCAACACTTGTTGACGACCATGTAACCTAATTGGTAGCGACCCTGCCTGCGAAGCAAGAAGTCCCATGTTCGATTCCCGGCCGCGGCCGTGGCAGATGTTTATGTGAGAGATAAATATTTCTACTCCGGTCATGGGTGTGATTGTGATGTTATTATTGTTATATTATCCATACTAGTATTATAAATGTGAAAGTGTGTTTGTTTGTTTGTCCGTCTTTCACGTCGCAAGGAAGCTGTTATATGGTATGGTTTTTGTGTGTGGAGATAGTGAGGAGGGTGGAGAGTAACGTAGGCTACTTTTTACCGCGGTAAAACATCCCCATGGGGAGATCGATATTTTGTTAGTTGCTAGATATTTAGTTCCGGATGTTGTTAATAGATGGCGTTAGTAAAATTCATTTGCAAGTTCTGAATCACGCTATCAAATGATACATCTAAGTAAGTAAAAGTAAGTAACATTTGTAAAAAATCGATCTCTACCGCGGGCGAAGCTGCGGGCAAAAGATAGTATTGTTATATTATGTGTCATCCATGCCACCCGCGACACAGGTAATAAATAATAATCTATTGCGGGGGGTATGAGTGTGTTAACGTTTATTTATTTACATCAGTGATGGCTTTGGTATTACTGATGTTCATGGACGACGGTGGTGACTTGCCGTCGAATGTCTACTCGTTTGTCCTCACGTAATTAAAATAACCACCTAAATAATCTAAAAGGCCAACATATCAATTAGCGAAGAAAAACCGAAGTACACCGACTATGTCGGAGTACTTATTGAACGGTTAACGACGCGAGACTCGTCACAGGCAATTAGCGGAGGAGACTACAACGTTTGGGGACCTGCAACTATATTTTTCTTTTTAACGGAGCATTAACATCCAGTAATAAGTAATAACCTATTTGGTAAGCTATTTACAAACATTTACAGACATTAATTAGAAATGAATTTCACGTTTCATTGTTGTCTAAGTTTGAAAAGACATGGTGACTTGTAGACTCGTGTGATATAAATGGTGTAATAGTTACCATGCCGGACCGTACCAAACGTCCTGGGTTCGATTCCCAGCGACGCGGAAATTTGATTGATGAGTTTTTTTTTGTTTTCGGTTTAGGTGTTCGCGTTCTTATCTTTGTGTGTTGTCCATCGACTGTAGTACGTACCTACTTATGCTGCTTTTTCTCTTAAGCAAAATAAGAAGAAAATAAAATAGTGTCAGTAGGTACTCAGTACTTTAACCGTTGGATTATTAACGAGTGTTAATATTACTTAAGTACACATACACTGGCACCAAATTAAAGAGTCATTGTAAACTCGTACCAACACGGCGCGGGTTCGATATCTCTCATCGAACGTTTACCAAGGCCGCCGTCCGAGGCAATTAGCGCGGGCACCGGAAAGAAGGGAGCAATCAATATGCGGCTACTATATAGCGGTCACCATATAGTGGCTACATAGCGGTCACTATATACCGGGTATATAGCGTCGGCTCTCGCGCGAGACTCGCGACGCGACTATCCGTTTCCTGCACGGAATGTGGAGACGCCCCAGTATAATGAGTGTTCAATATGACCGTGTCCGTAAACAGTTGAAAGTCATGGATCGCCTAGTCTTTGGAATTTGGTGTAGATGTAGGTACCCACATAGTAGGTAATCAAAATTGTAGTATTTCGTAGTTAATATTATACAAAGCAAAGTCTCTATCTATCTGTCTACTCTTAACTAAACGCTTTTGCCTTATAAAGGTAATTAAATAATTATAATAAAAATTTAACAGTTGCTTCAGGTATGAATGATATTTAATTGTAAACTGTATAAGGAAAACGAAGCGCGAAGGGAAGCGAAAGCGGGTCACCAGTATATTTATCAACAACGCTCAAAACTTACTACATAACGCACATCCTTACGAACACTCCCCGTATCTCAAATGACATGGATAAAAGTAATTAGACATCAAAAAGCGTCGCTTTAAAACTCGAACAAAAACTTGTCACACACTTAATTATCTATGCTATTGAAAAACCCAGAACCCTTTACTAAGCTACGGGGTGCTCATGTTATTCTTATTACTACTAATAACTGCGAATAATAAAGATCTCAACTCTGCCTCTTTGTATTTAGTGACAAAGTACCTACACAATCTGCCAACATAGTGGAGACCGGCACAAATATTGTCGCACCAGCGCGGCTCTACACTCACGCGAATGAACATGAATTTAGTACCTAGTCGGTTATTCGACGATCGTAGCGTGGGCTTCAAGTCGCGCTAAGTCCTCAGTTCCAGTGATAATATAGAGCCGCCACACTGGGCCGACAGAGATCACTAAACAAACAGAACAGAAGGCCCAGTACATATTAAACGTGAATAACCATAATCGTTACTATGAAACGAAATTATTTTACACAAGCGCTCTGTCCTGTTTTATAAGTTCCCTATATCTTATTCCTTATGTCCACCTATGTGCTAAATTTAGTGTATAATTTTCGGGACATAAGGATGCGAGGCTGTAGATCCTCCACAAATGAAATAGATAGGCTCTCAGGGCGGGGTAGGTATTTATGTGAATAATATTCCAGTTTTGTTAAGCAAAGCTTATTTATAATATTTTAACTTCAGCAAAACACAAGACCAGTATTAATTATGTTTATAAGTAGGTACTTATTATATTGATATATACTTTAAAAGAAATGAATGATAAAAATTAACACAACATTTTTTTGCAATCTCCTCCTAGCTCTTTTAAGGGAACCCAGCTGACAGTTGCATTTTTGTAAACAAACCGAATTGTCAAGATTTAAAAATTTAGAAGAAAAATGCAACTGCCAGCCAAGGGATATTGAACGAGGTATTATTACACCTCGTTACAAGGAATAGAAAAAGAAGATCCCCAAAATTACTCTCCCCCAAGTACAAACCAACAAAAACATCGTCTTCATAATATTTATTAGGGCTAGAATATACTAACTGACACTTTTACATAACTAATGATAGATAGTTTTCTTTCTTCGATTCCATTTTGTTTACTATGCAAACCTTCTACATATGTGTTTATAGATATACCTCACGGAGCTTCTTTAACAATAAATAATTTTATTAATACAATAGTTTTTATTTTTTTTAAACGCAAACACACCTTCTGCCCTTATATACGCTCTATGCGGTGCTCGTTCGCCGTGGCTCAGGCCGGCCCCCGGCGGCGCCGCGCCTCCATAAATCTCCGCGAGGTCGCTGCCGTCGCTTCCTTTGTGTTTTTTTCTCCCCGGTAATAAGATCGCGAGCGTCAACGTCAGGTATAGATAGGACGGGCGGCGGCGAGCGGGTGAGCGGCGGCGGCCGCGCGTGAAATGCATCCGTCGACTCCGTCGTGAATGTCGTAATACCATTGCTATTATTAATTAAGCGCGCTCGGGTACCGTATAACTTGTTGTGCGTATAGAGTAAAATGATTTAGGTAGGTACTAAGGTATTCCGAAATCTCACACTCAAATTCACATCTGATCACGCGGGGTTCTTATATTATACGAAATACGAGTAATTGTGGTTTAACTGATTGAAATGTAAATCAATTATTTGGGGGTATAAACGATAAAAGGTTAGATTTTTATTTTAAGGATTTGCCAAATTAATATTATTAGTAATTTTTATTCTTGAACGTGAATGGAAAAGTTCCTGTTATTCAATACACTGTAGTCATACTTTGTAGTTGTACTCTACAAAGATTTTATTTTGTTTACTACTTACTAATAAAGGATTAAAAAATATTTCACTAAGGGAGTAGAAGTTTGTAGCGTAAATATTGCAGGGAGAAAAGTCCTCATATACCTACCACCTCGTATAAATAACTTTATACTTATTTTGTACCCAGTACCCAGCAATCAAGTCAATAACGTCCGGAACGCGGTACGGTGGTCATTCTAGAAGGCCGCGCCGCGCCCGCCGCGACCGTCCGCGACCATCCGCACTTCCCTTTTTTTGTCGTCATAAGAAGCGGCCCTCGGCGTGGCGGTGCCGCGGCCCTGGCGTCACTCGGACCTCAGGTACACGCGAGGTTCCGACGCGAGTGGCGCGACCATCAGCCAACTGCATTGCAATACAATGAACGTGACATTACATAACGATAGTTAAGAATCAATAATTTTTATCTCAATAAAGTGAACGTTTACAAAGATCGCTGTATAAATAAATAATATACGATACTTTTAATAAAACAACACATCAAAATAAAAAATTACACGCTACCACTGAACCGTACCACAGTATAAATAGACATCTCCTTATACTGTGACCGTACTGTGCTCTAACTGACCATCTCCACTCGCTACAGTCAAGTGAGTCAAGTCAAGTGACTGCTGGTCGCGAGGCGTACCGACTACCGACTACGTCCTACGACTGGAAGGACTAGATTGACTTATTAGGCGGAATGGTATTGATTATTCAAGGCGTCCATCTAAGTGTCGCGATAAATCACGCGCGGACACCCCGCTAATGGCAACGTAGTATCTGTACGTAGGTACTACATAACTACATTTTGAGACAGTTTGGCAGTATTAAAATATTGAATTTCCTACGATAACTCACAATGCTGTGAAAAAATGGCAACACAGACACACACACCACTAGCTGCGCCCGCGACTTCATTATCGTGGGAGTTTTTATAACTTTTAATTTTTTCTTAAACTTACTGTAAATCCCGATTTCGTAAAAGGTATAAAACGAACTTCTCTATCTTTCAGTGCAAGCTCCATCAAAATAGGTTCGACTGTTCCAGAGATAAGCCTGAACAAACACGAAGACAGACAGACAAAAATTTTAAAAAGTTATGTATGTATGAGTATGATGTATGTATGAGTGATGATAACTATGAGCACTTGAGAAAACAGTTACTTTGAAATCACAGACAGTCGACAGACACTTAAATCTTATTCATATCTATAGATGTATAGATGACAATCTATAAATACCAAGAAAGAAGAGCGATAAATACCAAGAGGATTAATAAAAAATATACATATATGCACTGAGTAAGCTCCGGTGTATTGAGTTGTAACTTGTAACTTGAAGGAATTCCTCGAGAACTGTTAGGTAATCTGTTCGCGTACTGAGGGAGCGGCGAAAAAAAAACCATGTGCTTATTGCTTATTATATTTGTCGCACGCTGCGGTAACCAACATTAACATTTTTGTTAAGTTTCTGTTTAAACGAAGTATATTGTTACTTTATTATAAGTTTTAATCAAGTGCTATTTGGTAGACCTCACACATTATAACATCGTTACTCTCAAGTCACAGGTAAGCAGGTTTTCGATGTTTTTGCAGGATTTGAACACAGGAACCCGGCCGTCAGAGGAGATCTCTAAACCATTATATTATTATTATGATAGCTATAACTGACAATTGCAACAGATAAAATAGAATTCAGTTTGAAACAAAGACACAAAGGCGAGACAGATCGAGTTTCATGCCAGTACCTTCTAACTACCCACTCCACTACATCGGCGACACCGGAGTAGGGTGCTTGCTCCAGTACTGGACATCTTTAAAATATTAAACATAAACCCGTAAATTAAAAAATGCACTCGTTATATCTCTGAATAATACACTGAACAACGAAATGATTTTAGGTACCTCATTTTGTGGGTTTGTTAAAAATCGGCAAGAAATAAAAATTTGAACCCAGATAACTTAACAAAACTGGAAAATTCTTCTAGTACTAAGTTGCCATTCTGCAATTATTCAAAGTTAAATTCAAATAATTTATTTCATTTCTGTATGGATAAAATTACGCTAATGAACTTTAATAATTTGCTTGTACTATCATTTGTGACAGGTATCTAAAGTTATACAAGACATTTGAAAACATCCACATAGACGGCCCACAACTGGTACAACCACCATGAGCGCGCAGCGTGAGAAATCACCTTTTTTCGCGACACCGCGGCCGCAACCCTTCCCCGGAAGTATCCCTATTGTTCCCACGAATATAACCAACTTTTTAGAACAGGAACACATCTAACAAACCATTGCGTTAACCAGTATCTACTTCTCAGCATCTTAGTTGTAGGTTGTAGACTTCGATCACTTATAAAAACTTCTGTTATTAGTGATCGAAGGTTGTAGACATCTTAAAACAACTATTGGAGCGTCCAGACTTTCGTTGACATTAAATAGGTACATTAAAACTTTCTTAAAACATTTATTAATAACGGATTCTGTAGAATTTAATTTAAAACAATATGACTCTACAGTTTGTTCTTAGTTATCATTTATCTATTTGTAATATGAAATCTTACAGATCTTACAGCTTGACGCGTCCATGTACCATAAGGGCGACGTGTGATACACTAACTAAACTTTAGTGACTAAACGCCCCAGCTCAGAGTCACTAACGGTTACTTTAATCGCTCCTTAGTAAAGAATCACCATACTAATTCTGTATTAAGGAGCGATTTAAGTAACCGTTAGTGACTCTGAGTTGGGGGCAAAGTGTCGGTAAAGATACCAAACTATACCCACATTACCCACAATGCTTCAGGGTTGTTAATGGGATTTGCGGAAAAATCATCGAAAACATTTCATCGAATTACATTTCATCGAACACATTTCATCGAATTACAATAAATCGAATCGAAATTTCATCGAAATCACAATTAATCGAATGATCATTTAATCGAAAACACAATTAATCGAATTAACATTTAATCGAAAACAATTAATCGAATGTCATTTCATCGAATGACAGTTAATCAAATGACAATATATCGAATTACAATATATCGAATGACAATATATCGAATGACAATATATCGAATCACAATTGGCCGAATCGAATGATATAATTTTCATATGATCATTAATAAATATTTTTTTATTATTTCAAACGTCACACATCCTTGAAAGGCAGCACTAAGACGTAAGCAGCATGCAACATGCAGCAAGCACAGTTTCTGTCACGGCTCCGGCGCTGCGGGGCTCCGGCGGTCCCACGCGAGCTTATCGTCGCAGATGCTTTTAATGCTCACCACCGCAGCTTCGGCTTGCTGGCCGGCCAGCCTCAGCTGCTGCGGCGAGCATTAAAATCACCTGCTCCTTAGCTCGCGGGCCGCCTCGCCCCTCCGCGCCTACGCGGGTTTACATTACACTCTAGGGGTAGGGCAAACAAGACTACGTGGAGTCGGTTTTGCAGCGATTCGTTTCTGTCACTAACGTAAACGTTTTGAAAAAAAATGATTCAAGGAAGAAAGTAAACCTAAAATTTTTATGTACAGAAAAATGTTAAATTGTTATTGATCAAAAAATAAGAAATAAAAAAAAGTTATAAAAAGCATACAATTGTTTCTGTTTATAATAAAATCTTTAAATCTTTTAAACAAGAAAAATTGCAATTCGAGGAATTGTCATTCGATGAAAGTTCATGGAATGGCAGTCCATTTGATGAATCACCATTCGATGATTTACCATTCGATGAAATGACATTCGATGAAATTACATTCGACGAAATGTAATTCGATTAATTGTCATGCGATTAAATGGTTGTTCTACGTAATGCTATTCGAACAAATGTCAATCGATGACTTGGTTGTTCTACGTTTTGTTATTCGACGAAATGTTTTTTCGATGTATTGTGTTCGGTGAATTGTAATTCGATGAAATGTTTTCGATGATTTTTCCGCAGACGGTTAATGGACATGTAAAGCGTCAGTACTTTCCAATAAGTAACACAAATCTTTCAACACTTTCATAGCAATACCCTAGCACTTTACATTCCCGCGACACCGCGGCCGCACCACCCTATCCAGGTACTCGTATACTGATATACTGGTAATACTAATATTAATATACCAGTATACAGTATACCAGAATACCCAGTGTTCCCACGCTACCCGCGCTGCCGTCCGTATATTCTAATTGCGATGTCTCTTTGTGTAGGGTAGGGACGCGCGGGCGAGTCCGCCGCGCCGGTACGTTCGACAGTAAAATATAAATAGTAGCCAAACGTAGCCTTTTTTGGAAAACAGGTTCAAGTTCTGTGAAGACCAATATAATTATAAATGTGATTTGTATTGTTGAAAACAAGTAGAACATTATCTGGAATAAAAGATAATTAGTCCCGGAGAAATCAGTGGCAAGAAACTCCCAAGTAGAGTAATAATTGAATTTACCAACATGAAGACACAAAAGGCGGAGCAAAATCCGAATTCGATATCCAAGACAGATGCTTAATTTTTATATTCAAGTTTGGAGTGCACAGCATCTAAACTATAAAGTACCTACCATTATCAGACACCTACATTTAAATAGTTTTAATAACAGAACTATCACTACAGCTGCTGGATTCGAACCCGGATATTGAGGACGACAAACAACGCAGCGTGTCACGTTTTTATCTTACTATTTATATTGGACTGCAGCGCGGCCGCGGCTCGTACAAAAACCCCGGCGCCCCATTGTGTGCACTCGGCACGTCGCGATGTAGGCCGCGGTATTAAACGTGCACGTAGCAACCGGTAGAAATGACAACCAGCCTCTAGCGGCTGAAAGACCATTTATAAATCCTACTAATAATATAAATATGAAAGTTTATACGGATGTTTGTTTTTCTTTAGAGCATAAATTACTGAACGAATTTTCGTGAAATTTAGCACACAGGTAGACCACAATTTGGAATACGACAAAGGGTACTTACTATCCCGTAAATCGCGCACAGAGCAATAGTTTAAAAAAAAGTTCACTCATACACCCACCCTAGGATTCCTTGTGTCGCGTTTGGCATGGACAAAACGATAATTAATGGAACATCCTTGACCCGACAAGCATTTTCTTACCCGTTATCTAGCTATAGGCAGTAAACTAAACGATTGTAAGAGATTAACATTTTCACGTGTACGAAAAGTACACCTGATACTGACTATACGAGTGTGAGAGTTTGAAAGGGCACGATCATTCCATTCCAGAGACTGCTCGCACGAAAGACATTTCTACAGGTTCCAATATCTATGGGATTAAACAACTCGCCCGCCGATGCCGGATGCTGAAGATATTTTACGTAAACGGTGCAAACAACGTCCGACTCAAAGCCGGCGCGGCACACACACACACAGCGGTACACAGACACACAGAGGCACACAGCGGTCCACAGAGACACGGTGCACAGATACAATCAGCCATTGGAAATAGAGTGACAGTTGCAATTGCAACACAAGCTTTGTACCTACATAAAAATATTATTATCACTGAAACCATTGAAACATTATGGTTATCCTTCTCCCTCAGATCAAAGAGATCGACTAGACTAGTAGAGTCAGTCAGACTCGTAGGACTCTACGTTTCAATAACGAAAGACATTTGCAATGAAATTGTGAGATCAATGACGGTAACATTGCATTGCGTTTATCAAGATATAAATTTTCAATGAAATTAGTCTGTAGATCTAAGTTCAAATTTTCAATGAAATCAGTCTAAGGAGTCTTCTTCAAAGTGGGCTAAATAGAATACATGTGCTGTGCACGTTAAAAAACTTAAAGTGACCCGGCCGCCGCCGCCGCCGGCCGGCAGAAATCATAAAAACTTTTGGAGGTATTGAGATAATGATGTTTTGCTATTATTATGTATTTTTTGTCCTCCTATCCTACTTATTTAACGTGAAAGTTAGTTTGTAAGGATGCATAAATTTTTGGGTCTCTCACGCAAAAAATACTGCACGGATTTTCATGAAAAGCAAACAGGTAGCCCATGATCTGGAATCTAGGATATAGGGACAAATTTCATAAGCATATTTGCCTGTAATTTTTAACTAAGTGGAGTTTTAGAAAATTATCGACTCCCAGAAGTGACTTCGACAAGACAAGTTTGAGAACCTCTTCTAAGGGCGTGTTGCTCATAGAGCCCCATTTAATTATGTATTTATGTCGACGAACTCCAGGGACAACGTTCACTTGAGAGTTGAGACACTTTGCGGTCCTTCGGCTCTTTAGTGGACTTTACCAAAAAAATATCCATTATCGCCTGACCGTAACTTTCGATACCTGCATGCCATTCCGTTACTTCCATCCCTACAAAAACAACTAAGGCTTTCCGCGTCGGCGTCGTGCGTCTTTGCTTACGCAGCCATTGCTTAATGCACGATTTACACTCAATTTACTTCGTGAAGTAAATAAACGTTACAGGTGTAGTCAGCCGTGTAAATTGTCTGTCGCGTGACTGGTGCAGTGACAGTGTGACAGGGTGACAGTTCAGTTCGTGATCCAAGTGAGACATTTCATTTCTGTCACGTGGTGAAATGCGTGTAGAGTAACGTGGACGGGACGGGGACGGACGGGACGGGGACGGACGGGACGGGGACGGACGGGACGTGAAGTTTTGTAAACATCGTTTCATAGAAATTGTAAACGGTAGCGCATACGCCACGGAGGCACGGACGGGACGGGAACGGGACACGCACGTATATTTATGGCCCGTCCACGTCCCGTCCCCGTCCCGTCAACGATACGTATGCAGCGACCTTTATAGACTACTTTACCTGTCATTTCGGATGTGGTAGATAGGATAGCGGTGATAATAAGTACATAGTTAGTAGGTTAGTGGAGAAGTAAAATAGTAAGTCATTTTATTTAGAAAGAAGAAAGAAAGAAAGAATTTCTTGCTGTAATTGGTTTAGTGAGAGTGAGACGCATTGTATCTTTACGTACTCTCTATAGATATCGACTACCTATTATTAAACCTCGAATTTCAGGCACTACCAAGTATGATTTTCTTAAGGGAAACTATAGGGAGTTGTGTATGCATACCTCATTTATCTATTTGTTACTGAAAATCCTCCTCAATAACATATAACATAATTGAGATACTTATTCGTTAATCAGAATCGTTTATTTATATATTTTATGACCCAACACTGTAGAATATTTTAGAACCTATAATTGGTTATTTATGCCATTTAATTGACCAAATCATACGATTTCCAGTGGTCGAGATCGGGCGATAACACCGAAGTGACAGTGCTAGGACTGCTAGGCTTAGGCTAGGCTTCATCAGCAAATTACCAAGGCCCCGCCGCGCCGCATTCTATGAATCTCAAAGAGCGGCCGCTCGCTACCCACTCTCGTCTCGCCGCACCTCCGGGGAATATTTCTTACCCAATACACATCAACACTGCTGCAAGTCGATATTATGTCGCTAACTTACAGGTTTATCACTATTCTTTATTAAGACGTAAAGTGTTTATCATCTTCTTCGCTAATTATACGCTTACGTTAGCTGAACTTGTAACTCAACAGAGCCATCAACCCTGAAATCTTGTGTAAACTATTATACTTACAATTTATTAGTTCTCAGCACTTTCTGCATGCGTGATTTCTTAAAGGTTTTCAAATTTTCTTATTTGCCTTAATGTTAGACAACCAATAAATATGGAATCTCTTAGAGGCTATGTCACTCACGTGTCTATTGTTTGTCACATCACAACCAATTTTCTTCAAATCTACTGAACAAAAAGATAGTTTTAGTAGATGGAAGCTACTTTTAGGAGATAATACAAAAGTAAAAATAAACTCTAGTCAAATGCATCATGTGACATCCTGATCATACGATTTTGATACTTTTGATTTGATTATTATAGAAAATCGATAAATATAATGTGATTAATATAATAATCGATAGATATAATGTGATCTAGTGATCGCGAATCGACCCCGACTTCACTTGACACTTAACTGGAGATAATTGTTAAGTAGTTGCATATACACTGCGTGACTGGCATAAGCCTACGGTAATATTCATCTTAAGGACGCTGTCTCCAAGACAAGTTGTCTAACCTCGTCTTGATTAAAGCTGAAGTCACGATCTCAGGGCAATTATTTTATTAAATAATTTATAAGAGCCATTTTAAACACACAAACCAGAATTGAAAACCAGATGCAGTTGATAGCGTCGTATCATGACGGGAAGAAGAAAACCTACGCCGAAGATTATCGCTCGTTTGCACAGGCCATAAATCACAATCTATTGGTAAAAAGCGGATCAAAATCAATGCACTAATTGCTGTGAATATCACTCTTACAGAAGTTTTGTTGTACGCATATAATAATGTTTACATATTGCTAAACTTCTACTCGCACGTTTGGTTACTTTCTTTCTCTACTTTAAATCTTTTAACTGGCCTGAAATAAAACCGTTCTACTCGAAAAAAAATAGAAAAAATAGATTTATGTATAAACGATTTATTAACATATTCTATATTTAATTATCCTCGGAAAATCAATGAGATAGCACCAATCAAGAATCATGCCAGTAATTCAGTGGCCCTGGCAGAGGCCCTCAGCCATAAACAATGGATGTGCTTATAACAAGACAGGAGCGGACAGTCCGCCGTTTAGCGAAGCGCATAGCTGACAATCTCTTTCAAGATGAGGCAACAGGAACAGTGATAGCATAGAGTAGGAAACACAGAGAGCTACCAAGGGATAACTTTATATAGTAAGTTTGGTGGTGGTGTGTTTGGTGATGTCTCTGGTATTACTGAAGTCAAGCAACACTTAGCTTTTTTTTAATTTGCCCTTCATAATCAGAATTAATTTATTAATCATGAAACCCATAACTGGGTAACTAAAATGTCCAGTAGCTTCCCCTTCAATGTCTATCTATCTATACCTACTGTAGACATCAGTGTGGTACTATAAGGGTTACATTTTACTAAATTGAAACTGCCATTTATTGAAACACGGGTTTGGAGACTCTGTATAGCTTTATTACACTGTGGTAATAGAGTCATTGCAATATCTTAGGAGAATGGCCGGGTTAAACGCATATTGCCGCTAGGACTTCGGATATTAAAGGGCACAATATGGAAGTCAAGGAGCACACTACGACTAGCTTATGCCACTGCCGTGCTTACTTTATACTAGGTACAAGAAAATCAACATACTTAACAAACAGAACTTTAAAATTACAACCTCATACTCCAGTTACCCCTGTAAAGCGAAGGGTTACGAGCCCAAATCCATCCGGAGTATAATAATATGACAATTGACTTAGAGTAAATACAAAGATAAATAATTGATTTATAATGACAGGTAAAATAACTTGTAAGTTCCGATATAAAATTAGACCCCTTATTCATAAAAACAAGCAAAGTTATTGAAGACTTACGCCCAAACTCAGAGTCACTAACGGTTAGTTAAATCGCTCCTTAGTACAGAATTTGTATTGTATGGTGATTGGTGATTCTTTACTAAGGAGCGATTAAAGTAACCGTTAGTGACTCTGAGTTGGGGCGTTAGAGAGTGTTTTGTTTCTTTCACTCTTATGAAAATCGATAAAACATTGCAAAAGCTAAAATAGGCTTATGAAGCGTTTATGAATAAGTAGGTCTGGTCTACCTTCAGACAAGCAACTAACAATAAGCCGACTGATAAGACCGCTATCGTTCAGGACTGACGGATCGCAGTAATTCTTTGTTTTGGTTAGATTAGAGGATGATGCAATCGCAATACGTTATCGGCGGCGCTGGCGACGGACGGCCGGCGGGTGGTAGGCCGGGTCGGGACACTCGGGACGCGCCGTCGCGCCGCCATTAGCGCCAACAAGAGGGTGTACTCGCGTTTTATGTTTTGAGGACTCTTCATTTTGTCTCTAACGTTAATTGAATATGTAATAAATAAGTTGTTGTGGGAGAATTTTTAATGTAAAAACTACAGAGTGGCGAATGTTAAGGAAGGCCTATTTACAGGCTGGCGAGAAGGCCATCGGATAATGGATATTTTAAGTGTAAAGTGACTCCCCATTTTTGTGTTTTTGGTGTTTTTTTACTTGCCACTTGCGACAAGGAATCTTTGTGTTTTATTCTACAAGTTATACGACAGTAACAAAATAATGACTAAATATAGATGAAACACTAGGCCACATTTCGCCAAAAGTGTTGCCACCGTACAGCGTACGCACGACACGGATCCGGTACCACTTGATGAGTCTCGTCTCAAGATATCCGCTTTCAGTACGAGCTGCGAGCGGTGTTTTGATCGCGTCACGACACGACACGACACAGGAGACACGCACATCACTACTGTTGTCTAATGATCGCGACGCTACATACATTCCTCAATACTAAATTGTAACTGATTGCGTTTATTATTATTCTAAGCTGATCGCATGCCTAGTTCAGTTCAGAGTTTCAGACATACAGAACTTATCTTCAAACTTATTATTAAGTTCCTACCAAGTACTTCGATGGAGCCAGTGAAAGACTAAAGAACGACTGCGTATTGTTTCGGTGGACGAAAACATCGCGAGAAAACTTGCACTATTGAAAGTTTTATGTGAAGTCTGTCAACTCCCACTTGATCAGCGAGTGACTCATAATCTAATGACACATACCTACTCCCTTATGAACGTATAAATGAACCTGTACAGAGGTGAAATAATTATAGGATATGATCACGACGTACCTACCTAGAAAAAAGATTCTATTGATTGATTATACGACTGTAATTCTGTAATTTAGTAATCGAACCCAAAAACAATAACTAGGTGTTACGATTTATATTTAAAAAGAATAATGAATGAATTAAACATAAATCAATTTAATAGTAATTAAAAGTATTAGAGTCAACGCACATTTATTCGGCGCCATTCGCGTTTCGCCGAATGATTTTGGTTACACTTATTCGGCTCGGCTTCTATCAGCCGCGTACGGCGTCGTAAGAATGCGAACGACTGCTTACGGCGTCGTAAGAATGCGAACGACTGCGTACGGCGCTGAATACGCTGCGAAGTCCGTCCGAAGACGTTAGTAGGTATAATCTATACGGGAACTATGAAGGTCGCAACCTGTCGACAAGGCCAAGGAGTCAAAAATCTTCCATGTCTACCTACAGCGCGGCGCTGTTCCGCCGCGTTCGACGTCGTACGCGGCGAACGCGGCCGAAAGATAAAACACATTTGCCGTCGTTTTCTACTTGTTTACCGCGAAAGCGGAATCGGCGCCGAAAAGCCGAAAGGATGCGTACGCGTCTCCATACAAAATCGTTGTTTACTATGGACAAAAGCCGAATGGAGCCGAATAAGGGTCAACGCACATTTATTCGGCGCCATTCGCGTTTCGCCGAATGATTTTGGTTACACTTATTCGGCTCGGCTTCTATCAGCCGCGTACGGCGTCGTAAGAATGCGAACGACTGCTTACGGCGTCGTAAGAATGCAAACGGCTGCGTACGGCGCTGAATACGCTGCGAAGTCCGTCCGAAGACGTTAGTAGGTATAATCTATACGGGAACTATGAAGGTCGCAACCTGTCGACAAGGCCAAGGAGTCAAAAATCTTCCATGTATCTACCTACAGCGCGGCGCTGTTCCGCCGCGTTCGACGTCGTACGCGGCGTAGGCGGCCGAAAGATAAAACACATTAAGTCGTCGTTTTCTACTTGTTTACCGCGAAAGCGGAATCGGCGCCGAAAAGCCGAAAGGATGCGTACGCGTCTCCATACAAAATCGTTGTTTACTATGGACAAAAGCCGAATGGAGCCGAATAAATGTGTTTTGACCCTAAATGTGTTTTGACCCTTATCATAAATTAATTTTAAGCTTGATTAGTTTGATTATGTACTTATATATCCAGTTTGATGATCTGACCGATTTGATTTGATCCGGTTTGATTTGTTTTGGATGTCTAATATGATTGTAACATTGTAAGATCGTTTTTAGTTTATAAACTTAGGTAGGACTTATTTGTATCTTGTAAGGGAATAGGTAACTATTTGACATTGAAAACTTTCTTTCTTTAACGGAAATTGTGGAATAAAGAGAAATTCCAATTTAACTTTACCGTACCCGTACCGTACCTGCCTACGAGTAATTGAGAATCGTTAACTACTTACGTATTACTTCAACTGGTAATGACTTTCCGAAGGCGAGCCTGACTCTCGCTTCCGACTATTGTGTCCATTGTGAAGCCTGAATCGCGCGGGCGCGCTACATACCTACCTACTCATTATCGCCTGGTACTTCTAGATAGGGTTTGCAATTTCATTTTGTAGTCCGCACAATTACAATTTAAATGTTACTTAACAATCCTTCCAAAATCCATCGAAATGATCGAAGAAGGTGGAATACGAGAGTAGACACTTTGTTCACGCATGGCCAAACTCCAGCCGTCCAAGACGAGACGTCTCGTCACTTCGAGGATTTGTTATTTTACTATTATTCGTTATTTAAATCGGCTATTACTTTATTATTCTTCCTTTGTTTTTTCTCTCTGTCATTACTTTCTGTGTCCTAAATGTATTAAAAATCTTTCACTCCTAAACGGTTAAAATAATTATTTATTTACTTCACCGACCATCCCCGTCATTAACATTTTGGTCATCTTCGAGCCGGATTTACAGATTTTCTGGATTTACTAGATAACCAGCAAATAACTGAAGTTGAAATCATAGCCCCGTGTCCCGTACTACGTGAAGGCTATAGGTGGATGGGAGGTATCGTCTACGGAGTGAGTGGTATAAAAGTCGGTATAATTTTATTCTTAGCCTTTATTTATAGGATGTTTTGAGGACATTACCTTAATGTAACAAAATTACTTACTATGTATCAATTACATTATAATATTTTACTCAATTAAGTGCAGTAATAAATGTACTGAATGTTATTTACTAACGTATTATTGAGGTGATACATAAGTTTATTTTTGTAACTAGGAAACTATTTTCATAATCCCTTGTACTTGTGAATTGTATAATTTCAGTAACTGGTCTGATGTTACATATAACTTAAGTCACATAAGTTCTTCACTTTGCTCGTATATTTGTGAAAAATAGTACCTAAGCAACGTTCCTGTTTAGTAGTATTGGTGAATAATTGTATGTCGATTTCAGGATTGTGCAACCGACTCCCAAAATGACTGAAAAAGCTGAAATCTTAAAAGAGATTGTAGAGTTGACTAGGAAGCGTAGCAGTTATAAAGGTCGGATCACAATTTTTATTACATATTTGAAATCATTTCAATCGTCGGACGTGAAGAACATCGGTGAGTTAGAATTGCGTTTAAGTAAGTTGGATGCATTGTATGCCCAATACGATGAAACCCAAACCAGATTGGAGTGCATTTCTGATAATATAGATCAACAGCTAGCTGAGCGGGAGGAGTTTGAGAGTAGGTATTATAGTACATTGAGCCAGGCGCAAGATACCCTTAGTAATTATAAAAGATCTCAAGTGCCTCTGCCTAGTGATTGCTCTCGCAGTGGTAGGCAGAATCCGGTCAAGTTACCTACTATTCAAATCCCTAAATTTACTGGTTCTTTTAATAATTGGTTGGAGTTTCGAGACACTTTCACGAGCCTCATTCACGACAACGACGAGATAGACGATGTGAACAAGTTTCATTACTTGCGCACATCCTTGGAGGGCGCTGCGGCGGTCGTTATTTCATCTATCGAGTTTTCGTCTAGTAATTATAGTGTCGCTTGGAAACTCCTATGTGACCGTTTTGACAATAAGCGGTTGTTGATTCAACATCATGTTGCTTCGTTATTTAATATCGAACCGGTCACACGAGAGTCCACCAGTAATTTGAAAAACATTTTAGATCAGTTTAATAAAAACATCCGTGCACTAGATGTGTTAGGTGAGCCCACTAAGCATTGGGACACGCTTCTCATTCACCTGATGACTAATAAGTTAGATAGTAAAACTTATCGTGAGTGGGAAGAGTATAAGGGTCGCTTGGATACCGAGACGCGCGTGGAGCTTCAACATTTTATTGAGTTCATGCGTATACGAACTAACATTCTGGATACGATTGAGTTTTCACGGCATTTTCACCATACAACTACTATTAATAATAATAAACATCCAAAAGCAAAGGCTATGGTCATGACTGAAAATATATCAAATAATTTAGTTTCAAAGGACTCATGTCCGAAGTGCAGCGGCGAGCATAGACTAAATAACTGTCCTGAGTTTTTAGTGTTGAGTAATGAAGCCCGCCTGCAGTTATTACCGACTTTAAAGGTTTGTTTCAATTGTTTTGCAAAATCCCATTTTTCAAATAATTGTAAGAAACAGGGATGCAGAATTTGTAAGCGTAAGCATTCAGTTTTGGTCCACGTTACCAATAATAAGCAGATATCAACTGTGCATGGAGAGCGCACTGACGAAGTCAGCGCGACTCCCGCCACCGATCATAACAACTTAACGTTATCAACGAGCGTGTCGTCCGCGAGTCCCGAATCAAACGGTTATCACGGAGACGTTATATTAGCGACTGCGTTAGTTAAGTTATACGATTCCAACGATCGCGCACATATAGTACGCGCTGTCTTGGATTCCGGTAGCACATCCTGCCTACTGTCGGAGAAAATGTCTCGACAGTTAAATCTGCCTTATAATCACATTAATCAATCTGTTCAGGGTATCAATAATGCAACCACGCATATTAATAAAACGTGTAACTTGCGTTTGCGTTCATTAGATGATACTTTTATGCGTAACGTAAACTGCTTTGTTTTGCCTTCCCTAACAGATAATGTACCGAGTCGTACAGTTAATATATCACACCTCAACATACCTAGTAATGTGCGTTTAGCGGATCCTCATTTTTATAGGTCCTCGTCAGTAGATTTAATAATAGGTGCTGATATATTTTGGGACATAGTAGGATCTCAAAGAATTAATTTAGGTAATAATAAACCGATCCTTTGCGAGACTGCTTTAGGGTGGATAATTTCTGGTCCGATGAATAACAGATTTACATCTCATTTGCCAAAGCCTATTAAGTGCAATTATGTAAACGGTAATTCGAGTAGTGATATGTCTAATCAAGAAACACAA
Source organism: Thymelicus sylvestris (assembly GCA_911387775.1). Classification (NCBI taxonomy): domain Eukaryota; kingdom Metazoa; phylum Arthropoda; class Insecta; order Lepidoptera; family Hesperiidae; genus Thymelicus; species Thymelicus sylvestris. Next base: position 3,552,212 of record OU426905.1, read on the forward strand.
AGTAAGCTCGCACGGTTTTGGAATTTAAAAGAAATAAATTATTCAAATAATTCTAGGTATTCACGGAACAGAAGTTATGAACATTTTATGAACACCAAATGATGGTTTTTGTGTGAAAATTTCTTTAAAAAAAACCCTAGTATTTTAAGACACTCGATGCAGCGAGCTAAGTAGTGTTTTTTATCTTTAGAACATAGGCTCTTAACACAACCCAAACTTAATGTAATTTGTCGCGAGTTTATGTCAGAATGTCAGTCGCTGGGTCACATTATAATTTAATAATAATAATATACTGAGCTTCAGATGGTGGCAGTGACCAGTTAGTCCACGCACGATTTATATTTTGGGGGTAACGGGTCAAGCATAACTTTAGGTTTAGGATGGCTACCTGAATCGGATCTGCTGCATTTTCCTATAGGTACATCCATTACGTATACAAAGGTAAACTCAAATTGTGAGATCCTTTCCGTTATCTCTCAGAACTTTGATCCGCTCGGTCTTGTCTCTCCAGTAGTGATCAAATTTAAAATAATAATGTAGAGTCTATGGTTGTTAAATTTATCATGGGATGATCCCCTGATTAATCTTAAATATTATATTAAATATTATTATTGATTATTTATTAAATATTTAAATATTATCTTAAATATTTTAACTCAGTTATGAGTACCACGCCGCGTGATAATTGATTATTTCGTTAAATTAGAATTTCACTTATTCTCTGACAGTTCGGAAAAAGCTTACGGTGCGTGCCTATATACACGTCCGAAGTATAGATAATAGCGGTAGGATGTTAGTTAAATTATTACTTGCGAAAAGTAGAGTAGCACCGATTAAAGTCACGACAATTCCGAGACTTGAGCTTTGCGGCGCGGCGCTCAGGTTGCTGCGAAGCTGTATGAAAAAGCATGCAATTCCTTAAGAGTAATGGTAGCGAGTACTGTGTTTTGGACTGACTCCACTATGATCGTTTTGCGTTGGTTAAAAATGTTACCAAATAAATTACATACGTTTGTTCGTAATCGTGTCGGAGATATTTTAGAAAGGACTAGTAATTGTGAGTCATTATGTGTCACTTGGAGTCAGTGTTGACGCTATTCAGTCTCTCGACATGTGGTAGTCAGGACAACATTTTTTAATGCAGAACTATAGTAATTGTCCTGCTATTTTAGTACCTCGCGAACCGTTACCTGAAATACATACAGAAGTGTCGTTTTAGTTAAGTCAGATAATAATAGTTCTTCTGTATTTATTAATTTTGATCGTTTTTCGAATTTTAATCGGCTTAGACGTGCAGTAGCTTATGTGCTACGTTTTGTAAATGTATGCACAGGACGCCGTGATTTTCTTTCTGAAAGTGAATTAAATTATTCTTTAAATGTTATTATACGCACAGCTCAGAAGTAATTGATTCCGGAATACGATACTTTATTGAAAAAGAAACCCTTGCCTGCAAAGAATGCTTTGTTGAAATTTAACGTTTTCCTTAATGATAATGATTTGATGCGTGTTGATGGTCGAATTAATTATTATTCTGAATTTTCGTATGTCAAAAACTTTCTTTATTATTACAGTCCATTCATCGATTAACAAAGTTATTATTTTTACATTATGAACATACGAAGCTCATGTATGCAGGACCACAACAATTATTATTATTAGCATCAATTAGGGAAGTTTACTGGCCAATAGGTGGACGTAATTTAGTAAAGGCTATTTACCGTCACTGCGTTAGGTGTGCAAGAATAAAGTGAAGGGTTGAAGCTCCTCTGATGTGTAACTTACCGCGGCAGCGTCATACTCCAGGTGGTTATCCAGTTGAAACTGTCGATGTTGACTATGCGGGTCCCATTACGTCCGCAAGTCGTCAGAGTCGTGGTTGTCGCATTGTGAAGGTGTTCATACATTGCAATTTTTATATGCCTTACTACAAAGGCTTTATATTTGGAACCAGTAGGTGACTTGACCAGTAATAGATATATTCTAACACTACGTAAATTCATTGCACGTCGTGGAAAACCACGTCATATTTACTTTGACAACGGGACTTCGTTCGTTGGGGCATGCAATGACTTAGCTAGCTTCTTAAAAACGAGATTCTAACTCACTATCTAGTGATATTTTTAATGAAGGGTTAAACTATACCAGTTTACTACTACATTTTGACGTCATTTGGGAGGCGGCTGTAAATCTACTTTAATTTGTTACGTGTGTTAGGAAATTGTCATTTGACCTACGATGAATTGTATACCACATTAACACAAATTGAGACTATTTTAAATTCGCGACCACTCACTCCTTTATCATCGCATCCAGAGGATTTGACCCCATTGACACCTGGCCATTTTTTGATTGGACGTCCACTGACAGCCATACCGAACCAAAACTATGAGGGACGGAAGGAAACACATCTCACGAGATTTCAACGAATTGAGCTTATACGTCAGCATTTCTGGACAAGGTGGAGCAAAGAATAGTTATATTTCTGAGCTACTAAAGCGGACCAAATGGCAGAATCCATCGAAATTATTAGAGATCGATTCGTTGGTTATTATAAAAGAAGATAACTTGCCGCCCATGAAGTGGAGACTGGGAAGAATTGTGACTCTCTTTCCTGGTCCAGACAACATTAATCGAGTAACAGACATCAAGACGGCTAACGGGATTATCCGGAGATCATTCGCTCGAATCTGCCCACTACCAGCTAATGAATAAAGTTGGTTGAACACACAGTGTTCAACGCCTGGGGGCATGTTCACGCATGGCCAAACTCCAGCCGTCCAAGACGAGACGTCTCGTCACTTCGAGGATTTGTTATTTTACTATTATTCGTTATTTAAATCGGCTATTACTTTATTATTCTTCCTTTGTTTTTTCTCTCTGTCATTACTTTCTGTGTCCTAAATGTATTAAAAATCTTTCACTCCTAAACGGTTAAAATAATTATTTATTTACTTCACCGACCATCCCCGTCATTAACACACTTCAAATAGTTGCTTAGGTAGAGTAAGTACTTCCTCGCCGCAACGCAACCTTTGCAAATTTTTAAGTAAATAGACATCTGATACACGAGCAAGCGAGCCACCCTCGTCGAAGCTCTTCAACATACGGATGGGTTATAAAGAGTCGCTCCGCATCGCATCGCGATGCTTTCGACGCTCATCTAGGACAACGAGTTATATCTTTCCGAAATTGCTGAGAATGCTGAGTAGCGACTAAACAACGAACCTCGTAGGTACTCGGCTTCAACAAGAAACTTCGACGAAAAACTTCGCTTAATAACGCAGAGGATTGGTAAAAGGAATCATCAATTAATTGCCGTTTCGCTCCACTGCTTCTAGCTACCTACAGCTACAAGCTACGGCCACGTCTCCGCGGCTGAGCCCCAAGCCCAAAGCCGCAGCGCCCCGCGCGACTCGCGGCGCCTCCGCGTTACCTGCAAACTCATTATTATTAAAAGCATTGGGTCAGGGTTGCCAACAATTGGTAATGATTAATTTAATCGACATGAATGGTGGCATAATCCAACAATTCATGTCATTTGAATAGTTTAAATTTGAATAAGTATATTGCTGCCTATAAGAATCGCCCGTAAGAAATACAAAAGAAAAGCAAGCAAAGCAACAACCCACAATTGTCCCACTGCTGGGCTCGGGGTCTCCTCTCAGAATGTGAGGGTTAGGCCATAGTCTACCACGCTGGCCAAGTGCGGATTGGTAGACTTCACACACCTTCGAGAACTTTTTATGGAGAACTCTCCGGTATGCAGGTTTCCTCACGATGTTTTCCTTCACCGAAGCAAGTGATAATTAACATGTAATACGCACATAATATTTGAAAATTAGAGGTGCGTGCCAGGATTTGAACTCGGGTCCCTTCGTTCGGGAGACCAACGTTCTACCGCTAGGCTATCACTGCTGTTAAGAAATACAAAGTAGGTACAAATATAGGAATCTAGACACCTACTACGTTGGCCAAGTGAAGCTTAACAGCTTACACTTGTACACATAGTAGGTACTTACAGGACTAACGACTCCTTAGAAAATGAAAAACTGTCAGCTATTCAGATTAGGTTCATATATCATATTATTATCCATTCCTAACGCTTACCAAGATTACAAGAAACATTGTTTTTACTTATTAAATGTTAATGCCACACAATTGACCATAATCCTACGTAATGATCCAGATTATGAGCACAATAACTTAGTTGAAGCCTATATTCACTCTCTTCTCCATTCTCAGATAATCTTTCATTGGATACTTTTTGTTTCAGGTCGGTAAATTTAAAACACCTTTAAAAAAACCTTGCAATAATTTATTGTCGTCGAAGTCGACAACCCTGGCGGCTACCTGCTTGGCTCGCGCCGCGCCAGTGCCGGTCGCCGGTCGCGCCCACAATTACCACGCGGCGAGCGGCAATGGATGGATTTTTTCCGCGACGCGACCCACCGAATACCGATGTTCCGTGCAGTATACACGCCACTCGCTACTCGCCAACACACCATAGCAAAGTTTTATTTGCTTCAATTCCTTCTACAATTCTTGTAAATACAATATAGTTCTCGAGTAATTGAAGGGACGAAGTTGGTGGAATGACGTATGACCTATTATGTAACAAAGATTTGACTTCCATCAGGTCTATTTTGTATAATAAAATTAAGTAAGTAAGTAGGTAACTGGCTCTGAAAAAGCTTTGCCATTCATTATGGGCAAAGCAAGGGAATCAAATCATCGTGATGAGTAATAGATGGTAATTTAACTATCATTATTGTCAGACGAACGAGTACTGGTGTATAATTATAATCGGAGTAGTCGCACCACTGAATTATCGCTGATTTTAATCTGTGACATATGAATATTAACACGCTGGTCGCCGACGCAGTCTTCATAGCAATTATAATATCGTCCATCATTTGTTAATTCCCCTGGCGCGGCGCGGCGCGGCGCATCGCGCGGCCGCATACAATCCGAGCTAGCACGAAGCACGACATTTGATCGCTCGCACGTCGCGTGACGCGTCGCGAGCCGCTATCCCGCGCGTGATCAACACTCGTGAATAATGATGATCACGACTGACGACTGTCGACTGCACACCGACTCGCGACCGCGGGGACGCAGTTTGCAGTCGGAGTCGGCAGCGACCGTGTTTATTGCTTCCTGGTAAAAGTCGTTTGAAGACCGCCGAACGACCGCGGGAGGTTTGTGCGAAGGTTTTATTGCTCGTTGCCAGTGCAGCGACGCGCATACTTACATAATGAGGTGCTTGCTAACATCTAAATTACAGCAACCGGATGAATGAAACAACTAGATTTTATTAGTGTACTTAAGTAATTGAAATAAGCTGAATTACGAGAACGATAAAGAAGCGATTTGCCACGTATTTAAGTTTTTGATTATGTAGGGGTTGTTTATGTAGGGGCAAATGTTATTAATATTTAATATTAATTAAGTACCTACCTAACAAAAATGTTTTTAACCAAATCAATGTTTTATTTATTTATAAATTATAGAAACTTAACATTCCTTGAATGGTTAAACAAATAGGTGCTTTACATCCATACTAATATTATAAATGTGAAAATGTTATTAATATTTAATATTAATTAAGTACCTACCTAACAAAAATGTTTTTAACCAAATCAATGTTTTATTTATTTATAAATTATAGAAACTTAACATTCCTTGAATGGTTAAACAAATAGGTGCTTTACATCCATACTAATATTATAAATGTGAAAGTGTGTTTGTTTGTTTGTCCGTCTTTCACGTCGCAACGAAACTGTATGGTATGGTTTTTGTGTGTGGAGATAGTGAGGAGGGTGGAGAGTAACGTAGGCTACTTTTTACCGCGGTAAAACATCCCCATGGGGAGATCGATATTTTGTTAGTTGCTAGATATTTAGTTCCGGGTGTTGTTAATAGATGGCGTTAGCAAAATTCATTTTCAAGTTCTGAATCACGCTATCAAATGATATATGTTTACTTAAGTCATAGGCAACTAAATCTAACTAACTATGTAAAAGTAAGTAGGATTTGTAAAAAACCGATCTTTACCGCGGGCGAAGCTGCGGGCAAAAGCTAGTACCTCTAATAATTAATGAATGAAAGTTTTAGTAAAGACTTCAGCAACACGATGGCCAGTTCGCCCAGTTCGAATGTCTTGGTATAGGTACCTACCCGTATTATATTACGAGTTACGACGAAATACTGAGGTGTCGGACGGATGTAAAATTACCGAATATCTTTGATTAGGGAATCATACGAAGTTTTAATATAAGTAGGTGTTACCTGAAGACTTAAGGAGCTCTCAACATTTACAGTACGCTCGGGTTTATCTCATTATTCTGTAGGGTGGACTGCCTCATTATATTTCCCCGGAAGAGAAATCGCCTCGGATTTAACGCGAGCGAAGTCACGTTCAAATTAAGGGTGCGCTTGGGGGTGTGCAGAAAAAACTGCTTTGAGTCCCGGACTCGATCGCCGCGGGTAAATAAGTACCCGGAACATTCATTACACTACGGTGTGTCTGTCGATCGATTCTCGATCTTAACTACTCGAGCATAGAGATCGCGTGACGCGCTGTCGAGAAAAAGAACCGACGTGTTTATCGGTAAATGTTCGGCGCGTCTCAGGAGGACGCGAGGTTCACTCAACTTTCTATCTTACGGGCTTATTCATAAATGTCACGTGACGCGCCTCAGCGGATTGCTTCGGCTGTGACTAATAATGCGCGTCGACAACCGTCGCAGTTATAGACGGCGGAATGAATAGAAGTGTTTAATAACGCTGTTTTGGATAGTAACTTCCACGCGTTATTACGTACATACATTCGTTGAAGATAATAATAATTAAAACATACACTTGGCCTCCGAAAATAACATTTTCAAAGTAAATCAAAATAATTTCCCTATTATTTAGTCTCTAAAAGACTAAAGCATTAAACAAGCAAATTCTCAGCAGAAAATTCTTTGTCCGTAACTCCAGTCGCAACACATCGAAGAGGATATCTAAATTTGCCAAGTCTATGGCCGCTCGCATCCTTTTCAATTAGTTTTTACGCGGCAACGATAATGATTTACAACGGTCGAGCGAGCGGCGCGCCGCGTAATCGCGGGCGGCCATCTTTCCCGGAAAGCGACAATGGCACGAAAACGCGTCCGCGCGTCGCCCTTCCCTTTGTTTGCGACTGCGACGTACCTAGCTGGTAATGTTGGTACTGGTACTCTAATAATAATATCTTTACGTGACGGACGGGCGCGGGTGGGTCGGACTCGCGTGGCGCATGGCGGGTGCGTGATGTGCGCGCCATTCTTCGAGTGATAGATTCATGACGTCACAATGTTATTGATGCGGTACTTTATCCGCTTGGAACCTCTGTTAAAAGTATACTTGATTAATGATCATCCTGATGTTAACCTATAACAGCTGGGTTCTCCCATTCTGAGGTAGAAAATCTAAAGTTCACTCCCATCAGGTAAAGCAAGTTCAGATTACTTCAGATTGGCAGACTTTACCTTCGCCAGTGAGACGTGGAAAGTTAAAGTTCACACTGTTCACAGTCACGTAAAGCATGTTCAGACTTCACACTTAGTTTACGAATGTTGGAAAAACTCTCAAGAACGTACCTACATAGGTTTCCTCGCGATCTTTTCCTTCCTCGAAGCAAATAATAAAGTTTCTAAGACGCACATAACTTCGATCATTATGTAGGTATCATCAATATCATCATTATCTCTGCAATTTAGAGGTACATAAGATTAGAAACAGGGATCACAGTACTATCTAGAGTGCAGCGATATTCAAGCCACTGAGCAGCACCTTAATGTTGGTCGAAATTGTCCAAATATGACCGACAGATTTTCGATCAAACCAATTAGCGAGGTATTATAACTTAGAACTGCTACGCCTCGCTGTTATGCTTCTACTATTCGCCTACACTAAACGGCAAGTACGGTAACGAAATATCCCACACACCAAGCACCCCGCATACGCGCCTAAAATGCAAGATACAAAAAATACGCCAATAGGGCGTAATATTACAAACGACCGATTAGTTCTCTGGAAATTCCCCTGTGGACGGACGGCTGAATTGCTCCCGTAATTTTATTAAATAATGCCGTCTTGCGCCGTTCCGACGTGTAAAAATGTAACTGGTCTTAAAAAGAAAAAGGGTGGGATCACATTTCATGTGTAATTAGCACAATAAAACATTGTCTTAATAAATTATCAAATATTTTATTCACATTGAAATTGTCAACCATATTTATGCCTCTATTTTGTCAGTGTTGCCAATATAACAGTTTTGATTTTCCCTACCGTAATGACTGTTACACACTTTGCCGCTGGTGTGACTGTCAACTTTTGAAGCCGCCGGCTTTGCAGCACAAATAAGCCATATTCCTACTCGGCCCTGTCCTTGAAAAAATTGCCTACACCCGCGCGGTACTTAAACGCGCGCGTCCACTGACAGTATTTTAATTTTATCAAACGACTTGAGTTTATTTGTAGTTTTGTAATTGTGAATATTACATCTTCTATTTTAAAAATGAAATTAGTTGTGAATGAATGAAATCCCGGATATCTCAGAAAAGGTGCGTCCTAGACAATTTTTGACACGATTGCCAACCCCCGTACGTACCCCAGTCCCGATTACATAAACCTTGCTGTACCCATCGCTAACCTCCACCCAAATTTTCAACTTTTTTTTTTTGGAAAAACCGGAAATCCCGGATATCTCGGAAACGGTGCGTCCTAGACGATTTTTGACACAATTTCCAACCCCCCTTAAAAACCCCCAGTCCCGATTACATAAACCTTGCTGGACCCACCCCTAACCCCCCACCCAAATTTTCAACAATTTTTTTTTTTAAAAACGGATATCTCGGAAACGGTGCGTCCTAGACGATTTTTGACACGATTTCCAACCCCCCTTAAGAACTTCCAGTCCCGATTACATAAACCTTGCTGGACTTTTGAAAATTCGGTTGGGGGTTTAGGGGTGCTTTATGTAATAGGGACTAGGGGGTCTATTTGGGGGCTTGGAAATCGTGTCAAAAATAGTCTAGGATGCACCGTTTCCGAAATATCCCGGATAATTTTTTTCCAAAAAAAATTGATGAAAATTTGGGTGGGGTCTTTATTTAATAATGTTTCATCTGAAATTAACAAACCACACATATTATATTACCTATTATAAAACTAATACATATTATGATAAAAATATTAACAATCAACATTGTAAGTAATAATAGTTCAATGACGATCAAAAAGTTTTATTTAGGTTTAAAGAAACTTGATTCTCATATTTAAGATACAGTCACTTACATGAGAAACATTTTTTATAAACACAGTAATAATATGATGCGATCAGAATCTGGTAGACCTAATTATAATCGCCTTTTACTTTTTTCTCAACGTCCTGTCACAAACATTTCCCGAAATAATGCGACATGTTTTACGTTGCAACACTACCGCGGGTGGGAAGAACGGCGGGGCCGGGCGGTTCTGGAGACAACGCGCGACTAGCAATGACAGCGAGATGTGGCTTCTAGTTTATTATTATTCTAAGCCACACACATAAGCTGCTTCAACTTCCCTTCTGTTTCTATGAGAAGGCCAATCATCTGGGATCGAATCGATGCACGCACCTCTAATTCTCAAACTCATACTTGTATGACAGAATTAAGAGATGATAAAACCGTGCATTCTACAAGCAATAACATAATAGGTCCAAATAAATCAACCTAGAATGTTGGTACCAGATCAGGGCATAATCTGCAAACCAATAAGGCCTCTAAGCCACTATAGCTACCGCTGAATCAAGGCCTTATCGATCTATCCCAGAAGATTCGTTGGTGTAGTCAACGTATAGTCACGCACGAGCTAAATAAGATTCTCACTCTGTCAGACAGAGAAAAGGTACAGATACAGAGTAATTTCTCTCCCAACGCTTCCTAATAGAAACGGTCGTAATAACACCGAGCTAACAGCCTCATAAACTCCACAAGTGATATGCAAAACCAGTCAAAATCCATATAGTTTAATATACAAACAACGGACTTGTTGCGGTCCCTCCACAACGTTTCGTTTCTGATAATTAAATAGTTTTACGAGCTTTTGTTCCTTTGTAGCGCGTTCTGTGAGGGTGAATTGTTACATTAGCATTTTTGTATTCAGTTGCTTAAGATACCACCGACACGTAATGTACCTACGCTTTTTGAAATTAGATGTGGCTCTTGAACTATCGGTAATTATATCGAATACGCGTACTATCGCAAAAATTGTTTTAGTTCTGGACCAGGAAGGCTATTCAGATTTGTAACTTGACAGCGGAGTTTCAAAATTGACGTTCGAGTTCTAGGATCACTTCACTTCGCAAGTGCGTACTAGATGATTAGATAATGACATATCAATACGATGCAAGTTCGCTTTTGTTTTGTAACTTGACAGCGGAATACACGATGAGTTTCTAAATTGAAGTAAGAGTTCGAGACTCCCTTCACCTCGCAAGTGCGTGCCAGATGATTAGAGAATCACATATCAAGATCTCGGACTCGAACTTCAATTTTGAAACTCATCGCGGATTCCGCTGTCAAGTTACAAAAGTGAATAGTCTTGCAGATTATAGAATGATACAGTTGGAAAAATTAAAAAGCGGCCAAGTGCATGACATGTGTACGACTTTGTAGTTGTAGCACTTAAAAGAGTTTCGATGCGGACGGACCGACGACGTTCGGACTGACATGACGAAACTATAAATGTTCCCTTTTAACTACGAAACCCTAAAAACACCCTACACTGTACCTACAAGAAATCTACGTTGCTATAACTAAAATAAAATAAAAGAAAAAAAATTAGAAGCCGGTCAAGAAATTAAATACGAAACTGGTTTAAAATCCGTAAAATAAAGGCCCCTAATTTCAATTGTTCGCTCTACATTCCCACAAAAGCGGTTCAGTTATTGTTTCTAGGAACGAAATGGTTACCAACTGTCATGTCATGGTCTAAAGTTACAACAGCCGAAAATCAAATCATGTGCATTTTTTACGGAAGACCAAGGAGTTGAACATCCGTCGATGACCCTTTTCTATTGTCGATGGTACTGCAAAAAAATCGGCTCATAAAACATTTCTTTTAGTAACGTCTATTGTAAATAGGGTGAAACTTCATACCGTGTTAACAAGATTCAACTCGTGGTGTTTATTCGTTAGTCAGTAGGTATTATTAAAAGTTAGTTTGTAAATCAGGACAACATCAGACTGTAAAATGCTTCAGAATGACATAGAAATGGTCTCCGAATGGAGTCTACGTAATAAGCCTATTACTCGGTGAAATTATCTAATTTTCAAACTGTGAAGTTATGTGTTTGTGATGATCATTTTACACATGTAGCATCAAAAGTGCATAAAAAGACTAGCCAATCTTCTTATTAAAATGAATGAAAACATCCAAGCTCATTATACAAGCGCAACCGTTCAGATAACACGCACGCCGACACGAGTGCACGTAAAAAAACCAACAGCAACAGCAAGTCACACACACAATGACAGTGTTATCTGCGAACGAGTGCGATGCGGCGCGGCGGCGTGCGTCATGCGGCATGCGGCGTGCGGCATGCGGCTAATGACTCGGGAAAAGATTGCAGGGTTCTAGTGGACGTTTTATTTTCTCTATCTGCGAGGTCACCCGAGGTGATACTCCATATAATACTAGAAGTGAAGCAAGTAGAAGCAGATATTCAGCAGGGCAACAGGCGAAAGCTAACAACAAAGTAAGTTATCGAAAAAAAGAAAAAGTCATCAATGAATCTAAAGATGGCTACAACACATAGGTATGTTGCCGAGTACAAAGAGGATAACTTGTCTTCGAATATCTTTCCGACACTGCTACTGACACTAACAACAAGATATTTACGCTTTAGTCTCGAAAGATGTAGGTTATAGCTTACCAGGTGAGTAAAGAACTGTTTGTTTCACCAAGTACGAGACACGTGGGTATTAAACTGAATGCAGAGGCCAGGAATCTACTACAAGCAAATTATCTGAGACGTTAAACTTCTAAAATCTACCTGAGATGACCTTACTGAAAGTGTGAAGACTAATAAAAGTAACACCGATATGTTCAAGCGACTTCCAGAAACCTCAAAATATGCAAAGTATGTCGAAGGATTTCGAGGATTCCAAGGAACACACAAGCCGGAATGCTTCACTCAGGATCGCATAACCCGGAATTCCCTACAAAGTATTTTGATGATTTCTCTATCGATGACAGTTAAAATCGGACGTGCAAAAGTGTCCTTACGAATGTCGTTTTACCTATTTAAACATCTTAGGTCCTTACTAAATATCTCAAGCCAAGTTTCATCAACGATCACAGGAAGACGCAGTTAATAGACAAAATGAAACCAATACCTTCTCATTCCAAGATTTGGAATGGATTTGATCATTAATACTTGAGAAGACATCACTGAACAAACACTTCTAGCACCTTGCAAACCGAGATAATCGATCAATATCTCCCTGTCTTTGCGACCCAAATATCGTCTGCCTAAATTCCCTAATATCACCTCCCTAAGGGCTGAGATCCTGACTAATAGTAGCATAATAATAATATATCGGTCTAGACCGCCTACCATATGAGTTCGCAATAATATCATTATCGAAAGAGATTAGCTTTCGACCGAATTGTTACCCTCAGAATGATTGACGACCGCCGTCACCAAGTGGTAATTGTCGGCCCTACTCGTGTTCACTGTAAAAGCACACCTGGGATTCAGTAATAGGAGTTAATTTCGCGTGTCAGCCGGTGAAGGTTGCAGGGTTGGGCCGTTATCTATGCGTCAGTCGAATGGCCTCGCGGTGTCGTCGCTCGCGCGGCCCTGTTGCACTCGCGAGTGTCACGATAACAATTACAGAGAAAACTTATTTCGCTGGCCATACAATCCTGTTGGATTTTAAACCTTACGCCTTGACAATAAGGGTCTTTTACCGCGGGTAGGTAAAGGCGATCGTTGCGAGAATACCAACGACTGGAGCGGACTGAGCGGTCGTTTAGGTAACGTATATGTGTATAGGTACCTACATAATTACAAAGATAGCGCGGCACGGTGTTTGTTATTCATCAGACGGCGATCCGGCAACAGAGGTCCAAGTCCCAAGACACAATATTTATACAGTGCCCAAGATATCAGCTAGGAGTTCCGGCTACCTGGACGGTGGATCTGCTTATTATTAAGTTTATTTAAGTTTATTTAAGTAAGTGAATGAAGATCGATTGTTTTTGGACGATCTCTTGGTAACTTGTACCTAAATCTATACTTAATATTATAAAGAGGAAAGCTTTGTATTTTTATATTTTTGTATTTTTGTATGTTTGCAACGAATAAACTGAAAAACTACTGAACCGATTTTCAAAATTATTTCACCATTAGAATGCTACATTATTCATGAGTAACATAGGCTATATTTATTACTAGAAAAAATTAGGGATCCTTGCTAAAACATCAGTAACGTGAACCAAAGTGTGAAAAAATTTGCTTAAAAATTTCTTTCATCGCATACGCTGCGGAAACTATTGATGATAGAACAAAAAAATGTTCTACAATATTGTAGAACATATCAATATCTACAAAAAACCTCGCGATACTATATGTCCAACTATTGTCGTTATGACACTATAACCACTTTTTACATTTTAAAAGTTAATAAAAAAGAGGACCAAAATCAGATCATGAAAACCATACCTTCGTATTAATCCTTATCCAAATAAATCATTTCATATTCAAAACTGTTTCAATACCTATAGATAACTTTTTGAATTACTCAAATCGGACATTCCATTCGGAAGATATTACGTAGTAAAGAAACTACGTGACAACGTGATTGTACGAGTAGTACAATCATCAACGGCCCCGCGGCCCCGCGGCCGGACAGCTCGCGCATGTTCTGCGGATCCCGATTATGTAACACGGGGAGGGGAGTGGAGTGGGAGCGGGAGCGGGAGCGGGAGCGGGAGCGGGAGCGGGAGCGGGAGCGGGAGCGGGAGCGAGAGCGAGAGCGGGAGCGGGAGCGGGAGCGGGAGCGGGAGCGGGAGCGGGAGAGGGAGAGGGAGAGGGAGAGGGAGAGAGAGAGGGAGAGGGGGAGGAGGAGGGGGATGGGGAAGGGGGAGGGAGAGGGGGAGAGGGAGAGTGAGAGGGAGGACACGGAAATAAGAACGGCTGTACCGATTTTAATGATCTCTGATTTGTTACATTCTTAGGCGATACGAAGTTCGCCGGGTCAGCGAGTGTAAGTTTATAGTAATAAACAAAAGTTAACTTTAACACATTTTTTTGGGAAATCATCCCTTAAAGGGTTAATTTAATGGATGGTACTTAGTAGGCAACTTCGTCATTTTTGAAGTTAAAAACATGAAAATTTACGTATTAGCTCCAGACTAGAAATACAATTTTTAAGTATTATGTTTTTTGGAAAATCATCCCCTAAAGGGTTAATTAAGAGGGCGCAAGTTAGTATGGAAACTTCGTCAGTTTTTAAGTAAGTAGGATGAAAATTTGTATATATATAATAAACAAAAGTTAATTTTAACACGTAAGGGGTTACAAATATGATAACAATAATTTCCGCGTGCGAAGCTGCGGGCAACAGCTAGTATCTAATAAAAGTGTATCCATTTACTTGGAAAATCTACTTGGTATTCTACGTCCTTGTAAATAGTGAGTGTCACTGCAAGGGGTCCCGGGTTCGATTCCCATCCCAACTAAGCGAGTGCAAGCGTGTTGCATACCTATTCTACGAAGTTCTATCTGTGTGTTCGTTCCTCATTCCACTACACACAAATCATCGTTGTGAAGTTCCGGCTACCTGTTTACAACGGTAGAGACGATCAAGGACATCATTAGTAAATTGCAAGCTCATCTAATACGCGTGAAATGAAGCCGACCGACCGGCTCGCGGCTCGCGGCTCGCCGTAGACACGCAAATAATGCGATAGTTATTATCCTATCAATACCACACTTAATAAAGTAGCGCTAATGACTTTAAATTAACTTTAAAGTTGTATGTACCTATATATCTCAAGATGACAATATTTAATATTTATTATATATTAGGTAGGTACTGTACTTGTAGGTAGGTTACAGGTATACCTGCCACAGAAAGGATTCTATAGCGTATAAATATAAATCAACTCATCGGGGATTGCCGGAAAAAAGGATGCGGAGAGCCGGAGACTCACATTATTTCAAAATCTCGTAACTTAAGCCCAATGCATACGTAATGAGTTTTTTCCCGTACGGGACGGAAAAAACCTCGTCGGACGTGGCCCGTACAGGATTCAGCTGCGTATGCACTATGAAACGATGTTTCCAAAACTTCACGTCCCGTCCTATACCTACGGGATAAACCCGTCACGTATGCATTGGGCTTAAGTTACGAGATTTTGAAATAATGTGAGTCTCCGGCTCTCCGCATCCTTTTTTCCGGCAATCCCCGATGAGTTGATTTATAATATTTAATGCATATTTTGTGTAACTGATGTCCATGAGTTCATGGTTGATAGTTGATAGTGACGGTGTTCACTAACCCTATAAAAATAGACAAAATAGCATGCACTGCAGGTTGCAGCGACTTGTTAGCGTCATTAACTCACAGACCAAAATATATTTGCATCTGACAGAAGCTATGTAGCCCGTCTGGCCTAGTGTCTTATTAACCTCTCGTCGCGCCGCGCCGATGCAATTTAATCCCGATAGCTATAACTGACTCCTATCTAAGTACCTATCTACCCAGCAACCGGGACAAGAGAATCGCTGGATCGCATCGCCGGCATATCGAATATCTCCACCTAATGCGATTCCTCACGCTACGCGCTGCCGAGAATCCTTTGAACTCGTTCAAAAATCCGCTAGAGCATAAACTGCACGGCGCCGTCCGCGTCGCCCATCATAATACCTGATTGCACATCGGATGGCGCAAGTGGCGCGACTACGACCCGCGGCAGTTTCCATATATCGCGATAAAACTTGTGAAAGTGCGTCAACGACTGAACTTTGCGAAGTGAGCGTTGCCACAGCTGCATTGTCCGATAGATAATCGCGGAGACGGGCGTTCGATTACGTGGGACGTGGCCGGCGGCGGCGAGCGACCGGCGACCGACCGAGCGAGTCATCGGTCCTAGGCACCTATAGCTGTAGGTAGCTATAGCGTCTAAAAATTCAAGTCGCGGCGTCAGCGGGTGCAGCCGGTCTCGCGCCATCGGGCTAATGAGTGTGAGCGAGCGGGGGTGGCGGCGGACGCGAGGGGCGCGGTAATGGCGCGCGGCGTCGGATGTCGCCGGGGGGTGCCGCGCCGCGCCGCGCCGATAACAAAATCACTAGAGAACGTACGCCGCGATCGCCGAAACCACTTGCACCGGATGCGGCATCACAATGCTGCGACCGGCCGGCCACTCTCCGCCACGCCGCGGCCGCCGAGCCGAGTCGCATCGGGCGTGACTCATCGCTAGAAAAAATCTTTTTCTCGTATTCGAGGTAAAACTGGATAATGACCGTTTACGACTTACGAGACAACGCCGATATGAAAGATAGGTCCAATTCCTGATACGCTTGTTCATTGTCTCTAAGCTGTACCTATTAATGAATCCTGTGCGCAAAAGCGATATGATAAACTGCCACTAGCGGTCGCTCATTCAACTTCTTAATTACCTCATTCAAACTATCTCATCATCATCAATAATATCGCAAAACAATTTAATTTGTACGCGTGCCAACACTAGCTATCTACATACATAGAACGTGTTGAGAGTCAGCAGTCGGTGATGTCGGTGTCGCTTCCATTCTACACGTGCCAGTGCCACGTTGTTTATTTCCTTTCCATTGCGTCATCTTTTGGAGGAACGTATTTTTCTATAAAAAAGCAAAGCAACAACCCATAATTGTCCCACTGCTGGGCTCGGGGTCTCCTCTCACAATGTGAGGGGTATTAGGCCATAGTCTACCACGCTGGCCAAGTGCGGATTGGTAGACTTCACACACCTTCGAGAACTTTTATAGAGAACTCTCCGGTGTGCAGGTTTCCTCACGATGTTTTCCTTCACCGAAGCAAGTGATAATTAACTTGTAATACGCACATAATATTTGAAAATTAGAGGTGCGTGCCAGGGTTTGAACTCGGGCCCCTTCGTTCGGGAGACCAACGTTCTACCGCTAGGCTATCACTGCTCGCTTTTTCTATGGTTGTGTTAAATTCCCTTGAATTCTATGTTTAACTGTTAATTGTTCCTGGCGTTCCACAAGTTTAGATCCTAGGCCCTTTACTTTCACTTTCACACTCCGATCTTTACAACATAAGTCTAAGCAAATGATGTTGGTACTGAACTACCTTTAAAATCCAATCATAATTAACGTTAATTATGTAATATATTGCCACATCCACGAACCTTCTTCGTCGAAGAACATCGCCAATGCCCGAAATACAGTGCGGGCGACGCGTCGTAAATCGCGGCGCGGCTCGGTGAGGGCCTTTGTGTGGCCTCGACTTGGCAAAAACATACCTACGGCCCGGCTTGCTACTTGCGCTTCTACCTACCTACACGCAAACACGCTACACTCCAACAAACACATACATAATGTTATGTACTCTTATATAGAACTTTGCACTCAGATCAGAAAGATACCGAACACCGAGTAAATTTTACTTATTGCATTTTCATTAGCGCGCAATTTGATACAACTTCGATGGGTGTTGCGCAGAGGTCTTGCGTAGGTAGGTAGGTATATGGTATATAGAGCTTTGACACCTAAGTGCCATGATATGGTTCGACAACCGATTGTAACTGTATGCTGTATTTATGCTACACGCATAAAAATGATATGTCATATGAGTTATCGGCCAAATAAGCAACACATAAATGCGAGGTTAGAAATTCAAACTACCATACAATATTAAAATGATTTTGACAACCTTTAAGTTGTTTGTGTAATCATATTTTCGTCAATCAAAGGATTCATGTGCAATCCCTAGCCGATGCATGGGTACTAATAAATGACAAAATATAAGTCAGCCCGCAGATGTTTTGATTGCCGCCGATGATAGCAGGCTCCCAAAAATAAAGTTTAAAAGTAACTTTGTTTTTTTTGGGAGTAATTTCCAAGCAACTGCGAATAGCGAAGTATAATTTTATAATTAAGTAACAAACATATCCATAAAACAAGTGTATTCCATATACATAGCAGCTAAATTCTCTCAAATCTGTCCAAACACACGACAAACGTAGCCGAGGCGAAATTCTCTCAACACGTGCATAAAATCATGCAAGTCCGTCCAGAAATATGTGAAGTTTTATCTCAAAG
Source organism: Thymelicus sylvestris (assembly GCA_911387775.1). Classification (NCBI taxonomy): domain Eukaryota; kingdom Metazoa; phylum Arthropoda; class Insecta; order Lepidoptera; family Hesperiidae; genus Thymelicus; species Thymelicus sylvestris. The sequence continues at coordinate 3,570,564 of OU426905.1, forward strand.
AGCGGAAATTTTCCAATTTTCCTTTCGTTCTGCATTTTACGATCTTTTTTCAGGGATCTTTCAGAACTTCAGAGACGAACAGTTAATGCGAGTACGTAAAATTGTGTTCGACTTAAAAATATTTTATGTCTTACGGGTCAAAGGTTTCCAAGAAAGAATTGAAAAAAGCTTTACAGTCTCAGGATTAGTTAGTTGATGATGAAGGAGATAATAACGAAGGTTTCGTTACTTGACGTAAATACAATCATTTGTTAAATATAACAAGTGACATTAGTGATACCAAAGAACAATGATTTAATACAAGTGCATGTAATTTGGTCCTGAAGGATGAAAGTAGTAATAGATACTAATAAGTAAATGTAGATACTTTTATCTGGTTCAGCAGCGGCTAAATTACCTGTAAAGCAAGTCGCTTCGTCGACATCGTGAATTCAACGTCAGCGTAGAACTTAAAAAATTCCAAAGGTTGACATGTTGTTTATTTAAAGAACAGTTGCTATTTTAAAATCAGGCAGGAGACGATATTGATAAATAATAAAGAGCAGAAATTGCCTAGAGCTATACAAATTAATATTTTAACGTGTAGTGCGCTTCCGCAGATTGACGTCACTTTGATAACAAGATCTTTATCGCAATAGCCATCGGTCCTGGATAGCAGTAATGTTAGGACTCAATACGGTTTAGCCGTATTTAGATGAGCATCAATGTTAACACGAGGTATTTCTTTGTTGTTTTCAGAATCGGGAGACCAAAATGTTTATAAATAACATTGAATTTTATCACAATCATTACCACTACTTGACAGTAATTACGGAAGACTTTCGATACTCTGTCAAAATTAAATCTGATAGTTAATGCAATCTTATGGTTGGTTGGACTTTTCTTCTACTTCAGCATCACATACTTAAGTTACCACGTTCCAGAATTGAAGAACAGCTTGAAACCAATCTTTATAAACAATAATGTTGACTCGCATAAACCGCGTCACAGCTGGATAGTGAACTTTCCAAAGTCTATATTTCCCCATTTCCAATGGACTGGAAGATGTAAGACAATTTTCAAACGACCAAAACGAGTAGGAATACTTTACTTTTTGTGACCTATCTCGGTAACCTCGATTTAGCGTTCATCCTGAGTTATTTAAGCTTAACTTTCTAGATTTTTTCCGTGTGGTTCTTTTACGCGAAACCGCGCTGCGCGTTGAATGGCTGAAGTATTTGGCTCGTTCGGCTTGACGCAGTGCTGCGGCCTAAACTTGAAAGCGGCTCCTGATTCTCAAAGCATGTATACCGACAATTTTGCACCATTCAAAGATTCTGCGGCGTTTGTCGTGAGTCTGTGAGGATGTACCAGTACTACCACGTTAGCAGATGGAAAGGAATTCATTGGTTTCTTTATTACAGCTCTTTGGATTTTTAGGTCGTCAGGTTCAGCTAGGTTTGTAGCTTGTACAACGCAGACTACTTGTTTACAATTAATCCTTTCTTATTTATACTTTTTACTTTAACACAGAAACATCATAGCAACGCGGCAACGCCAATGTAGGTGAATACTTCCAGACTACCAACGTGAAAATAAGCGTTTATCTCTCCACAACAAATTAATGACATTAATATTCTATTTTATTACATTTAATATCGGTTTAATATCAGAACATTATTGACTTAAAGAACTTCCATCTTAATTTTTAGTTTAACTATCCCATAAAGTTCCATTTCCTCAGCTATAGGAGGTTTGGGTGGAAATAAAATATTGTCTGTGATGATAAATATTAAATATATTTATTTTTATATCCACTTGGAAGCAAGTAGGTATACGTCCGTCGTACAAGATCCTGTGACGCGGTGTGTGTAGAGTTAAATAAACAGTTCAAACCTATGAGTTACAATGGAGAACAGAGACTCCTTGTTAGGGCTATTAATTTTTGTATTATAAAACGAAGGCAAGATTAATTAGTAACTTACGAAAAGACTACAAAACACTACTTTTGTAAATTTGTTACTTTAACGAAACATTTTATTCCCTGAAACTGACAACTGAGGTATCGTGGTGGCGTCAAAACTGTTACCCACAAAAAGCCCACAAAGTAAAGCTCGTCTCATAGTACAGAAAACGTTCATAATGTTCGCGACGGTACGTGCACGTGGGTGGTAATTAATGACTCGATATATTTCCCGCGAGATTAATCAGCTTCAAGCGGCCGTTTACTCCTGCTCACTTGCCTCGACTTCTTTACAACTGACCTGTCAACCTGAACTGAGACAGCTGCATACGTATTCAATTTTATGTAACTTGGCGTCAAACACTGGGATAATTTTTGCGTAAGGAAAAGAACTTTAGCGCGAAATCTCTTTAAAACAATCGTTTCCATTATATATGCTATGCTACATCATAAGTCTTGGTTTTAAGAAATACTAGTACATAATACTATAATTATTTTGTCTTCCAAGTAACGAAGTCAAAATAATCTATCCAAAATCTTATATTCAGATCAGACAATACCAAATTGGTGTCTGTCAAGCATCTGTCTGTTCTTAGCAACAATAATGATATTAAGATATCGTAGTACCTATCCTACTTCTGTAACAACTCGAACTTCGAAGTCAAAACAAATCTACCGCTAAACCGTACCAACATTAGTCTAATAACCCAATAAACGAGCAAAACCCAATTAAACGAACCTTATCAGCACATCAAAGCACAAGCTACGCATGTGAAATGCGACCCACCTATTTAGCATAAGAGCAAAATTCCAGGAACAACAGACTGAATAGGATCGTGCAGCGGGCATTGGTGTCGAAATGCCGTACAATTTGTTGTTCGCGCCCCGAGCCCCTAGCGACTAGCCCCTAGCCCCTAGCCCCGAAGCACCAAGCCCCGAAGCACCAAGCCCCGGAATCCACATGGCAAGTACTGTTTCCGCACTGTAGATAAATCGCTGGGTAATTGACTACCTACTGAAATTTCATTCGCGTGAAACAATTACGTCTATTTAACAAACAAGATATTGGTTGAACAAGTCAAACGTAATGTTCGTACAGGTAAGCTAAATTGGATGCAAAATCTTCATTATTACATATCACCATTCCAATAAAATGCATACATGCATTTGCAATATTAAGTTATTTTCTTTAAATTTTTCTAGTTTCAAACTAAGATTAATAAGAAAAATTGACGTTCATATCAATACATTCTTTTTTATGTCATTATATTTTAACGATGCTTATTCATCGACTGCGGTTTGACTGCGATGATTAATTTATTTCATACAAGACAATCATTTCAGACAGTCTAAATACATACAGTCATACACCAACTGTCTCGTTAATATGTCAATCATGTAGCCCGGGTTTTAAACTGGAGCCGCAATGCGTGTGAGCGTGTTCGTCATGTGTCGGGTGCCTCGTCGACACTCGACAGACGATACAGTCACCCGAGGCGTTTTCGGCCCCGTTTTGCTTCCACTAAACTTTGAGAATCACAACTTCGTAACTTCATTTACCATACACATAGAAATGTTTCATTGTTTCAACGGAATGTTAAGTGGAGTGGGTGTATCGTTGTTTTCGTTAACTTGTATCAGTGTTGACGTCATTATTGATTAGTTTTTTGCAATGTTTTATGTAGGGGCATAGGTAAGTGGACTTATCAGAGTTCATCGGACTCTTATACCTTAGATCAGCCAACGCTCAAGATTTGTTTTGTTCTCGTGATTTATCAATGGAATCAATGACAGAGGTAACAAAAAAAAGGGAAGGTCCCTTATTTTAGCCCTACCTAATATTAGTGGTGGCATTGTAGCAAACCTGAAGTGGTGGTGACTGAAACAGATATATTATAGATATAGCAGAGAGAAAGCCATTGTCCGATAAAACCATTACTTCTTTCTACCTGTGCTGTTATGTGTTTTACTAGGAAACATTTACAGTTGCAACTAATCGCTAGGGTGCGTATTGTACTACAATATAAGCGATAAGGTTCCGCGAATCGGCTGTGCGGTGTGCTGCCGATAAGGTGGTCAACGCTTCGCTGCCCCCGCCAATGAATCAATATTTACACGTCCAAATCAAACGATCATTATACTCATTCATTCATTAAATACATTATACACTCGACGGAGCGAAAAAACGCGGCTCGGTAATCAGTGCCATTACTCGCAAGTCGCAACTAGTCGTCCGTAGACGGCCGCGAGACGACGTTACGAGATAAAGTTGGAAACTTAGGAAAGTTGCGTCGCGGTCGCGCGCCACTCGCAGTCGCCGGTAAAAGTTTGCGAAGTTCGCGCGACCTCGGGGATCGGTGCTTCTTTCGGGGTAGAAAGTGGATGCGTCCGCGTCGGGAATTAATTGCATTAATAAAGTGCGGAGGCTAGGCCGCTCGTGCGCGGCGCGGGGGGTGCGCGCGGGTCGCGGGGAACCGCGGACGGACACAAAGGAGAGGCGCGGCCGTCGGCCGGCGGGCCGCGGGTGGCCGGGTGCCGGGCAGGCGGCAGGCCGGGTGGCCTTATCACACCGGCACACAGTCGCCTCGCGCGCCCCGCGACGCACGCCTCGCGACACTGCCCGCGACCCAGCCGCGACCGACAGTGACTTGTGATAGTGAGTGACACGAACCGAGCGCTTGCTCTTGAGTGACCGACGCACCGCGTGCCCCTGCCCGGTGCCCAGTGCGCGATACCTATCGCCGGATTCCACCCGGAACCAGTTCATCATATCGCAGAACGGCTGAGCTGTCAAAAATTGTAAACACAACGCACGTGCCGACTCGCAAGTAAGTTTGAAAGTTTTTAGCGTATCAGTTTTCTGTAGGGCGGGGAATTAATATTAGTGAAAAATATATTTTGGACTTCGTTTTTTCTTAAAACTTGTTAAATAGGTATATAGGTAGGTATTTTCATTTAATTATAAAGTCAGGTTGTAAGGATATGATTTGTAACTCTTAAAAATATTTTGAGTAGTTTCGCTAATTTATTTAAAACAAAACTAAGTCCTAGAAATGCATAGTTGCAATAAGTTGGATTAAAAAAACTAGTACCGATGCACAGATTTTTTACCGTAGGTCCTCTCATAGCTGCACCATAGGAATTTGAAAATAAAGACCAAATTGAAATTTGCAAACAAACTAAATTTTCTGAGGTAAACATTAATTTATGAGAAAAACTCATTTAGTAATAATTATCTCATAATAGTAATTAATCTCGAATACCTGCTTAGTGTTGTTGAAATCTTAGAATAATAATAAACGTTGAAATCTTTCGAGTGGATGGCGGTAAAAACTTAAGTAGGTATCCTGCGATAACGAACTTCAAACCAGTGAAAAATAATAAAATCCACCTTTTCAGGTTTCTTTTCACTTAAACGATACACTATATACGGTAGGTAGGTACCTTTTTAACAAATTTTTAGGCATTAGTATACCTACAATTTCAACATTTAATAAAAGCAAAAGTAGATTAATAAAACGCACATATTTAATTTACGATAGATTAAAAGTAAGTAGGTATAAAACTTAGTAAATAGGGATTATTAATTTAAAAGATTCAAATAGTTTCCACAACTTTTAACATGGAATAAAATAGGTACGTGCGCAAATATCAAATTCAAACGATTTAATTTGGTATAATATTACGATGAATAAAAAGGACAATACGAACCTACTTACCAGTAGGTACTATTTCTGGGAAAGCACCTAAGTCCTAATCTACGGCATCTCTCCAAAAAATGCATTCCACAGCACTCGCCATACCTAATCAATCATTAAAAAATGCAAACTAGGTACCTGTGCAATAGGTACCTTTTCTAGAAGACTTATTTACTGATAATCTTTGGATCAATTCAATCTGGCTCTAATCTCTTCACGTAGGTACACTTCGTTCTATAAAGTTTTAAAACAGGGGAAGTTGCGTTTTAAAAAGTGCCCATGTATCTATTTCTAATGTACAAAAACATAAAGTAGATAGAATAAAATTGAGGTAATAATTATAAAATTAACATTAAGCAATGCAAGAGGAACAACAATTTTATTACAAAATCACTGTACGTGCACTGAACAGGGTGTTTTTATTAATATTTTGTTTAGTTCGCGATTTTAAACTCATAAGGACAATATTTCGTTTGCGGTCGTGTAGCGACATCTATCGGTGACCGACTGAGGCGCGCGGCGCTCGCTGACAAGGTCACGGTGTCAACGACCCAACAACTTTTGCCGCTTTACTGTTGTCGTAGGTCATAATTTTATGTCTTCTTTTTGTTTATCTTTTCGTAACTTTATAGCTTCCCGCGTAAACACATTATTGTTTTCGTGTGGCCGAATATTACTTACTAAATATTGTGTGTGCGTACTGCGTACTTCGCACATTCCGAGTTTGTAAAACGAGCAATGTAATTATCTACCGTACAGTATTACGTATACGCTTTTAGTTAGTATGGATGGATTATGAACGTGGACATTATAATTATAATGTATGATTGCGGTATTGGTTTAATTTATAAACAAATTCCATAAATATTAATTTCAGTGAAATACAATTTCATATATAAGACTATTTTTTAATTATTGCAATTATGATTAAATAGGGTGCATTTTGGCAAATTTTGTGAAATATACCTATGTAGATAAAATCAACCTGCTTATAATATTACCTACAAAAGCGATACAACTCAACTCCCTTGTGGAAGGACTAAGTAGTAAATTCGCAATAACACCTTCATGTCGGATGTCTATACTATAACTACTATTATAGGTAGGTACCTGTAATGCGTATTTAGCGATGGCGTCGCGGCGCACGAAATGTGTGTAATTTTGTCCGCGACGTAGAATAATGTTACATACGGGACCACTCTTAGCGATAACTTTACACGTCGCATGTCAACGGCCCAACCGCTAATTATCGCTCCAAATACGGCCGTCGAATTTGTTACGCGCTCCGAACTGTACTCGAGAGACCGGTAAAAATAATAGTGGGTCGTTAACGAAGGAAATTTTTCTGTGTTGCAGCAAGCGAGGGGCCAAAATGACGACCAAGGGCAAGCGGCCGATGCGCGCCCTCACGCCCGGAGACAAGATCGAGGCCATCCAGCGGGTCAACGACGGCGAGTCCAAGGCCTCCGTGGCGCGGGACATCGGCGTGCCCGAGTCCACGTTGCGCGGCTGGTGCAAGAACGAGGACAAGCTGCGCTACATGACGTCGCGCCTCTCCTCGCCCGACACCGACAAGAGCAACGACGGCGAGCCGCCCGACAAGCGCGCGCGCACCGAGTCCCCCGCCGGCCCCGCGCCGCCCTCCCCCGCGCCCGCCGGCCTCGACCTCACCACGCCGCCCGCCGCCCCGCTCGCCCCGCTCGCCCCCCTTGCCTCGCACGTCCCTCACGCGCCTCACGCGCCGCACGCCACGCCCGTGCCTCCGCAGCCGGTCTCCGTCGACGCCCCCGTCGAGCTGACCACCAAGCGCACGGCGCCCTCCCCGCCGCAGCACGCGCCGCGCGAGCGCCGCCCCGACCCCGGCGCCAGCGTATCCATGAGCGCCATTAGCCCGCTGTCCGGCCTGGCGCACTTGCCGGGGCTCACGCACTCCCACCTGGGGCTCAGCTTCAACGAGATCGCGACCAACCTGACGCTGCTCGCCCAGCTCAACCCCGGGCTGTCCGCGCTGTCCGCGCAGCCCGCGAGCCGCGCGCTGCGCTCCGTGCGCTCGCCCAAGCCCGCGCACAACGGCGTGCTCAATCTCAACGAGAGCAAGCACCGCAGCAAGTCGCACCACTCCTCCGACCCGTACCGCCACGCCGGCAAGTCGAGCCACCACGCCGCCGCCGCCGCTGCCGCCGCCGCCGCGCAGCCCGTCGACGACACGCTGTGGTACTGGCTCAAGACGCAGCAGGCCATGCTCGACCTGACCGCGCAGACCACGGCCGCGCACCCGCTGCAGCTGCCCAAGGCGGCGGACCCGCTGCCCCCCAAGCCGGTCGCGCCGGCGCCGCCGATCGGCTCGCACCTCGACTACAACCGGAACTCGTGGCTGTGGCAGTACTACAAGCAGTTCGGCGGCGCGATGCCCTTTCCGGAGGACAAGCTCAAGTCCGCCTCGCAGGTGCCCAAAGAGAAGTCGGCGGAGAACATCCTCTACTCCCACCTGACCAAGGGCAAGACGGAGGAGGAGCGGACGTCGACGAGCCCCGGGCGGCCGGCGGAGCGCGGCGCGGGGCGGCCGGGGGAGGAGGGCCGCGAGCCGGCGCCGGCGGCCGAGGAGCCCCGCGCGCCTGTCAGCCCGGACGCCCCGGACGCGGGCGCCGGCGCCGAGAACAAGGAGCCGGCGGCGGAGAGGCACGAGGCGGCGCGCAGCCAGACCAAGGCGCGCACGGTGCTCGATAACCTGCTGTTCAACAACGCCAACCACGAGGAGGCGCGCGGGGGCGACGCGGCGGCGCACGCGTGGGAGGCGGGCGCGGCGGAGGCGCTCGAGCACGGCGACAAGTTCCTGTCGTGGCTGGAGGCGAGCGGCGACCCCAGCGTCACGCGCATGCACGTGCACCAGCTGCGCGCGCTCATGCACAACCTGCGCGCGCGCCGCGCCGCCCCCGCGCCGCCGCCCCCCGCGCCCCCTGCGTCCGCAGAACACGCAGCGCGTCGCAAGTAGCCACCGCGCCCCCTCCACCCGCAGTAGTAAGACAATACATCTGCCCTTCCGTCTAAGTCTCGGATCGCCCCTTGTATATAATTTATATGTAGTTAACGAAACGCACCGTACGTAGCAGTAGGTGCCGAGACGTTATCCGTTTATTCATTAAAACGTGGACGAGGTTATGAAGTTTGTCTATTGTCTTATTATTTGGTTGGATCGGTGCGAGGTGCCGGCGCGGCGGCGGCGGCGCCCTCTCTGCTACAGGGAATATTTCAATTACGTCTGTACATACATAGTTACGTCGCCAGTAAGCGTTCACTTGTGATATGTGTAGCCAAATTTGCGTAATTTCTTTGTTCTAAAAGAAAAGCTATGCATTATATTTCTTTAATGATAAGATTAATGTTAAGTAAGTTATGGATCAGACGCTGTTCTTTAAGAAGCTTTGTCGAGTGACTATACACCGATAGTTGAACGTTTTCCGAGTTTATAAACTTTTAATGAATAGTTCTGTACAAATCGATGTTATTGATCTAAAGTCACATTAATTTTCGGTGCACACGAACTGTTATGTGATTAGGATAAGTAGTACCGCTGTATGTTGCCATTTGACGATTACATTCCTAGCTGTACCCTACTGTAGTGGTTGGATCCCTATGTTCTACCTCAAGTCAATACTACGTATAAATGCTAAGTCATGGCGTCCTTTCGAGCCACCGCCGTCGACAGTCGGGTGACGGGTGTCATGAAACTCATGAATCATACCAAATATTGAAAGGATGCGATCGATGTGCCAATCGTGCGAACAAGGTAATATTGTTAAGATATAAAAGACTATTGCGTTAGGGCCGCAGGCTGACGATAACACTGTTGTAAACACGCTTCACAGTTCAGATATGTCTAAGCATCGCTTTATTGATAAAAAATAATTTTGGATATTATTATCACCTTAACAAAGATTTACACTTCAGCTAAGATACCCCTATTACCTCAAACTTGAGGTCAATTTGTTACGTAATTTGTTATGTTTTGTTGTCATATCTATAATCCGATAGATGAATATTCGGTGCTATTATATTGCCGTTTAATGAAACAGTGTACGGTCGGCCGCAGAAGTAGCTTAACATTATAGAACTTTGTAATAGTAACTGTTTCGACGGTTTCCTAGCAACATCTATGACAAGTTCAAGAAATGTAATGTGACAAGGTACTAAAATGTTAAGCTACTTCTGTGGCCGACTGTACACTGACTGGTATAGTACGATTCGCCTGCTTTTACGCAAAACGTAGGAAAAACTTACAAACAGTGTTATTTTGAGTCTGTGGCAAGTGCTAGACACTCGTGGTCGTGTAATTGTTTTCTATTGCTCAGTATTTTATATGACAGACGTTATTTGTCTCTACTCGGAATTGTAATATAATATGTTAAAAGTTAACAGTTAAGGACACTGTGATCAAAATTATAAATTATTGAGAGATTATTAATATTATAAGTACATTCCTAATTAATAGAGTGTATTGTGAATTATCGTAATGTTAAATGGTTGTCCAATATGTGTGGTTGCGTAAATGAACGCGGAGTGCGAAACATGTTTAGAAAAGTTCAAATGTCGTATCTCCTTTCCACTGAAGTTAGAATAGTTGTGCATTTCATGTTAATTATGTTAGCTCCATTGTGAAACTATTCGAGAGATGATATTTTGTACAAAATTAAAAATTGGATTATAAAATGGTACTCCTTTAACACAAAGTTTTTGTGATCTTGAAAATGTTGAAGATTAAATTTGATTGAAACTAACTGAAACATGACTTTTATTTTTACCCTATTATTGTAAGCGAAGTCGATACCCGTAAAAATATTAGTACCAGCTTGAAAAATTTTAACATTTCAGCACCATCTATCAGCAAATAGAAATAACATTGGCTCAATGAATAATATCAAAAACTCACATGTAACATCGGCTTGGTAAGCGGTTCATAGTCGAAGTAATCGGAAACCAAGGATGCCAAGCCCTGCCACGTGTTCGTACCGGCGTAGCACAGCTTAGTGGGGCGTATTGTAGTACACACCATTTTCTGCACAATAAATATTGCAATATCTTTAGTACAATAGCATAATTCATGTATTTATAAATATAACAAGTATCTTTAAAATTAATACGAATGAAGAGCTGATTTTTTCTGTCATGTTTTTATGTAAACTGCCGACATTCAGACAGACGAGCCACCTGATAGTCATGGATATCAGCAACACGTTAAACATCACCGACGCGTTGCCTGCCAAGAATTAAAGAACTGGTTCGTACTTCGTGGACACCCAGCCGGAACCCGACGTAGCATTATTTTGGTAACTGACTCTCTAGAGTCTCTAGCAAGGCGGTGGTAGCTACTAGGCAGGCTTTACAGAAAGGTATTAATTAATGAATTTATAATATTGATAAAATATAACCCTTACCGCTAACTAAAACGGCCGGCTTCTGCCGCCTCTTATGACAGAATTACCACTATCGGAAAGCAGTGCCTATGGAGGCAGAGCATAAGGAATTTTTTAATGTAAACACCTATTATGATACTATGTTCTGGCAAAATAGATCGGATTGGCTAAAATCTTACGCTTAGCGCCATCTAGTGATGAGTAGAAAAAGTATTTACCTGTAACCCACATTCATTAGGTGCTTGCAGCAACAAAAGCTTTCGGGGCTTAAACTGGAAAAGGAACTGTCGTCTGAAATTTTCTGCATACGCCAATAACAGACGTTCTTTTGTACTGTTAGTATAATAACTTTTCGGAAAACAGGTTCGAGTCTCGAAAACTGGTTCAGATAATTCAGGCCAACACAAATTTATCACTCCAAGTTCATAGATGGCATTATTCAATGAGTCTATAGTCAGCGGTTCTGTAATGTCTTTTAAACCAAAAATTCTTGGGGATATTTCTACAAAATCACCTTCCTCATGAGGTCTATCAAAAACTTCACTGGTTATATTTTCATTTAACTCTAACACAGGGTCTAGCACGTCTAACTCTGATTTCTTTTCGGCGGAAAATGATTCTGATGTTGCTTTTAATACACTACTCATTTTTAATGATTAGGTAATGAATTTAAAATGTTTTATATATTAAAATAATTTGTTGCTGTTGTTGATGCCACTAGACGTCACTGAGCCACAGAAACTGAATTTCAAGAATTCAGTTACCAAGCAACGGTGTCATAATCCTGAAATATAATCGCGAATCCTCCATGGATAGCAAGTCCCTTTGTCTAGGTTTCGTCCCTTTTATTCTTTCATCCGAGGTTTCGTCATAGAAGAAAATAATAGTACTGTTAACCATCTGTTAACTCAGATTAAAGAATAAAAGGACTTTTAACATTAATAATAATTATTCAATGACTTTTAATAAGTAGTTTCGTGTTTTACAGATGCTAGTATACCATTTAAATCATTGGACATCAAAGTAAAATACTAAGATCTTACGCCCCAACTCAGAGTCACTAACGGTTACTTTAATCACCGCTCCTCAGTAAAGAATCTCCATACAAATTCTGTACTAAGGAGCGATTTAAGTAACCGTAGCGACTCTGAAATGGGGCGTTAGTATAATACGTAGTGTAGTAGCGTCGTAATAGTACCTATTTAATTGTCTTCTGTGATAATTGTACTTATAAATAAGTCTAGAAAATATTTTTTTTACGATAAATCGGATATTCATCAACAAATCCGTCATCATCATATTCATCAAAAAAATCCTGCGAACATACAGTCGCCGAAAAAACCTTTTTGAATGTTTTCATAGAGTAACTTTGTATTGTTTTAATCCATTATCCCAAGTGTTGCTGCCTACAATCTTAACTTGCCTATTTTGCCATTACATTGTGCTGGTAGACCTATAGCCTCAGAATGTATTATATGTCTGTACATATAATACATGTAATGCCACGACTGTTCGTGGCATTACATATTATATTATATTCCTTTTTTTTTAGCTCCTATACTTCGAACCCTAGATGGGGCTATCTCGGGGCTACACGCGCGCTCCGTCAAAGCTATTCGAGAAAAAATATTCTGGTAACACTGCACTGCTGTCAAAATTTTATATGCCAATGTCATATTAACGTCGTATGTAGTGGCTGCGTTCCACTAGACGCTCATAACGCTCACAACGATCAAAATATCATACTAATTTGACAGTTGTGAGCGTTTTGAGCGTCTAGTGGAACGCGCCCAGTATGTACTGTCAGTGGGCGCGTTCCACTAGACGCTCACAACGCTCACAACGATCAAAATATCATACTAAGATCGTTGTGAGCGTTTTGAGCGTCTAGTGGAACGCGCCCAGTGTGAAATTTGTCTTCATTTGACTTTACTAAGTAATCAAATACGAAACAAAGTCAATACGATTAATATCAAAGGTCGACACATGCTTAAAAAACATCAAAAATACAATAAACTAATTTAATATGTATATTATTTGCATAAAAATTATATACATAAAACTTATTAACGAAACTGTTTAAGTTGGGCGCGTTCCACTAGACGCTCATAACGCTCACAACGATCAAAATATCATACTAATTTGATCGTTTTGAGCGTTTTGAGCGTCTAGTGGAACGCGGCCGTTGTCACCACTTTTGTCAAAATTTTATATGTCAATGTCATAGTCACGTCGTAGGTACTGTCATCTAAGTGTGAAAACTGAAATTTGTCTTCATTTGACTTTACTGAGCAATCACTATCATGAAATTTTACGAAACAAAGTCAAATACGATTGATTTCAAAGGTCGACCTATGCGTGTTATAAGGTTTTGATAATTTAATAAAAACTGTGATTTCCAACTGGTCTAGTGTGAAAATACAAAACGTAATTTTGCGTCGCAAAAGTATTTAACCTTAGTAGAATTAGCTATAGTCTAGCCTTTAGTGTGTCTAATATTGGAAAATCAATTGGTCTTGAAGCGAATATTCATTGTTTATCGTGGGTTTTTAACGCTCAAAGTAGACTTACAAAGGACTAACCAATATAGTTGTCGTTCAAGTTATTAAAAATCAGTATAAGAAAATGGGGAATAAATCATCATTGCTATTGAGAGAGGAAGAAATAGCGCAAATTCAGGAAGAAACTGGTTGTAAGTAGTAATATTAATTACTTTGTCGTTATCAATTTGTACCATATTTTATGTAAGTGTAGATGAAGTAATACATTCATTTATGTAAAGTCGTGCCTATTGTAATTCATATCCAAATCCCTGCATTTTTTGAGTATTAATAATCCCTCTAATAAATTTCCTCTCTGTGTGTATACTTTATAGTGTAGTCAAAAAAAATCTGTATTATTTTACAGGCTTTTGTTTAACATGCTTTGTGGGCTAACCAACATTCTAATATGTTGGCATGTTACATGTATGGGCCAAATCTTGCAAGCTGAATTAAAACTAATCCCTCTCATCCTAAGAAGTTAAATTTAACGAGGGAACTCCTCGATTACATATTAACATTACTTACATGCATTCAATTTTATATACACATTCATTGTTCAATAGCTCATTCTAAACTCCATCATAATTACTGATTTATAATCCTATATTCAACTTTGCTAAACTGTATTAATAAATCATGCTGTATATTCATTTATTTTTATGACTGGATTGTTTTCCTATTCTAACAGATTTCATTAATAGTACTCTTTTATAAAGATTCTGACCCAAATGAAAATAAGTTACTTACTTTTATCAAGAATAATACTTTCTGTAATAACTGTATTTGGTGTTCAAATACATTGTATTGTGCTATTATTGATTTGATAAAATGTTTCAGTCACACCAAATCAGATTGAACGTCTGTATTCCCGCTTCACATCATTGGACAAGAATGACTGCGGCACTCTCTCCAGGGAAGATTTCCTTCGCATCCCAGAATTGGCTATCAACCCTCTCAGTGAAAGGATTGTACATTCATTCTTTGCGGAGAGCCATGACGATCGGGTGAATTTCCTGCAGTTCATGAGGGTACTGGCTCACTTCAGACCTATCAGGAAGAATCGGGAGAATCGCCTGAATAGCCGGGAAGAAAAACTAAGATGTAAGTTATTTATGGTAATTAAAAAGGTATCAATTTCTATTCATTTAAATACACATAGAATTCCATTTGTAGATGACTTGATGATATTATATTATTTTATTCCTTATTTCAATTACCAGCTGTTTTCTGTATTTTGGATGATTGTGAACTCTTGAGATTTTTACATATCTAAGAATCCATAGGCAAGAGCCATGAGTATGTAAAAAAATTACAAGATGTATTTCTCCAACAGTTGCATTCTCCATGTATGACTTGGACAATGATGGCAAAATCTCCAGAGATGAGCTGCTTGCTATCCTACACATGATGGTTGGAGTTAACATTAGGTGAGGCCATATATTTTGCTAGTTT
This sequence comes from Thymelicus sylvestris, assembly GCA_911387775.1. NCBI lineage: Eukaryota > Metazoa > Arthropoda > Insecta > Lepidoptera > Hesperiidae > Thymelicus > Thymelicus sylvestris. Next base: position 3,585,610 of record OU426905.1, read on the forward strand.
CCCACATCAGGTACTCCACACCCTAAATTTTCATATGCCACTAGTGAAAGTTTGTCTAATTATATTGATTTTTTTTTAACTATTTTAGCGGCATTCCAATATCTCCCAATAGTTTGGCTGATTCCTAGTTGTATCACAACAGTGCCAAAACTGTCCTATCTTTTAAATTAGACATTACATGCAGTGTACAAGATTTCATAAAAGATGTTAGGTCTTTTGTATCATTACTCATTTCCGGATCTTTATTAGCTTCAAGACATATGGATACATATATGAGACTGTTGTATTTTCCTTTGTAGCGAGGAGCAACTAACAAGCATTGCAGAACGCACAATCCTAGAGGCTGATACAAACAATGATCAAATGATCTCATTTGAGGAGTTCTGCCGGGCGCTAGAGAGGACTGATGTAGAGCAAAAGATGTCTATTCGGTTTCTCAACTGACGTCCACACACTTGAGGCATAGACATGAAATACATTTGCAATCATCCTATAAACTGTTGAATGGTTTGATATGCTCTCAAAGGACTTACTTAGGGGAAATTAATATGATAATTGGTGTATATTGCTTTTAGTATTTATTGCCTCATTTTAATGTTAAGGGGAAGTGTATTAGCAGAAGTATAAAGCATAAATTATTTTTATTACATACCTATTACCAATTAATTGTAACTATTAGATTGCAGCTGATCTAAAACCCATAGGTATACATGGTTACTTATGTATATTAGCCCTAAATGATTATGTATTTATTTTTACAACATGAAAGTTTTAGAAACTGAAGTTATAGCGAATTTGCTTGTTAAAATTGTTATTCTAGAACATTGCATAACCATTGCTTGGTCATGTAGCCATTTATGAGTCTGTAGCGTAGCTAATCAAGAATTTAAACTGATCTTCATTAACCTTAACAAATCGATTATGATTAAAAGTTGTTGAGTTTAATATTAACTGTATCATATTGTGTTCTAAGCGGTAAAAACCAGTTTTTATTGTGGAAGTAACATCAACATGTAAAACATAGTTTGTATTATACTAACCAGACCGAACGCATTGTTGTCGCATTTAGAATAGAATTAATGTTTTATAATATTGGTTTAAGTGCGTTGCTCTCTATACTAACAGTGATGCACAAGAACTTAGTGAGTTACGACCAAATGAAACAAATATTGTGGTGATAAACAGCTGTATATATCTATATATTGTTTAAACTGTTGTAGAAATCAATAAAACTATTTTATATAAAATGTTTATTTTTATTCACAAAAAACCTTTTCAAAGGAAAACAACAATGCAACTCAAAATGCAATCAAATATTTATGCAAGTCAGGGTTAGATTAAACTAGTTTCAACCATATAAGTCAGGTGAAAACAGAGATATGCCTAGGTATAGTAGAATATAATTATGTAATGAAAACACTGAAGTATTCAATAAACAATTTTTATTCCATATTATAATTTACATTGTAGAAAATATAATTATAACTTAAATTGCGAATGATTACATATCACTTGTGGTCCTCACAGAACAGTTTATTTATTTAAAGATAATCTGATATTTAACAAACTGAATATAAATAATTTAGTTACATAAAAATAAATCAAAGAATTATGTCAATTACAATTCAATTGTGTTAGTAAATTGAATTTGTAAAATAGTAATTGCTTTTAAAAAGAAAAATTATACTTTCCCCTCTCCCTTTTTCCAATTCTTTTCTAATTTTATTGCAAATGATTAATGACGCTCCTTTACGCAACTTCAATTAAATGAATGCCTCCCTCTATTTATAATATCTAATTAACTCATAAGGAACGTTAGAATCTATTTGTTCTGATCTGACAAAAGTCTATTTCACATTAAAATTCATAGGTCATTTCAAAACATACATTTACTGTGTTAACTTAATGTCCGTCTCAACACCATGCTACACTACTAATCAATGAAACGTAGAACATTTTTATTGTTACTATAACTCGTTCTGTGTAAGACCAAAGCTCTGGACTCCTCAAGCCGTGGAAGACACGGCCAATTTCTTCAGATGCTCCATGAATACTTGCAACGAGACGTCGTCCGTCAATACGGGGGCGCCACCGTCCTGACAAAATATTTACATATTAATGAGGGTAGTTTCACAGAGGAAACTATTGTTTGATGACAAGCGTTTATTGAAAAGTACCGCAACTATCGCAAGTGCAGTTGGCATTCAAGTATAGCATAGCATCATTACGATTACTCAAAATTCATAATTTTAACAAAAATTAATTAATTTATTACATGCCATTTTACAATGTGAGAAAGCATGCTTAAGAGTATAATAATTAGTCTTTATCTATCGTCTATACCTCTTAATATCGCCTATTAAATGAATGTTTGATTAGTTACCATTCAAAATAAGCATGTGAAATCTACTTTAGTTCTTATTATATTAAATCCCTTATAAAAAAATTGAAAAATTCGTTAACAAAACAAGCGAGTCAAAACCCAATCAAGACCAGAAAGCAAACATTACTTATAACAATGGCAGTCCCCGGCCAGGATCGAATCCGGGACCTTTCGCTTAACCAACAAAGCTAGCTCGTTCACCAATTGCTTGCAATGATACATAACTAATTTGTTATGGAATACTATATAGGCAGTCAAAATGTAACATTATTTGAATCACAGCGGTGCTTAACTAATACATTTTATGGAAAATATATCAAATAATTTATACTATTATATTCTAGAAGGTAATTTGAGAAAAACTACTCATTCATTTTATAACATATTTTGGTTACATTTTTAAATGTTAGGAAACTCTTAATAAGGTTAAATTTTGCCAGCCGGTATTCATCATTTTAACGAAAAATTGCATAGACCAGGAAGCAATGTAACAATAAAATTAATATAATTAGTTCATGCATTTCCACTTTAGTAACTAGTACTTCGATCGTTCATGGACTGTACGCATCGTGAATGCTTATTTCTAACTCTACGCTTATGATGGAATGAAATGTAACTTCATGTTAAATAATAATAATAATTTTAAATAATAACGCTTCACATTCTGCCCCACACTAAGATTCCCTGTGTCGCGAGTGCCATGGACAACACACAGAGACAAGAACACTCACACCCAGACCAAGAACAGAAAATCAAACTCATCATTCTTTCCGCCTCGTTGGGAATCGAACCCAGTACGCCGGCGATCCGGCATGGTAGCCATCGCGCCATACGGTCGTCAATGTTAGGCTGAAAATATACCAGGGATGTACGAAGGAGAGAAGTCAGTGCACGAAGAAAAATCTACCAATCAGATTATTCCGTTTCCCTCGCCTCGCGTAATGAAGCAATCTTATTGGTGGATTTTTTTCACTCTCCTTCTCGCTTCCTTGCACGTCTCTGGTGAACTTTAGCGTAAGACTCCGATAGACTCCGACTAACTTATCGCCTTTCTATTTTTCAACTTGTCCATAATAATTTACATATAATAATTAATTTGTAAAACAAAAGTAACCAAATAGTCTAAAAACAAATGAAAAGTGGAAACGCGCAAGTTAATAAAAGCATGAAAATGAGACATGCCCATAACATTCCAGCGAATAAACCCGAATAACAAGTCAAGTCACCAATAACTGTTATCATTATGAAATGTTACAACTTATGTTAGACACCCAACACCGAATTGGTATGTAAAAAATTAAATATAACTACCGCAGATGGTATCGGCATCGCCTGGTTATCGCCGAAACAATGATGGAACAAAAAACAAAACGTCAAAGTCAAACCATGCTGAGATGGCGCAAGACATGCGAATTGTTATCGAGTATAGTCCGAGCATCGCACACAATCTATAAATGGCTCCAGTAACAATTTAAATATTATTAAGATATTATAATATTAAAGTTGCCGTATAAAATTAATTGTTATGGCTTCTAGGAATATAAAAGTAAGCTTATTAGCAATTCAACTGTTTTTATGTGTGAATTAATTACGGTTTACCTAATTTTTTGTGTAGCAATAAAATCATTAAAATTTTAATTTTATTTTATGTGAGAGAATTTAATTGTTATTAAGTAATATATCTTACATTAACTACGTTACGAATGCCATACATTTGCTAATGCGCCGTGATTAATTTATGTTGATAAGATATCACTCAAATTTTTTATACTCGGAGTGACCACTTAATACCAACTTTTGATAAGATTCAAATAACAGGAAGACTGTGCGCGCTGATAAGAAAATTAAAAAGATAAAAACGGATGCAATTTCTTAAAACACTATTAGAAATTATGAAATTATTGTTATTATTAATGTAGGGTTATATAAAAAGTGCTTAGTAATACTTACACCTCCATACGCATACATATTGTTGTGAGTCTGCGACGGATTGACCTTCGATAGAAGGAACCGAGCCTGCGAAAAAAAAACCCCATTAGGCATTTTATAGCATGAAAAACTGTGGGGTTGTGTGGATTAATACCCAACCAAACCCAAAGTTCAACCCAAGTTGAAAACGTTCGAAATTTCTCATTTTAGTTTACCGAATAAATATAATATAATAGGATCATTAGGGAGTCCCAAGAATGACGCAGATTTGACCTTTGATTTTGTAGATTGTTGTCGACATAAAGAAAATCACATATTGAAACAATTTAACTTTGTTTTTTAATTAACTCAAATCTTGCGTAATTTTTGAGTCAAAGTAGTAAAAGTAAAAAAGTCGGTTAAAAAACAGAAGAGAAAAATGTTTCGTATCTACTCAAAATAATTCAATGAAAATGATCTACTAGCTCCTGCACTATAACGTCATTCGGTCTTGCATGCAAACTGAACCGCTCAGTAGTCAAGACAATGTGTCGTGGAACAGTAGTGGGAGTGACACACACTGTGTAGTGGAGTAGTGGAACAGGAGTGGAGTGGAGTGATGTGGCGGCGCGCGCTGCTGGCCGCGGCCGCCGTCTCATGTACGTTGCCAACGCATGCGCGCGGGCACCGCACGCCGCGCTTAACGCAGATACAAGGTCCAATAGTGATAATACAATACGACAAAAATACTATTTGCATTAGAGAAATTACGCATTCAGTGTACAAGCAAATATATCTTTTATCACCAATTAAATTTATGGAAGAAGATTTTGTCAATAAAATGTAGTTTCATACTACACGTGTGCATGTAATTTAGCGATTCAATAATAATTCAATGATTGCATACAAACACTGAACAAATAAAGAGTGTGTTAATTATGGCTAAGACCATAGACACTCAAAAGACATTAAAAAGCTAGACTGTATATTTCAATCAGACAAATAGTAATCTTAACGAAGGATAATGACTTATACAACTTTCAGATTTAATTTGCGTGCTAGTCTTGAGCGGGATACAAAAGGAAGACTTGGACGTGAGCATGCTCGGCAAGCTGCAGCGATACAATGTAAACCTCGACGATATCAACAATGAGTGAGCTGTTTCATTGCTTTCATTTTTCATAACACAAGATAACACAGTCCAAGGTTGTCTGAATACGTCGAAAAATCAATTAATACTTAATTAGAAAACTAAATTTTAAAGTTTTTAAACTAACAAGTAACATGTTTTAGCCAAATTCGACAGCAATGCGTTTCAAGAAACAACGAATTAACAAAAGGCGATCTAAAAGAAATGAAAGATTCTTATGTGTCTACAACTGAGTACAACCCAACAATAAGCACAAGTAAGTATTTTCTTTGTAAAGCTTAGAAAAACTAAAATATTACACTTTATTTTACAATAACACAGCCAATTTAAAATAATTTCAGAAGATCAGTTACCATCTCACAACTTTAATATGGACAGTGTTTTGAGTTACTTAAAAACACGAGAAGATTCTGATGGAAATTCGGAAGCAACAACAACGAGAAAATCTATAAGTACAAATCAAGAAATGGTGACCGAAGTTATTAAAAGTGAACCAAAAATTGACATGGATTCATTACGGCGATTTATTCAACTGGAAACACAAAAGAATTCCTTTTATAAAATAGATGACGACTCTGAAACGGCCAAGCATGATACAACATTTAATTTAAAAACAAATCAAAAAAGTTCAATAGTGACTGACGACGCTACAATTATTGATAAATTAATAAAAGATTACATTTTAAAGAAACAAAAAATTCCAACAACGACTGAGCGTACTATTACAAGATTTACTATAGATATGCAGAATATTTATAAACAAATTGACGAAATTATTGCAAACGGTACACACGTAGATAATGAGAAAGTAAAGCCTGTAGTAAATGATCCAGACAAAGCTGAAGAAGGTATTACTAAACACAAAATTATCAGCCCACCAGTAACGCCTTTAAGCCAACTGTCATCCTATCCTACGGGAACACAATTTTTTGAAAGTTTTTTCAAATTTCTTGGTCAGATGAACCAATTAAAAAATAATTCGTCTCAGCCATTTCAAACTAATGATAACAAGGTAAGCTATAAAGATACGCTGCAAAAGGATAAACTATTAGGACCATTAAATAAGAAAGACCAAGAAAACAAAACTGAAACCACCACAAAAAAAGTTAAATCTGAAAAAGAACCAGATAAAAGGGTCCTAACACCATCTTTGGTAAAAGAAATAGCAGAAACTGTTAAGAACGTTATTATTAAAGACTTACGTGATGAATTGGCCGGTATTTATGTAAAAACAACACAAACGACTACACAAATAACATCTACAACCATCAGAACAAAAACAGGTAGCATTTCTAATATTTACAGTAAAAACTACTTCGTAATATTATGAAACATTTACTAAGTGATTACACAAATTTCCATTTAATTTCAGAAACGTTTCCAACATCGACATTTAAGAGCACGATAAAAGAAAGTGATATGGCTATAATGGACAAATTTATGGAATTATACGAACAAATAAAATCACTAAAACAAGCATCATATTTATTGAAAGCTAGCAACGATTCGACGAACTTAGTAAATAAATTGAAAAGACCAGATAAAATCCCACGTAACAGTGCAATGATAATGCCAACAGTCAAGAGATTACAGGTTCAAGAGCCTAATAAAGTATTTATTTCTTCGGTTGATAATTACAATACAAAATCAGTTTTTAATTACAATCCATATTTTCCGAGAAGGGAAAACAATCGATTACCGATAACTATTCAAACTAACTCAGTAGAGATACAACCATTACCTGTGCCTGTATCGAAGCCTGAAAGCATGATTAGGCAAAATATTGTAGTGCATACGGGAAACCGTTATCAAAACAAAGTTCATGATAGTTTTAAATATCTAAATTCAAGAGGCACGCAATTCAGTAGGTACACAGACACAGATAATTCCGTTAATAACCACAATAGAACATTCAACTATGGTCCTTTAAAACGATACGAAGCATATAAATCTGCGCGCCATCCCCACAATTTACAAGAACCGAAGCCAATTGAAGACGTCATAAGATTCAGGGTGAGAGATAATGGAAACTCAAGACTCGATACCGACTATTACGAAAAGATTAACTTTGGAAATAACCACAATAATGTTAACAACAAACATGGTATTTTTACTAATCATAAATATCCAAAATTCCATGAAAGGCTAGAGCGGGTTGACCCGGGATCAGATGGAACACCAATAGTTTCGGATGTCGATTTGAAAGATAAAAATGAGCAGAATTCAGATTTCCCTTCTAGACATCAACTGTCGCTAGTCGATATGAAGAAAGGCACGTCCTACGATGACACACATTTTAAAAACTTCCTCAGATCTCAACAGAAAGTTACAGATATGTTAGAAAGAATTTTGGCAACCAGACCGAAGAACAATACACCACGTAGTGTTGAAACAATATAGGTAAAGTCTGCATGAATATTGTAAACGGTATTTAATTTTATTATGTTGTTTTAGTTTTATCAGCAGCTTTTGATCATGAAATATAATAAAGTCAAAGTTTTGTACTTAAAATGAGTCTTTAATTTCACTTTCACTGCAAAATAATGTACATTATCTATCAGTGTTTAGTTCCAGCCTGCAATCCCATATTACTGCGCAAAACTAACGACCGTTTATCACGGTAACTACGGTTAGGCGTAGGTCGCGGGGGACGGAGTGAGCGCACTCTCTTCGCCTCGCCTTCCACTCGGCCGTCCAAGGGTACAAGAAGTTGGTTTGAATAAAAACTATACTCTAGTATACATGTCTGTGACTCTATCAGACGTCCTCAACGTAATAATCCTTTGGTTAGTTGCCTAGAAACTGTTAAGTCCTATGACTTATTATTGCATAAGTTAGTAGGAAAAATAATAACAAACAATAGTGTTTGTTATTATTTTTCCTACTAACTTATGCAATAATAATGGATGAACGATGGCAACTCTCAAAAAGTCATCAAAGTTATAGGTGTTATTATTAACCTACGAACTTATCCAGAGATTACAGCTAGACGTATGTTGTGAGTATACAATGTATGTTGTGTTGAAGCGCTCATAGCCCGGCGACTTGTGTTGATCTTAAGTGATTGACAGAGTTAAGCAACAGCGGTCAGTAAATGGATGGGTGACCGCTAGTGGCAAAAATGTCTTTGCAATAACAGTCGTTAAGCCATGTCTGAAGCCTTCGTGCAGCATGAAAACTTCCGACTCTTGTGTTGGCCACTAACCCCTCCACCAATCCGCACTGAAGCAGCGTGGTGGAGTATGCTCCAGGCCTCCTCAAGAGGGGACTCTTGCTCAGTAATGGGCCATTAAAGGGTTGAAGCCACTATATCTAATATATAAAATTCCCGTGTCACGGTGTTAGAAGTTGAACTCCTCCGAAACGGCTCGACCGATTTTCGTGAATCTTAGCGTGCATATCGGCTAGGGTGGAGAATCGGACATCTATTTTTCATCCTCCTAAATGTTAAGCGTGGTCCACGCCTAATTTTTTTTAACTTTTGACAGAACGAAGTCTAGTATGTATATGTGACAGTCTGACCTGCGAGCCGCCATGCTCGGTGTCGATGTACCGCGGCACGGGGAAGCGGCTCTGCAGGATCTCCTGCGCGTCGTCCACGGGCGCGCGCAGCAGCTGCGCGAAGCTCTCGTACTCCGCCATGTCCTGGTAGCGCAGCGCGCGCCACTGGGCTATCGTCTGCGCATACATTGTGAAATAAACGCTTGCACACACAAAAAATATCTCTATTCGAATCAAAGTTTACAAGGTATAGTAAGGGAAAATATCCCGAAATCGTTTTGTAATTACATCACAAGAAATATATTTATTCTAATACAGTTGGCAAATAGATCGCGACCTTTATCGATGTATGGGGACGACAGTTTTTCAATGGCAAAGTTGTTAATTGTTACTCATTTCAGTTTTTTATCTTTTTTCAGTTTCGCGCGGTTAGATTAGGTCGTGTATTACGGTTAGTGTCAGTGGTCACCGCCGCCCACATACATCAATAACACTCCCTGGGTGTGCCCAGCGGTGCCTTCACCGCCCATACATTACCGGTCATGATATAAGTCTATAAGAGATCAGAAATACAATAAGAAATGTTTAGCTTAAAATAATAATTTACGTTTAAGTTTACGTAAACAATTGTCTGCACACAATCTTGAGTGGCAAGATACTAACATAGCACAAGCCTTCACTATTGCCCTTCACTTTCGCCTTGAATTTTAATGCCGGACAGACGGGCTGATCGACAGACGAAGGGATTAACATGACAAAACTATACTTTCCTTTTGACTATGCACATCTAACAAGGCGTAAATACTATCCTATTCGTGTAAAGTGACCGCGCGACCCATACCTCTCCATGATAGATGAGGATCTGGAAGAAGGTGTCCATGAGCAGGATGCGGTCGGGCTGGATAGAGGAGGTGTCGAGCAGCACGGGCTCCGGGGGGCCGCCGAAGCTGTACGAGTACAGGATCGGCTGGATCATGATCAGCGACTGCGTCAGGTCCTCGCGCATCAGCATGTGTCTGGGGGAGAGTACAAGTTATAAGGAACAAAGACATAGGACGTGAGGACAGCTCATAGAACGGCGGGTTGTGGCGATCTTTAGTGATCGCCCGAGTTAAGCAACAGCAGGCACGGTCGAAAATTGGATGGGTGACCACTAGTGGACAAAATTGGATGGGTGACTACTAGTGGAAAAAATTTCTTGACCGTTTCCGTGATTCGGAGAGCACGTACAGAGGTCCCATAATCAGAATCTAAAAGTATTCTTCCAGATAAAAATAATCTAAATCGACTCACAAATGACGGAGTTCTGAGTTCTTTTTTTTTTAATAATTCTTGACAAAAAATAACCGACTTCAAAAGAACTCAAAAAGTACTCGTCAGATCTCGCTCAAATTTAAGTGGGACCACATGATAGGCTTTCGATTCGATTCGATTCGATAGGCTTTTGATTTCGTTCTGAGGTAACAAACATAAAAAATACAGTTGAACTAGCAGCCCGGACAGACTTCGTTCTGTCAAAAGTTTATTTTTTGAGATGTAAGGTATCCTATCTTTCAAGTTGGTTCAAACTGCACATGGTGTGCAAATTTGATTAAAATCGGTTAAGTAGTTTAGGAGTCCATCGCGGACAAACAACGTGACACGTAATTTATATATATTAAGATTAATACCTCCTCCTTTTTTGGAGTAGGTTAAAGAGTAATTGTTCGACCAAAAGCGATCGTCACCGTTACCTATAGAAGGTGGTCTCGTCGGGCGAGTTGTTGAACACCTGCAGGAACTGCGAGCGGCGCAGGTGGTACATGAACTGCGGGTACAGGCTGAAGTTCTCCGACAGCCGGAAGCTGTTGGGGTCGTCCTTGCCGTACTCGCCGAACTTCTGGCACTGGAACAAACAATAGGAATTATTGCGCCATATCGTGACGTCACAGCGGCTATCTGTCGCCGGTTGTGGAGAGCTAACAAAAAAGATTCAATAATATTTATTTAAAAAGTTCATATGAAAACTTTATTTAAATTTGAACCCAGGTCTTCATTTCGTCACCTGCAGATCAGAACGATTGAGCATAAATTGTACTTTAGAAAGGAAAAAAGATAAGAAACGTTCATAAAATCTGAAATTATCCTAACCTCTTGTTATTCTATACTCAAGTATTACATAAATATTTACCTGTTTTTCACACCTTTACCTATTTAACCAAACTGCCATAATTAAATTTTTCTTCATATAATTCAAACAATCACACATAAAACTAGACACAACCCCAAACGGCACACTAGACACTCAAACACGAACACAACACACACAAAATACAGTACTACTAACACACAAACACATCACACTATAGACAAGACACATTAATATAACACACAAACACACACATAAATAGTTACATCACAAAATATCTACAAAAATTATATCTGCAGTTACCTCTTACCTCTCTGTACTATCCTTATTATCGATGTACTTACAATTAGTTTAATCTTTATTAATATTGTATTCTCACTTGCTAAATTATATAGTTGTACCGAAAACTTCTGCGGGGGGGTCACTGGTGACCTGTACCACAGGTTTTTATTATAAAATACCTATTTCAGGCACCAGGCTCTCACAGTATAGGTTTAAGACTCCTATGTAATATACTAAGACACAATTTTGTTACAACCTTTTGTGAGAGCAAATAAATAAAGTATTAAAGTATTATTATTATAAACAAAAACAAGGACATGTTACACACACAGAACCAAGAACACAAATTCAAACTTGTCATTCCAAACGCTGAGGGAATCGAACCCAGGAACCTTGTCACGGCGACAACGCCACACGTGTCGTACCACATACCAGTCTGATGAGCATCCGGTCGAGCCAGCGCAGCACGTCCGGCCCGTCCTCCTGCTCGGCGCGGTACACCACCAGCCGCGCCATCACCACCGCCGCCGCCTCCTGGTCGAACCCGGCCGCGATGTGGTGCAGGTTCACTGCGGCGTCGCCCCAGCTGTACCACACACACACACATAAATACCAAATACCACACATAGTTAAATAAATACATGTCCTATTGAAAGGACGTGGAGATTAAAGTTACATTGTCTGTCTTTCACCCCAACTTAAAAGTCACTAACGGTTACTTAAATCGCTCCTTAGTACAGAATTTGTATGGTACATCTGTGATTAAAGCGATTAAAGTAACATAATTTGTATAGTGATTCTTTACTAAGGAGCGATTTAAGTAACCGTTAGTGACTCTGAGTTGGGGCGTAAGTAACATAAATAATCTTACTTCCTAGCCACAGTGGTGACGCGGACGCGGCGCTGTCCACTGGAGTGCTGGTACTGCGTGATGAGCTGCACGCAGCCCCGCCCGCCCTGCGGCACGGGCGCCGCGTGTTGGTTCACCACCTACAATACAATGTACATTGTGGTTACTATTCAACTAGTCTACACAAATATATCAACTTATATACACGCTTCTACTGTACACACGCTTTCCCATTTGAGTGGGTCAAATCTAGCAAGCTTGATACCAACTTCTATTACTATTTATCTTAATAGTTGAACTTTTTTGGACAATTTCTAACCGACTTAAAAAAGGAGGGTCTCAATTCGGATGTATTTTATGTTTGTTTAGAACTCCATCATTTATCAACCAATTGAGATAATTAATTTTAGTGGTCCCTATCAAACGCTATTGCGTTGAAAATGGTTATTTATCTGGTAGAATTTTGATCTACAATCTTTAAGTACTCTGTGCAATCAAAATCAGTGATTACCTCAAAGAAGATAGCCATAGTGGTGCTCGGCGTGAAAGTACACATCTTCCATTGACTTGTGTTGCCCATCCCTACTTCTTGATCCGACACGCAAGGACCTTTTACATTCAATGACACACAGGACCCGATTGCACCTGAGACTGTAAGGAGGAGTCAAAATAACACTTTATAATCCATTGTTTTAGACGAGTCCTGTTTGGTTAACAAACTTACACCATCTTTTTAACGTTGTAATTTAAAAATAAGGCTGACACAAAATGAGAATAATTTAAACACCAATTAATTATTTAATGCCAAAACGAATTTCTGTTTACAATAAATTATTTTTTTCAAATAATTTAAATTAATATTTAAATAAAGAATAGTGCCAAGATTGTATACCAAAAAATCTAAAAATTTTGATATAGTAGTGCACAGATATAGCATTGTCAAATAATTTAAATTTATAATATACCTATACATACATTATTTACATATTATTAGTACATATTATGTAATAACTTACTCTTAAGCTCTCTGCTGCATTTGACCTCTAAAGTTCCATTGAATGCCATTTTGTAATCTCCTTTCTGATCCTTGGCAAAAACTCTTTGGAAGGTCTGCTTGAATAGTGATGAATTGAACGAATCTCCCATCACCATGTGACCACTAAAACAATGTATTTTATGATAATACCTTCTATATATCAAGCAGTAAAGTAATGAAATAAGTGCTAAAATATTATTTAATTATTACATTACCGAAGTATTTCATCATTTCATTTTATAAATAAAACCGTAGAAACAACTAAATCAAAAACAGAAACAGGATTACTGTTTGAGATGTTTGAGTAATTTTTTCTTATTCATGGCAACTATTTTATTTATATCTCATTTTGTTAATCTTTTTAGGCCCTCTGAATTGTATTCTAATTTAAGTTGTAAATATATTATGTATATAATTTAAGCCCTTAATTATAGACTCTTCCTCTCTCCTTAATTATAGACGCTAGACTAGAGTATACTGGTTATTGCCAGTTTAAGGCATATGATTTTTTTTTCTTTAAATTAAGAGAACTGTAACTAAAACTACATTAAATAAAATTGCAGGAAACAGTCCAATTATTCTGGTGGTCTCAATGAAAGAAAGTTCATGATGTAATAATACCAATAATGATAAACATGATTACAATCAATCAGTATCAGTATTACACAATATGAAGATTAATGACTATGACAAATTTAATGATAGTGAATTACTTCACATCGTAAATAACGAAATACTTCACAACTTAATGACAATAACTACTTATAAATTGGTGACTCACCCAGTTGAATTACAGCACTGCTTCATCTCCATCAGTCCCGTCTGATCCAATGCACAAGAGTAAATATCAATGGAATGGCCATTAGTTGCCGAGCGTAATGACAAGGCTTCATAATGCTTAATAGCCTTCTTCATATACTTAGCATTGTCCTTTGCGATGTCATGGTGAGACCGAATAGGCTGTTTAAGTTCATCGTTGACTACCTGACCTGGGCCTTGAGAGCATGGGCCTCCGAGGAACATCATGATTCTTGCCCCAGTGTTGGGGTAAGTGACTTCCAGTAAGCCTACAGCTAACGATAGAGCTACGCCACTGCTTCTCAACGGTCTCTTCCCAACACCAAGTGGCCAAGGATCTCTACCAAGCTCGCTGAGTAAATCTGTTAGAGCCATGTCACACTGCTTGACTGGTTGTAAGAAGCGATGTGCTGGGGGATGAGGAGCTGGTGCCCCTGGACGCTGCTGGGGGTTTGGAGCATTCACTCGGCCAATGCCAAGTTGCTCCTGAATCTGTTTTGCTGTTAGATCCTTTGTGCCTTTGAATACGAAGCATTTATAAATGCCCTCAGTACCTGAAATTTTTATTATAATATGTTACAATTTTATCACTTATACCTTTAATAAGTATATTAAATACCTAAAATGAAACATAAACATGGGTTATTCTATAGGAATGCAACAAAAAAATTTGAACAAGTCTCTTACCTAATTCATGTATTTGCACCATACGCCCAAATGTTATGAGTCCAACAAGAGCATTCTGGGGCATTAAGCTGAGGGAAGTCTGGAGTGAGTCCTTCAAGGCCCCCAGTTCCTCCTCATCTAAGCATGTGTCCACCACAAGTAGGAAGATGGGTGGCATGCTTTGGGCTCTCGTGATTGTGTACTCAATAGTGGAGAAATTTGGAATGAGCTCTGCCGGTTGATGTTGTTCAGATATTGCTGCATATTGAGGCGGGAACTGTGGAAAGCAAGAAATTGTTGTATAAAGTGATTAGACTCTCATCATTCATGTTACATCATGTTCATGTTATATAAATAAATATTCACTGCAACATAGGTTACTATGACAAAGATACAGACTAACACAGGCAAAGCTACACTGTTAAGCTCATTTTCAAAGAGTCACTAAGACTGCCTGTAATGTAAGCATTGTGCAATTGCTCCATATGAAGTTGATACATAAGAAGAGTAATAGCACAGAATACTCTATTCAAGCAGCATTTAATCTGATAATAGAATCTGATATGACATACTCACAGGATTTCTTTGGAAGCAGAAGTTACAGACCCACAACTTAGCTCTATAGTCAACTTGGCACATTGGATTTAACACAGCGCGGCACGTATTGCGTGTGCATAGGACAGGCTCATACTGAATCGGTGGCAAATCTGGGCGCTCCTTAAGTGGTTGGTACAGACATACTAAGGGAACGACAAGCCTTGTTGCCTCGATCCTGCTGGAGGGCCACACGTTCCATGTGAACCTTATACCATCTCGATCTTCGTTTTGCTGGATAAACTCTTCATAAGTCGCCATATCGCTGATTAACTGCGCAAACACCGAAAAACATCCACTCAAAGAACTTTCACATTAATGAGATTAATTAGGAACAAACATTACATTTATACGTACCAAGCTGGCCTATGGGAACTTATTAAAGATACATGTGTATTTCTGCAACACCTAAATCGTTAATCATTCAGAAAATTTAATAACATCAGGATTATCAGCAGACGGGCAAGTCTGGCTGATTTGGCAATTGTCAAGTCAACACCATCGACAACAAATTCGAAGCTGTCACCTCGGCCACGTCATTTTTGATAACGAAGCAATGAAAAATGTTGAATGTAAAAATTATAAAACTAAATAAAAATAATAAGAAAAATATTAAATTTAGAGTAAATCTAAAACTTATTAAATAAAAATTGCATGTACGTTGTCATAGACAAAGTAAAGTATCATAGACAAGTTTATTGGCATTATTGTCTTTGGTCAATTACGTTCCGATTCATGTATAAATTACAATGTTACGAACACAGCATAATCAAGTTATAATATATTTAAAGTATATAAATAAATATTGCATTACATGGATTTGCGATCCAAAAATATTATTCTAGATATCAATAATTTGTGTAATAAAGAATAAAAGTGATATAAATAAATGTAATCTGTGGAATGCACTCATGACTAATGTCTACGAAAGAAACGTTCAGTGCAGTAATGAAACGTTATTGAATGAAACATTTTTTTTTATTTTTAGGACATAGTAAATTATATTTCACTTGTTGGACATGATTTGTAAAATAACTTTTTGATATAATATAAAACATTACTCGTTTTTCGAACAATAAGTGGAAGTAATTTTAATGATATGTCATTGCTTTGTTTCAACAGCAGGAAGTTTACGCCAAAAAGTGCGACTGCGCACTGGCCAAATTAGTAGGTAGTGTGAAAGAAAATGGCGATCAGCGAAAGGCGTCCGGAGTTAACGTGATGAAAAACATTGTTAAAAGCTCAATTACATAGTGTTATAGTTAATAATTGTGTCAGATGTAGATTAATTAAGTGTTAATGAATAGTGATTGTGTATAAAAATGGCTGCGAATACGTACAGAGTCGGCGGTAAGTAACAATAATTGGTTATTTTTGTTGTAGCTTCGCCGGTTCACCGCCAGCCGACTAGCGGTGCTTTGCTTTGATTGTCGTACCTTCATTAATTGTTAACATTAATTAGTTCAGCATTGTTACTGTCGTGGTTACATGGATATTTAAGTGTAAATCTGGATTGTTTATAAAATTATGTTGTACAAAGTTCGTTTAGCAATATGTCTTTAGATGTATTATTATAATTTACTAAATTTCTTCAAATAGGACATTAGCATTTGCATCTAGGTATCATTGTATCGGCTCGCGTATCTGCGTACGTTTGGTTAGACACGAGTGTTGAGTGGTTGGCGGGCGGTTTCGCTCGCATTTTCTGGGTTTTGTTGAAGTTTTGATGGGTTTGACATGCGATTTTAGGTTATATTCGATGTTGTCATAACACTATATGAAATATTTTGGTGTCTGTCGTTGAGGTCGATGCATTTATCGGTTCATTGGATGGGTAGTGTAGTGTAGTAGGAATGCCGGTGTGGGTTAGAGTTGATAAGCCGGCGCCGCGAGGTGTCCGGTGGCGTTGTCGCAGGGGACCCGGGCTCGTGCGGCGCTTCACCGTCGTCGCGCCGAATGCTAATTAGTTCTTCCTTTTAAACCACTTCCTATCATTAAATATCGCGCCATTCAAACTTTACTAGCCACTCATTGAGCTTATGTTTGTAGTAATATTGTGGAAATAATGTGTTTAAAACAATCAATCAATGACAATAAAATAAGACATCATCATCCTATCAATTTGTGAGGACTGGTATCATGGTACTGACCTCTGAATGCTTGCATGCATAATTTAAGTACTTGTTTCTGACAAAGAATTACTTGACCTACATTTACTACCTTGAGTTTTTTCTTTAAATATGAATCTCCTATAATATATCTGTTTCAGTAGAAAAAATATTTAAGTATTTTTTTGTCTTATAAATTTAATCAGTATTTAATAGCAAATTGTGTAGGATTTTTTAAGCCCGTTGAATATCTACGCAAAACAAGTCTGCAAATAATTTTATTATCAATAATAAATATGTATTTGAAGTCTCCGTATCATGTATTTATGGAAGATATTGTCAATAAAAGCAAACAATGAAAATTAAACACAAGTTATGTACAGTCATCATTTGTACTACTTTGTATAAGACAATTATCTACTTAAAAATTATGTCAAGGTTGCAAATATTACACTCCGTTAGATAATTTCTGGAATAAACAATTGTATTATTTTATTTATTATCAGTGGACTTCAAAAGTATATAGGTTGTAGAATATAGATGTCTAATGACATCACAAAGTGGACCATATAAATAGATGGAATACTTCCTGCATTCTTCAGTATACAATTACTATACAGTAGTATGAAGCAATTACAGTTAGTTGAAATATTTCTTCGAAACCATGCACTTGAGTTATTAGAGTTCAATAATTGTATCAAGTACCCATTGTAGTTTAAATGTATTTAAGATGATAACAGTTTCAAAAAGTTCATAAACTAAGTTATTAACATTATTACACCATCCATCAGGTTTGGTTAGAACAGTCTTTTTGTAAGTGGACATACCTTGTGGGTGCTAAAAACCTTTATTCATAAAAAATATTTAGAGGTTTAAGGTGATTTAATCAAAAAATTAAAATGTGTGCAATTCACACGTGTTAGAAGTGAAACCTTCAAAAATTTTGTTTTCAAGATAATGAGACGAATGTAAAACGGGAAGATGATAATTGTAGGTTTTACTACTCCACTCCACTCAACTCAACTCAGTCTCCACTCATTTCTAGTCTCCACTGGACAGTTTCGTTTCATACAATTTCAAGTCACCCCCGTACTAAAGAAGTTATACTGAAAAGTACTAAAATGGAACACCTAATGATTATAATATTATTTTTGTGTCAAAAAACTTGCTTCATAATAAAACTCGAGGTTGTCAGGGTTTCTACGAGCGACATGTCCAAAGTAATTAAGGATTCGCTGGAAGCAGAGAGCGGATAGCCTTGTGGTTATTCGGAGCTCGTTAAGAATAGATGCATTGGTCCGGAATGCAGTCCATGGAATTTGCAACATCCGCCTCCAACACCACATCTCAAAAGCGTCGATCTTTGCTCTTTCCTTCTTTCTGATCGTCCAGGATTCTGCGCCGTAAAAGAAAATCGAGAATACCAACGTACGTACCAGCCTCACTTTAGTTTTACGGGATATATTGCGGTCTTTCCAAATTCTACTGAGTTTAGTCATCGCTGTCTTCGCCACGAGGTCGCTCTCCAACCCGCTGGTCCGATTCAGTAAAGACGCTCACCGGACTACCAATTGCCGAAGCTTTGAAGACCGCCCAGAACAGGGAAAAGTGGAAGAGCATAGTGCACAAAGTGATCGACAATCCATGCTAGACACGACCTTCAGCATTGAAGATGACGATTAAGAAGATAATAAAATTATAAATGCTTTCACACTCATACTCCCGCAGTACGTTTTTTACCTGTGTCGCGGGCGGCATAGATGACACATATAACACATCACAATAACACCCATGACCCGAGTACAAATATTTATCTGTCACATAAATATCTGCCCCGGCCGGGAATCGAACCCGGGACCCCTCGCTTTGCAGGCAGGGTTGTTACCAACTAGGCTATATGTTCGTCATATGTCTTCTCTAGTGTTTTCTTGTTTTTAATTACGTCAGATTAATATAAAACTTGAATGGATAAAAAACTTATTGTGTAAACATCGATCATAATGAGATCAATTCTTTCCATTGTCTGTATGTTTCTTAACACTAATACCCACAACTGAAACGAATGTTGTGCCCTACTATAATTCACATCCTTGGTTAATACATTCAAGCTATTTGTATATATGTTAGATGCAAGTATGGAGAGCTAGGAATGATTTTGTTTTAATAATTCAATTTATAATGTTTTGTGTAATACATCACATAATAAACCTACTCAACAATAGTGAAATTTTTCTTTTTTAAGCTGAACTAATCAAGACAAAAAAAAATACTCAAAAAATTCCATTCTATTCCTCTGTAAAAAAAGTTTCATACTAATAGATAACTCATCACAAACTTATTCAAGAAATGTGATAAAATAATCTTCCCATTGTATGTAATATAACATGCCAATAAAAAGGCTTATTGCCATTAGTAGCTCACTAGATGGCACTGTTGTCTCCTTTTAACCAATCAATGAAAATATCAAAAATTAATTTAAATATCATTACTAAAAATATTTACATAGTTTAGGTACATCTTAAAAACATGCATGGCAATCTACAACCAACTGCCTATTTAAGATAGATTTTTCAGTGTGACAGTGTGTTAGGATTAGGATGTTAACAGCTTCTAACAGCTCTGTCAAAAAAAAATCGAGTTTCTGAAACATTGATGGAGTTTGTTTTTGTCATAATTATATGATTTTGACAATGTTGTTCTAATAAGCAGCCCAATCGACGTTTGATAATAGATTTGACAGTTGATTAATTTAATTTTTCGTTATTCAGCCTTTCAGAAACCGGTGGTTAGAGTTATATATTTCTCTACTAAACATTACGCAAATTCGCTTCTGTGTGCAGTTCTAACCACGAAAATTAAAGACTCAACGTAACGGTAACAAATTCGATAAGATGTTCAAGCTGAGCAAGCATTCTATAGAGTATTCTTTTATACAGGTAATAAAACATGAAGAATCTATGTTAAAGAAGTTTTAATTTAAATAATTGAGTCATAAAAACTATGACATCGTTACCACGTATAATGGTTGAGATTTCTTACAATAGCCCCAAGTTTAGCACTTGAAACAATCTCATCAGCGGCACGCGAAAATAGGTTACTGCAAACAACCCCTTTCTTAGTTACAATGCGCTCAACAATAATACAAAATGTATATATAACTATATAAGCTAAGTGTATATTTATATAGGACACCTAGCAACAAGACACAGCGGGGCAGCCCGGCTTCTGTCGCCGCCGCGTTATAGCGATTTGTGAATTGTATTGCTTTTCATGGAACTCGAGCGAGCTATTAAACATTATTTTAAAAAATATAAGAGATAGATCGCAATAATTATGACGTACAAAAGTTGGCAACCATAGTGATAAATAGTACTTTGTATGTTTTAATCAGATCACTTTAATGCCTAAAAATGTTTCACGATTTCTCCTTTCTACCATGCCCTTAGCTTTTTACGCCCACTTTGCCCACTTTGAGAAACACTGGACCGAAGTCTAGATCAAATCTAGAAAGAGAAACAGAATACAATTGAAGGCAGTAATCATTATAGTTCTTAGAATTTGTGCTTAGTGTGTTTGCTAGTAGTTGTGCTTATACATCCAGTACGTAGGTAACTCGATAAGTTTAGAGAAGAAAAAACTATACAAGATATCTATATATATAAAAATGGATGTTGCTAAGCGCTAAACTCGAGAACGGCTCGACCGATTCGGCTAAAATTTTTTTTGTAGGTTCCTTGGAGTCCACGGAAGGTTTTTATAATATTAAAAAAAAAAAAAAAAAAAAAAAAATGCGCTGACAATACTAAAACAATACTTTTCACATATAAAATTGTTTTAGCATGTATGGTAGATGGTAAATATTCGAAACGGTATCCACGGGAATTAGTAGCCGAAATAATTAGGTACCGGGAGTAATGGCTAACCGCTATATCGTCGCCGATCAACTGCAGATAAAAGAAGATCAACAGTTGTAAAAGTAAATCAACAAAATATCTAAATTGATAATCGTTGCATTGTTCCTTATTCACCAATCCTATCAAAGACTTTCAAGGCGCATATCGTGATATGGCTGTGATTGGAGTTAGTGCTGAGATTTCTGTTGATGAAGTTAACCAATACCAAATGTGCCGTTACGTTAGTATTAATGAAGCAATTTCGCGCATTTTTCTCTTCCCATTCATGAATGATACTCCACTGTAGTTCATTAAGCAGTCAACTTAGAAATTGGCCAAAGAGTATATTTCACTGCACAGAACGTAGGTACTACAACGAGTTATTCAACCACTATATACAACCTTGACCAGTTTTTTTGGTAGGTATGTGTCAGAATGATGATTTTGCCCGAACACTGCTACTTAGCAGCGTTTGCAGCTGTTAGAAAATGATTCCCATTGGGATCAAACCTCAAATGATGCTGTAATTTATTTTAAACCTCAGCAAATACGAACATTGTTTTCTATAATTATATCGATATGCTTCCCGTCAAACCCAATTGATTTATGAATCAAATACAAAGATGATATATGTGACGATATCTTGCATCAAATGCGCACTAGAAAAGGGAATATACATTAACAATACACAGAAAAAATTTACAACGAGGCATTGATAATAGTTGAGGACATGTGCTTGATGATGTCAAACAAAGTATCATCTCAATTAGGCATGGCCGTGCCTAATCGCCCAATGCACGACGTTGCTTTAAGGGAATCAGAATAAATGTTCCGCTGTTGAACCAACAACAAAAATTTGTAAATGATGGAACTGGAGGAATTTACTATTTGGATGCTCCAGGTGGTACATCTTCATCTACGAACTCATTGACCTTGGTAATGGCAAAATCCCTGTTAATGATTCGACTGGCTGCATTATATTTTTGTTAGTTTACTGAAAAAACAATCGAGCTCATACAAAACGTGTTCCCAAACGTCTCTCAAAATTACAAAGATCATTTGTGGCTGAGCGTTCGTGCTATATTAGCTGCCAAAATTACGGATGTAGCTGAAATAAACTTCAAAATTCAAAATGAAATTGCCGGTGAATTAAAGACATACAAATTTCACATACACTATATGTGAATGATGTATGTGTATGTGAACTGTATATGAACTGATGATCGTTAAATTTTCCGGGATTGACACCTCATAATATTCAATGGAAAGTAGGATCGGTAGTCATAATGTTAAGAAATATTAAATATTAACTTATTTTTGTAAGTAATCGTCGTTTATTGTTGAGGTTTAGGTACTGTTAACTTTTGACAGAACGAAGTCTGTCGGGGCAGCTAGTTAATAATATTTATTTTACATTTTTTCGAAATATTCTCCTTCATTCTCTATGCAAAGTTCCATTCGCGCTAAACAAACTATTAAATACTTTTGCCAGTCTTGATCCGATAGGTCCGAAATTTCGACTTCGTAGGCTGCCTCGGCCTCTTCGGCACACGAAAAAAAAATTCCCTTTTATTTTTTCATTGATTATGGGGAACAAAAAGAAATCACAGGGAGCTCAAAATCAGGACTGTACGGTGGATGGGGCGAGGTTTCAACATCGGATTCCTCAAGAAACGCTTTTTTCCCGAGGGGCGTATGTGACGAAGCATTGTCGTGTGCAGCATGATTCCCCGAAGCTCAGTCCTTGGTCTCCTCTTTCGCAGAGCTTGGAAAACTTTCGACAATGCTACTGTTGTTATCTAGATCTAGTGCTATTTGTATACCATTCCGATTTAACAGATCTATGATTTTCCAACATTGTTGTCGACACATGCCCGCTGCTAGAAAAAAAACTAGCCACCAATTAAGTACTAGCCACATTTACCGACGTTACGGGGTTTTTGCAGTCTTGTCGGCAATTTTCCTTCTGCAAAGACCCACACTGACGACTGTCTTTTATTTTCCGGATCATATTCATAAATCCACGTTTCATCGCCTGTGATGATTTCCGAAACACGTCTTGTCGTTCCGTTGACGTCACTAGTCCGAATGATGAAAAACATCGTTCTATTGCAGCTGTACATGCTCTAAACCCCCTCTAGGCTCTAATTACTAATAGACGTGAAGTGGCTCGCGTTCCGATTCACGCAATATCATGTATTTAAATATCATGTAAATACATTTTAATAAATATAAATTTGCACACCATCAACATGGTACATTGTGAGCTGCAAAAAATCTAAAATTAAGACCTCTATGTAACCACAATTTTTGCAAATAAAATATTATTCATTCATTCATTCGCAGTCGTCTATTACGATACGAAAAATTCAAGAGAGGCAGGTTATATTTATCAAAGATAATTATCAGCGTATATTTTTCATGATAATTATAAGTTAATTATCAATGATAATTATCGCTTTGAACCATTAGGTACAGCGTTAACACTACTACCATTACCATAATTACATGAAAAAACTGTCGGTCGCGGTTTGTCTCCCTCAGGACTGTACGATATGTACAAACGCGACTGAAGAATGTACCTAATACCTACCTGTATGTATAGCTGTGGGAGTCGCGGGGTACTTTCCTGTGTGCGCGTCTGTAGTAATGTTGCACTGCGTGCGCTCTATAATTTGTTCCTTACGTTACATACAACTCATAGTTAAAATATTATCGTAAATCGTATAGGTGGCACTGATACATTTATGCATGTCAATTCAAAATTGATTTTAGCAACTTTTTGGAAAAGTGTTCAAATTTTAAAATGTCAACGAACGCAACTTAAACACGGATGCCTCCATCCGCCCAAGGATTCCGAACGTTGCGGAATCGCGGGTGACTTGCACTACATATAGACCCGAGGACAAATATTAATTTGTCAGATAAGTATCTGCCCTGACCAGGAATCGAACCCGGGAATCGTAAGCAAGGGCGCTTCGAACGCAGAGTATCTACTGACTGGGATAGGTTGTCTAAATATCTTCATTGTTTCAATTACAATCATTCTTTGAAAATAAGCGTATGAATAAAACTTCGTATTACTTCAACCTATGAGCATAATAGTATGGATGGACTATGGACTAGTATAGAGTAGTATGTGACATGATCTGGTTGACGCTATGTTCGCAATTACCGTCCTCCCAGCCGCGTTGTCCATTGGTGAAAGTCGCATACCTGCCTAAGTACGTTTCTTAACAATAAACTGGTCCTGTCAGGCTGCCTCGACCGGCCGCTCGCTGTTAATTATTATTATTTTACTAACAGTTTTTGTACAAACTTTGTTAGGTTCGTCTAGGATACACCTCTGGTAATCACCGTTGATTACTGTTGATTATATAAAGCAACTCCTTAAAATAAGTTTGGGATTCTATTTCAAAATTGTTGCTTGAAAACAATGATAGGCAGTTATGTAATTTATAGTTATTGGAAAATGTTTTTTACAAGTAGATACATACTTCAAGCGCCATCGTTTTACGGAACTACTACCGTAAGTTTTCCTGAAGCAAGATGCGCGGCGGCAAGAAACTTTTAAGGAGCTTTTTTTTCAAGTCAGTCAGAGAAAAGAGCACAGACATCTGAACTGTAGCCAAAGAAACAAGTATATACTTGAAAATTTCACCTACACATGGACACTGAAAGTCTTGAAAGAATTAGTTGAATTGAAGGGATCTAAATAATCCTTACAAATATCTTGAGTTGTCCTTCGGTTACAAAAAGTATTTCTATGGGTTTCCGAAATGACTGTGAATGCGAGATGACTGTTAAAATGTTACTAATGCTAATCTTCCTAATTCCGGCCAATACATAGTAATAAATGAAACAACTAGATTAATGCCTTGACGCCTATGATTCACCATACGATTATTATTTATTTACGACTGCTAAATTCACATAACGGCATGAAGCCAAATTTATGAAAGAAATTTGCGCGCTACACGCGGGCCCCAGAATCTAAACATCACTAAACTGCTCTGGCAAATAAAATAAGTAAATAAATATACCTCCTCTATCTTTATATATTTTGAAATGGAGTACCTACTACCTATCGTCGTAGCACTATCACTGACAATAAAACTAACTGTCACTGTAATGACTCACTGCTGTGTTTTAAATGACGGCACATCTAAGTAAATGATCGCTTTGCAATGTCCACGCGTCTTTAGCCCCCTAATTTGTATGGACCATACGCACTGCGACGAAGCGCGTCTTGCCGTCTTTAAACCTGTTCGGTGTTCATTGAACGTATGTATGTAACTAATGGTACGATCATAGACCGCCAGTTGTTCACCAACCAACCATTGTCTTGGAAGTCTCGTCTAGGAACTGTATATGAATTCTTAACTTATCATTGAAAGTAAAAAGTTGTATTAAAAAAACCTATATACAAATTATAATTTATCTGTTCTAAAACAAATAATAAAGCACTGAATTTCTCTCGTAAAATATTTGATTGGAGGTATTTGGTAAAGGAGGAAGGATGTTGTATCACGGTCATTAAAATTGCTTTCCTTCCTAGGAAATTCCACTCAGGAATGATCGAGGGTCAGCATTAGAGCAAAGCTATAATAAAACGTATGGCTGTCTAAAGAGACCTGCTTTTTGCTGGTTGCTATTTTAGTTTAGAGTACTTTTTGTTTCACGTAACGTCATTCGCGACTTTGTAGCGTACGCGACGCGATGGAGGCGTGGACAACAGGAAATACAGCTTATAGCCGAAGGCGAATAGCGATCTTGTAACGGATATTGGAATGCCCTCTATGAATTAACTGGCTGCTTGTATATCTAAATTGTCATGAGAAAAATCTCAGGTAATTCAAGAAGTAGGTACCATCAGGGGGAAATGCTGACCATACATAGTGCGTTAATCTGGGGACAGGATACTTCTGTATTGCATGTTACTGAACGATCTGAACATGTTATTTGCGTCATAGTTTAATTCTAATTTGGCCGTCTAGTTTCGGAGCTTGCTGGACATGTCTTAAAGAAGTAACTCGGATTATTTGTTATGTTCAAAATTCTAATATAATTAGTATAGGTAGGTAGGTACTCTTTGAGACACAATCTTTAGTATTCAATGTCCTTAGAAGTAGTAAGGTACAATAAAGAGCATTTAACTAAACAATCGTTTCTAGTGGACAGGTTAAATAAGATAAAATTAATCTTTTGTATGATAAGACCGTATAAACAATATACAATTATCTTTATAAAAAATATTTGATGTACCTACAGATTACGATTAGTTTACTAGTAGTATAGATGATGTCATTAGTTACCTAGTTCCATCGGTCAACGCTATTACGAGATGCATTAATTTTTCCGACTGCGTATTTATTCAACAAACACTACAGTAGGTTTGTGTACAAGCTTGGCTATCGTAAACCGCTTGAACGATGAGAGATGACGAATAGTAGGCTTTTACGATGTGGTTTAACTACTATGGATGTCACAATCGTGGGATTATTTAAATTGATCGTGAGTGCTTGTTTATGACATCGAGTAACTATTTACAGATTATTATTAATTAATTAATAATGAGTTCGTAATAGAGCTCTACAATATACACATGCAATACGTAAGTGCCTTATAACTGTAGGAACTTGCACATAATATAATACGTGTATACATATTCCAACTCTCTTGTATAAGTTTCCTAATTGAACCTCCCAATTGAAAAGCTTCTACAGAAATAAATGTTGCTAATATGTCTACTCTGCGCGGTATAATTTGCCGAAGTAGTGGACGGTTCTAAACTTCATCCCTAGTAGGGTAACCCTATGAATGTTCTAAGATTATCGAACCGTAAAAATTGTATCGAAAACCTGAACGCGACTGACAGAAGGGTCGTCGACAGAACGGTTTGGTTCGTTAGTGACGCAGGCACTATTATTAGCCACTGTAAAGTAATCATGACGTATATAGGGTGTTATGTTACGAGGTACTAGGTATATCAGCATACCTTGCCCGAGGGTCAGGAGTAGCAACGCTCAAAAGAGAATTCGCTCTGCGAGCGCCTGTCTCAAGCGCTTAAGACAATTGTTTGTTAAAAAGTTGTATTCGAATTGACATTGATGCAATGCTTGTAGCAATAAAAGCTTTTACATAGTGGGACGTGTGTTTCGTGGCCAAGCCATTATCCTCGGGCGAGCTTAGCCATCTTTCACTATTTGCTTTGCTGGTTAGTAATTCTTGCGCACCAGGTCTTTCTTTATTCTTCTTTCCTTCTTGGTAGGCAACGCATCATTGACGTCTTTGGCGACGATAGCCACTTACACAAAGGATCGACAACTCGTTTGTTTCTGAAAGTTTATTGTGGGTCCAGGGACCAGCGAAATTGTCTTTGAGCGTCCTTTCACTAATTTCGAACATGATGCCCCTCTAAAAAAGCTCAGCACTGGATGGTCGCGGGCCGGAGATGGCTCATCCCTGGTTTAGTCACTGTATGCAAGCGATAACTGTAAAAGATATGTATATCAAGCGGAATCCACTGCGAAAACTAAACGGACTCTACTATAGAGTCGCCGAATTCATTCATGCGCCAATTCTTACTGATTGATAGCAATATTTGGGAAGATGTGTTAAGCGGTAAAATCATTGTAAAATGCTGCCGAAATGACACATCGTAGCTTCTGGAATTTCCATATTCCCTGCCTGAATGGTGTTCGTGTCTCCACGAAGTTTGCCTGTTTGCCAACTTACTTAGCGCTTGTTTTTTTATGGAAATAGCCGGCAAATGAGCTGACGATCCACCTGATGGTAAGTGACTATCGTCTCCCATGGACTTCAGCAATACCAAAGGCATCACCGAGGCGTTGCCGGCCAAGAAAGAGAGAAGAAAAAGAAAGAACTCTGTTAATAATATCTGATCATAAAGATACACCTTATCTGAATCAACTGAAACTTCAACGCGTGCTTGGAATACCATATTCATACCATATTACAACTTTGTTAACATTGGTCTTTTATGTTTTCTTAGAAACAGAAGTTATGGAACCATACAATGATATAAGCAGGTCGCTCCTAATATTCTTCATAAAACCGTTAAACACACTACAATATGCTGCTTAATATGCGAAATGTATCATATTAAACGAATATTCAACATAATAATATGCATATCTGGTTTCAAAATATGTTCAAATTTAATACAAAATTTGTAATAGCAATGCTTCGGTTTAATAATATAACATTGCTTACAAGATACCAGTACGTGGTTACCAGTTAAAACCTACGTTAGGATTAGGACATTGACTGTGTTTATTTTTATTGGTTTCCGTTTTTTCATGTTAAATGAATTATGAATGTAATGCCTCTGAGCTAGTACATTCGGAGGCATTTTATTTCATTATAATTCTAGTTATTCTGAATTTGATATTATTACGCTGAAGATAAGTACGCTCACACTCTCATCAATAATTTTATTCAATGACATTTTTAACCACTTCAAAAAAGGAGGAGGTTCTCAATTCGACTTTTTTTATGTTTGTTACCTCAGAACTTTGGACTGGGCGTACCGATTTTGATGATTCTTTTTTTAATCGAAAGCTGGTGGCTGTCATGTGGTCCCACAAATTTTATTGAGATCTGACAATGGCATCCATGAGAAAACCACATAAGTCGTAAATTTGTGTTAATATGTGCAAAATAGACGAATAACTCAATATCACGCCAACCGATTTCGATGATTCTTTTTTTAATCGAAAGCAGGCGCTTGTCATGTGGTCTCACATAAAGAACGAGATCTGACAACTTGTTGTTGAGTTGAACAAGTTTTTGAGACTTTGAAGTCAGTTATTTTTTGTTAGTAAAATTTAGATTATTAAAACACCAAATACTTTCTTTATCTCTTTTTAACCGACTTCAAAAAAGGAGGAGGTTCTCAATTCGACTGCTTTTTTATGTTTGTTACCTCAGAACTTCGACTGGGCGAACCGATTTTGATGATTCTTTTTTTAATCGAAAGCTGGTGGCTGTCATGTTGGTCCCACATAAATTTTATTGAGATCTGACAATGGCATCCATGATAAAACCATATAAGTCTTAAATTTGTATTAAGTATGTGCGCGACAAATGGACAAATATCTCAATATCACGCCAACCGATTTGGATGATTCTTTTTTTAATCGAAAGCAGGTGCCTGTTGTGTGTCCACACATAAATTTGAACGAGATCTGACAAGTAGTTTTTGAGTAACTTTGAAGTCGGTTATTTTTTGTTAGTAAAATTTAGATTATTTCAGAACCAATTTATTTTTCTATGTCAACCAGCTCTGCTTACTGCTCCGCTCACCGCTCTGCTCACTGTTCTCCTCCGCTCTATTCCGCTCTACTCTATTCTACTTACAGCTCTGCTCACAGCCGACACACCCCATCTGTACAAACAACGAAGAGGGGCAGACTCTCTTCGTTGTTTTTACTTGAGGTATAAAATTACTCTGTAACAATATTGTTAATAACAATATCAATCAATAAACGATTAAAATATTTCTATACCTGTATGTAGTACTTACCTTATAGCAAAGTTATTACATAATTACATAAATATGGATCAATCAGCTTTGTCAATACATTGTTTAACAAACGAATAATTCAACACATCGTCGGCCGAAGTAAATGCAACTACGCTGAAATCTCACCAAGGAAATCCAATCATTCCGACCTCCTATGATGACGTGGCGAGCTAAATTTACTATACACTTACTTATTGACACGTTCCAAAAATACACCAAAGTCTTGGCAAAACTGAACGGGCGTTAACATCGCTATCAGCCGTATAATGCCCAACTTACATATACATAACCGAAGCAATATAGTGCAATAGACGGTCGCCACGTCCGCGGTCCCTGACTATCTATGTAGATGAACCGGTACGTCGGCGTATTGTACTCTTACCTATCGGTGCTGTAGTTCTATAGCCAGTACTGCCGGTAGAGTAGACGCGCCGTCGCTCGAGCCCCGAAATTTTTACGGTAGCATGTGCTTTCGGGTATGCGGTTTCGCGGAGGTCGTTACGTCGCTTCGAGTACTTGTTTCGAGCACGCTCTTTCTGAAACCTTTATAATTTTCCAATTTGCTTTACAGTTTCTGTAATAATTCATAGAGTGGCAATACCAGTTGTAATTTGCACGACTAAATATAATATGATCATTATTTATTTTCAATAATATAGTAATTTGTTAGTTGATGACATAATTATGTAAGGAAACAGTTACAGTTAGTCTAGGGCACTTAATTCACTATATACGCACCTTGCGCCACTGACCGATCCTATACGACGCGACGGCATAAAGCTAGAGTCCAATAACATAGTTTGGCCGCCTTCGCCTGTAAAAGACGGTGTCTATATTTAAACTATGTAAAAACCGATGTTATTGATATTGTATTGCAAGTGTATCGGTCCTTATTAGAACATTACGCACGTGTATCCGCATCTCACCGTGTGGTCTAAATTTAGATCAGTCATGATCGCACTAGAATGGAAAGTTTCATACACGGTGAGATCTGCTGAATCAATTATTGAAGAATAACATTACATTTAAAATAAGCACGTGAGTGTTCTTCACTTGTGTTGAAACCTTCTGTTGAAAGAACTCGAAAATTTTAATTGCTGGGTGAGGAGTGAGGACATCAGCGTAGGATAATTCAATCCTTATACATACCTACTTCAACTGGCCGTTTGACTTTCACACACAAATTATGACCTTTGTCGAAACTATTTCTGCTATTATATTTTATAAGTTTTTGAAGTTTAACTTCGATTTCATATTTTAAGCCCGTGGTATGAGATTTTATGGGGAGTAAAATCTTTTAAAAAATGAATACAATGTGAATAAAATGTAGTACCTACTGCTAGCCTACTCGGCAGCTAATGCGCAATACATTTGAATTATTCGAGCCCATCGTCGTTGCCCAAATCAAAAGATCCAGAAGAGCCCAGATCATCAGCAAAAATCTGTGGTTGAAATTAGAGTGTTTCCATTTGACCGGCTGACCTTACTCGGTAACCACACTGCGGCACCGCGAGCTCTGTTGTTATGGCACTCGGTAGCAATGACCCTTTAATTAGATGGACCACCAGTCCGTTTTAAATCTCCATTAAATCGTCAAACGAGGATGAAATCGCTGCAGTAATCGTCGTTCGGGATGAAAGTTATGTGCTTCGGGTAGTATAATTATTGTTTCTTGCATAAATAACGTTAATTTTTATCTTAGCGAAATCGATTTTAATTCACATCGTTATAATTTCATCAATAAATAATGCTATTAAAATATTAAAGGATACATTTAGGGTTCCGTACATCGATTAAAAAAATATTAGACCACTCGCGGGTCTGTTTGTTTAATGTATCGATCTGACAGTGACAGTCAATCTTTTAAGATTTCCTACATGAAAAAGTAGATAAAATTGCTGCATGTGTCGATAAGTTAAAATTTTGATTTTGAGGGACGATATTATTGGCTACAAAATTACACTACCAATCAATCTATGTAATGTAATGTATTTTATAAAATTTATAGTACCTATGTGTATAATTTAAACAGATCATTTCAGGTCCTTGATTTACTATTTGCTACTTAATATTAATAATCTAAAGTATCGGTAGACATAAAAAAAATAAGTTAATGATGTATTACATAGGTTATTTTAAAATAACCATTAATTAATATGTGCTTGATCAAATTTAACACAAGATGATTAAGGAAAAACTTTCACAAAATAACTATTTACAGCAGAATTTGTAAATATAATATGTATTTGCATTTATACTTACTACGGAACCCTTACCGCGCGGTGCAATTCTTTTTATTACGAAGCGCAGTTCAAGTGATAAGATCACGCGGAAAAGAATAAGTTACTCGAATAATTAAAGGTTTTTATAATGGGTAAAGTAAACTATTGCCGATGTCGATGGTTACTTATGATATGGTCAGTCATCTGGGCTTGTGGAACTAATTCGAGAATAGTATTACAACATTATTAATTATCTGCAGCCGCAACGGTGAAAATCTTGTTACATCGTTTAACTGAGTTGCAGTAATAAAGGCATGCTGTAATATTTAGAAATGAATATTTCTATCTCAACGTTGTCGAGATATCGTCGATATCAGACCAAGTAATTATTGTAATTACGAACTACCTCTCGTTTTATTATTTTATACACTGGGAAACTTCTTAAAAATATTAACTTTATAACGTTAACCTTCACACGTTTATTTATCTCGTTGTCAGCTAAAAGAAAATGTGAAAATAATGTCCTGCTTGACTTTTGGCACCCTGAATCACAAACAATAACTGTTAGAAATAATAGTTTTTTTTAAATATTACTATACATACAATACAATATTCTTTATTATAATACAATTTCTTTACATATATTATTATGTACATGTATATAATGGAGCTAAAGTGTCCAGGAAAAGTTACGTATAACATTGCGAAAGCACAACTAAAACAGTTCATTTAATAATATCTATTTTAATTTTTGAATAAAATTCATCCAAATTAAAAAGCAGAAAAAATGGATAGAGAATAAAACTGTTGCGGGCCATTGTGCTCTCCTGCGTCTTGCTATGTTGCCTATGTTGTACCGCGTAACGGTAATGTGCGCCATTTTTATTTGTTCTCCATGAAGAGTCACACACACATAGCTCGTTGGTGACATGTGTCTTTAATTACTGCCAAATTCTTGCACGATGTAATATAATTTATTGTACATCTTCATGCTGTTAATGTTTTACTAGTTCTACCTTCCTTAATTAAAAGAAGATTTGATCGATCGCATCCACCTCGATACTCTACTACTAGTATTCGGTTGTCTTCTTCAACCGAAGAACTGCGGCCGAGTTGAACTTGTTCTATTGAACCACGGCATGTTTTAAAAACACCTTTCTTTTTAGAAGGCACAGAATTTCGACCACTTCTATTTTAAACGAGATCCCACAAGACTCCTCTGCTTTAAATGAGCCAAAACCAGGATGGTCTAACTCTCAAGCGTCGCATTCTAAAACCTCTCAAATTCTTCTCACCGTCCAATAACTTATTATTAAGGTTTTTATCGTACTTATTCGGAACGGGAACCCAGGCCCATCTTTGAAAGCTTTTAGTTGAATGGATTCTGAAGGATTTTCTACCGACCGTGTCCTCACAATTTTCAGAAAGAACAGCGTTTAGTATTTGTTTCTGCGTACCAGTTAACACATTAATAACAATAAACAAGTAAGTAAATAATATTGTTTTAACTTACATTTCTTTGTCCACAGACTGCGTCTATTTCGAGACGTCGTCGACGTCTCCGTACCAAATCCGGCGGATAGAGGAACTGAACAAGACGGCGTCGGGCAATGTGGAAGCGAAGGTCATGTGCTTCTACAGGAGGCGAGACCTGCCCAACCCGCTCATACAATTAGCTGATAAGCATCAAAGTGAGTACACAACACAATAATTATGATAACAATTAACACGTTTGAAAGTAAACTTCCTTCAGATTCGCGCCCCGAGGCTTGGCGGCACTTGCTCCGACTTTTAGTCTAGGAGTCGCCTAGCCGGTCGCAGGACGTTTACCTTACTATGTAGTACGTTTTATCGAAGGAATAATTTCCATAATCTTATTCTATTAAACTCCTCGAGACTAATTTCAGTAATTTCTAGGGTTTTTTTTATATTTGTTACTCTATTACATCGTCGTAGAAAATTCAAAACAGTTTAGGTAATTTCTGTAGCACATGCGAGATGAGCATGCTGATTGCTGTCGCTGACTACGAATAAAAGTTACAAAAATAAGGCAGCATAAGATTAGTTGCTGTGCAGCTGTTGTCATCTAACATTAAGTGGACAGCGCACTTTCCCGCTCCCAAAAAATCCCAACAAATTGAGCTAATACGGTGTATTGATAGTAGAAGTGTTTTGTTGTACACAACTAAAACTGGCTCCTAGTCTATCGCACCATCACGATAACGCCGACGCTCAGTGCGGGCAGAGATACGATAGCTCGATACGCGTGTATTTCAGGTGCAACCAACAAATTATTTTATTCATTGAATAATCATAGCCTTCATCGTGTAATAAACTATTGGGCCGTCAATTTTTAACATCGATACATCATATTTAGTTGTTGTAATAGGTCACAGAGTACTAATAAATGAAATACATTAAAAATGCCAGTTTGATAGATATTTCGTTTTAAATACGCATGGATATTAATTATTAAAGGTAAATTTCATTTTATGCTGTTGATGAATATTGAACAGTTTAATTTATGTTTTCTGTTTTATTTTTAAAGATATAAGAAGCAGTTCTTATGTATGATGAAATATGGGTAGGTATTTGTAACGTAAGAACGTAACTGTCATAACGGATTCTGTCCAAGGAAAACGTATCCTAACTGTATGTTTTTATGTAATAAACATAGTATTGTCAAAATAATCTATAAATAATACCATAAGTTGGATAACTCGTGTCGTGACTATAGTGCCACAACTGCTGATTATGATAATCCTATATGGGTAACGTGAATAATCTTATTAGATATTTTATTAATAGACCAATACACTTACCGGATAAGCCTTCGCTTACAATATGCTAGATATTATAAGAAATCTTAAAAAATTTGGTTGGTAGTTACTTTACATAACGCGGGAGATTTTTTTTACTAAACAGGTCTTACTTTTGACGGATACGTATTTGAAGCCCTCCTATCTCAACTTACTCCCAAGAGATACACTTAGGCAAAGCTCCTTCGGGTATAAGTAATTGCTTGGACCAAGGTGTAGTAGCAACGGCAGGCAACTAACTTCCCTGAGTTGAAGAGCTAAGTTGTTAAGGTCCCCCACAGATAAAATCCAGACCTATCGTCTCTTTTGAATATCCGTTCAGTATCGTCATTCTTCAGTGTTTTCAATACAATTTGGTAGCAGAGGATAACAGCCTTTAAGCAACTTAAAATGTAATAAAGAAATCGTCGCGCGTCAGAAGCAATTAACGATATTGATCCATTGTGAACCGTATATAGGACAGAGCCTTGTAGGTAGCGTAGCTAACATTTCACATTTAAAAATTGCCCGCTTACTAAGGTAAGCGTAATTATAAACGGTCGCTTGCAGGGGCGATTACCTCATTTCTACGAACAACTTTGACTACAGCTAGACAATTGCGTCGACGTTTAGCTGCTACGAAATTGATCAAGATAAACATCGAACCCGTAAACTCACGTGTACTCGATCCAACGTCTCACCGTGGCTATAAACACCGAAAGGCGGGGTCACGCGAACACGCAAATGCGACGATTCCTCGCGGTAGGTGCCATACCAGCTATGCAGGCCTTGGCCGCCATTTTATATGATATACCAAACCTCATGAGGGTCTGTGATCAACCTTGGATGACAACGCATCAGTGATTTCTTTGATATTACTGATGTCCATGAAGACATTTGCCATTTACCACCAGGTGGATCGTCAGCTGGTTTGTCGACCATTTCCATAAAAAATACTCTCCGGTGACGTAGAACACTCGAGAAATGTTTCGTTGCATCACACCGCTTCGATCCACACGGAGACGGGACGGATTGAACTTTCGAAGGTTATAGGTACATGCATACTCGTTACGTTCTAATATTAGACTTACTGCAAAGTCGAATCATAGTATTTTGTTAGTTCGAAATGGGTGTATCATTATTTATTGTTCGTACAATTTAATTATCCATTAGTTTTGCTGATAGCATTTACAAAATTCGCTTGGTGGTTGAGACGCTCTAGTTTGGGTAAGTTATAAGGTTATAACATTAGGTAAAAAAAATTAGAGCAGGGTTATTCGTGTTTAGTCGCAGTTACGCTGTAATTATGTATTAGGAGCTCGGAAGCATATTATAATAAATTTATATTGTCAAAACATAATGTTGATTTTTAAATTTTAACATTCACACAATTTAAAAAATTATTCCGATTCGGTACGTGATATCTTAAGTGATAATAAATTGGTAATTTGAATCCTCGTTTGACATATTGAGATTGATGAATATAAAATGTCAGGAAAACAACAGCTAGCTCTCCTTAAAAAACCTGGAGTTTTGCCATTTGGGACATTGCTGGTCAAGGCTTTATTCAATGTAGAAGAAATAATCTAGCAGGAGTATTGAACGAGGTATTTCTCCTCGATACAAGATTTCCTGGGGCACGTCCAACGCCACTACATCTGTCGCTGCTTTATTCCGCTACGGAAGAAATTGGGGCATGTCATGACTCTTTTGGCCATAGTTAATAGTATCAGGCGTTACTTTGCGAACTCCCGATCTAATCCATCAATCGACGTCTTTAGCCGAGATCCGAACCCCACAGGGGTGCCCTTTGCATGCTCGCAACCCCTACTTCTCGAAGTGCGTGAACTAGTTTTCCTTCTTCCTTTTAATTTTCTTCTCGGCTGAGCCTCTCCAAGCTGTCCTCTATCAACTTGAAGCGTAAAGACCGATAGTGCCAACAGCAACTGTCCATTGGAAAATAAATAGTGTACTGACCATCTGAACGAGGTTACATGTAACTGTGGAGTGCAATGGCTTTTTAACGCCAGGAAAACCACACGCTTTTACCATCTCCAATAAAAACAAGGACATATTTTTACACGGTAGTTATAATATTTAATACGCGCGCCCATCGACAATCTTTAATATTGGGCGCTATTTGCCGCTGCCGACAGAGGACAGATGTTCCACGAAGGTGTGTCCATTTGACATTGAAATAATTAAACGCAGCTGCTGTTAACGATGCTCAAATAGGAAGACTGCTTTCCATTGAAAACTGGAAAGAATACAATAAAGATAATAAAATATAATAGACGCGTTACAATGATAATCCTTTCAGCGTTTCTTTGAATCAGTTTGTTGGTAAGTAAAGGTCTTCCTATATCCCGTTCACCGATAATCCATCTTTATTTTAATGTAGCGAACATTTAAAAAAAAGATAAGTTTTTTTACATTCAACGGTTTATTGCATTATTTATTGGGTAAAGATGTAAATTAATGCAATTTATTTATAACTGATATTGGATATAATTTTTTGCTTGCCACATTCCTTCGCCAATCGCCATATTGACACCTTTTTATGTCGAATCTCACTGTCATCAGTGTACGATACACCTGGCTCATTGGAAAAATAAGTAGCTTCGTAGGACCTAAAAAGTAAAATGCGAAGGTAACTTCCTTGCACCAAACGATAAGACGTCGAAATTTTGATCAAATATCGGTTTCCAATGTTAGTTTCCAATAAAATCAGGATAATTAATACCAGGATACAGGAAGTTGGTGAATGAAAATCCTAAAATTTTAAATAAAGGATGTTAAAAAAATTCAGAAGTAATAAAGTTGACTGAACACCCCTGACTATGAAACTTATTATTACGCCGATTCTCGAGATTAAGGTCCGGATTTGAAGACGACAGGTTGCGCGCACTCGCCACTCGCTCATCGACGAGAAACTGGCGATTTTAATCTGTTATAATTAAAATTGAAACTTTTAAATAAATGTAATTAGGTGATCTTACGCGTAACCTTTTGGGGTGGAACCTCCACTTCAATATGCGCATTGCATGGATAATAGAATTCTAACACGAAAAAACCGGGCAAGTGCGTGTGTCGGGTTCCAAAGTAGTGAGTTTAAATCGAATATTACTCATTAACTACTTATACATAGCCATTATACTCGTAGTTTTCCTTGCAAATTCATCATAATTATAATATTTTTAAGATTTTTTTCACTTGTAGAACTCCAACCGTTTAGCCAGCAGGGGGATCAAACGGACCCCTAATTCCAAAAATGGTCTTTGAAGACCCATAATATTTTTGAATGACCTTTTCAACGATACCTCACACTATAGGGTACGCGACGAATAAAAAATTCATCCTCACATTACCTGTTGGGGTACAGGTACCCTGAAAAAAAATGTTTTTCAATATTTTATTCCACGATTCTGGAGTTTTAATAAATATGTCTACCTATCCTTGACAAACTACAGCTTTCTAGCACTAAGGCTACGTCCGCACAGACAGGTGGCTTGCTTAGCGCCTAGGGCCTAGCTAGTCACCTAGCGAGTAGCTTAGTAAAACAAACGATCTAGAGTGTTCGTGACTGGCCGCACTGCGCGCTTGGTGTCTAGCAACGCGCTTAGCGTGTATCGAAGTAAACAAACGTGTTGGTTTTTTGTCACTAGGCGCTAGGCATTTTTGAAGCAAAAATTAGATTGACGGTCGGGTTGACATGGATATAATATTATTGATAAATGTCAATTGCATAAACTAAAAGCTGAAACGAGAAATTGTTGCATTTATTTCATTAATTTTGTAACATATTTTTGAGAGTGACATTTCGTCAACGTGCCGACAAGCAAAATGACCATGGCACCTAGCGACCCACCACGCAAATCACCTCTCAGTGCGGCCACCGTGTATCCTACCAAGTAGCCAGAATGCAAACCACTAGGCTCTAGGCGTTAAGCGAACCGCCTGTCTGTGCGGACGTAGCCTAAGGGTCTCGGCGCTTTGCTTCGGAGTTCGGACAGACGAACGGACGGACATGATGTAACTAAGGGTTCCGATTTTACTTCGGAACCCTAAAAACGGATTAGCAAAGATACACACCTTAGTCTATGTTTATGACATTGTGAATACCATCTGTGCTAAGGACCTCCATATTTCCACTAATTCCGCTAGATGCGAATGTTGAAGTCGTGGTCACATTTTTGTAATCCTTAATCTACGTACTTAATGATTAGTTTCTATGTGTAATTACTTAATTAGCAGTAACCTTTCGTAATGGACGTAGAGTCTTAGGTTTTATTCCCGGCGGGGATAGACATTTAATTTTGATAGATAAGTGTTACTTGTAGGATTGCGGTGCTTTTGAGATTTTCATTTATGTGTGTCTATGTAATTCGCTAAACGGGGAATCCCGAATACGTGTTAGTGTTATAAATATAAATAATAGTGCAATTGCTATAGCATTCAATTGTCAAACAAAATGTGTACTTTCGTAATAAATTGCGCCAAAGATGTCGATACGTTAATAAAGAGGGGCGCGAGGCGTAACCCGTTTTACCGGTTCTGTTTTGTAAACTGTACTGAATTTTGATACGCGCCTAATAAAAGGTCGATGGATTCAGTAATCAATTGAGCCGAATTTTGTTAATAAATTGAGGCTTGATGTAGTCATATTTTATGTTAAAACTGTACCGATAAACTCACATTAACTAATTTATTGTGAACAGTGAACACGCTAAACTGTTTATTTAGAAAATTGGCTGTAAAACTGGAACCCTACAATTTTATGTTTGTAGAACTTAAATGAACGGGTGTAACTTCATAACTTTAATTTAAAGTTAAGATTGTAATAACGATGCTACTGAATACGCATGTCGAGTGTGATCGAGGAAAAATTACTAATCCCTATCAATTTGACCGCCCTAACCGCACAGGAAACGAGTTTCCTTAAATAAATTGATTATTCATTGTGGTATTTTAAAGACGGACATGTTATGTCTGTGCCTGAGGTAGAAATGTTTTACTACATCTTAAACCTGAGTTTAAACTTGACAATGAAGTTTTGTTTATAAAAAAAAATACTTGGCTGATTACGTAGTTTGGGGAACATGAGTATTATCCTTCTTGACGTGTCCGTCAACGGCGGACGGCGGCAAAAGTTTTAAACGTACGGTTACAGGGCGCACGGTACAATTGGCCGGATGTATTATAGATGTAGATGTAGGAACGTCTGGTTCGGCTGGTTCTTTCTAGCAAAGCGTTTGTCGTCGAGATGTTTAAGTAGGCGTTCCTCATACTTTATTACAGCCTTTTTGTCAGAGTTGCGCCACTCCTGCCTTTGCCGCGCTAGATCTTCCCACCTATCGCTGCGTAAGCCGCAGGCTGTTAAATGGCGCTTGAGGACATCCCTGTAGCGCAGGAATTGACCTCCAGATATGCGCCTACCCTCTTTGAGTTCCCAATAAAACACAGCTTTCGGAAGTCTGAAATCATCCATACGTACAAGGTGTCCTCACCAACGCAGCATTTAAAAAGTAGGGCCACTATGCCACTCAGCTTTGTTCTCCTCAATATTTCTGTGTTTGTTATTCGGTCCTGCCATTTGATACCCAAAATTTAAGCATCGCATGTGGAATGTGTCCAGCCTGCGGATATCTCCTTTATAGAGGCACCATCGGTAGCATAACAGGATAGGCATTATAACTGCTTTGTACAAAGCTATTTTTGTATGTAGACGAAGATCATGGGATTCCCAGACTCTCTTACGAGGCATACCAAAGTATGCCGCTGCTTTGGCTATCCTGGAGGAGATTGCAGACTTAAGGCGATTATCGCTTCTTGTTACAGACCCAAGATATCTAAAAGACGAGACCTCCTCAAGTGTCCGTCCGCCTTATCGGTGCAGGGTCTGATGTATGTATTTCCGCGCGATGGCTGCTTCAGCACTTGAGTTTTCGATGCGCTAATTGTCAAGCCAAATCTACGGCAGGATTCATCCAAAAATAATGAACAATATGGAACACGCTTTTATCAGTTCTGACGTTCAGACATATTTGACCATTGCAGGTTTCGTAGGTATTCTTCAATTCGAAAGCAAAATGGATCGCAAAGAGCGTTATTGCTATGAGTGCTAGACACATCCCTGCTTAATATCACTAGTGACAGGAAATTGATCTGTGTAAACGGAACTATGAAATTGTAATGTACCGACCGACATTTAATGAGTGTGTAGGTTATGTCAGTTATGTGTGCCATATTTCTGCTTAATGGTGACGGAGAAAAATGTGGCCTTATAAAAGTAGAAGTCGTGAGTACCAGTAGTTGTATTACGTAGTAGGTATAATACTCAGCACAATATGTATAGGTCTTAACATACATCCAAAGGTATTTGATAGTTTCAGTATTCCGATCGGCAGGCGTGTATAGGCCGAGCAGGCGGGTGGGCTCTGGGACAAAGATCGTGTGTTAATTCGGCCCGCGTAGACCCAGGGACGCGGGGCGGGGGTTAGTAAACATAATCATTCCCCCCCCCCCCCCCCCCAACCCCGCTCTACAATTTAGTAGCTAAATGGGAATGAAGAGTGCCCCGCATTCCCCCCACCGAATCGTCTGACTCCCAAACGCCCACGGATTTTATTATGTACACACATATTGAAATTGCTTACGCTCAATTTTTTACTCTTGTCTACGGTATAGCTTTCTATTGTAAGTTGGATGACATTAACTCGCTCATCTTATACATTGTGTCTTGACGTGTTTTTTATCATCTCTAATACTTTAATGGAGATTTAAAGTCACCGATACTAACATAACCGCGTGGTTACTTTGGTTAAAATAGCGCTCAGCGTAATAATATCGCGTGTACTGTAAAGTTGTTTTTGTGGGTGGGTATTAATAAAAAAGCCCACGAGACATCAATACTCGGTGAGTCGTATTCTAAACTCCTTAACAAGATGCCTCCCCGACCTCCCCGCGGCCCCCTAATATCGACCGTGGCGCCCTCATCTCGCAGGTACACACAACACTTATCCCGGTTTTAATTGTCGCCACGCGCGGATGACCCCCGCCTCAAACTCGATACTCGTCACCGTTACGCGGCCGCCGAGTACTGCCAAGCTACCAACAGACGACTAATTTGAATAATGTATACCGCTTTAATTTCATATTCCACTTTTGACCAGATACCCAGCTAATTACACACTATGTTATAATAATATGACTGCTCCGTTCACTGACTGGATTTTACGACTTCTTAGATGTACTTACGACTTATATGGTTAAGTAATAAAGACGTTAAATGCAGTAAGAAAAATTCTATATTCGTACAATTCATCAAAATGTGCTAACCATTTTGTATGCGTAATTAATGCGATCCATTGACTTCAGATCCACTGAAAAGAGGCTCGCAATTAAGGAGGCCTAGAGAGAGCTAGAGCCTCCAACGCTGTTCCAGTGAAGTTTGGGGAGGGAGGTAGGTAGTTGTCAACTTTATCGTTTTAAAATTATAATGAAACCGAAGAAACTTATCTCGTGAAAATAAGTGGGTTTAGAATACAAAGCACTCATAAATTTTGTTTTGCCAACTAGCGTTCTTCCATACAACTTTCCTCGAAGGCACATACCACAAACCATCGAGCTCCGAATACTACTTTAGTATAGAAATGATTATCTTCTTTCCAAGTTTTCGTAAAGTAACGTGGTGTGCATTTTCTGCATCATAATTTTTATTACTACGAACTCTAGTAGTTGACGTGTTGCTGGCTTGCTGCTAATACATAAGGGATTTCCTTGCCAATTAGGGCTCGCTTCGTACCTCGTGTATATTATGTTGACAATATTTAAGTTTATGAGTTGCTACTTACTATGTCATGTCAAAATTGACCACATAAATCGTTACGGTTGGTAGAATTAATAAATTGTTCAAAACATGAAGAGGAAGAGAAAAACAATATCTGAAAATATAATCTAAATTCAAGCATGTCAACAACCAGCTACATAATTTAGCAATAACAAAATGTATTGCCGAAAATTATTTTCCTTTCAACGATCCGTATTGGTGAAAGTAATATACGAATTCCTCTGAGCTTAGAAGCAATATCCGAATTTACAAAGAGGTCCAAATGCCTTTTAAAAGGCTGATAGCGTTCCCCGTTTCATAACCTGTTGGACTATTATTTGTAGATGATTTATAATAATGTAAATTTTATTAACAAAAAATAACCGACTTTAAAGTTACTCAAAAACTACTTGTCAGATCTCGTTCAAAGTTATGTGGGACCACATGACAAGCACCTGCTTTCGATTAAAAAAAGAATCATCGAAATCGGTTGGCGTGATATTGAGTTATTCATCCATTTGTCGCGCACATTTTTAATACAAAAAGACTTATCTGTATATGGTTTTCTTATGGATGCCATTGGCAGATCTCAATAAAATTTATGTGGGACCACATGACAGCCACCAGCTATCGATAAAAAAAAGAATCGTCAAAATCGGTTTGCCCAGTCGAAAGTTCTGAGGTAACACACATAAAAAAATACAGTCGAATTGAGAACCTCCTCCTTTTTTTGAAGTCGGTTAAAAATTATAAACATAATTATGCTATGCTATTATTATCTTTCTGATATGGATATAACAGACAGACAATTACGTAAATAAACATGTAACATCTAGCATAACACTTTACGCACAGCCCACAGGTTAAGTTCATCGGTTTGTTCGAATGGCCGCCTCATATTCGCACCTTCGTGCGATATTTACCACTTTCTTTTCGCTATTTACTATCACTTGTACTGTTGCTACTTTTCTGTGTGGAAATGGACATTACATAATCTATCTTTGATTGAAAACAAATAAATGAAAAATAATTATTGGGGATAAATATTTTAAACGATTACATACTCATACGCATACCGTACCATACATGCGTGCACTAGGATTCCCTAGCAAAAAAAAATTCATTAACATCTAAGAACGGACCTTCGGTTCAGAATGAGATGAGGTTCTTTGTGTTAAAAAGTATGGAAACTATTTCTACTGGATCGTTCGGTCCCCGACCAACACACCGTCGCGTAGCAGCATGCTTGGAGCGTCAAAAAATGTCGATGAAAAATGTATAGATACAGGCACAGAACGCCGTCGATCTGTTTCACCACAGGTTTCACTGTCACTGGGCATCTTAGAGTAATACATACTCTAAGCTGGGCATGGTAGAGCGTATACTTATTATTATTTCTTTCCGTGCCTGATACGTCATAACCCAGTTATTGATGCGCTATGCAGACGTTCCCAGACTGTATTTCTCATAGACCACTTTCAAAATTTAGCTGGTTCCGGTGGACCCCCTGCTACATTTCTACCATATTCCCAAAACTCGACAAAAAATGTGAATATTAGATCTAACTATGGAAAGCGTTGCGACTGAGTTTAGATTTTACAAAGATTAATAATAGTTTTCGAAAAAAAAGTGAGAATTGATGTTAATTAATTAATTGATTTTTTATCGCGCCAGCGTAGACCTCCGTCAAGTCTCCCGTGGACCCTGGGGGGTCCACCTGGACCACTTTGGGAACTAAAGTGCTATAGTCTGGGCAATGGGCATACAGCTTGTATGCCATGTACGATAAACTGTACCGCTCGAACTGTACAGTCTGATCGTAACGATTTCTCGTTGCGTATATGCCCACCATTAGATATGTAAAGATACCCAGGATAACTTAAAAAGTAATTAAAATTTAAATGATACACGTAACATTCGATCATTTGTGATGAGTGCGGGATTCGACCAGGCGTATCGTACAAAAGATCTGTAAGAAATTAAAACAAACTAGTTTTTTTTAAAGAAGTAAAAATGTTATAACTGTTGTGAAGATCTGCAACTACATGCATTGCACGGCGCGGTATTGTATTGTAGTCAAGTTGTGTAGGGGGCGCTTTGTTGTTTCTAGGTCGAAAATACGTCGAGGATAGTGAGGGGCCAAGGGGTAGATAAAAGTCTGGTTCCGTACT
This sequence comes from Thymelicus sylvestris, assembly GCA_911387775.1. Lineage (NCBI taxonomy): Eukaryota > Metazoa > Arthropoda > Insecta > Lepidoptera > Hesperiidae > Thymelicus > Thymelicus sylvestris. The sequence goes on from OU426905.1 coordinate 3,630,474, forward strand.
TTTAATGGATTTAGGATTGTAAGAGTTTTGTTTTCCTATAAAAGTTATCGGATCTAGGATTTTCATATTAAGGCTTGCTGTAGACTTAGTGTGGTTTGAACCATTTTTATGGTCCACAATTTTGAGTTGTCATTTCCGCATAAAATTACTAATCCATCAAATAGGTTTCGAATTTTCGGCCACAAATATGCGGCAGTTGAATTTATACGCCTCGAAGCACATTTTGGATTTCGTTATGGATTGATTTTTTTATTGTAGCAAACGTCTACAGAAAACGTCCCAACAGTAGCTAGCTACCTAACTACCTTTCAACAGTGACAACTGCTCTGTACCCCAACAATGGGTTGTTATCCTAACCGAGTATCGAATGCACTCGTTAGCAAATATTTGTATGGGTGTTTGCATAGAGCTGTGCTGTTGTGCTTGAAACGGGTATGCTATAAGTATAAACTTAGACAGATAGTCTGTAATGTGACAGCTGACAGTTGCCTTCGTTACCGACTTTTAATAGGATTGTATTGTAGATTGGTCTCCTATGGGTTGTCCATAGTGACCTGTTAATAAGAAGGTAGTAAGTACCACTTTCGTATTTATGATTAAGGTATCCTTTGAAGGCTTGATTTTTATCTACACCTTTTAATGAGCATTTCACGTTGTGAAACAGTTGAAACTTGATGTTTCCGTCATGTATGAGACCCTGAAGACGTAGATGTGCGCTCTACCTTGTCCCGGATGTTCGTGGGAGTGTGCCAGTAAGGGGAAGGTCGTCGTTAGCGCGGTTCCCATGAAGAGTCTAACGAGGAGCACAAATAGCTCCACGCTGTGGGCTCTAGTGGCACCGTTGTGGAGCGTGGCGGTGACGTCAGCGTCGACGGCGGCGCTGGTGGCCGGCGCGGGCACGTGGACTCATCGAAAGTGAGACTGCGGGCGGGGTGCGCGGCGCGCGGGGCGCCCGCCGACCGCCGGCCGGGTCGACGAACCTCGCGCATCCAACCGACCGATCCGCACTTGTACACCACCGACGCATTGTTTCAATGTCCGTACTCCGCACTCCGCACTGCTCCCGCTACGCGGCTAGATACACTACGGATTGCTTCGCTAGTGCAAGCCACATGTTTTATGTCGGGAGGATTTAGATTCATACTTTGTTTGGAAGCTAGTCGCACATTAGATGCGGTGAAAAGGTACCTGCGATGCGTCTGAGATCTTTATGTAAGGATGTAGTCCTATTCGAGTTTGGTTATTGATTGAATTGGGTTAGGATTGCAGTTGCCATCTACTTCCAAAAATGAGGCAGTACAACTGCATTTTTATTTGCTAACCTTAATTCATTTGAGTATCATAGTCCAATCCCCCCCTTTAAATTTCAAGGGCATTCGCCTTATTGTCTTCGTCACTCGATCAAATGACGTAGTAACAATAAAACAAAATTACTTAACTGATGAACGTCACATCGAAGTTGGCTTGGTAACGTCAATAGAGAAAGCGGTTGGAACACGTAGCTCATAGGTGTCTCGCAATTATCCAGCGGAAGTGAGTAGCTGAAGCGAGTATCCGCTCGGTGCTCGGCGCTCTATGTTGCCGCGGCGTGGTAATACGCGCTCATAGCGTCCTAGTACTCCTAGCTTAGTGGCGTAATGTGACATCAACGAATGTACGTCATTTCCCTACAAATAACGTTTCATTACAGGGTGCAAGTTACAGTGCTGCACTAAGATAAAAAAAACCTTACTAAGAAGTAAGTGGCGACTCTCTTGTGTCAGAGAGGTACGTGATGGTTTGTTACAATTTGGTGGACGAAAATTTATGTTGCGATAATTAAAGCGTTAGTGATCCAAATGAACATGTAAAAAAACGAATTATGGTCAGTCGTACCTACCAGGCACAATAAAGGGTTTCATAGTCAGATTTCTCGTCTTCATCAAAAATTATTTTCAATATCATATAGAGGAAACAGTATGACAAAAAGTATATTCTTGATGTTACGAATTAATATTTATTGACCCAATGAGTGTCATTTCTGTTCCGAGTGTTATACAGCACGTTTTCTTCCAATATTTGTGTACAATTGAGACAGTCAAGGTTATGAAATACATACTCCAATCAATCTTGAAAGTAAAATCAGTGTTTAGAGAGCTAGATATTAGCGTACGGTCAAGCCGCGGCCTAGGGCATCGGGGCAGTCGCCATAAACCTGTTTAAACACCGCAAAAAATGTTTACGAACGAAACCGAGGGCCGGCGGTTGTTCACGGACGGTTTAAGTTGATTTTCTTTTTGCCGACATCTCGGGCTGGCTGTGGACTACCGATCTTCATTCCTTTAATAGGCATTACCGCAATCCTTCATTCGATTGAGTAAATTTATTAAATCTATTATTGACTTAGCAAGCTTTACTTTAGTCGTCATCTACACTAATATTATGAAGAGGAAAGATTAGTAGTTTAGTATGTAATATGTTTGTAAAATTCTTTCACCACTAGAAAGCTACATTATTCCTGAGTAACATAGATTGATTATGATTACTATTATTTCTTACTTCATCACAAGTAACAATGTTTCGAAGCCCAGCGAAGTGGGTACGGTCAACTAGTACTAGTCACTAGATACATAAAAGGATTTTAGGTATTAATTTTTGTCAAGTGTTATATAAATGTTTCATGATACCTGAATACAAATACAGTAATTTTTTTTATTTTACCACATAAGGACACATAAAGATTTTTTACAATGCATATGAAAAGTTGTCATACTATTTTATCATCACGAAAGAGCTCCTGCGTTAGAAATACACATTTAGTTCACATACTTGAAAGCATTTTGATATTTCTAGCCGCAAGAGACACAAGAGCTCAAGGCTGATGATGAGATAGTGTGGTATGGTCATAGTCACCGTACTCGCAGCACAGTGACATCGATGGTTTAGCGATGGTTCGTGATGAAGATGACGATAAATGGTACAAAGATTATAGTTTAGAAGACACAAATTAATATGCAAATATCGACAAGGCATTGGTCGCGTTAAGACATAAAAAGCCAGGTCGACGCGGGCACCGTTGAAGTGGATTTCATTCTCAATTGTCTGTTTAAATAAATACTAGTTATTATTATATTATACAATTATAGAGGAGTTCGGACGCTGACCGTTCGAGTGGCTATTGCGTTCGAGTGCGAAGGTCACGCTTGGGGCTCTACAGGTGCCGACTGCCAACGCGCGCCGTTCGGCAGTTCGTCATTGGACGACACGACAACGACAAAGTTTTATAGTACAGTGGTGCTGCCGCAATTAAAAAATTGCATTTAAAAAAAACAACATCAAAAATCGCCATTTATGTACCAATAATACTCGAAGAGTTCCCGTAATTCCTAATGCATTCCCCATCATCAGAACTGAATTTTGATAAATATGGGACCAATCTGAAAGTATTCTCTTTGAAATAAAAAATAATTTACCAAATCTGTTCATAAATGGCAGACTAGGATAACAAACAAAAAAGGCAACCGATATAAGAATTACATTTTTTAACATAGATTTATAATGCCTTAAAACCTCACTTAACACTATGACATTTAACTAGGGTAGCAGCACCTTTAAATTCCACGCCACTTTTACGCACACATGAGAGTTTACGTTTGTAAGGCACACTACTTGTATATGAAAGGCAAACGTGATTGATGTATCAACGCACAGGCTAGAAACTTAAAATTTCGCACACGTATTCCTCTTATGACGTAGTCATCCACTAAGGAAGGATTTTTCAAAATTCAACCTCCAAGGGAGTGAAATAGGGAATGTATATGAAAAGCATAATTTCCGCGTGCGAAGCTGCGGGCAAAAGCATGTATGTACTAGCGTACATACATACAATGTCGTTGTCGTGTCGTCCAATGAAGAAGCGACCGACCGTCCGCGTTATCCGCTGTATATTACGCTCGGACGTCGCGCCTACGACTTCTGCAACTGCTTATGAAACTGTACCGACGCTGAATCCTATTACAGGATAAAGGTATATATTTGAATACTGAGCCAAAAACATTCATTATTCTCCTGTCTGTCTCGACGGTCCGTTATTCATCACGTGATCACCATTGGACAATTAGGGTGATATATTTTATCTTATGCTATGTATGGAGGGTATGCTATGTTAGGGTACCATGGAGGGTAGCTTTGTACCTTTAATACCGTTAAATGGATATGTTCCCGTGCGATAATGCCGATTATAGATTGACGACACTGAAGTATTTCACAGTAAAGAACTTTAAAAGCGTAATTGTAGCGGTAAATAATTAATTATATACGTTATAGTTTTAATTTTTAAAACATATCACACAATGAAATGTATAAAAATAAACGGGACAAACTGGAATAAACTACTTGTTTCGGTGTACCCGTTTGAGTATTTTGTGGATGTCTTCAAGTCAAGAGTGAATATTATGCCTTTACTAAGTGCGCTTTACTATCCAGATCTTCATGGCCGCTTACCGTCATGTGGGGTGGTACTGATGGTAGTGACGCAATAACTTTATATAAAAAAGCAATGGGTGTTATAAATGAAAGTATTTACTGGTTCAGTATTCAAGTCGATTTGTGAACGTAAGGATCATGTTTCGTGAAACGAAGGCGAGTTTTGAATATTTCAATGAGTGTGTACGATGTTCCGTACGCAAAACGCATGCGAGGCGACGTAAGGACGTAACGCACTGTAGTTTATCCTTGCGTGGTCGCAGTTGGCACTCGACGTGTTTTACGCTCCTTCGGTGGTTGTAGTATGTTCTTTATAAGGATACCCACGTGGTGCGGCAGGTCGCATCATTATGTACCAGTTTGATGAACTTGATTTTGTTGGTTTATTCTACGATCAATGTGAACAAATTTTGGGAGTTTTATGACGCTTATACCCATGAAAAACTTCGCGTTTTCGTATAATATGCAATAAACAATGTTATCTATGAAAAATAATCACTACTCATTATTAAACGCGGTTGGAATACTGACTAGCAAAGCTTTGTCATATTTTAATTTATGTCAAATCAAGAGGGTCGTTCTAATGACAGGTTGATAGGTGAAAGGTGAGTAGGTAATGCTAATGATAGTAGGGGGCGTCCATAAATTACGTGAGGTGTTTAAGGGGGGGAGGGGGTCGAGTCAAATCTCATCTAATCTTACGTTGGAGAGAGGGGGGGGTCTCGGTAAATATCACGCAATTTTTTTCTGATTGAAACAAAAAAAAATATACTATTTTGGTCCATTTAATCCAGATTGTACATGCTTAAAATTTAGTCTTAAGCGTAATCGTAATACGATTTAGATCATTCACTAAATAAAAGCACGAAGCAAATTTTCTTTTTCTTTTTACAATAACAATCCAACGCGTTTACGTAAGAAACCCACATTTTGAAAAATCTCACGTGAGATTGGGGGATGGGGGAGGGGGTTGAATAAAATCTCACGACATCTCACCAGGGGGGGAGGGAGGGACAGAAAATAAAAAAAAACACCTCACGTAATTTATGGACGCCTCCTAACGCGAAAAAAACTCTACAGTCCAACGTTATTGATTCACTTTCATTGCAAAGTGCAGGAGTAGGTTTGTTCAACCACAGATACAGGATCTACGTACGTCAGCAGGACGTAGATAATTGTCATAAGTGGTCCGTATTTGCTACTGCACTACTAGTCGTTTACTTCCGTATCATTTATTGGTGGTAGTCAACCAGCCACCTAAGATTTTTTCCACTTACTATCAAGATTTTATATATATTTTTTTATGTTTTCATGAGAATAAAAAAAAAATGTAATGCAATAAAAATATATAAAGCTTTGTATTCTCTTTTTACATATTGTGTACCTGTAAAAAAATTTGAACAAAACGAAGGGTTATTGAATCTCATAATGAGTTATGGCAATTTCAGTATTTGAATTTAGAATGAAGTACCGTTTCGTTTCATGTTACATATACACGTTACTCTTTTGATTGTCAGAAAGGAAAAATGATAGAATTATTATCTTATCTGTCTACATAGCTGAAATCTATTATTAGTACTTTTAAGATGCCTAGAGCCGAACACTCACGCCTAATTTCCCTGTTACGTCACGCTTACGGTCTTGCTGCATTGTCATTAGATGCTTTCAGAGAGTTATGCAACACATTTAAAAACAGCGTATAATACGTGCAACAATGATAGTTTATAAAAGTCGTATCTTAATTCTTAATTAAAATTTAAAATAATACTATTTTTATTCACATATTCATAGTGTTCATGATAATATGTTATTGCTTTTATTACAAGGGTTCAATCCATGAATGGTGCACTACTACAGATTACGGGTCTCTCGGTCAAAACTGAAGAGAGGCCTACTGCATATTTCACCATGCCACTCTTGTACGGCGCGGCGTGGATTGTTGGAGAGGTTAGTGGTCAACCCAAATGTCGGAAGTTTTTACGCTGGCTGAAGGGTAACGTACCATCCAAAGCGGATAGTATTCAAGAAATTTCTTCTATTACGGTCAATGCGGTCACTTATCTCATCCTCATACTGACTGCGCCCGATGTTTCATAACTCGGTAGAACACTTTGATCGCGAAAACTACCGGGCTATGAGCGCTTCATGTTATTGCTACTAAAAGTATAAAGGTGATTTACCATGGAGGAGAAGAAACGGCGAAAGAAACTCCTCTCGGAGAAAGAAGTTTGGAAAAGCGAATTTTTTTTTGGTTGAACATCCGTGCATCAACTTTTCTTCTTTGTATAATGAACCGTCGTGTTTACGTTTTAACTGCAGAACGCAACTGTATTAATGCTTACATGTTATCTCTACGTAGATTTTCCTGACCCTTTATCGTGCCAGCCGTTTTAGATACGTGTGTCATACCGCATAAGGGTTCATATGTCGTATCCACGGGTCGATCCCTAGACCGTTGTTAAAATGAGTTGAAGTCGTGTCATTAGAGGGCGTGAATATTTAAATAGATACGGCGGCGCGGCCGCGGCTGCCTCGGCTCGGGGCTCCGGGGGTGACGGTTCACTGTACGAGGCTGCCGGGATTACTTTGTCATTAGATTAATACACTCCCGGCTCGTGGAAAAGATCTCTCTCCTTTTCTTTCTTTGTGTCTTTAAGATATTGGTCTTGAACTTTCCGGGGCAGTTGAATGTGTCGATGTGTGCTGCCTGGTAGAGCGCAGTCTGGGGTTTCTTTTTCTGCGTGATATTTATATTTTGGTTGTTTACGATGCTTGCTAGTACATGTAGGTATTATGCCTTTTTGTAACACAGAGAGTCAGAGAGTCCTAGTACTCCTGAGGTCTGAAATTCAGACTCTGAATGCGATGTTGCAGCGAATCCTATAAATACTGCTTCGTCTGCAGACTTTCGTATTGCTCTGGTTTTACGTAGTACTATACGCTTACGTTAACGAGACGACGACGGCTTGTGTGAAGGGCCAAGTATGAATATCAGTATTGCTTTAATTAATTTATCATTACATAAAAAAATTGACAAAACGAATTTTGGTATACGGTACGGTTTAATCGTACTTTTTTATGGAAATGGCAAACATGCTGACGATCCACCTGATGGTAAATTGCTATCGTCGCCCATGAACATTAGCATCACCAAAGGCATCACTGATGCGTTGCCGGCCAAGAAAGAGAGAAGAATAAGAAATAAAGAACTGGCTCTCGAACCCCCAACCGGAACACGACGAGTCATCTGGTGACCGACTCATGCTCAAGGGTGGTAGCAATCCAGGCGAACCCCATGGAGAAATAATAATAGTAAAAATTATATTAATTGGCAGTCAAAATCAATATTATATAATTCCTTCGAGGGGCCCTACCACCAGCGGGCCGGATTTAATCTGACGTGGGATTAGGGGTTAGTATTCGATGCCGTCCCAATACGGAAAACTACTCGTGGTAAATGAAACTTTGACCAGTGTGTAAGTAGAGCTGAGTTTTTAAATCTGAACTACAGGAAAGGAGATCAACTAATACAGGTAGTTTTGTTATTCCATTTATACTGTGGTCACGACTTGTGACTTAATTTCGCAACGTCCAAATGAAAGGTACCTAATTCGTATATAGATAATTCTATAATCAACGCATAAGTGTTCTGGTTTAAAAATTTAATAATATAATAGGACCTAAATAACGAAAATAATTAATATTGATTTTTGGAGAATGACTTGTACATTATCAAGTTTTCTTTGTAGCTTTCGCAATATTTGTAGTAAGTAAAAGACAACCGGCGCCGTACACACATTAAATAATGCAAGGGGAGCGCGAGGATTCGGAGTAATGTGTTTGTTTATTCGGGCGTCACGCGATCAAGTGGGGGTCATTCGGTGCGCGCCCAAAAGTCTCACCCGCGAACTGGAGAACAGTCATATCCTATCGATTTGTTAAGATGGCGTGTGAGGGGCACGGAGCGCGGGGTGCGGGCGGCCGCAGCCTCCGCTAGGCGCAGCGTGCAGCTTGCACCTGGTCTGCCGTGTCAAGCCGATACCGCATCGACACCGCACCGATACCGTGCCGAACCCCCGCCGGCGACCCGAAGCACGAAATGTATCTGCGGGTAATTGTGATATGTATGTACCTACATTGTGCGATAGGTGCACACGTCGTCCGTATACGTGGCTTTCCCGTTAACGTCTATGGATTGGTTTGGCTCAAATAATGCAATGAATGAAGGGAGGTTTTTGCTATGAAAACTATTTCTTACTTTTATAGACATTTTATTCGGTACACGTCGGAAGCAAGCGAATACATTTTATAGTTTTGACGTGTTATGTTGATATAATTTATAAACGTATAAGACGTGCTCATATTTTAATTAATCACTGTTGTGTTGATCAATAGTCAATAGCCAATAGTAAACTGGGCGTTTTCTTAACCATAATAAAACTTTTTATATGGGCTTCGAACTTGACCTACTTGTAATAAAAAGTTCCTTTCAATATAATTCCTAACCAGTTTGAATTCAACCCCATGTTGCCCATACGTTTGGACAGTTTCATTGTGATGGGAATCATTGAGATATCTGTATAAGGATGACGCTTTAAATGGTTTGCGATGATTATCATAATTGATAACGTGTATGGGCGGTCTAAACTAGTTTAAAGTATACAAACAGTATTGTAATTTTGTATTTAGCAATTCATGTATGATGTGCACAATGCAATTCATGTATGATGTGCACAATGCAATTAAAGTATGAAGTGCTGCACGAATGACTGGGCAAAGTAATTGATCAAATCTTCTTTCCAAGTTGTTTCAGCCTTCAGGTCGTTCGTTTCAACTTTAGAGGTTGTTATAGGAAGGAACTGATGATGACATGTCACTATAATAATATTGATAATATTTTAACATTATTATGTCCTTTTATCTTTTGCAGTTTTTTGTCTCGTATACCTCTGAATACGTTTGAATTTACGAAAACCATCCTAGTTCGTCTTTGATATCTGAAAATCGGAAACTTACTGAATACATATTAGGCGATAATCACTTCACAATGTTGGTACACGATGTAAAGCCTCGTAGCCATGGAATCCCGTAGGTCATGGTTGCAGAACAAACATGAGGTCTTGAACTAATACTCGGTAATCCCCGCAGACAGCGCAAGGCTCGGCGCCTGCCTTTGCCGCCCTGGGTCATGACTCGACTCAGCCGGTATTGGCGGCAGTTCTCAAGGTCGCCGCCTTAGGCTGAACGTGGCCTATTGCTGGAAGATACCCTACATAATCGCTCGCTACGTTAACATAGACAAGGTCTTAATGGAGAATATAAAGTTGTGTGGAACATTTGATTTTGGAAGAAAGTTTGGAGATGTTTGATTCTTCTTTGTTTTTTTTTGCGACTGGGATGACCTTGCTTCTGATCGAATAGTTTCAGGTTTTTGATTCATGGCTGTGGTAGGATTTGTTTGACACAAAAAAAATCTTGGGTTTTTGTTTCTGTCCCCTTCCTTATCCGTGACAATTGCGACACGTTAACCTTGAGGATGTTTGTATGAATGTAGGAGCCATAATAACAATCGGAGATGCAACTTGGGTTTTGCTTGGCACATGAAGGTTACACGGCTCGACTCCGCTAATCCCGCAGACGGTGTCGCGACTCCACGAGGCGGCCTCCCACGGCCTCGAGTACGCGCCATTTCTCAAGGTCGCTATCTGGCCCCTAGGAATTAACTTAAACCAGTACTTTATATAATATGCTCTTCACTATGTAACATAATCGTGACCCGGTGAACATAATAATGCCCTGAAACTGTTATTGTGTTGGAATAAGGAGCTGGTTTGGTAAGGTTTTTACAAAATGTTTAGCTGTTACCCTGTCGAACAGAGGCTCCCCTTTATGATTTCCGACCTTGACAGACATTTAGTGTGTCAGATAAATGTTTGTACCCTGATGTTTATTATTTTTGTTTTGTGTAGATGTCCAATATCCATGCCACCTGCATTTTAGGGTTCAGAAGTAAAATCGGAACCCTTATAGTTTCGTCATATCTAGTATAGTCAACAAGTTCAAAAACGTGTTAAATAGAAATAAAGCTCCTAATAATCTAAATTTTACTAACAAAAAATAACCGACTTCAAAGTCTCAAAAACTACTTGTCAGATCTCATTAAAATTTATGTGGGACCACATGACAAGCTATCGATTAAAAAAAGAATCATCGAAATCGGTTGGCGTGATATTGAGTTATTCGTCAATTTGTCGCGCACATCTTAACACAAATTTACGACTTAGGTGGTTTTGTCATGGATGCCATTGTCAGATCTCAATAAAATTTATATGGGACCACATGACAGCCACCAGCTTTCGATTAAGAAAAGAATCATCAAAATCGGTTCGCCCAGTCCAAAGTTCTGAGGTAACAAACATTAAAAAAAAAACAGTCGAATTGAGAACCTCCTCCTTTTTTTGAAGTCGGTTAAAAATATGTGTGATAGCTCATTCGATTTTAATTATCACCATCATCATTTTAATCGACACCTACCTGTACCGCCATCTCTGAGAGAAGTACAGAACTATTGCTACTTAATTTACAGCTCGTATTATCAAGATTGTAGTTTACATAATAATATTATACTTTACCGAGTAATTGGCAGCCATTCACTAAAAATGTAATTAATAAAAAAACACTCCATTTAAAAGTATTTCCTGCTCAATAAAATATTTCCTGACGATTCAAAAAATGCACACGTAATTTTTCAAGTTTTCATTTTTTTTTATCTTAGTCATACATTGCATTAAATGAAAAATATCTGTCTTCGGGCTTATATGCGGATTGACAATGTTTTATAAGTACATAATATACCCTTGTTTTATAGATTGTTTGTTATATTGCGATGGCCTCCGCCGAGGCTGTGTCCCTCACGCTCAGGTCGGTTCTCTTCTCTCAAGGATGCATATTATACAATGCGACGCTGAAAATAAATCTTTGATAACTTACTTTTGATACTTAAATATTGTATGGCACTATTCTTTCATTCGTATCATAATTAAATTCAGAATTATGTTTGCCATAGATATAATTAAATCTCATGCAGAACAACGTTTGCCCAGTAAGAGTGTGTTACTACTTTACTGTGTCTAAAAGACGCAAGCCTGCCAAAACAGTGCAAAACGTGAGCATTTGACGTAGTAAATAAAGAAAGGGTTTTGGTTAAGTTGGTCAACGTGGAATTCCAAAAGTTTATTGTTGGGGCAGGTCGCGTCGGCTGTCGTGTAGCAGGCGGGCCGGGCGCGGGCGTCGCGCGTTTATTCACGTTTATTTTATGTACGTTAAATAAAATTCATACCGCGGTGCACCGCGCGGCTGTCCACAGACCCACAATGTTGTGCTAGGTTGTGGTTCGGGTGTGCAACCTGCCAACCTGCCGCGACCTACCGGCTACCGAACCACAGACCATGTACTCACATTGAAAACATTTCAGTTAACTCCGTATACACTTTAAAAGACTTTTTATACTGCCTATTTGATTGCATCTATTTCCTATAAGAAAATTGACGTTACTAACGTATGCAAAATGTTGAAAGCGAACGAGTCGAGTTTCACTTGGTGAAACGTAAATTCTTCATGTAAAATAAAAAAATCTGATTTTTACTATCTTTATAAAATGCACTGTAAGTATTTTTTAAATAATTCTTTGTAATTAAATTACTGTCTCTCGAACTCTTATGTCATCTTAATCTTCTTTTGTTACCTAATAACAATTAATGTCTAATGATGAGGTAACAAATACATAATTTGCAATTAAAATTTTACCAGTTATTTGGTACAATATTCAAATAGAACTATTATATTTTAATCCAACATAATTATTTCTGACGTTCAACACAACCACGCAACGTTTAAATTTAATAAATAGTGGGCAATGTAGCATGGTGACTGAGTATTTAAAATCAGCTACACGATACCGATCAACAGTTCCTTAGAACCCTAGGATAGCTTTGGAGACAGCACCTACTGCACTAGCATTTAATATGATGTCATTAGATCCATAACAATTATGTACATATATACTTTACGGAAAAATTATGATTATTAAAAAAAATACCTGGGACTCTTATTAGGTAAGTAAGAAAAAAAAAAACAATTTCGGTGTCAATGATAATCCAAAATTTCTTCACTTGACCTTAATAACACGGTACAAAATAAATGGCAAGCCTAAATCATAATTCACACGTCTAGTGGGTACAATATTGACTCACAAAATGTAATAATCTTATGATGACTAAAATTCAATTTATTACGCGAACTCCATAACAATAATAACTTGTATTTCAACCGTAACAACTGTAACAATAGATCGCTGGATACATTACCCCTTTTGTTATGGTATGTCAGTGTAAAACTAGAGTGGATACCGGCGGAGCTAATAGCTGGACGATCTGCCTCCCTGCCAAGCTTTGTTGTAACCATGTTGTTATCGTGAAGTGGTGAGTGGCCGGCGCGCCCCGCCCGCACCGCGCCGAGCGCGGCGGGGTGGCGCGATGGCGTGGCGGGGCGCGGCGCGAGGCGGAGAGCGCTCGCGGTTTGTCATTCATTCAATTACACGTTGGTTTCTGTTTGCATAGTTAAAAATTCGTTAGTCTTATTGTTCCATTTTTTATTTTTCCACTAGTATTTTTTCTTACGATAATGAGGACGCGAACAAATATGGTATTAATGCTATTAGTTATTGTTTAATATTTATTTAAACATTTTAAAACTCATATGTCTACTGGTTAATAATTTGGGCTGGACTCTGGATTCATGTTGATTTTATCATTCGCTACGGTTAAGATAAATTCTGAGGTTCTCCACAACTCCATATTTATGTAATGGCTGGTCGTCTTCGTGTTTTGGACAAGTTACATCCGCACTTTAGCAGAATGGAGATGGTGACTCCAGGTGACCAGGTCCCAAAGAACGATCTATTTAGTATGAGAAAAACTCTTGAGGTGATAACAAAACAAATGTTACCATACCGCCTACGCATTGCCACTTTATAACTGTCATTATTGCCGCGGTAAACGTAATGCCATAAATTGTAACTACATTAAACGGTCCCAAGCTTCCGACCATCGGTACACTAGATCAATAGTAAAATTGCCTCGGCCGGCTGCCATTGCGCAAACTGAATTATTTATGATGCCCACCACATAACCACAGCACACAGTTCTCACTGCGTTGCGTTATTGTAGTCATCTTAATTGTCTCTTGTGTTTTTGCGGATATTCCGTACGCTTATACACGTCATATTAATGTTGCTTATGTCTATCTATGTATGTAAGGGAATCTTTGACCTCGAAATATTTTTAACCCAGCTAGATGTTCGAATTATCTGATATTTGCACACGTATTAAGAATATTGTGTAACATGATAATTTAGGAAGTATGACCCTGGTGGTCTCAGATTATAATAAGCCTTCAATGTAACAACAACAGATGGGCCATGAAAAAATCATTGCACAAATTGACAACATAAACAGCAACAACACAAAACAGCTACTTTTCAGGAGAGTTATGTTATTTTTTTATTTTTTAAACTAAGTTGCAATTTTCACCTGCACTTTATGAATAAGGCATCCATAATTATGTATATTTATATTTTACTAAATAATACATATGTTTACTTTACGATATGTTGCAGCTATCTGCATTATGCATTGTATTCTAATCTAAACTATGGCACGGCAACTGTGTTAACTACCACTTAGCCATTTCTACAATGAAATTTAGTACCTAATACATATTGAGAAAACTTGTTCAAAACTTTCAGTACATACTTAAAACAAGTCATTTGCATAAAAGTTACCGCAATAATCCGAAAATCGCAAAATTTGCAGATAACTTTTTTTATTTACTTTGCAGTTTGCACCCGTCAAAAGCTACTTGATACAAATCTGTATCAACTCTTAACATGTATGTATAATCCAAAAAAAATATATAGTTTTCCACTATCATAATTAAATGAAGTCTACCAGAGGCTATTTATTTCAATAAGGTGTTTAATTTTTAGACAAGCTAATCTCTTGATGACAGAAATTTTCCTTACATGTCCAGAATTTTCGCTTTCTCAGGGAAACAGGGGAATACGAAATTGTTAGGGTTTTTTGAATATATAATGCGAAAAATAAAAGATTTCATTTCTCATGTCTCGCGCTTTTTTTTTGCCGGATATTGCGTTCGGAATTTTTTTTTTTTTTTAAATATAATTTTGAACTAAATTCCGGATGGTTATAACTCTCCTATGGAAACCCTGGATGACACCACAAGCCCTCCCATAGCCATGAGTGGTGTATGTAATGTTCGTTATGTCAGAACACTCGGGATCGGTAACAGAAGCACTTGTTGGGGGAGGCCTATGTCTATCGATGGACCTTCAAAGGCTTATGGATGGATGGGTGGATGGAATTTTCGTCTTTATATCTATGTACCAGATACATCTAATTAGATGAGGGAATCCTATGAGTCAGATTGTGTAAACCAGTGAACATATTATGTGTGCTGTGGTAAACACAAACAGATGAATGGAAAAAGAGAAGAAAGTTTTTTCATGTACAGTAGACAGTTTATTAAATACGACAACTGTCCTGACGACACTTTTACGTATTAAGTACCTATTCGTATTATTAATGTATGGGTAGTCAATTTTCTGGTGTAATTTTCGGTTGTGTTCCATGTCGGAAATCGTTCCGGAAGCGTCTGGTGCCAGGCGCCGCCGTCATCACGGCTACGTCAGACGGTCATCGAAAGTTGATGCTCTGCTGATAGATTAAAGGATACTTCATTGTAATTTAGTACTTTGTTTAAAAAAATATTGTCTTATTACTATAATTTGTCGGTGGTGTGATTTGCGTTCTGTTCTTGTACAGTTTTAACATAAGAATATTTTTCCTTATATGAAATGACCTAAATATTAGCTCATGCTTTTCTAGATGTTTTCGGGATTCGACCCTATATACAAGACAACTTACATTTATAAATGTATTTTTAAGAAAAAATAATATTGTGTTTTACCTCGTACAAACATTGTGAACTTGTGTTGCAGTGGCCCAGTCAGAAGATTCACCGGTCGCGATGAAACTCAAGAAAATTTGCCTTAAAACGCCTATTGGCGAAGAACAGGCGGCACAAGCAGTCCTCGACCCAGCGATAGGTAAGATTTTGCACTCATGATGTCATAGATTTTATGTTTTATCTTTTACATGTTCCTATAATGGCCAGCTCAGACGAAGTACTTACTTTTGTCCTCGGAAGACAAAAGTCCCCCGGATCTAATATTTTATCAATACCAATATTCTCGCGGATTACGATGGGATATGCTTACGCGGTACCTTTCAGTCCCTTGTCACCTCGTTTGCATTAGTCGATTTATTTGTAAACGTTATGAGAACAACAAAAGTTCTTTGCAGATTTTCTCCTTATTGTGCTGGCTATTATTATCATGTATTTCCCAATTTCATAAGTAAATGTACTCCTTTTCATCATCTGCCGTTCAGGATTTTAAAAATAAATCTTCTGGTACCTTACTATACGGTTACCCATCGAAACTTCGCCACTACCCCGGATGCTTATTTCCCTGACACCGAACACACAGTCCAGCATGTCCTTGTCAGTAGGGACGATTCTCCATTTTGTAATGGGCACTTCCGATACGGACAAATACTGAAGGCGTTATCAGAATTTTTTTAATAATTTTATTGTATTAAATGTATTATTTAAACATTAGAGAGCATAGAGATCGGATTCACCTTATTTTATTTATGACGTGCGTGTGCGTTATATTTTTCAATAAATTAATCACCTTTAATTAATTTGTGGATGAGTTTATCAACTGCGCCCGGCTTGGCAGCTGCGTCCCAGGCAAGAGCTAGTTATAATAAAAGATGATAAAACGAACAACAATACAATTTGTTGAACCTGTATTGCTAAGTAGCTGTTGAATCATTACTTCCGCATTAACTACGGTGGGAAACCTACTTTGGGTGCTTCGAATTATGTTTATTCATTCATTCGCGATTCGTAGAGCCGAATTATTATTCATTAACGCCCCATAGTGCATGTTTGCCGTTTGTTTTGTTGCTTGATGTCCAATTTAAAAACCTGTTTACATTAATATGTCACGTTTAATTTGAACAAATATTGTAGTATAATCGGTGTACATTGCAGCGGAATCTAGTGTCAACGATATTATTGCCGTTATTAAACGCAAGTGTACAGCTAACGCCCCAACTCAGAGACACTAACAATTACTTTAATTGCTCCTTAGTAAAGGATCACCATACAAATTCTGTACTAAGGAGCGATTTTAGTAACCGTTAGTGACTCTGAGTTGGGGCGTAAGTGTCTTCGCTGTCCACGGCTGAATAATTTAATACACGGCCGCGTCCGACGTGTCGTCGCCGCCCGGTGATTGAATTGTGCTTTTATTTCCCATCGCGCGGCGCAATGAGGCTATGATGTCATCAATTTAATTGCGGCGGCCTCTTCATTACCTACCTATAACATCTACAACAGCGACACATCCAGTCTAATTCTACGAGCCCTAATGCATCCGAACGACCGTTTTGTGGTAATATTTTAGCACCGTTTGTTAGGCTATATCTATCGGAGGCGGTCAACGAAGTGGCGTTTTGATAACTCCAATAAAAATGAAACGGTTGCCTTTATTGCGGTCGGTGCTGATTGAGAATTGTTTTAATACCGCAATCCTGGAACACTTTGTAGTATCGGATTATTTTCTTGCTACCATTTCAATTGTGGCTGATATCTTTTAATCTCGATTTGTGTCCACCGTTTTCTTGCTTCATTTCGTCTTACAATTTAAAAAAATATTGGCTACGATTTTATCACATTTGTGTTTTGACATGGATCAATTCTTAAAATAATAGTCTTACACGCCCCAACTCAGTCACTAACGGTAACTTTAAAATCGCTCCTTAGTAAATCACTAATTAATTATGTATGCAAAAATCTCAACTTGGAGTTAATACCAAAACTGGAACTAACGTAATGTAAGACGATAACAATGTCTTCCAAAAAGGATTTCACAGTCATAATGTAACTTTGCTGTTATCTCATCCTCTGAAAACATTGAAAACATCTATGTTTTTTTGGAGAGGTTATTGACCGGATAGATAAGTTAAGTTCTTATTGACTAGGCAGATTGCTAAATAATATGCATAGTTCTATACGGAACTCTATCTCCCGATCCGAACTTCACCGATTTTTTTAAGCATTGCTAGTTGCTATGCGATCCTGACCGCGCGTCGCGTTTTACCACACATTGTTCTTTATGACTGTAGTAGTTGTTGTACTTACGTGCTCCGTAATATTTGGATATAGTGATATGGTTGACTTGCATTAGCTCGTTACGTCACCAGTGGTAGGGGAACACGTCTGCCTGCGTCTACGGCTGTCTCGTGACTGACTCAGTGTTGCCCCACTACCCGTGCTCTCGAGATAACATGATTACTGCTATAACCATAATAGCAGTACAAACACTACATCCCTTCCTTATTAAAATCTTTATTTAATATGGAGCCCGATCCACAGTCGACTCTGCAGTTGATCGCAACTCAAGCCTTCAAAGGCCACTCCACGTCTATACCATTCAATATTCCAGTTACTTAGACAAACACATTTGTAACACGCACTATATGTATGAAGCAGGCTACGGTTTGTAAACTTGAGCCTTCTGGGTGCCTTCACTAGCCTCAACAAACTCAAACTGTCATATGCATGCTTCGTATAGAATTACTTATGTAGATTATACTTTCACTGCAATTATTTTAAACATTGAAACAACACCTGAGACTTTTTTCGTCTTACACCTTTCCCATTCGCACCCGTTCTCCTTCTATCTTTATTAAATAATAATTATTTACATCACCTCTTAGCTTTTCATACTTCCCTCTTTCTTCTCTCTTTGATCAAGATCGCCAAGTTATTAGGTTTCATACCAACATTCAAACAAACCTCGTCATTTCTGTCTTTAAATAGACAACTTACTGGTAAAACAAACACAGGAAATATGAGAAACTCGATGAAAATTTATATTATTACTAAAAGTGGTTTACTGTCAACAACAGATTACGTACAGCTTACAACCTGCTTTCGTTTTTTAAAGACTAAAGTTTTACTTGCGAGACAATCCTCTTATATACGTAATATAAACTAGGTCCCACCGACGACCATAACACGCCAACCATGGCTAGACTCGCAACAGGAATTTCCTTTATTTAGGCGTCCTTCCTGAATGGACGGATCCAACGGATCCCAACGGACCCAACGGTGTCACATATGAATCAGACACTGCCGATACCAATCATTCACACACCAGTCATTCATTGAAATACCTCGTCTATTCATTATCTTTATTCTACATCTCAACTCCATCACGCCAAATAACTAATATGTTCACAAAATAACTACATTTTGTATGGTTTTCAAAGTTATGAGGGCCCATACTGCTGTCTAGTCAGTAATGATTTCAATTTCCAGAGGTCCATACACACTTTAGTTACTATGATTTCAAATCATGGGACCTATACTGCCGTCTAGTCAAGTAATGTATGTATGATTCTAAATTTCATGAGGTTACTACTTCCATCAAGTCAATGTATCAATCTCAATTTCATGAGGGCTCATACTGCCGACAACTGAGTTGCGTATGATTTTCAATTTCATGAGGGCTCATACTGCCCACAACACAGTAACGTATGATTTTCAATTTCATGAGGGCTCATACTGCCCACAACACAGTAACGTATGTTTATGTTAAGCAAAACTAAACTTCATTATTATTGGTTGATTTTACTCTGATTTCTATGACTCTTCGAGATAGAGTGCCTTTTAAATTTTACTTTCATTGTAACTTTAGCTTGAATACAATTTTTTCTTTAACTCTGAATTTAACTAAAAACACAGAATAAATAATAGTATTTATAAATAATTATAGAAGGTGCACTAAGAAAAATTCCGAAAAATCATTTAAATAAATAGTGACTCTGGCTCCAACGCAATAAAGTGTAATTCTGATCGCACAGTGCTAATCAAAACGCGTAATGAGTTGCCTTCCTTTCTAACACTGTCGCTTATCCTCTCTGGCAATGTCAGGGTTGCCTTTTTTGAAAGAATAAAATTAATCTGAAAGTTTATTTTCATGTGTTACACATGTATTATTATATATGTGTAAACGATAATTAAATATATATCAGTTCGGACTTGATTATTTAACATCTTACCGAAAAACACGCATCAATAATAATAATACACACATGTAGTACTCCGTGTCACAAAAGGTATGTACGTTAATTGGTATCGTAAGGCATTTGCTGCCTAATACACAATCATTTACGATTTACGATTTCATGTAGGTTCGTACTACCTGACACACACAATTATGCACGATTTACAATTTCATGTAGGTTCGTACTACCTGACACACACAATTATGCACGATTTACAATTTCATGTAGGTTCGTACTACCTGACACACACAATTATGCACGATTTACAATTTCATGTAGGTTCGTACTACCTGACACACACAATTATGCACGATTTACAATTTCATGTAGGTTCGTACTACCTGACACACACACTCACGCACGATTTACAATTTCATGTAGGTTCGTACTACCTAACACACACATTATAGTTATTGCAATAAGTACATTATGCACCAAAATTTATGACCTATCAAGTCCATCAAATTACTCACGTCAACAATCCTTCAGGCAAGTAAGTACTTAATTATGAGTTTATGACCCCCGAAAT
The DNA here is from genome assembly GCA_911387775.1 of Thymelicus sylvestris. NCBI lineage: Eukaryota > Metazoa > Arthropoda > Insecta > Lepidoptera > Hesperiidae > Thymelicus > Thymelicus sylvestris. Next base: position 3,650,748 of record OU426905.1, read on the forward strand.
CAACCTAAGTAGATCAATAATTGGTAGCGCCATTATAGCTAATTAGATTAGATTACCAAACTTTAATTTTAATCTATTAAAATTATTAATTACTAAGGTCATAGCATTGGTATAATCTGCAAATCTGTTTAAAGAGGACTTCTCGATTTATAACTAAATACATCCAGCTTAATAAATATTTTTTGGACGTCAGGAGAGTTTCTCCTTCACGATTTTTGTGGAATTCTGTCAAAACCAAGGCTCGGCTTCTCCAGGGCTATGAATTTACTACAGCATATCAAATCGTGCGTCTTCAAAAGGGCGCTTTCCTCAGGCTACAATAATAAATAGCAACATTTTAAACATTGCTGCACCCATTCGAACAAATACAATTATTGTTCTCAATTTAAAAATAAAAACTTACTCCTTTTGTGCACGAATAACTCAATAATAAATATATAATATGATTTCCGTGACAAAACTTAGTTTAATCACAGTAACAACACAAGAACGCGTCTAGCTCGCAAGCGCTTTTGACCCTCACTGCCTCAATAGATTCTATAAAATTCAACACAAAAACTAAATTAGAAAAATAAAATCGTCTCATCGCGAAGATTTGAATTTCGGTATCGTGGCTTGTATAATGGTTCCTAATAGGAACGATGATAGGAACTTCCTATCATCTCCCAATACGCAATGATATTCAAAATATAGATACGTTATGCCCTTATAAACCAACCAAGAACTCCGTTCTGAAAAGAGCCACAACACACACACACGCCCATCCTTTGCTCCACTACACCAATCACATTGGTACAATACACGAGGGCATTCTAACGCTGTATGTCAAATGTCAAGCACTTCTGACCACAACAAAAGCGTCATGTGTTAACAGAGCGACCACGACCATAACGGTCAATTACCCGCTCCCGCGCTCCTCATCGTCGGCGCGCCAGTGACACATCCACCATAGAACCCTAACGATGTTGCTATTCTTATGACGGAATAAATGTTTCTTTCCTTCTTACGCTACCGCCCATCAAACCGACTTTATTTATGATTACCCACATTATGTTATTATATTTTCAGCCGTGTAGTGCAGCCGTGATAGTCAAATACCAAAAGGAAAGACTGCTAAAGAATCACAAAGAACTTACAAGCTGAAATAGGGACCCGGCGCCGCAACGTTAAATTACGTTAACCGTATTACAACAGCTTGTGATAGTTTATGTATATTATTTTCAAAAGAAATACAAGTGCATGGCTGCATGTATACCAAGGCGGCTAGGCATGTATGTATGTTTGATACTGCCAATGCAATACTTTCATAACAGAACATAATTTTTATCAAACAACTTCAGTTCCGTTTTTTATCAGAATTCATATCAAAACGACTGCAATTATTTCAGTTTATCATACCTACACATGTACTTTGTAACTAAAGCAAAACTACGTTTGAATGAAACCCAGGACCTGCGTAGAATATAACTAATAGTCATAAAAACAGCTAATTTTATTGACAATTACCCTTACTGTTATAGTTTTATGGCCGTGAAGAAGCAAACTCACTCTCAACAATTAAACTTAACTTGCATGTGTGGTCATCTATAATGGTAGTAAAATCTATACTTTATAAAGCCGAAGAGTGCTAAATAAACAGCTAGTCCTAAATAAATTTCACTAATTTAGGGAACCCTTTTATTCTTGAATATTTTAAAGTCCCTACTCCTTTATTTAAGTTCATAATTTGTATAATGTTATCTCCTTTTTAGTACTAAGTGTTGTTGTGCAATACACACACGCAAGAATGGATGCCGGACACCATTCGCACATTTAAAACAAAAAATGGCGCTTTACAAAATAGTAGTTTTCCAGTATAGCCATTCAAAGTTTTCAACTCAACATTGCGATCACTATCTATGAAGAAAACTGAAATATATCGTTGCAATTAGCCTCTCTCGTCAGTTCGCCCAACCTACTTTTAGTTAGGCACTAAAAACATGCTAGTAAATAAGTAGTTATTCAAAAAAATATATTCAGAAAAAGTTCCGCATGATGCCACTTTTTCTCATTGGCACACATACGCAACCTTAACCAAACACGCGGCACCACACGCAATACTCCATTTATGTAGCAATCCCTCCAACAGATCGATACTGTGCATTGAGGTATAAGTATACATAGAGAAGACATCTCGAACAAAACGTGTGTCCCCGCCGGGAGGTTCTATTTTCAAAATTGAGCCCCTGTTCTCCTTCCAAAATCGAACGAATCCATTGGACATTGAAGCCGCGCGGCGTCAATTCATTGGAACACACATTGTGCTCGCGGTGTCCGTTCTATATGCTAGTAATAATACTTCAATGATACCGTGTATTATATTTAAAACGACACAGCTAAACACTAAATATCACTTCTTATTTAAAAACAAAACCTGTCTCGCGATCACTTTCAGCTAAATAAGTGACACTATATCCAAAATGTCATTTATGTTATTATTACTTCAGTAGCGTGAATTACGCTTATAACACAAAATGCCACTTTTTACTCACCGCACAGTTGTTTTTACAATGTCAATCAATGCCATTTTTCAGAAAACAAAGGGAATTGTGTAGGTAGCGGTAATGGCGGCAATTTTTATACCTAATTAGAGAGAGAACTTCGATAATTATGATGATTTTGCACAATACGTTATTTAAAGTTACAGCACACCTAAACAAATTCTCGAGTTAACTATTCGGCACTAATATTAACATTCGTCTGTTGATTATTTCTTGCATCGACGTGTTATTTTCCTTTCAACTCTTCCTTTATCAACACAAAATAAAATATTTATTGCACTGACCTTTTGACCTCGTCGCCATTATGTAGTAGTTGTTGTACTTACGTGCTCCGTAATATTTGGATATAGTGATATGGTTGACTTGCATTAGCTCGTTACGTCACCAGTGGTAGGGGAACACGTCTGCCTGCGTCTACGGCTGTCTCGTGACTGACTCAGTGTTGCCCCACTACCCGTGCTCTCGAGATAACATGATTACTGCTATAACCATAATAGCAGTACAAACACTACAATGACTATAAACGAATGTTTATATTTTTACTTATAGAGGGGTATTAGCGGGCAGCGGGGCAATTCGTTAATGGCACAATGTGGATCTCTGTTGTATTGCTCTCGGGTGGAATAACCTATAATTAGATGCGCGGTATACCGATCCTGAAACAGAACGGTGGATGGTGGAATGGAACTCTTTCTAATGCCTCGGGACGTCAAGCATTGCTAGTTGCTATGCGATCCTGACCGCGCGTCGCGTTTTACCACACATTGTTCTTTATGACTATAAACGAATGTTTATATTTTTACTTATAGAGGGGTATTAGCGGGCAGCGGGGCAATTCGTTAATGGCACAATGTGGATCTCTGTTGTATTGCTCTCGGGTGGAATAACCTATAATTAGATGCGCGGTATACCGATCCTGAAACAGAACGGTGGATGGTGGAATGGAACTCTTTCTAATGCCTCGGGACGTCTAAGGACTCTAAGGTGTTGAAGTAAATAATATAATTGATACCAGATTAATTGGCTAGTAGTCTCACAAATACGTACAATATCTTAAGGTTTCATAGGGCAGTTAATTATTGGTATATTGACGTATAGAATGTTTATTACTGCGTAACTTGTGTACGGGTGCGAAATGGAAAGTTGTATGGATAAAGTGTGACTAAAATGCATTACGGTACAGATTTTATAATAAAATACTAATATTACATTGATTTTTAGCTCCTAATATTTAGTATCAACTATCGTATATCTTAATTAAATTACATAAGTATAAATACTATCGTGAAGATTTAATCTGTAATTATAGCACATCGAATAGTTAGTTACTATCTGTATCTTAATAACACGAAACTTTTCAAATACATAAGTAGATCGAAATACCGGTATAAAAACAAAAATCGTGAGTACCCGTTTGTATTTAAATAGCTTTTTATAAGTTTTGTTTCAATATTGTATGTACATTTGGTAGATATACATATATGATTGTAAAACGCTGCGAAGTCAGGGTGTAGTCGCTGACGGGTGCACAATGGCGGCTTGCATTACATATTATCCGTACGGTTTCGTTAGACAGAGAGCGGTGACGTATTATGCGCTTATGTTACTTCGCCAGGAGAATGTACGTGCACTTGAATATAGCCTTCCTTGTGACGTTTTTCTATGAGAAGTCCGAAGAGTGCTATGACCTGACTGTTCATTAACGATGTTACCATGCTGCTCCAGTGCAGTTTATGGTCGTTCATTGAGAGTGTCGCTGTCGACATTTCATGGATCGCCTGAAAGTCTACTACTCTAACACTGTTATTGGACATTTTCTAGCCGCATCCGATATTGCTTGACATCGTGTACTAAAAATTATTGTAAAGACATAATTCAATATCAAATCAGCTAATTTCGCCGATTACGAATATGCTAATAACTCGTTTTCGTTCAAAATGTCAGATAGATACGTTGTTTATCATTAGGAGGGCAGAATAGCTTGATCGCATTGGTGACTTTTTTAACTTGTGAACGTGCCATTCATAAGATTCTGCTGTCGGCTCAGACTTATGGTGGTCACTCACGGTCATTCCATCGCGTCATTTTTGGAGCCACGCCAAACGACATATGTCAAAATGGCGCGATTGGACATACAAATTTTTTAAATCACGCCATCAGTTTTTCACATTCACGATCAAATTTTGGCTGTATATCACGCCATTTGACGCGATGGACTGACCGTGAGTGGCCACCATTACTTTGTTTCTTGCGTACCACATCAGTCACGTCAGTCAACATGACCTTAACTCTGGTAGCGAAGACTTCTAATTATATGAGCAATAATCATAGCAAAGCTGTCATAGAAATCGTCCAATGAATGACTTTTAAATGGGATCCAAATCTTTGATCAAATCAGCTTTGGGTTATTTCATTCGAGCTGTTCCTAGGTATCAGATAGCCGGAAACAGTCAATACTTTTTGTTTGAATTGAGTTTTCTTTAGGGAATGAGTGACACATGAGTTGACATGATTTTAAAGAGTGTGAGGATTGCGCCGTGTGTGAGGCGGTTGAGCTCGAGGCAGCGGTGAGGCGATGCGGCGGTCGGCGTGGCGTTCGTTATGCGGTGCGAGGTCGCGGGCGGAGTGTCGTGTGTTTCTCGGCGTGCGTGCCACTGCAGCTCTCCTCCACCGGCGGTAATTTGATTGGGCCCGAGCTGTCACCTATGCGCCGCAGTCGCCCGGCCGTCGCTCGCCGGCTATCGATTAGAGCCCCCGGCCCCCGCCACCCCCGCGCCACCCGCGAACCGGATCTCGTCACGCCGCCATTGTGTACCCGCGACGCTTAAACGCATTCGTTTCTCCCGATGCGAAAACGACGCATTCCTTCCGCGCGCCCGGCCGCCCGTCCGCCCCGCCCCGGCCGCAGGACCGCACCGCACCGTCACCGACACGGCGATCCTCTCATTATACTTTTACAGCGTTACCGCATCACCGAGCCGCCACCGCCGCCGCCGCCGCCACTATCGATGCTTCATTAATGCCTATCATGATATCCCAATGATATGTCTCAGCTCAACAAATTTTATACAATCTTCATGAATGAAAAATGTATAAAACATCACGAACAAGAATACTGTTACGTCTTTCTTTACACACAAAAAGACGAAACTTCTTTTCAAACAGAAATGTATTATTTACTCCTTGATTCATCAAAACAACTCTTAAGATGAGGGTCTTAAGACTCATATTAATAATGTATTGAATAACACTTAAACGTTGATCTAATTTCTCGATAAAGTCATAATATTACGTTCAGCACGAAGACGGCAGGCATTCAGGCAATGACGACTAATCCGAGCAAACCGGCAGTGTTGGTTTTGCAACTCACGTTTGTAAAGGGACAAGTACCAGCGTCGAACGACGGATGAGATTGCGTACTAGATATCTATTTAAAATAGTTGCTACATAATGAGAAAATTAATTTAAACTCACTCGCCGAGTTGCTTCACGTGATTTCGTTCTGCGATTTTTTTATGCTCGAGCGCATATTCTTTATGAACAGACCAAACAATTGCGATCAAGGTCTTGGAAGTTCCAAATAGAAACTACCTAATATCGAATTGAAATATTTTGTACAGTATTTTTTTACTTAGAAGTAAGAACCATTTATATTGATCCTAGCGTAACCAATATACCTATCAGGTTAGTAGACAAACAAACACTATGATTACTACGCCAGTATTTTGTTATTTTGGCTTTAGCGCCATGCGCCACTTCTTTTTTACTTTCTCTTTCTTTTTTCCTGGTCGGTAACGTATCGGTGATGCCTTCCTTTTGTCTCCATTTAACAGCCATTTTACTCAAAGACTGGAATGCACTATGAGATAAGAGACTGGCGAGAGTAAAGAAATTTAAAAAAAAAAAAATGTATAAAGAACTTATTACTTTTTGCTAACGACGTTATCATCCCGATTGCGAAACTTTTCACTGTACGTGTTTTGACATGCGCCTAACAACTTCTATTTTCAAAATATGTGGATTACAGACGCGAAATTTAAAATTTTTACCCTTCGTCAAGGCCCTTTCCATGGCTCCATTGCCTCCATCCATCTTGAGTCTGAGTCAACTTTCCCTGCTCGTGGGGCTTCTCTCTGTACCACCCAGTTGACAGACAATGCGGCTAGTTTATTGGTATTTACATTATTGACCATCACCTAACAGTCTCGAGGTCCAGACCGGTATCTCTATCTCTATGTACACATTAGATGTAAGAGCAAATGAGTTCCCAAGCCAAATATCGTAACAGTGGTTTGCTTGCTTTAAAGTCTCACTACACATAAATCAAGAATATTACGTGTTTCGTGGTTGTATTAGTTATTTACAATGTTTACATTAACGCTCTCCCTCGGCGACCGATATAAAGCCGCGTACTCACTTCCCCCAGTGCTGCTTATGATGTTTACAGACGTCTTGTGGCGTTGTTCGACGTTGGGTACACATGTCATTTGTCGCAGGTCATGTACGCGTGTCAACACTCGTCTTATACTTATATTTTATAACTCTTCTTCTCTCTCTTGGTAGCCACCCTGCTTGCGAAGCGAGGGGTCCTGGGTTCGATTCCCGGCTGGGGCAGATATTTATGTGACAGATAAATATTTGTACTCGGGTCATGGGTGTTATTGTGATGTATTATATGTGTCGTCCATGGGTCCATGCCAGCCGCGACACACGCTGCACAGGTAAAAACCTACTGCGGGGGTATAAGTGTGTAAGCGTTTATTTATTTATTCAGATCATAATGTTTGGGAGAATGTCGCAGCAATGAAATGTAGTTTGGTGTAATCATTTGCTGCTAATCCGGTTAGGTCAGAAGGTGCATATTGAAATATGTATTTTCTAAGCGTAGGGTATGTCACCTTTGCCTCGAGCCTTAGTTTGGGTCTAAATTGTAGCGGAGTCCGGAGACTCTCGCGGATTACGGTCAAAGTCAAGTGACCAGAAGCTTTTAGCTGGTAGAATGAGCGATGATTAAGAACGCTCCTAAACTATACAGTATGCAGCCATGCAATTATTTATTATTTATTTATTTATTTTAAATCACATTACATTATATTATAACAGATGTCAGTGTAATAAAAGGCCTAGGCATGGGATTTGAATATGTGGCTTGCGGAAGTATCAAACTATTTTGGCTTAGAAGCTCAGCTTGTTCAAAAATAACGAACCACCATGCTTTCTACCATGTTTCGTTTCCCCGGAAAGACTGCTAAATGGTACAGCTTTGCTTGCGTTTAAGGCACATTAGTAGAAGTAGTACAATAGAAGTGTTTGACCAACGACCACTGCACTAGCCTAGTCTTCGCTCGTTCACATTGTGGACAACACTTTTGTAATATTGAAGGCAATACCATTCAACGGTGATATTTACTGGCCTAGAAACTTGCACACCTAGACACCTAGCCCTTGTTCACTAAAACACAATTCAGTTGCAATTTTCGTTACTTAAATGTAATTAAAACGTAACGTTCTCTTATCAGAGAACACTTAACGTGAACCACTCATTATTTTTGCAATGTTGCCCGATATGAGTTGGCAGATACTAAAGTTATCAGTTGGACTCGATTTTGGTATGCAGTGAAGCGAGACGACCTACGCTCGCCTGGAGTTTAGGTTCATAGACGATGATTAATCATATCACATGTGTCCACTTGAGGGACCCACTTACTGACAAATTCTTTCCGGTGTTGGCACTGCGCTCAGACGATATTATTGGCACTCTTTTCTGCTCAATGCTAAGTTATCATCTGCTCAATGCTAAGTTATCATTCCTATCTCTTTTTATTACTTTTTTTCTAATAACAATGTAATGTGCCACAATGTCATTTTCTATACGTATTATTAACACAAGTCTATGAGATAAGTATAGTAATGATAACCTTAAATGTCACAAAACTGCACATTTAGTATGTATGTCTTTAATAATAATTAATCAAACAGTTTTTAGACTAAGATTTCTGAAAATAATGATTGTTTTCTCTTAGGAGAAGAGATATTTCCCCGGGACCCAAGACTTAGATATACATAAACGAAAGTTTAGATTTAAATCATAAAAATTCATTTCGTATCCTTCTCGTCTTTAAAGTTCGGTAAATCTGAAAAATCGTTACGGGATTTCGAAATAATTTCAAATGAGAATTTACTTTTATTGGTCAATGAATAATTATTGTAATTTGTTTTTATTGTACCTACTTTAAAATTAATTCGAAATCTCGTTATTATCTGAATTGACGGTTATTGGATTTTAGAACAAGAAATGTAATGTCGTTGAGGAAAGAAATGCGGATGAATAGAATAATTATTGTAGCGTATTCTACACAGCGCCCGTGCTTTTAGATTTGCTGGAGTATTACGCAATTTCTGAACTTATTTTAATGATGCCGTCAAGAGATGAAATAAAGATGGTTTGACATAAAAACTACCATTACGTAACATTGAAATACGACGGATAGAACTAGAGTTTGGAGATCTCTCAATCCTGCAAATATTAATACTCCAGTGAGTTCTTCTATAATGGACAGCGTTCCTGAATAACAAACGATATTTGTATTTCATTTACATTATTAAAGTCACCGGCTTTTCAATTAGGTACTTAACGCTGCCACCGCACAGATGTACATTTACAGAGACCTCCGATAGAAGATAACCTGACGCTACGTAGATTGTTTAGTTAGGTCACTTGTTACTACGAGGATGGATGGATGGAATCCAAAAGATGGATGAAGCCACACCCTTGTATTATTGAGGGTCGCAAAACTTCATGAGGAGCTGATAAGGTTGAAGATACGTTTGGGAAGTTTTATGAAGTCAGGTGGAATTGCAGCGCTGCTAGTTATAATATCAATAAACACATGAATAACCAAATCTTTGAGACTTGGATGAAATCGAAGCGTACAGAAAAAACTGTAACAAACAATACAACTGACTAACGTTGTCATGACTTTCAGTTCTGTGGTTGTTCCTATACAATTTTCCATTAGGACATTTGAATGGGAAACCTCTACTTTTTTGGTCTCGATAAAACAATAGCAAACAAAAGTTTAGTTCCTAATCATTACTTTTTCCGACTTATGAAAAAAAAAAACAGTCATTGGTCGAAGTACATTAATTAATAATGAATGGCAGGTCACAATTAAACAAGGTAATGCGACACCAAACCGAGACCAGCAGTTTTTGCGTTCATTGTTGATTGAAGGTCGCGGATTGCGGAGTGGCGATCGACCATCTGCTTGTTGGTGTTATGAAGTGGCTGGTTGAGTGAGTTTAGCTCTGTATCTTATTAGTGAAGACACAATTATTTTTTCAATTAAACATACGGTCTGACGACAAATACGATGGACTTCTTCTTTTCTCTTTATAAGTAGGTTATGTAGGATCATAATGTAATGTACATAATAATTGACTTCAATATCGATCTGTATATTATTTTTAATTGATTAATATTGAACACATTTTAAGAATACAAAAATTTCATGACAGACTGGATGTTCTTACGAAAGCTATTGATATAAAACCTGTTTTATAGGTATTGCTTCTGCTTATTTTTTACGACCATAATGTACGAATGTGGTTTTATTGTGTCATATCGATAACAGATATTAGCCGTAGATGGATAACTGATAGTAGCGCAGTGAAGCCTTGGAGTACTCTCTAGGCCTCGTCAATTTATGGACAGAGACCCGTGCTCTAAAATGGGATAAATATTTTTGACATGATTTAATATTTCATTTAATACACCGATGTTCCACTTTTACACTCATGAACTGCATGACTGCTGCTGTAAATTATATTGATGCTTCGCTGGTTCCGGGAAATTCAGGAATACGACGTTATGCTTCTTGAAACTTTGTTGTTACATAGTTACTTCAACATATAGATATGACAAAAGTTTGTAGTCGCTGCTGCTTCTGTGATAAGTTTTGAGAAGAGTCTTGCTATTCTTAAAAGCCTTGTTATTACAAATATTCTTTTCTTTGTAATAACATATTAATAAAGAACACGACGCTCAAAATGTCCTCAACACCACACTTTGCTATGGTGACTCCGTAGTCGATTAGGCGATGACCCCCGAGGGAAAATTATTGGGGTTAATAGCAAACCAGAGAAACATTTGTCTCTTGGTTGTAAAGATGTCTCAATATTATTATGTCGGAAAGTGTTACCCAGTGGTCGATTTTATAATTATAAGAATTTATTATCGCATTAGTTCTAAAATATAGCGTTACATCTGGTTCACAAGTGATCACAGCGCCACAAATCCTCCCGCCCCTGTCGATTAATTTGATATTAACTTTTTATTAAGTACATACATCAATGTCACAATTTAGCGTTGCAGCTATTGTTTCTTCTGTGGTTGAAGTAAAATATGTAGTATTTTGGAGCGTAATTTTACAAAATATCTTTATGAACTTGATTTTAATTGAATTGCTGTCTCGCCTGAGCAAGATCAAATAATAATACTGGTTCAAAGTGCAAGTGTCCTACAGTTGCTTCTCTTGGAGAGAGTGACCGAGGAGAAAGTTTTGTTCTAAGCGGTCTCTGGAACTTTTTTGCTCCACAACCGGGCGTTTAGGGCAGCTTGACTTACTTACTTACTTGACTTGACGTACTGAAGATTCTCCTTATTAGTTATTATCTATTTCTATTATATTTTTATCCGATGAAACAGGGAACGGTATTTGCGAGTTTGTAGGTGTGAATGTGAAGTTGTTTATTATTATTTTTTTTATTATTAAATTAAATTAATGAAAGTCGATCTCACATTTCGAAGATACGTGATTTGGCTTCAATCCAATAATGGCCCACTACTGGGCGTGGGTCTCTCCTCTTGAGGAGGCCTAGAGCATACTCCATCACGCAGCACGCGCTTGGTGGAGGATACATGATTTAAAAGTACTTAATTCTTACAGTATTTAGAGAAAATAAAAAAATAAGAAAAGTGTGTAGATTACATATCTACATAAGTTTTCCAAGGGCTCTTCCTTGTGTTTTTAGAGGTGTGTAGAAAGTCTTTCAAACAGATGTTGAATATAATTAAATACTAAATTAATTCTGAACATTTGTCATTCCGAGTCTCTAAAAGCTGGCCCGACCCTTGAACACCAAATACCAATCAATCTTTCAAGAATCATGTGCCATGACTACTTATATGCCCTATAAATAAACGAAATCTAGGATCTTTGTTAGGTGCATTACAGGAAACTATTAGCGCGGCGTTCATTTAGCGCGGTCTCAGTGGTCAGCACCAGCGATCGCTCGGATTAAACCCACGGAAGCTGTAAGATTAAGATTGCACGCAGCCTCGGGAGCGCGGAACGTGTCCCGCTTGCAAACAGTCTCGTATTTCCCTCCGATAAATTGATTGTCCCACTCTGATGGAATTTGGTACGCTTCGCTCTCAGAATACTTCTTAGTCTGAGACTTCTAACCACTCTTATTTGAATGGAAAGTACCTATAAACGAGTTAGTGGCGCCCTAATCGATAGTTATTTATAATATAAGTACTCAGTGATTACCTATATTATTTTATCTAACTATTATGTTTGCGACGTTGTAGAGTTCAAGCATCCATGTAGAGACTTGAAATTGATCAATGTAATACTTTTCATTAATGGTCACAAGTCAAACAAAAACTGGCTATCAATTAGTAACACGCGTTTATTTAGATTAATAATTCTATAATTATATTCCTTGGAGAAGCGGCGACTGACGAAACCTTAGGATTACGTCGCTCTAATCTTTAAACGGTCCTTGATCCCACCTACTAAGCTTCGGCGTCCAAATAAATCAAAATTTCAGCAGCGCGCCAGAACTGGGACGCTCGGTTTGTTGACACCTACGCTGGCGAATGACCTAAAATATAAGGTTTTTTCCCGCCGTCGACTTACGAATGTCCTCACGCCAAACATCATCAATCAGTTTCGGCTTCGATGTATGCATGGCAGCATGATACAAGCACGTATAAATACATAAAAATGACATAATTGTCATCATGTGCTCTAGAAAGATAATAAGTTATGCTTTCGTATGTTTGATCAGTTGTTAGTAAGTAGTTTGAAAGAGTTTCTTGTTGCTACTTGTTGTACGGCTCGATTGAAAAAAATATTTATTATGAAATTGTACTTACTACAAAATTATACAAGTAACCGCCCTTACTTCTGTTTTCGTATAGATCAAAATTTTTGGAGTTTATTCCTTAAGAATCGATTTTCATACACATATAAGCCCGGGGTATGAAAATGTATGGGGAGTAAAATCGAACTCCGTTACGTTACGTTGTGCGTTAGGTTCATGCGCAAACTACCAACCAAGAATCTAGATGGAGTTGTTACTGATTTGACGATAACGTCATGTTAAATTAAATAATTAATATAAATAAATCGTGTCAAGCATGCTTTCAGTAATTAAAAAAATGCGTTCATTTACGCTCATTTACTAATCTATATTTTTATAATCGTCCGTAAGGAGTAAACTCTAGTAGTGCGTCGGAGCTGATACGCATATTTTTTTTTTCAAATAAATAAACCCATATTACTAAGAATAAGAAACAATAGAGTCTCCTATTGGTAAAATAATTTTTGAAATCGGTGCAGTAGTTTTTGAGTTTTTCCATTACAATCAAACAAATAAAAAATCTAAACTTTCATGTTTATAATAGCAGTTCAGATTTACAGTAGGTACAGTGCGACTGTGCTAGGGAATACACTCAAACTACAATAATTTTATACAGATATCGTCTATATTTCTATCAGATCAGAGGCATCGGGGCTGCTGTAGAATTGCATATATTTTCAATTCTTGGTTTTACACCCATCTACCAGTATGCACTGGAGCATTCTCTGTTCTCGTAGCGTTCTCATATCTGAGCATGCATTGAAGTTCGATGCCTGAACCCTGATTACGTTTGTTATGACAATAAAACCAATGTGTCACTTTCTCTCAATTCTCGAAAATAACTGTAAAATTTGGAGACAAGAAGTATTCGAATTTACCTTTATGGTATAAAGCGGACATGTAGTGTCATGGTGTCAGGTACAAATGTACAATACGTATCGTGAATTTCTGATGAGGTTCGACAATCAGAAATTAGGTTCGAAATACTATTGTCAATCCATCTATATTCAAAATGAATTACTAATTAGGATCAATGGACCGGTAATCCATCTCTTGTATTGGCTACTGAAATCGATAGACATCTGGAATAATAACTAGGATAATTATATCATAATATTATTATGACTATATTCCAGGGTAGTCACTCTTCCTGCGAAGTGAATGGTTCCGATTCGATCTTCGGCTACAGACATTAACGTGTCATGTTTGTCTTTTGTGTTTGTGTGTGATTGTGATGTCTGTGTGTTGTCTTTGTCACCCGCGACTCGAGGAATTTTTGGAAAGAGGGAGTTTGTGGACAAGTTTCAATTATTTGGCTTCAACTCATTGATGGCCTACTACTGAGCATGGGTCTCTCCTCTTGAAGAGGCCTAGAGTATGCTCCACCACGCTGCTCCAGTGCGGATTGGTAGAGGGTTCAATTATTTATTTATTCATTAATTTAGCCTCAGATCTAAGCCTTTATATCTTAAATGATATGACTTGATAATGTCCCAACAACAGTGCATCCCAAAACTAAATTGGAGGAATCTGCTTTTTTAGTGGGAAATACCTATCGTACAAGAAACTGTCATCTCTGTTTTGGGTTTTACATTTTTTTTTATAAAAAACTTAACAAGAATAATCCACGCGATGCTACGGTATTTGTGTATTTATACTGCAATGTGCGTCCAGCTTTAGATTCATCGAACCCCTAATCTTCGCTGCATAATGAGAAACACTCGTGTATGCAGTCAGACGCGGTCGTCTCAAATTCTAGTAGGTATTGATTTCTATAGACGTAGTGTCTTTTTATTTGCTACGGAGCATTTCGAGGCGTCATTGAACCTTATGAAAATCGCAGAGGCGTCACGGTTTCAACACGAGGTAGGTACCTCCGGCGGTCGCGCGCATGCCTGTTTCTAAGGTCGCGCCCGCCGCAGCCTTCCGATGATTTCAATTAAAATGGCACTCGCCGGGTTTTTTGTGTCGCGGGTCCGTCGGAGGACGACGAGGCGACGCCTTCTGTTCCTGATCCACCGCGACAGGATTAGTGAACACGGCCGGTGGTAGCGCATCTTACCGGCGGCTGCTGTTGTCACTGCGGTGTTTCGCGGGCGGGCAGATTTATTTGGACGTACCCCCTTCGGGGGGAGCGGGGTCGGGCGCGCCACCCACCGCGCCACCTCCACACATTTGACTGGATCAATAAGTAAGCAAAGGATGCCCGAGCAGAAAAACCATACACCCGACCACCCCAAGGGGGCACACGTAACCGACACCCCCCACTAACGGAGGGGGGGGGGGGCGGTCTCCACAGATTGCCATTTTCTCTTTGCCTACGCTTTAATTAGTTGCGTAGTGATGCGTGTGGATCCATAATCCAGAGATATTAAATTGCCAAACAAATCCCGTTTGAATCAAAAAGCCGCGCGAGATTCTGTTCCAGTACAAATGCCCAGGCTAGTCGAAGCTAACTACTGGAAAAATAATCTCAGATGCAACAGCCATAAAACTTGGAACGTCCATAAAACTTGAAGGAAGGGCTGCAAATCATATTGGTTAATGTAGCTGTAATCTGTATAGATGCGCCGATAAGAGAGATCCCATAAAAGGCATAAAATGGACTTCACCACGACTACCACGAGCGAGATGAGTCATGTAATAAAACACAAATTCATAAATCATAATCTTAGTTCAGAACTAATGCAGCAAGCACGACACAATTATGTATAATGAATCAAGACTAAAGTCATGTTGCTGCTTATTAATTGAATATTAATGTGTTACTATTAAACTTGTAGTCAATTGCCTTCTGGTCTGTACTTTATCTTTGTGTATTATTTGACTTGTATACTAAAGAAAACCTTATCTTGACGTGTAGTACCTATAACATGCAGATGCCACAAATAACGCTTTCATTTGTGATGGAGATAACATTTATAAACATCAGATATTGCATTGATAGAAATGTATTTTCAATGTGTAAGTACAGTGAAAGAAGAACTTTTAAACGTTCATACGTACGTTTCATAGTATTTCATATTAAGTTCTCCTTAAGTTCAGTCATATCATAAGTAAAAAGCCTCATTCGCCACATATGTAAACGTACATGATACATAATAAACATTGGCCAAGGACAGCGAATGCGGAATGAATGCAGAGTCGGAAGTCTCAGCGTGGTAGAGCGATACTGTAGCTTCCTAAACGCTGCAGTAGCTCGCCTTCGAGACAACAAGAAGGTTACGTAAAAAATTATCAACATGTAAAAAATGAGAAGAAATTAAACATTTACTCGTGGGTATAACAATAATGATATTTCTTAAGTAACACTACAGTAAAAAGAATAATGTAGAGCACACCTTCGAAAGACAACATTTGGAGTTTGCACCGGTTTTCAGTGACGGCCCTTCTTCGTTTTCAGTCGCTCGTTTACTAAAATAGGTATAAAGCCGGTGTAATTCATAGGAATTCAAGTCTTCCAAGTGAACGTTAAAGGG
Source organism: Thymelicus sylvestris (assembly GCA_911387775.1). Taxonomy (NCBI): domain Eukaryota; kingdom Metazoa; phylum Arthropoda; class Insecta; order Lepidoptera; family Hesperiidae; genus Thymelicus; species Thymelicus sylvestris. The sequence continues at coordinate 3,666,919 of OU426905.1, forward strand.
CATTATAGTATCTAGGTACATTGTTATATTTTTTTTTTTCGAATTCTGTAAGCTTGATGCATATCTAATGTTTTTTTAATGCTATAACATGTTATCAACCACTGCATGTATTGCTGAAGCTAAAAGCATTACTATAATGCACGGACCACGGTCAAAATACGAGCCGTGACAACGTTCAAGCAAAGCGCATAGACGGTAGAGGCGTGTCTCCCGCGTTATGTTTTATATTCATGAGGTAGGCAGTGTGTGTTGTGTACTAGGTACGAACTACGAACACGAGTATATGAAACGCATGTCATGATTCTGCATTCCGCGTGCTTCTACGAATATTACCCACGGACAGAGCGACATTTACCGTTACTGCTGAGATATTAGTTGAATTTAAAGATTGCCGCACTCGAACGACCGCCACGACAGGATAATTAAAGAGCGGTCACCGAGTAATAAATACCATTACTGAAAACACCATTAAACGCTCTCGTTAACTGCACAGTTAGCAGGTCTCTCTGAGCTAATTTGTAATTGAACCTTCCTATAATTAAATACGAGAGTCTGCTTCTCATTCGAGCCGATCACGCGGCGAATCCGTTTAAAGCTTTGATTTTTAAGGGCTGCGCTCATCTCGGAAAGAGCGTCACAAGCCGGCTCCTTGCGAAAAGGAGCCAATCGAAATAATTATCATAAAGTAAATCCCCCACAATTTGGCGGCCGCCCCCCAGCCCCGGCCGCGGGGTGACGGCGGCCCTCGCCCTAGTGATGGCTATCGGAAACCAGCTAAATCGTATCGATGGATTTCCTTACACATTCTTACTTGATTTGATTTTGGTGCATAGTGTTTGACAGTTGTTTAGAATCGTTAAAAGGAAAAAAGTTCTTATTCTGTTATTTTTCTGGTATTTTTCGTATGTGCAGCTTTTTGAAACCATTCCATATGAGCTTTGCGTGACCGTAACTTCTGGTATCTTTTTCGATCGAGACCCCCTACCTTTGGTAGCGCGAAAGTATCACTATTATACACTCGCAGATCGGTTGTGATGCTGTATCAAATTGTGTTTACAAAAAAAAGTTTATTAAAAAATTATACACATTTAATCGACTTATTATACCATCCTGTAAAAACAAAGAACTATCTAATTTAACTTTTGAAATTATACAACCGTTTTCAGGCTTAATTATCTTTGATCAGGTGCCTGTAGGCTCTATACCAATACACAGTACCAATTTCGAGCACATCGAATCCTCCTGACCCATAAAATTACTCTTAACATAAGGTGCAATGAATGAAATTGGTCATATCTCATAACGAAAACTACTAAGTAACAGTACGTAGTATAGAAACCATTGTCCATTACTAAATTGGTTTAATAAATCAATATAAATAATAAAATTATAGTCTATGGAATTTTCTATGTCCAAGAGGTAAGAGTAAGTAAGTAAACATCGATGTTTCCGCTCGCATAACCATCTCACAGTGAGGGCAAACCGAACAATTGCGCTTTTAGATTTACCCTTACGACGACGCTCTCATCTCAGTATTGCCAATGGAATTAATCTGCCCGCTTGCTTTAACATCTATCCCATTTTTTTTTTGTTTTCCCCTTCCCTATTTTCCGCTAATGCCAGTAATGGGTTGGTTGGAGTCTGTATCCAATTCCAAAAGAAATGTAATGTTTAGCAGTATTACTACATCGTATTTGCCGAAATTGATTCTCCATGTGCGTAGTTACGCTTTGAAATATGTATTTGCCGATAAAGAAAAAATTACAAGCAAGTATGGGCGAAGGTGATGGCTCGTTCGGTTTTAATCGGTCTCATTATGTTACGGTGTACCGTGCTGGCTTATTGAGCTTTGGTTTATTATTACGCATATAGTAACCGAGGTGTCTGCGTGAGACTGCGTGGTAATAATAAGTAGCCGGTGCCTACCCACCCCTCGACACCCGCCGACCCCTCCGACCGCACGCGCCGCGCTCACCAATCAAACACCATGTTAACTTAAAACCGGTCCTCGTTATTGCCAACTTTTGTGTGCACCTACTTGATGAAGTTATGAACGTGACCTAATTTGGCGTATCGGGTGTCTGGTGTTTAGTGTCCGACCGAAGCTTCGGCTTCGGCTTCGGCTTCGGCCACCTTCGGCCAAAAAAGCACCTTCGGCCAAATCTTCGGCTTCGGCCAAAAATTTGCCGAAGGTTTGGCCGAAGCCGAAGGTTTGCTAGTTGTCAAATATTGAAATTTACTGAACGATGCTAGAGCGAGACGGAGAGTGTGCAGAGCAGCAGAGTTTCGCCGCGCCGCCGCACCGGCCCAAACGAATCGCAGTTAGTAAACTAAACGAGTCAAAACAAGTTTAACGTAATAATCCTAAGAAATTACGTATAAGTATTTAATTTTCTCAAAAATTCCAAAAAAATTATATGTAAAAAATAGATATTGAAAAAGCGTTAAACTTTGCTCAATTATTTTATAGAAATATTTTGTGCTCGTCTGATAATTAAAAAAATGTGACTGATTATTTGATTATTTTTGTTAAAATTACTTTAAGTAAATAAATATTTAATTAACATTGTATATTTGAAACTTTTATTTTTGACAATATTTTATTACCTACTTGTATATGTTGGTCACTCGGCTCGTTATTGGGCTAAATCTCTAAAGCTCTCACAATATGTATCTAGTATATTCTGAGATCAAAGTAACTATCGTATTTTTCAAGGTCAATGACACCTTCGGCTTCGGCTTCGGCTTCGGCCGAAGGTTTTGGTGAATACCGATTAATCGGCTTCGGCTTCGGCTTCGGCCAGAATTGCACCTTCGGTCGGACACTACTGGTGTTAGCTATGTAGGGTCATCGTATCGCGGCCGCGGCACGGCGCGGCGCGGCGGCGATCCGACGTCGTTGTCGTGTCGGCGCGTGACACGAGCGCGACTCGCCCAGCCACCGCCGCCGACATCGCCCCGAGGCCCTTCCTGCATAATGCTCTTGCACCTTTCACAAGGATCACTGTAACAATATTCATATGCACATGTCTCGAATATGCTAAAACATTAGTATGGTTTGACTACACCATTTTCTAAAGTATTTTTTTGGGTCTTTTGTCTGGCGGCTTCTAACATGAATGTGGGAGCTTCTCTTTCTTTTTAATTAGAACTCTTTTTATATAAAGTATGTCAGCGTTCGACTTATTCCTCATTACGTTTAACATATTTATACTGTGGTTTTACACCTCATCCGATCCGTACCAGGTCAGCTCCTGGCCCCCACGATTACGACGAGGGACCAGCTACTCACTGGGCTATCAAAGGTTAATGCTTATGCAGGTATAGTCGTCACAGTTGAAGCTACTAATATGCCGCATAAACATTGTCAGTGATGAAATACATTTAGTATACTAACAGAACGTTACATACGAATGCACTGATGATGTTATTACGGGCGCGCAAACTCCAACGAAATGAAAAGGCGCGATTGCGGTACTTTTATACGAGGCGATATGAAGGCGGAATGACAGACATGTTGTGTTGTGTTGTGATACAAGTACGCGTGTCGTAATGGCGCGGCGGCGGCGGCAGTGGCGGCACATCGTATAGTAGCATAAAACTCATAAGCTGACGTGGGCACGTTTCGCAACGCACCTGCCGCATGCCGCTTACACTGCTCAGTGCTCACCGACGATCTCTGTCGCGGTGTAATAGAATATCATATTCATATTCGCGTCCGAAGAGCACTAATGATGTACGGAGTACGGCTTGTATGGCTGTCGTGATTGAATGGCTAATTCTGACGTAAAGCAGATAGGAGCAGTTACAAGTTGATGATCTTGGTGATATTCCCGGAGGTTTCGAATGTGACATTCTGACTTATTAGGTGATTGAATGATTAGGTATTGCTTAGCATAAAACTGTAATAATGTTCAACCAAACTATAGTCCAGAAGCTATGGGTATTATTATCATGTTCAACGTTGATTCCAGTGTTCCTATATCTAAAGCGTCTTGTGCCTAATATATGTATCTTGTAAAATTTAATCTAGAAGGAAGTTCAGAAAGTCAAGAGGTAAATGATAAATCACAACATAATGTGGACGTACGTTTTTTCAATCAATCAGAACAAGTGAAAGTCAAATCAAAACTCTACTCCTTGGAGAGTCCAAGCTCTATTTCCTCCGCCAAAGCATAAAACCAGGCACTCCTGCGACGCGAAGCGCTTCTATACCAAAGCGTTAGAAGTGCAAACGTGCAACTACTATATTAAGTTAAATGCATAATTCGCTCGTAGTCATCAAAGTACAGTGACCCGTACGGACCGGCGAGATTTCTGCTCTTACGCAAATCGCATTCACGCTGCCCCGTCGCGTCGGCCCGGTGCCGCGGTGCACCGGCCGGCGGGCGCGCTCGGCCCGGTGATGAATCACTGTGATAGGTGGCTGGTGGCTGATGGCTGATGTACCAATCATTAGCACCGATTTACTAGTTAATATCAATGTAACTAGTAAATAGCCCTTGATACGCGTACATCATTTCATAATAGATTTGACTAGGTTTTTTAAACTAGCGTAATTAGGGTTTTTATTTGTTCCTAACTACAGTATATCAGACAAAACCGCATCCAAATCGGTCAAGCAGTCAAAGATTCTGAGATGAGGGGGAAGAAACGCATAACTTTGAAACATGGAAATAAAAAAAAAAAAATTGCTTGATTATTTCTAAACCACGACTTACTACAGTTACTACACTTATTAAATCTATACATAAAATCAGCAGTATCGATGAACTTTACTATTGACATTTCAGATTTCGACGCACCAACCGAAAAATAAATAGTATGTAAAGTAGTTAAGGTTATCCGTTTAACGTTTCATAAAACATGATATTTCGAAACAACGATTACCAGTAAAATGTGTACTGTATAGTAATCACTCGAGAGATGTCCTTGCACGAACACGGCATTCACAAACTGCTCACGTTGCGTAATCAATCTTATTAACTTGATTTGTCTGATATAATATATTTTATAGGAATAATAAAATTATAATAGTACATGAACTTGGAAGAAAAGAAATTGAACGCTCACAGTACTCATGCACATTTGATTGCACACCTACATTAAGATGTCCTATGACTCCTGCGTCGTCATCATACGTCAAATTTATATACATCATATTATTTGTTATATAATAAAATTATCAACCCCAATCGGGGATTGAGCCCTGGGACCTATGCTTGGACGTTAAAATAAATGCTGAAAGCTAAAAATTTGTTGTGGTAAAACATAAAAGTAAACTTTGTTATGATATTTTAAGGGTATTTTTAATCATCCGATATCGATTTTATTGTTATGTTAATTACGCATTCACCGCAATTGTAACGAATGTTCCGTGCCTATAAAAATGCGTAACAGTTTGTGTGTGGTTAGGAGTCGGTTATTATTGTGGAAATAATAAGGAAGCGAACATTTTAATAAATTAATATTGTTGCCAATTGCTATGCGAAACAATGGCTGAAATAAAAGGGCAAAATGATTTAAAGTAGATGTTTCTGAATTTGCAGTATCGATGGAGGAGGAATCTACGGAGCTGCCGGGCACGGACGGCCTGGCGCCGAAGCAGCGACACCAGGCCAAGCACCGGGAGCTGTTCCTCTCGCGGCACGTGGAGACGCTGCCCGCCACGCACATCCGCGGCAAGTGCTCCGTCACGCTCCTCAACGAGACGGAGTCGCTGCTCAGCTATCTCAATAAGGATGTGAGTATGTACCGGCCACGCCAACCAACCAACCACCTAGCAGCCATCTAGCTGATGTAGCCGCTTCGCTAGTTCTGTATTACACGTCACCGACCACCGACACCCGTAGTGTACACGACCGCATCGCATTATCAACGCCGAATTATGTTTTATTACTTTTACTTTGGTAAGCATTCGACATCATCCACGTTCCATCGGACATAACCCCAGGCGTCATTGAGGACTACGATTGAAATCATCAGGCTCCTCGCTTTCTTCTGCAAAAGCATTATATGATACAACCTGCTATTTGTTGGGAGATTAGTGATACTGCGATATCTATCATTGTAACGTCTCAAATAGCGCTTCTTGTTATATAATAAATCGATCTAATTGTAACTTATCTTTATTAAAATTAAAACCTGATTGAAATCAAAACTGACTGAATATTAATCTTTTAATTTGTAGTGCGGAATGAGTTTGGTCATTAATTAGTTTAGAGCGGGGCGGAGGATGAGTTTTTTTGTTTATTTTCGCTCCACCGCTACTACACTTACCGCGCCGCGTCACACGGGTCACGATTGTTATGTCGTGTCCGCCATTTTGTCTTATGCACCGGCATATCACACGAATGTGGATTATATGGAGTGTGTATTGTACTTACCTGCATTGAATACCTTCCGGCTGACTCTCTACATATTTTTTAAGTTAAACATTGAAGTTAATTGTAATGTTATAGAGTAGTAATTATTAAGTTATTGTTGGTACGTACATATTACGTATGGCAACCGGCTGCATAGTAATTATTATAATCAATACACATTGATCGTCCCATTCGACTTTGTTAAGCAATCGTTAGAACGACCTGATTGTACGTACTCGCGAAGGTAATATATTACTATGTTTATGTAATAAATCAAAATTTTCACTATTAATTTCCTTTGATTAGTGCAGCTGTCAACGATTATCTTATGTCTGGATTCAGTAATAATAGTTACTTTTATTGTTGTTGAGACGATTGTTAAAAAAATTAACTAGACGATATTTAATTATGAATCGCACAGATTACTACTGCATAAAGTATAATTTTATATAGTGATAATTATTCATAATAAAAGTAAAGGATGAATGGATTAATTACGCAGTGATTTTTCGTTTATTGTTTCAAATTAAAAGGAAATAATATGATCTTAAAATCGTATGGGGTTTAATTTGATTAGTTTTATTTTTACCAATATTTAAGATTAAAATATATATATAAGACATTAGACCGTCATCATAACTTCAATATTATTCCATGTACACAATGTACTCCTAATAAGGAAATGAGCCTGCACTTGTCGACCTATCTCATATCACTGTCCGCGCTTCCTGTTTTGTATTGTTTGCTGTTACATTTATAGAGGTCGAATGTAACGTGACGTTGTGTTGTATTACAAGTTGCAAGTTGCAACCAACCATCCTGAGCAGCAGTTGGAAGTCCATTGACGTAGGTCTAACCCAGAGTTGCCAGTACAGCTAGAGTAGGGCGTTCCTATGTCTAGCATCCACTGAATGAAAGAAAATGTTATAAAAAACTCAGAGTTATTTATTTATTAATTTTCACTCATATTTCTACTATGTCTCGCTTTTAAGGGAAATATTCCTTTACTTAAAATTTTGCAAAAACCCAAAAATATCTGGTAAATGTCCACAAGTTTGCCTGCCTCCAGCTGGTGAAATGCAAAAAAAAATACCAGCCGATACCCCGACTCGTGTATCAATCAATAAGGATATAGGTGCAACATTGTTACAATGATACATGTCGCAGTCGAAATCTGCAAGTTTTGTTTCTCGACAAGCAATCCACAACTGGAAGTCCTTGGCGCAGAAAGTACATCGAGCGCACTTTACTGAAACGTATTTAATTGTTACTGCACAATTGATCGCGATCAATGACTATCCAATTCCCCTATTAATATTGGCTCCTAGCTGCAATGAATGTATTCATATACCTATATGCAATTTGCATCATTCTTGATTAATCAACATAATATTCCATCTAAACTTACTGTATTTTTTTTTTAATCGGGAGTCAGTATGAGCTGTTCTAATTATATTTGCTGCCTATCTAACCTGAGTGACATGCTAACTACTAAGTTATAGTAGTTAACATAAATTATGAATAAAAACGTTATAAAATATTTTAATTGATTTATATTCACAATCAGTAAAAGTTTGATTCATAATAATAGAAATATTATTCATAAGTTTTAAAAAGAAGAAAACCATTATAAATAAGGAGATATTTTAGGAACAATCGCAAAAAGTCTGCATGCATGATATTTTATTTAGCTTTAATTTGACTTTTCATGTACTGCTGTAATTAATATGTCTCTATGATTATTAATTATGTCATATTAATGTAATAAAGCTTCTTAAGCTATTAAATACCACTTAAATATTTGTCCGTTATTTTCATTTATTTACATACATTGCAAATGATAATTTTAAAACGTTATTTTGTGGTTCTAGTGATTTCAAATACTTTTCATCATATTTTTATTTATGTATTAATATTATGAGCTACATAAAATATATAGCTACAAAATAAAATTAAAGAAACCGGAAGAATTAGCTTATCCAAAATCTACCTAGCGTTTGTCTATGTAATGAAGAATAATTAATTAAATTGTTTTGCTGTTTCTTCTAGCATAGTGTATCATATAAAAGTGTTGTTATAAGATTGTATTTTAATACACAAATTTTCTCCTTGTTTCAGGACGCATTTTTTTATTGTTTAGTATTTGATCCTTCACAAAAGACTTTATTAGCAGATAAGGGAGAAATCAGAGTTGGAAGTAGATATCAGACTGAAGTAACTAATTTATTAAAAGAAGGTAAGTACTTGATTTGACTTCATTTTTAATTTGAATATTTATATTTATTTATATTCACTTTAGAACTGTCTTAAAAATTCAAATTCAAAAGTCAAATTAGTTGTGTTTGTTTAGATTTTACTTAACTACATGTCCAGTGGCCTGTTAGTATTCTGGGGACTACAATCTTAACATAATTATGTGGATTGTGCTCCTTATATTTATTATTTATCTGATGATCTAATCACTATACATATTATTATTTGTTTAAACAATGTTCGAACATTATTCGTGTGTCATGGGAATAGCCGGCAAACGAGCTGATGATCCATCTGATGGTAAGTGGCTATCATCGCCCATGGGTAGCAGCAACACCAAAGGTATCGCTGATGCTTTGCCGGCCGAGAAAGCGAGAAGAAAAAGAAAGAACTGGCTCTCAAGCCCCCAGCTGGAACACGACGAGTCGTTTGATGGCTGATTTAAGCAAATGGGTGATAGCTCTCCAGAAGGACCCCATGGAGATATAATAACAGCAATAATGTCATGATGTTAAGAACACGTGTGTACATTCCAGGCGAGGACGACGGTCGCAGCGGCTCGGAGCTGGAGACGCTGGTGTGGACGCCGGAGCACGGGCTGACGGACCGGCAGATCGACCAGTTCCTGGTGGTGTCGCGCTCGGTGGGCACGTTCGCGCGCGCGCTCGACTGCTCCTCCAGCGTCAAGCAGCCGTCGCTGCACATGTCCGCCGCCGCCGCCAGCCGGGACATTACGCTGGTATGATATTCTCACTTCTCGCCTTTTATGAAAGGCTGATCGAATTCAAAATTAACTCACGAGATGTATGTTGACTTAACAGCTCTATCGAATAAAATCGAGTTTGTGAAACATTGATTAGAGAAAACTTTTAGCAACCTGATTGGCTTTTGACAGTAAATTTGGCGATTGATTAGTTAATTTTTAGTTGATCAGCCTTTCAAAAACTGGCTGTAAGTGTCTTATACAAGTATAATATTGATGTGGAGTCAGATGCAACGTTTGCTTGTGCGAATATCAACTGTACTACATTTGTGTCTAATCTGTGATATCTAAGCAATATTAAATGAATATTGTTGGTAGCGACCCTACCTGCGATTCCGGTGCAAATATTTATGTGGCAGATAAATATTTTTACTTGGGTTGTTGATAGTTATATGTATTATGTATGTAAGAAACCTACCGCGGGGGTATTCGTATGTAAGAGTTTAGCGTTTTACTGTAATGAATATGGTCAATATGTTGGACAGTTCCACGCGATGGACACCCTCCACAAGTCGGGCTACAGCATAGAGGCGGCGCTGTCGTCGCTGGTGCCGGCGTCCGGGCCGGTGCTGTGCCGCGACGAGATGGAGGAGTGGTCCGCGTCCGAGGCCAACCTGTTCGAGGAGGCGCTCGACAAGTACGGCAAGGACTTCGGCGATATACGACACGATTTTGTGAGTATATGTGTACATACATAGTAGACGTTTATGGCGTGAATAGTGTGGTATTCAAAGGTTTAATAATAATATAATATAAACAATTACTCTGTATTATGTGAGATGGGTATACGCAAAGTGCACACCTATCGACAGACCTATCGACTGTTGCATAGACACTACAAATAGATTCATAAATTGAAAAAGCACACTTTTCAGAGTGGTAATTTTAAGCTTCGCCGCATAATCAGCGTCGTATGCAGTAGATAGAAGCGTTCACATTCTTACGACGCTGTTCGCGGCTGATAGAAGCTGAACTGAATAAGTGTAACCAAAATCGTTCAGCGAAACGCGAATGGCGCTGAATATACGTAAATGTGCGTTGACCCTTAGGCACATGTTTAGGTGACTGACAAAAATGATTGTTCTTGTGTCATGGGTCTTTGTTCTAAAGCGATTTGGATTTTTTTAAAAGGATGTATTTCCAGACGTTCCTGGTCCCACATTTGTATCTAGATCCATGAAAAATTTAAGAAAGTAATCAAATATTTACACATACATAAAATGACGATTTAGATTTATGTTTAACAATAATTTCGTGGTCTTCAAAGACAAATTCATCAAAGTCTTTTATTCTGTTTCTGGTAAAACGTTGTCTATAATAATTAACGTTGTATTATCGTGTGCAGTTGCCATGGAAGACGCTAAAGAACCTAGTGGAGTACTACTACATGTGGAAGACGACCGACCGGTACGTGCAGCAGAAGCGCGTCAAGGCGGCCGAGGCCGAGTCCAAGCTGAAGCAAGTGTACATTCCCAACTAGTGAGTGTTTGTACCGACCATACCATTACATACATTTACTATCTATATCTATTCTATACATATCTATACTAATTTAATGAAGCTGAAGAGTTTGTTTAAAAAAATCTCTGGAACTAACAGTCGGATTGGAAAATTATTTTTAAAAAAGAAATGGAAGGAAGAAAGGAAAAGTATGACAGTCTCGTGATGAAGGCTATATGTGTTATATTGATTCCTGACTAAAAGGAGTTGCTTCAGACATACGGGTGTTAAGGCTCAGGTACCCGAAGCGAAGTGAGAGGTTACTAGTACAGATAAGGACTAGTGCCTTTTGTGTTTTTGTTACTTTTGTTTGCTCATTTAGGGTGCATTAAGGTGCACTTTAACCGGTATGTAGTTCTGACACAGCCAAGGGCTCCTAAGCAAAGAAGCTGTGAAGAAATAGTAGTCACAGTAGTAGTTGGGTATGATTCCTAGCAAGGTGGAAATTTGAATGATGAGTTTGAATTTCTATTCTCGGTCTGGGTATGTGTTCGTGTCTATGTGTGTTGTCCATGACACCCACGACATAGTGAATGAATAGCAATCAAAGCGTCCATAGGACGCATAGAAGAGTTGTACGTGCGTCGCATACGCAGTTACGACATGTTTAACGTACGCACGTTCACCTTACAGCAACATCCCGAACCCGGCGCTGGTGGGCGGCGCGTGCGCGACGGGCGCGGGCGGCGCGGCGGGCGCGGGGGGCGCTGGCAAGCCCCCCGCCGTGCTCAACGGAGGCACCAACGGCACCGCCCCGCTGGCGCCCGCGCAACTCTGTGCTTCCTGTCAAGGTAGTTATAATAATAGTAATTTGAGTAGTGCTTAATTTGTTACCACAGGTTAGTGACGAATTTTTTTAAATAGTTTCGTAATGTAATTTGTGTTGTTTTTCCAGTTACAAATTCATCCCAGTGGTATGCCTGGGGACCGCAGCATTTACAGTACAGACTGTGCGGCTCCTGCTGGCAATATTGGAAAAAATATGGCGGCCTCAAGGTGAGAACCATTGCTTTGACGATTGGAAATATTTTTTACAGTAACTCTTCGTTATTTCGTTTAGCAGGCCTCTTTTTAGTTCACATTTTGACAAAGTTATCGATTTTTTTACGGTGTTATTAATTTATTCATTACGAGTAACCGCCCTCGCTTTGCTTTGGTTTTCTTATTTTTTTTTACACCTTGGAGTTTTGTTAAGGATCCCTAATTTTATGAAAATATAATATAGCCTATGTCACTCGAGGATGGTGTAGCTTCTCGACAGTGAAAGAATTTTTCAAATCGGTTCAGTAGTTTCGGAGCCTATTCAATGCAAACAAACAATCAAATCTTCCCTCTTTATAATATTAGTATAGATAATAATGTGTGTGTGTGCAGACCGCGGGCGTGTTCGGCGAGGTGGAGGCGGAGGCGCGGGGCGCCCGCGGCGACGGCGAGGAGGGCGCGCTGTCCGCCTCGCACCGCCCACACCGCTGCACCGTCATCAACTGCGCCAAGGTACAACACTACCGACACTACCGATCGTCATTCAATGTTTTTTTATGGCAACAGCCAGTAAACGAGCTGACGATTCACCTGATGCTGAGTGGCTACACCAAAGGTATCATTGATGCGTTGCCGGACAAGAAAGAAAGAAGTAACAGAACTGACTCGTACTCGTATGTGTTTGCGTGAAGTCTGCTTAGCTAGCTACAACCTTCTTCCTTGAGCAAGTCAGCCAACGACACGTCGTGTTCCGACTGGAGGTTTTTTTTTTATATACAGTCGTACCTACACGGTTAGACTTAGAAGTCAGATCTTTCCTTCTGTTACTCTTTAATCTTTTGGTCGGCATAATATCGGCGATTCCTTTGGTGTTGCTGATATTTTGAAAATACGTTTAATCACCATTCGCACACGGTGGAACAATTAAAATGTTACGCATGTCGTAAAACCACCCACACAACACGACTAAACGATGCGACAATTCACCACAGGAGTTCAAGCTGCGCGCGCACCTCGCGCGTCACGTGGCGACAGCGCACGGCGGCGGCGGCGAGGGCGCGCGGCCGGTGATGAAGACGCGCGCCGCGTTCTACCTGCGCGCGTCGCCCTTCACGCGGCTCGCCCGCCGCCTGGCGCGCGCGCTGCGCCGCCCGCGACACTTCGCGCGCTCGCCCTTCTCGCCCATCAACCTGCATCAGGTCAAACATGAATGTGAGTGTCGACGGACGAGTTGCGACTGCTTTGCGTTCGTACTAACAGTAGAAATGTCAATAACCTTAATCTTTTAAGGTGCGATTGTATAAAAATTCTAAATGCTGTTCTTGGTGTAACGTGTAGAATAACTGATGAGGTTTGAGGAGGATTGTTGCAATTTTGTTGTATAACACATCCACATTGTAACACTGCTTATCGTCCCTATGAAACATTTTAAATAACTATGTTTAATTACATGTTATGTTACATAGTCTATTCTCACCCTTACTGTATGGTCTGTTTATATGTGCGCAGGTACAATAGCGATGGCCGGTCTGGGCAGCGCGGAGCTGCGCGGCGCGCACGCGCACGCGGGCGGCGGGGTGGCTCGCGCGCGCGGGCCGGTGGGCGCGGTGGCGGCGCGGCTGGCGGCCTCGCTGGGGGGCGCCGCGCCGCGCGCGCAGGACTGGCTCACGCTGACGCCGCGCGACCGCATGCCCACGCCCAACCACGTCGCCTTCCCCAAGCCGCCGAAGGCGCCAGGTAATCTTATTAATTACGTACGAGCAGTTTGACATAAGATGAGTGTTAATTTCAATTCATAACTTTTTAATGCGCCTTGGCTTCAACTCATTACTGGCACACTACTGAGCACGGGTCGCTCCTCTTGAGGAGGCCTGGAGCATACATCACTACACTGCTCCAATGCGGGTTGGTGGAGGGGTCAGTGGCTAACCCGAGTGTTAGAAGTATTCATGCCGCCAGGGCCTCCAACATGACGGTTTTATCCTGCCGGTGCCCTCCGAAGCACGGAAACGCTCAAGAAATGTTCACCACTAGCGGTCACCCATCCAACTATCGACCGCGCCCGCTGTTGCTTAACAGCTTGTCGATCACTTAGGATCGACACATGCCGCCGGGCTATGAGCGCTTCTAATGCGCCTTACATTTAATGTAATATAAATTTAATTTAATAAAAAAGAAAACACTTGTTACAGTACCAAACCATTGTCCTAATTTATCTTCTCTATTTTTTCGAATCATAATATAAATGGACTCACTCAACAGTATTGAATCAATACTGAAACTTAACAAATTCTGAATTTGGAGGAAGAACGATAAAATGCATTATAATACAGGTTTTTACGTAGTCAAATAATTTTCGTGTGAGTAAGCCCATCAATCGGCTATTCTGTAACATGTTCATTGGAAGCTGTCTTGCTAACGATCATTAGTCTAATTTCATTATAAGTAAACCCCAACTATTTGGGGTGTGGACGGTGTGGTATGACGGTGGCTGTGTCACCACCGCGAGTAACATGAGCATCCTCCGTGTGCAGACGGCAGCCTGCTGTACGAGCGTGTGCTGTCGCGCGCGGAGATCGAGGCGCGCCGCGAAGCGCTCGCGCCCGCGCCCGCGCCGCCCGCCGCCGCGCCGCTCAAGAGGCGCGCCTACGACGACATCAACGGGCTCGACAGTCAGTATCGATACATTTATACACTATAGTAGGATCGATTTGCAGCCGATACAAATGTAAACAAACCAATAAAATCGTTTTCTAGGGTTTTCACCTACTTACATGAATTTGTACACCAAATGCGTTTTATCTAGACAAATTACTCATTAAGGCAAAATAATACATTATGTTAAAGGTTTCAAATCGCTTCTTGGAAATAAGATTTTCATTGCAAAGTGTTTGAATGATGACAGTGTTATTTAATTTTGTTTGTTTCGGCTGCAAATCGACCCTACTATAGACTACACAACACATACAGTTTTTTTATGGTACACATACAGTTGGCATCGCAAGTTGTTTGTCATTATCTCCGTCGTCATAAAATCCTTCTGTGATTTTAATATTGATTCTCCTCATATTAGTATTTTGAGGGACTATTATTCTCAAAGCGATGCAATGTACAATACAAAGATTAATTTGTAATTTCAGACAGAACTATTAGCAGGAATATTTGAGTAGACTACATACATTATGTATACCGTAATACTATAAAGCCACACAAGTTGTGTATGATAATTATGTGTATTATTACTTATATGTTGAAAATATGTCTCATCTTAACAATTTTTTTCTTGCCTTCTCTTATGGATGTACGAGTAGATGCAGGTTTGTATGTTTGTATTTTCCTGCTGCATCCGACAACATAATATAATAATATAGAGTACATTTCAAATACTTTTATTTTCAGTAACACATACAATTATTGTTTTTACTTAATTGTAAACATTTATTGTATATGAATGTAATTTAGCTTTAAATTCAAGTCTCAACATCGTTGCGACAACTAGAAAGACAGTTCCTAATATATCTGTGTGTCCACCAGGAGGTAACGGCGGGTCTGGCGCGGCGCCCCCGCCGGCCAAGCGGCCCAACAAGCACCCGGCGCCCATGCAGCGGCCGTCGCGCGAGCAGTACGCCGCCATGTGCGCGCGCGCGCAGGCCACCGGCCAGCCGCTGCCGGCGCACGTGTTCGCGCACGTCAGTATTGTACACTACACACACATACTATCTTATCTTATATACTTATCTTTATGCAAATTTCCGCTTTTGTGCTTTGGTGGAAACCGTCCCTTAGGATTATCGAAGCCATGACGGCATCGACGGCTACGTATAGTCCCCGCGAACTAAGATGCCCAATTTGTCGTTTGCAATCACAGTGACACTAGAGATGTACAAAAAAATCGGTTCACGAAAGAAACCAATTTTTGCAACAAATCGATTCAAAATTGTAAGACCTTCTAATCGATTCGATAATTAAATTGTAAACTAAAAACCGTAACATTTAGGTACCTCCCAACTACCTCGATTGAGCTACATATCTAGTACCACGTATTCTCAATATTATGTATTTACGACTCCAATAAAATATTCTTTTGTTTCTTCCTAACAACTCATGCTGCTAGATATGCATGGAAATAGCCGAGCCGGCAAACAACCTGACTATCCACCTGATGGTAAATGGCTGTCATCGCCCATGAACATCAGCAAAACCAAAAGCATCACTGATGCGTTGAAGACTAAGAAAGAGTAGAAAAAGAAAGAAAGATTGATCATGATAGAAAGAACTCATCCGCTCAGTTTCATAATAATATTTTGAATAATATTATGAGCGTCAGAGAAAAAACTACAGTGAATAAATTCTTGTTTATTTCGTAACACACATTCATGTATAAATAATAATTATTTTGTTGAAAAAAAAGAATACCGCAAAAAGCTTAGCTACATAATTGCATATAATATATTATCTGCAGTTTACTGTCCATGGATGGCGAAGTGCCCATACATAATGGAAAATGTCCTTTTTTAGCATCCAATTCGTCGTGGTATTCTTAGGTACCTAATTTTAAATTCAAACGCAAGTAAATCATTTTTAACAAAGTAATTAAATTAATCAATTTTCATTTTTAAATTCCGATTATAGTAATGCATCGATTATGATTGGTTTTTGAGACGGTTTCAGGCCGTCACATCACTTTGCGTCAGTTTTGTTTTAGGCCTCTTCATCTATCATTGTTTCGACGTCAAATATTTTTAATAAATTTTGCATAAATTATGATGTGATGGGATTTTTACTAGGTTATAACGTTTACTATGATTTATAATCAACGCCAATGCAAATGAGTAAGGATTTTTAACAAATTTTGGAAAAATCCTTTGTCCGTAAGTGGTCAACTATTCATGTCAAGTAAATTAATATTCCATTTCGCTCAAAGACGCCCATACAATGTTAGTTCATATTAATAAATGGCAGCTATCATTATGGGCATCTTAGATAATTTTGACTATAGTTATATAAATATACAGGGTGAATTTTTCACATGTGCGTGGATGGCTAAATCCGATACTACGAGAAATAGTGAAAAATGCTCAAAGAAGTCTCGGCATGTTAACCGCGGATTGTTGCGGAGTAGACTAATGCTAACTTCATAACAATGGATTTCCGCAAAGTAACGCCTGATACTATTAACTATTACAATAGTGTTTGTTTCTGTATACAATATGTGTGTATTTCGTTGATCGTGTATAAACCGTGCAACAATATTAACTGCGCTGTCTGTGTGTGTATGCAGGTGAACGGCAAGCCGACCAACCTGACGGGGCGCGGCGGCCGGCGCCACGTCATCTCGTGGATGGACGCGCCCGACGACCTCTACTACAGAGCCACGGACACTGCCAAGTCAGTATTGTATTATACTACCATACATTGTATCGTAATCGTTACATGTTGTTGCTTTCGTGTTTATCAGGTAGTGGTCAATTTATAAACCACTGAGTCTAAACTAACACTCAAGTTCAACAAACTTTTTTAACTGTTTCTACTTTTTTATAAAAAAAATTCTTAATTGTTGTCAAAAACTGTAAGGTAAGAAAAAGAAAACAAATAAATAGCAGTTACAATTGGCCCAATTTAACATTGACAGCCCCATTGATTTCGCCTGCTCGCAAGTGACCACGTGACATGGCAATTTAACAATGTCGATCTTTGTTTGTTTATTTTGCTATCTTGACGATGTATAAAGTAAGAGAAATTATAGTAATTGAGTGTGTGTGTCGCCGTCAGGTCGGTGCGACGCAACCTGAGCTGCGGCGAGCTGCGCCGCGGCGCGCGCGCCCCCTGGCGGGCCATGCGCGGCGCGCCCAGCAAGGCGCACCCCGCCCCCGCGCCGCACGCGCCGCTCGCCGCGCACCCCTCGCACCCCTCGCCCGCGCAGCCGCTGCAACTCGTCATCCTCGACTGACAGGTCGGTACACTGATTACATACTAAATTATTATACTAAAGTAATGCTGATTGCTAGACGGCTTGAGTCAGTCTAAATGATCGGCCGAGTTAAAGAAAAGTTCTTGAACTCTTCCGGACTTTGGAGGGCATGTAAAGCCGTCAGTCCCGGTTGCATATCATAAACGTCCATGTTTATGAATAAATCATAAATTGACAGTCGTTAAGCCATGTAGTGCTATAATGTTCATGTATTTTAATATTTCATGTTTCTGTCAGTTCTTAAAAACCGTTCAAGTTCCTATTTGCACAATAATTTTATTTTATAATCATAGTTAACAACTTTTATTTAGTCCATACTTGTTTCGGATAAAAGTAAAACGGAACTCCTATTTGGGATTTGACAAGATTACGACAAGAAGACAGACGTGTGACGTGAACATAGGATGTGAACATATGATTAGTTAATATGTGTGGTGTGTTGTGTGTAGGAGCCGCCGCGCCCGCCGCCCCCGCCGCGGCCGTACACGATGGAGGCGCTGCTGGGCTGACGCCGCCCCCGCGCCCGCCGCCCCGCGCCCCTGTACAGTGACGTGTAAATACTGACCGACGGACCGCGCCCGCGCCCGCGACCGCCGCGCCCGCGCACCCCACTAACATTAACGAAGATTGTATTTTTGCTAATCGAATCGCCGAGAATGGATTCTGTAGATAATATTTTAAACTATATTGTTCTTATGTGGTTTGATCTGGCGACGAGCAAATAATGTATTTGATACATAAAACGATATGTAAGTCTATTTCATTCGGAGATTCATTGTAGGATAATTTACAATTTTTTTCATAAATAAAGCACAAATTGGAATACTGGTTTATTTTATTTATCTTTTTTTTATTGATCGCTTTCTGTGTAAAGACATCTGTACCGAAGGCATTGTCATCGTTTGTCGGACAAGGGGGAAGCGGGAAACTCGCTTTTATAATTTTACGGTGCTGGTTTAAATGCGTTTACCCCACATTGCGAAGACTGCAGGGATCGCACTTTGCACGCATAGTAAACAACAACAAAGTTAGTGAGGATGAATGTTTCTTATTGTATCACGCAAAAACTATAGAACGAACCTAGCAGAGGTTTGGAACTTCTTGATACATAGTATAGACCCGTTCATGCCTGTTATCTTATAGGTACGCAGACAATAGCTGCAGAGTGGTGGTGGAACGTATAAATCTCACAATTTGGGCTGTGTGGGATACGGCCAATCTTTTGGAATTATAAGATAACGCCCCAACTCAGAAATAATAATAATAATAACTCTTTATTGCTTTAAACATTGTTTTACAATAGTAAGTGGCCAGAGCTTCCTTTTAATCACAGTAGTGCCTGATAGGAGTCTGATAGACCTATTAGGAGCCTCTGCTCTTCCGATGGCTATAATTATCTTAGCTTAAACAAAATTATTTTAGCTACAAAATTAAAACAATATCCTAAGTATACCTGTTTTTTTTGTTATGTTGTGTGTGTGTGTGCGCGCGCTCGTGCGTGTGTGTGTGTGTGTGCTATGCATGTAACAGTGTCTCTGTCTCTTCATAACTAAGTGATTTCAAGTATTTTATTGTACCATTTTTACACTCATAGTACGTCATTTTGTAAATATCAGTTTTTTTATTAATTTTGTTATAAAGTTGGGCTGCCCGTCTGTTATACTGGATGCTAGCAAAAGTGGTGTTTGTGTGAGGAACTTGCACTACAAAATTTTTCTTTCTCTTTTTTAAAATATCAGGGTTTAGGGGTACATTTTTATGTTTTTTTTAAATAGTTTGCAGAACATTTTTCTAACTGATAGTAAATTAGTCAGGGAGTAAAGCCTCTCTGTAGAGTATCTCCTCCTTTTAAAATACATTGTTTTATTAATCCACTTCGAGCACGCTATAATTGGATAAGTTTACTTTTTACCGCACCTTCCCATATAGTTATACAATACATCAAGACCGAATGCACCAAAGCGACGTTTATTTGATTGAAAAGTTTATTTTCACCGTCGTGATAGGGTGTGTTTTTTGGAATTACGTGTCTCAATGTACTAAATATCCAATTTAATTTTGCAATTCTATTAGAGACATGCTCAATATTGGAATGCCATGATAACCTGTGATCGACCATAACACCCAAATATTTTGTTTGTGTAACTCTATTTATAAGGGGACAGTTACAATTATTAATTGTGTTGTCACAAGTGTGTACTCTTATATTAAAGTCTTGAGGGGGTTGAGAGTGATTTGATATACTAAAGCAAATATAGTTTGTTTTGGATGTGTTAAGAGTTAATAGATTATTATTTAGCCACTTAACTACTTGGGTCATTCCTAATTCAGCACTTTCCCTAACCTCTTGCCATGTTCTTCCTGTAAAGTTAATAGCTGTATCATCAGCGTATGATATTACTTGTGCGTTTTTAATTTTTAAATTACATAGATCATTTATGTAAACCAGGAAGAGGGAGGGTCCAAGCACACTTCCCTGGGGCACGCCATATGTTACATCTGCATCTTCACTAGTGTACTGATCCAGCTTTACTCGTTGTTTCCTGTTAGAGAGGTAGTCTTTAAAGAGATTAAGGGCGGCGCCACGAATTCCAATCTTTTCCAGTTTATATAAAGGTGTAGAATATACAGAAATATGCATATGTAGGTATTTTTTACCGCACGTATCAGGAGCCCGCTCACCCGAGCACTACTTTTCATAACGTATCCTAAGAATATTCCGATCGCCTTCAGTTGTTACGAGTAACTTAACTGTTAAGGTAAAAACTCCCTTTTGGCGGTTCATTGAACCAAAGGCTTAAGTAGCTGCAACGATACATGGTAATTTACCTGCTTTTCGGAAAGGTGTTTTGTCATGAAGAAGAAATGCCGTAAAGAAACTCCTTAGTACATCTTTTAAAAATAAAAATACATTGGTAAGTATATTTATTACAAAAAAATATCACTAACTTGAACGGAACTGGTAGCAGAGCTGGTCATTTAAGGTCCATGCATCTTCGTCATTTAAGTACTCATCTAGCCTTCAAGAAAAGAGTGAATAGGTTTTTACGAAGTTACTGCGCTCACCATCTTACCACTTATGGCTCCTACACACTATGCCGCTGGCTTTGCCGCACAAAAAAGCCTCAGGCCTAATATCAATTCGTTCCCGGCACGAAAAAGGAGTACCTATTAGATGTCATTTAATAACTAAAAAGAAGCACTACTGTTAATTGAAGTTTATCCAAGGGAACCTTTATATTTCCCGGGATAAAAAGTTTTCTAATATATGACATGATGTAATTAATATACCCAATTCTCTACATTGATGCCCGGATAGACATGCCCATACATACCCACCCCCATACATGTAATAATTTAGAAAAATATTTTTGAGTTCTAATTCTAACGTGTTAATTAAATGGGCCCTATACGAAATTAAAAAAGAAGTTTTATCAAAATAGTGCTCCCCAATTTAAAACTTTGAAAGAATATTCATTTTATTATAGTACCTAGGTATAGTGAGTTGAACAAACACAACGTGCACATGTATCATCATCATCAACGCATGGTGAAGCGTTCTACAAGACTGATGTTGCTATTCGCTGCTGAGCTGATTTTTGCGGCACATGCCGCCGGCAAGATCTTCGCAAAATGTGCAGCCATGGCTTCATACCGCGCGAGATAATGGCGGCATAGTGTGAAGGAGCCATTAGACTGCATCTCTCCTTACCATCAAGTGAGATTTTGGTCAAGTATTAATTTAAAATGAATAAAAAAAATTATCTATATTCATGCAGTTCACAATTCGTTTTGAGAGGCCGTTACTCGTGCACCCACTGGCTTCATAGGTACCATCAGTGGGTGCACGGGTGATTCGTGTTACCCGTGCACCCACTGCATCAAGGTTGGAATTTTAAAAATATGAGTGTGTTTTAAAGTTAATTCATTATTAATTACTATTACTATTATACGACGAATTAGCTATTAACGACTCGTGTGACGCAATGGTTATGGCGGACTGTCGCGCCTAGGGTCCTGGGTTCAATTCCCAGCGAAGCGGAAAGAATGATGAGTATGAGTTTCTGTTCTCAGTCTGGGTATGTGTTCTTGTGTTTGTGTGTTGTCCATGACCCACGGCACACGGAATCCTAGTGTGGGGCTATTAATGTGTAGTGTTATAGAAAAGGCTAGACTTAGGTGTTTAATACTACGGCGGTAGTCTGCACTCAGCTTAATTAAAAGGCTAATTGAAGCAGTTGACTGCGACATACCCAGTCTCCATATTTGGGTTTTATAGGAAATTATGTGCGGGTTACATTTATAAATAAAAGACATAAATTTTCAAAAAGTTATATTTATTCGAGTACATAACTACATCTTAATATAAATGGATAATAACTATTATTCCGCATGATAAATATGTTTAAGTGGGTTTTAAGACACCTGCTTCGTCACATTTCTTTATTCGAAAGCGCTATCACATACTTAACGGTTACTTGTTCATAGAAAAATATTTAACTTTTAATAACAGTGGCGTAACAACGCTGCGGCCGGGGCGAACTGAATTTCCCATTTCTATAAAAATATATACATTAGGACAAGCATGTTATTCACCCTTCTAATGGCACTTCAATGTACTTATTTGTTTGATGAATATTTGTATAAAAGTACACAGTAATAATTGTGGAATATATTCTTACACATTTGTTAGCCATGTTAAATACAAGTCACGGAATTATTAAACACGGACACCAATCAGTTAAATAGATATTTAACAGTACAAAACTAAATCTTATACATTTCACTTTATTACTTTAACTGCATCATATTCAGTACACTAGTTCTGTAGAGGCCACGGCCAGGAATCGATGTCCGCAATTATCAGCTAAGTTACAAATATTTTTTGAAAAATACGATATAATAATCTTATCTTAATAATCGTTAGAATTGTTGCTTCACTTACTAATTTACGCGCGTCAAATGTATACAAGACTTAATTTTGGATTCTTCGTACAGTAACCAAATCGAACTTGCGCAGCTCGCAAATGCAATAAAATCACATTGTATGGCGAATCGCGCAAATACAATTGGTGCAAAGCGCTCTATTAATCATTTCTGCCCGCTCAAGTAAGATTGTTTTAGGCCGTAAATAATTTTACTCAAAGTAAAAAGAATACTAATTGAACTAAAACTCTTCGTTGTTGAAAATTACTTTTAATTTTCAGGCAGCGATGATTAATATTAGTACATAAATATTATAAAAATATCTGTTTTAAATATAAGCAAACAGAAAAGTCAGTCGCCCACGGGAGCCACAACAAAATGTTGATATAAAGTTGTTCCCTAACTGTACTCAGAGTTTAATTGAGCAGGTTCTATTACAGCTACTTTACACTAAGTCAACTTTTTTGGCGGACATCATGGTCGTTAGAGTAGGCCTCCGAATTAACGACTATTTTATACAATTCCATCAATCAATGATAATATTACATCAGAAGTCAGTCCCTTACCATCATATAACTGTCCTTATAATACATAACCCCATACTTCAACTAAAATTGCAGTAAAAAGAACTACCTCTACGTTTTAATCTCAAAGCCGTCCGTGCCGCGGCGGCGGCGGCGGCGGCGTCGCCCGCAGTTCGCACCACGTACACTTCAGACACCCGTCCTCGGAGTCGCCATAAAATACTCAATACAAAAATACTGTACATTACAATAATTATTATTTGAAGGTAATAAAATGTTACCGATAACTCATAAAGCGGTTAATGCTCTGATAGAAACTACGCCCGACGTTCATCAATAATACACCATTCACAAATTATATACAATGTCTTTTATTTTATTTTACATGTTACATAAACACACATCCAAATTTGATCCCAAAACTGTAGTCTTTACCTCCGTTACATTTTCTAAATTAAATAATGAGATCGCACGTAGTCATTATGGAACTTTTGGATGAATCAGGGTCAGGATCACGCGAAGCCGATTTGGTTCAGTAAAAGTTATTCAAAAATTATATCGATATAACAATGGTACGACAACAACTCTCGCACGGATGGGACATTTATACGTAAAACATCTCGTTCATAAATAAGTTCATTTCTCATTTGTTTCAAGGCACTGTTCGTTAACGATCGATAACTGTTTGTTTATTTAGATCATCTTACAATCTTACCCTAAAATTATAGCCAATATTAAAATATCCACATTGCAGTACAAATAATTCGTATGAAAATACACACATGACTCTGCATACATACATCTATACTAAAATATTTCAGTATATATCATACAATAACTTGTAAATAGATTTTCTGACAATCAGATCCGCCGGAAAATCACCATTTATACAAAAATATTTTCTTTCTCGTACGCAAAACATATCGTTATAGCTATATTATAATATAATGACCGCGGTCGGCCGCGGGACGCTGCGCTAGGTGGGATGGGATTTTTGGACTTTAACAGGCGCCAATTGCTGGGTGCGACGGTGACAGTTGACAGTGGAATGTAGCACAACGCTGGAGACCCGTGCGGGGCCCTGCGGGGCACTGCGGGGCGCGAACGCACGTTTCACGCACGACGAAGCATTGACCGGGTTTATCTAAACATCTTTGTTTGTGTGTTCAGTCTCACGTGGCAGACGCAGGCTCCCACTTCAGTGCTTCGACAGGTTCAGCGGCAAATCTGGAACGACCATAATGATATGTTCAAATATAGGTTGACCGTTGAGGAATCGTCAAATTAGAATAATATGAGGCCAGTATCGAAGCTCCTGTACTATGGAGCGATTTAAGTAACCGTTAAGTGACTTTGAGTGCGGCAGTCTAGTATGCCGGGGTCACAAGGATAAATGTAAGATTTGCACATCGTGTTGGAATCCAAACAACTTTCAGTCTGTTAGTCTAAGCAATAAGTTCAAAATGGTGAAAAACAGAGATACTGCTCTTAAAAATACGGAATGATGTCTGAAAAAATGTTTCGGAAGCGTTTACCAGCACGTAAAAAATTACAAGTTATTAAAAAAATTAAGTTGCAAAAAAAAGGTATTTCGTTTTTATTTATTAACTCCGAAACCATTATTTAAGAAATTTTTAAAAAAGATTCTTAAAGAGGAGGAAATTTTAAAAAATAACTCCCGACTCCCAGAACTCTATCTCCATTATTTATAATTTTAATTTAAAGCTGAAAATGGGCCTCCACGCGGCATTTTTTGGTTGCACGCGCGGTGTCAAAACCGAGTACGTCTCACTCAATATTTTTTTAAGGTGTTAATAATTATTAATAATAAAAAAATAATGGTGTATTTGGAACACTTCAAAGAATATACTCCCGTAGGAAATTTTTCTTAAAGTTAATTTTTCAACAAGTTAGACAATTGGTAATTAGCAATTTTTTCTCGATTTTCCATTTTCATTGTACATTAAAAAATGTTCAAATAATTATTGTCGTATAAATTTTTCGCTTCATGGAGCCCTTCTTATATACATACTTAACGAAATCACGCCATAAAAGTTTAAACATATGTAATACTTTGTTTATACTAATTTTATAAGTTGAACTTCATAATTATTATTCCATACTATCCTCCCTAACAACGTCTTTTCTTTATGTGATTACGAATGTGTTACGAATGTAAGTGGCTATCGTTGTCCAAGGACATCAGCGACACCAAAGGCATCAATTATGGATTGTCGACCAAGAAAAAGAGAAGAAAGGGGATATAGAAAACATTGAAACAAAATCTTCAATGGGAGATTTTGAAGTTGTCATTGAAATTATTTCGAAGGTTGTGCGTAAATAAAGTAATAATAACACAAAGTAATAACATCAATAATAATGAATATCAAAGTGTGATTGATATTAAAATAATATACCACGATGAGAACAAAAGTCAACAATTTTTTTTTTCTATTTTAAATGACCATAATAATATGGCGATACGGCTGCGTGAACGGACCTTGAACATATGGAAACCATTGAAGATTTGACCGAGATTAGTAATATTGTACGTAGTTGTACATTAGTACGTATGTAGTTTGTATATTCGATATGAGGTGAGTTCAGGAGTAGCGTGGTCGACGTTAGTATGTCAAAAATAAGGTTATAACGTCACTGATTAAAACGCGACCAAGCTGAATGATGATCCGGCTCGAAGGACCAAAATGAATGTACGATGTATTTCGTACATACATTCAATATGATGGTGAGTGTGCAGGGGCAGCGTGGCCAACGCGGGCATGTCAAAAGAGGGTTGCTATGTCAGTGATTAAAACACGCGACCTAGCTGAATGATGATGTTTATTGCACTAAATGTATAATTGCTGTATAACATTGACTTCTATTGATGTGTGTGCGTAAACCACGTACACTGGCACGTGACTACTTCCTTGTACAAATATGTAAAATTGCTTGCTTTGATGAAAAATACGAGAGATATATACATATGAGCGACGTTGGATTCATATCTATTACTAGTAAGGATGCAACATTCTGCAATAAAATGTGTAAATGGGTTGGGCCCTGGTGGTTTTCATGTCGCAATGTATGATGGCAAACGTATGCGAATGACGCTGTGCTGCTATTATAAAATTATAACCAGGTCAAAGGATATCACATGCACGAGGTATTTAAACTGGGAGACTCTTTTTAGTGGGGTAAAAAACAGTTTTATGGTAATGTAAAGGGCAGTGATTTCCTCTTGGCTGGAAAGACCATGCATTCGCTTTTTTGACGTTATAAATGAAGCCGTGACTGAGGGCATAGTTTTCACATAATGCCCAACAGTTTCGCTAATCAATACACTGATGCGCTCAGCAGCCTGCATAACTTATATTATTGAGAAACACTCGCATCAATATGACACTCTACTATCAGTACATTGATCTAAAGGTTAAAGAGCTTAGTGGAGGTCAACCCCACCTGCCTCACCACGCACTCCAACCTCTACAGCTTCGAGTATGTTTCTGACCACCGCACGACATTGACCTGGTTTTGATACTAGAATTTGAACATCCTGTTCACTACTTCAGGCACACCTATATATTTCAATTTCTGCCACAGGATATCATAATTAACCAGGTGAAATGCCTTGGAAAGGTCAAGGTGTAAAAAGGCGTTTTTCTGACCAAGTAATACTTTATAGTATGTTATATTGTAATTTAAGAATGAATCAGCGACACTAACCTGAAGTGGGTTCATCCTTAGGTATGTGGTCGGTGAGCAGGGGGTGCGCGAGCGGCGCCCACGGGCCCGGCGGCGCGTAGTGCATCCACAGCGGCGCGGGCGCGCGGTACGCGTACGGCGCCACATACGGGTAGGGGAACCCGTAGCCCACCTCGCGCCACTCGTCGCGCGCCGGCCGCCACGCGCGGTACGCCGCCGCCGCCGCCGAGTGGCTCGCGGGGTGCGCGGGGTGCGCGCTCGGGTGCGCCGCGGGGTGCGGGGCGGGGTACGCCGCGCGGAACGCCGTCTGTGGCGGAGTGGGCGAATCGCGCGACACTGCGCGGCCCGGCGAGCCTAGTGTCAACGCCGAGTATCGGTACCGGTAGCCGTCAGGGCTCGGGCTCGGATCCGGCGAATTCACGCTGGACGGCGATTCCGTCTTCAGCGATGGCGGGTACGAGTGCGGGGAGCGCTTCGCGTCGGGCGAGCGCGGCGAGCGGCGCGCGGGGCTCTCGTCTGGCATCGACAGCAGCGAGTGGATGCTGTAGCTGCTCACGTTCTTCGAGACCGGCGCATCCTTCCGCGGCACGGCGCCGCCGGCGGTGCCGTTGAGCGCGCGCGCTCCGTCGGCGGACGGCCGCTGCGGCGCGGGCGGCGCGTGCGTGGCGTGCGGCGTGTGGCTGGGGCCGGGCGAGGGCGGATACGAGGCGGTGCTGAGCGCCGGCGCGGTCTTGGCGCGCCGCTTGCTCGCCTGGTCCTCGAGGCTGACCCGCTCCATCTCCCGCAGGATGCGCTTCCGGGGGGAGACCATGGCGTGCTCCTGCCGGCAGCTCGCGAGCTTCGCGTTCACGAGCACCGGCAGCGAGGCGGCCCGCTCGCGCAGCTTGTCTATCGTCCTCGTCAGCTCCTTGCGACGGAAGGGGGTCCTCGTTTTCTTGTACGCTCTTAACTTATGATACTGATATGGTTTCTTGAGTTTCATGCGATGGTACTTCTCTCGATCGTAGTCCGTCCGCCGGTCGTCGTCCGGGGGTCGTCTCGAGTCGGGCGCCGGGCCGTCGACGGCGTCCTCGCCGAGGTCGGGCGAGCCGGCGTCGCCGTTCCGTCTGCGCTCGCCGTCGGGCGGCGCTTCGGCGAGCGCGTCCGGCGCGGTCGCGTCGTAAGGCCGCCGGCGCTTGCGGCGGCTGAGCGCGTCGATGGCGGCGGTGCGCAGCGTGCTGGGCCGGCAGTAGTACATGGTTAGCTCCTTGGAGAGGTTGCGGCGCGGCGCGGGCTGCTTCCAGCAGTGGTCCCGCTGCCAGGGCGAGGAGTGCACGGAGCTGTTGTCGTCCGAGGCGGAGAGCGAGGCGCAGGGCGGCGCGGCGGCGGGCGGCGTGGGCGGCGCGGCGGCGGGCGGCCAGAACGTCTTGCGCGGCACCGACACCCAGCCGGCGCCGCCGCCGCCCCCGCGCACCAACTCCAGGATAAACTTGCCATCTGCAACACCATCGTATTTATTATGTTTATGTGATACAAATAAACATGAGTCTGTTATGGAGCTACTAACCAAAATCCGAAATAATAAAGACATTCATATATTGCACAATAGATTGTATAGATAGTAAGTAGCATAGATACTGAAATCCTCTTGGAAGACAATGCACGCAATGTAGCAATGCCATAGTCTGAAGTGAACCTAATACTGGGGTAAATAATAAGGGATACAAAAGGAATAACAAGGATCTAAGAATAGAAGGATCTAAGCATTGAATACAATAACAGCATTCATAAAATTTATTGTTGAAGTTAAAATCTTAGGGAATATATATAGGGAATATAATAAGGGATATAAAAGGAATAACAAGAATCTAAGAATAGAAGGATCCAAGCATTGAATACAAAAACAGCATTCATAAAATTTATTGTTGAAGTTAAAATCTTAGTGAAATTAAAAAGCACTTAAATGCAAATAATGATGAATGCATGCCTCATTAATCATTATTGAAGGTGGGATGACAATATTGACAATACTTGTGTTTAAAATTTATATATCCGATTGCTTAACATGCAAAAATAAAGTAACATAGTTCTTAATTGATTATTAGTTGCTTAATATATAGTATGTTGCTGTTATCAATTGAATTCATAATGGATTTCAAATGAATAAATAGAGATTAGACTGTGTAATGTGTCTAGTGACAGACGGCGGTAGGCAAATTGTCGTCATGAGATAGGTACATGTTAATCACGGGGGTCCCACTCAAAGAACATTATTTGTACAACACACAATTTTATCATCATAATTAAACTTTGAACAGACTTTTGAAGTCAAACAATTTGTTGTGATTACTTTCACAAGTACTTTATCACTAAGCTGTATTTTGTTTAGGCTTAAGATAAAAATCAATTGAATATCTTGACAAGTGGGATGTGTACATATTTCTGTATGTGAGAAGCACTTGAGACATTGCTTTGTGCAGATATCTGAACAATACCAATTTCAAGTGATATCCCTTGTCTGACAATAAAAAATATTGGCCAGTTATCAAACTGAAGTAAAGAAACTCATGTTAACTGAATATGATAATTCAACAGAAGTCTGAAGAAATATAAATGTTTGAACAAAAATTACTATCAGTTTTATAACATCTCTACTGTGATTAAGATCATAAATTATACTAGCTGTTTCCAGCGGTTTCACTCGCATTAATTTGTGGAAAAACTAACTACATTACGATTTTATATAGCCTATAGCCTTCCTTGATAAATGGACTATCAAACACAAAAAGAATTATCCAATTCCAACCAGTAGTTCCTGAGATTAGTGCATTCAACCAAACAAACTCTTCAGCTTTATAATATTAGTATATATAGATAAATAAAATCCTTATTTTCATAATTTGCCTAGTGATTTGCCTATCTTGATGACACTGATTGGCAAGTGCAAGTACTGATCCATTTATTTTTATTTTTTAAAGCCATGAAACTGCTACAATTTTATTCTCATTGCAAAGATGGATTATGGATATAAGAAGTAGATTTGTACTACAAATATTAAACTATTATCTAGTTCTGCAAATCAGCTGTTATGTACAATAAACAAAGTTTCCCAGGTATATCACTTTACTCTTAATGCAGACATTTACATCACAAATACATGTTTGCTGTGCAGATAAAGGTTGCTTGTAATCAATTATATCTATGCCACAAGCAAAACAAGGGGTAATGTAAGATAATGCAGGGGTGTGTCCATGTGTGTGCATATCTTGTTTAATTATACTTTACTGATTATAATGAAATACTTTACTGATTATTAACCAAAACTTTAAAGACCCAAAGACAAACATGTTACTTTTTAATTCACTTGTCCGCAGTGGTTTACAATATTGCAAGCATCACTTGGAATCCATATAAATATATATAAATATATAATAATATAATAATATAAATATATAAATTATAATATATTCAATACCAGACTTGAGAGGGTACAGAGGAGATTTTTATGACACCTATGATATTCAAAAAACTTATGCAAAAAACTACATTTGTACAGCGACAGACTGAAACACTTTAATATGAGTCCATTAAGTGATCATAGGCATATGCTTGACATAGTATTTTTATATAAACTGGTTAATGGTTTACTTCATGCTCCCGAGTTACTTAGCCTCCTAAAATTTTCAGTTCCCTCTCGGTTGCCTAGAGCTAAAAAGAACATTGACACATTTACTGATCGCTGTTGCAGATCTAATCTTGGTCGACAAGCGCCTTTGAGCACTTATTTCTGTATAAAATTAATACATTTAAACATGTTTCGATTTGATTATGATTATAATTAATTTTAATTTTAATTGATTTTGATTTTAATTTTAATTGAATTTTAACTTTATTTTTAAATTGAATATAATTTATTTTAATGTTAATTTTGACTTATTGTTAGTGTTTTATTTTAATTTTGAATTGAATTTTAACCATTAACAGTCCTTGATAATTTGAATACCTTAATAAACATTATTTCTACTACCCAGAGCGCAATGGTAGAAAATGCCATATAATAATATAATATAGTTATATACCCATGTTGAACAAATAAATTATAATTGGTACCTATAGTTAATAAAAAAATATAATCAATGAGCATTGTCAAGTAATTGCTCTAATTTAGATCACTGAGATATAATAAAAAAATCAATAAGCAGTGTCAAGTAATTCCTGCAATTTAGATCACCGAGATATAATAATAGCAGATAGGAACATAATGTATGAAAAAGCAAATCATGACAAACAAAATATTTCAAAGGACAGCACAAAATTTTGTCATAGAGTTGATAATAAATTAGACATGCCACGTGATGGCAAGTGCTTACAATGATTTATGTGTGTATAAAAAAGAAAAATTATTAATAATGAATCACAGGCTTGAATCTTTTTATAATTTTATCGGAATACCCCATGTTCAACACATCATATAAGCAAAGAAACTATTGCATTTGACTTGAAGATTTTCTATTAGCAAACATAATATTATGTCAATGCTTATACTATAATATAGTATAGTATTACTATACTTCAAACATACAAGTTGCTCCTTATCTTATTTCATAATTTAAATCCAAATTGGAAAGCATTAAGGACAGTAACTAAATATAATTATATTTATCTAAGCCTCTTTTTGCACTATCATCTTTGAATCATATTTGGATGTTAAGCATGTAACATAAGTCCATGGCAGCTCCGGTGTCCAGTGACAAGTCTGCCCTAAATATTGTTTACATTGCAGAATGTGCTTACAGAACATATTTTTAAGTCTTTGCACTCACTAATATCAAATGAACTGAATATCAACTTGAATAAACATGCTTCATGTAGAATAACTGAAGATATCCTGATTAAAAGTACAAAATTGTAAAAATTGTAACATTTGTTTTTTTCAAATGGGCAATAATTGCTGCTCTACTATAGCTACATGCGGAAAAATAAACAAAAAAATATATATTTTTCACCCTCATTTTATTATGTTTTATATAATAACAGATAAAAAGTGTGCATCATAAGTAATGGGCTTTACTACAAGCAATTACTAAAATGTCTGAATATTAACAATAATAGTTCTCCAGAATCCCACATGTGGTAGTATTTGTTTCCGCTACGCTGGCCAGAGCTTCTTACAACACACAACAATAGCAGAGCGGGTGGAGGCAGGGGCTCTAATGTAGCTGCATATGCTTATCAGAGCATGAATAACTTTCTAGTTTTTCTCAACACTAATAACCCTTGCTACCAATGCACTAGTGTGTGACATTGCTATTAGAAATAAAACTTATGAAAGAAAAAAAAACATTGACATGACAGTACCAACCTTTGAAGAACTTCAGTCTTCCTCCAGTCGGAATAAAAGTGGAGTTTTGTCCGGGAGCCTCCTCGCTTACGCCCTTGCTACTGCTGTTACCATTGACACCATGTCTTCTGTCTACTTCTTCTGTCATTTTGGTACATGTTGTCAGAGTTGTGTTTGTTCCTTCCTGTATATGCATTTCATTTCGGAGCGCTCATATGGAACACGAGCAACATATCAGTCCGTGCGTAGAAGCCATGGTGTACCGAGCGGGAACGGCGCGGCCGACACCAGCCGCTGATTCGCATCCACATTCAATATTTCCGTCGCACTCCTCATCCTATTAGGGCCACCTGCGGGAAGCTCGTCCGATACTCTCATATAAACACATTTCAGCCACCGTGACCACTGAATATAAACGATATTCCGACTGACCCTCCTTCCTGAAACACGTAACTTTGTCACCGTCTAAATTATTACAAAACAAAACCGCGACGCCGGATTCCCGATTATAATCGGGACCACGACACAACTCGATAAAAAGCTGTTCGTTTTTCACTACATAGTTCATTCACACCCAGCATCCATTTTGATTCGTTCAAAATCCAAATAAAATCGTTCATTTTGGCCAGACCAGAAATAAAACTTTACTATTTCTGAATGCAGTCATAATAACGTTTAGTTATTGCTTTTTTAATTTAAATTTAACTTTAATTAAATTAAAGTTGCACAAAAACGTATGAAAAGTAAGTGAATGAAACATGATAATTAAAATAAAATTTTCACAATATTAGTTTTACAAAGTTGTCAATGTTTTTCAATTTTATTGAAATTTAAAAATATTAAAATGTAATAAAAATTAAAAGAAAATAATAATAGGCTTAATGTTATACCTTGTTCACAAATCTTAGAGACTAAAATGACAACCTCTAATGTCAAAGTTCGAAATAATGATACCAGCTAAATTTGTGCGATCTACTTTTCCGGTTTTTTGAATCGTAAACTATGTCGTAAGAATAGTGACATATTATTAGTAGCGACACTCATATGTACCTAGATATTTAGTATTTGGCAAAATAGTATAAAATTAACTGTATACCGAATGTAACCATAGCCAAATACTCGTTTTTGTAAGCAAAATAACTTATAAATTTAGTAAGTAAGGGCAAATATATTATGGATATATGAATGATAATGGTTGCTTATACTTGTTTTTATACTAGTTTTACGGACTCAATCAATAATCACACAAATAGTCGACCTTCCTTAAAAGCTGTGAAAATTTTTCCGATTTACTTTTCGATTTATGGTAATCACTATTTAATTTGCACCCGAAACTGGTCACCCATGAAACGTCAATTTAGTCTCTAAGATTTGTGAACGGATTATAAATTTGTGCGATCTACTTTTCCGGTTTTTTGAATCGTAAAGTATGTCGTAAGAATAGTGACATATTAGTAGCGACACTCATATCTACCTAGATATTTAGTATTTGGCTAAATAGTATAAAATTAACTGTATACCGAATATAACCATAGCCAAATACTCGTTTTTGTAAGCAAAATAACTTATAAATTTTACTAAGTAAGGGCAAATATATTATGGATATATGAATGATAATGGTTGCTTAAACTTGTTTTTATACTAGTTTTACGGACTCAATCAATAATCACACAAATAGTCGACCTTCCTTAAAAGCTGTGAAAATTTTTCGGATTTACTTTTCGGTTTATGGTCATCACTATTTAAATTGCACCCGAAACTGGTCACCCATGAAACGTCAATTTAGTCTCTAAGATTTGTGAACGGATTATAATTAAATTCAAAGTAATTTTTATACTGTTTATTGAATGTAAATATTATCTTGATTAGTTTATACTATCTGTGTTCATTGACATGACATTAATGACATTTGTTGATGGCGACGGCATTGACGCCATTTTGAAAAACACTTGAAAACTGGCCTCTGTGAGATGAGATGTGAATTGTTGAATGTTGTGTATTTCATCGGCAAGGAACATGAAATAAATAATAAAATATTCAGTTCATAGTTTGTGTCATACATTTACTTAATTTTGTTTTGCATAAACAGTGAAACTTACGATTGTAGCCGAATAATTTGTACGTTTAATATCTGGAGCCTACGAAGGAAATAAAGTATTTAACACTTATTGCGTGCGTGCGTTAATGTTTTATGACACGGTTTTGGTTGCAGGATTGGAAAGTAGCATTAAAACATTGTAACAAAAACATGGCTGCGTCAGAAGTATCCTACAATAGAAAGTTGATATCGGAGGATTTGTCGAACGTCGAATTCGACACGAGTGAGGATGTCGAAGTTATTCCTACTTTTGATTCCATGGGCTTGCGTGATGAACTGCTAAGGGGAATTTACACCTACGGTAATCTTTGTTTTACATTACTACACTTGCAACTGATGGAGTTATCATTGGTCGACTCGCGTTTTGTTTTCATACTTAACCTTGTATCCACGCTTGTTTTCTTACAGGATTTGAAAAGCCTTCGGCTATTCAACAAAGAAGCATTTTGCCGATTGTCAAGGGCAGGGATGTGATAGCCCAGGCACAGTCCGGTACGGGCAAGACAGCAACATTCTCCATTTCAATCCTCCAGTCCTTGGATACGACATTGCGCGAAACCCAAGTACTGATCCTGTCGCCCACTCGCGAGCTGGCTACACAGATCCAGAAGGTAATTCTAGCCCTGGGTGACTTCATGAATGTTCAGTGTCATGCTTGCATTGGCGGCACTAACCTTGGGGAGGATATAAGAAAGTTGGATTATGGACAACATGTTGTCTCTGGAACACCAGGAAGAGTATTTGGTAAGATTACTTTTTAATAATACCATTTGTCATAGTTGAAAATCCTAAAGATTTATCTAACTGGTCGACCGCCCTTCACAGCTAATTTTCTCTTGAAACTACTGGACCAAATGATTTAAAATTTGGTACTCATGTGCTATTTTGTGACCAAAAGACAAAGGTGTAAAACATGAATTTTGATTTTTTTTATAACAAAATTAAAAAAGAACTGTTTTGCAAACCGTATCATGTGGCATGTCATTTTATACCTCTCTATTTTGCAAAGAGGGCCCTTTACAAACTTCTGTAATAATTTCAGTAACACAAATGTAAATCAGCTTCTCAATGCAAAGAAAACTGTCTACCTGTGTCTATCCGTATTAGAGATCCAAATTCTTTAATGTAAATTTAAATGTTGAACGACGTGATGTGAAGCTTTTTTTTATATCAGATATGATAAGACGACGAGTACTCCGCACTAGATCAATAAAGATGCTGGTACTTGATGAAGCCGATGAGATGTTAAATAAAGGTTTTAAGGAGCAGATCTATGATGTGTACCGCTACCTGCCACCAGCGACACAAGTGGTGCTCATCTCTGCTACATTGCCACACGAGATCTTGGAAATGACCTCAAAGTTCATGACTGACCCAATTAGAATATTGGTTAAACGGTAAGTTATTGTATTAGACTAGATTTGATTTACTTTTACATGAAGTACCATCAGATATATTCTATCAAAGTAAATGTACATGAAAGTATATTCCCAATATTTTGAGTAAGCAGGGGCATAGCTACCGCCGTATCAATTAAATGGGGCCCCCTGCGTATAGGGGCCCCAACTGAAACTTCCAAAAAAAGCTCGTCACTGGCCTACATATTTGACAACTAACGTCGAGGGGGCCCCACAACAAATATTGATATGGGGCCTCCTTAGGGCTAGCTACGCCACTGTGAGTAAGAATCTGAAACTGGTCTTTTGTACTAAAAGATTTGTAGTTAAATTTGTAATTAATTTTTGATATTCCAATTACAGTGATGAGTTGACATTAGAAGGCATCAAGCAGTTCTTTGTAGCAGTGGAGCGAGAAGAGTGGAAGTTTGACACCCTGTGTGACTTGTATGATACTCTCACCATCACCCAGGCAGTGATATTCTGCAACACCAAAAGGAAGGTGGACTGGTTGACACAAAAAATGCAGGAGGCAAACTTTACAGTCAGTTCTATGCATGGAGACATGCCACAGAAAGAGAGGGACAACATTATGAAGGAGTTCAGATCTGGGCAGAGGTAGGAATAATTCAATATTTTGTGTATAGAATATTTACAGTGAGAAATCATCATCTGTTGAAATTTTTTTAATTTAAGTTGAATACAAAAAAAAATATATGAGTGAAAATCTGTGACCTGTGATCTGTGTTACTAGTCATAATTTTGAAAAATTAATCATGTTTCTCTTTCCAGCCGTGTTCTAATCACAACTGATGTGTGGGCTCGAGGTATTGATGTCCAACAGGTATCACTAGTCATCAACTATGATCTGCCTAACAACCGTGAGTTGTACATCCACAGAATTGGACGATCGGGTCGGTTCGGACGTAAGGGTGTCGCCATCAACTTTGTCAAGTCTGATGACATTAGGATCTTGAGAGACATTGAACAGTACTACTCGACCCAAATTGATGAGATGCCGATGAATGTTGCTGATTTAATTTAATTGTATTTTATTTTCACAAAGATACCCAGTCACTGGTAGAACAAATATTGTGGTGGCAGTAAATCTTGCTATATCTATAAAGTACTTTGATCTTAGCTCCTAAGTTGTGTCTAACATTATTTCTAGAAATGATCTATAATAAAAAATAAAAATTACATAACATTGTTTTATTTACATATGACATGAAATAGAGTTTTAAATATTGTAATATATTTTTAGAAACTATATAAACACAGCTAAAACTATCAAAGCATAATTATTAATCTAAAATACAATGACTACTATGTAGACTTGATTAAATGTCATTACCAAGACTTTATCATGAATAGTTAAGCTCTTGGAATGTCACCCTAAATAATATTACAGTTAGTGCAAAATAAGCAGTATGGATTTAATGTTACACTGTAAATGTTTTTTGTGTACCCAATACTTTTATTCCTATCTGATATGACCACAGTATAAATACTCAATTCATCATTAAATTTAATTCAAACACCAAAAATGATATATCATGTTGCTAATGGTATATTTTTGTACATGGTCAATGAAAATAAGCAATCATTAATAAAAAACAATCCGATTTATTTTGCACAGCTGTACCGTAAAGCTATGTAAAAGCTACAATTTAAATAAATACATCCTTATCTACAAACAGATAACAAATTTTGTGATGTAGCGCAATACAGTGGCTTAGGTTTGTTGACCATTAAAATGCCTTTTAAATAATTTTTTCCCTTAGGATAAGGCACACGACAAACTTCAAGTACTAGGTATGGGTAATTTAAAATGGAAAGTATTAGAAACAAATTATGAATCAAGTTAAAAAAAAAAACAGGAGTTAACCCAATGGGGATACCAAATACTAGATTCATAGAAAGTTACGTGATTTCTAACATAAAACGTCGTAATAATATTGGCGTGTTCTAGGACTCTGCAAAATACTTAATAATCGAGGCTCTAATGTATGTTATTACTGAATTTAGTGGTTTTTATAATTTATGCCAGTAGAGTTTATGTATTTTTGTGATTTATGCAGCTGTGAATAATGAATATTTTATGTAAAGTATTTTTTGAGACAAAAATGGAAACAAAATGATTCCTTAAATTTCATAAACAGAAGCTTGTCATGGTAACATAATATATTTTTTCATGGTTAATTTATTTTTATACCTTGAGAAAAATATGCATTGATTTTCATTGTAGTGTTTCAAAATGTTTTAGTAATCATATCCAGCCCATCAATAGCCCACTGCAGTCCAATCCTGGACTCCTCTCAATATGAGCTCTTCATCAATTACACACATTAAAAAAAAAGTGTATTCCTGAATCTTATTTATCTTTAGCACTTTTATACCAAAACTCTTTAGTAAGTAAAGTAGTTGCAGTATCTCACTGCACTTAGTGCGAGCAGGGCGAAGTATATTGCGCCTAACTGCGAGTGAGCGTGCAATATGCTTGCAACGAGTGCAGTGGAGATACTGGCGACTGCTATAGTAGATTCAGTAGTCATTTAGAATAAACATACTGCAATTGTTGATTGGTTGAGCCATCACTCATTCTCCTTTAATATAATCACACAAAATTTGTCAAGAACGTTATGGCTAAGATTGAATAAAATTGAACACAGCACTAACAGTGACGCCTGTTTATACACAACTTATTTGTCATAATATAAACATGATACATCTAAAATTTACAGTACACTTAGAAACTATAAATATAACAATACAATATCATTTAAGAGTCAGTTGCAGCATAATAAGCATTCCAGCGCCTGTAAAGGAATATCCCGACGACCCCCACAAGTAATGCTACTAGAACCTCTGTTAATTGATCCAAGAAGCTTGTTCTCGATTCCGTAGACTCCAAAATCTGCGGTTCAGGCTCAAAACTAGGCGCATCTTCAGGTTTTGCAGCCTGCTCCTCTTCCCCTTTAAATGCTATCTGATTTAGTGCAGACTGCTCTTCTTCGGTGATCGGTTTAGCTGCTGTGGAAGATAGGAGCTTGGCAATCTCTCCACACTGAGAGCACACCCAACTTACAGATTTTTTTGCTAAAATAGCACGTTCCGCGGGCGTATAGTCCAGCGACCCAATAGTACCTTCAGCAGGAGTGGGCATGAATGCGATCAACGCCAACAGAGCGGTCCTGATCGACCATGACGGCTGCCATGTTTCAGGATGATGGCCAGAAATAGATAAGCAAATCTTCTTATTCACTTCAAACCTACCGTTGGGCGTAAGTAGAATAATATGTGGTGGATGCATAGGATACTCCTTGGGCAACAATATTCTACCATGGTAGATGCCACCTTCAAATTCCGTACCTTTTGGGCCTTGAACAGTAAAATGCCATTCGAACAAGTTATCTTCTAATGGCCTTGCACAATATTCCTCCGTAGCCTCAGCTAATTCTAAAGCTTCTCGCATCAGTCGTTTTACACCTGGACACTTTGTGTTGTATTTTTCGGCCATCTCTGCCATTATGTAGAGTTTGGAAATCAAAAAAACTTTGTAGACGACTTAATAATTTAATTTTCCTAACGAACCAGTAAATTTGATAACAAAATTTTTAGTGTTTTGATAGGAACAAATCAACTGATGACGATAAATGCATGAGCAAAAATCAAACCAATCAGTAAAGCACAGGTACAAAATGTAAAATTGTATGAATAATGAAATCAGTGTTGCCACTCAGTGAAAATTTTTGAAAGGCCGTTTACATTAAATAAAAAGCGGCCAAGTGCGAGTCGGACTCGCCCATGAAGGGTTCCGTAGCAGCAAGTAACATAATATAAAAGTTTTTGTAGTTCGTTATAACTTTGATCGATGTTTTTTGCGGTTTACGATTTATGACGTATCAAAAAAAAAACTACTAACTAGATCTCGTTCAAATCAATTTTCGTTGGAAGTTTGCATAGTAATGTACATCATATATTTTTTTTAGTTTTATCATTCTCTTAATTTAGAAGTTACAGGGGGGGGGGACACACACATTTTACCACTTTGGAAGTGTCTCTCACGCAAACTATTCAGTTTAGAACAAAATGATATTAGAAACCTCAATATCATTTTGGAAGACCTATCCATACATACCACACACGTATGGGTTTGATGAAAAAAAATTTTTTGAGTTTCAGTTCTATGTATGGGGAACCCCAAAATTTATTGTTTTTTTTTTCTATTTTTGTGTAAAAATCTTAACGCGGTTTACAGAATACATCTACTTACCAAGTTTCAACAGTATAGTTCTTATAGTTTCGGAGAAAAGTGGCTGTGACATACGGACGGACAGACAGACAGACAGACAGACAGACAGACATGACGAATCCATAAGGGTTCCGTTTTTTGCCATTTGGCTACGGAACCCTAAAAAGCCGTGTTTATATGGGAAAATATCAACTGTGGGCCGTGTCCAGAGCATCGAATATAAAGCTATCCAATTAATTGCACTCGGACTAAAAAAAAGTCATCGGCAGTGAATTTCATGTCCACAAAACAAGGAACACTTTTCATTTGCCTAGATCATCAACATTAGCCTAGCGACGCTGTTTTAAGGGTTTTTAATGTAGGCCGTGGATTTTGTGATTTTTTGGCCTGAAAGCCGTAGAAAACGGTAATTGCCGTAGCATTGGCAACACTGAAAGAAATAAAAAAAAAACCGAGTCCACAGATAAACAAAGAAAAAGTGACGAAAGGGATCTTTGTCAACAAGGAAAATATGTGACCATGGATATATATTCTATCTGGATCGTAGACTTTGTAGAGGTAATAAGTTTGATTCCCTAAAGAACCAATCACAGGCCGGATTGAGGTTGTCCTTCATAATTATAGGGTATCCACACTTACATACTTAGAAGGATTGTCCTATTTTGATATGGTTCTTTAAAATATTTTCGGTAGGTAAATTTTTTTTTGGGTAAAAATTATATTTTAATAATACGTTTTATTAAAAAAAATTCAAAATTACCAAATTTAAAATATTGCATTAAGAGCAAAATTGAGATGACTGCACATTCCAGCTTTTTATTAATGAAATGTAATGAGTAATATTAAATGTACAGTATTATGTTATTATTCTCCACTTTAAGTTGCTTTACGTATTTTTAGAATCATCAGCAGTGAATTTGATGTCCACAAAACAAGGAATCACTTTTCATTAGCTTAAATTAACATCAACATTTGCCTAGTGGCACTGTTTTATGGGTTTTAACCATAGACATAATACTACTAGACTAGGCAAGGTATCTGAGCATATGTAAGTGAAACCGTCACGCTGCAAAGAAAGGCAGGAGGTAAGCCTATCCTTGTCTTACTTACGAGTTACGCGAGTCTCCTTGGTCTCTTTCTAATAGCGTGACGCAAAGAAGGCCCGCTTGTCTAGTCTAGTAGTATTATGTCTATGGTTTTAACATTCGTACCTAATATGTTTCAAAACAAGTAAATAAAAAAAGACCGGAGAATGCGAAAAGCCGTAGAATTTGCTACGGTAATAGGGTTCCAGCCGTAGACCGTAGATTTTGTGATTTTTTGGCCCGAAAGCCGTAGAACACGGTAATTGCCGTAGCATTGGCAACACTGCATAATCGCCACTGTGAAAAATTGCATTGAGTTTTTGGCGCAGTGTTGCAAACTACCACACAATTACGGTACCTTTCATATTCATCTTAGATGTTTTTATATCATTATAAAAAATCATAATCAAATGCATCGAATGGTATTATGTCCTGGGACTATAGATAACATGGACACAATGGAAAAATGAACTTTAGGGTATGACGTCATCGAGCATCAGGTACCTCTACAAAGTCGTCGATCTAGCTAGAGTATATATCTATGAATATAACCATGAATGTGACCGATTAAATGCCAGTGTCACTGTCACTGTCAAGTTTCATGTCAAACATGTTTGTCTATGGTGTTGCCGTCGACTGTCGGCGTCAAGTTAATTTTATAACCTCTGGTTGGCGGTGCCACTGCCAGTGCCATTTTGTGTTTTGTTTGATTGATGTTAAAGATGCTACGTTGAAATAAGGCTTTTGATTAATGCAATTATTGTGACAATATTGTTTGTTTAACTTGATAGTGCTTAAACATGGATGGACCACCTGGCACGGGGCCTATAGGGCCTGGAAATAATGGTGGACCAATAGGTCCGCCAGGTATGCCGAACTTCCCACCTATGCCACCACCACCGGGCTCAATGGGTCCAGGTAACATGCCTATGGGTCCGCCAGGAACAATGCCACCGGCGACCACATCCGGAGGACCTCCGAATATGCCACCTGGAATGGGTCCACCGCCTGGTATGATGGGGATGGGACCGCCCGGAATGGGACCGCCTCCACCCGGTATGGGCCCACCCCCGGGTATGGGTATGGGGCCACCAATGGGACCTCCTGGAATGGGCCCGCCGCCTAGAATGCCTCCTGGTATGATGCGTGGGGGTCCTAATATGAAAGGAAATTTCAATCAAGTTATGGATATGGGTCCACCTGGCATGGGTCCGCCGCCTTCTGGCATGGGGCCTCCTCAAACTAGCATGGGACCCCCACCTTCCAGCATGGGTCCACCGCCGTCTAGTATGGGACCTCCTGGGATAGGCCCTTGGGAAGGGCAAGGCGCTCCTAGACCTTCGGGACCACCCGGTCCTCCCGGTTGGGTGAGGCAGAGCCGACCAGATGGGCCTCCAGGCTGGGACGATCATGGAGAGAATGATGATGAAGATGATGGAGATAATGAAGAAAAAGAACCATCCTCGCCAGCCCCCCTGCCATCATTGTTAACAATGAAGATAGATACACCAGAGGAGTTCAGGTTGAAGACTGCCCCGGCGGGTGGGGTGGTGCTGCCAAAGGCGCTGGAAGAAGCTCTGGCTTACAAAGACCAGCGGCAGGCTGCTCTGGGTGATGGAGAAGAACAAGAACCAGGTAAAGTTTGTTTCCTTTATAAGGATGTCAGCAAATAGCATGTATTAGTAATTTTGATTTTAAGGTACCTTATTACAAAATATTTAGCATGATTATAAATTATTATTATCATTAAAATACACCAGATACCCATATAATTTTATGAAAAGTATTTGCATAAAAATTATTCACACTGGGTAGATTCACAGATTCCGAAAAATATTTTTTGTGTAATTTATCAAACTACCTATTATCTTGTATGCTTATCAAGGACGCATTGCACCAAATTGCTATTTTATTCAACATCAGTCTATTAAAAGACAAGTATTATATTTTATAAATAAATTTGTTCAGAGAAAGAAGAGGAACCAGTGGCCCCTCCTGCGCCTGTGATCAGCCGTGAGTATGACGCGGAGGGTGATGAAGGGGATTCCGATGAAGATAATGTTCCACAAGCTCCACTACCTCCCATTATATCCAAGCAGGAGGTATGTGTACTGTTAACATAAAAAAAGTTTATTAAGTTAGTATCTTTTTAATAATAATAATAATAATAATTTTATTTCGGAAATACATCCATATTCTGTGTTAGTAGCAGAGAAACTTATAAACTAATGTTAGTACATAATGTAAATAATTAATTAACACAAAAATCAACACATAAAAATTAAATTAAATCAAATTAAAATAAAATAAAATAATCAAACCAAATTAAATTTAATTTAA
Organism: Thymelicus sylvestris; assembly: GCA_911387775.1. Classification (NCBI taxonomy): domain Eukaryota; kingdom Metazoa; phylum Arthropoda; class Insecta; order Lepidoptera; family Hesperiidae; genus Thymelicus; species Thymelicus sylvestris. The sequence continues at coordinate 3,710,402 of OU426905.1, forward strand.
TCAAATTAAATTAAATTGAATTAATCAATATCATTCATTCTTTTTTGCCCCAATTCCCTAATACCTCCTAGGATATAAAGTCACATTAACCAATTTGTACATGAAGAAGCCTATTCAGTCTACAATACAAAATAACTGACTTCTACGAAACCATAGTCGAAGTCAATTAAATAGCGAGCAAACGAGTTGACGATCCATCTGATGGTAAGTGGCTATCGTCCCCCATGAACATCAGCAACACCAAAGGCATCACTGATGCATTGCTGGACAAGAAAGAGAGAAGAAAAAGAAAGAAAACTGGCTCTTATGCCCCCAGCCGGAACACAACAAGTCGTTTGGCGGCTTAGAAGTTATTCAAAATGCATGAATATTGACTGTATTTATTAATATTTTTTTCAGAATACTAGCAAGAATAGACGCAAGAAGAAAAAGAAGAAAGCAGCTAAGCAAAAGAGGAATGAAGAAAAGAAAGCAAACCAGAAGGAGACCACTCAAACAGACACAAAGAAAACTGAAAAAGAGAATGAAAAAAAAGAAGCAGAAATAGAGTGAGTATTTTTATTAAAATGTTATATTCTTCTTCCACCAATACTTCTCTTCAAGAAGTGGACAAATGAAAACAGCATAATTAACCCTGATTGAAATAAATATTTATTAAACCAGGCATCAGTCGGCAGATGTTAGTGTACCAACTTAATAACAAGATTACCAAGGGATTTTCGTATATCATTAATTACATAATTAGTTAAAACAATAAAATTCCTTATAACTATCTGTATTACTGTATCTTATCATATTTGTAGAATACAATACTCAATAAACTTATACTTATTGTTAAATTAAAATAAATGGATCTTTTCAGATATGTGCAGGAGAGCATCCAATTCCATGAGTTAGAGCCCATGTATAGACAGTTCCATCGGATATTGGAGGCTTTTAAGATCACTGAGAAGAAGGAAGAGGCCATCAAGGAGGAACCCGGGAAAGACGCGATCAAGGCCAACAGCAAGCCCCAGGAGAAAGTGACGGATCAGTTTGCAGCCGATGAAGAAGCTGTGGAGGTAATGTTAAACACCCTTTTTATTTGTTCACATGTGGCAAATTTCATTAGTAACGATTTCAAGTTTTCGGACCAGTTTCTGTTCTGTTTTATTAGACTTAGTTGAGACTTGATATATATTTTTGATCCTGTTAGCAACGAACATAATTTATGAACCAAAAAAAAAAACTTGACGACCTGTGTGGCGCAGTGGTTACCATGCCGGCTCGCCGTGCCAAGGGTTCGACCACGACACGGAATCTTAGTGTCTACATATTTGTTAAGAGTAACCGCCCTCGCCTTTTTTCGGTTTTCTTATTTTTTTACACCTTGTGTTACATTATTGGTTATTAAGGATCCCTATTTTGAAGTGAAAACTTCTTTAGTACGGGGGTGACTTGAAATTTTATGAAAAACTGTCCAGTAAAAAGAGACAAAAACATAAATTCTAAAGTGAGATAGGAAGCATTGTACAGGGGTAGGGGAGTGGAGTGGAGCGGGGCGGGACGGAGCGGAGCGGAGTGAAGTAGATTAGTGAAACCTACATTTATCATCTTCCCGAAATTTTACATTCGTCTCATTATCTTGAAAACAAAAATTTTGAAGGTTTCACTTCTACCACGTGTGAATTGCACACATTTTAATTTTTTTTTAATATATTTTTTTTAATTTTTTTAATATGTATAGCCTATGTCACCCGGGGATAGAGTAGCTTCCCAACAGTGAAAGAATTTTTCAAATCGGTTCAGTAGTTTCGGAGCCTATTCGATGCAAACAAACAATCAAATCTTTTCTCTATATAATATTAGTATAGATGTGCATAACATGTTGCAACACCTCCGTGAGCAGAAACACGCGGCGGACGAGAAGGAGCGTCTGTCGAAGCGCAAGCTGAAGAAGCTGTCGCGGCTGTCGGTGGCGGAGCTGAAGCAGCTGGTGGCGCGGCCCGACGTGGTGGAGATGTACGACGTGACGGCGCGCGACCCGCGGCTGCTGGTGCAGCTCAAGGCGCACCGGAACACCGTGCAGGTGCCCAGACACTGGTGTTACAAGCGGAAGGTTTGTGTTCTACGGTGTATCTGTAAAGTCCGGTTTACACGTATTAAGTAGTTAAGTAGATAACTAAATTTTAAGTAAATTAATACGTGTAGACAGACAATTTAGTAACTTTTTGGTTAAAATTTAGTTATCTACTTAACTACTTAATACATGTAAACCGAACATAACTTAGTAGGAGTTAATAACAAGTTGTATGTAATTATTATCTTTGTGTTTTATGGGTGGTTTTAAGTATTTGTTTATTAAGTCTTTTATTTGTTTATATGCATTATTATTGGATTTAAAAAGTACCAGGTTCATCAATACATATGGTATAATAATATAAATCGCTGCGAGCTAACTGATGGTTAGTTAGTGGTCATCAGTTACAGTTTAGCTGGCAAGAAAGAAAAGAGAAGAAAAATTATTGGAGCATAAGCATAGTTTGACTTTTGAAGGTGTCGAAGGTCGTTAAATTCAGTTGTATTTGTATTGTTTTATGTTTATTACCTCCAAACTCCATTTATCAACTGATTTAGATAATATACTTATTCCATGAATTGAAGGAACCTCTCAGACTATTTGTATTCATAGTATACAATGCAATGTTAACATTATATTCAGCAATATTCATTTTCAATTGAAGGCAGCCATGTTGTAACACTTTTTTTTGTCTTGAAGTAAATCTCACTAAATCTTACCTTTGATAACATCCGTTTAGTACATCATACTACGAGAACTAGATTAGCTTCCGTGTAATTGAACTGTCCCTGTCCCAATTTCACTTTAATAGCTTAATTTCATATTATCTTAATCTGAATAAATAGATTTCTTACTTTCATAACCAATTTCAACATGATTTGTTTACAATCGGTGACAAGCCGGTTGACAGTGAAGACTGACAATCGGATATTGATGACGTTTGACAGACCTACAACAGATTGACAAATTGACGGCGAACCAAATCGTTCTGTTCGTGATCTGTAGTCTGTGGTCTGTTCAGCCTCTTGTCTCTGGCACATTGTAGCGTATATTTATCTTTTGTTAGTTTGGGACTTCTGAAGCTTGTAATTTTCATAAAAAGGTTAGTAACTTGTTTAAAGGCTAAAATATTAAATCCTACTATTCCCTTGATTTTTGGTCCGTTGCTGAATCGGTGCTGGAAACAATATAGTCTGTGGTGGTCTAGGATGGGAGTTGTCTATGGTGTTGCCAATGCTACGGCGATTGCCGTGATCTCTGAACTATGGGTTGAACCCTGTTGCCGTAGTAAATTCTACGGCCTACTTTATTTTTATTTACAAACATTTACCGGATGTTATAACCCTCAAAAAACAGCGCCGCTAGGCTGGGGTTGAGGATAGCTTAAGCTAAAGAGGAGTGTCTTTGTCTCGTGGACATCAGATTCGCTTCCGATGGTTTTGTTTATTTTTTTTTGGACCGAGCACTGAACCGATGCTTTATATTGACCTAACTTGATAATTTATCATATTGGCAGCTCAACGGCCCGCGGTTAATTTTTCCCCTTATAAACCCGGTTTCTTCGTCTAGTGTGCACGGCGGTCCCAACCCTTTCGCTGGTAACCCATTGTCTTGGAGAGGAGTGTCTTGGCGTGGAGTGTCTTGGCGTGGAGTGTCTTGGAGAGGAGTGTCTTGGCGTGGAGTGTCTTGGAGAGGAGTGTCTTGGGGTGGAGTATATCGTGGTCCGGGGCTTCGGCTGGTCGACCTCCGTCCGCAACCTGAGCTCGTCGACTAGTTTTTTTTATATTTTCCTTTTTTGAAACGCGGGCCTCCCCCGAGTTACTACTACGTTTAATAATTTATCCTGTATAATTCTACTGGATTCAATAACTTGCAACGCGGGCTTCTCCCGAGTTTCATCATTTGCATCTACGGTCTACTACGTTGAATAACTTATACTGTATAATTCTACCAAATTTAATAATTTGTATCTTGGGCTTCCCCCGAGTTTAATATTTTGTACCTTCGGTGTCTACCACGTTTAATAACTTGTACTGTATATTTCTACCAAATTTAATCAATTGTATCTTGGGCTTCCCCCGAGTGTAATAATTTGTACGTTCGGTCTCTAACCCGTTTGATCACTTGTACCTTGGACGTTTACTCAGTTTAACGATTTGCATCTTAGGCTTCTGAGTTTAATATTTTTACATTAAGAATTATCGGTGGTGTCCGTTAGGACGGACCCCATTGACGAAAGGATTCTCTGTCACGACCAGCCAAGCGAACTAGCGGCCCTCCTCTCCTTTTCTAAACTATATCTTATTTTAGGACTGTTAACGGAATTAAAATTTTAGGAAACTATATCTACTTGATGTTCTATTACAACCTTTAACGGGAATAAGTATCTGTATACCGCAGCTGTTAACCTGATGTAATAAATTGAAACCCGTTAACCAAAATAAATTTTTTGAACTTTAATTTTTTTTTGAAATCTTTCATTCCCCCACCTTAAAGTGTTTTACATCGGCGCCCAACGTGGGGCATTCGCTAGTTCGCGCAGATTCTGCCCGCCGCTGGTCTTTCGCTCAGGGACGGATTGGCTGGTCGTTATATTTTTGAGTAACTTAAACTTGTATTGGATTCTGGTTGTATATTGCCGTACTGATAAAATTATCCTTCAGTTCTCGCCCTACTGGTGCAACTCTGGTGGAATTTGAACCGTGTACTATAATTTATACTATTCTATATTTAAACTTAATATAAATTTACTCACTATCCACGATGTCGGAGGAACGTCCTATTAAATTCAACCTGCTTAACAAGGAGGAATTAATTTATGAGGTAACGGTCCGGGGTGCGGTACCTGAGACCACGGTGGAACGCTTGCGGGCACAGGTGTCTCGTCTGGCGAAGGAACTCCCAAGTGATGAAGTAAATGAGTTCGAGGGTGACGTGGAGGTTGAATTAAAATTAATCTCAAATAAAGCCACTGAGTTGGAGGAGCTTCTCGACCAGAAACCCCTTCCACTCAAGAGGGTAAATCGGATTCAGGCTTTATGTAACCACCTCTTTCATCGGTTGAGTCGTGTCGTGGCGGATACTGAGACGACGCGGCCTCTTAAAGACCGATTGGATAAGGTACTACTTGTTTTGATTAATAGGGTTGACCGTATGACGTTCACCTTTACTAGCAGTTTTGATTTTAAGCCTGTCGGGGATGGTTCTTCTACGTCTGCTGAGAGGGAATCTGGTGGGATGGTTCCGGTAGTAACCTGCGAGCGCGGTTCATCTGTCTCGTCGCTGAACCTTAAGTTTAGTGGTAAAGACAGCGTACAGGAGTTCATCGTGCGCATAGATGAGTTGTGTAGGTCCCGGAACATCTCGAAGGAGAAATTGTATAATTCTGCAGCGGAGTTATTTGTTGGGGAGGCTTTGTACTGGTATCGTGGTATCTGTGATGAGGTGGAGAGCTGGGAGGAATTGAAGTCTGCTTTGCTGGAAGAATTTTTACCATTTAATTATGACCATCGATTACTTCAGGAGATCCGTTCGAGGACTCAAGGCCCCGATGAGTCTCTTTCTGCGTATTTGAGCATTATGCGTAACTATTTCTCTCGGTTGCGTAAGCCTTTGGATGATGCTGAAAAATTAAACATTGTGAGATTTAATATTAGGCCCTCGTATTCTATCCCCTTGGCCAATGCGGACATACAGTCGTGGGCGGACCTGAAGAGGCATGGTCGGCAGCTGGAGGCGGCGCGGCAGATGGCGGATTGCTTCCAGGAGCCCCCGAGAAATCTGTCAAATGCCGTGGCCCCTGACCTGTCGTATAAAGGCAAGACGGCACGTCCACGCTGTGAAGCGGTCGCCAAGGCGGAGAAGTTTTGCGTGAGGTGTCGTGTACATGACCACACCCTGAGAGAATGTACTGCGCCGCGTAGTGTAGTTTGTTTTCGGTGTGGTGAGAAGGGCGTGACTGCTGCCACATGCCCAAAGTGTGTTTCTGGTAATAGACCTGTTGCTGCTGGTAGGCCTGTTCCGGCTGCTAAACCTGTTGCTGTGTTACGTGTGGAGCGTCGTTGTGAGCGTACCTCTGCTGAGGAGTGGCGTGAGTGGTGTGGTTATATACGTAACTTCTTTAAGTGTAAGCCTAGTATGGAAGTATGTGATACTGTCCAGTCGAAGGATTCGCAGGATGCTCGTCCTTACTTAGAAGCTGACATTTGTGGTGTATCCTGTTCTGGTCTGCTGGATTCTGGATCGGAAATTTCGATCATAGGTGGTGCTGCTGTTGATAAATTCACAGAGTTTTGTGAAATACAAAACCCTGATGGGGTTACTTCTATTGTTACTGCAACTGGGTCTGCTTCCCCTGTCGCAGGTTATATGTTTTTACCTGTTGTGGTAAATAGGGTCTTGCGTGTGATTAAATTTTACGTCGTACCGGGTATGTCCACGTCGTTACTCTTTGGTATAAACTTTTGGAAGGCTTTTCAGGTCGCGCCAGAGGTGCTGCGCCTGGTGAATCCAGAAGGTTCTGCAGGATCGAGGAAGCCTGTGGAGGCTAGTGTAGGTGAAGTCTCTTGTGCACGCCCGTCTAACGCTTTAACCATAGAGCGAAGGAATGTTAGGCCACAAGTGCGGAAGGGTTTGAATTGTGTTAGGGTTGATCATATGAGAGTCGCTGCTGCGGAGTCAAGGCGACGCCCTATCCCTACAGATTCTTCTTTAGGTACATCGCGTTTTAGGAATTCTGTTTGTCGGAGGCCCCCTCAGTGTGCTGGTGTTGTGGTAGCGGGTCCACTGTATACGGCTCGACAGACATTTGGCGGTATTTCTGAACATAGGATTAGGGTCTTGCAGTCTGAAGGTGCTGTGTTAGGTAGGAAACGCTGGAGGGCCAGCGTGAATTTCTCTCGTTTCCCTCGTGAAATTCTGGTGGGGAAGGGGGTACTGTAACACTTTTTTTTGTCTTGAAGTAAATCTCACTAAATCTTACCTTTGATAACATCCGTTTAGTACATCATACTACGAGAACTAGATTAGCTTCCGTGTAATTGAACTGTCCCTGTCCCAATTTCACTTTAATAGCTTAATTTCATATTATCTTAATCTGAATAAATAGATTTCTTACTTTCATAACCAATTTCAACATGATTTGTTTACAATCGGTGACAAGCCGGTTGACAGTGAAGACTGACAATCGGATATTGATGACGTTTGACAGACCTACAACAGATTGACAAATTGACGGCGAACCAAATCGTTCTGTTCGTGATCTGTAGTCTGTGGTCTGTTCAGCCTCTTGTCTCTGGCACATTGTAGCGTATATTTATCTTTTGTTAGTTTGGGACTTCTGAAGCTTGTAATTTTCATAAAAAGGTTAGTAACTTGTTTAAAGGCTAAAATATTAAATCCTACTATTCCCTTGATTTTTGGTCCGTTGCTGAATCGGTGCTGGAAACAATATAGTCTGTGGTGGTCTAGGATGGGAGTTGTCTATGGTGTTGCCAATGCTACGGCGATTGCCGTGATCTCTGAACTATGGGTGGAACCCTGTTGCCGTAGTAAATTCTACGGCCTACTTTATTTTTATTTACAAACATTTACCGGATGTTATAACCCTCAAAAAACAGCGCCGCTAGGCTGGGGTTGAGGATAGCTTAAGCTAAAGAGGAGTGTCTTTGTCTCGTGGACATCAGATTCGCTTCCGATGGTTTTGTTTATTTTTTTTTGGACCGAGCACTGAACCGATGCTTTATATTGACCTAACTTGATAATTTATCATATTGGCAGCTCAACGGCCCGCGGTTAATTTTTCCCCTTATAAACCCGGTTTCTTCGTCTAGTGTGCACGGCGGTCCCAACCCTTTCGCTGGTAACCCATTGTCTTGGAGAGGAGTGTCTTGGCGTGGAGTGTCTTGGAGAGGAGTGTCTTGGCGTGGAGTGTCTTGGAGAGGAGTGTCTTGGGGTGGAGTATATCGTGGTCCGGGGCTTCGGCTGGTCGACCTCCGTCCGCAACCTGAGCTCGTCGACTAGTTTTTTTTATATTTTCCTTTTTTGAAACGCGGGCCTCCCCCGAGTTACTACTACGTTTAATAATTTATCCTGTATAATTCTACTGGATTCAATAACTTGCAACGCGGGCTTCTCCCGAGTTTCATCATTTGCATCTACGGTCTACTACGTTGAATAACTTATACTGTATAATTCTACCAAATTTAATAATTTGTATCTTGGGCTTCCCCCGAGTTTAATATTTTGTACCTTCGGTGTCTACCACGTTTAATAACTTGTACTGTATATTTCTACCAAATTTAATCAATTGTATCTTGGGCTTCCCCCGAGTGTAATAATTTGTACGTTCGGTCTCTAACCCGTTTGATCACTTGTACCTTGGACGTTTACTCAGTTTAACGATTTGCATCTTAGGCTTCTGAGTTTAATATTTTTACATTAAGAATTATCGGTGGTGTCCGTTAGGACGGACCCCATTGACGAAAGGATTCTCTGTCACGACCAGCCAAGCGAACTAGCGGCCCTCCTCTCCTTTTCTAAACTATATCTTATTTTAGGACTGTTAACGGAATTAAAATTTTAGGAAACTATATCTACTTGATGTTCTATTACAACCTTTAACGGGAATAAGTATCTGTATACCGCAGCTGTTAACCTGATGTAATAAATTGAAACCCGTTAACCAAAATAAATTTTTTGAACTTTAATTTTTTTTTGAAATCTTTCATTCCCCCACCTTAAACTGTTTTACAATGTTAATATTTTGATTTACTCCTCACAGTACCTACAAGGCAAACGCGGCATAGAGAAGCCCCCGTTCGACTTGCCGGACTTCATCAAGAAGACGGGCATCATGGAGATGCGCGCGTCGCTGCAGGACAAGGAGGAGACCAAGACGCTGAAGGCCAAGATGCGCGAGCGCACGCGGCCCAAGCTCGGCAAGATCGATATCGACTACCAGAAGCTGCACGACGCGTTCTTTAAGTAAGTATGCTGTGGTGGAAATGGCTAACTCTGATTAGTCATGTTGAATGACAACTCCTTCTCTAACACCCCAAGACGCTTAACTGAGTTAATGTGCTCACCACCTTGGACCACATCTCCACTTACCATCAGGTGGGATCGTGGTCAAGCATTAACTTGTGTAAAAAAAACTCAAAGAGTCACTATCGGTTACCCAAATCACCTCCTAATTTGTATGGTGATTCTTTACTAAGGAGCGATTAAAATAAACATTAGTGACTCCGAGTTGGGGCGTAAGTAAGTATAGAAGAAAGGGTCCTTAGAAAATGGCTGGGCTGTGGAGGGGTTGGATACTGATTAATCTATACTGAATATAATGTGTGTGTAGATATGTAAAAGTCCACTAACAGATCAAGGAGGAGCTAAGGGGTTAAAGCCCTCTCTCAAAATCATGTATTATGACCCTTGATAAAATTTAAACTGAAGTTTATTTCATGTACCAGTCCAAGCCCTTAAAATGATACATAAAGACATCCTGTAGTATATTCATGCTAATATAATAAATTAAAGTTTGTTTTTTAGAACACTTTAGCTCTAGAACTGACAGATATTTTTTTGTATAATAGCATTAATAGCCACATTCATGAGGAAGGCAATAGGTTCATTTAACAATTTTTTTGAGAATGAGTGAAGAATGAGTTACTGCAGGGGTACGGGTATGACAAGTATCAACATAAAAATGGCTCTCAAACTTGTGTATTACTTTTTGACCACTATACAATCATATCCATCACAATGCAACAAGGTTTGATAATTAAATAGTTTTAGTTATCACGCCATTATTCCGTTTAATTCGGAATAGGATTTCTCCCGAAAGCAGGTCGGTGACGTAATTGTACAACAGCGCGAATAAACTGGTAAGTGCTGTTTGACCTTATGTACAATAAATTACATTTTTATACATTGACTGGCTTCAGGCCTAGGCCAAATTAGTTTGACCTGAAATCGGGTTTTGCCGATTATATACTCTTACGTACTACTCTTTTAGTGAAGCAAATAATAGTAAATAATGTAATACCAGGGGCGTATCTACCGTCGTATCAGCCGTGTCAATGATACGGCGCCTTAAGGGGTACAGTCAGAGTATCATCCCTTTCCTTCCACTATGATATTACTGTAATATTAGGGTTGTAAAGTCGGGACACGAAGCAGGAAGAAATTCGTACATTGACTTGTTATTGATGGGTTATTGGGTTAAAAATTATCTACAACGTGGATTAAACAAGATTTTATTCAGACACCACACAGTCAGAGAGCGAGTACATACGGAAGAGAGAGAACTTACTTTAGTAGCGATACATTTTAAAAACGTCAGACATGACAGTGTCAAACCAAATTGTCAAGATTGAATTGCGTTTACTACCATAGATAATCTATTGCAATAACACTGCCCCTTAAACCAATACAATCTGAATCATTTACTTTAATTAACAATGCTTGGGCATATGCTATAATTATCTACTATGCTATACGCTATTCCAAACAATTAACAATAAAAAAAAAATAAGAACAACTAATCTTATGTTAACTTATCAAACATAACATAACATAACAAATAACTAAGTTATTTTATGTACCCACGACCTAAGTATATATAACATACTACTATGTACTCTGCTACTGACATGAAAGTAATTTAATATGCAAACAAATTCACTTAATAAATTTAAACATGAAAGATACAAATTTATTATGTTTCTCTTTTGTTAAAGGTTTAGTTAATATATCTGCCAACATATTATCTGTACATAAGTATCTAACTGTTATGCTACCATCGTTCACAACTTGTCTAATAAAGTGATGTCTTACATCTATATGCTTAGTTCGAGAATGATAAAGTACATTTTTACATAGTTTTTGAGCAGACTGATTGTCATTATAAATAGTTACATTTATAGACTTATTAAGAATTTCACCCAAAAATGTACGAATAAATAAACCCTCTTTACATGCATCAGACATTGACATGTATTCAGCTTCTGTGCTTGATAAAGCTACTGTTTTTTGTTTGCGACTTTCCCAAGATATTATTGACTTACCAATTTTGAACACATAGCCAGTATATGATTTGCGATCTAAACCATCATTGGCCCAATCAGCATCAGCATATGCAGTTACATCTAGCCCACCTTTCTGAAATGTTAAACAAAGATTTAAAGTACCTTTCAAGTACCGCAGGACTCTTTTGGCTGCTTTCCAGTGAATATCTGTATATGAGTCGTTGAACTGACTGAGATAGCTCACTGCATGTGCTATGTCTGGTCGACTACATACAGCTATATAAACACATCAACACGGTCTAGGGATATTTTATTCTTAATTAAATATCTTAAAAAGTACTGGCCGTATTAAAAACTTTTTTACACCAAATTGTTCGTCATTTGTCTCAAAGTAATTCCAAATTCAAATTTTTGAAAAAACCTTTTTTTTTCTGTGGCAAAAGTTGTCTTGATGTGTAGGAGAGCGAGTTTTTATACGTGTATGATTTCGTAAAAAATCAAATTACCTTAAATAAAAGTTTTTTTTCGTTGGGAAACTTCAAGATATAGCGCCAATTGACCTGCTTTAGCCATGCAACGTCAACATTTGACTAGGGAGGAAATGTTACGGCCTGTAGGAATGCTGGAAGCTGGGTCTATTCAACGTGATGTCGGTGATGCTATAGGGACCCACCAAAACGTAATTTCCAGATTGTGGACACGCTATCGTGCCACAGGTGAAGTAGCGGAAAGGCATCGAGGACCCAGTCGTATCACAACCCCGAGACAAGATCGATTTTTACAAATTGCTGCAAGAACTCAATCAAACGTGACGGCGACTCAATTGGTCCAAAGGCTGCAGGTGGAACAACAAGTGCTTGTGAGTGACCAAACTGTGAGGAGGAGACTACACGAAGCCAATCTACGCTCTCATAGACCACTCCGGGTCCCACCCTTACGGAGAGGCAATCGTGGACGGCGATTGGAATGGGTTCGGAACCACGTGAACTGGGGTCTTCAACAATGGTCGAATGTGATGTTCACGGATGAATCCAGGTTCGGTTTCCATCCTGATTCAAGAAGGATGCGTGTTTGGAGAGTTTCTGGGCGATGAAGCCGACTCCAGGACCCCCAGGAAGTCCACCCATGCCAAGGAGGCACAATCATGGTTTGAGCAAGAATTCGCCTTGGAGGATGGACGGATCTCGTTTGGGTGCAGGGCAATATGACGGCAGAAAGGTATCGCCAACAGGTGCTAGAACCCATAATCTTGCCCCATAGGACACAAATGGGTCAAGATTTTCTGCTCATGCACGACAATGCCTGGCCACATACGGCTAGAACGGTAGCGACTTGGTTGCAAGATCACAATGTTAGGGCCTTAGACTAGCCTCCGCAATCACCTGACCTAAATCCCATTGAGCACGCGTGGGATATGCTTCAAAGAAGATCTCTGAGGGAAGCCCCCGAAAATCTGGTTACAGAATCCCAACTTTTTGTGCATCTCCGACGGACTTGGGTCACTATTCCACAGGAAGATATAGACAACCTGGTTTTAAGCATGCCGAATCGTTGCAGATGCGTTATCAACGTTATGGGAGCTTTCTCAGATTATTAAATTAAAGTTTATACGAACCAATAACATTTTTTTATTTTTTTTTTCTTTTTATCGTATTAAACAAAATTTTATTCAAATTCAGTTTTTACCCATTTTTGATCTTTTTTCGATAAAATCATTAAATTTTAATGTAAGTAATTTTTTATTTTAAAAACTTAAAGACTATTAGGTAACGTTTCTTTTGATATATAGATGTCATATAAAATTAATGTCACTTTAATAGTAATTCACATTTTAAAAATATCCCTAGACCGTGTTGATGTGTGTACATGAGTGAACCTATGAGACCTCTGTAATCTAAAGAATCCTTCTTTGTAGTTCCACGAAATAGTTTAAGACCTGTTTCCATGGGAGTCTGAGCCGGTTTACAATCATTCATTTAATACTTTTGTAATACTCTTTTAATATAAGCAGACTGATCAAGAAAAATTGTATTTTTCTGTCTAGTTAATCTCATTCCTAAAACTTGATGAGCTGCCCCTAAATCTGTGACGTCAAATTCTTCTTTTAATCTGCTTTCTATTGAAGATTTTTCATGACAATTAGGTGTGTAAAACAATATAATATCATCAACATAGAGTGCAATAATTATAAGTGAATTATTATTTGACTTGTAATACACACATGGTTCTGATGATGACTTAGAGAAATTTAACTTGTTACACAAAACATTATCTATTTTCTCATACCAAGCCTTTGAAGCCTGTTTCAAGCCATATATGGCTTTATTAAGCTTATAAATTTTATTTTCCTGACCTGTAACCTCGAAGCCCTCAGGTTGCTCCATGTAGACATTTTCCTTGAGATCACCATTGAGAAAAGCAGTTTTTACATCAAGATGTTGAATATTCATGTCATATTCAGCAGCTATAGCCAGTAAGGTACGTATTGTTGAATATCTTACGACTGGTGAAAACGTTTCCTCATAGTCTACACCATATTTCTGTGCACAGCCCTTGGCTACCAAGCGTGCCTTGTATTTTAAAATTTCACCATCCAGTCCACGCTTTATTTTGAACACCCATTTACATTTAATAGGTTTCTGAGAATTTTTACGGTCAATCAAGGTCCAACATTTATTTTTAATAAAAGAGTTGTACTCACATGACATTGCATCTAGGGCTTGAATATCGGAATCTCGGAATCTCGAAATATCGGAATCTCGGACCGTAAAACCCGATATTACAATTCCGATACTGAGTGATTCGATATCGTAATATCGGAATCAGTAATTTTTTTATTTTAATTTAAACAAAATGATTTTAATGCGTGCCACAAGGTATATTGGCCACTAGGTCATAAAATTGAGCAAGTAAGTATAAATATTTTAGCTGTGTAGGGAGGTAGAGTTAATATCTTTAACCGTATTCCTGTTGTGAGTTTGCTCAGCCTACTGCACGAATAATGCGATACGGAAAAAATCTATTCCAAACATAATTTATCTCCTTAATCTCGGTATACCTAAGTTAATAATTTCATCATCTCTAGTTGCTGAGAATTCGCATCTAATTGTCAATGGCCATTCACCGCAGATACCTCATTGAACATTGTATATCGGAGGTTCACATCTACAACAAAGGTTTTTAAAACCTTACGATGTCTAGACGTGAACAAAGCTAGTGGACCAGATGGTATTCCAGCTCTCTCCAGTTATCTGCTGTTTTGCCACGCTTGGTTCGTCTCTCAATTAAGACGAGCATAGTGCCTCAGGCGTCGAAGCTTGCCAACGTGCAGTCCGTGCCCAAGAATGGCAATCGAGCTGACCCTGCTAATTAACGGCCAATTTCAATTACCAACATACTCAGGAAGATTATTATTGAACATGCGCCTCGTTGCATACCTAGAACACAATGATCTCCTTAGTGACCCTAGCGCTATAGCCTAACGCATACCACTCTACGGCATTCTAGCGTATCTCACCCACTCGTATCTGGGGTGAGGACCTTAAGAATAATGTAGAGGCGGTTGCCTTTATCCCTTGACATCTCGAAGGCCTTCGATACGGTTTAGCATGTTAGCCTATTGATCATGCTTCCTGCGTATATCCTATTCCCTGGCCTGATCAGCTGAGTTAAAGACTTTCTGAGTGAACGTTCATTTAGAGTCGTTATCAAAGATTATTCGTCCCAAGCAACCTTACATCACATATTACAAACAATGCCGGACTTTCTCAGAGATCTTTTATCTCCAGAACTCTATTCCTGCTGCATATCAACGATCTGGTCGAGCAATACCTGCCAAGCTTCCGACCAGTAACGACCAAAATACAGTCTGAAGAGAGGCACGGGTTGAAAGAGTGAATCACTGCCTGAAGTCACCGAATAGGGCGACGTCAAACTTGTGAAATTCAACGCCACAAAAACAGAAGCATTTATTTTGGCCCTACTTTTCAGAATGTATCCTTGAAACACTCTCACCGCAAGAAATTGAGATATCCTTGAACCTTAAATTTGAGCGGTTTATTGAATCCAAAGTTAAGGCAGCTGCCAGGAAACTAGGCGTCCTAGCAAATGTGTTGCGATATTTCAAGTCACTTCAGCTTTTATCCTTGTATAAAGCATAGCTTCTGCCGTACAGCTGTCACATTTGGTGCAGCTGAATTTCATCTATCAGTAAAAACTATTTTGCGATTCAAAAATCCTAAAAAAATTAAGGTAGTGAATTTTTAACGCGAAAACCAAACCGAATTGAATAGATTTAGGTGATATTTGCAACGAACGGTAATAAAACAGTATTAAAGACGTTATTATTTCATTAACCTATTGATTAAAAACCTTTTTGCTATCCAAGACGTCCTACTTTACAATATAAAATTAAATTTAAATTATTAAAAAAAAAATTATAATTCCGATATTGATATCGGAATTCCGATATTAGCATCAAATATCGAAAATCAATATCGATATTGAAAACCTTCCGATATTACAAGCCCTAATTGCATCTTTCCAATTTCTAGCATCTGGCCCGTTCAATGCTTCCTGTACTGACTGGGGAGTATCTCTGTCGCTTGTACCTTGCACCAAGCCAGCATACATTGTATCTGATGTATCATATTCCGAATCCGCTGAGGTTTCTTCCTCTGGAATATATGTTTCATCCGAAGTATTGTGCTCAAATGAGCTCTCAGAATCATCCACTGTGTATGTACTCGCTCTCTGACTGTTTGGTGATAAGGATGTTTCCAAAATAGTGTCATCAGAGGGGTCCATATCCACAATAGATGTTTCCGATTGTGCTACACACAGGGGTTCACTCATATCATTCATACCATTTATATCATTACAAGTTGGTACAAATGTATGACTTTGAGGGTTATCATCATGTGACACTAATTTAAGGATATCATTTTCCAAAAATGTTACATTCCTCGCTTTGATACATTTAGAAGGATGTGCAGGATCAATTAATCTGTAGCCTTTAGTATCATCACAATATCCAACAAATATGTAGCTTTTGCATTTTGCATCTAATTTTGTTCTATGAGAATTTAATGCATATGCCATTGAACCAAATATGCGTAAATGTTCAACTGTTACCTTTTTATTAGTCCATTTTTCTTCAGGAGTCATTCCCAATACAGCTTTAGTGGGACATCTGTTTCTGATGTAGACAGCTGTGTTTACAGCTTCTGCCCAAAACTTGTGATCCAGGCGTGCATCCTGCAGCATACATCTTGCAGTTTCCATTATTGTTCTATTTGCTCGCTCTGCCACACCATTCTGTTGGGGCGAGTGGGGAACTGTTGTTTGATGTCGAATCCCACTTGATTTTAATAGAGCCTGAAAATCAGAATTAATATATTCACCGCCATTATCACTTCGTAAAATTTTAATTTTTTTATCTGTTTGATTCTCAACTAAATTCTTAAATTCTTTGAATTTACTAAAAACCTCATTTTTATTTTTAATGAAATATACAAAAGTTTTTCTTGAGAAATCATCTATAAATAAAACAAAGTATATTGCACCACTAATTGAAGCACAAGGCATAGGACCACAAACATGTGTGTGAACCAATCCTAAAATTTCAGTAGCTCTGCTGTATGATTTTTTTGGAAAAGGTAGTTTACTTTTCTTTCCCTCTATGCAAGCCACACATGGTTTAAAGTCATTATTATAAGAAATACCTGAAACCATACCTCGCCTGAGTAATTCCATACTTCTCCTGTTGAGATGCCCGAGACGTCGATGCCAAACCTGCTCTGTTGGTTTGTTATCACAGTTAACATTGACAGTTGTCACTTTATTGGCCTGCGGATACCCACCTTTACTGTCAGATGCTGGCTGAAAAGTGTTGAGCCTATAAACGCCATCGACTTGTGTGGCGCTAGCAATGATTACCCCATTGTCCAGTATTTGACAATCACTGGAGCTGAATACAACTTTATAGCCCTTGTTTATCATAGCACTAACTGACAATAAATTAGTTAAATTAGGAACATAGTATACATCACTTACAGTCTTTACACAACCATTCCTTAATTTTATTTTAACATTTCCTTGTCCCGCAGTCAATAATGTCTCACCATTTGCAACTTTGACTTCCAATGAATTATTATTGTTTACAAAATTCCTCATGAGACTCCGGTCGTGACACATATGACTTGTTGCACCACTATCTACATACCATGAATCTCCGCTGATATTCATCGATAGTGCTGTGAGCAGTACCTTGGACGATTCTGCCTTGGTCTTACAAGTAGTTTTCTTCTTGTTGACTTTTGGACAATCTTTTATGTAGTGACCAGCCTTTTTACATCCGTAAAATTTAGGCTGCTTCTTCACCGCCACCAACGCAGTCACATTCTCATGTTTGTCATCACGTCGCATGTTCTCTTGAAGTAATTTGCTCTTGACTAAATCAGTAGACAGTTTTATATTGGAGTTTTCCATCGCCATTATGAGTGGATCATAGTCCGGTGTCAGACCACTTAACATGATAACTGCTATAAAATCATCTTCCAGTGATGATCCTATATCACTTAGTTGCTGTGATATTTCTACGATTTTGTTCACATAGGCCTCCATACTTCTACTTTCATTAAGTTTTGTACTGAACAGCAATCTTAATAAGGCTAATCTACGGCACAGACCTTTATCTTCGTAGGCTCGTTGGAGATTTTGCCATGGTTGATGCGCCGACGTCGCATTCCGGACATGTGCAAACGCCGCTGGTTGCACCGACAACGCGATTCGCGCCAATGCCTTTTGACTTTTCTTGATGCCTTCTTTTTCAGATTGTTCTTCTTCCACGTAACTCCATAAATCTTCGTGAATTAGTATCATTTTCATTAAAAACTTCCATGTATTGTAATTGTCGATGCCATTTATTTTTCCAATGTTGGCATTGTGTTGCCGCTGGTTGCCATTTTGTACCGCGTGTCGTGTGACGAGATAAAAACGCAAATTTACGTAGTTTCTTGAAAATATTATTGTACTATTATTCACACGCGATTCTGGGCCCATAACCTGATGGGTTATTGGGTTAAAAATTATCTACAACGTGGATTAAACAAGATTTTATTCAGACACCACACAGTCAGAGAGCGAGTACATACGGAAGAGAGAGAACTTACTTTAGTAGCGATACATTTTAAAAACGTCAGACATGACAGTGTCAAACCAAATTGTCAAGATTGAATTGCGTTTACTACCATAGATAATCTATTGCAATAACAGTTATTACCTCTCTCTGTCACTCCCGCGTAAATATAATGCGTGCTTGCTCGCACAGTGCAATGGCCGCCGTTCTATGCGAGCGATACGCATTATATTTACGCGGGAGTGACAGAGACAGGTAGTAACAAGTCAATGTACGAATTTCTTCCTGCTTCGTGTCCCGACTTTAGTACCGTATCTATTCTTCGAAATCTACGATAGATGAATCCGATTCTTCTGAAGACGATCATTTTTAACATAGTCAATTAGTTAAATTGAAATTCATTCAAAATAAATAATTATTGTAAGAATCACTGATACACTTATTGCACATCATTTTATTTTTATTACTATAAAAAAAAATAGTGGTTTTCTGCTTTTTCTGGTGGTAAGTTTAGTGGGATTGTTAAAATAAAGTTGGCAACACTAACCATATCAGTCGTATCAATGAATGACACGTGGCCCAAGGGGTATTATCACTAGTCCTGCCACTAGTAACGGTGTATGTGATGTGGTGATGGTATGTTATGGCAGATGGCAGACGAAGCCGCGCATGACGATCCACGGCGACCTGTACTACGAAGGCAAGGAGTTCGAGACGCGGCTGCGCGAGAAGAAGCCCGGCGACCTGTCCGAGGAGCTGCGCACCGCGCTCGGCATGCCCGTCGGGCCCGGCTCGCACAAGGTACACTGGTTTGTTTCTTTCACTCTTATCAAAAACGATAGAGATAAAACATTTACTATAACAGTGCAATAGCTAAAAAATGTTTTTTAAGCATTTATGGATATGGCCGTTAGTCTACAGGAGACCTCTTCACTGTTCTTGACAGGCTTGAGTGACAGTCCAGCATGGATCACACTGCATGATGGACTGTCATGCAAGCTGACAAGCAAGACTTCTTGCATGACAATGGAAGAATAAATAGCATTGAAGAGATCTCCTGTTTTGTACGTAAATGCATGTCATGCTGCATGATCGCCTAGGGATCACATTAAAAACGCAGCTAAGGGGCTTATTAGTTTTCAAAATTCAGAAACTTCATTCTTTGAGATGAAAGACCCTGCTTGCTTGTCGGCCAGTAACATTTTGTAAGACTTTCTCCTCGTTCCACCTTATGTCCGCCATTCTCCTCTCCTTCTCTTCCTCTTACCTCCTCTCTCCTTAACTCTTCTCTCTTCTCCTCTCATCTCCTCACTTCAATACTCTTCAACCCACCGCTTTCCCCTTCTCAGTTATTTTCCAGCAATATAACGTATGAACAATAACTTAAGTGATCATCTCCCACCAGGTGCCGCCGCCGTGGCTGATCGCGCAGCAGCGCTACGGGCCGCCGCCGTCGTACCCCAACCTGAAGATCCCGGGGCTGAACGCGCCCATCCCCGAGGGCTGCGCGTTCGGCTACCACGCCGGCGGCTGGGGCAAGCCGCCCGTGGACGAGGCTGGCAAGCCGCTCTACGGGGACGTGTTCGGACATCATATCAGTGGGCAGGATGTGAGTCCACTATACATACCTGTATCATTGTGCTATTAGGGTTTCTGTAGGGAAGTGCCGTGGACAGGCCGTTTCTTATAAAATATCTATTTTCTCCAATCAGTCACCTAGCAAAACAGACTTTTTGAAGTCACACAATATAGTGTAATTTAGCTATTAACAGCTTATCTTACGATTATGAAAGGACCGTACATAATCTAAGTTAACCGTTGTATTATTTCTGGTAATAATGCCATCGCCCGCTTCTTTTCTGGCCGGTATGCATACATCAATGATGTCTTAAGTTGTACTGATCAGGTGACTCATTTGATTGTATATTGATTAGTCACATTAAAAAGTCTTGTCCCATTTTATTTGATTTTCATTTATTTCGCAAACACTTACGTCTTGTGTCCTATGATTGAAGCGAGGAAAGAGAATGTAAAATTTTATTTCAAAATAATCATTACAGGACACGGAAGACCAAGACATTGACAGGACGATGTGGGGTGAGCTGGAGTCCGAGTCGGAAGAGGAATCTGAAGAAGGTAAATCCTAAATCATGATTCATTAGAAACTGTATAGAAATAGCATTGAACAAAGGGGTGGAGTGATCGTTCAGAATAGAGTACAAAATAAGGAGAGAATTGAATTGTGCCTTTGACGAATCGAGAACCTTTGCTTGCTTCTTCATTGCAAGAATTATTCTTGTATGTGTTGTTTACATACGCAGTGGAGCATAAATATGTTGCCATAACAGTAAATGTTATAATGTTAATCAAGAAAACATTGACCATGTAGGCACCTTGGTCCCACGTTCGCTGAATGTTACATGTGTTTGTAGTATGTTATATTTCTTACACAAACAAATATGCGTATTATATTAAGTGTGGCGGCATCACTAGAATTATAAAACTGTTTTCGTATCGTCCAATGAAGTTACAACCATAATTGTTTACATTGAACATTGATAGCATAGATTTGGGGGTAATCTATGGTTGATAGTGACAGAACCTGATTTGACCTTTACGTGTATGTGTGTGTGTGTGTTACACAATGAAGACACAGTCATTGCTGTATATGACGCAGAAGGGGTATTCTACGGTGATGGTTATTCAATAATATTCCTTTTACTTTGCTCCATGATATATTTCCAGTTTTCCTAACGTTCACATCAATAACAATCTGTACTACTCCGCGATCACTATTCAAATCCCATAGAATGTCCACACGTATTGTTCTAAATGGATTGACACATTCCTTATTCTAAATATTTAGTTTTCTTCATGACATGACAGCTTATGCATCGGCCGATCATTGTAGAACCAAAGAGGCCGCTCGCCGTCATATACATTGAATGTTTAGTGACGTGACGTGTGTGTGTTACAGAGGAATCAGAGGAGGAGGGCGAGGAAGCAGGCGTGGCGGCGGGCGCGGCCACGCCGGGCGAGGGGCTGGCCACGCCGCTGGGGCTGGGCTCCGTGCCGCCCGGCCTCGACACGCCGGACACCATCGAGCTCAGGAAGAAGAAGCTGGACACCGATATCGATGGGTATGGCCGCCGCTGCTTGGCTTTTGTTTTTAAACGAGTTAATGAAAACGAGGTGGTTCGGTTGTTTATTATGATTGTTATCTCAGAACTCGTGTCATTTGTTTTAAATATTTGATAGGGATTGGACTACATAAAAAGGAGGAGGTTCTCCGATCTGTTGTTTTTTTTTGTTTGTTACCTCTGAACTCTGTCATTTATTAACCAATTTGTATTTTTTATATTTGAACGAAGATTGTTTACCATACTTCACAAAATTCAGTTCAGATGATGGGATTCATGTACATATGTATGCATGGCTGCGACCACCATCTTGTCTTTTGCCTTAACAACGATTAAACAGTGCGTTGGTTACCAACCAGCTTGCGTTTCACTATTTTCCAAATCTATCTGCATATTGAACACTCCTTAAATATTTATATTTGTACCAGTTATATTAATATTATTTTAAATTGATCATTTTTAATTATGTATTTACGCCTACCTCGCATTTCTCTCCGTCACACTGGGTTGGCTGGTAGAGAATGCCAATAGGCATTAAGTTCGCCCTTTGTATCTCCTAGTGTAAGGTGAATGCAATAAAGAATAAATATCCTTACATATCCTTACATTACAGAAAAAGTGTATCCGTATCATAGTGAACAAAAATGACCTAGACAGCTGCAAACCGCATTTTATTCAACAAAAAATACTAACTGTAACCTCGATATATATTATGGAAGCATGCAAATTTATTAAACAATATCCACAATATTTTAGAACACGCTCGGACGAGTTACAAAGATACCAAAGCCGTAATAATAATAAAGACAAATTGATAATACCTCAATGCAAATTAAAAATATTTAGCTCCGGCCCAAATTTTATGTGCGTAAAAATATTTAATAAATTACCTATTGACATTAGAACAATAAAAAATTACAAAGATTTTTCGGCTACTCTCAAAGAATTTTTAATTAAAAAGTGTTTCTATAATTTAAATGAATATTTTGATATATAAGAAGTTAATCCAAATTTTATGTGAATGAACTATGTTTAGAGTGTAGTCAATAAAATAACGAAGTATTATAGCATAGAAATATAAGAATAAATCGGTTCGCTCACGCTAAGTATTGCTATACCCTATCAGGGTTATATGTGACACTAATATATAAGGCAAATTGTCTATAATGTAAGATCTAAATGTAACCACATATATTGCAATAAAATACTGAATACTGAATAAATAAATAAAATAAAATTAATGTACGTATACCGTTCTAGCGGCGACACGCCGGCGCTGTACCAGGTGGTCCCGGAGCGGCGCGTGGGGCTGACGTCGGGCATGATGGCCTCCACGCACGTCTACGACATCAACACAAGTACTGTATCCACACTACCCATCCCACATCCACCCCACATGCGGTGCGGGTGCCGCAATAAATTGTCGCTTTTATTCATAAAAACAAGCAAAGTCAAGAAGGCTTATTAAGTGTTTTGTTTCTTTCATTCGTATGAAAACAGATAAAGATAAAACATTATAAGAGTGCAATAGCTAAAGTAGGTTTATTAAGCGTTTATGAAAAAGGCGGCATTACATTACATTTTTTTGTTCAAATGCTTGTCAGCAAATCATTTTTTAATTAAATACAGTTTTTTATTATTATTTTAAAGTGGCTCGTCTGAAACATCCGCTACTATTTATTATTATTGTTGCGTTACATTGTATTGAACGTTGCGTGCAGGCAAGCGTGTGTCGGGCGCGCTGAGCGAGGCGAGCGGCGGCGCGGGCGCGGCGGTGGGCGCGGGCGCGGGGGGCGTGGACGTGGCGCTGGACCCGTCCGAGCTGGAGCTGGAGCCCGAGGCGGTGGCGGCGCGCTACGAGCGGCACCTGCGCGACGCGCGGCCCTCGCGCCGGGAGGACCTCTCCGACATGCTCGCCGATCATGTCGCCAGGCAGAAGGTAGGTTTAAGGCCAATGTATACGTAACGGGCTTTTCCCGTCCCGTACGGAATTTTGGAAACATCGTTTTAGAGAAAATGTATACGATAGTGCATACGCAGTGGAATCCCGTACGGGACGTGGCTCGCACAGCTCTTATTGAACCTTGTGATTGACACGAGATGGCTTGGGATTATTTTGTAGTGTTGGCGAAGAGTGAATATTGTGTCTAAATGGATA
Source organism: Thymelicus sylvestris (assembly GCA_911387775.1). NCBI lineage: Eukaryota > Metazoa > Arthropoda > Insecta > Lepidoptera > Hesperiidae > Thymelicus > Thymelicus sylvestris. Next base: position 3,733,920 of record OU426905.1, read on the forward strand.
TTATGAATGTGAATAACAAAATGTGTTTGGTTTGTTTTTATTCCAGATATAGGCGCGTTAAATTAAGCGTTATGAGCTTTTTCAAATTTATTTTTAATGATAAAAATTACGCGTCCCCAGCGAAACGTAGTCAACATATAATAAAATGTCTTCTTGTTACAGAACAAGAGAAAACGTCAACAAAATACAGATGCGAAGACAGCGAAGAAGTACAAGGAGTTCAAGTTTTAGTGGAGATTATTTTAAGTATAGATGCTTTAAGTGTGTGCGACATTCGTATTGTGGATAAGAGACTAAATATATAAATAATTGATATTCTATGGGTTTTATTTTCACTTAAGTCCACTATTAATCCGACGGATAAACTGTAATTAAATCTACCTAGTATTTCTCTAATCGATATCAATTTTATTTACGTTTGCAAAGTTTCATTATCAAATGCGTAATTATAATGTTTAAAAATAATAAATTTTCTTGGTTACGAACAGTTTTTACCACCTTTTACCAGATAACGCCCCAACTCGATTTAAGTAATCGTTAGTGACTCTGAGTTGGGGCCTCACACTACCTATACCTATGCAAACACTACAATAACGACCGACAAACGACAACTTTGCTCTATGGCCGAGATGCACATATTTCTCTATGGCACAACTCTTTTGTCATCCAATTTTTAAGCTAGGTATCAAATATCAATGTCATTCAATGTGACGTTGACATTGGTTGAACTGAAGTGACAACTGACAATGACAGTTTCACAGACTTGCATTGGTGGCGGAGTCTGGCTGGCGGACTTCGTACTTTTTGGAATAAAGTTAGGTAGTTTTTTGTTTTATTACTATTCTGAAACCGTAATTAATTTAATTACTACAAAATGTCACGTGTACTAGTTGGTGTTAAAAGAGTGATTGATTATGCTGTGAAGGTAAGTTGCTTCAAATATTTATAAAGTACAAAGGTTACCTGTTGAATAGTTTTCATGTCCATGAAAAAAGTTCACAATCAGAAGAAATATCTTACATGGCATAATAATTATTAGTAAATAAAGTTATTATTACTAAGAGTTATTATAGCACTGTATAAGCCTAGTATAAAATTTATAAGTCAATACAGTATAGAATATAAATTAATTTAAATAAAAGTAGGTTTTAAGTCTTATTTTAACTTTATCTCTGTCTGGCTGTCTCTCTCTGTATAAATGAATGCTTCGTTATAATTTAATGTCCATTAACACCTATTGTATTCAAATGTGTCAGCTATTAATAAATATACAGTAATTAACATAATTAATGGAGTCTCCTGAGCTAATTCCAAAACATCCACAGATTCGTGTGAAGCCAGACAAGTCGGGAGTGGTGACAGATGGGGTGAAGCACTCTATGAACCCATTTGATGAGATAGCTGTGGAGGAAGCAGTGAGGATGAAGGAGAAGAAACTGGCCAGTGAGGTCATCGCTGTCTCTTGTGGCCCCACACAGGCACAGGTAACAAATATACATGTATACATTTTATTTCTACTATTTACTCCTCTTCAAGAATAATATACAGACATAACAGTATGAGATTTTGTATTGTTAAAATTTACATACATAATGTTACAAATATGTTTGATTTATGAAAATAGAATATTTAATTGTGTCACTTTTAAGTGGCTTTTTATGAATAGGATTAAATCAATTTTTGACTACAGACTGTGACAAAAGCGAGATGCAAATACATAGTTGCATATACACATAGACTTAAATATATAGATACGCTGTCCCATACAAAATTCTCTGTGTGTCTCATTCGCCAGCCACAGAGTACTCAATCACAGAGTCACTATGCGCCTGCCTATGGTACCGGCACCCTGTTCCGTAGTGATTAAGTACTCTGTGCTCGTTCTGTCAAGTTTGGTTAAAGATGGCGGTATTAAATATTTGACACTAAATAATTTTTAAAAATGTAAATAAAAATATAGTTACTTACCAATTATGATTAAATAAAGTGAAATAAAGTTCAAACGTAAATAATGAGAACGTTTTAACTGTGCACAATATAGAATAAGGAAGCACTTTAGAACAGGGAATTACGCCAATTTCGATGAAAATTTTTTGGGGGGGGGAGGGGGGGTGTACAACACGTTTTTGAATACCGCAATTTACGGAAACTTTTAGTTTTCGAGAAAAAAAATTTTTAAAAATAAAAATTGGGTGTAAGTTTATTAAGCTATTTCAGTGTTTATTAATCATACAGATATAAAGGATTCGCTCCTGATTACAACGATACCTTTCGCAACTCTCAGCGACGCACCATTTCTGAGAAAATGGAAAATAACTTTTCTAACCGCAGTACAAAATTAAGGCTCTATATTCAAAATTAAACGCCAGAAATGACAAAGGTATATCAAACTGTTGTATCAGTCACAGATACTATGTGATTTAATCTACTCTATTAACGCCGTTATAAGACTATGTCACAGATGTCGACGGAACCCCGCTTCGCGGGGTTCCTATTTTTTTCCTAAATAAAATCAGACAACCATAACCTAACCTATCCTTCTTTTGATTTGAGTTCAGTTGTTTTTTCATAGCGGGGGCTTCGCCACAGATGTCGACGGAACCCCGCTTCGCGGGGTTCCTATTTTTTCGTAAATAAAATCAGACAACCATAACCTAACCTATCCTTCTTTCGAGTTGAGTTCTGTTGTTTTTTCATAGCGGGGGCTTCGCCACAGATGTCGACGGAACCCCGCTTCGCGGGGTTCCTATTTTTTCGTAAATAAAATCAGACAACCATAACCTAACCTATCCTTCTTTTGATTTGAGTTCAGTTGTTTTTTCATTTGATTTGATTTGACTTTAACATAGTTGTATATTAACTTAAAATATTTGTGCTATTCAATTTGTTATTTTCAATTCAGTAGTGGTTGTATTCAACGAAAATTCTCAAGCGCGATCACATCACAATGATGTTCTCACACGCGAGAATGGACACGAAGATATGTACTCTGTGGTATAGACGATGAATGATGAGATTGACATATTTGACGACTGTCATGGCTGATTTATGACAGCTACTGTCAGAAATTGAAGCTAAATTGACGGATAACCCGTTAAATTGACACGAAATTCAAGATGGCTGTCGCGTTTTGACGTATTATGTCATAAATGTAAGCAAATAATTGGGAATAATTCGATATTTTAAAAATTCATATCTCATAAACTATTAATTTGCGTAAAGTGAAACTTTCGTAATCGTCTTTTAATAATATAATCTACCTAAAAAAAAATATTTGAACCATCTTTTCGACATTCCCTGTTCTAAAGCTGAGCCTAGAATAATAAGTGTTCTTGAACAGTCGGAGTTTTACGCCGGAGTTTAACGTGACAGCTACTTGCTCAATACAGACTAAACTGAGGTGAACCCAATTGGGGTAACCTCAGGTGAACAAACTGTAGGTACTGAACAGCGTGTCCATATATTTAAGTCTATGCATATACATTTTGGCTACATTGGTTACTCATACCCTGTTTGCATGGTGACAACTTTACATGTTTGATGTAGTGCCAAGATTATTGTGCAATATAATGGAAAATGTAATTGAATGTTTCTATTACATAATTTATATGCAAACAATATCATAATAATAATATACTTGATAAAAGGCTAACTGTTACTAACTGACAGACAATGCACAGCTTGAAGTAGTGGACTTATAAGGAAGGAACTTTGTTCAGAGGTTCCTTAATTAATCCCTGACGAAAATAGAGAGGGTGTTATAACTTTATAAGTTTGATGTGTCTGTGTATCTGTATGTCTGTCAGTGGCATTGTAGCTCCCTAATGGATGAACCAATTTTGATTTAGTTGTTTTTAATAAAACAGGGGGGGTGTTTTAAATTTTAATTTAAGATTATTATCTATTTGTATAATAAAATTATGTTATGCTCAAAAACCAAAAATGCTCATTTAACAAAAAACAGCTGACACTGACACACAACAACAATGGTACCCCCTTCCAAAATTATAAATGAACTATAAATGACAACAAAATATATTGTATTACTTTTTGTTCATATTACATACAGCACCTTATAAAATGGTGGTAGAATAAAAAATGTGCATAAGGGCGACCTATACGATAATAATCAACAAAATGTGATTTTAAATTATTTTGAATTAGCATGCAATATCTTGCAGGAAACCTTAAGAACAGCCTTGGCAATGGGAGCGGACAGAGCAATTCACGTGGAGGTGAATGGTGCAGAGTACGAGACCATGCAACCCATCCACGTGGCAAAGATCCTGGCGAAGCTCTCACAAGACGAAAAAGCCGACCTAATTATAGTAGGAAAGCAAGTATGTAGTATAACAATGTTTATTATCTATTATGGATCTTGACTAGAAATAATGATAAAAAATTAGAGATGATGAATAGAAGTGCTTCAGTATTAATTTTAGTGTCAACATTAGTTATTTAATTTCTATTGTATATAGCTATTTCTATATAGGTACATAGGGACAATACGTCTTAAATTAAATAATTTTGTTGTTGTAATAAAACTTCATAATTACAAAATATCAAATTTTCTCTATTTTAGGCAATTGATGATGATTCCAATCAAACTGCCCAAATGACTGCAGCCCTCCTCGACTGGCCTCAAGGAACATTTGCATCAAAAGTAAGTTACTATGCAAATGTTTATAATCTAAATTTTACTAACAAAAAATAACCGACTTCAAAGTTACTCAAAAAGTACTACAGATCTCGCTCAAATGTATGTGGGCCTACATGACAAGCACCTGCTTTCGATTAAAAAAAGAATCATCAAAGTCGGTTCACCCAGTCGAAAGTTCGGAGGTAACAAACAAAAAAATACAGTCGAATTGAGAACCTCCTCCTTTTTTGAAGTCGATTAAAAATTACTGAACAGATTTTCATGAAACTTAGCACATAAGTAGACCATGATCTGTTTTAGGTATTTATTATCCTAAAACGCGGGAAAAGCCGACTAGTTATAAAACAGCTAGTATAAATTAAATCCATTAGTTATTCGGTGTAAATTATCTTGAATTTGATTGGTTTTCAATATTATCTATCGCTATCTAAATCCCTATCAAAATAAGTATTAACGTGAGTAGGAATAAACGGAGTCTCATTTTCGTTCAATTTATTTTTACAGCCATTGTAACGATGACATTATTCACGTTTCTTCCTTTTGAACTCGTGTCGTACCCAAGAAGTCCGTAATAGCTTCTCCTTTGTTTATGGCGTTATATATCATTCCAGCCCTGTTAGCAAATATTACAAGTTGTAACAATGGTTTTTCGTTGTGTTATGTCCTCCTTTTTTGAAGTTGGTTAAAAATAAAATTATTTTATCAGAAATAATGATATTGTTTGTAAGGAAACCATGATCTGGCTCAGGGTTGGAAAAAATCATGATTTTTTTAAAAAATCGCAAAATCACGATTTTTTAAAAAAATCCTAATTAATCACGATTTTTTTGATTTTTTCATTTTATTTTAAAATATTTTTGCACAAAACAGAACGCGCCCTCAAAGGATTGCGCGGACACAGCGCGGGGATTTCTCTTTTGTCTGACATGTGAATGCCAAGCGAATGTGCAAAAGCAAGTGAATGCAAATTCTAAATTTGTTTTAGGGTTCCGAAATAAAATCGGGACCCTTATGGTTTCGTCATGTCCGTCCGTCTGTCCGAAGCAAAGCGCCGAAACCCTTAATGCTAGAAAGCTGTAATTTGGCACGGATATACATAAAAATTATTGAAACTCTAGAATAGTAGAAAAAAATATTGAAAAACATTTTTTTTCAGGGTTTCCCCTACATTACAGGTAACGTAAGGATGATTTTTTTTTATTCGTCGCGTACCCTATAGTGTGGGGTATCGTTGAAAAGGTCTTTCAAAAATGTTATGGGTCTTCTAAGACCATTTTTGGAATTAGGGGTCCGTTTTTAAAATATTTGCCTTTGAAGTGCTAATTTTGGTTTGAGTCAAGTGGGACCAGGGGGGGACCCCCCCTGTCGGCTAAACGGTTGGAGTTGGACAAGTGACAAAATTCTCCAAAATAGATTATAATATGATGATTTTATAAGGAAAACTATCACGGCTATGTTAACATAAGTATATTTAGTTAATAAGTATTAGTCGATAAACGTACTAGTTCGGAACCCTACATTGCGCGTGGCCTGACACGCACTTCCCCGGTTTTTATATGTGGATTTCTGTGAAATAAAGTGAAATTAGTAATTACACATTTTTGATTAAATCACTGATTTTTATTGAAAAAATCATTTGATTTAAATCGTGATTTAAATCATGATTTAAATCAAAATGATTTATTCATGCCAACCCTGATCTGGCTACATATTTCATCCACATACTCCTGTAGTCTGTACTCCTTCAATCAGGGACGTGGTAAAATAATCAAATTCTTTTATTTTGCTCCAATGCAAATCTTAGTATTCTAGTGATCATTACTGATAACCTCTATGATAACATGTTACCAACTAACATAACTCAAGTAAATTAAACCTTATCATAAAGAGATAGGAGAATTATGTTTGTACTATTTCGCGAGAGAGATATGACAGGAGTACAACTTACTTATGACGTAAAATAAACCATAATTGATGATTAAACGAACTTACCTGTAAGTGAAGTTCTATCACAATTATATGAGTACGTTTCATTCGAAGATATAATAACAAATGTACAGTACCTTCATTGTACTGGCAACTACGCACTTATTTAGAGTATATTGAAAACACCACCATCTCCTCATCCGGTCCGACGCCGCCTCGTGTCTCATTCTTTAGAGTGGTTTTTACAAAATTTTAAAATATGGGTTCGGGATGGGAGGGATCTTATATCTTCGAATGAAACGTACTCATATAATTGTGATAGAACTTCACTTACAGGTAAGTTCGTTTAATCATCAATTATACTGCTTACGTTTCATTCTTCAGATATAATAACAAATGTAGATGTTTAGAGATTTAAAATTTTGTAAATAAAGTAGGTAGGTAGGTACAAAGGTTAATTATACAATGGGTTTCGTAAGAAATCATTTCATTTTTAATATTTTATACAATCATGAATAGAAATAAGGTTTTATTAAGGTTTTCTTATTTTAATATTTTTTAGAAATAATTATTAAGAATCAGGTGTAGTTATAAGTATACAAATTAGTATTTATCAGGGTAGAAAAACTATGATCTAACAAACAAGGTATCATTTGACTGACAGACTGATGGTCTGTGTGCAAGCGCACTGTAGGGTCGCTTGAAAGTCATCAAGAGATTTTCTACTGAACTTGGCCTTAAATCTTTTGTTACTGACAAATAAATAATCTTTCAGGCCTGTTGCTGGACAAATATTAATATTTTCTTCGAAGTAAGGCAAAAATAAAACAGGTTGGTCACGACAATGCGGTAGTGTTGGAATGACGAACATTGTAAAAATAGCAGACTTGGAACCTGCGGCAGATGTTTTGATAATATCGGAGATCATTATTCGAACTCCGTTAGGATCTAAATTAATATTTTTAAGCTTATTAGATGTGAGTGTTTGCGCTCTATGGGCTATAAGTACATAAGGCTAACAAAGTTACTAGCTTCTGGGAAATCTTTTGTAGGCTTAAATCCCCATTAGGTCCCCAGTGAGCGATGGGCTGTAAAACTAGATGAGGGTTTCAAGTAGACGCGTATTTTGGAACATTTGGTCTTAACTTATAAATTCTTTTTAATAACCTTTAAATTAGTACATGAGATCCTAATTCATCACCAAGGAGTAAGCTCAAAGCTGAACGATCTATTAATAGTACCGTAAGCTGCGCCATTGTTAACTTTTTCCCTTAAAAAGGATAATACTGATGGTAAATAATTACTATACGGATCTATTTGATTATGAAGACAATACTGCCACTATTTTTTGTAAGCCACACTATAATTATTGTTATGTTGTGTTATTGGCTATAGACTCAACGGTTGTGAAGGCCAATAAGGAAAGACAAGTATACCTACAGCTTTATCTATTATTATCTTTCCTAAGCATTTTAATATTAAAGAAAAGGGTGACTGGAAAAACATAAAAAATATGCCATTCCATGAGATCATAAAAGCGTCTATTGCTAAGGCATCTGGGTCTGGAGTCCATGATAAGTATCGATAACACTTAGCATTGGTGTGAGAATAAATCGATTTCTGGTTTGCCTAACTTATCGACACATTTGTTAAAGGCTGAATCAGATCAGTTCTAGTTCTATATATTTTTTAATGTTACGAGACTCTTTATCGGCTTTTTTATTATCTTTACTCTTAATGTAAGAGGTTTTAATTAATAAGTTTCGCTCTTCACACCATTGCCAAATTTCTCGCGTCAAGTCGTTTAAATGGGGATATTGATAACCACCCATGCGATTAATATGTATATATAGCTTAACGCTGTGGTATCAATGCGCAATAGAATGAAACAGTTACATATGTTGCGTGCGAAACATTTAAGGGCGAAAAACACCACCTTAAGCTCCAAGTAGTTTAAATATGAAATTCTAACTCACAACCAGTAGAGTTCCATTCCCCATTGACTCTTTTGTTATTACAAAAAGCGCCCCAGTCTGACCTGGGCGCGTCTGTAAATATTTCAAATCGAAACTTATCTGGCCTGAGAGAAGTGGATGTCGAAAAAATATTTCGAGACGACCACTTAAGATCCGAAAGAATTACGGGCGACAGATTAAGCTTTGCTTCGTATGACTTATTTAACTTTAATGCTAAATATTTCTGTCTCTCCAGGCGTTTAGTGTACACCCAATTGTATTTAACCGCTAGACAGGCGGATATAAGTACACCAATTAAACTAGCAATTTTTTTTTATAGTGTATCTTGGTAAAGCAGTATATTTTTAACAAATTTTGAGACATGTTCTCGTTTATTATCAGGCAAGGATAATATCATATCAACCGTGTTATGTAAAAAACTTATAAATTTGATCTGTTGTGAAGGTTGCAGACAACTTTTTTCAAAATTACGATTCCTAAACATTGTAACAATTTAACGGTCTCATTAACATTTGAAAGACATTCGTCGTACGTACGACCAATACATAACATATCGTCAAGATATATAACAGATGGGTAGCCGCGATATCTGAGGTGAGCCACAACCTCTTTCATTATTTTTGTAAATGTTCTTGGAGTTGATGATAGGCCATAAAACATAGCTACAAATTCGTAGGTTAATTGTTCACCCCTATTTCGTTTTGAAAATGAAATCTCAAATATTATGATGGAGTAGGTAATAGGTACCAATAAATAAGATTCCTTAAGGAGTATTGTGGCCATATAGCCATTAAGAGGAATTAATTTTCAGGCAGTTCTGGAGTCCTCCATTTTAAAATGAGATTGTGTAACAAAATTGTTTAACACTTTTAAGTTTAAAATAAATCTTTTACCACCATTTGGTTTCGAAGTTAAAAATATTTTGGAAATAAATTGATCCGGTTGGGGCTTATACACATAATTATGTATATCGCACCTAACTGTAACAGGTTTCCGATCGCTTTAGCCTAAGGCTTTAGCCATATCTCTCTGTTCCCCCGTCGTAAGTGTTAGAAGGGGCGACATGCTGATGAACATGTTTTGAAAAAGGTATCACGTATCCATCGTGAATCCAGTCTAAGATTATCTGGTGATGTTCACCCAGCAATTGTATTGTAAGCGACCTGCATGTACCTATGCTGTTAGCGGCTTGCTAGGGCACGGTTCTTGCTCTGAGTGAGGGAAGCGCGTAAACATCACCGACCGCCACACCCGCGCCGGTACGCTGTCGCTGTTCGTGGCTGTCCTCCTCGCCTCCCCCCCTGCTCCCCGCGGTGAAGCGAGGGAGGGCCGTTCCGTTTCCCAAGGAACGAGTCCTTGATGTTCCTGTTGTGGGTGTCGGTAGGGATGTCGCTCTGTGATTTTTTAATCAGCGATCCTTGTCTCTCAATACCTTTGGATGGCTTTATAATCTCTGAGAGCTTTTCTCCGAAGAGTGTTTCGTCTCTATCGTGGTCTTTGATAAGTGGCGTAAAAGACAGAGAGTTATAAGTTTAGTTCTTACTTGGGTCCCGATATAATGTAGATCGGTCAGGATTCTACAGCTGTCTGAGAGTATTTTTATAGCTTGAATTTTTTCTACTCCTAGAAGGATCAGGGTGATAGCTATAATAAGCACGCTGATACCAATGCCTAGTTTTGTTTGGGTTGGATATTTTTGTCTCGATTGATAATAATATCTGAGCCTTCACTTCGGGATTCAGGCTAGGCGCCATCAAAAATTTGCAGTTTTCTGGTATCAGTTACTCTTTGAGTATTTTGTCCTTTTTTAATATAAGTATCCAGCGCTAAGCCAGGATGTGGTGGATATTTTCACCGTAAATTGGTCGTCCATCCGCGGTCTCACCGAGTGCCGATAACAATTTCGGATCGAGCTGCAGGTGCCTCACATTCGAGAGGTGCAGCTGGGGACGTTACAACGTCATGAAACTCCGTGAGGACGTACAGCTGTGTTGTCATTATATCATCTTGCATGGTTCTGTCGTATGAAACGAACAACGTTTCAAATAACCTTCGTGTTGACCCGCAGTCAACCTCCAGGTATATATTGCACGCATCATGCTAAACCCTCGTGATACCCTCAATGTGATATCCTCCAGGATAGCTTAGAGATGCATTTTACGCCACATAAAACACACAATCACTTCCGCGTGTGACGTTACCCCTCCGGGGACAACGAGTAGATATGATGTAGGTATATAGCATCATGCTAAACCCTCGTGATACCCTCAATTTGATATCGTCCAGGATAGCTTAGAGATGCATTTTACGCCACACAAAACACAATCACCTCCGCGTGTGACGTGGCCCCTCCGGGGACGAGTAGATATCATGTAGGTATATAGCATCATGCTAAACACTCGTGATACCCTCAATGTGATATCCTCCAGGATAGCTTAGAGATGCATTTTTCGTCACATTAAACACTTATCATCTCCGCGTGTGACGTGGTCCCTCCGGGGACGATTAGATATCATGTAGGTATATAGCATCATGCTAAACCCTCGTGATACCCTCAATGTGATATCCTCCAGGATAGCTTAGAGATGCATTTTACGTCACATAAAACACTTATCATCTCAGTAGGTATGATGTTATAGGTAGGTATGTAACATGTTCTTGTATTTTTATTTAACGCCAAGTCACTTAGTTAAAAATGGATTTCACTAACCTGAAGTTTCTTCGGATTCCGACGAACATGAATAAATACTTACACGACGTCGTTTCTTAGCTGCTCGATCTTTAAGTTTTTTTTTTTTTTTGTTTTCATAATAACTTAACTTATTATCACTTTTACGCTTGGACATTTTTGTATAACCTCACAGAATAAACTTAATAAAACTGATTTGGTGAGTGCTAGTTGCCGCGCACAATAAAAGAATGAGACACGAGGCGGCGTCGGACCGGATGAGGAGATGGTGGTGTTTTCAATATACTCTAAATAAGTGCGTAGTTGCCAGTACAATGAAGGTACTGTACATTTGTTATTATATCTGAAGAATGAAACGTAAGCAGTATAATTAAAAATCTATCAAGAAGTAGTAATGATGGTTTTTCTTGTATACAATTCTTTAACTTTTATAATTGAGGACACCATTTTAGATGTAACTGGTACTTAAATTTTTTAATTGTATACCAATACTAGAAATCCTTTCCCGTGTCGCCCTTAGAACATAATAATGCCTACATTATCTATTGGTTTACGCCATTGTTCCCCCATTGAAAATAGTCATTATTTCTAGCATATTTAACAATTTTAGCCAGCTTACACAAAACCTTATGGAGAACAAAGACAGTCAGTACCAGAACAAATCGCTCACCCAGTAATACAACGACACATCTACGTTTGCCATATTTTACAGAAACGAGGATCAAAAATTTTATAAAAATGTTTAAAATTAATTTATGAGTTCTTTTTACATTTTTTACAGATTGTAACCAAACCCAATTGGTTATTAGTATAGACATTAATACATATTTACTACTATTTAGATTATTCACTTTTAAACACGTATACTATATAAAATCAATTTCGCATTTTTTGCAGATGTGCCATTATATTACTAGGTTAACGAAATGTAATGTCATGTGTGTAATAGGTGGAGAAGAGCGACGGCGGTCTGTCGGTGACGCGCGAGATCGACGGCGGGCTGGAGGTCATCAAGACGAAGATCCCGGCCGTGCTCAGCGCAGACCTGCGGCTCAACGAGCCACGCTACGCCACGCTGCCCAACATCATGGTACCTCTACCTACCATATATTTAATATGATACGGGTATTCACAGGTGCTAAGTTTAGCCGTGACACGATCCATGCAACTGGGTCGAAATATCGGCGTACAAAATATATATCGAGAGTACCTGTATCATAGTAAAAATGTATTCAGTCCACAATAAATGAATTTCAAAATCATGTATGACGGTACAGTCACCTGCAGAGAAAAGTAACCCATCTGTTTCTAAGTATGCAAACAGCAATGTTTCTGTTGCCTGTTGCCAAAAAAAAACATTACTGTTTTACAAGTAATGTCGCATTACCACATACTGTTGTTTATCATTCAAGGATTAATTTAAATTGTATATTAATGATAGTTTGTCTTCTGAATGCAAGGACGTGTATAGGAATTAATGTGAGCTCTATGTGTAATAAGTCTTTAAAAGCATGTACTGATAGACAAACATATTTGTTGCTTGAAATGTCTTTTATTATAGTTATCGATACCATGTCCGTATTACAGAAAGCCAAAAAGAAGCCACTAAAGAAGCTAACCGCTAAGGATCTGGGCGTGGACCTGGCGCCCAGGATCAAGGTGGTCAGCGTAGAGGACCCCCCGGTGCGGCAGGCCGGCTCCATCCTGCCCGACGTCGACACACTCGTCGCGAAGCTCAAGGAGGGAGGACACGTTTGAAACCAACCTTCTCAACACTATTTGTACACAGGGGCGTAGCTACCGCCGTATCAGCCGTGTCAATTATACGGGGCCCCCACTAACACTCCCAAAAAAAAGCTCGTCAGCGGCCTACGACCGCTACAGTTTGACAGCTGACGTTGAGGGGGCCCCACAACAAATATTGATATGGGGCCTCCGTAGGGCTAGCTACGCCACTGTTTATACAGCACGGCCGCTGTATCTTGGTGCGTCTGAACTTCCAGAAGGCTGCGCAGTAACATAATTCGCCAATACTCCATACGCGGTGTATTATTTCTCAATCTTACGTTAGCACGTTCGCGTTGCCATCTCTGTCTTACATGCGCTAAAGTTCGCAAAGCCTATGTTCAGACGCGCCAAGATACAGCGGCCGTACTGTACTGATCAATGGAACATTAAACTAATGGATAACAGTGTAATATGCGCTGTGTTGAATACATGTGGATAAATTTTGTAAATATGGTACCGAATCGAAAACACACAAAAGCGAATGCTGTGTAGGACGATTGCATGATTAATTTTTTATACCTTCATCTCACCCACTCAATCTGATGTGATTCGGCTGTTTTTGTGATGCATTGAGAGGATGGTGAATGCTACAGACAGGAAATAATTAACTTCATTATCATTGGTTTAGTGTTTCAAGGGTCGGCCCTAATGAGAGTGCTAATTTGTTAACTCAATTTTTGTATACCATTACATTTATGCTTAGAATTCTTTAGTTAATTTCGATTTTAGTTAAAATTACAATTGAATTAATAACTTAGCACTCGAAAAGTCCAAGTAGTCTTTATATTAGTCATGTTACAGCAACTTTAGTACAGTCTATTAAATGTTAAGTTATACAGTGAATGCATATAACTTGTTTCTAATCTAAAATAAAATGTTACATCAATGACTATTTTTTATTAAATTTCTCACAATTATTTCAACGACGTTCAGATATTAAAGTGTTACAATATTAAAAAATACAATGAAAATTGGGGCTAATTATGAAGCTAGCTAATCACACTTGACATTTGTTTTGCTTCACAAGTTTATATATCAGTAGTGTGGCGACTGTAAACATCCATAGAAAAAATAAGAAGTGAAATAACCAACACTATGAAATATCAAGTTACTAATTATTCTAAAAAATAGTGAAAACAAAAATAATAAACAGGTACTTTTTGGCAAAACAATATTTTGTAACAATAATTAGTACAATGTCATGTATGCACCCAATGCACCCTATGAGACAAGAGATGGGGGCGCAAGGGTGCAGTAGATCACTTACATCCGACTTGGATACAATATTTCGTCAATAATGCGAGGAGATAAAAAACGCGATATTTGTCATTGCCTAGCTAAAAAGTGATTTGATTGACACAGCATAAATTTCTTAGTACATGTATTTACATTTAAATTTACTTACAACCCTAGGGATCAAATCGAAAAGAACATTTATAATATAACTTTTCAATCAGACATCAAGATGTTAATGGAATGAAAAGCATTCGAAGAATACACAGTAATATTTAACGCGTTATATTCACTAGTTACATCAAAATATAATTATATTTACATAAATACATCATACATACATACATGCATCAAAATTCAAAATCCATTATAACGCTAACTAAACTAAAATAATGGCATTAACATCGTAAGTATCAAATATTGCCACAGAGCCAATTTATGGACCATCAGTCAAAATAATACTTAGAGATTAAGCTATATACAGTTCAAAAATAAAATGCAATCAGAACCGCTGGCCAAAGAACACCTAGTTTAAATTTAACACAATATCTAAAATGGCCGTTTTTAATATTTTATCTATAGTAAAGTTGATGGTAAAGTAATAACTAACACTATCGCATCAACCGTCAGATGCTGAAGATTATGTAAGTATAGACTGAGTATAGGGAACGGCCGTGTTAGTAGTAAATTCAGTTATACATTCATACAATTCGTCATACATTGCTGTATAAACCAGAAAATAATGTTAAATTTTTTAAAGTGCTAAAGCAATGTACCATGAATTCGTCCGATTTACGACTAAAAGTCTAATGTAATAAGCCCATAAGCTATTAATGCTAGGAACTGACAGCTTGGAGATTCTGCAGTCTGCTATCACGCATCTGCTTATTTTAGTCCTAAAAAGTTAATTCATAAAACCATGGGGTCACCACATGTTCTGGACCGTAATGTTATAATGTAAAAATGTTTGTAAAACCCCGAAAACCTCTATCTGCTATTATGCAAATAAATGGCGTTCATTTATTTTTAACAATTAGTAATTTTAAAATGTAACGCACAATCGCCTAATTAATATCTAGAATATCACTTTGTGGAAGTGCATTGTTATAGTAAAGGTCGTCAAAGTTGGAATTTGCGAATGTTGTATTCTTTGGATCGTACTAAACTGGCATATATAACTCCATTGACATCTAATAAAGAACTTATAACTGTAACATACGAACGAAAGAAATCTCGCACTACAGGAAACGCCACAAACCATTGAGAAGCCATTTATAATTTTCACGCACCTACATAGCCTTTAACTACACCTTAATCTAAAAGCTCTATTATGCTACAGGAGGGAACGAAAAAACACAACGTATCTTATGAGCTTGAAGGAATAAATGTCTCCAAGGATCCCCAAGGGAGGAGATATGTCCCATATTACTATGTTGACTGGGCACTCTTTTGTTAGTTCCGCATTATCTCACTACAATAAGTACAAAATGATACAACAACCGTAAACACGAATCAATGAATAATAAAATAATAATGATATCGAATGTATTTTACATAGAGAACTTCGATATCGGACATAACATTGTAACTGGTACTCACAATAATTATTGTAACATTCCTTGCTTGGAACATGGATCTTGATCTGTTCAAGCAGACACAGATTGACATGTGACATTCGACAGCCACTAATGACATCTACAATTATCCTGTCAATTTGACTTCAAACTCATGTTTTACTTATATTTTTAACATCACAAGACTCATGAGCACCGGTTACTGCAAGTCAGAGATCAGTGGTTGAACATAACATAACTAGTATTGGAAAGTTAAGTATCTAGTACAGAGACTCCCCGCTGTAGGGCTCGTACCACACTATCCTGCCCTCCAGGCAGCCGGTGACCAGCAGGTGGTGGCGCGGACTGAACTTGGAGCTCACCACCAGGTCCTGGAGGTAATATTCATTACTTTATTATTAGTTCATGTAGTATATTGCATGTTATTCAATATGAGGGTAGTTGGGATTTTCTTGTTAAAAATCTACCCTCGAGTTCTATTGAGGAGATTAAAGGAGTTGTGGCTGATTCACGTGTTTTTCTTGTGCCATCCCGGTTTAAAATACTTAAATGTTACAGTTCACATGTCTAATGTAAGGGAACTGATTTACAATAACAGAGGGTAGCAAACTCTTCACTAAGGGTGACATATCTTGGCGAGTCTGAACAAAGGCTGCGAACTTTATCGCATGTAAGACAGAGATAGCGAGACGTAACATGACACAAACGCTAACGTGTGACTGAGACATAATACCGCGTACCGAGCATTGCCGATTATGCTACTGCTAAAAAGTTACTGCACAGCCTTCTGCGCGAAGTTCAGACTCGCCAAGATACGTTGGCCGTACTGTATATCGCTCACCTAGTAATATAATGGCACATATGCAAAAAATGCGAAATTTAGTTCACATGGTATACGTGTCTAAAAGTGCATAATCTACATAGTGGTAAATATGTAATAATGTTTATACTAGTAATGAAACCCGTACAATTTGTAAAAACGTAAAAAGAACCCATAAATTAATTTTAAACATTTTTATATAATTTTTGAAATTCGTTTCTGTAAAATATGACAAACGTAGATGTGCCGTTATATTACTAGGTGTGCGATATAAGAAGCCTGTTGCCCTTCGGAGCATAATGTACAAAACGCAAAATGAATACAAGTCGCAAAATGTACAATTCGCAAAATGTACAAAACGCAAAACGTACAAAACGCAAAATGTACACAACTCGCAAAATGTACAAATCGCAAAATGTGCAAGAAAGCCCACGTTCACATCGATCACATAAATTACACAAAATATTAATCTGATTTTTTTCAATTGAAATACAAACTAGGGATAAAATAATTCTTATTTATTCCACAAAATATTTTCCCTTAAACACATTATACTTACAACAAAGTTGGTTCTATATTGGTTAATCGAAATATCATTAAATATATACCTACTTAACTAAAATAAAAATCATTATCAACTATCAAGTTGCTACAGCTTTATCTGCATAAAAATGCAGTCATTATAGGATGAGGACATTGTATGCCGGAGGGAAATGATGCATGAAAAAAAAAGTCTTAAACTCCACAAGTAAAATAAAACATAAACTTATGTAAGCGCGTGAGAAGTTATACTTCTTTGGCATCATTAAATTCCCTCTCCCTCCTACTCTCTCTCCCCCTGCCCCTACCCTCAAACCCCTCCCCTCCCCCTCCCGTCGCCATGGCGTCCCGGTGAGGTAGGGCACTTAATAGTACCTATCATGGGTAAAAATATTTATCTTGGTACACCTCTTCCAGTACCTATTCGGTCTAGTACCAATACAATTTTATATTATTACTAGCTGACCGGACAAACGTTGTTCTGCCAAAAATTTAGGGGTGGAGGGGGATGAAAAATAGATGTTGTATGATTCTCCGCCCTAGCCGATATGCACGCAAAGATTCACGAAAATCGGTCGAGCCGTTTCGGAGGAGTTCAACTTCTAACACCGTGAAACGAGAATTTTACATATTAGATAAATAACGATGGTCCGATTGATAGAACCACAGGCAAAAAAAAAATTGCCCATGGATCGACTAGTAGAACTCGGCGATCGGACCACGGGCAATAAACGTTCGAGTTGGTACCTGTTTTACATTTGGTAACATCAAAAAGAAAAGCCCTTCAAAAACTTATGTCGCCGTGAAAGAGGCCTTAGTCCTTGTTGCACATTTTGCGATTTGTACATTTTGCGAGTTGTGTACATTTTGCGTTTTGTACATTTTGCGTTTTGTACATTTTGCGAATTGTACATTTTGCGACTTGTGTTCATTTTGCGTTTTGTTCATTATGCTCCGAAGGGGCCTGTTGTCAGCTCAGTCTCTCAGTCTCAATACTTTTTCGTGACATATCTGTACAACTATCCACAATCAATCTGTGTGTGTGTGTGTGTGTGTGTGTGTGTGCGTGCGTGTACCTGGTGCACGCCGAGGCTCTGTCCCACGTCGAGCATGGCGGCGGGCGCGGCCAGGTGGCGCGCGCACTGCGCCAGCTCCGAGCAGCGCTCGTCCAGCGCCAGCAGCCGCATGCCGCGCCCGAACGGCGAGCACACCAGCCGCCCGTCCGCGCTGTAGCACAACTCCTGCGACAATAACGTTATACTTGTACCGACACCTGTCACTTGCTTTTTTATAGCCTAATGTTCGGTTTACACGTATTAAGTAGTTAACTAAATTTTAAGTAAATAAATACGTGTAAACGGACAATTTAGTAGTTTAGTAATTTAGTAGTTAAGTAATCAAGTAGACAAGTGTCCGTTTACACGTATTAATTTACTTAAAATTTAGTTAACTACTTAATACGTGTAAACCGAACATAAAAGCTGACGAAAAACCATACGGACGTTGGCTGTTGACATGAGCATTGAGCAATCCAGAGGAACGGCCAATGCACCGATGGCCTTGAAGAAGATCTCTGTTTACACCGCATATTTTGAAGAACCCCATAGCGCTCTGGGAATACCTCTGATAAACGCTGTAATAGCTGCTCTCAAGTGATTTCATCATCTGCTTCACTCTTTAAATGTTACTTTTCGTTATTAAAATATTAATTCCCATACAGCATTTATAGAAAACGCAACTGATACATCATCTCCACCTACCATCAGCTGGGATTGTGGTTAAGCATTCACTTATATTATTAACTAAGAATTCGCTGTTGACATTGACAATATCGTTAGCAAACAGAACCAATCAGTACTATGTAGTACCTTACTGAGGCCAATCAATGAATCAGTCGTCAATCAATCATCAATACCTTAATAAAGCCCTTGCCCTCGTTGGTCTCCTCAATGTAGTAGAGCAGTCGGTCGCGGTTCTGGCGGATGTAGTGCCGCGTGGCGTCCTCCCCGCTCCCCCCGCCGCCGCCCCCACCGCTCCCCCCGCCCCCGCCGCCGCCCCCACCGCTCCCGCCGCCCGCCCCGCCCGCGCTCGGCGCATGACCCGACGATGACGGCATTGGACTAGAGCTGTAACATCATAATTAGTGTTAACTTATCTTCACTGCAACTCTGCCCTCCTAACGATAAACAGCGTATCTGACATTTTTGACGAAAACGAGTTATTAGCATATTCGTAATCAGCGAATTTCACTGATTACGGATAAGCTAATAACTCGTTTTCGTCAAAAATGTCAGATACGTTGTTTATCGTTAGGAGGGCAGAACTGTTCTCCACTTTATGTATTAGAGTAGAGACTTGATTTGGTCTGAGACCCAGTTCTTTCTTTTTCTTCACTTTCTTAGCTGGTAACGCATCAGTGATGCTTCTGGTGACGCTGTCGTCCATGGGCTGGTTAGCCCCACCATCAGGTCGATCGTCAGTTCGTTTGTCGACTTTTTCCATAAAAAAAAACCTTTATTTTGTTGTTGCAGTGTGACGGTAAAACGTCACAAGAAAACGTTGCACTTTTTGTTACCCAACATACTACATTGATGTAAAATGTTCACTGCAAAAACTGGTGAAACCTCATTGTACGAGAGCGACTATTAATAAAAATATCAAAACCGTCCCGTTCTCGTTTACCTACAACGTAGGTGTCTTCAAGAGAAGAGTGAATAGGCATTTATTAAGTTAATGCGTTCGCCATCTTGGACTTCATCGCCACTTACCATTAGGTGGGATTGTTGTCAAGCACTAACAAAATCAAAATCTTTTATTCATATAGGTATCACTGATACACTTATGCACGTCATTTTTTAATCTACCAGCTTTTCGGAAAGGTGCTTTGTCAAGGAGGAGAAGAAAAGCCGAAAGAAACTCCTCAGCACATCTTTTAAAATCATAAAAGGTTACATAATATTATGTTCTAACCTACGCGGAACTGGATGCGGCATTAGTTTCCAGGCGTCTTTGTCATTTATATATTCATTTATACTATAGTATCCTTTCACTTATTTCGTAACTTATTTCATTTAAAAAAATATATAGTTACGTGGATGTGGTCGAGGATGATGTGGGCGCCGCGGGTGTCGCGGACGAGGGCGCCGGCGGGTCGGGCGAGGCGCGCGCGGCGCGGGGGCGCAGCGCGGCGGGCGGCGCGATGCCCGTGTTGATGCCCATTATACGCTGCATGTTGAAGTTGCGCCCCACCTGCCCTCTGAAACACACGGGTCGATTAATAGCGTTACAATAGCCCTACAGTAAAACCAACTTATCTGTAAATTGAAGGAAAGCGCTGTCGGACGCATTGGACTAATCATTGGACGCAATTCGAGAGGTAGTAACTGACAGATGAATGACCACAAAGTACTTATAGAGCATAGACATAATACTACTAGACTAGACAAGCGGGCCTTCTTTGCGTCACGCTATTAGAAAGAGAAAGAGACCAAGGAGACTCGCGTAACTCGTAAGTAAGACAAGGATAGGTTTACCTCCTCCCTTTCTTCGCAGCGTGACGGTTTCACTTACATATGCTCAGATACCTTGCCTAGTCTAGTAGTATTATGTCTATGCTTATGAGTGACTTTTCATTAGTTCCAATTTTCGCCACTTCACAGATAAGTTGGTGGCACTGTACACTAGGATTCCCTGTATCATGTCTACACAATCAATGGAGATAATCTGTCCAGCTAATTTCGTACTGCTATTGTTAAATAATAGTGCAATACTACGCCGTATTGTATGGCTTGATTGATCATTTATTTATTATTTATTGACATTCTAAATCACAGAGAGTGCAAATTGAAAACAATTTGAACCTTAAAACGAGACATGTAGTTTTGATACAAAATATGAGCACAGAAAACTTCACTAAAGGGCTTGTAAAAATTAAAGATCTTATTAGGAAAATAAAAGTTATGAATAAAGATTACATGATAACTTATCCAGTTATCCCAACATGCAACTACCCTATCGCACACTATCGCGCTACGCACCACGCACTACGCACCTGCTATACATATCCTGCAGCGTGCGTCGCTGCTTGATAGTGATGGACGCCTCCCACACGTCGTTCTGGATGCTCGAGATACCCTGCAAACATTACTATCATTAACATCCAATTATATAAATACTTAGAGAAGAAGGCGTGAAAGAAACGAAGAGTATTCTATACAAATTACATGTACATTATTTTTTTAGTGGATGTGTTGTATGTTAACAACACATCCACTTGTGATTTTTATTTCCTTCATCCGTCTATAAAAATATATATAAATATTGCTTTTCTTTCCTCCATAGTACAGTTCAAATTCTGTACCAAATCATACCAAGGTACTTGCATAATTGAAATTAATATAAAACTTATGAATGAATATTACCAATCAGCAGTTGCACAGCAATGCAATTATAATAAAAGAAAAGAAGAGAAATCCATCCATCCATCAGCCTTTGTGGGTCCACTGCTGGACATAGGCCTCCCCTAGCTTCCGCCACTCTGACCGGTCCTGAGCCTTCTGAATCCAGCGGATACCCGCTGTCTTCTTCAGGTCGTCGGTCCACCTGGTCGGGGGGCGTCCTGTGCTCCTTTTAAGAAGAGCAAATAGAAGAAAAAAGAGTAAATAGGCTTTTACTAAGTTAATGTGCTCACCACCTTGGACCACATCTCCACTTACCATCAGGTGGGATTGTGGTCAAGCATTAACTTATTTGTGTAAAAAAAATAGTTGACAGTCAATACTTGTACATAAATTATAATCTACAATCTATGTCAAACTACAATAATAATGAACAGAGCGGTCCATACCCATACCCTTTCTAGCCGGGCGCCCGCCCCGGACGGGCCCTGCGCCCCCTCCCGCGGCGCGCTCGGCTCCAGCCCCGGCTCCTCGTTGTGGATGTTACGCAGCGCTTCGCCGAACGATCTGATCACAACATTTATCATCAACTGTTTTATAAGTTAACGAGTAACCGCCCTCGCTTTGCTTCGGTTTTCTTGTTTTTTTTTTTACACATTGGGTTACATTATTGGAGGTTTATTAAATATCCCAAACTTTTTTGAAAATATAATATAGCCTATGTCACCCGGGGATAGTGTAGCTTCCCGACAGTGAAGGAATTTTTTGAATCGGTTCAGTAGTTTCGGAGCCTATTCAATGCAAACAAACAATCAAATCTTTACTCTTTATAATATTAGTATAGATAACCTATTGTACGAGTGCGCACGTACATAGTACGTCAATATACGTGCTGGGTTCACATGTCATGCCAATATCAATGGCGTTGATCCAATCTTCATCACTGCCTACCTGGGTTCCCCAGCAGGTGGCACAGTGACCATGGGGCGCGGCCCACGCGGGCGCGAGCGGGGGCGGCGCAGCGAGGGGCGCGGGCCGGGGCGGCGGGGCGGCGCGGGCGGCGGGGGGCGCACTGTGTCGCGCGCCGCCTTCCGCGGCATCGCCTCGTCCGCCTGGATGTCGTGGATGCACGACCACTGCCCGACAGATGTAACAAGTAACACCAACAGTGGAAACCAGCCAGTAGTTCCACTAAAGCGGTGATACACGCAGACAAGCAAACCAATCGGATATCGTAAAACTTTATATATTTTTTAAAAGATATCTATTAAATCACCAACATAGGATAAACATTCAAATAAAACATAACTTACTTCTGATCTATCATCATGGCTGATGTTCCTTGACAAGGCACTCCAGCCTTGTGGATGTATCTGAAACAAAATCAATGAACTTTGATATAAAACGGTAATGATTTTCGCTACGCTATTTAACTAGCTGCTTTAACCAATCTCTTACTTTTTGGTCAGAAAAACAACAGTGATCCTTTCAGCATTACTGATGTCCTTGGACGACGGTGACCAATTACCATTAAGTGGCTCATGTGCTCGTTTTTCTTCATTAATTTCCGTCCGTGCCTTCGCCTGCAAAAGGCTTCACCTGCAAAATACTAGTTTCTTAAAACGAAATCACAAAAATAACCTACATATTATGTGCTATTCTTGAACATGATCTATAAGGACTATAAGCCTACTTTTATCTGAACCCGTACAACGGTTAGCGCGTGATGAAAATACAATCCGAACTTATAATATGTTAATATTATTTTACATCGGTATTTCACCTGCAGTGCGCTGACGACCTGCGCGTCGTTCCCGTCGGGGAAGTCGGAGACGAACTCGACGCGGTTCTCGCGCCGCTTACCGTCGAACAGGTGGTCGTACATCGCCGCGATCGGGATCAGCTGCTGGCTCATCTGCATCAGCCGGTACAGGTTTGGCTGTGGAACACATCAATACACATAAGATGATACATATTATTACAACGCGGAACCATCGCGTTTTATATGACATCCGGCTCGAAGGACCAAATTTGATGGACAACTACCACTTATTTTTGTTTGGGTTCAGGATGCTGGACTTGAGATTAAATGGTTATTTTTACTTCAATTTTGTGTGATCGGTTTTTCGAGAGTGTGCGAGAGAGAATCAAGGAGCGGGGAAGGAAAACATGGCGATAGTAGATTTGTACAGTTCGTTTCATGACTTCATGTAGATTACACAATACTTTGTTTTAATAACAGAGTTTCTCTTCATACCTTACATTAGACATAGCACGCACGAAGGATGTCTGCAAACCCGCCCTCACGTCTTCTACCACCTAATATCAAAGACATACAGACTAGGCTAGCCACATTCATACCCAAGACCAGTAGAAAAGTTAAAGGATGCGATTATCACATTTTTATACCAATTTAAGTTAAAAAGTAACTCGGGAAACTAGGAGGACCACGCCAAATCTGTTTTAGGTCCGGTCTCCACTAAAGCAATGAGGATCTGAGCGGAGTGGAAACGTTTTGTTTACTCTTTTTCACCGCTTTGTTAGAAACCAGCCCTTAAAGGACTCCGCAAGAAGACCTGAAGTTCACCTACATGTTTGAAGTTAAAAGCATTTATTCTATCTAGTACATCAAATCAAATACCGTTACTTAAGTCAGATGTTACCAGTATATGGTTGCCACGCCGATACAGATACAATTTTGCTCATTCAATAGTATCTACTTAGTAATATACTCATTAGTGATCAAGAAAACGGTTGAACTGTAAAAGCCGTATAAAAATAGCACTTGATTTCTATTCCGTTGCTTGTTAACAGCTATATTAGGCTCTGATAACCAGTCTCGATTCTCGCATAGAACCTACGAGTATCTTTAAAGGTTCTTTAATTGCTGTATTATACAAACACTTAACAGAAGGCCAATATTACAAGTTTCTTTATTAGTTTGAAATGTGAACCAAGAATCAAGGAAACGCATACCGAAATTCAATACGATTCAACGTCGTGGAAAAAGCAAGGTAAACGGGCTTTTTAACTGAATTGAGAATTAATTAATACAGTTAATTTTTGAGCGTGAGATTAAACTATAACACGTCTCACTAGATGTTGAACAAGCTTGGAATTCCTTATTGAATACGTCAGAATACTAATCTTACGCTAGAAACATTTTCATGTAACTTTAACTATATGTTGTGGAAGCTGTAAATGTGCAACTTTTTCCGACCTTTTAAATTAATATAATCACAATTGCTCTAATTTACATATTCAAATAACTTTTGTCCATCCGAAATAAAACGACTTTCTAAGGATAAAACAATTTTAAAATAGGTGATGTGTCATGTGGTTTAGAGATTAGTCTCTCACACATACAAACTCACTCAAGTCGCCCTTTCTGTTTATATTAAAAGCTTTAAATTTCGTCTCATCTTAGTAATTCTGAACCACACGTAACGACAAACGTTAGGTAATCAGGTAATAATGATAACAATTATATAGCCTCGTGTTTAAATCGCTATCGTTAACAGAAAAAATATTGTTTAACACAATAATTTGTATCGGAAAGTATAATTAATCAGAAAGCTAACAATGACCTTACTTTTTACTGCGTTTTTCTCCGACACTATGATGTTTATATTAGTAATTGCGATAATCGTCGATTAGCGTTTATGATGGTTTAAGAAATGATACCGGTAAAGTGCGAGATGGTTTTACTGAGAGTTCTATCTCTTTAGGGCACAAAGAGAGTGTACAACTGTACAACCCATATGCCAAGAAATTCAGGTTAGAGAATAGCTATTTTAGTAATAAATATAAGTTTTATATTTAAAAGATGTGATGAGGAGTTTTTTACGGCTTTTCTTCTCCTCCATGACAAAGCACCTTTTCTAAAAGCTGGTGGATTAAAAAAATTACGTGCTAAGTGTATCAGTGATCCCTACATGAATAAAAGATTATTTCATTTAATTTCATTATTTCATTTAATTTCCAAATTCAATGACAGGGTAGTATCGTTATATGATGTGTCAGTTTTTCATAATGAATTTGTTAGTAGTTATGTAATATTTTTATGCCAATAACTAACAAAAGAGCAGGCGGGCTTGCCGATGGCAGGCGGTCTTCGCCACAGGTATTGACATCAAAAAAAAAAAGGTAGGAACACTAGGAAGCGTTATTATTACTGGCTCTCTGTCTGACATCATGACCACTGCAAGCGAAACGTGTAAAAACATTTCATGGCTAATTCTAAAAGAAGGGCTATCGTATTTTCCACCGAGCAGGAGTATCGTTGGCATTCAACTAGCGAGCGACATATTATTATAAAGAAAGGGACCGTTCGACTATAAGACTATAAGTCTCCTTCGTGGTTCAGAAAGGAGCACTAAAAACAGGCTAGGATTGCTTGGAATCTAGAACGAATGGAGCATCTAACGGCACTTAACAATACCACCCCAAAAGAACAATAAATTTACAAGTAAAATAACTTTTAAAGGATGTTGACCTTCCTACAGAATATACCTTAAACCGACGGACGTACAACATAAGTTTTTATTGTGGCAACAGCGGGCGTTGTCTGTCACGCGACCGTTTATCGAGACATCTGACGAGGACGTTTATAGGATAAAGGCGGATAATTGCTAAATACTAAAGGCCACGCTCAAACTAATCGCTTGCATACCTGAGGATGAATCTTTAATGTTTGTTTACCGGTATTACCTCATAATTTTGAATTTTGATACATCGGGGATCTGGGTTCGAATCTCACTTTGTATACACACGAAATTTTTTTCAAGGCTTGTTAAATACAAAGATATATTTCTTTATAAACTTTGTCCCCGATAACAATACTTTCCGAAGCACGTAGTGATAAGTAACTACAAATATTTCACATCGGAAAATTATAGAGTCACGTCATGTAAATACTACGAATATTAAATACGATCAATCTCTGTTTGTCTGTTTGGCCGTAAAAACTATTACACGAATTTTGCAGGAAGTGATTCTGAGGGAAGGCTTTGGGGAAATCAATTTTCCAACCCACTGTTCTGCTCATGGGTGGGCGAGCCAGATCGTTAATATTACAACATATACAGATAGTGGGAAGTTTCATGAACTAGTTAAAGAGTATTGAATATCCACGCGACCGCAATTAGCGACTCGGAATTATTAGATCATTATAAAATTGTCTCAAGTCTGTAGTTGTAACATAACATAATTGAAGATAATCTTTATATTTAAAAAAATCGGTATGGCAATTCAATGAACATTAAACATGTATTCAGGAATGACGATCTACATGCTAGGAGTCATTAAGTTTGGCTTTTATAGTCTTCTACACTCATCTTCCCAAAAACTTGGCAAGATTATCAATTACCAAACTTACCTTAAATCCATGTAGGTCCTGTGCAAGCGTCGTCAGATTCAAGTCGTGAATGATGACGAGCAACCCGCCGGTGGTACACATCACCATCTGCTTCGCGTCGGGCGACAGGCGGCACCGCATCAGCCCCGACGCGTGGAATACCCGCTGGTACACCAGATTAAACTCCGTGTACGAGTTAATGTCCCACGTGTAGATGCTCCCGTCCAGCCCTGACGTCACTAGCAGCTTGTCCTTGACAGAGAACTCAATGTTCTTCACCCAATTGGAGTGGCCCAGGAGGGAGCGGATTTTCTTTTTCAAGTTGCGAACGTCCCATAACGCTATTGTTGTATCGTCTGAGCAAGTCGCGAACATTCGCCCGTCTAAAAACCTATAGGAATGGAGATTTGTTTTTATAAACATAGCCTAGTTGGTAGCGACCCTGCTTGTGAAGCGAGGAGTCCCGGGTTCGATTCCCGGCCAGGGCAGATATTTATGTGAGTGATAAATATTTGTACTCGGGTCATGGGTGTTATTGTGATGTGTTATATTTGTCGTCCATGCCACCCGCGACACAAGTAAAAACCTACTGTGGGGGGTATGCAAGCAATTTTTGCAGTGAATCTTAGCAGTAAAGTAGTCCTTCTTCAGCTTATTTTGATTGCTTATTATATTGCTCTTGAGAACCAAGACAGAGTAACTTTTGACCGATCTATTCTAGGCTTTGTATATGCATAGGTATATGTTACATTGTAATATTTATTCCAAAAAAAACACAACATCATTAATATTCCAAGTAACTAACACTAAGTACTCACTTTACGCAATTGACACAGTCAGAATGGGCACCGTTCACCGAGTGGATTCTCTGGTGGGTGAGTGGATCAAATATCTGTATTGATTTCTTTTCACAAGCTGCCACCAAAAGGTTCCTATAAAAGTTAAAATTAATCATTTCTGTTTTTCAAATACAATATTGAAATAATTAAACTCATTAGTTGATTTTAGAAATGCCTGAGTTAGTTAACAGGCTTTCATTAAATTAAAGCATTTCATTCATTCATTAAGGCATTTCATTCAATAAAATTTACCACTGTGGAGGAATACAAATACATTACATACAGCCTTCACTTTTGTATAAACTTTGTTTACCTTTTTAAGACATCTTTATTCTAAAAAAAAAATACTTTAAATGTCAATATGCATTCAACTTAGTCCCATGGACAGAGTAGAAAGTTCATATAAATGGCACCACTTGAGCATACACATTAAGTTATTTTTGAGACACTGAGATGAAAAGCTCCGTTTCACATTAGAAAATTCTTATTTATCATTTACTCTCTTTACTTCTCTTTGTAATTAAACAGCAATTGAGGTAGCAAGCCACCTTTCTCTTATGCAATCACAATGTTTCTTATCAGTAGCCATCCCAAAAAAGGAATTTATAATTGAAAATCTGTGATTGTATCGGACAAGAAAATAGGATAGATTTTACCACGGTTGTATGTCCCTGAGGAATGACTGGGACATAATATATATTTGTTTAGAAAAACCTCTCTTCTGTGGATGCAACCCCAGGCAGAAACCGTCGCCCATGACATCAATAAGACCACAGACATCATTAATGCACATGCATTAACCTCTCACCTACACCATGGGTTGACTGGGAGAGAATGCCCTATGGCATTAAGTTCGCCCTTTGTAGACCTAGCTAGTAGGTTTTTCAATAAAGTTTATAAATAAATAAAAATAAATTAAGGTCAGTTGTACACATGTACTACTTTCTTCCCAGTGGAAAAGTACCAGCTGGTCAGTATCAGCAGGATGCATAGCGAACAGAGATAGTTGGAAGGCTGGCTGAAGCTCTTAAACTCCAAATAGGATGAATCTATTTGGAATTACTCCTGAAAGTCTTGTTTCTAGTGAAGGCGAGATTTATAATCATTAATCAATACTTTAAATATATTTACCCTTCTGGAGAAAACTCAAGGTTGAATACTCCTCCAGTAGGAAGACTATTGGCCTGCTCGTAATCCCAGGAAGCAATCGGTCTCATGCCACAGTAGAGGCTGCGAGCCATGGCATCACTCGCACCGATAGGTGTTGGGAACCCAGTCTCCCGCCGTATCAGCCGGTAAGGGCTGAACGCAGAGTATCTGGCCATAAAGTGCGCCCTATCCGTAAGTGTGGTACCCATTTTGTGGTTTTACTTCAATCACTGTTCGGTCACACAAATTTTAAGTACACAACATAGCAGTCAAATGTAATAGGAATGGATTTTTTCAATTATTAAGGCATTTTAAAATAAAGAAAGGCTAACGTTAATAGTTAAAATTCTAACTCCAATGTCTGAAATTTCACTGAACAGAAAATTCACTCGAATAAAATGTACCCAATGATCACAGACAAGGTAGAGCGGAGTGTCGTTATTGTCAATGTCAGAACTCTGATGTCACTTGTCAGTGCGTTCACACCACAGACTGAAATTAAAAAATAAACTTATAATTCCACAGAATGCTTAGTTCGCTGAGTCAAAGAGAATATATTCAGTTTCACATTGTCTCCAAAACGCCACGCGGAATATCATATATTCCGAATATGGGAAATGGTATGGTGTCCACCACCAGGCAAGCTTCATGGAACACACACACCAACCAGTAAAAATATATCATAATATCTGTCCATAATCCTTAGTAACCTATCAACTTTCCAAAAGTAATTTAAGTATCCATCCATCCATCAGCCCTTGGAGGTCCACTGTTGGACATAGGCCTTCCCTAACTTGCACCACGCTGACCGGTCCTGAGCCTTTTGAATTCAGCGGATGCCCGCTGTCTTCTTCAGGTTATCAGTCCACCTTGTCGGGGCCCGGGGGGGCGTCAATTTCATGTAGGTACCTACTTATTATTACTTATGTTTGCCCTTTTTGTAAAGGGTACAAACTTGGAATTTCTTATTTCTTCTTTTCTGTGTGTTGTATTTGTAACACTGAGTAAGGATCAGTTTCACAGACTACAAGGAGCTTGTTCAGCTTGATATGTAAACATCCTTAGAGGAATGCATATAACATTTTATTACTCCATGTAAACATCCTACTCTATGGAACAGTTATGTAGCAAGAATTTCATAGACCAAAATTCCAATCAGATTTCCAATCACAATTTTAATCACAATAAAAAATTATAAAAAAGAAAACTAGTAAAATAATTATTATCCAAGAATACATGTCAGGGCAATACACTACATAAGTAAAGTTTATGCTTAAATTAATTAAATCTCATAAAAATTATTACAGCATACAAAATTATTGTCAGATGTTTGATGGTAGTAATCCACTTGGAGGGGTAATTTGACCAGTAGTCGATACATTTTGAAGAAATACTTCTAATCTTGTTTTAGGTCCACCTTCATCAATATCAGCTAAGATAGCAAGATAATCCGTAGCTATTAATTTGATGACTTTACTAAATTGATTCTTGTAATATTTAAAGAACTCTGATCCACATATTGTAAAGAAATCATTTAGTAAAGTGGCACAAATGTCCGGTTCAGGTTTTAAATTGACGAAAGATGCTAGCCACTGCCATGCATGAGTCAGACCACAAGGATTGGATGCATTTACGTATCTTGGTGTTTTTGCAATCCAGAGAGCACAGCGCAACTTAAATATACCAGACATACGCTTTAAAAACTTGTCTTGCTTCTCTACCACACCTTCAGCGCTATATACATACCCCCTGGACATGTAAAATTCCTTATCTGTCTGCCCCTCCTTCTGAGGTAAAAACATTGGAACTAAATAAGGGCACTCTCTGTGAAAGTTGGCCTCTAATAGCTTGCCAAATTCAGGAAACTGAGACCATAAAGCAATTGTTATGGATGCAAGTGGAAATGCAGCTTCTGGTATACTGGAAACTAGGAGATCTCCTTGTCGTACAATTTTTTTAGCTAACAAGGCGGTACAGTAGTACAGTCCTTGTGGATGATCAGTAGCAGTCACATGGGTGTCCAATACCTGCACTCGTTGCCCGCGGAGCAGTCCCGACAGCTTATCAAATTTGTCCTTCATGTGCATTCCACTGACAGAAGAAATTGCATTAACTGGCGTATTTACAGCTTTCTGGCAATCAAACCTGAATTTCTTATAATTAGGATCTATCAGTAGTTCCTTATATCTACTCTCATATTCTTCTAAGAAGTTTTTAAGTTGAATGTAGTTATTATAATTTCTCTGAGAATAAAATGTAGGTCGAACTTTTTTGACAGTTTCAGTTGGTGGCAATGGTTCTGGTACTGGCACTTGAGCCTTAGCTAGCTCAGCAGCCTTAGCCTCTTCTGCCAATCTTTCTTCTTCTCTTCTCTTTGCTTCTTCTTCTTGTTTCTTTTTCTTCAATAATTCTTGCTGTTTAGCTTCTTGCAGTTCAGTGATTATTTTATCCTTTATATTCTCTATATTTAATGCCAAGAGTTCAGCCTGTTTGACTTCCTTGTCTGTGACTGAGCTAGTTTTACGGTACTCCATGATTTTACTGATATTTCCTATAACTGCATTGATTGGTGTTATATACTTGTTTTGTATATCTTTCATTAACGGTTCCGATTGTATTAAATGTGTAATTTCATTGTAACATATACATATCCTATAGTGGCTGTCTGTTATTGCTGCAAACCTTGCCGTTGCCTTATTTTGTTCTTCCAATATACGGTTCATATTTTCTATTGTTTGTTTATTAATCATTTGGCATTTCTCTTCATCTAATTTTGCCTTATTAAGTACAGATAGATTGTCATTCTCCCTGAGATGCTTAATTAACTGTATTTTCCGAGCTCTCATTTCCAGAGCCTTCCGTTCACATTCATCACTCTGTTTCTCACCAAACTTCCTGATCGCTTTGGTTCGTTGTTCAATCATGTTATCTATCAACTTCTTGAATACTTTTTCCGACGCCTCCTTAATTTGTTTTTCGTATTGTTTCAGAATAAGAGTGTAACGTAGATCTTCGCCAATCTTGTCTTCCAGTAACTCCAAATTCTTCTCTGGGTCAACATCTTTAGTCGTCACTGTGGCCTTGGTGGATTTCTTATCGGGACTATTGGGGCCAATAGTCGTTTCGTGGATATGTGGGCTTATTTCGGCGGCTTTTGTCAACGCAGAAATGCGTAGTCGATCAAAATCGGCAATCGTGTCGGATATATTCAAGTCATATTTTCTGCTATTATTATGTTTTGTCAGACCATCATAAATCCGTTCCATTGTTAGCTTTTAATAATGCGCTTTTATTTATAGTAAATTCTTATTGAAAACATTACGGTTCGATGTAAAAATAACAACTTCAGAATTTCAGTAATGAATAACGAGATAACGACAGTAACGACAAATCACAAAAATCACAAAATGCTTCACCCACTGTGACAGTGACAGAAGGAATGACTGACAGGACATGAAAATTGAAAACTGACAGTGACAGCGACAGCGACAACTTAACTTTTTTCTGTGGACAACAAAAATCCAAAGAGTATTGTTATTGCCTGTGGCATAATATATTCTATCTATGGTTAAAATTTTGGCGCGAACTTTGACAGCTTTTGCAGCTGTTTTAAAATGTCAAAGAAATAAATAAAATGAGATTATGCTGTTGTTAGTTTAAAGTAAAATAAACGAAATTTTGATATAATGGGTTTTCAGAACACTGGTAAATATAGACAAGACAAAAATGATACAAGTAAAAAAGATCCTGGTGCGTCTTCCGGGCCAAGGTTTGGTATTATTTTAACATTACATACTGTTAGTACTGTGGATAATGTTTTTCTTGAAGATTATAGCTATTTTATTCAAATTTGTAGAGAGGAATCATCAGAATCGCGGCTTCGTGTGGCATTGGAGAATGATCGAATTGATTCTAAATATGGCTTTGATAGAGTTCGAGATTCCAAAGAACGTACGGGTTACCTGATAAATATGCACACGGTAAGTATTTCACCATTTTCATCTATATTATTTCGTACAGAAACTTATTGAAATGAAAATCAAATACTTTTAATGATAGCAGTGTAGTAGTAGATCAAAATTTATTCAACTGTCAATGAAGTAGATATGGTTTTAATACTTTTAAATTTTTTATGTTATTTAAATGTGATATTATTATGGAATGGAATGCAATTTAAGTAATTATATGGTATTCATGGAAAGTGTGGAAGGTCTGAGGCATTAGAAACTTAGTTCATCACTCTCCGAAGGACTACTAAAACACAGCAGGAGTCAGATAATAGGTTCTAATCACCATTAAATGGTTTTGTGGAAGTTTAGTTCCTCTAATTTTAATACTACTAAATTAATTTTACTATTAGTATTGTTCACACTTTAAAATTGTTACTAACTTTACAGTCTGAGATCTTAGATGAGGATAAACGGCTTGTAGCTGCAATGGATTACTATTTCATAGAAATGGATGGATCCCGGTTCAAGATATCTCTCATGTTTCAACCGTACTTCCTCATCATGGCCAGGAAAGAATGTGAACAAGAGGTGATACAATATCTGTCAAAGAAGTTTGCAAGCACCATCCATAAGATAGAAGTTATTGAAAAGGAGGATTTAGACTTAGTAAGTTTCTTTATAAAGGAATACCTTATGCATTTATTTGATGTTAGAAAAGCAGCTAGGGAGGTAAGGAAAGATTTACCAGCAAAGAAGCAAAGCAACCACCCATAATCGTCCCACTGCTGGGTTCGGGCTAGTAAATAAATAAGTCATTATAAGAATGTAAATGACAACATATTAAAATAGTTTCCAAATCAGAATAATAATGTCATATTTTAATAGTATTTATTATTAACAATTTTCTAGCTCAATCATCTCTCTGGCTTGAAGCAGCGATACATAAAATTATCTTTTATCTCTCAAAATGAAATGATGAAAGTTAGAAGAGAGATATTGACAGCTGTAAACAAAAATAAAGAGAGGGAGAAGAAAGATGCCATCTACTCGGAAATGTTGACCAATGCACTGACCAGTGCAGCTGCTATAGAACATGCTAAGAAGACCAAGGACCACATGGAGAACATATTGGATATTAGGTAAATAAAAACATAAATTTTCCTAAAATTCTCTTACTTCACAAGTGTTTCGATCCATGTTCAAATTTTTGATTGGGAGGGTGCTTTAACCAATTTTTGTTTTGGGAAGGCTTGAATCAGATGAGGAATAGAAATGTACTTTATTTAACTATTAAGATGATGATTTTTTTGGGTTAAGGATCTTCTCTTGATCGGCCAGTGATGTAACCGTAAAAAACATATTTTCTGGAGATAATTACAAAGAAAAAATTAAGATAATGCAAATTTATTAATGATGAACAGATTAACCATCTTATGCTTTTGAAACGGAACTTATTTCTAAAATTAAACTCAAGTCACTAATATTATGTTTTCTCTCTTGGTTTGTATACAATTAAGAATTAATGTTTAATGGTTTCTTGGCAGATGCACTATGCTTAGTTCTGTGTCCAAACATTCTTAATTTTTTCTTCCAGGGAACATGATGTGCCATACCACGTGAGAGTGTCAATAGACATGCAGATATTCTGTGGCACCTGGTACACAATTAAGAGCAGGGGTACCGAAGTTCCTTTATTTACAAAAAGAGATGACATTCTAGAAAGGCCGGATCCTATTGTACTCGCCTTTGATATTGAAACAACTAAACTCCCGTTGAAGTTTCCTGACTCACAGACGGATCAAATCATGATGATTTCCTATATGATTGATGGGCAAGGGTACCTGATTACTAATAGGGAGATTATATCTGTTGATGTAGAGGACTTTGAGTATACTCCAAAGCCAGAATTTGAGGGGTGAGATGCCATCAAATTATTTATTTCTTTTTTATTACACTATTCAAATCAGCTGTTTGTCAGTTACTACAGTTATATTACCTTTGCTTTAGCCTTCCTTATAAATGTAGCTATCATATTATATAAAGAAAAATTTTCAAATCTGATAGCAGTTAAAGAGATAAACTTGTACAAACATACAAGCTTTGCTCTCCCAGCTTTTTATACACTTTTTTTTAGTACATTAATGGTACACTGTATAAATCACATTTTCAACACATTGTATAAATTACAATTACATTCAAATAATACATTTAGATGTTTTAAAGTATATTTTATACATTTACTAAAATATTTCTTCTTTTTGTTTTTAATTTTACAGGCAATTTATTATTTTTAATGAAGTTAATGAGCTGGCTCTTATTCAGAAATTTTTCGACCACATAATGGATGTCAAGCCTCATATATTTGTTACTTACAATGGTAAGCATTTTACTCATTTTAGTTCATTTTACCTCTACCAATACCAGTGTGAGTTACTGAAGGACTGAACTATTACAAAACATTCAAGAGTTTGTAGATATTTTGCTACTAGGGGTCCCCCTAATAGCAGGGGTCCCTGTAATACCATCCATGCTCAGTGACTACAGTAACTTGCAGTCAATCACATATTATTACAGCCTTAAAAAGAAAAAATATATGAATAAATAATCAAAAAGACAACACTGTTGATCGTAAACAAGTACTATTTTCCTATTTTTCAATCATTTTCCGCGTCTGTTCTTCTAGGTGACTTTTTCGACTGGCCCTTCGTAGAAGCCCGAGCGGCGATCCTGGGCCTGGACATGAAACTGGAGATAGGGTTCAGCAAGATAACGGCCCGCGACGGGAGCTACGCCTGCCGACCGGCGATGCACATGGACTGCTTGTGGTGAGTAAAAAAAAATAGTACCCTCAGTAAGTTGCCTAACAACTGACTAAAAGTCACATATTCGATCGTATTGGGGCAGCTTAGAATACTAACCCCAATCCCACGCCGGATGGGTGTCGCAAGAGGTGACTAAATCCGTCATGCTGGTAGTAGGGCTCCTCGGGGGATTATATTGGTAATATTGATTTTAATTGTTAATTAATACCATTGTTACTATTATTATTTCTTCATGGGGTTCGCCTGGATAGCTACCACCGTTGAGCATGAATCTGCCGCCAATGGTAATGGTAATGGCTTTCTTCTCTCTTTCTAGGCCGGAAAAGCATCAGCGATGCCCGTGGTGTCGCTGATGTCAGCATTTTCCATATTTTGTTTTTAATGAAATGTGTCATTGTTGTAGCTGGGTAAAAAGAGACTCGTACCTGCCCGTGGGGTCGCAGGGGCTGAAGGCGGTGGCCAAGGCCAAGCTGCGGTACGACCCCGTGGAGCTGGACCCCGAGGACATGTGTCGCATGGCCGCTGAACAGCCTCAGGTACCCCGGTCTATGTAGGCTATGGAGTAGACGAGCCACCTTGCAAGTGGCCATTGTTGTAATGTTAATAACAGAAGATACGTATCAGTAACATCAACGATGTTATAATTTATGTTATAATTTTATTTATCAGTGACATTAATTTTATATTATTGACATCTTCATTCATTTAATTGTTCGTTATGTGTTCCTTTTTTTAAATTGATTTTGATTAATGCATGAAATTAATTATAATCCCATCAAAAACATGAATGTAAAGTAAAAGCCAATTTTAAAAAAATAACGTGACATTTGTAACATTTTGCAACGCCCACAAGTGGCACATGTAAGTTTGTTTAGCATACTATTTGTATCACCTTTATCTACTACATGATTGCAATAAATTGATTTGATTTGATTTGATGAAAGAGAGAAAGACATCTTGAATTGAATTGAAAGAATTGAAAAATACTTTATTGTACTCACAAATTATGGTACGAAATGCGGGCTTAATGTTAACACAGCATTTTCTTCCAATCAATCAGCGGCGATGAGGACACATCTTGTCCGCCAACGGCTACACCGCCGATACGTTGCTGCTCAAAAAAGCGGGCTACCCGCATTATTTCTGTGTCTTCCGCATTGCGACCAACACACGTTGCAAAGTCGATTTTAATTTTTAAGAGGCCAAGATTCCTAAAAAATAATATTGAATTATTACTTTGCGATAAAAAAAATTATCATTTTCAGGTGCTATCAAACTACTCAGTATCAGACGCAGTCGCTACGTATTACTTGTACATGAAATACGTGCATCCGTTTATATTTGCACTTTGTACAATCATCCCCTTAGAACCAGATGAGGTAAGTTACAATAAAAAATTCGACGTCAAAGTTCACAAATGGTTTTATAGCACTATTCTGTCAAACGTTAACTCAAAAATTTGTAGATAAAAATTTACTACTTTTCAAATCGCATATCTCAAAAAAGGTGATTCTTAGAATAGAAGTTTTATAGATATAACATGACCTACAATTTTTTGGCTCGTATAACTATAGTACGTAACAGTAATTTTATTGGTGGATTATGGGCTTGAGAGCCATTTCTTTCTTTCTTTTTCTTCTCTCTTTCTTGGCCGGCAACGCATCAGTGATGCCTTTGGTGTTGCTGATGTCCATGGGCGACGATAGCCACTTACCATCAGGTGGATCGTCAGCTCGTTTGCCGGCTATTTCCATAAAAAAAAATTCCAGCACATCTCACCTACCTCGCACATCCCTCCATAGACATAATACTACTAGACTAGACAAGCGGGCCTTCTTTGCGTCACGCTATTAGAAAGAGAAAGAGCCCAAGGAGACTCGCGTAACTCGTAAGTAAGACAAGGATAGGTTAACCTCCTGCCTTTCTTCACAGCGTGACGGTTTCACTTACATAAGCTCAGATACCTTGCCTAGTCTATTAGTATTATGTCTATGCATCCCTCTCTCACCGTTAACGCCTTCCAGGTGCTCCGCAAGGGCTCCGGCACGCTGTGCGAGTCGCTGCTGATGGTGCAGGCGTTCCATGCGAACATCGTGTTCCCCAACAAGCAGGTGGAGCAGCTCAACCGGCTCACTGCCGACGGACACGTGTTGGAGACTGAGACCTATGTCGGCGGACACGTGGAGGCGCTCGAGTCTGGTGAGACACCACCGAGGAGATGTTTAGAGAGAGATGGATGTATCGTACTGTAGGATGAATTGTACCACTTTGAGATTTTGTACCAATAGTTAATATTGTATATTTTTTCACTGTTCATAATGCGATAAATTATATCTAACTTTCACCTATATGTCATAGTTGCTTGCTCTGAAGGTATCAAACCCTTGCTTTGCGCAGTGTCATTTCCATACGCTATGGGGCCATCAAAAAATTATAATTCATTTTTTTTAATTTTATTTAAAACCATATTCAATTTAGGTATAAAGGTAGATTTAATGCCTATTAGGATTATATACCATTCGATGAACAAATGGTATTAAAATAGTATTGTAGGATATTTAAATTTGGTTACGATGATTTCATTTTAGGTGTCTTCAGAGCGGATATAAAATGCAAGTTCAGAATCGTTCCATCAGCCATAGAGAAATTGATGGAGACCACAGAGAAAACCATGCGGCATGCTATAGAGGTGGAGGAAGGGATACCCTTGGACTTGGTCACCAACTTCGATGAAGTGTGTGCGGAGATCAAGGCTAAGTTACAACATATGAAAGACCACCCCAGAAGAGATGAGAACCCCCTCATCTACCATTTGGATGTGGGTGCCATGTACCCCAATATTATCTTGACAAACAGGTACAGTATATTGAAAGATAAAAAATAATAATTAATATATGTCATGATTAATGTTATGAAAGTTTCATTCTCTTTTTAAGAAGGGCGAAATCTTCAAATATAGGTAGGTACTTTAAAAATATCTTCTTGACAATCGTTGGGGTCCGGGTTGTGGGATTAATACTCACTAAGATCCACTCTTTATCCAAATGGTCTTTATTATAAAGTTTTACTATTACACGGGTACTAATAATAGTACTAATAATAGTTTGAACGCCGATATTACATGGACCCTGGTCACGGCTATACCGCCGTTTAAACGCTATACTACGTAAAAATATATTCAGTCTACGATAAGTTGAGAACCTCTTCCTTTTTTGAAGTCGTTGATATTGAAAAGGGTAACAATGGTATGCATGTGTTGTAGACTGCAGCCGTCGGCCATGGTGACGCCGAGCGTGTGCGCCGTGTGCGAGCACAACCGGCCCGGCGCGCCCTGCCAGCGGCACATGGACTGGATGTGGCGCGGGGAGTACCGTACGTACACACACACACTCTCACACACACACATTTATTTTTTATTTATTTATTCAACTTACATCTAACATTACAGAACATTTCCAATGCGTTAGAGTAGTATTATTACATTTAAAATTAAAAATAAAATAAAATAAAGTTCATCATCATTCATAAGCAATAAATTAATCAAGCATTATCTTTAATTAAAATATACACATATGCACACACGCGCGCACAGATATACGCAAACACAGAGAGAGACACGGAAACAAACACAGACACGCATATATCGCGTGTATCGTGTAGAATACAGTTGCCCACTGTTATTAACCCCCGACAAAAAAGAGGGGTGTTATAAGTATGACGTGTCTGTGTATCTGTATGTCTGTCTTTGGCATTGTAGCTCTCAAACGGATGAACCGATTTTGATCTAGTATTTTTTTGTTTGAATGGTTACTTAATCGAGTGTTCTTAGCTATGTTTAGTGTTAATAAAACTGTGGATGGTTTTTTAAATTTTAATTTGAGATTATTAAGTGATAAGATTTTTTCACCTAAAAAGGTATTTGGTACCCTGGATAAGTTTTGAGCAGCGTTCTCTAACAAAACAAGAATGGTTGCCCCCCAGTGCCGGCCAGCCGCAGCGAGTACCAGCGCATCCAGCAGCAGCTGGAGACGGAGAAGTTCCCGCCGCTGCACCCCGGCGGGCCGCCGCGCGCCTTCCACGCCTTGTCCAAGGAGGACCAGGTACCACCTCCACACACACACACACACACACACACACACACACAACCACCAGAGAACTTGCCTATGCGATTCCTAAAACATGTGCTGAGGAATTCTTTCGCCATTTCTTCTCTCTGATAAAGCACTTTTCCGAAATGGTGGTAGATTAAAAAAATGTCGTTATATTTTTTTAATTTGTCCCCATTCGGATCTCAGTGATGTACTGGAGAAACTGGCTTCGTTCTCCTACAAAATTTTATGTAAACCGACAAATGTTACTAAGTTATCACCGTCGCTCATGGATTTCTTAAGGCGCCATCCATTGCCAGCCAGTAAAGAGTGAATACTTTTAAAACATTTGATAAATAATTCTAATGCTTTGCAGTTTGGCAGACATGTAAAGCATGAGATTTTACTTGTCTGTTTAAATAAATAAAAAAACGGAGACAGGTTAGCTAGCTAGCAGGGAAATTTAACAGACCACTGATACGGTGTTCGGTGATTGAAAAATAAAAGAGGTTATTTAATCACCGATCCTGTATTCTCCGAAGTAATAATTTACAATAGTTTTTTTTTTGTGTTAATTATTTATTTTTTGATCCGCAATTTAGTTATAATCTATATATATAAAAATGGATGTTGCTAAGCGCTAAACTCGAGAACGGCTCGACCGATTTGGCTGAAATTTTTTTTGTATGTTCCTTGGAGTCCACGGAAGGTTTTTATAATATTAAAAAAAAAAAAAAAAAAAAAAAAAATGCGCGGACAATACTAAAACAACAATTAGGTACCGGGAACAATGGCTAACCGCTATATCGTCGTCGATCAACTGCAGATAAAAGAAGATCAATACTCAATATTTTTATTGCAATCATAGTGGATACATAGGTGTTAGTGATTACATAATGTTCTAGAGGCACATATGAACCCTATTAGGGTATTGCAATATAGTGGGAGCAGACCGATCTGTTTTATATTTCTATTATTTTTATTTTTGTAAATACTCTTTGAGGTTATAATAACACTTATTTATAAGGTAATGCTTTAATTGGGTTGAAAATTTTAGGTCGTTTTTTAGTACTCTTATATCATCTGGCAAGTTGTTAAAAATTTTTATACACATAGCATATGGCCCGGAACTGTATATCTTTAACTTTGTAGAGGGAATTACTAAAGTGTTTTTTTGACGCCTCGGGTATCGTCGCGGTTCATCATCATGAAAGGTAAAATAATCTGGATACTTTTTTACAAAATTACAAAATCAACAGTTGTAAAAGTAAATCAACTAAAAATCGAAATTGATAATCGTTGAATTGTTCCTTATTCACCAATCCTATCAAAGACTTTCAAGGCGCACATCAATGTTGAATCTTGCCATTCCGTAAAATCTATAAAATACATTTGCAAATATGTAACAAAAGGAAATGATATGGCTGTGATTGGAGTTAGTGCTGAGATTTCTGTTGATGAAGTTAACCAATAGCAAATGGGCCGTTACGTTAGTATTAATGAAGCAATTTCGCGCACGCTCCAGGTGGTACATCTTCATCTGGAATTGCAGCCACGTTATTAAATAATATGCGTGTACGATAGCAAAATAATCAATCTCGAGAAATATTTTCAAAGCAACTCATTGACCTTGGTAATGGCAAAATCCCTGTTAATGATTCGACTGGCTGCATTATATTTTTGTCAGTTTACTGAAACAACAATCGAGCTCATACAAAACGTGTTCCCAAACGTCTCTCAAAATTACAAAAATCATTTGTGGCTGAGCGAACGTGCCAAAATTAGCTGCCAAAATTACGGATGTAGATGAAATAAACTTCAAACTTCAAAATGAAATTGCCGGTGAATTAAAGACATACAACAGTTGATTGGGCAACTAATCAAGATGATGTCAGCTATGCACCAGAATCGTCAAATTTTCCGGGATTGACACCTCATAATCTTCAATGGAAAGTAGGATCGGTAGTCATAATGTTAAGAAATATTAAATTATTTTAGGATGGAAAGTAGGATCGGTAGTCATAATGTTAAGAAATATTAAATTATTTTAGTAAGTAATCGTCGTTTAATGTTGAGATATAAATAACGTGATCACTCGAAAAAAAATATTTAAGGTTTACTATTAACTTTTGACAGAACGAAGTCTGTCCGGGCAGCTAGTAGATAATAAAATTATGTACGTGCAACGTTACATCACCACGGACACTTTGGACTGGGTGCTACCTATAGAGCTAAGCGACAATGGCAGGCTTTATTGTCCCGCCGGTGGTTTAGGAGACCACAAAGATTGGTCTCAACGACGGATGGAGCAATTTACACCCAAAAATAAAGGCTACTCGTCTTTTGTCCCTCCACAGCACCGATTCATCTATGACTAACGAAAGAAATGTAATGTTAATCCGCAGGCAGCGTATGAGAAAAAACGTCTGGCAGATTACTGTAAGGTGGCGTACAAGAAGACCAAAGTGACGAGAACAGAAGTTCGGACCACCACTATCTGTCAGAAGGAGAACTCCTTCTATGTGGACACAGTACGAGCTTTCAGGTGAGAGATTTATATGTATTGTAATTGTAACATTCGTTGTTTTACAACCTGCAAGTAATTTAAAATCTTACGCGATATACTAAGTCACTTGCTTTGGTGATATAAATTAGACGTCATACGCACGCTATTGTCCAGATTTATTCTAGAAAGATGGCACTCAAGGGTGTATGGAACCTTTTCCTCCTCAAGTACGAATACTTTTTAAAGTAGATACCTAATTGTCGCAATATGTCGTATCGTATCGTAAATAAGACGTACCGTTATAGGCACGCTATTGTCAATTGTTGCTTGTAGCTTGCATAAGCACGAAATCTTGCCTATTACCTATTTTTCATTATGCAGCTTGTATGCAATTGTCAAGTGAACCGCCGTGGACAGGAGGCCTAATTAAGGCAATTGCGGAAAACTAAACACAAGACCCGACACGGACTTGGTTTTTATACCTTAAATCAGCTCTAACGAAGATCTCGCAACACGAGACCCTACAAAAATATGACCATTAACTTAAGAGTTAAGTGTGAAAAAGTGAATATATTAGTGAAAATACAGTTACTCATTTATATACGTCTTACATGTAACAGTCATTAGCGTGATTCAGAATTTAGTACAACGCCATCTATTGACAGGATGTTTATTCTAGAAAGATGGCATTCAAGAGTGGATTGAACCTTTCCCACCCCAAGTATGAATACTTTTTAAATGTCGTAATGCCACGCTTAAAATAGATAATTAATAATAATTATCGCAATAATATGTCGTAATGCCACGCTGGCCTAGTAAGGTCATGGTTAGGTCTGCCTTCCTGGCCATAGTACATACTGGTCAAGTAGGTACCAATTGGCAGAGTTCACAGTTCACAATCCACATTGAGATTCAAATTGAAAACATTATAGGGTACTCCTTGATAAGTTTTCCTCGCAATATTTCCTTTAATGTATGCAATGAATTGGAGTCGTATAGAATTTTAAAGGAAACAAATCGTAGCATACTTGTCGCTACCAACTAGGCTACAGACCACGGGCGTAGCCAGGTTTTAGTTTCCGGGGGGTGTTCAAGTTTCGGGGGGGGGGGGGGGGTGTTCAAGAAAATACAACGACTAAAAGTACATAAAATAACCCTAAAGAAAATTGAGACTTTATTTTTTTATTTTTTCTTTTTTAGTTCAGTCAAAAAGTTCAAAAACGTGTTTAATAGAAATAAGCTCCTAAAAATATGTGCGATAGCTCATTCGATTCGGAATGACGTCTAGAAAAATGTTTTTTAAGGGTTTATTAGCACATAAAAATGTCAGTCCTTCACTTTTCGGGGGGGGTTTGAACCCCCGAAACCCCCCCCCCTGGCTACGCCCATGCTACAGACGCTACAGTTTCACATCAATAAACAAAATACTGTACCAATACCCAGAGACCGCCGCTACGAGTACAAAGCCCTAAACAAGCAGGCGAAGGCGGCGGTGGCGGCGGCGCTGGCGGGCGGCGACGCGGCCGAGATCAAGTCCGCTAAGAGCCGCGAGGTGCTCTTCGACTCGCTGCAGCTCGCGCACAAGTGTATCCTCAACTCCTTCTACGGATATGTTATGAGGAGGGGGTGAGATGTTTTCCTGTATACGATAGTTCAGCTGATCACGTAAGTGGTCATTTTCGCCCATGGATGCGTTGCGACCAAGAACGTAGTGAGAAGAAAGAAAACTTTCAGCAAGATTATTAAAAACTATTCTAGCTTTAGGCTGTGTATCCACCAGACATATGGCATAGTATAGCTGTGGTAACGGCCTAGAGCGCCAAATTCGGATAGGCGCCACATTTGGGGTGAGGAGCAAAAAAAAAAAACTAGGAAAAATAAAATTCTTAATAAACGTTCCTATTGGTTCATTTTTCAATCAATTTTCGAGCAAAAAAGCTTGGTTTTTACTTTTTTATGTGGGCGCCACAATATTCTTGCGTAGGGCGTCAGTGGCTCTAACGCCGGCACTGAATGTAGTTTAGTAGTATTGTTAGTGGTGTACATAGTATCATTATTGTGTGTGGTGTGCAGCGCTCGCTGGCACAGCATGGAGATGGCGGGCATCGTGTGCTACACGGGCGCCAACATCATCATGCGCGCCAGGGAGATCATCGAGCAGGTCGGCCGCCCGCTCGAGTTGGACACTGACGGTATGCTTACAAA
Organism: Thymelicus sylvestris; assembly: GCA_911387775.1. Taxonomy (NCBI): domain Eukaryota; kingdom Metazoa; phylum Arthropoda; class Insecta; order Lepidoptera; family Hesperiidae; genus Thymelicus; species Thymelicus sylvestris. Next base: position 3,778,438 of record OU426905.1, read on the forward strand.
AATACTTTATTGTTCTATATATAAAATACGAGTAACCGCCCTCGCTTTGCTTCGGTTTTCTTATTTTTTTACCCCCTTTTTTTTTACTTACAATAAGTTAATGCTTGACCACCTTGGGTTACATTATTGGAGTGTTATTAAGGATCCCTAACTTTTTTGAAAATATTTATTTATTTATTTATTTATTTATTAAGGTTCACCAACAGTTTCTACATGAATAACAATGTGTAGACACAAAACAAAATGTCATTATGCTACATGCGAAACCAATTACAGGCAAACACAGCTTTCACCAAGAATTGACACAGTATGAAGTGTGGGTAACCAAATAAAAAGTATTAAATTACATAATTACTCTTTATAATATTAGTATAGATAAGTTCTTATTTTTGTGAGATGTGTTTTAAAATAATGATGAATTTAAAACCTTTACTTGGTGTTCCTAAAGCTTTATGGAACGTTCAGGTAAGTAGGTTTCCACTTAATGTTTTCTTTCAAAAATAAGTGATAGTAAAATTCAAATAATTATAAAGTAATCACGGCATGAGAGTATGCTTGTTAAGGCAATCCACTTAGTTGGTCTTGGTTGACCGTAGTCTCATACATAAGACATTTATGTGTGATAGCTAAATGTGCATGTGTTTATTTTTGGTTATTAGTGTTATTGTGTGATATCTCATTCCTGTATGTCCAATCGTTATTAGGGAATCCTAGTTTGGAAATCACGTCCCGAGATGAGAATTTATTTAATATGTGGAAGTTAAGTTCTTCTTTTTTTTCTTCTTTCTTGGCCGGCAACGCATTGGTGATGCCTTTGGTGTTGCTGACGTTCATGGGGGACGATAACCACTTACCATCAGGTGGATCGTCAGCTCGTTTGCCGGCTATTTCCATAAAAAAAGTATGTATATGTTGTATGCTGCAGGTATTTGGTGTATCTTGCCGTCGTCGTTCCCGGAGAACGTCACCATCCACACGACGCACCAGAAGAAGAAGAAAATTAACGTTTCATACCCCAACGCTGTGCTCAATGCTATGGTCAAAGTGAGTCAGTCTGAAATATGTTTTTTGGCTGTATTTGAGTTTAACGTTTTACAGCATGAGTGGTTCATCCCGCCTGATTTCACGGTGTGGCGCATAGCGTTATAAATAAATAAACACTAATCTTCTCTAAAAATTAACGCACCAATACAGAGTCACTAATGGTTACTTAAATTGCTACTTTGTTCAGAATTTGAATGGTGGTGGATTAAGGAGCGATTAAAGTAACCGTTAGTGACTCTGAGTTGGGGCGTAAGTCTTTTAAACGGTCTCTTTATTTATCTTTAAACCTTGCTGATCTGCGGCAAGCTTGCTGTCTGCTTCGAAAATACGTTTATCTTCTAAAAATATTTCTATTAGCCCTATAGCGGTCGCCCAACCTAGATTTACGATTAGAGAACTATTCTTTCTTTTAACATCTGCATCGCCAGGACCACTTCACCAACGAGCAATACTTCGAGCTGGTAGACCCCGCAGCGAGGCGGTACGAGCAGCGCTCGGAGAACTCCATATTCTTCGAGGTGGACGGCCCCTACCTCGCCATGGTGCTGCCCGCGAGCAAGGAGGAGGGCAAGAAACTCAAGAAACGATACGCTGTCTTCAACTTCGATGGATCGCTGGCTGAACTTAAGGGTCAGTTGGATTCATTTGTGTATAATTAGGTTCATCTCCAACGCAGTACAGTCAACATCAAAAATGATCCATTAATATTGTGTGTATTCAAAGACTACCAAAAAACGTGTTTTTTTTTTAATGGAAATAGCCGGCAAACGAGCTGATGATCCACCTAATGGTAAGTGGCTATCGTTGCCCATGGACATCAACAACACCAAAAATCACTGATGCGCTGTCGGCCAAGAAAGAGAGAAGAAAAATAAAGAAAGTGTTTAAAAAAGTACCAATGATTCAAGAAAAGATTCATTACGTCGATACATTAAGTTGACACACACGGACTATTGTTGCATTTAAATCATGTATACGCATTTTTAATCCATTACCTTAGTTCATCATCAAAACATTATTCCCAGGATTCGAAGTAAAACGGCGAGGTGAGCTGCAACTGATCAAGATATTCCAGTCATCCGTCTTCGAAGCGTTCCTCAAAGGGAACGATCTGAAGAGCTGCTACAGCTCCGTGGCGCGCGTGGCCGACTACTGGCTCGACGTGCTATACAGTAAGGGCAGCAACATGCCGGATAGCGAACTCTTCGAGCTGATCTCCGAGAACCGGTCCATGTCCAAGAAGCTGGAGGACTATGGCGGCCAGAAGTCCACCTCCATATCCACGGCCAAGCGGCTGGCTGAGTTCCTCGGGGATCAGATGGTTAAGGACGCGGGGTTGGCTTGTAGGTGAGTGGATTCGTATCAGCTTGGATAGTTATTTACCAGACGAGCAACTTGATAGGAATTACCGTATATATCATGTATGAGTGTCGTCAGATGGTACCAAGTGATACAAAGACCAGCGACTTGCAACAGCAGGTGTTATCCCTTCCTCATCCGTTGTTCAGCGGTGGAGATTGGCTTGGACTTAAGATCGATAGAGCTGCTTACTCTTACTAATTGCTGCTATACTCCAAATCAAAACTAATAAATATTATTTAAAGAAGATTTAAGAAAGTTATGTCATTTTCCTATATCAATTCCGTGTCCCCAGGTTCATAATCTCCCGCAAACCCGACGGCGCACCCGTCACGGAGCGCGCGATCCCGCTCGCCATCTTCCAGTCGCCGGCCGCCGTCAAACGTCACCACTTACGGCGCTGGCTCAAGGACAACTCCATCACTGAACACGTCGACATCAGAGACGTGCTCGACTGGGGGTACTATATCGAGCGGCTGAGCGGCGCCATACAGAAGATTATTACTATACCGGCTGCTATGCAAGGGGTCAGTTGTAACTTGTAGATGAGTGTGAGGATTTGTTAGAGTAGGATCTGTTTTTTTTACACTATTACAATATTCACTGGACCTGCAGCTTAAATATTTATAGTTTTTTTTTCTGATAGCAACCGTCGCCCATGGACATAAATGGCTGTCCAATATTAAAAAACGAAAAAAGCCTGTGCAATAATAATAACAATAAAAAGCCTTAACTCTATACTGGCCGGCTTGTGTCGCCTCTTACGACACCATAATTTTCCAAATTATTGAAATATTAATATTATGAAAAAAAAGTTCACTATTATATTTAATACCCCCTTGCCTCGGCAACGCCGACTCAGATAAGCTATTCTACTTCTTCGGCTAGTAACAATAAGATCGCTTTCAGCTCGACAACCCAGTCCCTCGCGTGCAGTACCCGGACTGGCTGCACAAGAAGATGTTGGCCAAGAGCGACAAGTACAAAACGAGGAAGATCACGGACATGTTCTCGGCCAAGGCCAAGGAGCCGGCCGACGACGGCGCCGAGCCCAGCACTTCGGCCGCCGAGAATGGTTGCATGGTAAGAATGATTAGAGATAGATTTAGAGATAAGCAAGGTGGAATGGAGCACAGGTGTCTCCTCTATAGTTGACCTACAACTTAGTCCAATTTCAAAATTAAAAAAAACAGTTGACGACCCTGTAGCTTAGTTGTTTGTGACCCTGCCTGCGAAGTGAGGGGTCCCGGGTTCGATTCCCGGCCGGGGCAGATATTTATGTGACAGATAAATATTTGTACTCAGGTCATGGGTATGATTGTGATGTGTTATATTATGTCGTCCATGCCACCCGCGACAAAGGTGATAGCCTACTGCGGGGGTATGAGTGTGTTAGCGTTTAGTTTAATATGCTTTACCCTAAACACAGCTAACAACTAGGGCTTCCAAATATTCGATAAAATTTATATTCGAATATTCGAATATTTTTTGGGAACTATTCGAATATTCGAATATTATTCGAACATCAAAAAAAAACTTTAATAATCACGTGTTTATTAAACTTAGGAGTAATTTCCAAGTACATACAATATTTTGATTTTGTTCGTTTTAAATGAACGAATGTATGTTGTAGTTTCCATAAATAAATAGTTGGTTGTCTCTCAAAATTTATGGTTTTTAAGGAAAAGAAAAATACCAAGTTTGATGATATCGTTAATTTATCTAACTTTATGAATTTTTTGTGAATTTTCAAGTATACCAAGGTAGCTAGCCATAGCCAGACAGTACTTAATCACTACTCACTACGTCACCTACGTGTCATCATCCATCCATCCATCCATCAGCCTTTGTGGGTCCACTGCTGGACATAGGCCTCCCCTAACTTGTGCCACTCTGACCGGTCCTGAGCCTTCTGAATCCAGCGGATGCCCACTGTCTTCTTCAGGTCGTCAGTCCATCTGGTCGAGGGGCATCCTATGCTCCTTTTTCCGAGACGTGGGCGCCATTCGAGGACCTTTCTTCCCCAACGGTTATCGGTCCTTCGAACTACATATGTGGCCAGCTCATTGCCACTTCAGCCAGCTAATTCTTTGAGCTATGTCAGTTACCTTTGTTCGCCAACGAATCTCCTCATTTCTAATTCGATCACGTAGAGAAATACCAAGCATAGCCCTCTCCATAGCCCACTGCGCTACTCTGAGCCTGTGGATTAAGCCAATAGTGAAGCACCACGTCTCGTGATCCGTTTGTCATCACTGGCAACACACACTGCTCGAACACCTTCGACTTCAGGCACTGAGGTAGTGTTTTGGACGACAAGATATGACGCAGTTTCCCGAACGCAGCCCATCCGATTTGGTTTCTACGAGTGACTTCTTTCTCGAAGATGGAATTACCCATCTGGATTACTTGTCCCAGGTCAATGTATTCGTCTACAACTTCGAGAGCAGCGCCGTCAACAACAACCGGTATGGGTGTGACATGGACATTCGACATGATTTTCGTCTTGTCCATGTTCATCTTAAGACCCACCCTTTGTGAGGCGCTGTTCAAGTCCCCGAGCATTGTACCAAGTTCTTCCAGGGAACCCGCCAGGTTAACTATATCATCGGCATATCGCAGATGTGTGATGTATTCGCCATTAATGTTGATGCCACGTCGTTTCCACTCCATCAGCTTTAACACGTCTTCCAATGCAGCGGTGAACAGTTTTGGGGATATGACATCCCCTTGTCTGACACCTCTCTGCAGTTGGATGGGGTTTGTTGCTGTGTCTTGTACTCTGACGGACATGGTGACAGATGAGTATAAACACTTCAACACCTCGATATAGCGGTAGTCGATCCGGCACCTCTGGAGAGACTTGTGAACGAGAAACCCGACACCACCTTGGGTCAGGTGTTCGCCCTCCCGGTGAGAGAACAATTTCCGGATTTGAGTATTATCGTGTCCTCCCCCTGTCTTTGGACTTCAGATAAACCCACAATACTCCAGTTTAACTTGTCTATCTCTTCTTCCAGCTCTTTTACCTTGTTGTCGGTCCTGAGTGTCCTGGTGTTGTTATATGTTGCCAGACCGGGGGCCGAGGCTTATTCGTGACTAACATGCGGAGGTTTACCTACGTGTCATAGCTTTGAGTATTTACGAAGTTCCGAATCATGTTTCCAGAGGGCGACTCTTTCCATGTTTCTCATAATTCGCGCTGAGATTGACCTCTATTCCCGTATATACAAAGTTACTCTATGCACGTGATGTAACACGCCAATGCCGGTTACAAACGCAACGCGATGCCGACCGACGTCCCGGGTATTCCCGAAGTCCGAACACTTCCATATTTTGAAGAATTGCGCACTCTCATCGCCCAAAATGACATTTTGAAGGTCATGCGCCACGGCGTTAATTTTAAAATTGTATTTTGACTATTTTGTGCACATTGGAATCCGAATTTGGTGTCGAGTAAGGTTTTGTAGAAATTGATCGAATATTCGAATATTCGGTTCTTGTATTCGAATATTTGAGCGAATTTATTATTCGAATTATTCGAATATTCGAATATTCGATGAAAGCCCTACTAACAACCATCTGGGTCACGTCAGCTTTCAAACAAAAAACCGCATCATAATCGGTCCTGTCGTTTAGGAGGTACGACGCCATAGACACGTCAAACATATAACACCCTCTTAGCGTCTGGGGATAAGAAAAGCATATCATTGTATGCTGGTTCCACCGGCAAAGTGTGCTGGAATGTAATATGAAACTGTTGACGACCTAATATGTACGCGTACTTGAACAAATAAATTCATTCATTCATCATTCATTCATGTCAATCCGCATTGGATTATTCCGCATTCCATTGCCCAGGGTACGGAAGATATGGAGGATATCGGCAACACGAGCACCGAGCGAGTCCCGCGGCCCGTGGTGCACACTGTGAAGCGGAAGCGAGAGCCGTCGCCCGTCAAGCAGTACGCCACCTGGCGGGAGGCGCTGGGGCCGCCGCCGCCGTTCGGGAACACTAGGGTACGTCCACAGAGTACTTAAACATTTTAGATACGTCTTAATATTAGCTAGAGACCTCTAAGAATTCGACCTTAGTTTGACTTGTCGAAGAGTTACTTTACATTAACACTGTTAATGTTTTGTTTTAGTGAGTAAATATTTGTAATACATATTATAAAGTGTAACTTTAACCTGTACCAAATCTTACTCTGCACACAGTGTTTGCATTATTTTCAAAAAACACATATTAATAAAAAAAACAATGTAGCACCAATTATTGTATATTGATTTTGTTACAGGAAGAGCGTATAGCTTGGATAGTATTCCAGAAGAAAAAATGGATGTGGCAAATGGAACAACGGGGCACACGGAATAGGAGTAAACGGGGTAAGAGATTGTTATATAATGTTAGAATTAACTAAATATCCACATTATGTACGGTCGGTAAGTTGATAACCGGACCTTTACTAGTAAAAAAATCTTGAAAATTTCCCTGTTTGTTGTTATCTTTGTTATCTAACGATAGCAGTTGTTAGAACATGTTTTAAGCATTCGGGCTTCACAAAAACTTCATCCGACACTTGGTTACCCCTTCATCTATGCCCTGTAGGGTTTGTTGGCAAAATACATGGTTTGATGGCAAAATGTCGGTGAAATATATTTTTGTTGTTAAAAATATTTCTTTATGTTTGAATCGCTTTGTTAAGGTAAGGGGGACAACGAGGTGTCAATATCTAGGCACATCGGCCAGACGAACACGCTGGGCGGGTTCATCAAGCGAGCGCAGCGCACCCTGTTGAACACTCCCTGGCAGATTATACAGGTATCAGCTTCTATTAAATATGCATATATCTCACTATACTATCATCAGTGAAGCATCGAAATTCCTATATGTTGATTGATTATTACAATCACTAATGCCTGTCCAAACGTGTTAAGCGATAAGCCCCGCCCACCTACTTAACAGAAAATAGAAACATTTCTAAATAACTTATCTATTATACTTGATTACTAAACTACTAAATTGTCCGTTTACACGTATTAATTTACTTAAAATTTAGTTAAAATTTAGTTAATTACTTAATACGTGTACTGTAAACTGAACATTATAGCTGATGATGTCACTCTCAAATGGAACATATTGATGTTTCCTAATTTTGTCGTCCCCCCCGTGTGGTGTCCGGGTTCACTCCCCCGTGTGGTGTCCGGGTTCACTTTGTAGAATAGCACCACTCCCGTTCTTCCTGGGATGTCGTAAAAGGCGACTAATAGGACAAATCCAGAAGATGGGCAGCAGCATCTTTCTGTGTGTGACGAATACCAGTCAGGTCTCCTGCGGTCACCAACACGCACTAGCCAAGCGTGGTGACTATCGGCTAAAACCCCCGCATGTCAGACACGAATGAGCCTCGGCCCCCAGTCCCCGGCAGCCCCGCTATTCCTAGTTACGGTAGCGGCTATGGTAACGGCGGGGCAGGGGGTGCAAAGAATCTCCGGCAGAGATCGGGCTACCAATCCAAACGACGACTTCTGCACCTGGCAACATATAACACCAGGACACTGAGGACCGACGACAAGGTAAAAGAGCTGGAAGAAGAGATAGACAAGTTAAACTGGAGTATTGTGGGTTTATCTGAAGTCCGAAGACAGGGGGAGGACACGATAATACTCAAATCCGGAAACTTGTTCTATCACCGGGAGGGCGAACACCTGTCCCAAGGTGGTGTCGGGTTTCTCGTTCACAAGTCCCTCGTCAACAACATTGTGCAAGTTGGGAGCGTGTCGGCTAGGGTAGCGTACCTTACACTCAGAATATCCAAACGGTATTCGTTGAAGGTTGTACAGGTATATGCGCCGACTTCGAGACATCCCGACGATGAGGTTGAGGTTATGTATGAGGACATAAGTAGAGCCATACATACCTCTAAGGCTCACTTCAATGTTGTGATGGGGGACTTCAACGCGAGACTGGGCACGCAGAGCGGCGCCGAGACGAAAGTGGGTCCCTACGGAATTGGACGATGGAACCACCGAGGACACTTGCTGGCCAACTTTTTGGAGAAGGAAGATCTCTTCATGATGAACTCCTTCTTCAGAAAGAAGCCACAACGCAAGTGGACTTGGATAAGTCCTGATGGTTCCACGAAAAGCGAGATAGACTTCATTCTGGCAGACAAACGGCACATATTTAATGATGTCTCTGTGATCAGCAGGTTCAAAACCGGGAGCGATCACCGACTTGTAAGAGGCACATTAAATATCGACCTGAAGCTGGAACGGTCACGCCTGATGAAGTCTACGCTTCGCCCAACATCCGTCCAAATCCAGGGATCTGAAAACTTTCAACTTGAGCTGCAAAATCGTTTTGCGTGCCTAGAATCGTGCACGTCAGTGGACGAGTTTAACACCAGGATGGTAACAACTGTCCACGAGGTAGGGTCGAAGTACTTCAAGACCCACCCTAGTGGTAGATCTCAGGTTCTCTCAGAACAAACTCTCGGTCTTATGAGGGATCGACGAGAACTATGTGTGCAGTCTCCAACCTCTATGAGGGAATACCGACGGCTCAATGAGCAGATCTCCAAGTGCAGGCGACGCGATTTGCGAAAACACAACGCAAATCGTGTAAAAAACACAATTGAGCGAAACCAGGGCTCCAAAGTGTTCGCCAGGGATCTGTCTATTGGGCAAAGTCAGCTTACGAGGTTGAAGACCGACTCCGGCACCGTGGTTTCGTCGAAACCGGAAGTTCTGAGAGAGACTGAGAGATACTACGGACGGTTGTATACCTCCTCTCAAGCTCCACCTCCTCGCGAGGAGAGCGACAAGCGAGCTAAACTGACCCGACACTACACAGAGGATATCCCGGACGTCAGCCTGTATGAGATTAGAGAGGCTCTCAAACAGCTTAAAAACAACAAGGCACCGGGAGATGACGGAATCACAACCGAGCTACTAAGAGCTGGAGGTAAACCCCTTCTAGTGGCGCTCCAGAAACTATTCGATTCCGTCATTAATACTGGAACTACCCCGGAAGCGTGGAGCAGAAGTGTGGTGACGCTGTTCTTCAAGAAGGGGGATAAAGCCCTTTTGAAGAACTACAGGCCCATTGCACTTCTGAGCCACGTTTATAAGCTGTTTTCGAGGGTGCTCACGAATCGCATTGCACGCAGGCTTGACGACTTCCAGCCTCCCGAACAAGCAGGATTCCGAAAAGGCTACAGCACCATAGACCATATACACACACTGCGGCAGATTATACAAAAGACCGAGGAGTATAATCTGCCGTTGTGTGTTGCCTATGTGGACTATGAGAAAGCCTTTGATTCTATCGAGACCTGGGCGGTACTAAATTCTCTCCAACGGTGCCGGATCGACTACCGGTATATCGAGGTGTTGAAGTGTTTATACTCATCTGCCACCATGTCCGTCAGAGTACAAGACACAGCAACGAACCCCATCCAACTGCAGAGAGGTGTCAGGCAAGGGGATGTCATATCCCCAAAACTGTTCACCGCTGCGTTGGAAGACGTGTTCAAGCTGATGGAATGGAAACGACGTGGCATCAACATCAATGGCGAATACATCACACACCTGCGATATGCCGATGATATAGTCATCCTGGCGGGATCCCTGGAGGAACTTGGTACAATGCTCGGGGACTTGAACAGCGCCTCACAACGGGTGGGTCTTAAGATGAACATGGACAAGACGAAAATCATGTCGAATGTCCATGTCACACCCGTACCGGTTGTTGTTGACGGCGCTGCTCTCGAAGTTGTAGACGAGTACATTTACCTGGGACAAGTGATCCAAATGGGTAAGTCTAACTTCGAGAAAGAAGTCACTCGTAGAATCCAACTCGGATGGGCTGCGTTCGGGAAACTACGCCATATCTTGTCGTCCAAAAAGTTACCTCAGTGCCTGAAGTCGAAGGTGTTCGAGCAGTGTGTGTTGCCAGTGATGACATACGGATCCGAGACGTGGTGCTTCACTATTGGCCTTATGCATAAGCTTAGAGTCGCCCAGCGGGCTATGGAACGAGCTATGCTCGGTATTTCTCTACGCGATCGAATTAGAAATGATGAAATCCGTAGACGAACGAGGGTGACCGACATAGCTCAGAGAATTAGCAGGCTGAAGTGGCAATGGGCTGGCCACATAGTTCGAAAGACCGATAACCGTTGGGGAAGAAAGGTCCTCGAATGGAGACCACGCCTCGGTAAAAGGAGCACAGGACGCCCCCCGACCAGGTGGACCGACGACCTGAAGAAGACAGCGGGTATTCGCTGGATTCAGAAGGCTCAGGACCGGTCAGAGTGGCGGAAGTTAGGGGAGGCCTATGTCCAGCAGTGGACCTACAAAGGCTGATGGATGGATGGATGGAATTTTGTCGTCGCTTACAATTGGAAATTGTCTACACATTACCCAGTTGGCCGAAACAGCGGAGCCAGGGCTGTTCAAGCTGTGGGCGCTGGTGAACAACGAGCTGCACCACATCAAGCTGACCGTCCCGCGCGTGTTCTACGTGAACCGGCGCAGCGCGCGCGCGGCCGACAGCGGCCCGCACTGGCGGCGGGTGAGCCGCGTGCTGCCGCGCGCGCGCCCCGCGCACTGCCTCTACCAGTACACCGTGCCGGAGGGGCTGTACCGCGAGCGGGCGCAGTATGTACCGTTACAGGCCATCCATTAATTACGTCACACGTTAGGGGGGAGGGGAGGTCGATGTAGTGTGACATTGTGTGACAAGAGGTGGGAGGAGTCCTAAATTTTGTGACGTCACATTTAAAAAACGAATTATTGGTATGTATAGGTAAATATTAAAAAACAATTAATGGAAATAAGACTTATTTCGGAACTGTTGTTTTAATTATAGTTGTAAAATTTCATAATATGTGACGTCACACTAGGGGGGAGGTCTCACAAGTGTGACCAGCTGTGACAAGGGGGGGAGGGATCAAAAAGTGATGAAAATAGTGTGACGTAATTTATGGATGGCCCCTTATACCGTGTTTGGTTTACGTTTTATGTAAATAGCCAACAGAGGAGGTGGCAAGTCTAATTTATCTAATCACTAATGGTAGAATTGAGCCATTGCGTTTGTACGTGTCGTGTAAATAAAAATGTTTCATAACATTTCAAAAAGGTCGTTAACTCGTTTTAGAGTAGACTGCGTTCCCTGTATTATTGTGATTACTCATAAATGGGTGACACACCCATATATTTTCAACAAAATTACAATTTTGAACGTGTAATGATTAAAAATCTAGATGAAAAGATAATTTATTTAGTATATTTTACCCATATGGTTACAATTTAAAGTACCAATGGTGTACGTGTAGCAACAAGCAATTAATTTTGTATTGTAGGTTGGTTGCTTACTTAAATAATTATGTTTAATAATTATTTAATTTTTGTAATTATTATTGTTAATTATGTTAAAAACCAAATGCAAATATGAATTGCAGTGTTTTCTATAACTTTTGTATTTTGTAAATTACAGAGAATTAATGAGCGAGTTATCTGCACCGGAGATCGAAGGGATATACGAGACTCAGATGAGCCTCGAGTTCAGGGCGCTGGTGCAGATAGGATGCATTTGCGCTGTCGACCAGCAGGAGGCCAGACGGTAAGCGAAACTAAAAAAAAAATTAAAATGTGTGCAATTCACACGTGGTAGAAGTGAAACCTTCAAAATTTTTGTTTTCAAGATAATGAGACGAATGTAAAATTTCGGGAAGATGATAAATGTAGGTTTCACTACTCCGCCCCGCTCCGCCCCGTTCCGCCCCGCTCCGCCCCGCCCCGCTCCGCTCCGCCCCGTTCCGCTCCGCTCCCCTACCCCTCACTCCTCTACCCTACCCCCGTACAATGCTTCCTATCTCACTTTAGAATTTATGTGTTTGTCTCTTTTTACTGGACAGTTTCGTTTCATAAAATTTCAAGTCACCCCCGTACTAAAGAAGTTTTCACTTCAAAAACTAAAAAATAACATAAAAACAACATCGCTTCATAAAGTCCCTAACATAAGCAGGTTCAAGTGAAAGATCGCCAATAAACACCTTGTATTCAGTATTGCCATGTTGAATAATATGTACAATGTTTTGGTCTATTTGGAGTAAATGGACCAATTAAAGTGCCACGGTTTTTAATTTTTCTAAGTGTCTCTTAATGACCGAAATCGTACTGACTATAATTTTATACAAAACTAATGAAATTAATAAAATGATGATGTTGCAATGCGATGAAAGTGCAATGTACGCGCTTGACCGTACACTAAGAATAATTTAATTCATTCTAGGTTAATTCAGATGGGTTCTAACAGCATGGACTCCTTTACCCTTAGTCAACTGCAGTTCAAAAGCGTCGCTCATCAACCATACTTACAGAAACAGGTGCGTATATTCTACAAATAGCGGTGTGTGTGTTGCATACATTACCCACTGACATAAAACAGATACAACATTGCTTTAAAATACGCATTAGTATCAGTTAATAATAGGAATTTGTACGCTTAGCAGAAATTGGTGCAAAAACGTCTTTATAACTTATTTTTTTAACTATTAAATATTATAGCAGTTTAGAGTGAATAAGTTTATAGATCTATACATACAAATAAATAAAATTTGAGTGTCTGTTTGTAATATTAAAATAGCCTCTTTTACTAAGTGCATTTGGATGTATACACGGTACATATACCAAAACAACATTTTTTACAATTTTTGTCTGTCTGTCTGTCTGTTTGTTCCCGCTAATATCTGAAATGGCTGACCAATTTTGAAGGGAGTTTCACTGGCAGTTAGCTGATGTAACAAGGAGTAACTTGGGCTACTTTTATTTTAGAAATATAAATAGTTAGGCGATACGAAGTTCGCCGGGTCAGCTAGTTATGAATAAATTAATGAAAAAAGTTTCTTCTGCTACCAGGACGGCATATCTCCGGTGAAGCACATATTCCTGTACCAGCACTCGGCCACGTCCCCCACCCGCAGCATGTGGGCGCTGGTCCTGGGGCCCATCAAGAGAGCGTACATCTTCGTGCAGGACACCGTCAAAACTAACCAAGTGCCCAATATGAACAGCTTGTACGCTGCTGAGCGGGCTGCGAAGTAAGTAATGCTTCTGGTGACAATGATTGTGAGTTTGTGACCTATTATGACATCTATATATATAAAAGAAAGTTGTGTTAGTTACACTATTTATAACTCAAGAACGGCTGAACCGATTTGGCTGAAAATTGGTGAGGAGGTAGCTTAGAACCAGGAGACGGACATAGGATACTGTTTATCCCGGATAATAGACCTGTTCCTGTGGGATAAGGTAAAATTTTGTTATATGTAGTTGATAGATTAGTTATTTATACAGATATAAAATAAAGCTCGGGGATGGATATAGGATACTTTTTGTCACGGAAAATAGACCTGTTCCTATGGGATAAGGTAAAATTTTGTTATAAGTATGTAGTTGATAGATTAGTTATTTATACCTACAGATATAAAATAATGCTCGGGGAGGGATATAGAATACTTTTTATCCCGGAAAAAAGACCTGTTCCTGCGGGATAAGGTAACATAAGGGAGCGGGAGCGGGAGAGTGAGAGGGAGAGGGAGGTGCACACAGAAACTGTAACGGCTAAGAACGGCTGTACCTATTTTAATGATTTCTCATTTGTTACATTCTTAGGCGATACGAAGTTCGCCGGGTCAGCTAGTATTATAATATGATGGTGACCAACTCACTAAGGTACTCAATGATTATTTTATGACCAACTCATTAGCGTCTTCGCACAGTACGTGCGACCTTGAATTTCTGTTCTCGATCTGGATGTGAATGTCCTTGTCTTGTGTGTTGTCCATGGCACCCACGACACAGCGAATCCTAGTGTAGGGCTATGAGTGTAAAGCGTTATTTATTTATTTATTATTATTAAGTTTGGCGTCGTCGATTTGGTTATGTAACAATATACCTAGCATGATATTGCCGTTAATCATGAGGCAATTATCCAGGATAAAGCTAGGCACACCGGAGAGCACGCTACCAGGCGCGGAGCTGTCGTGGGAGGTGGCGGTGGAGACGGAGGCGCGCGGCGTGTGGCGCGGCGTGACGCGCGCGCTGCAGCGGTACCGCGACGAGCGCGCCGGGCCCACGCTGGTGGCGCTGCAGGCGCGACTGTCGGCGCCGGCGCTGGTCGCTGTCATGCCAGGTGACGATAGTCGCTAGCTTACGACTATGGTCTACAACATGAGACTGAAAACAGTCGCAAGCGCTGTCGTGGAAAGTAACTGCAGACTCCATGTAAGCGCTGGTTGCTGTTTTACCAGGTGGCTGCCACGTAGTATTGAAGTACAACTTTTATATCGACGAGGTAATAAATAAAAGTGAAAGTGTGGTTTTATGAAACCACGATGCAAGTGAAACTTTTTTCGGTTTGTAGACATTTAACTAAAAATTTCTAGAAAGTTATTCGATTTAGGGTATTAAAATTGCGTTTTTAATCTTAACTTAATTATTGAATAATAGTCTATACACTACACGGTCAGCTGCTGCGAACTATAGGCGCCGCCATACTGGCCTTGGCTGCTCTGGCGAGCGCCTTTCACTTTATCCCTACTCCGCGGCCGACCGTCACGCGACATGCAACACACAGACGAAAAAGTTTGAGACGATGTAATAAAAATTTCACTTTATGCAACGTTTTCTTGTAACCTTTTACTGTCTCGGCTAAGTAAAACCTTTTTATCGAAGGGATAACAAAAATATATTGTTTTCTTGTAATATTTCAGTGTCACGGCTGCGTGAGTATATCACAAAAACGTAGCATATTAAATTATGGCATCCATATCTTTTGTTTTTCAAGTTATTGGACTTTTCCATACATTTTCATATTGTTTAAAGAACATAGTTGCATTGCATAACTACTGTTAAGACATTAGCAACTGTCCATTCGAAAAAAAGAGAAAAAAGGTAGATTTATGGATTGTATTATTGTTGCCCGTGTCAGTCCTGGCGGAGTTCCCGCTGGTCCCGCTGCACGTGCGCGACGCGGAGTCGCTGTACAACACGCTGGAGTGGCAGCGGCTGGGCGCGCGCGCCATCGTGCGCCACTACCTCAACCTGGACTCGGTCATCAACCTCACCATAGAGCAGTGCAGGTGACACTTTTATTTACACTATATAACTAAGAACACTCTCGATTAAGTCATCTTTCAAAAGAAAACTAGATCAAAATCGGTTCATCTGTTTGGCAGCTACGATGCCACAGACAAAAAACAGATACACAGACACATCAAACTTATAACACCCGAAAAAATCATAGCATAATTAATGTTTAAAGCTATTTACTATGTAGGTGGGATTATTCTCAATGTCATTACAGTGCTGGAATGTAAGTATGAAGGCCTTATTATTTATTATTTGGTTTCGCATGGGGTTTGTGTTATTGCCCAACCTGGCAAAGTCTGAAAAGCCACGCATAAATCAGTTTATTTTTCAAACAGCAACGCAACATTGATCTTTTGGTGTTACAAACGGCCATGGGCAACGCTGACCACTTACTAACAGTTACCATCATCAAGTCAATGCATACGTAAGGGGTGTTTTCCCATACGGGACGGGATGTGAAGTTTTGAAACATCGTTTCATAGAAAATGTATACGATAGTGCATACGCAGCGGAACGGGGCGCGCACGTATATTCATGCTCCGTCCCCGTCCCGTACGGGGTAAAACACGTTACGTACGCATCGACCTTTACAAACCTTCTAAACTGCCGTCGCCAGGTACTTCCACGTGCCCCTGGGCAACATGCCGGCGGACCCCACTCAGTTCGGCGCGGACCTGTTCTACGCGCGGCACCTCGTCAAGCACAACTTCGTGCTGTGGTGCTCGCCGCTCGAGCGCCCCGACCTCGGCGGACGGGAGATCGATGACAACAGGTCAGGGAGGCCATACACGGTCGAGTGTACTTGATCAAGACTGTAGTTTGACTTGGCGCGCCATCCAGTGTGCATGAGATAGATAATAATATGGCAGATAACTATACCGTGGCCATACACGATCAAATGTACTAGATGCCGCGTCAAGTCCGCTTGACGCTTCATCAAGTACACTTGATCGTGTAACGCAGGCATTTATATTATTCTCAGCGAGGTGGAAACTTGAATGATGAATTTGAATTTCTGTTCTCGGTCTGGGTGTGTTTATTTTTATCTGTGTGATGTCCATAGCACCCACTCAGGAAATCCTAGTGTTGGGATATGAGTGTATAGCGTTATTATTGTTATTATAAATAATTTTATTTTCTTGCGACGGTCATTCATGTTTGATGTCGTGCTAGCTAACTAACGGTTGAGTTCAAACAAAATATCACGCTATTTCATAATCGTAGTAGCAATAAAACAATGTATCTCAAGGTCAAAGATCAGCTTCTATGTTCTTAAATGTGTTTGAACACATTTTTTTCAATTTGAACCTTCAATTAAAACCACTGCAAACTGAACACCACTCCAATCCTCCACATTGCCACCAGGCTGGTGAGCGAGGCGGAGGAGACGTCGTCCTGCTCGCACAACGCGTCCGGCTCGTACGGCAACGTGTGCGTGGAGCTGGAGACGGACGCGCTGTGCGTGTGCGCGTTGCTGCAGGCGCACTCCATCCTGCAGCTGGAGGGGACGAGTCTGGCGACGGCGTTCGGCGCGCAGCATACCTCTATACAGGACGTTATGGCTACTACCGGTATGTATATGTATATATTTTATGCTAAATATTCATTGTACGGACATTGTAAGATTTTTAACACTGCTCCACTGTCCACAATATACTATTTGATTTAATTTGAGGGTACAAAAGTCCTAAGACCTTACCATTATTAACATTTTATTAACTTTTTATTATTATTATTAACATTATTAACTTTCGGTTTCGGTTTAAAGAATCTTTATTTCTCATAAGATTTTTACATCACTTAAAATGAGAAACTTAAATACTAAACTAAAAGATAAGGTTTGTGTCCAGCATGCATTCTTGCGTGTGTGTTTTTATGTATTTTTTGTTATGTATTTGTGTGTGCGTGTGTGTGACGTGTGTGTGTGTGTGTGGCGGGTGTGTCTTTTACTAATATTTCCTCCCCCATGTCAATAGCCTAATTTTGTATAGCTTACCAGTGAATTATTGGTTATTAAAGTAATAATATATCACTAGCGGCTAGTGACTAGCCAGTTACCAAGCATGACAAATTCCGATACGTGGATTCGGCACTAACTCCTCCACCAATCCGTACTGTAGCAACGTGGTGAAGTATGGGTATGCTCCCAGACTTCTCAAGAAAGACCCGTGCTCAGTAGTGCACCATTAATGCATTGACGCCACCATAGGATAATCATACGCCCCAAATCAGAGTCACTAACGGTTACATTAATCGCTCCTTAGTAAAGAATAACCATACAAATCTGTACTAAGGAGCGATTAAAGTAACCGTTAGTGACTCTGAGTTGGGGCGATAGTAATTATCTCGGATCATCACATTCATATAACGAACCAGCAATGAGTGTACGGTTATGTGTGTCAGGTGCGAACGCCACAGTGAACTACGACGAGCAGGCGCAGTGCAGCGGCGCGTTCAAGGTACTGCGCACGATGGTCGCGGCGTGGCTGCGTGACGTCACGCTCTACAAGAACGTCTTCGCCGACTTCCAGATATCGCACTTCTACAGGTCTGTGTGTGTTATACTTTGGTGGTGATGGGAAGTGATCTTAGCGCGGCGACTTGTTTCGATCCTAACGCCCCAACTCAGAGTCACTAACGGTTACATTATTCGCCTTACTTTAATAATTTAAAGTAAAGAATCACCATACAAATTCTGTATTAAAAAGCGATTTATAATAAGTAACCATTAGTGACTCTGAGTTGGGACGTAAGTGATCGACAAAATTAAGGAACAGGAATTTTTTAGTACTTCCAAACGCACCTATAGCACTTGCAAGCCACCCAAAGCTAACGGTCCCGTTTACTATCGTTAAAGTAAGGCTTAAAGTTAAAGTTAGGCTTATTATCCTTCAGGCAGCCTCAAAACTTCCGATCTGAATAGGCCACTAAACCCTGGTAGAGGGACAACATAATGGATGCTCTAGGCCTCTACAGTTATGACGAGATATTCGTGTCCTGTAACTGAATGGTCCCTCTAAAAGGTAGATGTCATGCGTCATCATCACACACTCGCACGATCCTTGTTATTGGTGACCCCTGAACACTTTCAAAGGTTATTGTTATTGGTGACCCCTGGCCACTCCCGTCTCCAGATGGCTGAAGAGCCCTACCTCCCTGCTGTACGACCCGGCGCTGCGCCGCACGCTGTACAACCTGATGAAGAAGCTGTTCCTCATGCTGGTGGCGGAGTTCAAGCGGCTCGGCTCGCAGATCGTCTTCGCTGACTTCAACAGGATCATCCTTAGCACCAAGAAGACGAGCGTCCTGGATGGAATTGGTAATAGATGATGATGAGACCTCTTGATGATGGTTTTGGCTGTGAGGGGTCTCAGGTTCGATTGGCATTTCTAGTGACAGGCATGTAATAGTAATTTAACTTAGACCATCTAACTACGTTTTGCTGTGCCACGCGGTTTCACCCGCGTTAATTTGTAGAAAAAACTGACTACTAAATTAAATAATGTTATATAGCCTATAGCCTTCCTCGGTAAATGGACTATCAAACACAAAAATATTTTTTCAATTCGAACCAGTAGTTCCTGAGATTAGCGCGTTCAGCCAAACAAACTCTTCAGCTTTATATTAGTATAGATAAGTTAATGCTTGACTACAATCCCACCTGATGGTAAGTGGCAAATGTACTTCATATAAATGTTGGATACGTGTCCCCTGTCCAGGGTACGTGGAGTTCGTGGTGCAGAGCATCCGCAACAAGGAGGTGTTCCACGGGGTGGACATCCGCTACAAGCAGTGCTGGGCCTACCTGCTGTGGCTGGACGAGGCCAACCACGCCGGCATACAGGTGTGTTACTGTCCCACCCGTCTATCCCACTGCTGGGCTTGGGTATAGTATACGGATAGATGCAGATTAATGGACTTCACACACTTTCATAAGTCACTAATATTACTGGTAAGTTAGATACTTTTTGCTTAAGACAACAGGGGGTTCAAGTGCAATAGAGTCCGTGAACCCCCTAGGGGTACCAAGTTGAATAGTTAGTGTCCGTAGCGTAGAGGGTCCAAGCAGCGGGTTCAAGTGGAATGCACGTTATTATTGTTTTGTGAAATCGGCTAGCTACTAAGCTACTACACTCTTGCTTGACTCCGCAAAACGACTCGTGTTCCGGTTTAGGAGTCACTTCTTTATTTCTTTCTCCCTCTTCTTCCTTGGATGTCTTTGGTGTTGCTGATGTCCATGGGCGACGATGGCCACTTACCATCAGGTGGATCGTCAGCTCGCTAGTAAAAAAACTATCCTTTCGAAACATTGTGGAGAACTCTCAAGTGTGCTATTTGAAAAGCACCTTTTTTCCTACAGTGCCAAAGTTGCTTTGACTCCTATGGGGTTTTCCATTTCGATTCGACGGTAATCACTTACGATCAGGTTATCCGTCTGCTTTAGGGCGGTTAAGCTAGAATAAATATTTATCAAGCTGTTTCTTTTAACAGGGAAAATTACCACCGGGACTGGGAGAAGTTGGTTCATCACAGGTGGCCAATGCTACAGAGGAACCCGAAGATGAGGTAGTTATTATTAAGGCTATCTAATAGGCTCGCTGCCATATATGAAGTGTCATGTAATTATTTATTCATTAATGAGGCGTTATGTCGATCACAGTCAAAGTTATCCACATTGATGATAATGTAGTATTTAATGTGAAAAATAACTCTTATTTGTTAATTCATTTAAGTAGCTAACGCCCCAACTCAAGAGTCACTAACGGTTACTTAAATCGCTCCTTAGTAAAGAATCACCATACACATTCTGTACTAAGGAGCGATTTAAGTAACCGTTAGTGACTCTGAGTTGGGGCGTTAGGTTGTAAGATTGCAAGCTTAAATAATACATTGAAAAGATCTCTTGCTCTGTACGTAAATACACATCTTGCTGCATGATCATCCCGCATTGTATTCAACCAGTGATTAACACGGTGTACCAGGGCGAGATAACGATGCAGTGGACGCTGGCGCAGCAGCTGCCGGGTGGCGTGCGCGCGCAGTTCGCGGCGGCGGTGGGCGGGCTGCTGAGCGCGGCGCGCGCGCACCCCCACCGCCTGCGCGCGCTGCTGGCCGGGGAGATGGCGCAGAAACTGTTCCAGTCAGTATTTTATTTTATTTTTGAAGTGAAAACTTCTTTAGTACGGGGGTGACTTGAAATTTTATGAAACGAAACTGTCCAGTGGAGACTAGAAATGAGTGGAGACTGACTTGAGTTGAGTTGAGTTGAGTGGAGTGGAGTGTAGTGTAGTAAAACCTACAATTATCATCTTCCCGAAATTTTACATTCGTCTCATTATCTTGAAAACAAAATTTTGAAGGTTTCACTTCTAACACGTGTGAATTGCACACATTTTAATTTTATTTTTTATTTTTATTACAAAATCCACAGCTCTTTAAAGATATAATATACATGTATTTTACGAATTATCTAACAGCCAATAATGGATTTACATTTTTATACTACATTTACAGGTTCTCACTAAGTACATCCATTGAATATTATTCTAGTGTGTTGAGTATACATAAGCGAAACAAAATAATCGTGCGTGCATGTGTGTTTGCGTGTGCGTGCAATTTTTATATTGTTGTACACTGTTACTGTACACTTTTTTTTTATGGAAATAGCCGACGAAGGAGCTGATTCTTAATTAATGTTTTGGAGCTTCGTTCAGTTCGCCGGCCAATAAAGAGAGAAGTGAAAGAAAGAAATAATACAAAGAAAATAGATAGACAAACGAGTAAAGAAAACGAATGTCTAACAGGTCTAACCTATCATCCACAGTCGTCTTACTAAAGAATAGTAACTGATATTCTTATTAACATCTAACATTAACAGGACCACTATCTGACTATGGTACTATGCAGACCTATTTGAAGAAGGGGATGGTAACGTAGCAACGTCGAACGCTGCTCTTTTTTAAACTATTTATCCGCACCATCCTAAAACCATCCACCCTATGAATACGTTATTTATTTATTTATAAGCAGGCAGTCTTACGACTGGTTTTGCTTTTATCCATTTTGTCACTTTTGCTTTGATCTGTGTTGGTCATATTTGTTCTTAAACTCATTAACATTTCGAGCTGTTACAACTTGTTCTGGCAGATTATTCCAATTCTCCACTACTCTGTGCTTGCGTGGATTATTATTATTATGATTATATTAAACGAGTATTACTACCAGGATGACAGAGAAGATCAACAGCCGCATGCCGTCCCTGCAGCCGGCGGACATCGAGCCGCAGCCGGGGCTGAGGACGGACGCGTTCCCCGCCGGCGCCACGCCCGCGCTGCTCTTCGTCAACGCGGTCTGCAAGGTGTTCTCGCTGGATGACAGCCTGGAGGACGAGGTGAGGGGTGGACGTGGTGGTTAGGGGATTATACCGATTATATCAAGTCTGGGAGAATCTAAGTGCCACGCTGAGTTAATGGTGAATGAGTGTAATGTATACTGGACTTAAGCCCAATACATACATGTAATGTGAATCTTCAGTCCGGACCTGATTGTTTAATGTTAACACGCTTATGCTCATGAGTGCTGCGACTGAGGTTTCACTTGTGTTCACTCTTATTGAAGTTATACTTCTTTAGGCGCGTTATGAAATAAATGGAAAAATTATGAGAGTGAAATTTTAAGATTTGTAGCACGGACCCGGACGGTGACCCAAAAACGACGGTCACGAAAAACGTCACGCGCGTTTTTAAAAACCGCTCGTTTTGAAAAAATTATTATTATTATATATTCATTTAATATTGCTAGAATATTGTTTTTGAATATTGTTTTTTTTTTGAAGTTATACTAAGAGGGGTTAAGGGAGAGGGGAGGGGGAGGGGTTAAATATTTATTTAATTACTAGCTGACCCGGCGAACTTCGTATCGCCTAAGAATGTAACAAACTCCCCGCTCCCGCTCCCAAGCTGACCCGGCAAACTTTGTACCGCCTATCAATCTCTCCCTCTCCCTTTTCTTCCCAGTCCCACTCCCTCACCCTATCCCTCTCATATTCTGTCAATCGCGCCAACTGTCAAACGATTGAATATTTCTAAAAAGACAAAAGGTATGACGAAACTACCTATTGTATAAGAATTCTGTTTTGACTTCGGTAAAAAAAGGAGTCATAAAAGGCGCTAATAATAATGACTAATAGCTATCTATCAACTTTAATAACAAAATGTTACCTTATCCCGCAGGAACAGGTCTTTTTTCCGGGATAAAAAGTATTCTATGTCCCTCCCTGAGCTTTATTTTATATCTGTAGGTATAAATAACTAATCTATCAACTACATACTTATAACAAAATTTTACCTTATCCCATAGGAACAGGTCTATTTTCCGGGATAAAAAGTATCCTATATCCATCCCCGAGCTTTATTTTATATCTGTATAAATAACTAATCTATCAACTACATATAACAAAATTTTACCTTATCCCACAAGAACAGGTCTATTTTCCGGGATAAAAAGTATCCTATGTCCGTCTCCTGATTCTAAGCTACCTCCTCACCAATTTTCAGCCAAATCGGTTCAGCCGTTCTTGAGTTATAAATAGTGTAACTAACACAACTTTCTTTTATATATATAGACTGACCCGGCGAACTTCGTATCGCCTAAGAATGTAACAAACTCCCCGCTCCCGCTCCCAAGCTGACCCGGCAAACTTTGTACCGCCTATCAATCTCTCCCTCTCCCTTTTCTTCCCAGTCCCACTCCCTCACCCTATCCCTCTCATATTCTGTCAATCGCGCCAACTGTCAAACGATTGAATATTTCTAAAAAGACAAAAGGTATGACGAAACTACCTATTGTATAAGAATTCTGTTTTGACTTCGGTAAAAAAAGGAGTCATAAAAGGCGCTAATAATAATGACTAATAGCTATCTATCAGCTTTAATAACAAAATGTTACCTTATCCCGCAGGAACAGGTCTTTTTTCCGGGATAAAAAGTATTCTATGTCCCTCCCTGAGCTTTATTTTATATCTGTAGGTATAAATAACTAATCTATCAACTACATACTTATAACAAAATTTTACCTTATCCCATAGGAACAGGTCTATTTTCCGGGATAAAAAGTATCCTATATCCATCCCCGAGCTTTATTTTATATCTGTATAAATAACTAATCTATCAACTACATATAAGAAAAATTTTACCTTATCCCACAGGAACAGGTCTATTTTCCGGGATAAAAAGTATCCTATGTCCGTCTCCTGATTCTAAGCTACCTCCTCACCAATTTTCAGCCAAATCGGTTCAGCCGTTCTTGAGTTATAAATAGTGTAACTAACACAACTTTCTTTTATATATATAGACTGACCCGGCGAACTTCGTATCGCCTAAGAATGTAACAAACTCCCCGCTCCCGCTCCCAAGCTGACCCGGCAAACTTTGTACCGCCTATCAATCTCTCCCTCTCCCTTTTCTTCCCAGTCCCACTCCCTCACCCTATCCCTCTCATATTCTGTCAATCGCGCCAACTGTCAAACGATTGAATATTTCTAAAAAGACAAAAGGTATGACGAAACTACCTATTGTATAAGAATTCTGTTTTGACTTCGGTAAAAAAAAGGAGTCATAAAAGGCGCTAATAATAATGACTAATAGCTATCTATCAACTTTAATAACAAAATGTTACCTTATCCCGCAGGAACAGGTCTTTTTTCCGGGATAAAAAGTATTCTATGTCCCTCCCTGAGCTTTATTTTATATCTGTAGGTATAAATAACTAATCTATCAACTACATACTTATAACAAAATTTTACCTTATCCCATAGGAACAGGTCTATTTTCCGGGATAAAAAGTATCCTATATCCATCCCCGAGCTTTATTTTATATCTGTATAAATAACTAATCTATCAACTACATATAACAAAATTTTACCTTATCCCACAGGAACAGGTCTATTTTCCGGGATAAAAAGTATCCTATGTCCGTCTCCTGATTCTAAGCTACCTCCTCACCAATTTTCAGCCAAATCGGTTCAGCCGTTCTTGAGTTATAAATAGTGTAACTAACACAACTTTCTTTTATATATATAGATCTGTAGGTATAAATAACTTATCTATCAACTACATACTTATAACAAAATTTTACCTTATCCCATAGGAACAGGTCTATTTTCCGGGATAAAAAGTATCCTATATCCATCCCCGAGCTTTATTTTATATCTGTATAAATAACTAATCTATCAACTACATATAAGAAAAATTTTACCTTATCCCACAGGAACAGGTCTATTTTCCGGGATAAAAAGTATCCTATGTCCGTCTCCTGATTCTAAGCTACCTCCTCACCAATTTTCAGCCAAATCGGTTCAGCCGTTCTTGAGTTATAAATAGTGTAACTAACACAACTTTCTTTTATATATATAGACTGACCCGGCGAACTTCGTATCGCCTAAGAATGTAACAAACTCCCCGCTCCCGCTCCCAAGCTGACCCGGCAAACTTTGTACCGCCTATCAATCTCTCCCTCTCCCTTTTCTTCCCAGTCCCACTCCCTCACCCTATCCCTCTCATATTCTGTCAATCGCGCCAACTGTCAAACGATTGAATATTTCTAAAAAGACAAAAGGTATGACGAAACTACCTATTGTATAAGAATTCTGTTTTGACTTCGGTAAAAAAAGGAGTCATAAAAGGCGCTAATAATAATGACTAATAGCTATCTATCAACTTTAATAACAAAATGTTACCTTATCCCGCAGGAACAGGTCTTTTTTCCGGGATAAAAAGTATTCTATGTCCCTCCCTGAGCTTTATTTTATATCTGTAGGTATAAATAACTAATCTATCAACTACATACTTATAACAAAATTTTACCTTATCCCATAGGAACAGGTCTATTTTCCGGGATAAAAAGTATCCTATATCCATCCCCGAGCTTTATTTTATATCTGTATAAATAACTAATCTATCAACTACATATAACAAAATTTTACCTTATCCCACAGGAACAGGTCTATTTTCCGGGATAAAAAGTATCCTATGTCCGTCTCCTGATTCTAAGCTACCTCCTCACCAATTTTCAGCCAAATCGGTTCAGCCGTTCTTGAGTTATAAATAGTGTAACTAACACAACTTTCTTTTATATATATAGATGCCAAAGAAGTATAACTTCTCACGCGCGTACAAAAGTACACGCACTTTTTTTTTTCGTGTCCGTGAACGGTATACATATTATATGGGAGCGTTCCTGCAACTGTCATTACGTGACGTGATGTTGACAGGTGACGCTCCTCCGGCGCAACCTGCTGCGCCTGGTGGGCGTGGGCGAGTTCAGCGCGGCGGCGGAGTGGCGCGACGCGTGCGGCTCGTGCGTGCTGCCCGAGCTCATCTGCCGCGTGTGCAACCACTGCCGCGACCTCGACCTGTGCCGGGACACGCGTCGCGACACCAGGGGGGACGTGTGAGTAGACAGGAGTGGCCGTAGCCGTTGTTCTAGTACTTATTTATTACTTATTGTACGGTTCGGCCGCTGTATCTTGGCGCGTCTGAACTTCGCGCAGAAGGCTGCGCAGTAACATAATTCGCCAATACTCGATACGCGGTGTATTATGTCTCAGTCATACGTGTGATTAAGTACTCTGTGGTCATATGTTAGCCTGTTCGTGTTGCCATCTCTGTCTTACATGCGCTAAAGTTCGCAAAACTTATGTTCAGACGCGCCAAGATACAGCGGCCGTACTGTACCTTAGTTCAGGTGGAAGTGACTCTATGTTCATGCCACCTGCAATGGATAGTGCGGGAGTACTACCAAGACCGTGATCTTTTTTGTGTGTATACTGTAATTACTTGCGCCACTTCGACGCACCCCTGGGGCAAAGTAAAATATTAATAAAATAAAATATCGTATTTAACACATAGTCTGGCATCTATTTATAATACATAAGGCTGATATATACCTGCCTGTGTATAGTTTGACGACCCGTGTGGCGCAATGGTTACCATGCCGGATCGCCACACCAAGGGTCCTGGGTTCGATTCCCAGCGAGGCGGAAATTTGAATGATGAGTTTGAATTTCTGTTCTTGGTCTGGGTGTGAATGTCCTTGTCTAGTGTGTTTGTCCATGGCACCCACGACACAGGGAATCCTAGTGTGGGGCTATGAGTGTGAAGCGTTATTATTATTATTATTATTATTAGTTATCAAAATAAAGAAACATAACTTCCCCTTTCAGTCCAGTATGCCTCTGCCCAATCTGCGATACCGCCTACGATAATCAGGAGCTGGAGTGGCGGCTCATAGAGATGATGAACCGACGAGCCATGACCTACACGCTGCAGGACCTTGTGTGCACTCGGTGTAATCAGGTGTGTATAAACAACAAGATATGCTAATCTAAGCCATGGTATTAGTACAATAATCACACCTGAGACTGCATTGTCTACAAATTGGCCACATCCATAATATTTGACAACCTCAAATATATCAATGTGACATCAGAAATAATCAGAATGTATTCATTGACTACTTTATAGATATGCCAATGCAATTAATTTTGATTAATTTCCAAAATCATTTAGTTACACTTAAATCTAGCATTGCAATTAAATCTTTGTGTACCCCTTAATTTCAGTTGTTTCTTACGTTTCAAGATAGTAATTGTAATTGAAAAATCAAATCCACAGGTTAAAAGGGAAAACTTATCGGTTGTCTGCGACTGTGCCGGCGAATTTGCACTGATGATGCCCATCAAAGATATTCACGCTCAGCTGGCAACATTCAAGTCCATTGCAGAGTATTATAAGATGCCTTTACTTCTAGAGTTAATACAATTTAATATAGCAAACATGTGATATATAATTTTTAAGTTAATGATAATAAACCATTTTTATATGCACAATGTTTTATTATTGCAAAATATACTTTGCTGCCTTACAAAGTAATGTTACAACAGAAATAATTAGTATAAAAAGTCAATCTTGTTATGGTATTTCGTAAAGTTCATCAAATGAGTAACTAAGAATTCAAATCAGAATGAAATTACAAATTAAAATTATAAACAATTGTAGCTAAATACTGGCTGTATTATTCATTTATAAATTAAAAAAAAAACTATGAATTACATATAACTAAAAAAAATGATCAGCAATAATGTTTCAGGAACCGATTCAAAAACTATGTAGCTGGAATTGTATATATTATATTACATTAATTAAAGAAAATTACAAATTAAATAATGAAAAAACAATGATCAGAGTGTTAGAACTCTGTCCTCTTTCGGGGGATGTACTAGACCCTTGGCAACTTCACTAATGCACATCCACTGGCCATCGATACCCTCCTTCCATAAGCTGACCTTGTTATCACCTCCCGAGACTGCCAAGATAGTTCCCGTGGGAGACCAGCTCACACTCCAGACTACATCATCAAATGTGTTCAGTATCGTGGGTGTCCAGGAAACATTGTCATCGCTGGTCCAGATTACTACACGCTTGTCTTGAGAGCAGCTCGCAATCATGGATTTCTGTAAGCCAAACGAGGGAGCCCAGGCTACGTCTCTGACCCAGTCCATGTGCATCTCCAGTCTGTTCTCTTCAACCCATTGATCTCCTTGTTCCCTCCAAATCTGAAATTAAATATAAAATATGGAATAAGAATGCTTTATGTAACAAAAAGATAATAATTACTTTTTAACAAAAAAACAAACCAACGAAAAAAAATCTGAAAAGCAAAAAATAAAATAAACCATTTAGTATTATAAATTAAGATCCGAAATTAACAGTAAATAAATAATTTTGAGACCGTGCCAAACAAACAACCAAAATTAATTACATAAAATTCATAATATTATGAGGGCAGCGCGGCAGCGGCATGCGATGCACACGGCAGCAGCAGCGCGGCGCACCTCTTTTCGCCGTTTGTTTTTTCATAGGTTTGGCACCGCCTCAAAATTATTTATTTACTGTTAATTTCGGATCTTAATTTATAATACTAAATGGTTTATTTTATTTTTTGCTTTTCAGTTTTTTTTTCGTTGGTTTTATTTTTTGTTAAAAAGTAATTATTTTTTAATTTTTAGTTGCTTTATTACTTATAATTAATAATAAATTATTGATTTTATGAATTATAGGGCTTAAAATCACGAAGGTGGCGAATTCGGTTTGGAAGCTCGTAAAATAAAATATACGAATAAATAACAGTAAATAAGAATTCAATACTATTGAGATCAATTAGACGTATTTATACCTAAAATTAATGATTTGAAAAATAAGAAATTTTAAATAATTTAACAAGAAATATGTGTAAAAAGTCAGTTCGGGAACGCGTCCCAAACAAAAACTTCAAACTTCAACTTGCGTTAAAAAATAGTAAAATCATACCTTTTATTTTCTCAATTTTCATTAGAGTTTGCTTGTTTCATAAACAATTATTATTCTAAGCCAGAATATAGAAAATAAAATCATTTTAAACACGGCATTTGTCAAAAGTTTGTCCGAGAAATCAAGCGTCATATCAGTGAACGCAGCATTAGGCAGTGAAAACTTTTATTCTTAAACGCTACTTAAGGCGCTAGTGTGTTTTAGTGACGAGCAATAGTGTTGTGAAGTGGGCGTCATTTGTTTTGTGCGTAAATAAATAACAATTTAAGTGGTAAGTACTGTTATGTTCATGTATTTTTCACCGTACATGAACTATACGTCATCCCGGGAACGGGTGCAATAGTAAATAATATTAAAATAACAATTAGTTAATAAGTATTCTGTAAAACTATCATTGTTTACTTCACAATAACCAAGAAATAATATGTCTAATATGGCGAGCATCGAAATTGTAGGCGCAAAATTTCAAAAACGTCATTTCGGGAACAGTCATTAAGGGGACGTTCCCGGACATGATGACGCGGTTCCAGATTAACGTAGTGGTTTCTGACATGACTTATTAATGGTGAATTAATATTTAATAAATATTTGTTTAAATTAAAAGATCTTCTTTTGTTTTCAGTAAAAATGGAACCAAACGAAGGTGAAAAAAAGAAGAAAACTAAAAAAAAACTTAAAAACACAAAACTCAGCGAGAAAAGTATGAAAAAAGTGCCGAAATAAAATTGTGAAAAAAGACCAGGCAAAAGCATACAGAATAATAAAAAAACAACAAGATATAATAACAGAAATGAGACGTAATTGAATAAAAAAATAAGCAGAAAGGAAAAGACAGAAAACAAGAAGAAAAGTGATCAGATGACTCCCAAAAGTAAAGTGAATGACTTAATCAAAGATATACCAGTTCCAGTACCTCGTGTAGTACAAGTATTATCTTATTTTAAGTCTAATGTTGATATATTTGAGAAATGTTAATTATTTTATTTTCTTGTGGCTATTATTATTAATATTGATTATAATATTACAATAAATAATATTTCTTAACAAGATTATAGAAATTACAAAAGTTAATTGTCGCATTTATTACTCAAAAATACCTTTACCTGTAAGAAAATCACCATAGTCATTCCGGGAACTCTACTTTTATTTGCCTTTATATACTAATTTCACATATTATTGAACATTTAAATATGCACATACAAACATAATAAAGTTATTATTATAGTAATATCTAATTTTACTTTTTAGGTCATCTATATTTTGTTATATTTTGAATTTTGTGCTTGAAATTTGAAACTTAGTTACTTTTTAAAATACAATTTGATGATTTTTAAAAATATCCATGTATATTCACCAAATTTCCATTTGTATTTGAAAAAATATAGTAGACTGCTATTAAAAATAATATTATTTTATTGTTTTCTATAAACATTATATTTAAAAATAAATATTTAGCTACGTTCCCGAAATGACGATTTTTGCTGTAGAGTTTCCTTAAAATCGCTGTAATTTGAAAAATTGTGAAATCTAAGCGCGCCCCTTTTTAAATATGTTAAGATTAATAACAAACCAATCATTTATACTTCTTTAATTGGCTATTGCTTTTAACATTTTATGCTCAAATTGCAAACCTGAAATTCGCCACCTTCGTGATTTTGAGCCATAGATTCAGTTACCAGGTAAAAATGTAGTAGATGAAATATCAATCATCCCCTATTTTCGTACCTATAGGGGTAAAATTTTGTTTCGAAATTTAAACAAGAGTAACCTCAAGGTACACACTATTCAATAAAAAAAGAATCATCGAAATCGGATCATCCAGTACAAAGTTATTGGGGTTAACATGTAAAAATTCTGGGTAAAAAACGGGTGAATAATCGATCATTCCCTATTTTCGTACCTTTAGGGTGGGAATAAAATTTTCAAAAAAATATGGGACCAACTTCAGGACATTCCCTATCCAATAAAAAAAGAATCATCCAAATCGGACCACCCTGTGTCAATTTCTGCGTGATCATACATAAAAAAAATATATATATATGTGTCGAATTGAGAACCTCCTCCTTTTTTTTTCGTCGGTTAAAAATCTTTGATTGCAATATCATTTTAGGGCATGAAATATGTATTCATCTATTTTATTATAAAAAATGTTCCTTAATCCATTCTTATGCTATCCAATTAAGCATAATAATTATATTACAATGATAAAATTTTCTAATGTTCATAATAAATCGTCATATCTGAATTTAATTAGAAAAATATAAGAAAATGGAATGATCAGAAGTTCTCAAAAAGCTGATGCATTAGATTTAATGAGTACAGATAGACAATGTAATAGTGCACTACCTTGATTAAATTGTCGCAGCCACCTGACACCAATCTTTTGGGAGCTGCCTTGTTGGATAGTGGATCTAAATTGGGATCACATGATATGGCGGGACACCAACTGACGGCGTTTACACCGATAGAATGGGCGCCTGGGATCTTCTTCACTTCCCAGTTCCCGCCGTCTTGGTTATAAGTGATCAATGATATGGAACCATCGGAGCTCGCGCAGGCTAGTATCAAACCGTAATCGGCAGGCGCCCAATCCACGGAATTCACAGAACTTTCATGACCCGTGTATTCGTAAAGTTTCGTCCACTCGCCGGACTCCTTCCAAATAATAACTTTTCTATCGTACGAACACGACGCTAGAAGGTTTCCAAACTTCGGATGAGACCAGGAAAGTTCCCAAACTGGCCCGAAGTGTCCTTTCAGATCTGCCGCCAGAGTTTGTGTACCGTTCTTGAGATCGTATACTTTTACGGAGTTATCGGAGGAGCACGTCGCTAGTCGCAATCCATAGTAATCCAATTGCGCATCGTGAATCATATCCTCGTGCCCCGTATCGATTGTATTTAAAACATTTATCATCTTGAATACTGAATTTAAAACTTTTCCTAAAATTCAGTTTAGATTTCCACCTTGCTTGCTCCTTTGGCTGGTTTCTTGTTGTCAAAAAAGTTGACGTGGAATAGAGTCGTACCACTATACTCATAACGTAAATTACACCGTTTCATATATAACGGTATTCGTTTACCGATATAAAACGATTAAGTATATTCTGTAATTTCATTTACGATATTCTAAATCACATTCATTTGGATCAAATAAGAGTCAATTTTGTTATGATAGCACGACATTTATATATTACATAGATATTTCCACAGATTTAAACTATACAACGTGGTACTGGTTAAACTCATGAATGAATAAAATGAATGTGCACGGTATACAATGTACCTAATCCCTTCCTGACCTTCCATCTGTAGTTCGCACTCCACACCTCAAATGACATGCTGATTTTTTGGAAAACAAAGAAAAGTATAGTGTGTCGGATAAATTCAATTATGATATAACTATTACCTCTAATAAGGTAAATCGAGATGAAACGTGACATTATTTTATGTGAAATTAGCAGTAGTAGGTGACTGAAAATGACAGATCCGTTTATATTAATATTATTAAATGCACCAGTTAGTAACACCATCTTACCGTCTTTCTTATAGCCCGAGAGCTACCGAACCATTTGACTATCCCACTTCCCACAGAGCTAGAAATTTATTAAATGATATTTTATTATCAGTCAATTAAGAAAGTACCGTTCTGGCAGGCATCTCGCGGTTGCGTCATGGTCCCTTAAATTTTTGAAAATGCAAAAAATATTTTTTTTTCATCCCACTCCCACAAGGCTACAATTTTAATATGTTGCAATTTACATATGTTTAAGTGTAAAAAAAAATTGCCAGAACATTTTGAGGGTTGCAAGTATGTGCCAGAACATAGCAAATGGGCCGTGGTGTACAGTTCTATAATAAAATCCCAAAGTTAATACGTGATTTGCCAGTGGAATTATTTAAGAAACATGTAAAATCTCAACTTTTAGGCATAGGCTACTATACTGTAGATGAGTACATAAATGACAAAGACGCATGGAAATGACCAGATCTGCAACCAGTTTCGTACAGGCTAGTGATACTTTTTTGTAAGAAATATACCAATGTTTATATATTTCACGAACCTTTCAGTGAAATTCCTATCAAAATTGGTTCAGCCCAAGGAATTTCGTAACAAAAAGGGTATACTATGAGTTATTTCAATATATTCTACCCGTTTACTGAATTTCATAGAAATCCGTCCAGTGATATTTGCATGAAAGAGTAACAATCATTCCCCCCTTTTTTACCCCCTTAAGGTGAATTTACAAAAATCTTCTCTTAGTGCTCCCCTACACGCCCCAAGAAACATAATATATATACCTACATGTCAAAAGCTTCTGTATATTTTATTTTTAAAAGATGTGCTGAGGAGTTTCTTTTGGCTTTTCTTCTCCTCCATGACAAAGCACCTTTGTGAAAAGCTGGTCCATTAAAAAAATGACGTGCATAAGTGTATCAATGATACCTACACTACATGAATAAATGATTTTGAATTTGAATTTGAATCTGTCATTTTTTGCCCCAAAATAGCCTATTTTACATAAGAATGACGCCGTATCCAGTTTTTAAAAGTTTATTAAAGAATGACTTGTCTGCATGTCTTTTTACATATATAGTATAACTTAGTAGTTTAGTACGTAAAGTAGTATAAGTAAGAGGTAATTATAACTTCTTACGCGTGTACATAAGATGTAAACAGCACGTTTTTTATATCATGCTGCTTTGTTTGTTATTACATTGCACAGTAGCTAACTATACCAATACTATACCATATTTGATATTACGCATTATATGCGTAAATCGTTACCATTTTCAACTATGATGATACATCACTACATTATTCAATGTTACCAGTTACTACATTAATCAATGATGATTCATTCATAAATATTGCTTTTGAAAGATTGTTTGAGGTTGGATTAAAACAAAAATTTACAGTTTAAAGTTTTCAAGAAATGTCTACCAACATCTTTTAAACAATACAATCTATTGGTTTATATCTGAATTGTGATATTATTATCATGGCAATGTCGAGTAAATGTCGACGTCATATTTATGTCATTTATGTCGCCTTGTCAATCTTGTCATGTCAGATGTAATTTGGATTGGATAACCGTCACATCGATCATATGTCAAAAAGAAGGAAAAGAAAAGAATAGAATTCTGAAAATACCGATGAGTTAATAAATAAAATTATGAAAGTTTACTCTCATGATAGTTAACCGAAATGTCTGAAAAAGAAGGAGGAATGTTCTATAACTTAACTAGCTTACTCGAACAGGACTATCGAGGTGTAAACGTATGTAAAAAGTCCCAAACCCGTTCAGTTATTTGTTTTGTTTAACTTTCTAATAATGACGGTTTATTATATTACAGATAGCAGTTTATGCCATAGCTACCGCTAGCCTGGCCTTCTCTATTCATAAGATTCGACCGGTAAATACTACACCTTTCTATTTTGATTGATAATTACATAACAAATTGGTAAACATTTGTGTATTTGGATATAGGTCAGCAAGTTTTCGAAGGCGAGAAAGATACCCGACCATTTCTTTAAGAACCGTGAGCCCCTGAGGGGTGTGTACGCGGGAGTCCAGCAGTCCCCCCTACGAGTCCTGGTGGACCACAAGGCCCCCATCTACTTACCACTCTGGCATTCCAGTAAGCCGCCGCTACCGGTCAAGGTCAGATTGCCGTGATAGTGTCAAGTGCCAATTTATTTCACAATACATGTATACATAACCAATCAATCATATCCTTCACTTAAATATGCTGAAAACATTTTTTCTGACAAGCTAATATAATGTACATAATTATAGCGTTGTATTGTGTTGATGTTGTTATGATCATTAGTCATGGGAGAATAGATATTTTTGTTTTCCTTACTTTATAGAATATCATTTTAGATAATGTGATAAACAAAATTTACTTTATTATGAACCTAAATTAACATTTGCTGTAAAATTAAATTCATGAGTACCCTCGATTATGTTATCAATATTGATATTTTTTCAGCTTTGGGGTGTTGACATTGTTAGCGGGAATGCCGTTAACTGGTTGGAGTGTGTGGCCAAGGACAAGGAGGTGACCTTCAAGCCCATTGCCAGAGACAAGGATGACTTAATTTCTACTGTCCATTTGCATTTACCTCAGCCTAAGGTAAACAGCTATGAAATAATATCATAATAATTTTTCATAGAAGGAAGAATTAATTTTAATTTTTTAACCTTAGAATCAGACCACATTCTTGGTTAAATGATGAATATACCAGGTTCCTGTAAAGTATTAATTATCTTTTTATTATAAGATATATTAGCATAAGCTTAAACAGTTTTCTCCTCAGTTGGTCCACCAATTTTTTTGTTAGGTCCTAAATATTGACGAGCCTGGTAGTTATCAATAAAAAAATATTATTGTTGAATTTCGACCACCAGGCGAACAATATTTTGACTAAATCTCCACAATCAATCTGAGTAAATTACTTTTTTTCACAGACGAAAACAGTGGAGATACTAGATATCGGACAAAAATTAGTAGAACTCGGTTTCGCCAAAGCATCAGTGCCTGCAGTTTTGGAGAAGAACACAGTGGAGTCCCAGATGGCGCGCGCGCTGCTGTCGGCGGAGTCCCGGGCGAAGGACCACCGCAACGGTGTGTGGTACGACAAGCTCCCACCAGTTCCTATCTACGTCGTCTACTGGAGAAAGGGATCGCGACTTACCTCACATATTGTTGTCTTATCGGCCAAGAGCTTAATCAAACTTCTTACTTTTGTCACAAAAAGTGCCTTCACTGGAGCAAAGAAGTTAATACTCCGACCGTTTAAATCGAGCCCAAAACAAGTACAAGCAGCATAACGCATTTATTTATGTTACGTTTATGACCGACAATAAATTTACAGTATGAAATGTATATTGTTGTAATTATTTGATCTTTAGATGAGCTTCCATTGTCAAATTATTAGTTATTTATTTATTCGAAAATAAAGTAACTGACTTGTTAATTTAGTATTTTCATTGTATTCTTAACTTTGAATTTACTTAAAAACTCCCAAAATGGCGATTAGCTAATTGGTTGATATTTAAGTGATACAAAAATAAAAATTGTTAAAAAAGCACTGTTTATTCAAAATTAAATATGTAGTATATATTACATTAAAATATATAATAATATCTTAATTAAAATAGCAAAGAAAAAGTACAGCTAATAATAATAATCTATTGAATGAATATCCTTTAAACCATTTGCATTGAAAATTAACACCCAAATAATTTCGTCCTAATTACAAATTGTCATTACAAAGTAATTGTAATTTACACAATAATTTATGAAAAAATACTGTAAAGGTGGACCGGCGAAGAGCGGTCGCGTAAAACAAGTTACAAAATTCATGTCACCAGGAGCCCGGTTCGATGGTTAAATGATGGCCTTACTGTATATCACATGATCACATGGCGAATAGGACGCTAGCGGCGCGTCGACCGCGTTCCAACACCTCGAACGAAATGACAAGTGGATTATAAAAATACAAAAAGCAAGTCTGGACTCGGTTGGAGTCGTTGCACCAGTTCAAAATGTAGGTCGAAAAATATAGTTGAGGTGGGTGTGACGGGTCACTCGGGTCACTGGTGGCCGGTCAGAGGATGGAGCAGCGGGACAGCCACGAGGTCGGCTTGCGCTGCGCCTCGTTGGCCTTCAGCTGGTGCGCGCCGCTCCGCACGCCCGCCGGGTTGCTCGCCTCCTGACACACACACCACACACAAACTTCTCATCAATCATCATCGATCCAAACACAGGAATACACAGAGAAATGTTGCCCTTTGTTTTTTTATTACATGTAATGAAAACTAATGCACGTAACTAGCACTATATGTATTGCTCAAAATTGTAAATGCTACTTTGATTTTAAACATATAACAAGTTATTTATTTATTCGTTTAGTGCCTATAAATCTCGGTGAATTCTCAGAGTTACAAATTTTAATGAACTCTAACAACATAAGATACAAATGCACAAGAACTATAATATTGGAGAGGGGCATGAGAAAAACGTCGCAGGCCGCGCGGTGGACCGCAGGTAAATAATGATGACATGCAGACCAATGATTACACATATTCTATTATCAAAGTAGCCTTCTAAATTTTACTTTCTACTGGATAGGATACTAAGTTTCAATATTAGTACAAATTATTTCAACTTTTAAGTCCTAAGGCACGTGTCTACGTCAGTCATGAATTTCACGATGTTTTTCAAACGTAAAATTCTACTACGCAATATTTCCTAACTAAATTTAAAACACGCAAAAAAACGTAGGTACGACACCATGACAGATCGCTATCAATCTAGCTTATCACTCACGAGTTCACGACAGTAAATACCAAAAGGTCACTCAGTTATTTCATGTAAAGTCCCGAATGCATTGTGCCTTCATTTTATGAAGTTATATTATTTTTTTTAACAAATTTTATAATATTCTATAATACTTATTAGGTCATAGAATTAATGTGAGCAAACATTCCAGCAAAGCATTTTTATCTATTTCAAAGCGGGGTATATATTTCCCGCTTTATATCGGGAAATAATCGTAATGGCTCAGGAAAGATAAACATTATTTAAATAACAATACTACTATACTAAACAATGTAAATCATAAAAAATGTTTGCGGCACTTTAGAGACTTTGAAACCATGCAGCCAATATACCCCAAAATGTTTCATTTGAAAAAAGGCAAAAGATGCGAAGATGGTTTGAGACCACTAAAAGTCTTTTCATGAAGTCTATTTTCGAATTTTCCTGTACAATTTTTTTAGATTAGTAGCACACGCCGGGTGTCCGCTAGTAAAATATAATAATCGATGTGTATATTAGTAAGAAATAATAATAGATATTTTATAAAATATTTCTAAAATCGTGAAACTTATCCTTTTATAATCCAAGACCCAAGGCACAAAGTTTTAACTATAATTAGCCAAGTATTGCGTGCAGTCAAACCGCAAACAACTTACTAGATTACAAGTACAACGCAACGCTTCGAGATGTTTACAAACAAACAGAAATAAAAATATAAGTATAGCGTTTCTAAAATAAAAAAGATTAGATAAAATAACTTTTTTATAGTTAGATATAGAGAGATGCTATAAGCTATTACAGAAGCGTGGTGCGTATGCGGACGCAACCGCACTCCCGGCGAATAGCCTTCTATAAATAAATAGTGCCACCGTAACTCCTCTCGTTAAGTGTTATTTTATAAAATTATGAAGCTACGTTCAGGAAAAACGGTATATTAAATTATAATTACATTTAATAAACAAATATATTATAAAGCAACAACCCATAACTGTCCCACTGCTGGGCTCGGAGTCTCCTCTCAGAATGTGAGGGTTAGGCCATAGTCTACCACGCTGGCCAAGTGCGGATTGGTAGACTTCACACACCTTCGAGAACTTTTATGGAGAACTCTCCGGTGTGCAGGTTTCCTCACGATGTTTTCCTTCACCGAAGCAAGTGATAATTAACTTGTAATACGCACATATTTGAAAATAAGAGGTTCGTGCCAGGATTTGAACTCGGGCCCCTTCGGGAGACCAACGTTCTACCGCTAGGCTATCACTGCTCATATATTATAATACAAACAAATATATTATACTCATTTAGTTTAAGTAACTCGCAGTGTTTACAGTTTTACATCCATTATTTAAACTAACCACGTTTTACGAGTTATTCCATTTTTAACCGACTTCAAAAAAGGAGGAGGTTCTCAGTTCGACTGTTTTTTTTATGTTTGTTACCTCAGAACTTTGGACTGGGCGAACCGATTTTGATGATTCTTTTTTTAATCGAAAGCTGGTGGCTGTCATGTGGTCCCACATAAATTTTATTGAGATCTGACAATGACATCCATGAGAAAACCACATAAGTCGTAAATTTGTGTTAAGATGTGCGCGACAAATTGACGAATAACTCAATATCACGCCAACCGATTTTGATGATTCTTTTTTTAATCGAAAGCAGGCACTTGTCATGTGGTCTCACATAAATTTGAACGAGATCTGACAACTATGTAGTTTTTGAGACTTTGAAGTCGGTTATTTTTTGTTAGTAAAATTTAGATTATGTTGTTTACTATTTTAATTAACTAAGCCGCGATGATTGATTGTAACGGAATTTGGAAAACACGCTCGTGGAGGTTTACGATCTATTCAACGAGAATGAACTATATTACTATAGTTTTGAGTTATTGCGGTTCTTCGTTTCAAGGCCGTATCTCTTACGGACTGATTTACTACTCTTATCTATCTCTTACAGCCGATAAGGGATCTTATTACAGCAGCTATAATTACTGAACTTTTGCAATCAAAAAACTTAAGATACATTATTTAAATTTCAGCATATTTTTTCTTAATTTCAAAGTGATGTTTTTCATTATTTTCAGAATTATTGAGATCTTCCGCTTATGAGAAATATATTTTTAAAAACACTGTATATTTGGCAGTAATATCAAAATCAAATCAGTCTCAACTATTTTTTCCGTGCTTTTTAAGGTTCCTTTAACTTTCAGAATTAATTGACCACCCAATAGACATGCACACACTTGAAAAACTTGACATGCATCGTTTTCACAAGAATGGAACTCAGGAAATAACAAATGCATATGAAACTTGTATCAAACAAAACATAAAAAAATATAAAATAAATAAATGATTTTGAGTATAAGATGGAAATCATCAAAGTCATGGGACTAATTATTATTTTACATTACTATTTGCCTTTTGAATTTTAGTTTCTAATAATTTAGTATTAATTTGACCAAAATGTGTTTTGGATATTATTGTATCTATATATCTGTTAAATGTATAAATCATTGGGAAGCAAAACTAAAGCTCTTCTATTACTACACTACCACAACACAACATTTACAGCATGTAACATCGAACAAACATTACCTTCTGTTTTCAAAAGATAGCCATGGAACAAGAGAAAGATAATATTAGATAGAGAACACTGATAATATAAATACAGGTGATTAATATTTTAAGTTAAAATATAAATATTTTGTAATTTAAGAAGTTATGTTAAAACATAAGATGTACATTATTGTATACATACAAAATTATTAGACATAATATGTACAAAATTCATATAAAATTACATATTGAAATATTGATAAAATTATATTAAGATATTGA
The DNA here is from genome assembly GCA_911387775.1 of Thymelicus sylvestris. Classification (NCBI taxonomy): domain Eukaryota; kingdom Metazoa; phylum Arthropoda; class Insecta; order Lepidoptera; family Hesperiidae; genus Thymelicus; species Thymelicus sylvestris. The sequence continues at coordinate 3,818,536 of OU426905.1, forward strand.
CAGAGAGATGAAGTGAAATAAAAAGTTATAAATTAAGTTTAATTTATTTATGTTGATTTGATAGCAAACATATTAGGTACATTACCTGTTTCTTCTCCATCTTAGCCTTGATATCTCTTGCTAGTGTGAAAAATGCATATTCCACATTTAATGAATCTTTTGCTGATGTCTCTACAAATTTTATTTGATATTCTATTGCTAATTGTTCACCCCGCTCTTTTGATACCTGAAAATGTACAAAAATAATAGATCTCGTTTTTTTGTGTTAAAGATAATTATTAAAATTTACACTTAAAGAATAGGGGCTTGAGTTATAATATTTATTTCATTAATTTATCCATCAGGGCCAGTACGTTCTTTTTCTCTTTTCTTGGTTGGCAATGTATTAGTGATATAACCATAAATATGTAACAAAAATATGATGTAATATATTAGTTGACAACAAACCAATTTACGTTATCTAATCATATTGTCCTACGATTCATTTGTAAAATATAATGGAAGCAGATAAACCAGTTATATTCCTTGAGGATAGCATCAATACAACTGGTAATAATTATTATATTAATGTTATCTAATCTTATCTTAAAGCTATGTGGCCAGCTATAACTGTATTTTTTCACTCAGCATAAGCATGTTGAATGAACTTCATTCATTATGGTATAATAACTACAAATGACAGCTATTACTAATACACTGCGATAAGATCAACTGATAGAATTGTACTATTAGGTGAGATTCAAAGCACTCTCCAGGACAGTATAAAAAGGTGATTTATTATCCTTATAGTTAATAAAGGCGGCAAAATCAAATTTAAATGGATTGGTCATAGCTTTGTATAATCATCAACTCTCAACAATGTATCATTTTGTTATCAGTGACAAGTTTTGTCTGAAACATTTATATTTACAATGACATTATGTCACCAATTTGTCCCTAAAGCCATCTGGTTCACATTTATGAAGAACATTTCTAATTTTGTCAACACTTACAAAATATTACATTGTATGGCACCTATTGTCAATAAATTCCAATAGTGGTCACTTATAACTTCAGATAGCATTCAATAGACCAATCACTTATATTTGCCACAAAACTATAAAGTATGAACTCTTCAAAACATGTCAAACATTATTGACCGTCTATTGACTATATTTATAATAATTATGAAGTAAACACACAGAGGCACACTATAGAAGAGTGTAATTAAACTAAACATACCTGTCTCTTAGCATCCAAATCACACTTATTACCAAGTATCATCTTTTCCACATCAGCACTTGCATTTTCCTCAATATTTCTAATCCAATTCTTAATATTTTCAAAGCTCTTCTCATTTGTAACGTCATAAACCAGCATAATACCCATTGACCCTCTGTAGTAGGCAGTAGTAATTGTGCGAAATCTTTCTTGGCCAGCTGTATCCCTACGAAATAGAAAAAATCAAAACATTCTAAACAATATAATGTTTGGAAATGAAAATAAACTTATCAAACTTACCATATTTGTAACTTTACTTTTTTGCCTTCAAGCTCTATCGTTCGAATTTTAAAGTCAATGCCTGTAAACAACCAAACAATAAACTAAACGAGAGTTCACTAATTAAAATTAGAGTGTATGATGTCATAAACGGTTCATTCATTTAATTTGATAAGGGCTCGTTTATTGAGGAGCCCCGCCCTTCCTCTGGAACGCTCTGCCTTAATAAATACTCACAATGAACAATGAAGCAAAAAATATACTTCGATGACAATTACGTATAAAAAATACAACTATCCCCACAATAACCTTTGGATACAAAGACCCGAGCCACTTACCGATGGTTGATATGAATGATATATTGAAAGCATCTTCAGAAAATCTGAATAATATAGATGTTTTCCCAACACCAGAGTCTCCTATTAAAAGTAATTTAAATAAATAATCGTAAGTTTTTGCCATTTTTTACAACAATCTGATTACAGACACGGCCACACATTTGGCATTTTTTTTGAGTAATCGAGTGATGCTGATGCGACATCTGAGTGGTACAGAATACTAAAGTTAACAGATAGATACATAAACAGATTATGAATAGTTAACTTTGGAATATGTTCAATACAAATTACATTAGAAAAAACTTGAAATAAAATTATCAAAATATCAGTGCACATTATTAATATCGACAGTTAGCGTGTCGTTACTGTTACAGTAAAAAGTACTTATTTCCTGATAAGTTAAACCATGGATATATTATTCTATCTGGATTACGGACTTTGTAGTGGTAGATTGATGACGTCATAACGGAATGACCATTCGACCAATCACAGGCCGAATTGAGGTTGCCTTCATAATTGTAGGGCGTCCACACTTATTTAGAAAAATTATGTCCAATATTAATTTAAATTAGTTTCTTCAAAATTACCGAATTTAAAATAAATAAATAAATATTATTCATCTTACATGTTTTTTTAATCATTATGAAAAAAAATCACAATTAAATGATATATCCTGGGACTATAAACAACATGGACTGGTAATTCCATTATGACATCATCGATCTTCAGGTACCACTACAAAGTCTGTGATCCAGATAGAGTAATATATCCATGACATGAGTCAAACTAATTTAATTAATTACCGGTACTTACTTACATACCGGTATTTAATACAAGCCATACTGTTAAATTGTTGCTAACTTTTTGTGTGATGTGACAATTTTTTATTGTGGCACTGGCCGCGTTCCACTAGACGTTCAAAACGCTCACAACGATCAAATTAATATGATATTTTGATCGTTGTGAGCGTTATGAGCGTCTAATGGAACGCGCCCACTGTCACTTGAGTTTGAGTTGCCTGAGTTTGACAATGACAATTTGACAAAGTCGAAACTCGAAATTGTCGAAAAGCAAAAAGTGGACAACAAAAGACATTTTGTTTGTAAATATTTTTTAAAGAAAAATAAATTCAATACTTTCTTATGTTTAATGTGAACAAAGTGATATAAAATGTTTTACCACGTACGTATATATTGAACATGTATCTATGACATAATTTTAGTCGAAGTGCTGTTAGCCAGGTTTTATGTATTCTTTCCAGATTTCTTTAGAACATGAAATATTACTGCATCCTCGATACTTTGGGCCACAGCTATTAGATACCGTCAAGCAGAAACTATATCTTGAAGTCGAAGGAACTTGCACGGGAAAGTAAGTGAATTTGTGAAACATTAAAAGTATCTTAAAAATTGAGGTTACTTTAAAACCCTTCGGAGCAAAATGAACACAACACGCAAAATGTACAAAACGCGAAATGTGCAAAACGCAAAATGAACACACGCAAGAAAGCCCACATTCACTTCGATCAGGTATATGCATCTTATACCAATTTTCGACCTTTTTCCTTTTCAGATATGGTTTCGTAATAGCAGTTACAACTATAGATAGCATAGGTGCCGGTATTATCCAGCCTGGGCAAGGGTTTGTGGTGTACCCAGTGAAATATAAAGCTATTGTGTTCCGACCATTTAAAGGGGAAGTGTTGGATGCGATTGTTACCCAAGTTAATAAGGTAAGTAATATTAAATAGTCGAAGCTTGATTTACGAATCAACATAAATTCATAGATAACATAGAATTTCGCAGGTGGCAAAAAATTTGATTTGTAAATTTTTCTTTGTTGTACAGGTTGGAATGTTTGCACAAATTGGACCCCTGAGTTGTTTTATTTCTCATCATGTAAGTCAAAACTCCTACATAATTTTGACACTAAGCAAAAGCAAAGCAAAGCAAAAAAGCAACAACCCATAATTGTCCCACTGCTGGGCTCGGGGTCTCCTCTCAGAATGTGAGGGTTAGGCCATAGTCTACCACGCTGGCCATGTGCGGATTGGTAGACTTCACACACCTTCGAGAACTTTTATGGAGAACTCTCCGGTGTGCAGGTTTCCTCACGATGTTTTCCTTCACCGAAGCAAGTGATAATTAACATGTAATGATGACACTGACTGACACTAAGCAGTATAGCCAATACCAGAGTTTTTTTTATTATTTCAGTCCATTCCAGCAGACATGGAGTTTTGTCCAAATGTAAATCCTCCATGTTATAAGAGTAAACAGGAAGACAATGTGATACAGGAAGAGGATGTAATCAGATTGAAGATTGTGGGTACGAGGGTAGACGCCACTGGAATTGTAAGTGAATTCTGTAAAACATAATCAAGCTTAGCTTACACTTAACTTTATAAGAAATCAAAACTATGTGCACAGCAATATTTGAGTATATCCATGTGTAGTTGAAGGTCAAGCCAAGTGAGCAATAAGTCAATCCTCACATGCACGAGTTTCTACTGCAGCCTGGTGTAACTGCTACCATTCTGATAGTCATCATGATGTGTAAGATGGTCAGGAGGTGAAGGTGGTGGTTGTTAAGGTAGTTCCATGGTTTAAAGCTATTGACGAGATATGTTTGCATTATTGTATTCAATGGAGGTGACAAAAGAGCTCATTAGCAAACAATTTGCTAATAGCATGTAGGTAATAATGTTGTGAATTCTTAAGTTCATATTGGATACAAAATAAATGACAATTTGGATGATGATATGAACGATACAACAGTAAAGAGCCGTCCATGCTTAAACCACACCCGCTTGATGATATTAACAAGTTATGATGTTAATAAATTGCATAATTTTCTACTCTTTCAGTTTGCTATCGGGACTCTCATGGATGACTACCTAGGATTAGTAACACAATAATATATAAGGTAATTTAAGTAATGATATTAAATAAAATTCACAATAAAACGCCATTTGTGTTATTATTCTTTATTTGGCATTCAAATAATTAGGTAAATTCCATATGCAATGTAACAAAAACAAATTTATCAAAAGAGGGAAAAATATTTGGACACTCTCAGTCTATTTGGGTAGTTTGAGTGGGGGTTATTGCAATAACCTGATCCGTTTGCGGTAGATAATACTTACAATACAACCTTAAGCCTAAATAAAATACTTAATTAACAGTATAGTGCTGAAATTGTAAATTTAGTTTAAAAGTCAAATCAAAGAAATACTTTTGTCACTTTCATTAACAATTCAAATATTGATTATAGTCAGGGATTCAATTATTTTACTCTTATTCTCACAACTATTGCCAATGAAATTATTTAAGAAAAAGTGAGAAAAGTATATATATCCTCGACAACGAAAATTATTCAATAAGCTAATTAAATTTATATTTAAGAAGCTGTAAGCCAGATATATTTATTGAATGCCAAACGATGCAGTTATCATACATTTAATTCAGCTAATAATGCTGGTCTAACTCAATTCAGTGTTATATTTGTAAATTTAAATGTGGCTTTCAGTTTAAGATCTCACACTTGGCCTTAATCTATCATATTGTAATTTTTTCGGGCAGTGATTAGAACAGTACAGTGAGAAGGTATGTTTCACTGAAAGCCACTGGAAAGAGTTAGACTTGAGCATTGTTACATAATTTTCATTTAAAAGAGTATAACTTTTATATATCCTATGTTAATTATTATCATTATATACACATTCCAAAATCTAAAACATTATTCAAACTTTAACCAAGTTCAAACATCAATAATGTCAAGGAAATAATATTCAAATGGGACGATTCAAAGTCTTTGGTGTATCAATTATATACATTTTAGTACAAAGACGAAATAAATAACCTAATTGTTTTATTATTGCCCACGCTTAAACAAAATATGGCATCAAAATAAATAATACTCATTAATGAGATCAGAAAACATAAGCAAAAATATTACCTAAGCACCAAATAGGCCCAAAATATATTAAGGATAGGCTTTGAGCACGTCAAATATAAACTTTGTCATAAATGTTGAGAACATGCACTTCATACAGTCACGTGACACAAGCATCATTTAATGCTTCAATATATAATAATATTATCCATTATATATAATTTACATTACCATAAAATATTGAGACATAACACGGTGCAATATAGAGCAATAATAATATGCATGATAGGTAATATTTGGAACAATCAGTAATTATTTTGCAGTCATAATAAATTTGCACAAATTCACTCAGTGAGTGTATGCTGTAGGCAATGTTGTCTGAACCGCCAACCCCTTATAAATAATAAAATTATTTTATTATTTTTATATTTAATGAATTGCAAGTATCTCTAATATAATTAAACAGCATACTTAAGATGGGATTAATTTCAATGTTTTGGTTTCCCAAACTCATGTATGCATCTGGATACCAAGAAATAAATATTCATAATTATTTTGTCATTATCATATCCTATCCTATTAATTGTAATAGGGTGCTAATTGTACACATATGATTTTTCTTATTTAGATTCAATTTGGCTTATGATGGATTAAAAGGTGGGAGAGAATAATTTTATGCAGGTGTATCATTCAAACTGCATCTGCACTCAAAGCACTAGATTTTGTACCTAATTACATTTTGATAATTGACACTTAAAGGTAACATTTTAGTATTTCTGGGCTATCTACATTAATAATAAGTTAGATTCATTTTTAATATAAAGATCTCAATAACAACATTTAATTAGGGTTGGTTCAGTCCAGCAACACTCCACCGCAGTCACAAGGCACAAAATAAGACTTCGACAAACAGACATTACTGCATTCTACAAAACGAGTATATATAACGCTATGTACTCTAGTACTCAGGAAATATTTGACGAAGTAAATAATTTGTAACAGATTAGGAATTATAGTGATATGAAACGTTTATTATAATATCTATTTACTAGGGATCTTCGCAGTGGCATTTGTTCAAAATTGCCATATGCGAATATCTACAGGTATATCGTGGGTTGGCTTAGCTAGCATATACTATTGTGTACCGATATTTTGTTCTCAAACTACTTTTAATTTTTGTTTACTATTATTAGTTTCATTTTCTCATAAACGACGGCATCCTTACCCAAAAATCAGTTGCAATGATCTATCGGAAGTATCTATTGTAACATGGTCAATGTTTAAGTACAAAACATCAGTACCACATTAAAGATCTTAAAGTTAACCATCGACTAGGAAGGGGTAAAGATTGGGACATTACGAACACTAACATTTGAACATCTTAACAACATTAAAGTTTCTATACCTCTAAAACTGTATTCCAATTTAATATCAATATTTTAACACCACATAATATTAATAATACTGATTACTTTCAAAGGAGGGCTAGAAGGAATATAGTATCTATTTAAAGGGTGGAGTAAAATTGAATTTAACACTATGAATAAGTTTATTTAAGTTTTTAATGCTTCCCCGTCCTCTGGCAACTGAATATCGTCCGTCCTGACACTCTTAACCAAACACCACTTAACTTGCTGTAACTTGCCTGCTGTTATTGAAGTAAATCTGGAATTCATGTTATAACAAGCAACGCACGCATTTGAAAACATCGACGAATATTCGTGACGTATTCTCAAAGTTTTTTCTGTTCGAAGATTAGATTGAAGCTAACTAATATTTTTAGTAACAAGGCCAAATTGTAGACTAGCTCTTTATAATATATAATAATAATAATAAAGTATTTTATTATTTAGCGCAACAAAGGGAACCTCATACCAGTATTTACTTCCCTTTGTAACCAGTGATGTAGACCCGGCTTTATGTCATGAGTGATAGTGACTTTTAATTAATTTCTAAGTAACTAAGAATTAGCAAAGAACTGCTATAACACCCAAGCTGTGAAAACATAGCAGTCCTCACATCTATCATTTTATTGATAGTACAGTCACTTTCTTTACTTTTGTAAATGCGAAAAGATTCTTGAAACACTGTAGCGTACCTACTACATTTACTATGCATTCTTTCACTAAGGTAATTGGTATATCAGTGTAGTATATATTTTTTCTACAAGTCACTATCACTCATGAACTTAATCACTACTCAACACAACCTAGTGACGCCAACGTACGGTTTGTTACGTGCATTTCAGTACGTAGGCACACGTTTCACACGTTAACACTTGTCACTTTATTCGTATGAATCACCCTATACCACAGAAGACAAAGTAGTACCTACACAAAATATAATCTAAAATGATGTACGGCCTTATTGATTATATTTATTTCGTTTAGTACTATTTAATCTAACAATATAATAGATTAAACACTTTAACGTCGAATTAAACTAAGTAGTTTTAAACTGCACTTAACTGCCGCCATTTTAGATTATATTACGAGGATGTACGTACGCGTACGTAATTTTGCGGTCTGCGTTCAATTCGCGGGTCAATTCACTGGTCTGTCGGTCGGTCCGTTCGTTCTACTCCCGAGCTAGGCGCGGCCCTCAACGGACGTGGAAGCACTGGCACTAGGCGGGGTGCGGGTGTCACGAGGGCGCGCGGGGGGCGCCGCGGGGCTCCGCCACGGCGGGCGACACCGGCCCGCGAACAGCCTCGATGTAGTCCTTTATGAGCGTTGCGATCTGATAAGCCTGGGGAATAAATTGTGATTTATAATGTCCAACATAGTTTCTAAGTTTCACGGTTCATTATATTATACTGACATATAATATAAGACAATTTTAAAGGCTTAGCTTTTCTACAAAATATTACTATAATAAAAAGTATTTTGTATTTTTATTAATCTTTATTGTATATTGTATCTAAATGTGACATGCCGTTATAAAATGTTTTAAAAAACAATAAAATTACCTGGTGAAACAACATGTAAGCTCCACGCACTCACACACAAGCTTGCGTGTACATAGATTTCATCATGTCGTAATATATCGTCGTACCTGATCAGTGGACAGCACGAGCTTGGCCTAAGCTCCACGCAGTCGCACGCACACACGGCAGCTCGCGTGTAGGCGGTGTAGGTACACAACACACACATACGCGGTCGCTGTGTACGAGTGTCGTGTGTCGTACCTGGTCAGTGGAGAGCACGAGCTTGGCGTGCTTGCGGTCGGCGCGCGTGACGAGCAGCAGCGCGCGCGGCGCCGGCGACACGGCCAGCAGCTGGTCGTGGTCGTGCGACACGAGCGCCGCGCGCGCGCCGCGACGCAGCAGCGTCAGCCCGCGCGCGTCCACCGCCAGCCAGAGCGCGCGCGGCCAGTTTGATGTGAATGATTGCTGCACATACAGGTTACTTATTGGCAAGTTGCATTTGGCAGTTTTGAAAATCAAGCAATGAAAGGTACGGTGCCTTATAGTAAGTAAGAAAAAAGTTATTTAATGTTTATTAGAGGAATAATAAAATTGAAGGTAAAGAGCACCTGATGTCGAATATCTACTGAGCGTCCTGCTGAACTGTTACGCCCGAACTCAGAGTCACTAACGGTTACTTTAATCGCTCCTTAGTAAAGAATCACCATACAAATTAAGGAGCGATTTAAGTAACCGTTAGTGACTCTGAGTTGGGGCGTTAGAGTTACTGAAATACCGTTATCCGTATAACATTTTTACCACTGAGGCAAATCCAGTAAGAGATTGTAAGACAGCACAACCCACCATAACATCAAAGATAGTGGCCCGAGTGAGCGGCCAGGAGCTAGCGAGTGTGAGCGCCCGCTGCATCGCGGCGTGCGGCGGGGTTCCTCTCAGCGCGAGGTGATGCAGCCTCACAGCGGGGGCCGGGAGGGCCGCCGGGCCCACGTTGCCCGCGGGCAGGGACGCGGGGTGCGACAGTCTCGGCGGGAGGACTGCGGTGGCGGCGCCCGCGCACTCCTCGCCGCCGCCCAGGCAGTCGCCTTTCACTACTTGAGCGTGGAGGGCTGCTAGCATCACCTGAGATTTATAGATGATATTATTGCTGAGCATTACATACTGTAACGATTCTATTAACGATTTGATTCCTGGCTAGGAATAAACGTCAATTTTTCAAAAATATGCAGTTTTAGTTTTCATCAAATTTGGCCCTGAGACTCCTTGAATCATTTTTCGCTAGTTCTCACAGTTTCGGATATGGCCATCCACGTCCACTTGAAAAATTCACCCCGTGCATCAACTTCCATTGGCCGTTATTAATGTATGTAAAAAAAGAAAATATATCAGCATTTTATTCTTCAACTGGAAAAAAACCGGTTATGTGTTTTGTGCCACTTTTGGCAAAATCACTTTTTTACGTCAATGATTCTACATTTTGAAGCACTATCGAATTCAAAAACTCTCATGTGTGTACGACCTTTCCATGGTAATTTATTCACCAAATTCAAAATTACCTGTGCTTGCTAAACAAAACTTTATCGATTCCCTCAAAAGGCTGATTTTTTTACACATAAGAGGTTTTAAAGTCGCAACGACACCATCTACCATCTCCTTCATCACCCGTAACAATCGACCGTGATACCCACCGCCTCGTCCGTCTCGATGGGCAGCCGGTCGTGGCGCACGGCGTGCAGCACCTGGTAGTACAGCAGCTCCATCTCGGCCGCGCACGCCGTGTGCAGCGGCCGCTCGCCCAGGAACAGCCGCTTCTTGAACACCAGCCTGCTCACACAATAGTCATAGTGTGAAACTGCGCAGATCAAGATGGATGGGCAATGTTGCTTCAGTTAGTAAGACGAATTTGATACAGCAAAGTTATAATTTGTATTCAGGTCTTGAATGCTTAACATAACAACCCAGATTCTAGGTCTAGGTTAATATTAATTGGTAGAAGAAACTATATTTTAAGAGTAATTCGATCATTTACAGCATATCCTGCTCGAAGGACCAAGTGTATTACAAAAAGGTGAAAAGATGTTACATTGCTCCCACATTCTCTTGACCTATACTTATATATTGCTAAAAAACCAACACGTTTATATCTATGTTTAGCGATTGGGTGTGAGACGTGAGTGTACCTGCACGCAGCAGCTGTTGCGCCGGCCTTCTCCCAGCGCGCGAGCACGTCGCCCACGCGCTCGTTCCCGCCCAGCGCGCGCTCGCCCGCGCCCGCCGGCGTCGAGTTAGCGCACACCTCGTACAACGCGTACCCTGTACAACGTTGTTTCATAAGATTTTGTTTACATGTGTGCAGCCCTTACAAATCTTAGCGTTGAACTGTGCGGTGATTCAATTTAAATAAATTTTGTAATTCTCTCTTTATAACTCTCTTTATAATTTGGCATCTTTTTATAATTTAGCATAGTTGCAACTTTCGTTGCTATGACGACCGTTGATACGGCAATTTTGAACCACAACGAAGCATTTTATAAAAAAGGACTCTGTCCTCTTCAACATCCACTCAAGCTCAACAGACTCAACTTCTCCTGCACAGCACTAACAACTCCACCAACTCACCAGTAGCGGCATCACTGAGGCCGATCTTCTCTCGCAACATGGCGACGAGGTGGTCAGCAGTAGCGGCAGGTCCGAACACCAGTCCGTGCTGCTTGCCGTCCAGCAGCAACACGCGCACGTGCATCGGTCGCCGCGCGCCCGCACATAGCAACTCCTCCTTCGACGGCGCGGCTAGGCGACGCGGCACTTGCGCGATGCTTAGGGCGACCTGCTCGAAGGACCAAGTATTATAAAACCTGACCTGGTGCTCCACGATACGATTATGTATCACTATGTTCTGTTTCTTTCTTCTAATGTCCCATTAATTCTGGATATTTTAGATAGTCTAAAAAATTATGAAGTCGTTTTCAATATAGTGGACTCGCCAACGCTCTCTACTCAGACTACTCACTGACGGCGCTTTGATCGTTGGTGTTTTGATCGTCCATTGCCAGCAATGAGCACTCACTATTAGAAGACCCGTCTGCCCGTTTGCTTGCTCAATGCATTGAAAAATAGAAATTGCCAAGTGTCGCTTACTTGTCGGCTGTAAGTTGAATTGGTAAAATTCAAGAAAGTGAAGAAGGCATATTGCTGATTTTTCATTAACTATAGCTTGTAACGGTTGTACTTCTATTTTCATTGGAGTACCCCTGCTAAATGAATTGGCATTACTTATTTTTTCTCAAAATGCTACATCGTATTCATAACTACGTAACAGATAATAGGACGAACCTGTTCAGCCCGCCGCGCGAACTTGCCCTCCTCGGCGGCGTGGGGCGCAGCGCCCCGGTACCGCAGGTGCGCCAGCAGCAGCCGCCGCAGCGGCTTGGCGGGCGGCAGCGCGGCGCCCACCGCCGCGCATAGCAGCGCCCAGTGCCGGGAGGACACACGCGAGCTGGGCTCTGGGTGGTCGGTCGTCTGGGGGATATTGTTTAATTACGTACACAACTGGGAGTCCGTGCATTTTAAGTGTTTAACGCCCCAACTCAGAGTCACTAACTGTTACTTACATCGCTCCTTAGTACAGAATTTGTATGGTGATTCTTTACTAAGAAGCGATTAAATTAAGTGTTAGTGACTCTGAGTTGGGGCGTAAGACACAGTCGAATAATAAATCTTTTCTGAGAGATTCAGTATGGTTAGACGATCGTTTTATTTGTCACGAATCGGCAGTTGCCCATACTGAATTTTGTATACTTAACTGAACGTTCCCACTTTTGTTCATAACGTGCATGTTTTCTTCTTAACAGGCTGTCTGAGTTTGCAGGGACCAAAAACCAGAGTCACGAATATACCAAAACCTCTGCTGCTCCCTTGGATTTTGTACACTAACCTGTGTTTTACGTACTTATGCGTAACAGGGACGAACTCACATGACTTTGCCCCCGCCTTTCTTACGTTACGAGTCATAAACTAGTCTTATAACGCACCTGCTTAATAAGTTGCATATACAGCTCGCACAACAAGGTGTCCTTCTGCAGACAGCGCTGCAGCAGCGCCTGCGCCAGCGACACGCGGTCGTCGCTGTCCTCCGAGCCGCTGTTGTTGTTCGCCAGGTTGGACGTGCTGCCCTCGTTGCTGCTCAGGCCTGCGTGGCTCATTATGTCCTGGGTGAATGAATGAATGAATGAATGATTTGTTTGTTCAACATGACGACGAGTTATATTTAGTAAACGGTCTTACAGTATCTTTTATCGTTTGTAATTTAAAAAGGCCTACAACAAGAACACAATAAATAAACTTCAAGTTTTTTGCTTTGATAACTATAGTTTTGAACGAATATAAATTAATATTTCAATCAAACAGTGCCAATTTTTTGTGCATATTTCGTAAAATTTTTCTATTTTCTCATGCTTTTTTTAAATACATACACAAGCACACTCAGAGCTTGCCCCCTTCTACCCGCGCCTCAGATAAAAGACTGCACTGCGCATTCTCATGTGCTAGTAACAAGCATGCGTATCATAGACTTAAAGACTCCTTACCTTAAATATCTGCATAGCAGCAACCTCCTCGGCCTCGTTGAGCTTGGTGAGGCTGTAGGGCAGGCTGCGCGCCCAGCACCAGTAGCCGGCCGGGTAGCCCTTGTAGCTCTCGCCCTGCGCCTCCGCCGCGATGTCCATGCGCACGCGCTCCAGGCGGTGCTTGCTCAGTCTGACATACGACGTTGGTTAATGGCGGGAGATACGGTGCTTACTCAGGTTGACGTTATACGTTTATATCATTTAAATGTACATAAGACATTTGGCAATGTATAAAGAGAAGTTAGACTTTGAAGTAACATGTTAATAGAGCATTTTTTTAAGTTGCAACATAAAACAAGTAACAACGTCCATAAAAAAAAAACAAGTCCATCAAAAACATTATCATCATAACGTCACGCGTCATTGATGAGGCTCAGGTCTAAGTTTATATACTAACAATTGTTACATTAATATAACATGTAATAAAAAGCAATTAAAAACAATCACCTTCTCAAGGTGTTCCTCAAGAATCCCCCAGTAGACAGATCAGGGGGCCGCCTCAAGAGCCCCGAGTCGACGAGGGCCCGTCGCGCAGAGCGCAGCGCCGCGGCCAGACGGGCGCGCTCGCTGGCGGGGGCGGCGCGGCGCGGGGGCTCCTCCGCCAGCCCGTTGGCCAGCGTGGGGCTGTATGCCGCCATCAGCCACGCCGCTTCCTGCTTCTGGGCGCACTCCAGTACTATGCATCTGTTGGGGATGGTTAGATGGTAAGTGCTCGCTGTCGCTCGTAAACATTACCATATAATGTAATACCATAGACAATACCCATCCGTAGACATTAACATATATGATATACCATAGACAATACCAATGAGCTTTATTGGTGGAGACCAATAAAAAAGATAGGTTGCAGAAGATAGAAAATGTATGCCTGTTCGTGTTATTTCTGGTATGAGAAAAGTTAGGTTAGATTGGAGGCCACATTTCTCATTATGAATATGTTAAGTAAAATAATTTTATATAATCTGTAAAAATTTAAAAATACAAGAAACAATACAAACATTATTAAACATACATATAGCCCAAGCATGTGTTCAAAACTGCACGAGTATACAAATTGATTGTATTAATGTTGACACCCAACCTGAGTCCGTCATGCTGTCCATGGTGCGTCAGGCTGATGGTGAGCCCGTTGTCCACGGGGTCCATGAGCAGCGCCGCGATGTTGCTGTACGGGTACTCCGCGAGCACCACCTTGTCCGCGGGCCGCACTAGGACTACGCCCTCCGCGCCTACGCCCAGTAGGACTGATGGACCTGTACGGAAAATTACGTTTTAGTACGTCATGAGTAACGCGACCGTTGCGGTTATATCGATCGCTTGACGGTATGCTATTTTCGCGCTCCATGCAGTCATCCATCCATCCATCCGTCAGCCTTTGGAGGTCCACTGCTGAACATAGGCCTCCCCTAAGTTGCGCCAATCTGATCGGTCCTGAGCTATCTATTGCTTTTTCCCTAACAGATACAATCTGGCACTGTTCCATCAAACCACCAAGCACATATGGTTTTAATGGTTTGGGGAGTTTTTATAAGTGATTTATGTTTATATGTTTGGAATAAATAAAAGAAAAAAGCTTGTATGCTGCTCATTTTGGCGCTGCAAAAAAATCTCGTTAATAAGGACTTTAACGCCCCAACTCAGAGTCACTAACGCTTACTTAAATCGCTCCATTTGAAATTAAAATTTAATTAGAATTTGTATGGTGATCCTTTGCTAAGGAGCGATTAAATTAACTGTTAGTGACATAATATGGCGTTTGTATGAAAACTGCCGTCGTGATTGGACTCACTGAAAAACAGCGACCTACAGCATTATGCTGGGTGACTGAAAACATTCGAACGTTACAAAACAAACATTGTTCGATTAATAGGCATTATTTTTTTTTTGAGTTGGGGCGTAAGAGTATTAACTTACCATGAGCCCAATATCCTTTATAGGTGACAGGGAAGAGCGTGACGCCGTACAGAGGGTACTGCATGACACAGGACAGGTACAGCGCCTTAGCCGTCAGCTCCGCGCGCCCCGCGCCGTACTGACGGTGGGCTTGTGCGAGGATCGTCGCCTGGGTGCATTACAATAACTTTATGCAACGGGAAGAAATATACCTTAACTGATTGAAGATAAGGTTGAAATTTCAATGAACTTTCTATACATACTAGTTAATTAATTTTAATTAAATCATATTGTAATGATCAAAATATAACACCTATTTGTATGTACTTGTGAATTACATAAAATTTGCACGTTCTAATGTCATCTT
This sequence comes from Thymelicus sylvestris, assembly GCA_911387775.1. Classification (NCBI taxonomy): domain Eukaryota; kingdom Metazoa; phylum Arthropoda; class Insecta; order Lepidoptera; family Hesperiidae; genus Thymelicus; species Thymelicus sylvestris. The sequence goes on from OU426905.1 coordinate 3,834,055, forward strand.
ATCATCATCATCACCTCATCGCCGCCTGTAACTGTTCCACAGCTGGACTCTGGTATTTTCTCATGAAGGAAAGAACATGGTTCATTCCCTTCAATATCGCGTGCACATTGACACACTTCACACAACTTTAAGTATTATGCACACAGGAATTCTCGCAAGTCTCCTTCACCGAAGTAAGTGATAATAATGTTTTAAAAGTATCGAATTCAATAAATTACAGTGCCTCCAACTTATCTGTGAATTGACGGAGGGCGCTGTCGGACGCACTGGACCAATCATTGGACGCAATTCGAGAGGTAGTAAATGTCAATGAATGAACACAAAGGCCGCGTTCCACTAGATGCTCAAAACGCTCACAATGATCAAATTAGTATGAGATTTTGATCGTTGTGAGCGTTGTGAGCGTCTAGTGGAACGCGCCCAAAGAACTTATGAATGACTTTTAAACATGGCGGCATTAGTTCCAATTTTCGCCACTTCACAGATAAGTTGGTGGCACTGTACTAATTGTACAGTAGATAAATATTCTAGTTCTGTTGTTATTCACATACCCATTGATGTGCAGGCCGTGTCCTAGCGATCCTTGGCGGTAGGAACTGGTCGGGGTGCGAGTAGTAGGCGCGCGTGTGCGGCGGCGGCGGGGAGGGCGGCGGCTCCCCCAGCGACACCTGCGCCTGCAGCCCCGCCAGCTGCAGCGCCACCTTCTCCGATACTGGGAACTCGTCCATCTGTAGAGTTGGTAGAGTTGGTACAATGGTTGGTACAATAGTTGGTACAAAAGTTGGGACAATAGTTAGGGTTAGGGAACTTTTATAAAGTGGAGTTAATTTCTCGTATATATTTGACAATGAATAATGGCGGTCACAATTAAAATAAAATGTTGCGGAATTTGTGCATTTCTGTCCGTGAAAATAATCAGTCGCTCTGAAGGTACAATCCATTATGCAAAGTGTGTGTGACAGACTTCAGATACCTTTCAGAACATTATGAGGAACTCCATGCCTCATTCGAAATAAACGGAACCGTGCGGAAAATCACGTTGAACCACCTTTCGAGTGACTCTACACTCTCGCCGTTCACGTAGCTCTACTATTAAGGCTTTCGAGACCCACACTCTCACCTTAGCCGAACAACTCCAATCAACTTCATGAGCTACTGTAACTGTATCGGCTGTTACCTTGACAACGCTGTGCACGGCCTGCGCGTACAGCAGCGCCACCTCGACGGGGTCGTGCGGCAGCTCGCGCCCGCCGCGGAACAGCCGCCGCTTGAACACGAACCGATTGTCCGCCGAACCGCCGCCCGGGCCCTGTTGCCTGGATACCACAGATACACATAATTATATTTAAAACGTATTGCTATAACAAGCTTTGGAAATATAGTGTCAGGACAGATGTATTCTGCTATGGAAACCTGACGCGGCCGTCATGAATCCGTATGTGAAAGTTTAAAGTTATAATAATGGTTAAATGCTCACTACTAACCTTTAACACACTATTACTAATAGACATTAAGATAATATTCAACGTTAATAGATATAATATGCAGCAGCTATGTAAAAGAAAATTTGAGCACGATCATTTGTCACTTACATTTCCCACGCCGCAATAACATCATACAGATAATGCGTGGCGCGCACATGGTCCTCTTGCCCGGCGCGCTGCTGGTAGACCGCCCAGCCGGCGCGCGCCGCCGCGCCCAGCCCCAACTTGTCGGCGAGGCGCGCGGCGGCGGCGGCGGCCGTGTCCGCGGGGTGCACGTCGATCGCCTTCGTGCGCCCGTCCAGGAAGAAGAACCGGCAGACTATCGTGCCGAGGCGGCGCATCGCCTGGAATGGTGCACGTGATTGTTAGACAAATGGATGAACGGCATACGAAGCCGAAGCGACTGGTGGTTATTGGTCACCGTTGTAGAAACTAGGAACAATGAAGGAATCACCGTGCATCGGACGGCCAAAGATAGCAGAAAGAAAGAACTTGCCTTTCGCCAAAGCAGAAGAATATGTTAGATGGTAATTTTCCTTTAAATTAATTCGACTTATAGATGTACGCGCACCGAGCTACAAAAAACGGTATCAATGAGACTCGGCCGACATGAACGCGTAAAAGGGCACATTTGCTCCTCTCTGCTTTTCAGTTCATCTGTGGAACTCCCTACCTCCTGAACTTCTACAGTGGCTCAATTCAAACTCCATAATAATACACAAGTAGGTACAACTATAACTTACGGCAATCTCAACAGTGCTAGGTGGCAGCACCCTGGGCGCGGCGCCGCGACAGTTATCCAAGCACCACTGCGCGCAATGGGCTGCGCGCGCGCTCGTCGCGCTCACACTGCCGAGCGCGCTCTCGGGCGAGGCGGGAGAGGCGGGGGACAGCGTGCGCGCGCGCGCCCGCAGCCACGCGCAGTAGTAGCGCGCGAGCCCGCGGGACGGCTGCCACGCCACCGCGCACAGACACAGGATCAGCCAGACGCGCTCCGCCCACTCTTCGACTGGACACTCTGTTATCTGAGAGACGGATGTTCAGTTGTTTATTACGTGAAACTTATATATCGACGTTATGGAGATAGTTACAACATTTGTAACGTTTTATCGTCACAGCTTCCACAACAACGTAACGTGAAGTTAAAGTTGAGTTTGAGTTAAAGTTTAGGTAAAGTTAATAGAATTTTGCGAAGAATACTCAGGATATCCTGCTATTTTCCATTCATCTGTACTAGCAGCAGTACTTGTAAGAAAATCATACATACATTAACTTCAATACCCGAACTTACCTGTCTAACACACTGTACAAGAATCTCGTCCCGCAGTTCCTCTCGCTCCAAGCCCTTTCCGATTAACGACTGTATAACTTGGGTCTCCTTTTCTGCGGTCAGTTCGCCCCTCATGTATCGACAAAGATCCTGAAAATAGGCTTACACTTAAAAAAACGACCAAAATAATCCCATTGATGTTTACAATTTTTTACTGTTTGCCTGTGCGTTTGTTTCCACTTTCATAGAAGTTGCTTAATCGATTTGGATGTGATTTTTACTGGTGTATTAATAGATTATGTCTTTTAGTTACTAGTTTACAAATACATCTACGAGTCCGAATGAGTCCACGTAACCTTTTCAGTTTTCACACTACAAAAACGCAAAAATAATGAACAAGAAACATGAAAATGAAAGAAAATAAAACAAATACCCTAAATATGTTAACAGCAGCGGTGACGCTCTCCGGGTCGTGCAGCTGGATGTGCGAGGTGGGGATGTTGTTGCCCTTGTGGTACGTGATCATCTCCTCCTTGGTCAGCAGCTCCATGGACTTGCTCTTCCGAGTCAACGTTGCCATTATTGTACCTGTGTCATGAACACTGGTATTATTAGGATTCCAGGTTTGATTTTAGTTAATGTTTGTTTTATAAATTAATCTGTATATGTATACAAACTATTACCCTTTATTTTGCATACTTAGAGATCAATAAATAAAAAAATGTAGTTTTTTATGGAAATAGCAAACAAGCTGACGATCCATCTGATGATAAGAGGCTATCGTCGCTCATGGACATTTTTAACACTAAAGGAATCTCTGATGCGTTGCCGGCGGGAATGAGAGAAGAAAAGGAAAAAATTTAGTGCTTCCTTACACAATATAAACTCTGTCTTACATGCGTTGAAGTTCGCAGAGCCTATGTTCAGACGCGCCAAGATACGTCGGTCGTACTGTACTTGGCTACCATCAAAACTGTCATAGACACATAATATTATTAACACCAGCGCAATGGTGTGGCGCAATGGTTGCCATGCCGGATCGCCGCACCGAGGGTCCTGGGTTCGATTCCCAGCGAGGCGGAAATTTGAATGATGAGTTTGAGTTTCTGTTCTCGGTCTGGGTGTGAATGTCTTTGTCTAGTGTGTTGTCCATGGCACCCACGACACAGGGAATCCTAGTGTGGGGCTATGAGTGTGAAGCGTTATTATTATTATTATTAATATTATTAACAACAGCCATAACTAGACTGACCTTCAGGCGAGCGCGGATGATCGTTGAAGTACAACTTGGCGAACTCGCTGAGGTCGGTCGGCGCGTCGTCGGGCGCGGGCGGCGGCGCCTCCAGTTGGTTGAGGCGGCGCTCCACGCGCTCCTTGCGACGCGCTACACGCTCTGTACTCTATTGACAGGGGCATAAAGACCAATTTAAACCGTTTTTTCACGGCTCTCACACATGTTATGCTTTTTTACAAAGGTTTGAAAATAGCATCCTAACTGTTTTATGTAAAGAGCTGACGAACAAGTGGACGAACAATGATTTTAAGTGGTCAGTAAATCAAAGGCATAGCCGATCCATTACCGACCTAGATAAAAGAGATAAGAAAAAAACTATTATTATAAAAATGCTAAGGTGAATATAATATAAGCTCCAAAGGCAGTGAAATGCATCTGCGGTCGTTAGGATTAACGATTATATCCATGCGAACTGTCAACCGCACCAAGCCATACATTACATCCGAATGACGTCACAGCTTCTTAAGACGTAATTAACACTATGACTTGCTCTAACGAACCAATTTGGTTCAACCAAACTATTGTACTCACGTTAATAGCATCGCCATTCATAACAGGCGGCGGGCTGATACAAGTATCCATCGGTACGGGCGGCGTGTCCACCGCTACCGGTGACGTCACCGCGCTCGGTAGCGGCGGTAGAGGCTCGTCCGCGGGCTCGGGCTCTTCCTTGTTGGAGAATCTATGGGTTGATGTAACAAGGTTAGTACTTGAATGATGGGAGTTATGTAGTTAGGGGTCTTCATTGAAGCTGGACTGATTTTTACGGCCGTTTCCAATGTTTTACGTATCTGTTTCGTAGTAAAGTGAGGTAATGTAAAATAAATAACACTATAATATATGTATGTAAGTTTTGACCATTTAACGTACTGAGAAATAGGCTTGTTTCCACTAAGAATAAATCCGATGGCTTAGAGTTTCTAATGATTAACCATGATAATTAGTAAACAAAAATGCAACTTTTCTATTAAAATAATAAAAGATTAATAATATTTTTGGAAAATAAAATCGACAAATTGAGGCGTTTAATCATGTGACATTAAACACCTATCAGAGAAGCGCATGGAGGCGTGACGTCACACCTCGCGAAACACTACGTTGTAGCTGTCATTTTCGTATAAAGTGAACAGGTTATTTGGAGTTTTCAGCAATTCTTGTTAAATTAATACAGTTCGTTTTTAGTTTAATCTTGAAAGACAGGTATAATTTGCCATGGAATCAGGATTTAACAAAGCAAACAGGAGTAATTTGCCCAAAATTGACGCCGTTATGCTTGGCAAATTTTTTGCAATGATCACCGACTTTTGTTCATCGGAATTCCGCAATGTTAAAACTTGTGTGTAGGTAAGTATAATGTGAAGAACAAACAAAGTCTCATTTAATTAGCAGTTACCAGTCAGAGTCGCATTTACCTACTATGGAATTTAAATATATAACTTATTTTGAGGTTAGCGAATACAAAGTTTTAATAATATTTTAACTCAAATACATCATAAAACCCTATTCAAGTCATAACATTTTATAGGTTAAGTGTGGTATATTATGGTAGATTTTGCAAAATTCATTTCTATTACTATACATTTATAAATAGATAGGTACATCAAGTTGTGTTTAATACTTAGATCAAAATGATCTTCACAGAAATAAATTGTGGAATCAGTTGATAAAGTAAGAGCATCTTGCCTCCTTGCCATATTTAACCACTTTCTTCGTATTTGTTTATTGTTTGGAACGTATATGAATAATTTGTTTGGCGTTTTTATCGTTGTACTTTACATTGGGGCACTATAAAGTTTTTATAATGCGAGGAATTCATTATTTATTAAAAAACACAATTGACTGTCATATACAAACACGGCTGTTTCGCGAGGTGTGACGTCATTCAAGACGCCATGACAGTCTTGGCCTTTTTCGCGGTCAATTTCAAGTTCATTTCTAAAAACTCAAAATACTAATGTAAAAGACTTATTTTTCTTAGAATAATATATTTTTGGGGTGAAATAGATGCTAAGCTATAGTTTTAAACTAATTTCCAAATTTTGTCAACTAGCCTATTATGTATAGACATTAACATTCAATCTCCCCATAATCCACAAGTCAGTTGCCCAGCAAATATTAAAAATTCACAACAACTTCTATAACTAACTAACTTATCCACAGATTATGGATGGATAGATTATTAAAAACGGTTGTAAGAGATTTCAAAGACAAAACTGGTGTGTGTTCATTATGTACATTATACAATTATATATTTATTAACAGTGAGTACCCTCACCCGTTAGTCTCCGGCGGCAGCAGCGGCGGCGGCGGCGGCGACACGGGCAGGGGTTCAGCACCGTTGGGGCGCGGGATCACCGACTCGTATATCGGCTCCTTGTCCTTTATCACCGACACCTTGCCGTTCGGAATGATCCCGTTCGTTAGCTCTGGTGGCGTTGTGTCTGTAAACGAATATTTGTTTTTCTTAAAACAATAACAACAAAATCCTCTTTAATGTATATCAGAACTATGTCTTACATTTTTCAATGTCAAAATGTGTATAATAATTATTAAATACTTTATTTCTTTTTCTTCTATCTTTCTTGGCCGGCAACGCATTAGTGATGCCATTGGTGTTGCTGATGTTTATGAGCAACGATAGCCACTTACCATCAGGTGGATCGTCAGCGCGTTTGCCGGTTATTTTTATTAAAAAAATGAGAAGATATCGCGATTTAATTGCATTTTGGAATGGGCATTTAACCAGTTTCATTGATTCGACTTTATCATAAATCATAAATCATAATTTTTATTGCATTATACAGGTACAAATTCTGATCTTATGTCTAGGTATATATAACATTCCTCCGTATATGCCCAAGAGGCGTGCAATTTTTGATAAGTGGTGCATGCATTACATAAGATTTTAAATTAATTTATAACAATGTCAACAATATAATAATAACCAATTTCATGTCAATGTCAATAGCCAATTTAATTAATGTAATTTATTATTCATTTCATGTCAGTGTATCCTTTAAAAATTCGTCAATAGTATAATAGCATTTCTTTATTAATAATTGTTTCATTCGAGCTTTAAATTGTGTTAAATTTAATTCTTTATAGATGTCTGGCAAGTGATTAAAGATTATTGGAGCCATGCAGTATATACTTTTATTATAAAGGCTACATTTAGAACTTTGATTTGGCACTAAATAAAACTTTTTTTTAGTTTTACGATAACATCTTGGTACATTGATATCAAACAAGTGCATATGCTCCTTTACAAAGACGCACACTTCATATATATATATCGATGGTAGCGTCATTATGTCTAACTTAATGAATAGCTCTTTGCAGCTATATCTTTTGTTTACATGAAATATTGCTCTCACACACCCTTTTAGTGTGTGTTATACTAAAAACATCAGATCATAGAAAATATTTAAAATCTAACCTTTAACAGTAGGCGGCGGCGGCGGAGGCCCTTGCGGCTCGGGCAACGAGCACAAGGGTGGCGGCGGAAACTCGGGAGACTCTTCAGGGGGCTCCATCGGCGGCGGTGGGGGCATGATCAGCGATGACGTCATCACATCGCCATTGGATACCGGCGTCATCCCATTAGACATTACACCGTTCATTGATGACGTAATACTGTTCGTCATGCTGTTGTTGATGGGCGTGGCCGGTTGCAGGATGGACTGAAGCGGCAGGGAGGTGGGCGGCGGAGGGGGGATGAACTCCGAGGGCGCTCCGTCCGGTTTCCGCTGAGCTTCCGTTTCCGCTTTGGTGAATTCGTCGATCTCCGACGCGAGAACGTGTTCCAGCTGTCACGGAATATTTATATTTTGTTTATAAATTGTGCTATGGCGTTTATTAAATTCAAATAAAGTTAAAAAACTTAAAAGTATTTTTTTTACACGATTTCTATTTGTTAAACAATCTTTTATATCGAAATTATTTAATTTAATTTAAAAATAAATCTGACATAAAATAAAAATAATTTATAAATAATCATTAAATACCAAAACGAATTTCTGTTTAATATGAATAATTTTTCAAAATTAATATTAATTAATGTTTAAATAAAAAGTAGTGCGAAGATTGTTTACCGAATAGGGACGATAAGTGAACGAGTGTAACACACCTCCTGATGCAAATCATCAGCCAGTCTCTCCATAGAATCCCCGATCTCGGCTATCGTCGGCTGGTGCGCGGGCTGTCCGTCGGGCGCGCCGCGCTGCGCCGGCACGTCCGCCAGGAAGTCGAACAGGTTGTCCAGGTTGACGGAGTCCGCGCGCGTCCCGCCGCACGAGATCACGCGTAACTGGTCTGCCATTGATTCCAGCTCCGCGCGCTCGAGGTCTGCCTTTTCTGCCAGGCTGGGGAAATAAGGTTGTTTACAGCCCAATGCATATGTAACGGGGTTTTTTCCCGTTCCATACGTGAAAGTTTTGGATACATCGTTTCATAGAAAATGTATACGATAGTGCATACGCAGCGGAATCCCGTGCGGAAAGGGAACGGGGCACGCACTTATATTTATGCCCCGTCCCCGTCCCGATGGGGAAAAAACCCGTTACGTATGCATAGGCTTTAGATTATAGATTAAGTAAAGGGATGTGTTTTCGGAGGTGTTTGATCAAATTGACGTCTATTAGATCATGCAGAATTTAAAAATGTCCCACTGAGATTGATTGTTATAACCAGCCATATTTTTCTCAAAAGATTAAGTAAAGGAAGATTAACATCAACTCGGTAGTACCGTCGTAAGTCAGTCTTAACTGCACCAATTCTCATACACATGTATTTATGTGAATAGCCGATAAACAAGCAAACTAGCCACCAGATGATTTTGATTACCGTCAGTCATGGACACCAAAGTCATAAAAGATGGATTGCGAGCAAGGAAGAAAGTTCTCTATATTTTTCTCATTCTATACGTATAGTCACAAACCTATTCCTCTCCTCTCGTATCTTCATCTCTTCATTAACGCGCTTCATCTCTCTCAAGGCAGCGGCGACCTCCCTGGCGAACGCGCCGCGCAGGTGTCGCTGCAGGGTGAGCGCGGCGCGGCGCAGGCGCAGGAAGGCCGCGCGCTCGCACCAGCCGCGCCACGCCGCCTGCAGGACGACCGCCGCGCGCCGCCAGCTCAGGTATTGACGGCGTTTGACGGTCCCTTTGTACCACTGGAATTAAATGTATTGATAATATAAGAGATGTTTGTGTCAAGAATCGCGTGGAAGTGCAGATTTTCCGCTCAGTTAGTGTTGTTTTTAAAATATGCTAAGGGGTTTCTTTCGCCATTTCTTCGTATCTTTAATTAGACATTTCTGATACGGTGATATAATAAAAATATTTGTCGATAAATAAATAATTGGAATTCGTGTATTAGATAGTTGTCCTTAGTCTTGTTTTCTTCCTTCCTGACCACTTATTTCCTTTTGCAATTCATGAGTGCACTGATGATGGTTGATACTTGGTGAAACTGAATACTGTACAAGATATCGAACTTACTTTCTGTATGAGCAACGCCGAGGACTGTAGAAGCGCTGTCCGCTTGGCCTCAAGCGGGGCATGCACGGAGCTTCTCATGAATATCTTCGTATGTCCAATCTGCCAGTCGTCGGGCGGCGCGTTCACTAGACCCGTTATGGATCTGAAACACGAAATTATATTGTGAATTTAATAACTAAGTTCCGGTTTCACAGACATATTTAATAAACGTCTACCTTACCTTGGATGTAGACTTTCCAGTGCCAAATTTCATCTTAACGGGTCATACATTAATTACGTAAGGGTCTCGAGGGGGAGGGGGAGTTTCTCAAAATCTCTACATGTCCTTACTTCAGGGGAGGGGGGTTTAAACACATTCCTACGTAATATTTTATTTAATTTAAACACGTTTCCCTCAAATTTGTGAATTTTAATGCAGTTAATTGTCCATTATAAAACTACATAAAATCTCACGTAAGAAGGGGAGGGGGATCCGAGAAATCTTACGTGCCCTTACATGGAGATAGGGGGGATTGAAAATAGGCAAAATCTTTACGTAATTAACGAATGGCCCCTTAACGCGTCATAAAAATACAAACACATCTTACATGACTTCAAACGATTGATAAATAAAGCGTGTAAAAACAGTCCTCTATCCCATATGCTACCAACATAAGGGTAGTGTATGTGTGTGTGTGTGTATGTGTGTGCGCATGTGTGTGTACTCACGCGATGTCCGGGTGCGTGGGTCGCGGGTGCGGCAGCAGGCAGCGGTAGCGCGCCTGGAAGAGCGGCGCGGGCAGGTGCACGGGGTAGCCGTCGCGGCGGATCTTGACGATCTCGTTCATGCCGAGGTAGCGCAGCTGCTCCAGGACCAGCTGGTCGCTGTACTTGCCCGCCACCTTGTTGTCGTTCGGTTTGATGCAGCGGACGTACCTGCCGAGTGAGTTTTAACACATTTTATTACGTGTGCGTTTTCAAGGTAACAGTGAATATGCTTTAACTAAGTTAGTGAGTCTTATCCAAGACTTAGCCAAGACTACATTGCCACTTATCATAAGGTGGGATTGTTTTCAAGCACAAAAAAGAGCAAAACATTATATTACTCTTTTTAACAGACTTCAAGAAAAGGAGGAGGTATTCAATTCAACTGTATTTTTTTATGTTTGTTACCTCAGAACATTCGACTGGGTCAATCGATTTTGATGATTCTTTCTTTAATCAAAAGCAGGAAAGATCGAGATCTAACAAGTAGTTTTTGAGTAATTTTGTATTCGGTAATTTTTTGTTAGTAAAATTTAGATTATTCTAATACATTATTGCGAATCACTATTTCATTGCACAGTGTTACTAACCAGACATCGGTGACCTGCAGCATGTCGACGAGCGACTGCAGCTGCGCGCGGAACGTGTCCACCACGGTGGGCCGGCCCTTGGACGTGCCGCGCTGCGTCGTGCCCGCAGCGCCGGGACTCGACAGAGAGATGTCCTGCCATCAAACACATTATTCATTAATAACATAATTTTTTAAGTTCATCACACACGAAGCTAGAATATGTTTCTATGATGTCACTAACATGTACCATAATTTATAATATTATTGCATATTCATATGAAAAAAAAAACGAAATATGTTTTATGGCATCGTCTCCGTGTGTGGTAGTTGCTGTGATATAATAGGGATGTTGACTAATTTTAGGATTCAATTAGATTTAACAGATAGAACCTTAAGATTCACGAAAAAAATATTATAAAAATAATAATCTTCAATTTAAAAACAAAAATTGATAAATAAAAATCATTTTCAAATTTCCCACCAAAAACGTCACGTGACGTCACTAGCCGATATTCAATACTATCTGTCGACTGAAGTTAGTTGCACTTCCATATAAAATAGGAACAATGACGTCATAAGCTCTAAATGGCGTTTGAGGTCACGTGACAGTGAGTACTATTTTTAACATTTTAAAATAATTATATTTAATTTGTTGTGATTGATTTCGACAAAAGAATAATATTTTAGGTTTTTAAATGTTTTCCTTTTTACTTTAAACATAAATTTATTTTAATTTACTGATAGTGTCAACATCCCTATTTACGGTATATTAATATATTACAGCTATGTGTGTGATGGGCTTAACACTACTACAATAAAATTAAATTCTAAAACTCTGTATTAGTACACGAAAAATCAATCATATTTATAGCAGTAACATAAATACATATAAAGTAAGGGCGACCCTAACGTCAAGCGATCTCTTCCAGACGGTCTTTGAGAGGAGAAAAAAATTCAGAATAATAAAAAGTGAATTAAACTTTATTGCGATAAGCAAAGCAAAGCAACAACCCATAATTGTCCCACTGCTGGGCTCGGGGTCTCCTCTCACAATGTGAGGGGGGTATTAGGCCATAGTCTACCACGCTGGCCAAGTGCGGATTGGTAGACTTCACACACCTTCGAGAACTTTATGGAGAACTCTCCGGTGTGCAGGTTTCCTCACGATGTTTTCCTTCACCGAAGCAAGTGATAATTAACTTGTAATACGCACATAATATTTGAAAAATTAGAGGTGCGTGCCAGGGTTTGAACTCGGGCCCCTTCGTTCGGGAGACCAACGTTCTACCGCTAGGCTATCACTGCTTTCATTGCGATAAGACCTTGGTGTAAATTACACTCTTGTTTGTCAGGCAAGAAGTACAGCAGGGCTATTCACTTTTGTAACTTGACAGCGGAATCCGCGATGAGTTTCAAAATTGAAGTTCGAGTCCGAGATCTTGATATGTGATTCTCTAATCATCTGATACGCACTTGCGAGGTGAAGGGAGTCTCGAACTCTTACTTCAATTTAGAAACTCATCGTGTATTCCGCTGTCAAGTTACAAAACAAAAGCGAACTTGCATCGTATTGACATGTCATTATCTAATCATCTAGTACGCACTTGCGAAGTGAAGTGATCTTAGAACTCGAACGTCAATTTTGAAACTCCGCTGTCAAGTTACAAAACTGAATAGCGTTCCAGTAAGTATGCCTAGACGTGCATTAGGAATGTAGGCTTCATGCCAAAAAATTTGTCAAACTTTAACCATAGTCTAGATAATCTCCAAAATAGCTTGATTCTTTAACACGTTAATACATTTCGTGCTGCATCAGTGTTCCAAGTCTCGTTAAACTTACATGTGCTGGCGGCGCCAAATCTTGTACATAATCAGCGAGTTCCCTAACAAAGGGATTGGCGGATCGACTAAGGTGGTCGATGAAGGCGTCCTGTTGAGTATCCCTGTTCTTGTCGACGAAGCCCTGCACACTGTAGGTCACGGTGCCAGCGTAGTGTTGGACTCCAAACTCCTCCTCCCATTTCCTTCGAGAGCCCTTCACAAAGCTCTGGTGTTCGCCGAACTCGCCTTGGATGTTCGTTAGGTATGCGCCGTCTGAGCCCTGGAATAATTTATAAATTATTAGAGTCGAAAAATGTGAGTTTGGACCACACGATTTTTGTACTTTGTGAACGAGCTTTATTTTACAGCTTTATAACCAGTTGCTGGGCTAGTGGCCATACCTTGGGCATATGACATTGCTCGCTCAGCAGCTTGAGCAGGCTACGCGGCGGCTTCTCCAGCAGCTCGAGACACGCGCCGTTGTCCGTGAACTGGATCTGGTTGTACTTGATGCCCTCTTGGCGGTACTGAAATATTGTTTATTATTTAAAATCAGAGAATAAGGGTGGAGCTGCTTAAACATGTATTTTGTAGTATAAGAAAAGTAAAAAAATCATTCTTCAAGAAATAATATAATGTTCCATTGATTGATGATAAAGCGTACAAACTAATCCAATCGACATAAGTAATCAATAATCTGCACTTACAATCTCCTGTTCAAGCGAAAACACGTAGTTATTGAAGAACATGTGCAGCTTCTCATTGGCGTAGTTGATGCAGAGCTGCTCTAGGGAGTTAGAGGCGAAGTTCTCGAATCCGAAGATATCCAGTACTCCAAGCGCGCGTCTCGCCTCCCGCCCCGGCGCCGAACAGCTGTTGACGTGGCGCACGAGCCACGCGAATGTGCGTGCGTAGAGCGCACGCGCCATCGCGTGACGGTTCTCGCGGGCCTGCGGGTAGGTGAACAAACTTTTAGATTGAGGGTAGTTTTGGAAAATCCATACTTATTGACGTGGCGCACGAGCCACGCGAATGTGCGTGCGTAAAGCGCACGCGCCATCGCGTGACGGTTCTCGCGGGCCTGCGGGTAGGTGAACAAACTTTTAGATTGAGGGTAGTTTTGGAAAATCCATACTTAACGCATGGCTTATTTTGTTCAATTTTTGATTTTTAATGGCAAAGAGAAGAGGCAAAACAAAGTAAAAAAGAAAGAAAGAAGGCAGAGGGAGTTTAAATGACTGGGTTCTGTCGGTCAAACACGTAAAGGTGCTGGCAGTGCTAGGTATCTTTTAAAAATTTCGTCACATGAAAGTTTTATCTGTGGGTAAGTTTATACAGTTACATACAGAAGAACATTAGTAGAACAATGGACGTACCTCAGGCAAGCGCAAGGGAATATCGGTAACATTGCCCCGGACGTTGATCTGTCGCTCCAACAGGACCCTCCGCGCCGTGGGCGGCTGCAGTCCCAGGAGGCTGGCCACCGCTTCCACTGCCTCAGTGTCTTCTGGGGCTAGGGTGGTGCGCTCACCATCTATGTCCTGAAAGCATAAAAAAATATATACATTACAAACAAAATTTTTTGGCAGACATCATTTTCTTCCATTTCATTAGTAGTTCATAAAAAATTGTGGATACAGTATACATTTAAATATTTTGTATCCATCATTCAGTTCAGATTTCTTGAAAGAATCTAGCTCCAGACTCCAGCTTGTCTGCTCCCTCGCGCAACCTACGCGCCTCCTCATCCAATAAATGAAATAAGACGACGGCTTTGAAGACCCGTATGGTGTAATGGTTACTATCCCGGACCGCCGTATCAGGGCCTGGGTTCGATTTCCAGCGAGGCGGAAACTTGAATGATGAGTTCGAATTTCTGTTCTCGTTCTGTGTGTTTGCGTGTGTCTTTGTGTGTTGTCCATGACACCTCCTACACGAAATCTTAGTATGTTGCTATGAGTAGCATTATTTATTGATTCGCCCACCTGGAACTGCACATTCCCCAGCCACAGCACGGCGGCCAGCACCTTGAACAGCCCCTCGCACATCTGCGGCGGCACCTGCAGCACGGTCAGCGCCAGCTGCAGCGCCTCCAACTTGCCCTGCTCCCCGCCGCGGCCCTTGCGAGCCTCCTCGTCCTCTGGCCGGAGATACTTGAAGTTCACCCCGTCGCGGAGACGCAGCGTGTTGCGGAGTTCGGCGTTGTGCTGGTAAATATGAAATTTTATTGTATTGGAATTTTATTTTCTAAGATATTTATAGAATGACAAGGAGTGTTAGCATGTCGCTCAATATACATATTTCATATTAATAAATCATGTTTATAAAACAGCATTACACAATTTATTGTCTACTCATTGTATGATGGTGTGACAAATAACATAAATAAATAAAACTTTCCTTCAATGCACACTACAGCGCTTTTCAATAATTTATCTATCCAAAATATGTGATCGAGCTGAATTTTACACACATAATAATATGGTTAAGGACACAGCACAGAGAAAGACAAAGAGTGCCTCTCATCCAGGACAAAAATTACAACTTAATTTCAAAAATGGTAAGTGTAACGCAAGCGAAGCTGTTGGTAAAAGCTTGTATGTCTATAAACTTCATCTAAATATTCAAATTATCAATGTAGCTACTTGTGCCTTAGCCACTTACAAACTACTTAATACATAATTTACCCATGAATTAGTAATAAGTTTAGGGGAAATTATACCAATCTGTTCAAATTCCATTTGCTCCCACAATGATAAGCGTCAGAATCGCTTTGCTAATAGCTTCCAAGATTATTCAAGCGATTAACATTATGAGCTCTGTACATATGTGAACGAATTTTGAATACGACCGAAAAACGAACATACTAGTTCTAGTTAGTTCAGTTTAGTGGTGTTACCAATGAAGACAATTATTCTTTTTGCTATAAAGAATAGGTAACTAATTCGCCCTCACTTCATTTAGAAACGCTTCCTGTTTCCTGGGATTTGTAAATGGTACTGGTTTTAAGTGATTACGTCTAGCTTGTACTATATATGTAATCGAGCCGCGGGGGTGGGAGGGGGGGGGGGGGTACTCTAACCAGGCTTGACAATCTTAGCATTACAAACCGAGTAACAGTTCATGTATAATGTAACAAAATTAAAATGGTTAACCACTTCATCCACTCCATACGTTTACGAGACATCTGAATTTGTTGTTATTATAACATACTACCAAATATAAATCTAGGTGGCGTTGTTACTGATGTGGCAATAACGTCAATAGATGGTTGACGAAAACTTCAAGAGATGGCGCTGACCTGCTTTGTGAATCACGCTAACGAATGTTTGTTGTAGTTTCCTTATATAACTAGTATGTCATTTTGGAAATGTTAAGGTTTTTAGGAAAAGAAATAGACCAAGTTTGATGATATCGTTAATTTATCTAACTTTATGAGTATTTTATAGCCAGAGAGTACTTAATCATACGTCACCTACTTGTCATAGCTTTGAGTACTTACTCCGAAAGTTTACGAATCATGTTTCCAGAGGGCGACTCTTCTTGTTTCTCATAATTCGCTCAGAGATAGACCTCTATTCCCGTATATACAAAGTTACTCTATGACTCTAACCTACATCAGGCACCAGGCTCTCACATAGCACGATCAGTAGATGTACTGACAGAAGTATTTCTATTGTAACGTCGTATTTATGTGTAACTGTATTGTATCGTACTGTGAGAGCAAATAAAAAATTGTTTGTTTGTTATTGACCACAATATTCATATTTGATTCAGTTACGGTTATAGTGTAATATAATAATTAATAAAATAATTGCGTCATTAACTCATACCTGTGACTTTTCCCTATCAACAACTGGTAATTAGGAATACCCATAATTGGTCGCTTGCGCTTGCTATATTCCTGATTTATGTTTTATAATTAGTAGCATAATATTATATACCTACTATGCTGTTTACCAGTGCAGAGTGATTTTATTTTTTATAACTAAACTTTTAACTGTTTATTTCAAACTTTCACCGCCCACACTTTCAAACTAAATACCAGCCAAGAGATAAATTATACTTAAACAAATCAATTTACCTAATCTTGGCAGATAAAACAACACATAATAAAAACAGACGGATTAATATGTATTTTCCGAAGCGTCAACTGCGATGTTCATGAGTGCCAGTCCGGAAGATGTGGGCATAGAATAGGTAAAATTACTGATTAGTATTGTTGTGGGCGGGGCGGAAATACAAAGATTTCATCTATTCAACTGAATTGCTAATCTAATACATTCAGGGCGGATTGGACCAAACTTGTATTATTTTGTCTTATCTTGCGAATAAAATCTTTTGTTGTCATCCTTCCTTTGAATGTTGTGGTGTTTATGAAAGTTTATAATCTGGATAATCAAAATACTGCCGCACTCAGTCACTTGACGGTTACTTAAATTGCTCCATAGTACAGAATTTGTATTATGATTCTGAACTAAGGAGCGATTTAAGTAACCGTTAAGTGACTCTGAGTGCGGCCGAGACTTATAAATCAAAGTTACTGTCTTTCAAATATTTCACGTTTAGGGAACTAGTGAGGGAAACCGAAGATAAGAATTTTAATAGTGTTGGATCTTTATGGTAACTACTAGAGCAGGAAAAGAAATCCTTAGGAGTTTCATGCCATTTCATCTTCAGTGACCACTCGCGTTAAGGTTTTAAGGAGTAGTTTGACTTTTGAAAAGTGTTTGAAAAACCAAACTAGAATATAATTTCCCTGAATATTAATGAAACTGTTTTTCGTCAATTTCTTAGTTACCTTAGCTCCTTCAACCAGCTGGTAGAACACATGGTAGTTGGTCTCCCTGGGCGCTGGTCCAGTGATCCTGGCGCGCTCCAGCAGGAAGTCCCTGAGCACCGCCCCCCGGATACCCCCTCGGTGGTCCAATCGTACTTCGACAAACTTGCCGAATCGAGAGGAGTTGTCGTTGCGAACTGTTTTTGCGTTACCTGAAACAAAGTTGATTAGTTTTCAATAGTCTTGATAGTATATCTTGGAGTGGAAACTTATATTAATATAGGTATATCAATGTTGTGGAAGAAAGTAAGAAAAAATAGTCCGGTTTTTGTGATACGTTCATTAAGAAATCTTTAAAATTTCTAGAACATACCAGAACCTTAATTTAATACGAAATAAAAACGAATGTTGTAAACGAAGCTTTGTAATTTGTCAGAGTACCGTAAGTGAAGGATTATTTCCAGCAGAAAAAATTACGACGCATGTACGGGGAATAAAGAAATCTTATAACAAATGTGTCTATCATTAGTCTGTGTCAAAAAAAGAATTGCAAAATCTGATCTGCGATATAATTACATAGTAGTAAACTGTAGTTGCTCAAAGTAGTAAACGTAAATTATTATTACCTAAAGTTTTTGTAATGAGTGCCCATTCAACCGTGACGTTACGTGCGTCAGCGTCACGCTGAGAGGGCGACGTAACGAGCTCTGAGAAATATCTTGATAGTGATTCAGACAATATGATTCAATAACACTACACCTAGATTCACTGACAAGATCACCTTACTGAACAATCACTGAAGCCTTGCTGAAAAACTGCAATTTTGGATATTTCGTATTGACGAACATGGCTTAGGATGTAGGTATATGAGGTAAACGTGAAAAGCTTCATAGAAGGCATCTGTAGGGAAGTTGAAACACACGCAAACAAACTTCAATCAGCAGATCTCTTCAAGAAAGTCCGTTTGTTAGCTAAACAATTCAAACCTAAGACTTGGGTCATAGAAGACTCTAATGGCCAAGTTTTATATGAATTAGACCAAATAGCGGAACGCTGGAGGGAATATTGCGAAAACCTGTACAAGAATCCAGAAGGTACTACGAACTACTGTCTAACGGACTGGAGCTCCCTCGCACTTGAGCCTGATATTCTACACTCAGAAATCACAGCCGCTTTAAAACTACTAAAGCCGAAAAAAGCCCCAGGACTCGACATGATAACAGCCGAAATATTGCAATCCATGGGCAATAAGGGCATTGACGCGTTGCACATGATATGTAACAACATCTGGCGTACCGGCAAATGGCCAGAGGATTGGACTGAATCTGCCATCATTCCTCTGCACAAAAGCGCGAGAAAGTGCGACAACTTCCGAACACTTTCTCTAACATCACACGCCAGCAAAGTCCTTCTGCACATAATTAACCAACGCATAAGGCATTTCTTGGACTGGCAGATACCAGAGGAACAAGCCGGCTTCGTCAAAGGTAGGGGAACGCGCGAACACATCTTAAATGTCAGACAATTAATTGAAAAGGCCTACGAGTTTGACGCCCCTTTCATTATGTGCTTTGTGGACTATAGTAAAGCGTTCGACTGTGTGAATTGGGAGACATTGTGGAGGGTGCTGACGGAATTGGGGATACCCCAACACCTGGTTGAACTCCTTAAATCCCTTTACATCAAGAGTCACGGCGTGGCGAAAATTGACACAACAACTTCGAAACCATTCAGCTTTCAAAAGGGTGTCAGACAAGGCTGCATTTTGTCCCCCATCTTATTCAATGCGTACGGGGAATATATTGTAAGACACACCATGGATGGTTGGGAAGGAGGAGTAAGCATCGGTGGTGTCAAGATTACAAATCTACGATACGCCGATGACACTACCCTCCTTGCAGCCTCGGAAGCCGAAATGAAATGCTTGTTGGATAGAATGGAGCGCATCAGCAATGATTTAGGCCTCCAAATAAATAGGGGTAAAACTAAGGTGATGGTGATCGACCGCACAAATAAGCTGGAGCTCACTGGAACACTCAATCTTGAAACCGTGAACGACTTCATATACCTGGGCTCCAGCATCTCTAACACCGGGTCCTGTGAAACTGAAATCAGGCGCAGAATAGGAATGGCCAAGGGCGCCATGGGGCACCTAGAGAGAATATGGAAGGACAGAAACATCACGCGAAGAACCAAGCAGAAGCTAGTAAAGACCTTGGTATTCTCCATATTCCTCTATGGGGCCGAAACATGGACGCTCAAAGCTAGTGATCGCAGGCGTGTGGATGCCTTTGAAATGTGGTGCTGGAGGAGAATGCTGCGTATTCCGTGGACGGCGAAACGTACAAACGTCTCGATACTCAAGGACCTCAAAGTAACCAAGAGGCTATCTTCCATCTGCCTACAAAGAGTCCTTGAGTATTTCGGTCACATCGCTCGTAAAGACGGAGGAAACCTCGAGAAGCTTGTCGTCACAGGCAAGATCGAAGGGAAAATACCTCGAGGAAGAAGCCCAATTCGCTGGACAGACCAAATCCGCACCACATTAGGTAGCAAAGTTCATGAGGCCATACACGCAGCCGGTAACAGGAACCGATGGCGCAACGTCGTCAAAGAGAAGGTGATCCGTGGAGGGGGTCACGTCCCTCAGTAGTGAGGATAACGACGCGAGGAGGAACACTACACCTAGATACACTGACAAGATCACCTTACTGAACAATCACTGAAGCCTTGCTGAAAAACTGCAATTTTGGATATTTCGTATTGACGAACATGGCTTAGGATGTAGGTATATGAGGTAAACGTGAAAAAATTGTAAAATGCCTGAGAGAAACGATCGCCATTTGTTATTGCGTCTACTTTAATTAACCAATATCGTAGATGTTTTTATTGTTTAATACTATGAATGGACGAGGATTAAAAAAATAATATACTGAACGAAAATTAAATTCAATGTATGAGCAACACTCGCTACACGAGGATTTTTTCCATCATCCCCGCAACTTAAATGATTTGGTCCTTCGAGCCGGATTTGAATCAGCAATTTTTGGCGACGAGAGCTATCACGATTGTGTAGGATGCGTAGTCTGATTAAATTTCCTGGGTATTACTATGAAGTTTCTAACGTGACGTAAACAAAAACAACATACCAAAAGCTTCTAGAACAGTATTAGCTTCTAGAATCTGCTGCTCGGCCCAAGACGCCTGGCCGCCGGCCGCACACAGGTACTGGAGAATCAGTTTCGTTGTTTCCGTCTTGCCGGCTCCACTCTCACCTGATATAACCACTGATTGATTCTTCTCTCCATTCTACAAAATTAAATAATTCAAAAATATTAACAACACATCACATGCAATTAAAAAGACTTACTATGTAAAATTACTATTTTATTACTTATCAAACACGTATTCGGTTGAAAATTTACATGCACAGAAATTCGAGATTTGTAATACGAGTAGGTAGGTACCTAATTCACTTTTGTACAGATCATTGTTTTTTGTAGCACTAAACTATACCTACGTTTGTTCTGTATTCTGAGACTACGCATACATTTTGTGTAGTGTTAGTATTTTATCTAGGGTTGTCACCAGGAGTCATGTCAAGGATAATATTAGCCAAGTGGAAAGAGAGACAACAACACAACACGAACAACGGAAACACGTAAATAAATAGTGAGATGGCAGTTGAGTGGACAGTTTTTAACCAACCCCAAATAAAACCATTACACTAGTATCAGAGATTCATTATGTGCAGATGTATGTACTCTTAGGTATCTGTATAGAGGACAGAGGTACACTAAAATGGGAAACATATTATAGTACTAGAAATATTAATTACCTGTAATGAGCTATAAGCAGATTCTGCCAGAGCGAAAACATGTGGCGGCAGGCTTCCAAAGGCTTTGCCTCGATAGTTCTGCATGTCTTCCTGCACAAACAATGTTTCATTCAATTTCATCATCCATCTTATTAAAACTGTATGTATTATAATGTTTATACGATAATTTATGGACGTAGAAAGTCATTACATAGATAAAAAACTTCGTGTGGTGTCTATGAAACTTTATATCACATAAGTTATGTACATAAAATAAATATAAAAATTGTTCTTCGTTTTATCGCTTATGGAATATAAAAAATGCTACAAAATTCTGCCGTTGACGTATCTCCAATATGCTATTGAGCAACTTTACGAGACTATTAAATTGCATACATATTTTATGTCCCAACAACTTTCTTCGTACGACAATATTTCTATAAATTATCCATAATGCATTTTGATTGATTTATTAAAGCAGATACTAATATATTAATCATATCAAAAATATAATAAAGTTATTAAATATATAGTCATAGAATCAGGATACTTATGAAAACACTTACCATTGTATAACATCCCAGCTCCTTGTATGGATTAACAGCGACTAGAATGGATCCTGTGTATGTCTGTTCTTCTAGTCAAGGTAAAACTTATTTCCTGTGCAACAAACGATAAGAGGGAAACGTATACGAACGGGGAAATTGGAAAGACGACATATGTTCCATTTCATTACACTTCTAACTTTCTAAAGTAATGGATGTTCCTCCTTTGAAACAACGGAATAAGTAGATACAATCCCATCAAAAACATGAATGTAAAGAAAAAGCCAATTTTAAAAAAAAGAATTGAGATCTAAATGGGTGCCAAGTTCTGTGTAGAAAAGCCTAAAATTTTAGTCACAAGAACATGTAATTCAAGCTCCACATTTGACTTGGTTAGTTTTCACGTAGCTATCTAGGCTATAATGTTATATTTGTATAATTATCTTTGTTAAGTCTGTTAGGTTGATGACCTATGTTACTTTTCTAAAATTTGTTTTTTTGGTTGCTAACTAATGAAAACTAGCCAATTCAAATGTAAAGCTTGAATTACATGTTCTTTTGACTAAAATTTTAGGCTTTTCTACACAGAACTTGGCACCCATTTAGATCTCAATTCTTTTTTTTAAAATTGGCTTTTTCTTTACATTCATGTTTTTGATGGGATATCATTACTTTTTGTACAGAAATTATTAGTAGGTACTTATTCATAACGTTACTGATAAATTTTGTTACCTTATACATGAACTGTAATAGTGCCCTTCAACTAAATCCGTAGTTAGTGCACCGTGGTCCAAAATACCTATTACTTCATTATTTATAAGTAATGATCTTCTACTATTCATGTCCGCTAAATATTGAAATAATAATTAATACTAAATCCCAGTCTGTTAAAATAATAATAAATACGATACGATACGATAGTAGTAATAATAATAATAAATACGATAGTCGAATATACTCTTATTAGTTATAAGTAGTTTGTGTTCGATGAGATAACGTGCCATAATATATTTGGAAACAATACTTCCAATCACTTTAAACTGGTATAATTTCGGAAATAATACAAAATTTAGTGGTGTACATGACATACAAGATAAGAGAAGAATAATTTTTCAGACATTAAAAATGAAACAATGCAATACACTGGAAATAACGGCTACTGACGTCTCACTAATCTGTACGTCAATAATACGTACGTAAACAGAACATCTTCCCCCCGTTAGAAGCTTCACAAAGTACTAAAACTGATATGTTTCGATTAAAAAAAATTAAGGGTGGTATTCCACTCCTTATATATATTCCACATAATGACCACCTGTCATCAATTTTGATTGCTGTTCATAAATTTCAGGCGTTATAAGTAAGTGTTCCTAATAGAATCAATTTTTTGAAAAATTCTCATAAAATGATAAAAATTTACTACTTTCAGATTTATTCCTTTGTATTCACCCGACTACCTATCTGCATGCCAAATTTTAACTTTCTAGGTCACCTGGAAGTTGGATATAGTTTTGATCTATAGGTCAGTCAGTGTTAAATTTCTCGATTTTTGGACGTTAATATCTAAATAACCGTTTGAGATGTGTTTATGAAATTTGGAAGACGTATGTATTTCGCAAGTCTTAATAAATGAGCCAAATTTGACAGGTTTATGTTGAATAGTTTTTGAGTTATGAGGTGGTCAAAAGTGGCTCCAAATGGTTCGTGTAATATTACACACGGTGCTGCTCGCCAATTCTGTTAGCTAGAAAATTGGCTTACACGCTACCGCGTGTTTAGATAACTTACATCAACTTCCGTTATATCGCAGAAACTGCGTCCTGTGTGCTGTGTGAAATCAGGGACAAAATTCCTTAGGGGCATAAGAGGCTAAAACATCCCCCTGATATTGCCTAGCAATCGTGCTCCGACCAGTCAAGATTGTTCTATGAAACTCACGAAGAAAAAAAATTGAATTGAAACAACCCCCGACAGTTTTATTTAAAACTAAACGTAGCTAAGAACAATCTGACGTGATGACAGCTTTCAAACAAAAAATCGCATCATAATAGGTCCATTCGTATACGAGCCATCGTACCACAGACCGATACAGAGACACGTCAAACTTATAATATTATCTTTTTGCGTCGGTGGCGCTCTTTGTGGCTCTTTCATCTATACTAAAATTATAAGGAGGAAAGATTTGATAGTTTGCATTGAATAGGCTCTGAAACTACTGAACCCATTTTAAAAATTCTTTCACTGTTCGGAAGCTACACTATCCCCGGGTAAGATAGGCTATATTATATTTTCAAAAAATTAGGGATCCTTAATAAAACTCCAATAATGTAACCCAAGGTGTAAAAAATAAGAAAATCGAAGCAAAGCGACGGTTACTCGTTTTTTATAAAAGGATACATAAACGAGGTCGTGGATGTACCGCCGCTTCAGGTTGTCGTTGATGGCGTCCTCCGTGATCTGCGGCATCATCGTCATGTCGGGCACCCCCGGGCCCTCGTCCTTGTCTCGCTCCTCCATCGTGCCTGGAAATATAAGTCATATTTAACTCATTTTTACTTACAAGACAATAACCATACATACTTCTGTCAGTATTTTTGGGTAAGAGACGTTTTCAAAATAACAACTTGTTAATTTTGTTTCAGCAACATTGCAGCTTTGTAGATCATCGAGCTAGGGCCTTGTATAAATATGCCAATTTAGTAAAAATACAGAATGATATTCATAAGGAGGGGCCCACGACTGCATTACTATTTAATTGTATACGAGTACTATATGTATATGTATACTATAGAAGGAAAATTGGTTTGTTTTAATTTCAATTGATGGAAAAAAATTAACTTCCTAAAATACATCTTCTTAAATTCTTAAATCTTTTTAAAATGTTCTGTGTATTTTAATATAATATTTATGATGTACAATCAATAAAGAGTTTATAAATAAATAAATAAATGCATTATTACAAGTACGTAACCAAACACGACAATCCATGCATACAAAATGCGTCAGTAAACAAAGGGAAGATCACCACCGTAAATTAGGTCGATGGAATAATGTAAACAGCACAAACCGGCGAAAGACGCGAGAGCCGGCGATTGAACACGCTCCCTTGCGATCGACAAGTGTTTGCTCTCAAAGCAAACAGGGTTGTCGAATGTCCATTGTCGAATCTATACGGTCTGTACATTGCTCGCGAAGTTTGTCGAAGTTCGGCGAAGAAGAGAGAGTAGAGATAGAAACTAGAAAGACACTTAGGATTTCGTGCTCACGTCACGTTAGGTGACTTCCGATGATCATAGGTTTTTGCAAGAGTCAAAGGGACAGAGGCACGCGAGGCGTTTAAACGATTAGTTTTTTTTGAAGTTGACCGAGTAGTAAAGAGAGCTATTTTAAGTAGCGTTGCTAATGTAATAATTATCTAACGCCCCAACTCAGAGTCACTAAAGGTTACTTTAATCGCTCCTTAGTGAATAATCTCCATACAAATTCTGTACTAAGTAGCGATTTAAGTAACCGTTAGTGACTCTGAGTTGGAGCCGGACGTAAGCATTTGTTGTTGACAACGACTATCTTAAGTTGATGATTTCGATTTTAAAACAAAGTTATCCTAAATCGTTTGAAAAGATATTTGAAATCACACCCCTGCGAGCACTCGCCTAGTCTTCAACGTGGAGTGTCGCCTTAAATTGCCTATTGATTAGTGCCTTCAACGCAAGTTTATTAAATTTTCTTCCACTTTGCTGAGCGCCGCAATTGGATGTCATGGGAATTCCATTACTAGACAATAGCTAGCTTAGCTAGACTTCGTAGAATAATTTAGGTACGTTTATAGACAAATTTCAGCACATCGGAGAGTTAACGATCAAAATTGTGTTAGCAATGTGGACAAGTAGCCAAGAAAGTCCTTGTTGTTGTCAGTGACAAACGGCCCACCTGATGGTAAGTCGTAATTCGTATGTCTCAAAGTGTTACTGGCTAGGCGCAACCAAGGAAAAGTCTTCAAGAAAAGAAGAGCCTTCTAATATTTATATAATCACACAGGTGGGATACCTCACACTCATCACATGATGTATCATGATAATGATAAAATTAGAGCCCACATACGCCCTAGTACATGAAAAGATTATTTCCACGCTATATTATATCTGTCTTCTTAATAAAATGCGACATAATTCTTATACATAATCTATTTTGGCACTCATCAAGTAACGAGAGACGAAAGAAAACATGTTTACTCCGATCAGATCAAACGTCAATAAAGCTCAGGGCTCAGGTTCGGCCGTGCCCGCCCCTCGATACCGTTGTCTCAGATTATTTCAAGGACGAAGGGTTGCCTAGATACCCGGGGGTCTATTAGAATTTTCGTAATAGGTACATCGCATTCATCACCATGTATCGTTATATTAACGCTGTTCGTCAAATGTCGTCTGTTTATCAAACAGTACGAAATACAAGCGTAGCTCTTACTTGATGAAGTCAAACAGATTTTTTCTTTCGTTAGAAAATTATTTTACAACTAATGCTTGTATGTAAATCATAAAATGTAATATTTTGTGCGTTTTTACTGCGGTATAATAAGACGTTCTTGGAAAAAAAATCAGATTGCCACTATTTCCTCTGCTTATAATATTTATGAAATTTTCAACTTTAAAAAATCCAAAGTTCCGAATAACGTAGGGTAAAACGCAAACCGACGCGACCGAAAAATATCGAGTGATTTGAGAATAGTGTATAAATAATATTTCGATTTACATCAATCTTGATTTCTCGCCCCGGGCAATCTGCCACGGATTCAAATATTGTGACGCCATCATTATTGACTGCGAGCTGTTTTGGTTATTTTACACATAGATTGTAGATACAACACGTATGATATATGTATAAAATAAGTACTATTATTCCTTCTGTGGTATAAGTAATAAGTAATTACGTATGATAGATAGATATCACCAAAGGGTCGTATTGAAAAGCCTATGCATACACTTCGCCACGCACACAGACTACAACGATGACTGAATAACTATGATATAATTATTATACATATAATGCATACTATGATCATAATTATGTTATATGAATTATTGTAGATCGCGGGCGGATGCAAATGTATGTAAAGACTCATGGAAAACATTTTGCTTTTCCTTCTCATTTACCCTTTTGCAGTAGAAGACGGGTGGGTGTAACGGCGGCGGACGAAATATCGCAACCACCTGCGACAAACAGTTTTGTCACTACAATGCGATGTAATAGTGGTTTAACAAACTCACAGTAGGTACATATAAATAAGAGAAAAAATTCGCTAATGCTTATAATTATAACAACCCAACCAATATTTTAAAGAATGTTCTTTTGCTACTGTGGGAGAACTTAGAATGAACCTAAATGTAAACAAAACGAAGTGAACCAGCTTTAATTGACCTACTCCACCTAAGCCATGCATCTATACTACCATGCGTCGTCTGCTAAGCAGCTAATCTAACTTATTTATAAAGTGGCAGTTCAACACACTCGCCGTATCGATTTAATTTAGTCATAATGACATCTGGGCGACGCATAAAGTTTGCGCTCGACGACAGTGTAATAGCCCTCGAGGCCGGCAGACGCTCGGGACTTATCAGACGGAAATGTCACTTGTGGATAGATACCTACGTCACCTCGCACCCTACCGATATTGTAAAGACTGGTCGTATAGGGAACGAGTGGCGATAGATCTTAGGCGATCAACTTGTGTAGAAAGCAGAGGCATGTGGTCTTGGACGTGCGTTGAAGATCATAAACTTGGATGGATTAAAGCACAGTTATTTCCGAAGTTAAGTGTATTTTATGTGAAATTGACACGTTCAGTATAAGTGTGATTATTTATTGGAGGTGAGCTCCACACGACATCAATCAATGCTCATATGCAAAAATAGCAAGAGTTTAAATTTATAATGACTAGCAGACTCAGCGGTATCCAATCCGCCATGAAAGGAATCGATAATGTCTGTATATTATCATCATAAACACTATGTTAAACACATATAAGTTTGATCGATCGAATCGTTCAGAAGTTACTTCCACAAAAACTAATATCAACTAGCTATTAAATAATAATCTTTTATTTCCATCTTAACCACCATACTACAGTACATTGTACAAGCAATCCACTAACATTCATATGTCTCTAGTCTATAGGTTAGCTTATCGTTTACCGCCCTACAGTTATACAAGTGTTTAAAGTAGGGAACTTAAGTTAGCTGCTAGATTAAACATGGGGAAGGAGCGGTTCACAGGAACTGCACACTGTTATTGCTGGGAGGGATCGAATGAACCTATTAAATTGAACAATCATGGATTTGAATGACACTTATGGCTGCAATAGCAAGATTGCGAATATTAATGTCACATAAACGCCTCCATGTTTAGTTTTCATTAAATACACTAAAGTTATTTGTAAAGCTGAAAAACGAGCAGACATCGCCACAGCTGGACATCAGTAACTTTAGGAATCATGCGATGTCGACAGGAAGGAAAAGAGAAGAAAGAAAGAAAGAATTAGATAGCTTGCAAGCCAAAATACTCTGAAAAATCAAAAACATTTAACAATTTTATGTTTGTACAATAACACATTATTAGAATCGAGATTGCAAGTTAGTCCTCTTTATTAACCTAATAAGTAGGTAACAACAAACAATAACATACGCTATAGGTAAAGTAATGACAAGAATGCATGATGTAAATGAACCACAAGTTTCCGGCATTCCAGAGACAAAAGCAGCAATACGAGTATTTCTTTCTGTTTATCTTTTCCTGCTGTATGATGAAGTCCATATATGTACAGGTTTATTATTATTCTAAGATGTACAGTTTATACAGTAAGAGCGTTAATTGGGTCATTAATATATCTACTACAATGTAGGTAGGTATTAGTTTACTAAATGGGAGGTATTTCCGTAGTTTCCAATGATTTGTGAAGAAATCTAACTACAGCCATTGAACTATTATTACTAGCCTATAGAACAGACACCGCGAACAATGAACTGTAGCCAATTGGATACAGTTTTCAGTGGATTCAGTCGATTTTGAATTTGTGTTTACTCTTAATCGAAGTTGTTTCACTAAATATCATGAATCGAAAAAGTTTAGTAATGAGAGGAGATACATGTACACAGGAGATAAACAAATTCTAAAAAAACGGATGACTTTTGATGAATTAAGGATCAAATAAAAATTAATCTTTCTCTTTCTTCTCTTTTCGTTCCTGGCCAGCAACGCATCGGTTAGGCCTAAGGGCGATGACCACTTACCACCAGCACCTCGTCTAAGCATACCTTCGAGAGTTATTGTAAGATATTGCCCAACTGGAAATCTTTTAGACAGAACTAGTATGTTAGATACATTTATTCGTAAAGGTACAAAATATCCGTTAACAATAGATAGTTGTTATGTTAAGTCACGTAATAAACTACTAAGAAACTACTAGGAGGGCTACCTGGTATTTACGAGGTATTGCAAGTGTAGACATAATAATAGGACATGTACTTGTACCTACATCACTAGTGTATGTCCAATGTTCTATAAATATGTATGACTACAAGGATAATTTTTGAATTCACATCACTTTGGCATTAATGACATCGTTTTAAAACCTAAATATAAAAAAGAAAGAGAATTAAATGTAGTTGACATAATACGCATTAAAGTTATTTGGAGATTCTGCTCTAGTAAATATTAAAAGTCAGATAAAATCAATTGGAATAACACATAACACTGTGTGTTGAGGATATAATTACAATTCCATTTGAAATATCCGAATGTCCTTATTATCAAATCAATTCAGAGTGCGGCGCCCGCTTATCGACGCTCGTCCACATTATTGACTCACAATTGTCACGCACTTGACATTACCAGTTAATTTAAAATTGGAAGAACTTTTTTTTTAAAGTGCGATATCAATCAGTTCAATAGTGCTATTATTTGTGGGCGGCATTGACATAAATTATATGGACGCGCTCTTTCTAAGGAATTTCGTGTCACGCTTTCGTGCCACAGAGAACTCAATCACAGAGTCACTATGCGCCCAGTGTTGCCAACACCCTACTCCGAAAGAGATCATGGATACATTACTATAACTGGACATATACCATGGATATATTACTCTGTCTGGATTACATTGTAGAGGTACCTGAGGATTAATTACGTCATAACGGAATGACCATTTCTGTAGTGTTCATCCATTCATCAAAAAAAAATCAAAAAATCGTTTCTTATTCCAGAATTTACATTTTATTACAATATGCGTGGGATCTTTCCATTTAAGTATATAAAACTTGTGTTATCTATAGTCCCAGGATATATCATTCGATTGTGTTAAAATATTTTTATGTGTGTTGTGCACTTAAAATAAAAGAAATGTATCGTAATAAATTACACTGTAGCCTCATTGAAATATTATAGTGTATTTTTGTAGAAACATCAAAAAGAGGAATTGGCAATTTAAATACTTTAATTGTCGTTTCTTTGTTTTCCAGGTAGGTTTGTGTGATTTAGGTTGTATTTAGTGTAACTCATAATGTATGATAAGCTTAAATAAAACTTTGTTTTTCAGAGCAACACGTAGTTTATTATCAATTCTTTAAATCCCGACTGATTGTCATATACAGGGTGGATTTTTGAGACGGGTCAGTAAGGGCAGGTACCTTAACCGTTATAGTTACAGGAAAACGTTCCAAGGAGACTATCCATAACTTTTTTAGATATTCTGAACTACATTCACAGATTTTTGAAAAAATGTATGGTCAGCGAAAAAAGTGCTAAAATCCAAAAACAAATATTTTTATGCCTTTCGATCCTACTTCGTATGGGGATCAAAATACTCTATGGGACCATTTAAGGTATGAGTACTAGAAATGTCAGAAAACGCTAAAATCATTTTCCATACATTTTGTACTGAAAAACGATAAATCAACTCGAAATATTCTTTATCGCCAAACAATCCTATTTCTTACTGCGATTAAAAGATTCTTTAAGGCCTATTGAAATTTAAATACAAAAACTACGGTAAGACACAACATATCACACAAACTTAAAAATAGGTTATCTATTATTCAAAATGACCGCCGTTTTCACGAATACATAAGTTCACTCGTTTTTGTACTGAGCAAGTAGCAGCGGAAAGTTTTCTTTGATGGATATTATTTAAAATCCTCGTTAATGCCTCTTTCAGCTCCTGAACACTTTCGTACTTTCTTTTGTAGACTTCATTTTTTAAGTGGCCCCACAAAAAAAACTCGAGAGGCGTTAGATCGGGGCTGCGAGGTGGCCACTTAATTGGACCATGTGTTGGACCATGGACCACTAACAGCACCTCTTGCAGCGTGTCTTCGTGAAAACGGCGGTCATTTTGAATAATAGATAACCTATTTTTAAGTTTGTGTGATATGTCGTGTCTTACCGTAGTTTTTGTATTTAAATTTTAATAGGCCTTAAAGAATCTTTTAATTGCAGTAAGAAATAGGATTGTTTGGCGATAAAGAATATTTCAAGTTGATTTATCGTTTTTCAGTACAAAATGTATGGAAAATGTTTTTAGCGTTTTCTGACATTTCTAGTACTCATACCTTAAATGGTCCCATAGAGTATTTTGATCCCCATACGAAGTAGGATCGATAGGCATAAAAATTTTTTTTTTTTATTTTAGTACTTTTTTCACTGACCGTACATTTTTTCAAAAATCTGTGAATGCAGTTCAGAATATCTTAAAAAGTTATGGATAGTCTCCTAGGAACTTTTTCCTGTAACTATAACGGTTAAGGTACCTGCCCTTACTGACCCGTCTCAAAAATCCACCCTGTATAATCACATTAAGTACTTCACCTTATTGCACACATCTCTCATATTTATTTACCCAATTACTTATAGTATACACAAAACTATATACACAGACATACAACATATATATAGGATAAACAACAATTTTTGGAGTTTATTTATTAATTTTTTAGTTTGATTTTTTTAAATGAAATGTAGGTAATTTCTTTCTTTCTTTCTTTCTTTTTTTTTTCTTTAAATATTAAATTGTCATTGGTCCTCAATAAGTCCACGAAGTTTGAAAGAAATCTGAGCGTTTCAAGTGAGCCAAAATCAAGTCCAAAGAGAAGTTACAAACAAACAAACAAACAAACAAACCAACAAACAAACATACAGGTGAAGTAATATAAAGCGTTAAAACTTACCTGTGGAAAGTTATTCTTTCAGGTAATGTTTTCGTTTTTTGCTCATAATTTTTGCAATACCGCAATGTACAAGTTGGCATTTTCGTTAATTCAATAGGTACATATAATATCTAAAACAAATAAAGTAAGTCAATTTCATATAAAAGTCACGTATTGAAATCACTTTCTAGTTTCTACCACAATTTCCGCATCTTTGTCCTTTTGTTCTCTCACTCCGCGACGTCTGGCAACCCTGTTCCGTAGTGATTAAGTACTCTGTGTTCGTTCTGTCAAGTTTGGTTCAAGATGTCGGTAATAAATATTTGACACTAAATAATTTTTAAGACTGTAAATAAAAATATAGTTACTTACCGATTATGATTAAATAAAGTGAAATAAAGTTCAAACGTAAATAATGAGAAAGTTTTAACTGTGCACAATACAGAATAATAAGTGTTCTTGAACAGTCGGAGTTTTTCGAAAGTGACAGGCGACAGCACTTGCTCGCAGCCGACTAAACTGAGTTGGCCCCAGTTGGGGTCAACACAGGTGAACAAAATGTAAGTACTGAACAGCCTGTCTATATAATTTATGTCAATGGTGGGCGGCGAATTAGCATCAAATGTCAATAACAAGACTCGGATGTAGAGCATTAATTTTCATTCATGAAAAGGGAAATTGGTCAGTTCGTCCACTTTTTTACATTTATATTTACTAACTACTGTTTTTATTTATTAACTATCTATTATTCTGAATAGTATAGGTATACGTAGTGTATTCAAAAAAACGAGCATATTTATTTATTCGTCTACATTAGTGTTGTCGCCTTCAAAATAGTCCCCACCAGATATTATGCACTAGTGCCAGCGCATCCAATCCCCGAAATACTTTTCAAACTCAATTTTTGGGATAGCCTTTAGCTCTTTCAGCGATGCGTTTTAATATCATCTATGCTTGAAAACGACGGCCCTTTCAGGTGCTCTTTATTTATGAAAATAGAAAAAAGTCACACGGAGCCATGTCTGGCGGGCTATGGAGGCTGGGGCATCGTTCCCATTCTATTTTTGGCCAAAAAAGTTCACGAACAAACAATCAAATGTTAGCAGGTGCACCGTAGTGCAAAAGCCATGGATCAAAAATCGCCGTGATCATAAAAACACGTCTAACCTTAGCGGCTGCTATTTAAAAAGTTCACAATGAATGCAGCTGAAAATTTTATCATACTTAAGGGGCGTGTGTGTCAACATAATAAAAAAAAGTTTTTTCAATCGGACTCTCCAAATCCGCAAAATAAATTGCCGTTATTTTTTGAACACAGTAGGTATATTATATAACATAAGAAATATCTGTCCATCTGTGTAGAAACACTTGCGATATTATCACAATAGCGTAATGTTCACGCATTGACTGATTTGTGAAAATAGATGTGGATAATTTAGAAGCCGAACAATGACTCCATAGTCCATAGTAGTTGGGTAATTACATATCGTAGCTTCCAGATGAATAAACAGAAAAAAAGCGTGTAAAAACAAAACCACTTGTTTTGATTTCAGAAAGTCTGAACAGGGAGCATAAAAACCCTTTGAGTAAAATAACACAAAAAATTAATCCTTCTCTACGACATTTTGTCACCCCATTGAACCATGGCATTTCCAAGTTTTTATTGCTATGAAGCAATGCACTTGCTGGCGCGCCCTAGGCGCTTAGGGGCGTGCAGTGAGGGGTGCGGTTCTTTGGCAAATTATAAATTATCAAGTTGAAAATATTTAACGATCGCATGATTCCCGTTTAGTCCGTTCGCGCACGAAACGAGCTGAATTTGATTTCATGGTATCACGGAACTTGTAGAAGATTCTTAATAGAAGATTCTAATTATTGCTACGTCTGCTCTGCCATTGAAATATAATAATACTAGCTGACCGAGCAAACGTTGTTCTGCCAAAAAAATTTTAGGGGTAGGGGGATGAAAAATAGATGTTGTCCGATCCTCCACCCCAGCCGAAATGCACGCAAAGATTCACGAAAATCCGTCGAGCCGTTTCGGAGGAGTTCAACTTCAAAAAAGCGTGACACGAGAATTTTATAGGTATACTAGCTGCCCGGACAGACTTCGTTCTGTCAAAAGTTTTTTTTGAGATGTAAAATATCCTATCTTTCAAGTTGGATCAAACTGCACATGGTGTGTAAATTTGATTAAAATCGGTTCAGTAGTTTAGGAGTCCATCGCGGACAAACAACGTGACACGTAATTTATATATATTAAGATTAGATCAATAATTCACAAACCCACATTAGAAGACTTTGGTGGACTATGCTGGTTGGTGGAAAAAGGTTTGATTTAATGTTCATGTGTTCATATTCCGTACATAAAAGTTAAGCAATATTATAAGTTAAGAACATAAGAAGATGAAAAAATAAAATTAATAAGAAAGAAAAATAATTTTCTTGAATGGAGCTAAAATTTTGAAATGCGCACGTCTATTTTTTTAATTTTGAAAAAACCACGAAAACCATGTAATGGCAAGATTTTTCATTTATTTTATAGGTCGCTGCCGCTACGACGGACGGATGAATAAACATTGCAGGGAAACGTCGCGTTAATTAATATCTATCCATAACATAGTGTTCGCGCCAATAGTGGCATTATTCTGTAAATGCATTTGCCTGTTCCCGCCTTCCCGCCAAAATTATTATAAGACATAATCGCACCTCGCGATTTATTCTATATTTCTTTAAAAGCGCGGCAAATCATTCCTTCGCTATTTAAACTCCCATCTTCCCTCTCTTTCTGGCAAGCGCACTTTTATATAGCGGATTCACTCGCACACCGCCGAGTTTGGAATGAGAAGAACAAGTTGAAAAAGTCTTCCCGCCGTCCTCGAATGCAACACGCGCCCATTGACAAATAACTAATTAATCCGCATATTATATAAAAACCGCAACGCTCAAGCATTCGAGTAGAAGTAAATATCGCCGCATCACCGCTCCCGCTAAATAACTTATGTAATTACCTACTGTGAAGTGCATAGTGTACCGCAACCAACCATATACGGCATCATTCCTCATAAGAAGTCAAGACGAAAGAAGATTGGAGACATTTGAGCAGCTGCCTAGCCGTCGGCGCAGCTATTACCAGACGAAGTCGAGTCCTGCATCCAGGTTAGTGCGCTTTGCCAATCCTCCAAATAACCCTTGACTTTCTTCCTTCCCCGCAATCTACAGTCCACTTATATCACGCCCGCATGATCCAGCAGCAGTACTTCAAAGTCTGCTCCGCATTCTCATCATTTTTTTGTTCTTCGAGCCGGATCCACCAAATAAATTTGGTCTTTGAGCCGTATAGATTGGGTCATCAACCGGATTCATATCCTATTACTTATATTTCTATTACTTTTTGCAAATAAATTTATGTGTGTAGTATATTCCGCTCGCATTACATAAACACCGCTTACTATACATATTTAATTTCATTTGCAAAACGCACCGCACCGCTTAACTATTGCACTTCATAATAATTAGTATAACTTTCTTCATCTATAATTGAAAATTATACTTAAACGCATTCCATATTTCGCATTTACTTGTAGTAATACGCTATTTTTGTGTTTACGACAAACCCTCGCATAATTTTTATTAACGCGTAACTTATCTTTGTTCACAAAATGACTACTAAAGTGAAATATCACGACGCTAAAACGATTTCAGACGACGAAATTAGTTTAAAAATATTAACCGCTAAACGTAATTCCATATTTTCACGCATGCAATCAATTTATGATTTGTCAATCAGTGCATTAGACGCTGACTCGCAGAGTTCTTTGCTTAGTACCGCGGCTGACCTTGAATACTTACGCGATGAGTTCAAGGACACATTAAATGAATTTAATATTACGAATTTAAAATTAAATCCAAACGCGGACGTAGATTTCCAACCCATGAATACTTTTCATGACTTGTACAGCCGCGTTAAAAGTAAGGTTGCAAAATTATCCGCTCCGCATTCAACTTTGAATTTAGATAATAATAATTTACCCGCTAAGTTTAAACCCTCGCTCCCGCCTATGGAATTATTAACTTTTAATGGAGACATACGACACTGGTCTATGTTCTACCAACAATTTAAAACGCTGGTCCATGAAAACCACCAGTTAACAGACGCTGAACGGGTTTACTATTTAGTCAGTAAGTTATCAGACAAGGCATTATCTGTCTGCGCAGGCCTTATGCCTACAGCTGAAAACTATTCAGTGATCTGGAACGCACTTATCCACAGATACAATGACGAGCGAGCACTCGCTACTAACTATATAAATCAGCTGTTGGAAATAAAAAATGTTAACGCTAATACGCCCGCTGGTTATCATAATTTTATGGACAAGTTCGACGCTTCTATTAACGCTCTAAAACAACTTAAAATTGATGACATGTCTGATTTTCTCTTTTTAAATATTGCGCTTAGGAAATTAGACACTGAAACTGTAAAAGCGTTTGAAATGTCGTGCCGCAAAGTTAACATACCTAAATATTCCGATTTAATTCAATTTTTATTCGAACAAAATAGGGCTTTGTGCCATACATTTCAATCACCGCATACGTCGCCTAGTAATAATAATAAAGCTAATATTAAATTAATTCCCGCTCCTAATAAATGTATTAGTAAAACATTTATTAACACTTATTCTCCGCGTTCATGTATTCTTTGCAAATCAAACGAGCATGAACATTTATATGTCTGTCCGCGTTTCTTAAAACTCGCTACGCACGATAAATATAATTTAATAAAACAAAATAAATGTTGTACTAATTGTTTAAGTAATAAACACGCATTATCAATGTGTAAATCGCAACGCAGATGTACTAATTGCTCCCGCTCGCATCATACTTTACTTCATATTTTCAGTAATAATAATAATACAAATAAATTCGATTCATCGCTCACTAAAAATACGCAAAATTCATTAAACCGCTCTCATTCTGTTAACGACGCTCCGCATAATACTAATAAGGTCGAAAATCCTACGGCACGAAGTACATCGTCCCGCCCGCATTTCTTTAGCAACCCTTCACGCGACCACAATAAGGTCGATTTTTCTTCGACAAACACACAAGAGGAACAAAACGCGTCTTCGTCTTGTAATGTGTCGCGCGAATTATTAAAAGAGCCTCATTGTTTTACAACACTATTAGGAACCGCGAAAATTAAAATAGTAAATAAATACGGCCACGAACATTTTCTTCGATGTTTAGTGGACCCTGGCTCACAATGTGATTATATAACAAAGGATTGTTGCAAACGCTTATTCTTACCGATTTCTAATAAAACTCGCTACAATGAGGTGCACGGAATCGGTGGAATATCGCAAAGGATTTTAGGTGTAACTTCCTTACAGTTTACTTCCCGCTTCGATGATAGTAAAATGTATCAAATTAAACCGCTAGTAGTACCCACATTAACAGGACAATTACCGCAATCACGCATTGATATTTCCAAAATAAATTTTATAAATAAAATCCGCTTAGCCGACGATTCATTTCACCAGCCTGGTGATATTGACGTCTTATTAGGAGTCAACACTTATTTACAAATTTTATTATCAGATAAAATAATTAATTCGCAATCTCCCAGTGCCATTGAAACCTCACTCGGTTATATTATATTAGGAGAAGCGGAGACTGAAAACCGCACTAATATACCGCGTTCTTTTTTCACATATTGTGTAAATGATAATTATTTAAATCAATCTGCACTCAAAACTCAAACGCTACGCTCTTTTATAAAAACGCTTTCTTAAATATCCTGACTTCGCACCCGCTTTCTCTATATTATCCGTGATTACATGTACCTATACATAAAATTATTTTAAATCATTAGTCGCTCTTATCAAGGTTCAAAACCGCATTCTTATCTCCCGCACTACCCTGTCACACGTAATGAAGTTTATGCTTCAGTACTGTGTACAGTATTAGACACAAGTTCTAAATCGGATAATAATATTTCATTAAATAGCATTTTACATAGCGGGCACAATTTACAGTCGGATATTTTTAATATTTTATTGAACTTACGAGTTTACCGCATCGCTTTCTTTGCCGACGTTAGGCAAGTGTACTTATGCTTAGAAGTACAGCAATCGCACCGCGCGTTTCAACGCATTCTTTATCGTTTCCCTGACGAGAAAGATTTACAAATATACGAATTTAATCGTGTAACTTTTGGTTTACGCTCCTCGCCTTTTCTTGCGCTCCGCACCTTACGTCAGCTGGCGTCTGACGAAAAGGAGTCCTATCCTCTGGCCGCATCGGTGGTCGAGAGAGATATTTATATGGACGACATCGCATCCTCCGCACCCTGTGTTGACATCGCTGTAGACGTGGCCACTCAGCTAATTCAAATGTTCCATCGTGGTGGATTTGAGGTAGTTAAGTGGACCAGTAATAGTTCAGAACTATTACAAAATATTCTCGCAACGCATCGTCAACTAGAAACCTTTTCTTTTGATGACGATAATATTTTTAAAATATTAGGGCTTCGTTGGCATCAAGCTAACGATAGTTTTTGTTTGCTCGTTTCCCCGCCGCCGCTCGCATGCACTAAACGTGCAATCTTGTCCGCAACCGCTCGCTTGTACTTACGATGTTTTAGGACTCGTTGGTCCAGTTATTCTCTTCGCTAAACTTTTACTTAAAAAGCCTCATGGACTCTCGAACTTGATTGGGACCAGGCTCCGCCCGCAAATGTTGTCAAAACGTGGCAACAATATTATATTTCAGAACTACTTCTAATATCACGCTTACAATTCTCACGTCTTATGGGAGTTGTTAAAAACACGCAAGTTTCGCTACTCGCGTTCGCTGATGCCAGCGAAAAGGCATATGGCTGCGTGATTTACTCGCACGTAGTTAACGGTGACGACCCACCAGTGGTCACGCTGCTCTGTTCCAAGTCCAGGGTGTCTCCCTTAAAAACGGTTACATTAGCTAGACTCGAGCTATGTGCATTAGTGTTACTAGCTAAATTAGTAAGTACCGTTTATGATACGCTATCCGCGAGACATCCGATAGATAAAATTTACGCATTCTCGGATTCTGAAGTCGCACTCTTTTGGGCGTGCTCTTCACCGCACCGAGTTAACACCTTCGTTGCTAACCGTATTTCGCAGATAGTCTTTTTTATCATCTGATCAATTTTATCAGATCGCAGGATCAGAAAACCCCGCTCACCATATCTCCCGCGGACTATTACCGTCGCAAATAATTAAATACAATAATACAAATAATAAAACAGTTCACTTCTCATTCTTCAAATTTACTAGAAGAAAAAACTGTTTCATATACCGCTAGCAGTATTCAAGATTCAAGAACATCCTTTTATCACGCTTAGTTTGAAATATAAATTACCACGCAATAAAATCGTACAAGGTACTGATAACCGCATTACTTGGAAACTCAAGCCCGCTATATGTGTTAAGTAGCGATCCATCGGAGCCTACTGCACTTACACCCGCACATTTCCTTGCATTAAAACCGCTTGAATATTTATCCGCCGCGGATCTAAGTAAAGAACGCACTCATCTCTTAACACGCTTTTCTTTACTTGATTCTCTAATTCAATCGTTTTGGAAACGTTTTAGGTCTGAATACCTACACACCCTTCAAACGAGGGAAAAATGGAATAGAAATTCCACGCCTATATCTCTGGTAACAATTTATTGTTCTCATAGATATAGATAACGTTCCGCCCACAGAACACCTAATAATTAGTTAGAAAGGCGTTGTGGGCGTGGCAGGCGCGCCAATATTAGGCGCAAACGAGCACAATCCTCAAAAACACGCGATCGCGCTGTTTAGTGACTCGCGAACTCCAACGGAGAAAAGTACTGCGAAATACTGCGACTAAATTACTTATAAATGCCTACATGTACGGTAATTACTTGCCGTACAAGAAGCGAAATGCTTAAAATAAACAAAGGAAGCGTTTCTTTTCATCGTTAAGTAAAAAACTAGGATATTTTAGTTTAAATCTTTAAAAATGTCCTTCAAATGATTCTTTGCCCAAAAAATATACATTGCGGGCTTCATGCGCTCGTCATTTTTAACACATCAATGAGAACGCGTAATGTATCACGTATGTACGTTAGTATATTAGTTCATTGATCACGTAGCAGTAGCTCTAGCGTTGGGCGTAGTAAAAGATGACATCGATATTCGATAGATTCTTTCGAAGTTATAATAAAAAACAACTTTCTTAAATAATGTACATGTGGCCAGATAAATTTAATATTTTATGCATTGAAATATAGTTTGAAAGAACATTGACGTATTTTACATCCTATTTTTTATATACCTATATATTTTTTTAATCCTATTTTTTATATCTTATAAGTTAATGCTTGATGGTAAGTGGCGATGTAGTCATGGGTGGTAAAACGCACTAAATTAGCAAAAGCCTATTCACTCTTGCCTTGAAGATAAGTATATTTAATAAAATAAGTATGATGAAGAACAAATGAATCTGAATCTGACATACGTAGCAAGTTTCCTATATTATTTTCCAATAATTATGATATTTTACCTTTATTTTACATATCTGTCGACCTTACGACAATAAATACCGATAAAAGTTTACGTCAGTCAATCCTTAGCTACAGTGTCACGCCTCTCACGCACACATAACGACCCTCGTGCGTATTTGTTCATTTTTGTAGGAGTAAGCAAATGGAGGGGATCGGAATGGCGACAGTGGTTCCCATACAAATTACGCGCTATGCCCTTTCTAACTAATTATTAGGTGTTCTGTGGTTCCGCCGCTACAGTGGCCTCTAGGTTTTGTCACTGAACTATTTCCCGGTAGAGACGGTGTGGTGCGCGTTGCACAAGTGAAAACTCTGCAACGCCCAGTCGTTAGACTGTGCACTCTACCCACACAATAACTCGCACATTATATATCTTTTAAATATTATATGTTACATAGTTTTATGTTTATAATATAACGCCATTTTTCGCAAAGTATTTATATCGCACCGCTTTTCCGCAATCGCATCATTCTCATTTCATGATATTGACTCCGCTATATATATTTATGTTTATATACATCTTTATTTGCCGGTTGAGGAGACCTCAAGGCCGGGGGGATGTTCGCGCCAATAGTGGCATTATTCTGTAAATGCATTTGCCTGTTCCCGCCTTCCCGCCAAAATTATTATAAGACATAATCGCACCTCGCGATTTATTCTATATTTCTTTAAAAGCGCGGCAAATCATTCCTTCGCTATTTAAACTCCCATCTTCCCTCTCTTTCTGGCAAGCGCACTTTTATATAGCGGATTCACTCGCACACCGCCGAGTTTGGAATGAGAAGAACAAGTTGAAAAAGTCTTCCCGCCGTCCTCGAATGCAACACGCGCCCATTGACAAATAACTAATTAATCCGCATATTATATAAAAACCGCAACGCTCAAGCATTCGAGTAGAAGTAAATATCGCCGCATCACCGCTCCCGCTAAATAACTTATGTAATTACCTACTGTGAAGTGCATAGTGTACCGCAACCAACCATATACGGCATCATTCCTCATAAGAAGTCAAGACGAAAGAAGATTGGAGACATTTGAGCAGCTGCCTAGCCGTCGGCGCAGCTATTACCAGACGAAGTCGAGTCCTGCATCCAGGTTAGTGCGCTTTGCCAATCCTCCAAATAACCCTTGACTTTCTTCCTTCCCCGCAATCTACAGTCCACTTATATCACGCCCGCATGATCCAGCAGCAGTACTTCAAAGTCTGCTCCGCATTCTCATCACATAGTCTACTGATATCCAATGCTAACGCCACCCTATTCAGTCTCCGTAGACCTGTGCCCCAGTTAACTACAAAAATAATTAATGGCGAAGAATTTTAATATACTTTATACAGTCATTATTGCTCGCGGCCTGATGTCGTTCACCTGCACTTTGAATAGTCAATCAATAATGTTTTATTTTACCACCTGTCATAATTATGCTCTCACTATCACTCAGAGCCGATAGTGGCGATAGTATAGTATAATAGAGATAGCATATTAAATATGCAACACTACTTCTGTACATGGAAGATATTTGAAAAACTATCGGAAGGGGTATTTAGTAATTCAATGGATTTTTGTCTGTTTGTCCGTGTGTTATTCCCGCTAATATCAGAAATGGCTTAACCGATTTGGATGCAGTTTTCGCGGACCTTTTTTCGTTAACTGGAGTACAAATACTTTTTTTACCAAGGTAAAAAAAATATGTATATGTTAATTTAAAGAATCGACCGCAATACGTGAATAATAATATACCAAAACGTAGTCAAGTCAGCAAAATATACAAAAATGATTGTGTTATTTTATCAATAATAAATGCTACCTTTATACGTTATGATTACGGCATGGTAACTAAAACATTCTCGAATATAAAAAACATCACGGAAAGTATCTTTTATCCTGCTCTACAGACCTAACTCTTATATTGACTGTAACTACTTAATGTTTGTTCGCGTTATATAAACTGTAATAAACAGTTCGTCGTCCAGTGGGCAAGTGGACGTGGGCGTGGGCGGACGGGCCCGTGGCGACACGCGACCGTGTCTGAGACGGGGACCAAAAAGAACCTGGAACGCGTCTATCAATAGCAACGCGTAGGTTTACAAGAATTTCGTAGCTGATAACTTGACCCATATATTTTATTAGCTTTTCACTAAATATGCAAAATGCTTGCCTTTAGTTTTGAATGTAATGGGAGTGTTCCATACCTTATTTTGTAAGCGACTGCTAAGTAAAGGGTCCTAGGAGCGATTTTCAGCCAGCTCTTCTGGGACAGATAAATGTTTGTTTATTTATTGTTTTCGAATGCCATCATCGCGGAGGCGCGGCGTGACGCTAAATGTTTGGCTTTAAAGTGTTAATTTTGTTAGAGTCAAGTGTCCCTCCCCCCACCCTGCCGGCTAAACAGTTGGGACTTGGACAAGTGAAAAAAAATTCAAAAATAGGTTATATGATGAATTTATATCACGCCTATGTTACTAATAGTCGATAAACTTACTACTTTGGAACCCTACATTGCGCGTGGCCTGAGTGTTTTTGTAATTGACATGAAATTACAATTATTTCGTAACTTCACTAAAATACAACTGCATTGTATACACGTTTTACTTTTAAATAAAACTAAGTATACGTAACTATATTTTCCATAGACTATAAATGTAATGTAATAAATAGCTATTAAAAGTGCCTAATTAAGACAAAATATGAATCCTTCAATTTCCAACAATTCAAAGTTGTAAA
This sequence comes from Thymelicus sylvestris, assembly GCA_911387775.1. Classification (NCBI taxonomy): domain Eukaryota; kingdom Metazoa; phylum Arthropoda; class Insecta; order Lepidoptera; family Hesperiidae; genus Thymelicus; species Thymelicus sylvestris. The sequence goes on from OU426905.1 coordinate 3,877,364, forward strand.
GAAAACTCCGGGAAAAACGGAGCCCTGTTATATAAACAACAATAAAATTTAAAGTATCTTTGTTTCTCGGTACTGGACGTCCATACCATGTCCGGAATGAAGAAAAATTCCAATTAGTGTTAATGAAAATTTCTTTGAAATTCTATTTTTACAGCTATTTTTCTTTGGATACCTACTTTCTGCAATAAAATCTATACCAATAATGAAACCGAACGGGACCATTGTGCTCTTTGTAAAACTTCGGGCAAAGGAAATTTTTTCACGAGGGAATTTGAGGCCACGGGAGACAGGTGGGCCGCCATGTTAATAATAAAATTCTTATGTTAATAAAAAAAACCGTAGATTTTAATTATACTAATGTCAAATTAAATGTCATATTTCTTTTCCATTATGAAAATCCGGAGTACAAGATTCTGCTTCGGTTTATACCACAGACATATATACCTAGAGTAGATGAGGCATGTACACAGACATATATACCTAGAGCATGTTTGTGGTTTATACCATTCGTCATACCAACAATAACATTTTTTTGTCTTTTAATGTCTCTATCACTTGGTTGTGCATTTGTGATACCTTCCGTAATTTATATTACCTACATCTTCTCGTAAGTATTAGGTACATAGGACAGCTTATTACATAAAAATATGTCCGTGTTACTCCTATTCATAAACACAGTTCGTAGTGCGTAGTAACCCGATCTTTACTGAAACAAGTAGTAATTAGCGATATAAGAAGCCTGAGCCATGCGTGTTTTGGCTGCCATTATTTGGCTAATGTACGAAACCTTACGTTCACAAAGTGGCTTTGTTACATTTTATTAGATCCTTTGTTATTTTTTATCAATTTAAATTAGAATCACTTAGATTTAAATTAGTATAATAACTAACGACGGTAGCCTAGTTGGTAGAAACATTTTCGGGCAGAAATTTAAGTGGCTCCGTATTCTTGGATATGTGTATGTATGTGATGTCTTTTTGTTCTAATTATAAATTGGATTAAATGCGAAAGTGTTGTTGCGGAAGCGTTTATAATAACTTCATTACAAATTGAAGTAACATATTTGACTTATACTAGTTCTGTTACGTAGAAATACCTTTTGCCTAATCTAGTTAAACCAATCTAAAACGGACAGTAATCCAAGGCCAGCTACATATAAAATGTAACAAGATCTGGTCTACTTAGTTAAATTGAGCGGACTTGATGAGGTTTTTGCTCAGATAATTGCATTTTTGCTCAACGGCGAAGAGACGGTACGTGACTTAAACCATTGTAAAATTCAATTATTGAATGCATTGGAACATTTAGCTAAAAAACCGTCCAAGTGCGCTCGTCTCTGCACTATGTTGCGGACGAAAGGACGCAGGGACGGACATGGCGAAACTGTAATGGTTCCGTTTTACAGAACCCTAAAAACCTACTTTCCAAATCTTTTTTGTATAATAATTACTCAGGATTTCGAATTTAGATTCGATCGTAAAATGTTTTCAGAGAGTTATCAATAATGCGGGTCTGTATTGGTTTGAAACACAATTTATATATATTATTATTATTACCAGTGATACGTTGGTGATATTTCAGAAGCCTTTAGGCTGTGGGCAATGATAACCACAAGTGGGCAAGCTGTCGTCAGGTGCTCGTATGTTGCCTGTTTGCATAAGAATAATGTATTGTTCAAACTCAGAATCATTTTTAACCGACTTCAAAAAAGGAGGAATATTCAATTCGACTGTATTTTTTATGTTTGTTACCTCAGAACTTTCGACTGGGTGAACCGATTTTGATGATTCATTTTTAATTGAAAGCTGGTGCTTGTCATAAGTGGTTCCACTTAATTTATAAAATAAATTGAGCCATATCTGATGAGTAGTTTTTTAGTTATCCTTAATTTCGAAGTTGGTTATTTTTTGTCAAGAATTGTTTTCTTTTTTCTACAAGCTATGTTTTGTGTCGAATATTAACATGGATTTATTTTAACAACACTTTCTTCCTATCCTATATTAATCTGTAAAAGGTATTTCTTCATGCCTCTGACTAACTTGGCTTAATTTGTAACCATGTTCAATACGTAAAACATATTTTAATTCCGCCAGGCAGTGTTGAAGCATCACTAAATATGTATCTATAGCACAATTACTATGTTTATTACCTTCGTTATTTTCCTCGCAAGTTATAATTGAACATAAACATACCTAATTATTTCTTTCAACGCTTTGATAATGTAATATAAAACCACAACTATACGATTTGCATGAGTTTTGCATATTCGAGCTAGTAATTGTAATTTTAAATTGCATTTCTTGCTTTTAATATGATACGAAAGAATCGTCCATACTTGTAGGTACGCAAAATATACCTATTTGTAAAAAAATTGTTTTTCCCTGGACAAAATTTTTACGTTTACGAGAAGTCGCGGGCATAAGCTAGTTAGATATAAATAAGTATGTGTTTATATGTCATGCCAACTCATGCCGTCTTTATGTCGCTATAAATGCACCGGTGTAACTATCAGAGGGAATAATTTCGGTATTTAAATGCGGTGCGTTCACACGATCGCCGCTGAGCGTATCCAAGCGGCAAGCCATGTTTCGCTCCCTTGAGAACTCATTCGAGGCAAGGTATGTATGTAGGTACCTTTTCTTACGTACAGTCGATAACATGAGTAATTGGAGGAAAAGACAGCAACACTTTTTTACGCTAGTACGTTACTTAACCCTTTCTCGCTTCGCTTCGAGAAACATCGTTTACAAATCGTACGTGCATGTGCGTTGTTATTAATTATTGTCAGGTGGTCATGTTTACTGAATGTTTGTTTTAAGACGCCGATTTTAATTCTGCAAAAATTCTACAAGTATGAAGTACCTAAATGTGGTGTAGTTGTAAGTGTCGCTACATAAATCCTGTGAATATTAAGTGATCAATAAAGATTAAGTTTGTTAGCTATTCACTTGTGACGATAACTGTACAGTGTTTCCACAACGTAGTACTGTAATTTTCGGAGTGTTAATGTGAAGTAGGTACACCCACTAACACTTGGTAGTTTGTACTGATGTCATACTACAGAAATTAGGCGTTATCTATCTAGTTTTATTTATGTTTAGACGTTACTTACAACTACAATTAAGCATCACGCAATGTAGCAATATAATTATTTACAATTGTACGTACTAAAACTAAAACAACTTTTTTCACATTCAGTCTTTAAATGTACATCTTACAATACAATATATTTAGGACACTGCAAATTATTACAAACACTCTTATTCACAATTACCATTAGAGTAACGTTATAGTTACTTCTACTTATTAGAGGTGTAAAGCAAACATTGTAAGAAAGAATTTAAATAAAAATAATATATTTAGAATTGATACTACAGCTCTTGTTTGTTCATACTTCGACTTAACTTATTAACGCGATGCTAAGTTTTAAATAGTTGCACTGAAAGAAAATCATAACAAAGTTATAATTAAGGCAGGACGAGGATGTGGTGTCGTTTTTGTAGTTTAATAAACATGAAATAAATAATACCGAGGCGAGAGTGGCTGGGCACGTGAGCGCGCAAGATGAGACGCTCCCGGCAGCGGCAGGGTTGACGTGCACGAAGACATACATACGTTAATTAAATGTAATAAAATAATATTTTACTAGTGCTTTCTTTCTTTTTCTTCTTTCTTTCTTGGCCGGCAGCATTGTGATGCCTTTGGTGTCGCTGATGTCCATGAGCGACGATTGCTAAGATACTTTCCATCAGGTGGATCGTCTGCTAGCCTGTCGGCTATTTCCATAATATTATTGTTGTTTTTTTTCCTTTTTTGCAACTCTACGCGTCTAGACAATGTCTGTTAGTAAGAATCATTTTATTTAGTTTTCGTTCGTTCTGCTGTTTCGATTTGTCATATCATACGAAGACATGAAGCTTTAAATTTGCCAGAGACTGGTGTTAAGTCAGTTGTGTTTTCTTCACCATAAAAAATTTGTTAATTAATTTATTTATAATACGATTTATTGTATGTTGATCGCATTGTAGTAAGGAATTGAAAACTGAAACTATAAACAAAAAAAATCTTAGTTGTGTTGTAGGTACTCTTCGCAGAGTCAGCCCTGAACAGGAGAGCAAGAAGTGAGGAGCATTCCTTTACCTAATGTGGAAAACAATGCGACAGTCAAGGACCACGATATTTCGGGCGCTGTCCCCAATGTTGCCATTCCACCTCGACGGACACTTTCTTCGAAACCATTTTCTGCCTGCTGTTTGACGAGCAAAAAACTTTTAACTTCAAATAGTAAGTTAACTGTTAAAGTATAATTAAGAAGAAAGAAATTATCAATAAAATTGTGTTTTTATAGCTTATTTTCCATTTAAAAATTAATGATTAAGGATTTTTTTTAAGTAGAATATATGTACGAGATATAAAATGACAACGATGCAATTGACTAAATAAATCATACATCGCTACAGTACGAAAAAACATTTTGCCAACAATGAACAAACCGCTACTGCAAAGGACAAAATGGTTGGCTAATAAGACCTGCTTTTCCCACGATCCGCTGAAGCCCGCCAGACAAAATAGTCAATAAATTGTTTTTATTCACTGATTAGAACCATGAAATAAGCAAGTCGTGGCATTGGCAAACATTTTATTCCTAGTAGAGTTACTTCGGCCAAGTTCGGAGAAATATAGCGCTTGTTTGGTAGCGGGTATTTTTTATGTGGATACGTAATATACGTATGTACTTCTAAATATCTTGTTTGATTCAAGGGTGAGTCCTAGACAAATATAAAAATTTAGTTAGGAGATTCTCAAGTTATGGATAAAAAAATACTGTTATTAAGTTAGTATTAGTCTACTTTGCAACAATCCGCGTTTAACATGTATGATGGTATATACTTTAAAACATGCGTGGCACCTCCCTCCCTCCCACCATCCATACCATCATACATGTTAAACGCGGATTGTTGCAAAGTAGACTAATACTAACGGATTTCCGCAAAGTAACGCCTGATACTATTAACTATAAAAAAATACTGCATTGCGATTATGAGATTTACTAAAAATAACTAACCATAAGATTTTTATAAATAGTTACCACTTTAAATATTTTTTAATAGTCACGGTGAAGCGTCTCGAGAACCAGACAACTTTTTATAAATAATAAAAATGTCATTTAATTATGTTCCATAATTGGATGATCTACAAACCATAATTACTAAAAAGAGATTGTATCATAATATCATTGAACACTCATTAATTAAAGGAAATAAAGCGTAACGGAGCCATAAAAAACTGGTATTGGTTATAAAATATAATATTGAGTTCGTTACGATCTGTGAGTTTGCTATAAACTCACTTAAACTCTATTATTGACTTGTTATCAAGTCATCATAATCGACTATCATTATTAAATTTAAGTGGTACATTAATATAGTCTGCATAAATAAAATGATATCGTCGCGTCGCGTCGCTGTGGCGTCGTCAATGATGAATATGACGAGAATATGAAATGAAATGGGGAGGCACTTGCTGTCTCCCTTGACGTCTCGAAGGCCTTCGATAAGGTCTGGCACGCTAGCCTTCTAAGCAAGCTTCCAGCTTACGGCATATCCCCTGGCCTTATCCACTGGGTAAAGGACTTCCTGAGAGACCGGTCTTTCCGCGTTGTAGTCGATGGTTGTTCATCGGAAACGATGGCTACAAATGCTGGGGTTCCTCAGGGGTCCGTTCTCTCCGCCACTCTATTTCTGCTACATATAAATGACCTGCTTATGCCCGGTATCTATGGGTACGCAGACGATAGCACAGTGGTAGAGAGATACCTACCAAGTTCCAGGGCCAGTAGGGACGAAATTCAGTCTGAAAGAGAGGCCATGGTAGCTCGTGTGAATCTCACACTTCGGGCTGTGTCCGAGTGGGGCGAAGCCAATCTTGTGAGATTCAACGCCACCAAAACGCAGACGTGTCTATTCACCGCCAAGAGGAGCCCGTTCACCTTGGCTCCTACTTTTCGGAATGTGTCCTTAGATTATACCGACTGCCTTCAGTTGTTAGGAGTAGAGATATCCTCGAAACTCAACTTTGGGCGGTTCATCGAGACCAAGGCTAAGGCTGCTGCAAGGAAACTTGGTGTCCTTGCAAAGGTGCGGCGGTACTTCACACCGAGGCAACTTTTAACCTTGTACAAAGCTCAGGTTCGGCCGTGTGTGGAGTACTGTTCGCACATTTGGGCAGGTGCAGCCAAATGTCACCTTTCTGCCTTGGACTCGATGGAGAGGCGTGCAAAGAGGCTCATTGGTGACCCAGATTTGGTTGAGACCAATCTGCAAAGTCTCGAGCACAGGCGCAGAGTAGCCAGCCTCTCGGTTTTCTATAGGGCACATTTCGGAGAGTGTGCACAGGAATTGTTTGACATAATTCCCCCATCTCCGTTTCTCCACCGAACGACACGACGCACGGCGGGTATCCATCCTTTTGTCGTGAATATCCCACCAGTACGGACGGCGCGGTTTGCCTCGTCATTCGTTATACGCACTGCGAAGGACTGGAATAACTTGCCTGCGTCGGCGTTCCCGCCTACCTATGACGTGGATGTCTTCAAGAAAAGAGTGAATAGGCTTCTACTAAGTTAATGTGCTCACCACCTTGGACCACATCTCCACTTACCATCAGGTGGGATCGTGGTCAAACATTAACTTATTTGTGTAAAAAAAAAAAAAAAAATGTGCTACACACATAGAATTAATATTACTAGCGTATAGAAGGGACACCGCGAACATCGGGTACGGGGGTGTGCATTGCAGCCGGCCGGCTGCATTTCATTCTGTCACTCAGCTGTCACTCGTGCATAATAAGAATGTGTCACATTTGCACGACAAAAAACAAAAAAAATAATGTTATCACTTTATCATCAGTAAGAAAACAAAATCTTAACTTAAATCAACTAAAACGAATTTAATTAAATTATTGAGCAATGTTCCCGCCATTTTGAATGAAAAAATCATATGGAGCGTTTGAACTTGGCAAGCCACTAGCGTGTTAATGGACTAAATAAGTTTGCCGACGCGACGCTTGTGACCAATTTAAAGTGTTGGATTTTTTGACACGAATCAATGGTAATTACGTTTGAAATCGTTTAAACGCTTTTGCACGTTAAATAAAGTTGGAGTATGAGCTTGTAAAGATTTGGAGTCGGTGACTGCTTGTCTTGGTTCGACAAGTGTCATGTACAAAGTTACTCTATGGCAAGTGTGCAAACGAGGCTTCTAGTTTGAAAAGAGAACGGAGGGCAAGCCGGCGGTGGAACACACATTTTGTTTGAGATAGCCTCTCTATGTATACTTCCTCAATGGCTACACATTAGTTTTTATTTAGTTAATGAAATCGATTATTCTGATGTCATACTAAAATTTATACATTATGGTGTTTTGACGACCCCGTAGCCTTGTCGGTAGCGACCTTGCCTGCGAAGCGAGGGGTCCCGGGTTCGATTCCCGGCTGGGCAGATATCAATGTGACAGTTAAATAATTGTACTCGGGTCATGGGTGTTATTGTGATGTGTTATATGTGTCGTCGTAAAAACCTACTGCGGAGGTATGAGTGTGTAAGCGTTTATTTATATATTCTACTGTGTGAGGTAAGTACAAGAGACACAAGGACATCTAAAAAACTAATCCAAGAATAAAACCTACTTCTTACAGACCCACAGGTCTTTAATCTCGTATGTGGCAGAAATATAATAATATGAGTATTCTCATTCATCTCAACTCAAGTTACTGATACGTACATGATGTCAAAAGTCCTTTATAAAACTTATTTTTAGTACATTGTACGATACAATAAATATTTCAGTTAAGCTTGCAAAATGCTTTAGTAGACCAGACTGTTCCCAAACTACTAAAACCGTAGAATCCAGTTTATCATTGCTTAAGGCGAAATTAATGTAGACAGACGCCAAAGAAACTCTATTACCCCACCAATAAAGACAGATTTAAGTGCTAACAGTATAATCCTCGTTTAAAACGCCTCTACGAGGCAAGTGCAGGTAATCGCGTTGTAGTAATTGACACCGAGAGACTTAGGGCGCCACAAGGCCCACAAGCAGTAAAATATCTGTTGTAAACATGGATTACACTTATCCATTATAAATAGTCAATTGCTAGAAGAGATCCTGGCCAGTTTGCAATGAAGCCGTGTTTTCAGTGTATGGATTCAAGTAATTCTTCTCAGTGCATACCTGAGAAATTACTCAAGTTTACCAAAGATTTTGTTCTTTGAATTTCTTCGAATACGAGTAATATAACATACCTATCACTCAGATAGTAGAAACGTAGACTACGTCATTCGCCTGGTTTTAGATCAAACCAAATTACCTGAAAAAGAAAAACGCCTGGTAAGTAAACATAAACGCTTACACACTCATACCCCCCGCAGTAGGTTTTTACCTGTGTCACGGGTGGGATGGACGACACATAATTATAATACATCACAATAACACCCATGACCCGAGTACAAATATTTATCTGTCACATAAATATCTGCCCCGGCCGGGAATCGAACCCGGGACCTCTCGCTTCGCAGGCAGGGTCGCTACCAACTCGGCTACAGGGTCGTCAAGTTATCAAAGTAAACACTTGACGGTTGACTGAACGGTCAGAATCCGATTTGGTTTTCGATTCAATTTCACTTCTGAATCTATTTGATGTCAAAACCAGTCCAGCGGGCCTATTATGAACTTCTATAAAACCATTCAGGTTCCAGGCAATTCATTTATGGGGCTAGGAACGACGTATGATTGGCTAAAAAGTTTCACGTGACCGCTTTTTAGCCAATCATACGTCGTTCCAAGCCCGATAAATGAATTGCCTGGAACCTGAATGGTTTTATAGAAGTTCATAATAGGCCCGCTGAAGTCATGAATCATTTCAAAGAAAATCGAGATAATACCTGTACTAATTACGTAGAATTATTCAGCGCGAGATATTAATGTAATAATTTTAATAATCAACATATCACTTTACTTATTAACTTCATGACAACATTTCGATAGAACTTACGAGTTACTTCATCATCGTAATCCATAACAGAATTGTCCCAATGCTGGTCGCTTAATTAAGAGAACATTATTTAGCGGTACAAAAATATTAAAGTGCAGAATTTCTCAGAATGTTTGACAATAAGATGTGGGTGCAGAATTTATACTCACCCCTCACTTCCATTCGGAAGAATAAAATTTTAACGTGGTGCTAATGGTTACACCGTCATTGCTATATGAAAATTGATACCATTCATAATACGATCTGTTAGGATGAAGTCCAATCGTAGAAATGTCACAGAAGTCAATATTTATTGCTTTGCCTGTTCAGTGAACTTTCATTCTACTCGGTCGTTCTACTAATAAATCGTAGAGGGCTTAAAATTCCATATATCAACCAGCGGATGGGATATTTTCGGATGGTTTTCGTAGAACGATACCACATTGGTAGTTTTAGATGATAGCGGAAATTATGTACCAGCCGTAATTTCAAAATAGGTTTTTGTTGGTGCTGTAAATATAAAAAATATAACCATGAAAATATTTATTTTATTTGAATAAGTGAACTTTTAATTCGGGTTAAATTACATAAACCAATTATTAAATGCAATTCAAAATGTATCTATACTATAGTGTAGTGTTATCTAGCTTTTAATTTTACCTATATTTTAAATCCCCTTAAAATACCACGAGCTTTTGAACAAATTCCCATAAGCGGTTCTAATACGTTCATAATTTGTTGATGTTGTTTCCTAGCCAGTGATCACGGCTTGCATAATCCAGGTTAACTTCGCTAGCGTCAGCTTAGCATCGAATTATTCCGCCCCCGTGGCAAAAACCTGCACGATAGCAATTTTCTAGGCTATCTGCGCCCATCAGATCCGGCGTTAAATGAACATTACTTCCATCGCACGCCCGTACGCCCGCGCGCCCCCCGGCGATGCGCCCCTGCCTCGCTCCGATGACGCCCTCAACTCTCTTGCCCTACTTTGTAATAAAATTTGTAAGTTTAAAAAAGAATTTATATTTTCATGTACTTGCATTGTTATTTCAAGTTTTGTATCAATCAAGTTTTGTATCAGTTGTGTATCAACAGCTGTGACAAACTAACAAACTTTTTTGGGTAGGTACCTGTTCTACATAATTATATTGATGGAAGGGACAGACGTCATCACCTCTTCTAGAAAACTTAGGAGGAGCTCATCCCCTCCGCATCAATAAACGATGTCGTGTCAGTTCAATTTACGACTCGATGAAAAATCAACCAACACGGAGGATCCCTTCTATTGATTGCGTTTTAATGACTTTCATTTCATTATCCAACTGATCAGCACAAATCTACACGTAAGGTTGGCAGGTTCAGTGAGATAACGGATTCGCACCTAGTAATATGTATTGTATACGTATTGTATAAGTCTAGTGATGTTGTCCTCTCTATGCCTGCAGGACATACAGAACCTGCAGGTGCAAACAAACAGACAGAAAGAACCTGCCCATATTGCAGAACTTTTGGTTTGGTCTCAAGTCGGACGTGGGTGCTAAATATAAAATATATTGGACGAAAAGAGTTACCATTTAGCAAACCAATTTTGATTATAAATATTGAAATCTACAATAAAGAGACCCGGATTAAATTCTTAGGCCAAATATTTGTGTTGGATTGTGATTTATCATGTAGGCATGCATATCTCCATTATTCTCTTCTCTATGTCTCCACTACACGGACACGGGGAACTTGGAAGTTGAAAATGTAAGGCATGTCATATCACATGAGGCATCATCATACATCATAATGTTACCTTATAACGTATTTGTGTTCGAGCAAATGTTCACGTATCTGATTGTAATTGGAGCGGGACGATGAGATATCGATTCTGTGATTGCTGTGAACGGTAATATCAGTAGCAATGTATCATCTGCATCTCATCATGTCTGTTTTTTACTTTGCACAGTTTATCGACAGGTGCGTATTATAAAAATATACGTTCTAATGCCGTTAAAACATATAAAAGGCAACATTATAATGCCAATATCCAAATTGGCGATTAGTTTTTTCATCTTTTTTCTGTTATTCTATCTATCGGTGAAGTCTCTATCTTTATGTATCGATATTAACCTTGCGTTTTATATTCATAGTTTACTCAAAAATTAAAATCTCACAAAATCACAAAATTAGAATCTCACAAATTACATATTATTTGACTTAATTCATGGGTGGGTTAGGTCTGTAGCAAAATAATTATTATATCAGCAATAACATTCGGGACAAAGTAAATATAATCATGCGCTATTTTCCTATTTATTTCACATTAATCAATAAACAATGTGTCCACAGACTTTAAAACAGTCGATTAAAATATTGTTATTTATAAATTTCCTGTTGTGATATGAGGATTATGGTGGGATATTGCTCTGAACACGTTAATTTATGTAATAACTAATAATACAAACAAAATATACATATTCATACACCACTAGGATTCAAGATGGTATGATGTAAGAACATAAAAGATCATCTGAATTATAATATCATACAATCATACACCATCCCTAGCCCTGGACTTGAAACCTTTCGAATCAGATTGCATTTGATAATATTAAGCTACTCGTACTAAGATACTATCGTATTATCACAGTATGTCCATAGCTCGAATCTCCTATGACCCTCGTCCACCATGCTAAATAGCATCGTGTTTTCAGACTTCAGTCACCTTTGCCAACTTATTGAGAACCTATCTACCCATATACAGTCCCCAAAACAAGTGATAACCAACACGCGACGTTTGTACCGCAAGTTATTTATTAATCTATAGATATAAAAATCAATTGCTCTTCGTTTGTCTTACAAATTTTGCAAATTTTGATCTTGAAATATTTGTGGAACTTCAAGCAAGGTTTAAACGGTGAGAAACGTAAATAATATGTAACGGAAAATACTAAAAACGACAATTTAATTTTCCAATACAAAATGTTCCTAGCTGTCAATGATGTTGTAAAAAATCTCTGCTAGCTGTGAAACATTTGATGACATTGATGATTTGACAGTTGGCGGGATTGACAATATGAAAGGGAGAGGGAGAGATTGATAGGCGGTACAACGTTTGCCGGGTTAGCTAGTGAAGTGAATAATATTTAAGACAATGAACCCGCACCCTACACTTGTCAGACAATAGGATTTCATAACAATAACATCGCATCGTAAGTATTGTAACTCATGCACAATATTAATCAATGACATTAACAAAAGGAATATCGGCAAGTGATATTCAACCAGAATATGGGTACAATAATCAATTTACTACTGTTTTCGGAAGTAGCAAAGCTATCCTTTTCCTTTTCTTTCAATTGTCATCCAGCTGCCATATATTATATCAATTACAATATCGGATTATTTGGTGTAGTTTAGTAATGTAAATTGTAGCCGCATTGTAGCGTTTTGCAGACTTTAATAGTTTCATAAACCAAATTACCACCACGGACCTAAAAAAAATACAGACGTAACCTTGTGTAACCGAGAGTGAAGCATAGAAATGGCCGACCGCTTACTACGTGTGCGTAATTTTGGGGTTACCACAATATGAACATTTTCCCCATTTTTTCTTTATGTACCTAGTAGTAAATTCAAACACAAAATGTATTACTTACTGAATAGTTTATTCGGTAATGTTCGGTTTACACGAATTAAGTAGTTAAGTAAATAACTAAATTTTAAGTAAATTAATACGGTAAACGGACAATAAGGTTGTTTTAACTTCACAGCTCCGCCCGGCATTGTAACCTTGAAGTAAAAGCTATTAGACCAAGGTTGCCTCTTTTGATAAAAAACATATAAGTATCTTGGTATTTATGAAAATGAAAATAAAACGCTCTCAACTGTTTTTATAATTGTTTTATTGTAAAAAAATTACAAGTGTGCATTTTTTTCATAGTAGCGATGAACAGATTTATTTTCCTGTCTGAATTCATGGTTATGGAACTTGACAGTGGCATAAATTCAGACCTAACTAATAAAATAAAAAACAGATTTTGACAAACTTGCTCTACATATACTGACACCCCAACTCGAGAGTCACTAACGGTTACTTTAATCGCTCCTTAGTAATGAATCACCATACAAATTCTGTACTAAGGAGTGATTTAAGTAACCATTAGTGATTCTGAGTTGTGGCGTAAGTTAATACATACATACGTTAGTTATACACTAACACCCCAACTGACGAGTCACTAATGGTTACTTAAATGGCTCCTTAGTACAGAATTTGTATGGTGATTCTTTAGTAAGGAGCGATTAAAGTAACCGTTAGTGACTCTGAGTTGGGGCGTAAGTTTAATAATTGTAGCAATCTGATCGGAGTTTCTGAAAAATCCGCAGATAAACATACATACAACCAAACTTAATAACATACTCTCATGACACTGCGTTAAATAGACTAACATTTTGTGTAAATATTTTCAGATTTCAAATTCAAATTCAAAATCATTTATTCATGTAGGTATGATTGATACACTTATGCACGTCATTTTTTTAATTTACCAGCTTTTCGGAAAGGTGCTTTGTCATGGAGGAGAAGAAAAGCCGAAAATTTCAAAATTATTTACACACCTGCGCTACAAACTGATATTTTATAAGTATATCCATACTAATATTATAAATGCGAAAGTGTGTTTGTTTGTTTGTCCCTCTTTTACGTCGTAACGGAGCGATATTATGGTATGAATTTTGGGAGATATTGTAGTTATGAGGCTGGAGAGTAACATAGGCTACTTTTTACCGCGGTAAAATATCTTATTCCAATGGGAAAATCCATTATGTATTTGAATCACTCCATATTATAAGTAACAATGTGTTGGTTCTGCTATAAGTTCGTAAAGGATCTATGGATTGATATAAATTTATTGATATATTTTGGTTCCTCTTAGTACCTTTTAAATTTTGGAACTGTTACTTATTTATTCTTGCACCATGAATGTGTCATGTATGTTAAACAACTCATTGTTACTTATTTTTGAATACGCGGGCGAAGCCGCGGGTAATAGCTAGTATTTTTATAATTGGCACGCTAAAATCCTTTATGAAGAGTCAACCTCTTGTAAACTTGACGTTTATTTTCCAGTGTTTTATTTACAGTTTCCATTTTGGAAATATGATGAAAAGTCAAATCCACATTCAATAAATGCAAATTATTATATTTGATAACATTAATGAATTTTATTAATTGACGACAGATTAAATACACTGGTTTACCCACTTCACTTATAGGGGAGGTACCTAAAATTTTTCCAATTTTGTTCTACCATTATCTTAACATAATTAATATACATACTTACATTGATCGGTACCAAATTTCAGCTTTCTAATATTGTTTGTTTGTAAGCAATGCCGCGGACAGACGGACAGACATGGCAAACTTATAGGTAAGGGTTCCTTGTCATTTAGTACGAAACCCCAAAAATATATACTTTTAAACTAAAGTAAGAAACTCGAGCATTATACATACTATAATTTTCCCACACGTTCTGGGTATTTGCTTAAGCAATATTGTTGGCAACACTGGCTGATTTTGTGGTTACAAATTTTTTTAGTTTGTTTTGTTAATAACTTACGGAAAAATAAAAGAAATCAGTGATTAAATGACAAGCTTACTTGTGCAAGGTGATCCCTTTATGTTTTTTAACTGAACTACTATTGTTCTTGCAACTTTTAACAGCACACAAAGGCATTTTTAATATTCTTTATCAACTCCCGTTGTCCGTATGACTCGAGTGCGGTCCGGCGCCGGAATGACACCGATTGTGTCAATGTGTGGGTGTTTACTTGTACGAATAGAGAGTTAGAATTCCGATGGGTGCTTCACTGAATTTGTTCTTGAGATTATGTCCGTCTTTTTTTTAGGTCCGTGATTACCACGAATTGTCTGCCTACTGAATTCATTCATCTAATGGCTGTTTGAACTCTAGTCCAAAATTGTAGCTATGTAGCTATTTTAAATTTGACTGGGACGATGAATATTAATGTAGGCCGATCTATTAAATTGTTGGTTGACCCAAAAAGTAGCTATATCATTTGGGTGGAAACACATTGTACAAGTACATTCTCACATCCTCATAGCCTAGAGCTTGAACGATGGCATGCGAATTGTAATGCATCTCTAAAAGCTTTTATTACAACGCGATAAGATCTAAATTACGATACTTTGAATGCGAAATTAAGTTTGCGAGTCGTATCAGCGAATAGAAACAATTACGTTGGCGACCGCAGATTGAATAAAGCGTTTAACCCTTGACTTAGTCGTGCAAATGTTAACAATGTAATGGGTCTTTTTGACACAAATTTATACTACGTCCAAGTTTAAAGGCGAAGTGAAAGTTAGATCAGTGTAAATCAAGCTTAAGGATTACATTTGAAAGTCACGATATGCTCCGTATAAGAAAATTAATTAGACATGATTTCAAATTATGAAATTAATCATTGTGCGTTAGGTAAAGAGGTGTGATACACTTTGTATTTTGTCACTACGATACTTAATATATTAATTTATTTTACTTATAATATTACAAAAATATACCAAGTTTTTAAGTAGGAAATCGGTTGTTTGAAAAGTTAATAATCATTTAATTTACATTAATAACGTCGATGTCAATAATAACTATTTACAATAATAACACTTTAAAACACAACATCTTGTTACTAGAACCGCTTAGGGTGTAGTAACACTAGTCTAATAAAAATCTTCAGTAAGAAGCGCAGTGTGAGGTAGACGGCACCGTTTATTTGATACTGTGTGTAAAGCTAGAAACACTAGCCAGCTTTTTGTAGACTTTACAAGCTTTATTGCAGTCCGCAGGGTTCAATATTAACTTTATATTTACTAGAAAATCCTTTCTTTTACAGCGCTATTTTTCTTGATAAAAATACACGTGAGATAGGATTACGCGTTGATAAAATATTCAGTCGCTGCTCAAATAGCATAGGTTTTCCAATTTATTTATGTGTAGGGAACTCTACATCTTTTTTTAATTTTAAAATTCAGTTTCAAAGGTACAAAGGGATTGGAAAATTATCGTGCATTTCCATTAATATATTTTAAGTAATATTTGTCATAATAAACCCTTCCATTTGTTAATCCGCATGTTGAGTCAATCCAATTCATATCTTCTCTGACTTTCAATGTCTTTCAATAGATTCAGCAAAATCCTGCGTGACAGACAGACAACTAACACATCTATATACTATGTATAAGGCTGGAATGTTTTCCTTAGAAGTACCGGAATCCCTAAAATAGTTTGTGTAAGCTGATTTGGGCTAAAGTATTTTCTCAAGGACGACCCTGCCTCACTCAAGTATTCAATGACAGCTGCTAATAAAACGCTGAGATGGAAAAGTCGGGACTCATCTAGGACAAAGTAATATTTGTGACGTAACATAAGTAGTATGAACGATTTCATTAGTGACTCTTCATTTTCCAGATGGATGAAAAGGGCGTAATTGAATTATGGAAATTGGCATTTCTCGGCACTTTCAACGATGATGTCAATAAGTGGGCTCTCACAAATATACCTCATAAATAATTCAGTGCTCAGAAGATATACATCGCTAACGAGGGTTAGACGATGACAAACGGTCTTGGTTGCGTAACGTCCTCAATGATAGCTATTAGAAGTGCGGAAGGTAAGAAAAAGTGGCTTGAATAAAAGCAGGCGCTCTGTGCCCTGTGGGAAAATTACACTAAAGGATTATCTATAGAACCTCGCGCCATAGCCGCTATATCATCGCACGACGGACTGCGATACTATCGTAGGCATTTTTTGTCTTTTATTAGGACAATCTCGAGATAACAAGGAGTTGCTGTGCCAAGTTTTAACAATATTGCTGGGTCATTGGTAAATGTACAGAAAGGATTTTTCTTTTTATTTCTGTCTACGCAAGTGATACTATTTAGATATTAAATTGGCTGTTTTTGTAACATTAATACATTAATGTAAAACATTTCAGGATTTCGAAAGTAGGTGGTTTATTTTATAAAAATGTGCGAGATCACGTTCGTACAGACTCGTATTTAGCGCCAGATCGCATACCTTAGACGGCAACGAGGAACCAGACATTTCCATTGATACTAAAAAAAATGTCGTGTTACACAGGCGAGTTGAGGCAGTTGAGGCGCTAAGCGGATGGTGAGTGCGTGCGAAACTAGATGACATTTCTTTTTGTACAGTCATATATCAATCTAGTTTCTCAGAGAAGTTTCTAGGTGACGTTAATACAAGACTTCCCATAAGTTTTTTGCTAACGTTCTCCGACAAAAAACACGTCAATCGGGCGATTGGCACATTTGTACTTCCTCTACTGATAGAAAATGCTTCGTCGTGCTTCAATATTCATGTTGTTTGTCTGTTTAAAATAAATATGAACGTAACACACACACACACACTTCTAGGTAATTCTAAACTAGGATTCACTGATTCCTAACACAACAAAACTTGAGTCAAATATTAGTCTGCCAAATTACGGTGACGTCGACTTTATTCACCTGAGTTAATTCACCCAGGTGTCTTAAGTCTACTTTTAGTGCACTTTATTCACCTATGCACCCAGGTGAACTAGCCATCCAGGATTCAAGCCCGAATCTGAAATTTTGAAAGGGTTTATGACTTGAAGGGTACAGTGGAAAAAGGGTCATTGTTAAATGTCAAGTTTTCACACAAAAAGAGTTAACAATGCCATCTACTGCAAAATTAAAACAGCTTCTTGGCTATATTAATTAAAAACGCGTAGAAAAATAAGAGATACATTTACTCTTTTTTTTTTCATTTTTCATGATTTTGACATGATAACGTCTATTAAAACGATGAGCGCCGGGCGCATCTATGAAAAAATGTAGCGTTCCGCGAACGAGAGAGCGGCAAAAGCGAGAGAGAGGCACTATCGGCTACGATCGGCGTATCGTAGCCGATGCCGTAGGCGAGCCGTAGGCGATCGTAGTTGAATGGAGCGGAGCGGAGCTTTGTCATGACGTTGTCACGTTAAACAACCGTCCGTAAACTGACTTTACAGACAACCATTTTTTTCATTTTTCCCAACCTCGTTTGCAGAGGGCGACGAAGTATACTTATTTAAACTCAAGACCTAATTGCCAAAGTTTGATGCTAAATGAGATTATGGCTTTCGATGTGGAGATCTTCAGATAGGTACAAATTATGTGTAAAACTATTCAAGTTTGTGAATTAAGTGGGAGGGTAGGTGAGAGAGGGGGTGGGGGTGTCGTCGTAGGGTGTTGTCTGGCTGCTCATTGTGGCAGGATCTGTATGAAAACAATGGTGGCTCCGAGACCGCATTTTGTTAAGACGAAGTCGCTCGATAGTGCTCCAATTTAGCTTGATGTGGTACCGTCTGGGTTCGTAAAGTGAAGCTTAAGTGCGTTTGAATTACAAATGTTTTTATTTAGAAACTTAGCTGTCATAACAAAATATGTTAGCATCATCATAATCATACTTTTACATAATACCTATAGTCTATACATAGCCTTTACTTTATAGATTATTTTACTCGGTTTAAATACCTTGTCTCCAAGGGCGTCAAGGTTTATATAGAGTACCTTATTTTTCATTATTTTTGTTCACTCTTTCAGTTTGTGGTTTCACTATCTATCTTCAAAGACAAAGACATCGAAAGTATTATACTGAATATATGTATATTTTATAATATATTTTTTTGATGCTATAAAATCTCACAAATGTAATGTAAATCAAAAGAAATCAATGTGAAGTATTCGTGATCACATACCGCCTCGACATTTTTTAAGAAAAAAACATTTACTTAATTAAATTGCACACAGTTCTACAAAAAGGAAAGCAATTCACGATACTGTTTATTAAAACACCGCACGGATTTTCTTATTGAATTACTTAAATGCTTTATATACGTCTGGAGATTTTTATTTTAAATTCAATTCATAAACACTACCTTCAAGATATTTTAATACAATACTGCAGCTTCGTCTTACGGGCTATAGTCTAACCTTAGTTCCCAAAGTGGTCCAGGTGGACCCCGGGAGACTCTACGGGAGTCTCGTTGGCGTGACAAAAAAATCAATTAATTAATTAACCAATCAATTCTCACTTTTTTTTCTAAACTCATCCGCAACGCAAATTTCTATAATTAGATGTGATCTTCACATTTTTTGTCGAGTTTAGGGAATATGGTAGAAATGTAGCTGCAAGGGGTCCACCGGAATCAGCTAAATTTTGAAAGTGAATAAGAAAAAAAGTCTGGTAACCTCTGGTCTACTACATACTTCCACGTAAGTCCGATACCGTCAAGATGGTATCAAAAAGTAAATACATATAGGTATACATTTACTCTACAGTATCAATCGAGATAATAGTTTCATTAATCTGACGAAGATAAAGTAGATTAAGAAGGAGAAGATGAAAGACACAGTCTACAAGATTGAATCTTCTGTGAACCTTTAAGATGAGTAAGTAATAAGTTCAATATACTGACTAGTACGGGCTTGGCTTCAACCCATTAATAGCCTACTATTGAGCACGGGTCTCTCCTATTGATGAGGCCTGGAGTAGAGCATACTCCACCACGCTGCTCCAGTGCGGATTGGTGGAGAACGGGCTAATTAGATGCAATTCGAGCATAAATCATTATATCGAGCCAGTTATAATTTTAGAGCTTTAGAGCTCTAGAGCTAGCGCTTTAGAGCTGCAATATGAGCAGAAGCAATTAATGTGCTTGCGTATTAGTAATAGCGAATGAACTAATATACTAACGTGTGATAGTATATTATATTCCCGTAATAAATATAGACCAACAGAGACCAAACATATTGACTTCAAAACAGACGCGTGAGCAGTTAATCGTAATATGAATTTATTACAGCATGAGCCAGTAGTTGCTTCTTGCAAGATAATTAATTTTATTTTTAGGTTTGCATGTGGTGGTATGAAACTAAGGTAGGTTATTTTTACTAGACGGCTACTTTCAAGTGAAGCTAACAACGCTTCTATGCATCGTATAGATTGACGAAGGATTGTGGGTATATTAGGAGTTGGTTGCAAATGTTAGGCTGGTGTACAAGTAGTGATAGCATAGCCGTCGTGTTATCTTGTAGGTACACGCAAATCTGATTTGAAAATGTACGCTGCTCATTGTAATTAATTATTATTCTAAAGTTATGAACTTGAAGAAATCTTACCCCGATAGGGGCTAATTATTGATTGATTGTGGAGATGCCGAATATATGCTCAGTAGAACTTCAATCATCACCAGAAAGAATAATTTAATTTCGCACTCATAAATCCGCAATTTCCGCAGGTAACATAGACACACAGACATAAAATAGTAAGACAGCATCGATTCGTGAACAAAAATGTATGTAATATAATTTTCTGATGCGTTCGGAAATCGAACCAGTCTTTCAAGGCCGATTGGTTTTCGATTTGGCTACTGAAACCACTAACCAGTAACCATAGATGGGCAGTATGCTTGAATTACTATAAAAACTGAACGTAATACAAAGATGTGCATGAGAGACGGGTTGTATTTTACGATTATTGTGAGCAATAAATTCAATTCTTGGCAGTTAAAGTCATTTTATGCTGTTAAACGAGATAATTACATGGCATAAAAAACTTATAAAACATATCTTACAAGTATAGTTAACCAATTGAGTTGTTCATTTAAAAAAAAAAAATTTTTTTAAATGTATTTTAAATCTTTAACACAAATTATATTAATTGGCATTGTTAAAAACGCTTAAAAACTATTTTTAATATTAATAATAACGAATTGAAAGTTCAAAAAAAATCACATGACTACGAACGCGCCAAAGTTGGTCGCCATGTTAGTGACGTCATTTTGTTAAAGGAATTACACGATAGTAGGTACCACAATGTTAGATGCTTCTACGTGAATTGAGTAAAAATATCCGAAATTTAGTGCAAAAAGATATTCCACGTAATTTTATTGTAAATTTAAACGTTAAATGATTTATTCTTCATTAAATATAATAAAACTCTCCATTGATTATATACTTACACCAAAAGAAAAGGTTACACTGTTTACTAGTAAATCGTGTCTGGGAGGAATCAGGGCAGGGTGTTAGGGGTATGAAATCAGGGGTGTATGATAAATTATATTTCATTTATCATACAACTAGCTTCTATCCGCGACTTCTTCTGCGTAAATTTCAGATATGGATCCTTAGAGAAATGAAGAATGTGATTAATAAAAAAAATGCACAATGCAATGCTACAGAAATTCTATGCTAGTAGTAGGTACATACATACGATGACCCTGTAGCCTAGTTGATAGCGATTCGACCCAACCTGCGAAGCGAGGGTCCCAGGTTCAATTCCCATAGGCCATATCTAATAAATATTTGTACTCGGGTCTTGGGTGTTATAGTGACGTGTTGTCCATGTCACCCGCGACAGGGAAACCTACTGCGGCGTTATGGGTTTGTACGCGCTTTATACATAAAACTGGTACAATATATAATTTTTTTTTGTCTCCGAAATACACCAACTTGGTCAATGACCCGTGTGGCGAATGGATACCACGCCACATCGCTGAGTCAAGGGTCCTGGGTTCGATACGATGCGAGGTGGATGCAGCGAGGTGGTTTGAATGATTAGTTTGAATTTCTGTTCTTGGTCTGGGTGTGTGTATTGTCTATGGCACCCACGACTCAGGGTATCCTAGTAAAGGGCTATGAGTGTGAAGCGTTTATTTATTTAACGATGTTCCTACTGATTTTACAATGTCAATGATAGTAATAGTAGTAGTAGTTATCTTTAAACACGGTTCCGTTTTACTCTACCATTGAGGAGTTCCACTTTGTAGCCCCAGAACCCATCATCAAATCCTCATTGAATTTAAGTAGGATCAACGTGGCAAAATTCCTAACCTAATAAAATAAAACCATCAGTTGTTTCATAAAAGAAACGGGCAAGTGCGTGTCAGGCCACGCGCAATGTAGAGTTCCGAAGTAGCAAGTTTATCGACTATTATTCATTAACTACTGATGTTAACATAGCCGTGATAGTTTTCCTTGTAAATTCATCATATTATAACCTATTTTTGAGATTTTTTTCACTTGTCTAACTCCAACCGTTTAGCCAACTGTCCCCCCCTGGACACTTGACTCTAACCAGAATTAGCACTTTAAAGCAAATATTTCGCAAACGGACCCCTAATTCCAAAAATGGTCTTCCCATAATATTTTTGGAAGACCTTTTCAATTTTTTTAATAAATATGTATATCCACGCCAAATTACAGCTTTCTAGCACTAAGGGTTTCGGCGCTTTGTTTTGGACAGACGGACGGACGGACGGACAGACAGTCGGACAGACGGACAGACGGATAGACGGACGGACGGACGGACATGACATGACGAAACTATAAGAATTCTGATTTTACTTCGGAACCCTAAAAATGAATCTATGAACGAAAACTAAAATTTTACCTCTTATTCCTGGGGAAAAGGTCTATTTCCAGGATAAAAAGTATCCTATCTGGTAAGTTAGGTCAAAAACTATCTGTGTGCCTTTCATCTATGGTGATGGAGTCACAAACATCCAAAATTTCAGATTTATAACATTAAGTAGGAAAGTAGGATCAAATGTACAGGTTCCGAATAAATGTACACATTTAACATTATCTTTTTTGTAGTATTCACACGTAATAGTACAAACCAAGCACGATAACTTTTAAGGTTTAGCGTTTTTGATATATTTATCAATATATTGACGATAATATCAAGATTTTATCAGTTTAAAGTCAAATCACAGTATCAGCTGTATGCTGCAATGAATAGCAATTAACAAAGTGACGTCACACGCGCGCTCGGGTCTATTCGGGAACTGTCGGCGTGTTTTCGGTACTGGATTCAAAAACGTATTTTTGATTTGATGTAACTTTTAAATTATAGCGAATAAAAAAAAACTAAAATAACTTTGTTATAAAACTTATATATGAACTTTCCAATTATAACAAAAAAAATTTTAGGAAACAACTCAATTATTACTTGTGCTAGCAAATGCAATGAGACGTTATTAAAGTATTCCTGTTTATTTTTACTTTAGATTACTTTTACTTAAATAAGGCCTTTTATGGCTAAAAGCCTTGGTGTAGTTTCACATACATATATACAGATACTTTTCCTATATATGTCATAGGTAGGTACTATATTATGCCTAATTAATGTGTTACATCAAAATATTTTCTCAAACGAACTATAATTTTTATTTATTAAAATTTATTTAAACTTTTGAACCTTACAAAAAGTAAAAGGAACAAAGGCGGACTTAATGCTAAAAGCATTCTCTGCCAGTCAACCTTCAGGAATTACCACAAACAACGATGGCGGTAATTTCTTATTCAACCATAATTCCAAATCTGAAATTAGGTTAAACATAAACAAATTAAATTATTCTCGACAAAGTCATGTTGACGGAAATTAATTTTAAACTTATCTCAAAGTATGAACAGCAATCCGGGGAGCAGCAGTTCCCAAAGCGACAGATGCGCTGTCCTTGATATAGGTCACGCGGACAGCGTGTCCTAGAAACCTGATTCCCGGGGCCCTATCTTACGTCTATTATGCTTGCTTCTTCATGCATTATTATAGTAAAAGACTTTAGCAAAACTACAGCTAAGGGTGTCAGTAAATGCAGAGAAGCAACTACCTATGCACACCACATCATAACAGAGATTATGATTGAAGAAGCTAGAGATCAGATATCTTAATCCCACTAAATATCACTACCTGCATAGTAAATACTGTTATTGTATACAATGTTCCATGTTTCCCAATTGTGGGCGGCGAGAATAAATAATAGAATCGATATGATCCTGTTACTTCTATGCTTTACGAATAATGCTTCAATTCCCGGCAAAAACCCTCGAACTGGGTCAGCCCCAGGCATTGCGCCCTGACCCGACCTGTGGCCTATCTGAATTGTCTGTAACGTTATGTTCATTTCTATAGAACAGAAATTAACAATGAGGTGCTCATTGAAAATTTGCTTTATTGTTTTCTACTGGAATGGGTCGTGTATCTTCTTAGCTGGCTACTTCTGTCTCTCTCTCTCTCTTTCTCTGAAATCGTCTATTTCCTACTGCTTTATTTTAAACAACTGATCAGTAAAAAATATCATTAGATGATCAATAGAAATGCCTAACTTTACCCGTTGCGCAATAGCTCAAGGGAGGAATGTAAGAACTTATGACTGTTTATTTCTGAGCAAAAAAACACGAAATAATGTCATTTTAATGATTTAAATTGACTTTGTATGTCACATCCCCAATTATAAACGCGTCCACCCTTTTCTTCTTAAGTGACAAAGCTTTGATGATGCTTTTGGTTGTTGCGTTTTATTCGGTCGTCTACAAATGCTGCTTACAAACTAGATAGAATGTCTGCTACTTTGTCTGCCAATGACATTAAAAATTATGAAAATGTACCGATAATATAAAACTAGACTGCTTCTTTTAATTTTTATCATAAGTAAAAAGCTTCGACACTTCCAGCACAAACAAGAAATAAATATACACGTGGTTTTGTTCTTTCAATTTAGGTCACTTCCAGGCGACGACCTCTTCCTGACCTACCCACATTGCATAACATATTAAGTGCAGTTTATTAGATTTACATACTGTACCTACCTGCTAGTGACTTTGCATTCTCGCCTAGGCCTTAATTGACGATCACGAAATATCAAGTATGCAATAAAAAGCTTAAGTTTGGCTTACTAAATTAGTGTGATTAATGGAATATACTAAGAAATAACCATCTTGCGTTTTCCTGAATCTTATTTCAGTATTACTGAGTCTCATAATGAAAACATGAACCGCCGAAAATCAAGGATTTGAGACTGTAAACGACATAAAGACTGTAAACTTGTCCCAGAATTCATAAGTGTCGTAAGTATAATTGGACAATAAACATACCCAATAGTCGTAAGCGACGACATGTTTATTTGAGGAGCAACAAAAAGAAAGTAGCACTTTAGTTTATCATCAAGTTTTTAAGTGTTCGTTTGGTCACAATTAGATTCCTATATTGTGGTTTGGTTAACAATTTCATCTACATATTTCACAAAGGCCAACAATACTACTTTCAAGTGATTCTTCTCAAGGACCTTCAAGGACTTCCAAGTGATTCTTCTCAAGGACCAAGTAAGAGTGCATAATATTGAAGTTTCTGGCAGAAGGCTTCCAATTAAAGTAAATATTTTTTTTTAAACCGTAGAATTACTGCACGCACTGTGGTTTCTGTGGTTTTTTCTCAAATTAATGCTACATACTTCTAATATGGCTAATAAATTCTTGACAAACCATACAAAGGACTGCTAATTATCTTTCAATAGCAATAGGGTTAGGTCATTAACATGACCCAGTTTTTCCCTAACGAACTACATACATAGTCCTTCGCATGACATCACGTTCGCGGAATACTAATTATGTGAATATAGAGGTACGGAGGACAACATTGGCGTTAGCGTTACACACGGCAAACACGAAATTAAAGGTTCGCATGAAGTGTCGTGCGAACGAGTTTTTCAATTTATGTTGTTGTCCGTCACACCTATGTAGCCTTCAAAGGAAAATATAAACATTTATTTACTCGAAAGTTTGAAACGTATTCAAACTGTTCCCGCAATTTCGTCTTTATTGAGCTGACAATTTTTATCCCAACCACACCAAACACTTTTAAGTTTAAAGCAGCGATTATTAAAATACATGGAGATTTAGATCTTGCAATATAGCCTTGTTGTGTCCTGATTTATTATATTTTATTGAATTGCCTTTAACAATTGTACTTATAATACCAATAGAATCGTACTACATAGTATAACAACCACAGAGAGATCATTAGAATTACTGACAAGTTCCACTAGAATTAGTGGAGCGACTTGCTTACTCAAAAGATCCGATCCCCATCCTCCATACACGATGCAAATGACGTCACAGCTACCAGTATCACACGTTTCCAGACGAAGCGTTTAGACTTTTAGTGGCTTGTAAATGTAACGTTGAGCGTGAAGTGGCAGATTATGTGAGGCGGAGATGGATGCAGGCCACATAAAGCGGTTCATTGCACGCATCATGCCCTAGTGTAGGTACTTGTATCAAAGCTAAGTGTTGGGGCACGCATACGAGACGTTTGATGTAGACTTGAGTAGCCCGTCGGAACTATGTACTTCCAAAAATATAATACTGATGTAGACAAAGATAACTGATGTAGATAAACTGTGATGATCATGACAGTAAAGGCATGGGGACATTCCATGTCGAACAATAATTTAGAATAGCTCTTTCCTTCCAACATACAGTGTGAAAATTATTAAAAAATTTCACTGTAAAGGGATTGTTGTAAGCTTTATGGTAGAATTAACTCAAATATGTACTGGACTAAATAAAGTAGTACACTGTATAAATCCCCCTACATAAAGCAGAAGATATTCAGAAATCTGCATGATCTTTACGAGCAATCTGCTGAATCCGAATTCACAGTATCT
Organism: Thymelicus sylvestris; assembly: GCA_911387775.1. Taxonomy (NCBI): domain Eukaryota; kingdom Metazoa; phylum Arthropoda; class Insecta; order Lepidoptera; family Hesperiidae; genus Thymelicus; species Thymelicus sylvestris. The sequence goes on from OU426905.1 coordinate 3,903,926, forward strand.
TAAAAATTCCATCTTCAACTCCCATCGTGCCGAGGCATGCTTTGATACACGTTAGATGAAGGAGGCAAAAGAGGTTTGTAATTCCAGACAGACGAACGGATCGGTTGCGCGACAAATCGGAGGGTTGTTGCCTAATTTCTATTCTACGTACCTATTTGACATGAACGCTTAACTTTTGTTCAGTACCTCAGGTAACATTTAATACAACAGTTTAATTGTGATGTGTCATAAACTGATTGCCGTTATTCAGTAAATACCCAATACAACTACAAAATCACAAGTCTTCAGGAATTGTACCACTTTTTTGACTTACTTCAAAAGAATTGCAGGTACGATTGCACTTCGGTTCAGTACGACCATTCTGCCACACAAAATAAATAAGCCACATAAATAAGAAAGACAACCCTATCAGCAATATTACATATACTCGTATGTCGTCTAAAGCTAAGATATTAATTAACTCGATGAAAGATTTATACGTACTTTCGGAGTTCTACACAGAACTTGTAGCAGCTTTTCTTGCTCCTGGTTGTCTCGCAACATGTCAACGGATTCAGTTGAATGATTAGTCGCGATGTTTATTAATGCGCCCTGTGCAAGACTCCATACTGTACGTGACAGCGATGGCATGGTTTGATGGTAGTTGAAACATTCATTACCGTTATCTCTAAAGTTGGTCGTTCTGATATCTTTTGATGCGACAAGATAAGGTTCCGGAGATTCGACGAAAAACATAACCCTGCAAGTTATCAGTATAGCGCCGCCTGTGACGATTCATTTGCTGAAACTACTCGAACGTAGATGTCTAGATTTGAAGTAACAAAATAATAGCGGTAAAGAGCGGTAAAATGTCAATAAAACACACCTGTAGAAATTATGATTCTGCATAGTAGGTACAGGACGCTTTTAGTCCTTTATAAGTGGTCAAAGAAAAATTATGTAGTTATTAAAATAAATATGTAATGTTAAATTAAGAAAAGTTAATTTTCATAGCAGAAAAAAGCGGCCAAGTGCGAGTCGGACTCGCCCATGAAGGGTTCCGTAGCAGCAAGTAACATAATATTATGAAAGTTCTTGTAGTTCGTTGTAACTTTGATCGAGGAAAATTGCAATTTACGATTTATGATGTATTAAAAAAAAACTACTTACTAGATCTCGTTCAAACCAATTTTAAGTGGAAGTTTGCATGGTAAAGTACATCATATATTTTTTTTAGTTTTATCATTCTCTTATTTTAGAAGTTACAGGGGGGGGGACACATTTTACCACTTTGGAAGTGTCTCTCGCGCAAACTATTCAGTTTAGAAGAAAATGATATGAAACCTCAATATCTCATTTTTGAAGACCTATCCATAGATACCCCACACGTATGGGTTTGATGACTGTGACCCCCAAAATTTATTATTTTTTTTTTTCTATTTTTATGTGAAAATCTTAATGCGGTTCACAGAATACATCTACTTACCAAGTTTCAACAGTATAGTTCTTATACTTTCGGAAAAAAGTGGCTGTGACATACCGACGGACAGACAGACATGACGAATCTATAAGGGTTCCGTTTTTTGCCATTTGGCTACGGAACCCTAAAAACCAAGTGAATTTAAAAGCTCTGAAGACGCGGAGAGTCTGTTAAAAGCTTCGAATACTTTTATTGACAATTAAATGTTTTGACATTTGTCTGTACATCTGGTGATGTAACATGATGTAACATATTATGACATGAGAAAGATTTTTAATTTGTTATTACAATAGCAAGTAGTAACTCATTAAGTTATTCTACGTATTCATGTCACGCAGTTTAAGTAGATACGGTTATCGCGTTACTGAGAACAGCTGTAGAACAGCGACATCCTAATTCTCATTGTTTTAACGATAATACCGAGCACTGTTATATTTGTGTCCGTATGTTAAAGATATCTTTTACCGGTTGTTTAACCCAAATAACTAGCCCTGTATAGACATTACAGGATATTTTTAATTAATTTTGTTAGAAGTCTGTTAAATGTTTATTATCTCTGTAAGCGAGCATTTGTCAATGTGTTTAGTTTTTAATACTTCTAAACATAAGTACATATAATATTTTTATTTACGTCTGCACTGTCTTACGTAGTGTACGTAATGTTAAGTAAGTAAGTTATTAGTTTTACTCAGTCCATCGCGTGTGAGACTATGACGCTAAGCTTCTCCGTTTTCTAAGTCTTTTTCCAAGTACTCTTTGTTTTCCATTGTATGTATTTAGCATTCCGTGTGCAATAAACTGTCTTGGTGTTTAGCTGAATTGAGTATTGACCCAGAAACATTACAACTTCTATGTAAATGTGATTTTCTTCATGCTCTATGGGCCTTATTCGGGAGTTATCATTAATTGGGATTTGGGCAGGACAATAAAATATATTGTCACAAGTTCAAATTTTGTATAACAACGGATGATTCAGTGAATCACAATAACTTCAGTCTGTTGAACCAGTTCACTGAGTTCAGTCGACTATGAATCTTCAGTCATCTTCTGAACCTTAAAACTAGTTACGGTAACTCTAAATACTACCGATAGATGTAAGTTTCAAAATCCATGAGGAAATATTGTTTACAAAATTACTTCTAATCAGGGTTTGAGGCATTGAAGTATTATTACTAGCGTATACTTATACCTCAATGGTTTGAGGCAAGGTTTGTTTAGTTTTGGAAACATGTATTGTATACCTATTTAAAAATTCACTGTATACTTTTCAAGATCTGTGACGAATTCATTTTAAAGCTCAGTTCCCTGTTCCTAGCGTAATGACGCACTTCCTGTGCCCGCGTTCCAAGTACGAACGACGACTATAAAATTCAAATCTAGTTTTTCAGAAATAATTTCGTGCAAATTGCATTGCAGTACACTGCATCAAAATGCAAAAATGAAATGCCATCACGACCTATGTCTCACTCTTTGGGCCTATTATTATGTTGAGTGGTAGGTCATACGACTGGATTTAAACACACGCTTTTATACTATAGTGCGTTTCACTTAAGTTTGCACGTCGCTATTATGTGTGGCATTTGAAGCAAGTGTTTCCAAAATGACACATTATAATGGAATGTTATATATTTTCTTCTCCTAATATATATTAATCTCCCTAGTTATTGGTTATTATGTTTTTGAAATTATAAAAAACACTTACTTCAATGCTACCAACTTGATAGCGAAGTGTACACTTATGTGAAACACACTATAGTAGCCACCTTCCAGTTTCATCAGAACCTGGCTATCAAAGATCAAACTACTTCTAAAACCAAATCAAACGAGACCCAACTTGATAATGTTGCGCCATTTGCTTTGTTTTATTTCAAAGTTCCTTTGACCACCTTTTAGCTCCGTTATCAGATCAGCTCTATGGCATAATTGGATCGCAGTGTCATCCGCAACTTTCAGCTCAATCGAACACCGTGAAGTAAATCATGTTCCTACCGCCTACTATACTACTACTATAGTTTGTTACACTAGTTAGCTAGTGTTTCAACAGACAAAAGCTTATCGCACGCGTCACGTAATTACGTGCTGAATTCGTCACAAGTAATTTATATTGTCAGTAGGGTTTTGCGTGTTTACAAACTCATTGCCACGCCTATTAGTAAAGTAGCTTTGTTTTGAAAGGGTTAATTCCATTGTTATTCCATCTAGCCTGTATGTGTCGGTCGGCAACGAGTCGCTGATGCTTGGGTGTTACTGATGTATCTCCATGAATAACGGTATCTACTTAGTACTTACCATCAGGCGGCTTCTCAGTACGTTTGTCATCTACTTACATAACTAATTCTTGACAAAAAAATAACCGACTTCAAAATAACTTAAAAAGTCCTTGTCAGATCTCGCTCTTTAAGTGGGACTACATGACAAGCACCATTCGATTAAAAAAGAATCATTAAAATCGGTTCACCCAGTCTAAAGTTCTGAGGTAACAAACATAAAAAATGCAGTCGAATTGAATACCTCCTCCTTTTTTGAAGTCGGTTAAAAAAGAGTTGAATGTATTGAGTTGGTTCTCTGATATTAGTGCTCTCTGCTGAGCAACAGAAGAAGCAATGATACCAGATGCTTGGTGGTCTCAGCTAGCACATCATAGGTAGGGATTTGTTCAAAATAAAATCATTTATTTATACCTACATGTTTATTTATGTATAGGTAGGTAGATAGATACTTTACTGGATGTTAAAATTCTATACTAATATTTATTACAGAAAATAAATATTCATGATTGCCTCATTTCCGCGGTTTCTTTCTTGTCATGCTTGTCATTTTACTTATTTATCTACCGTTTTACACAGTTGTAGGTTTTTACTAACAAGTTCCCATAAACAATTCAGCTTTGAATTTAACCTAGTTAAATGTAAGTTTAGGTACTTTGTAAAGGCTACTTTGTAGCAAAGTATAAAGCTTTGCACGCTTCACGGTTCATGGAAATAATCGCACGATAGCTCTAGTGTTGCAACTTGGAGAGGTTTGCCAGCCATATCTACTGTTAAAGTATTTAAACCTATTTTACTTCGCTTTTCAATGATATTTCATAAAGAAATTATATCAGAAACGGTTCTCATCGTGGATGGTTTTCGGAGCGATTATAACTCTATACCAATACAACTATTAAATAGAGCTCCTAATTAATTAAAATGTCAATTTACTGTGAGCCTTACCAATATTTTTAAAATGATACTAACTTGTTAATTAGTGTGAGAAGCTTAAACAATATTTTAAAAATACAAAAAATTAAATAGGTTCTGTTAATTTCTCTAATCTAATATACCTATTACCTACTGTTTATTTTAATCCTCCCACCTCAATATACATACCTACTTTATTAGACTTGATTACTTTATTATCACTCTCTAAGAAATAGACATTTTGCGCCTCAGACTTGTAACTTGGACATTTTGCGCCTAAACCTTACCACCGAGTTAAGTAAGCACGTGAAATGGGTCGCGAGTGTTAAAGGAGTGACTAGATAGGTAGATCCTATAAATTCACATACCGAGGATGTCTCATTCTACTTCAATGTAATACCTGCCTCTCCCGCGATGAGAATAATTAAGCCCCCTGTGAGATAAAATAAAACTCAAGTGCGAAATGGTATGAATTCGTTCTTTATGAGCCCTTCTGATGAAAGAGCAAAAATTTAAAACAAATCGCATTCCAATTCTATGATTTAGGCTTATAAAGTTAATGTGATATTACCTAAACATGTGTGTGTCAAGACTGTCAAGTGTCTTTAGAAGCTTCAGGACGACTTGTCCTTTATACGCCCTAAATGTCAGTGACCTGTGAGTCCTGTGACTTGTATCTTAGAGAATTTATAATAGACTCTCGCCAGAGATGCGACGCGACTGTAAAATGCTAAAATATGAAAAGAGTAAGTCACGGATGATTAAACATACCAACGTTATATTTGCAGGAAACTACCTTAAAAGTATTCTTTTTATAATTAATTTTATTATTTTCTTGCTAGAACTTGGCTACAATTTACACACTGCGCACCAACTATTGCTCCATAATATTCCTCCAGAGATTCTTATCATTTAAATGTTTACAACGTAAATAGTAAATTAAGTAATACATAATACATAATTATGTACACGGCTTAATACATTTTCATTTGCTTTATAAACACTTTTTCGTGACGCTCGGAGAAACGAGCAAACAGAAACAAAATATTATGTAAAAACAAACCACACATCTCCATACCATCAGCTATCTACTCCTTAATGTAGAAATAGCGGTTTATAAAACATTTTTTAGGCGACATCACAAAAACTCATACTTTCAGAGTACCAAGATCGAAGCGAAGAGGCTTTCAGCACAAGTGCATCTTGGGCTCGGTGCGTGCGTAGTGAAATGCGTTAAGCGATTGGATCTCACCTTTGTACCTTAACCATATGAAGCGTAGGATCACGGCTTTCAGTTCTTTGTAAGCGATGTATTAAGAGACTTGTAATAAAGCATAGACTTCGGAACCATTTTAGTGTATCGTTAAGGTCATTCACCTTTTTCAATATTGTTAATAAATTGTTATGTTAATGCTTTCAGACCTTACGTTTATTTTTTGGTTATAGGCCTACTGAGATTCAGTGAGAAATCATAATAATGCTCACTAACTGATAATGCCCGGGCAGTGTTTCGGGTTTGAATCCCGGCCGCAGGACAGGTGTAAGTGACAATTTCAGTTTCAGTTACGAGATATTTATGTGGTCTCATTTGGGATCATTTTGTTTCCGTAATATAGATAATCTCATACGGACTGTGTACGTATGTTAAAAACATATTTTCTTCAAAAAATCCTTTTGAATGTAATGCAAAACACTTTACTATCACCTATTACGAATATTACGATATGAAAGTCTTCAATAAACTGTCGCATCGCAACAGAACGATGTCAGCCACTTCTCAATCTCGGAGTTGCTTGTATACGTTTCGGGGACAAACACTCAATATCTTACAATATAATATGCTATTTAGCGTTCAATTACAGAAAAAATAAATCATTTTGCTTCCGATACAAAATGTCCATGTTCCTATAAGAACCAATGAACTAATATACTAACGTATAAGAACTAAACAATTAACGAACAAAAAACGTCGTATTTAACGTAATTCAAGCGGAACTTGGTGGAACTGCGCTTACAACAGTGGATACCGGGGACGCTGTCAGAATTAATTTTACTTTATCGCCTGGATTAAGCCGCCCCGACTAAAAATGTTAAATATTTTGTAGCTTTTTTGCTTTTGCTTACGCACACGGTAGGGGTTTGTAGTAACAAACCCAATGACGATGAAGAAGTTAAAGTAGAAGCTCTTTTATCTCTGGTACAGAATTATAATCCTACTAATATTATAACGCCCCAACTCAGAGTCACTAAGGGTTACTTAAATCGCTCCTTAGTACATAATTTGTATGGTGATTCTTTACTAAGGAGCGATTAAAGTAACCGTTAGTGACTCTGAGTTGGGGCGTAAATGTGAAAGTTTGTTTGTGAGGATGTGTGATGGCTTATCACTCTTTCACACAACTGCTGAACGGGTTTTCATGGAATTTTGCACACATGTAGACCATGACTACCAATCCGCACTTGGCCAGCGTGGTAGACTATGGCCTAATACCCCTCGCATTGTGAGAGGAGACCCCGAGTCCAGCAGTGGGACAATTATGGGTTGTTGCTTTGCTTTGCTTTGCTTTTTTGTAGACCATGACCAGCCAGGTTAGCTTGTCGAAGTCATAACATATAACCGAACCATAACCGAACATATGCCTTAACTTTTATGCGACTCCGACCACTCCTAAGCCATATAATTTCAGAATTTTCCTGTTGTTTTCTTTAGGTCGTCAATCCAGCATTTTGGGGGCGATCTGTGCTCTCTTTATTCCCAGCAGTGGACTTCTAAAACTAATTGATGGTAGTTCGGTAAAATGATCATAAACATTACGTCAATAAAAGTAAACTTATTAACGTTATTCTCAGAACAATACCCAACTCGGTGAAGTCAATATTCCGCCGGTATAGTTCGTACAAGTACATACTTTTCCGGGGACGACGTCGGAATAAATTCTATCGGCACTTTACTTCCTCAGGAATCGTTTAAGCCTTAAACTTTTTATTTGGCTTTGTGGTCACGTAATATTATGCACTAAGAAATTATGTTTGGATCATAGTTTTAACTTCACTTACGTCCCAACTCAGAGTCACTAACGGTTTCATAAATCGTTCCTTAATGAAGAATCGCCATACAATTTCTGTACTAAGGAGCGATTTAAATAACCGTTAGTAACTCTGAGTTGGGGCGTTAGTATTGCATTTTGGTTAAATAAAATTACTTAACGAGGTAATGTGGATTTCATAAAAGGCACTCAGATTTAAAGGCATAAAAGACAGACAGACAGTGAAACATTTGTGAGCGCCGAGGAAGCCGTAAGCTTACAAATGCATGTGAGCTCTTCATTATTCACCTACTAAAACCGCAAACTACGAAAGACCATCGGTTTCGACGTTACAAATCAATATGGCTAACCCTAGTTCAGGGATTAAGTCAAGGGGCGCTAAAAAGGCACTGGAAGACAATTTCGCTCGTGTATGGTCCCACGATCAGTTTTAACAATCTTCAGTAAATTAATTTAAAAACCTGGCCTATCATTTTTGTAAATACTGGCCCATCCCTGTCCATAAAAGTGTATTACTGTTGTCCCGATAGATATAATTTAAATACTGAAAGTGATACGAGATACCGACTGAATCGCTATTACAGGGTGCTCCCTCCGCAGCATAGAGCAGAGCTTTGGCTTGAATATACAATTACATAATAATATTTATTAAAACAACCTGACACGCACTAGACCAGTTTTTTTAATTGAAAGGATATAATTCCAGATTGTTATTAATTAATAAAATATAGCCGGTAAACGAGCTGACGATCCACCTGATAGTAAGTGGCTATCGTCGCCCATGGATATCAGCAACACCAACGGCATCACTGCTTCGTTGTCAGCCAAGAAAGAAAGAGAAAGAAAGATCTGACTTTCAAGCCTGCCTGAAAAAGACCTTGACCTCTCCTTGATATTATTGGGTACCATTTAAGTAATGCAAGTATCTAACTGAATATGGTCCCCTTGGTACGTGGGTGCCATTTTAAGTGTCATCTAAATAATTTTGGTAATAAATCTTAGATATAAGTTTTATGCTACTGACGTAATAAACTGCCATGGTATTCAGTTACGAACAGTCTGCAAAAGAGTTGGGTAGTAAATCTTTTCGTAATTTTTAATATTAAAATATATTTGTGTTATTATCAACAAGTAAGGTATGATTTAACATTCTGTAATCACTGCCTGCAATCCACATCCTGCAATCCCTGAATACCTTCTTTCGCTGACTACTCGTACATGACATTAATCAAAAAAATATCATAAATCTTCACTAATACTAAATTAAGACGTTTTAGTCGCGGTGTATGTCGGTAATGTGGGTACAGCATAAGTAATACTGGATGGATGACTAAGTAATGAATAGAATGGAGCGGAAACGTTTCCCATGCTGTGTCGTTACTGACATGGTGCACTCCGCCAACGCTACCCCATAGATGTAATGTGGTAGGGCTGTCAACATGCATAGACAATAACCAGGCGTGAATTAATTGACAAGTCAAAAAATAATACTGTTCAGATCATTTTGAACTTTGTTTGTTATTTGTTTAGTTTTTATTTTAATCCTATATTGCTTTAATAGCAATGTTGTTAGTATAGCATATGATACGCAATAACTTATTTTGATTTTCATGGTTTTTAAAATTCAATATAGCGTAAAATTTATAAATCTTTTTTTTTTCGTTTCTGCGTAATATTCCACGATATCGAATAATATTCGAAGCTCGAACTTTTTAATGCTTTGCTTCACTTTGTTTAGTTATACTGAACGTTACTCGCAACTATATTGGAAAAGTTTACACGTATTTTATCCTGAGAACAAATGGGTGTCTGCAGCCACAAAATAGGTTTTGTAAGAGGTATGGCGAGAAAATATAATATGTGAAGTCCGTAATCCAATAACCCCTCAAAGGAGCAACATGCTACGGTTTCTATGTTAGGGAATGAACTTTCGACTGGGAACCAAATCGCATTTAGTCAAACATAGGAAAGTGTAGTCCACTGCTTTGAGTTTATTTTACTTTTACAACAAATATTATAAAAACGTACGGGTTTTTTTGTTGAGTTAAATACAATAAACAGAATTATTAAAAGGCAAATCGACGACTTTTTATCTAACTTATCATATCAGAATCATTGAGTATTTATGGATTGAGTTAGGACGAGACTAACATAAGACTAAAATACCAATAATATCTCATAACTTTATGTGTGGATTGTAATCAATTAAACCGAGAAGCAACTATGGGTTCTGAATGATGACTATTAGCAACATTGCGTAGTTTACCTTCGTGATAACCTAATACCATTTTAATATTTTTTAAATCTTAAAAAACCACGTCAATTAAGTTCTTCCGCGAGATAGATAATTATAGTATCTTGAGTCCAAAAGGTTCCGTCGTTTTCAATGATCAGTTTTCTTAACGTATGATAGAATAGACGTAATAAGTAGCAGAGACGTGATATAAAACGTCCCCAAACACAGTGTGCCAGGTGCCAGCCCTGTTGAAAGCTCAGGCGGCACGTGAAACACGCATACATTTCCGCAGCGAACGTCGCTCGGAATGACAAGCGTCTCATTGTCGCCGCGCTCGCCTTCAAACTCAAGCTGTACGTCGTAAATCGTAATAGTTTTAGGTTTCGGTAGCAAACTTATGAAGTAATGTCAGTTTGACAAGGGTGGTAATTAAACTGACTTCTATTTAATAGCATTAAATATCATCTAAAAATCTACCCTGTCCTCTAAATTACTAAGTCAGCCACCATCAATGCGCGTCTAAAAAATACTCTTTTAGCCACTATAAATCTTCAAAGTAAGCTACTGTAAATACAACTTAGCATGGTAGTTATTTTTTAGCATCTACATTTGTAACATATATTCAAATAGTAAACTTCTAAAATACTGATATATGACACTAATAAAGTAGTTTTATCTACATCTAGTTTTATAACTCGGCATCTTTTAATTTTTTCGAAACATGAATAATTTATAACTCACCCTATATTTTTCATCATCAAAATACCTAAATTTATCATCAAATATATTGAATTGTCATCAAAATGTACCTTAAATTAAGGGGTGTAATAGTTAGTATAATAACTTATAGTATAATATAACTTGAAATAATGTTCACATGACATAATTTTCATATGCTATATGAACAAATAACATAATTTCATGTGATCTAATGTTTATTTCATATTATAATGTTATAATTTATTAATTTGCTCGAATAACATTTAGTTTAACGTTTACTTCTTATAATTTTATATAGTATAATGCTCTTTTTATATAACGTTCATTTGACTTATTTTTCATTTAATCTAATTTTCAAATACATAATCAAATCTTCAAACGTTACACACCCTTAAAAGGTCTATAGCATGCGGCAAACAGCAAGAGGCATTACGCAGTAAGCAATCAGCAGACATGGTTTCTGTCACGGCTCCGGCGCTGCGGGGCTCTGGCGGTCCCACGCGATCATATCGTCGCAGATGCTATTAACGCTCACCACCGCAGCTTCGGCTTGCTGGCCGGCTTAGCCGGCCAGCCTCCGCTGCTGCGGCGAGCGTTAAAAGCACCTGCTCCTCAGCTCGCGGGCCGCCTCGCCCCTCCGCGCCTACGCGGGTTTACATTACACTCTAGGGGTAGGGCAGACAAGACTACGTGGAGTCGGGTTTGCAGCGATTTGTTTCTGTCACATAAGTAACAACGAGCGCACCAACAATAGAATGACAATAAACAAGTACACGTGACAACTCACAATAAACAAATACTCGTGGCAACTCACAATAAACAAATACATGTCACAACTCATCCCCGCATGAATCGAATCGCGCTCTCTGATTGGTGCAAATGGACAGTGGCGCCCCTCTGACTGGCGTCAAACAAATCATGCAGCCGCTATTTTCATGATAAAAGAATACGATGTATTATTTTACATGCTCAATTATAAAATATGATGTTTTCTAGTTCAAGCTTGAACTATATCTTTTGAGGAACATATGTTCAAGCTGTAAAACGTAAAATGTTGGTTAATTGTAAAATCCGTGGCCGAGTTAGTAAATTAGATGGTAATGTGTAAATCAGTGGGACAAGTAAAAATATTTGTTGTTCTTTATTTGACGCTTTTTTGGAATATTAAGGTGGCATTTAAAAAAAGGCGAATTAGTTTATTAGAAGCCTTCTCATTTTCCCATGGCTTGGTTATAAAATCAGAGGTTGGTTTCCGTGGCCTAAAAAGAAATCTGCGGCTTGACTTATTATTCCCCGTTTGACAATAGGTACAATAATTATATCGACCCTGTAGACTTGTTCATGACGCGTGTAACCGAGGGGTCTGTTCGGTCCCGCGTTCGAGTCTTTGGTCAACTCATCCCGTCGATTTTCGAAGACTTGGAATCGTCCAGTTAGACATTTGTGTGAGAACCAAAAACTGCAGTGAGTTAGGGTTGGTTATGGGGCGCACTGGGATCCTCATGAATCATCATCCCTTACTGGGACTACAACATTTTTGACTTAAAATCCAATAGGTACCTACTATCTTTCTTTTTTTTTTACTGGCCGGTAACATCTAGGTGTAGCCTTCGATATTACTAATGTCCATGTGTCGATGACCACATACAATCAGACAGCTAGCGGCTCAGATGTATATGTCGATGATTTGCATTACTTTCCATAGTTTCCATAACTAATCTAGAACGCCCCGAGTGCCAGTGCAAGAGAAAGTATAAAGAGTGCGCCTCGTAACAGTAAAGGCGGCACATCACGCAATATCATACAATACATACATTTCCGCAGAGGACGCCAGGGCGCTGCCCAGAATGACAAATGGCCATTGTCTATTGTCACGAACTATGAGGTGTTAGGTTGTGAAGCGAGAGAGCACTCTAGACTCCTAGCAGTAATGAGTAGGGAAAAGTGACACTTTTAGTCAGATTTTATAATTATAACAGTGTGTTATCTAGTTGAAGCAATTGTTTATGATGCCTTTAAATATTTTTTGTGACGTTAGTTTAGTAGGTAATTCTCGCGTACAGACCTTGGGTCAACCTTTTTTTTTTAATAATGTTAATTAACCCTATTAAAATCTATTTACAACTTATTCACCTATCAATAATTCTATTGATGCTGGCTATCCATGACAATTGCTACTCAGCACCAGAGGTACCTAAATCTCGTGAACCCTTTAATCAAGTGAATACCTTAAAAGTGTTTAAAAGAAAACAAACAAAACTCTTGTCGACACAAATGATAAACAAGAAAAACGAGATATTTCTAAAAGGGTTAATTGACGCTTTGCTTCGTGGTGTCCACTGAATTATTCCCTCTCAACTCCTTGTATAACCGTACCTGTTTTGTGTTCTTCCGCAAATTAGAGTCCTCTTACGGGTGCTTCATCTTTTGGCATCTGTAACAAAAAAGGGAATATTTAAAAAGTATTCCTGACAAAGGAAGTGCTCGCAATAATAATTGTGGGCTGAGTCGCGTCGCGATGCGATGTTCTGCGCATTTTTATCCTGCATTTTAATTTACCCGTAAGTCCCGTAACGCACTTCCAGGGTACTCCATAACAGTGTAAACAAAGTGTGTTTGTAGAAAATGTAAGTCAGTCGAGAAATTGGTACAGTGTTTTGGAATGAATTACGTATGTACGGGAGGCACAGCGGGGATATTTAAATGAAAAGGTAGTCCACGATACAAGATTTTATTTAAATTTCTTCAAAAGGTGCACTTAGGTATTAATTACTTAATTTTACGTTCCCGAATTTAGGGTGACGCGATTACAACTAAGGGCGTCCGCTCGGTCCGAAGTGAGGTTAACGAGAGGCACTGAGTCGGTGCAAAAGTCTTTCTTATTAGGGTTGTACGTCGTACGTAACATCTCCCCCCGTAGACAAGCAACTATTTGCAGAGGTTAACGGCAAATGTTGCGTCGCGCTTGTTGCATTCTCTGAGCTCGATCTCTTCAGCTGGCTGATTTATTTGAATTTTCCGTGTCTTTCGTCTACGAATGTAGAACACGCAGGCTACTGTAGATGCAATTAATAGGCCAAACACGGTGAAATAAAAAGGGATAGTCGTATGATAAAGGGCATCGTTGGAGGTATCTGATTCAAGTTCAACAGGTGTTTCGATGTTAATTTGTTTCTTAATGTCGTACAAAGTACTTAAATTCGTCGAAGACAGGTGGTACCATTGTTGTCGAATCCGTGGAATACGGTTTGGCTCCGTGGGAAGCGCGACGATTTCGACACTAATTCCATTGACTTTGTCGTCGATGTTAATTAAGGTGAATTCTGTTGTCCGTAATTTGCAGAATTTTGGTATTGTTGCCAAGTAGCTTCCTTGAAGAATTTTATACTTTTCGTCGCTGCAGGATAATAGAACTCTGGTAGACTTCGGGAAAGAGATGATGTAGTGCTGACTGTCTAGCTCTGTTAGAGCTTCCTTAGACATAGAGATAGGCGTGCCTAGACACGTTTCATCTACCTCATGTGAAATGATGAGATTATCTACACAGTCAGGCTTTGTGCGAATTTGATGTCCCAGGAGCTGCTCGCAGATACGGATGGTGTCGATCTTCGGGCATTCAGCCTCCATGTACACATATTCCTTAGAATTGGTAGCTATATAAGGATATGGGGGAAGGATGACGATATTATTTATATTGGGAACAGGACAAAGGCGGAACAGATCAAACGTTGATTTCAAGGTAATGGGGAATTTAAGGACGACCACGATTTTCTTATCAGAATAATAAGTACCTAAACTAATTATATCGTAGTAATATCTATAATCAAAATTCAAAACTTCTTTTACGCTATACAAATTATTTAATGTTCTTAACATAATACCTATATCTTTAACCGATAAAATTGAGTGGTGCAAAGATCTAGTTCGGCTAAATGCTAATATATTCTCTATTCTAATAATTTCTTCCGATAGTTCTCGTACGTTATTACTAAGAATAACAAAGAGCTGCGCAAGATGCGCATAACCTAAGACATTCTCTCTTTCTGATGACGTCATATTCATGACGTACCGAAGAGCTTTATCTAGCCTAATCTGGTTTGAAGTTAAATTATTAAGTATCTGTATTTGGCGAACCGAAAACTCCTTAAATAGAGATATGTGACTGTTCAATTTATCGGTTATTAATTTTTCATTATTTTTTAAAATATTCAATGCACTTTCGAATCGCAAAGCATCTTCGTGATCCAGGTTACCAGAAATAGACTTAATCACGGTACCCAGCGGATTAAATAAACCCCGCTTAATTTTATTATAGGGCTGGAAAGTTTCAAGTTGTAAATTAATTTTTTCCAATTTAGAAGTTAAATACATAACTTGAGATTTAAATAACGCGTACGAGCTATTAGATAATCGATCGTTTAAATTATCGAGCTGAACGTGTAATTTTGAAATGTGCCGTTCTATTAAGTCTAAATCAATGTCCTGCAAAAATGTGTGGTAATGGGAAATTATCTTGGTAGTTCCTAATTTATAAGGTAGAATGCCAGGTCCATTATCGAGGCTTTCAATTCGGATCTCTTGCGCTCGGGCCAGGTGCATCAGTATCAGTAGGTACCTGTAACAAGTTAACATTTCTGCCTAAGTGACGTCTTTTACGTTTTACGTTGGCTTTAGCTACAGGTCCGCGTTTTTTAGATGTATAGATGTGTATAGGCAAGTTAGTAACAACTTTATCGCGGGTAAAACGGGATGCTAGCTTTTGCCGTTCAGCAGCTGGATTACGAATATAAACGTCCTCATCAGGTGAATATTGATGGACAGGATCCCTATGCCTATTGTGTCGACTAGTTATCGCTTGCCGCTCGGCGAGTGATAATTCATGTATAAGTTCGTACACCGTTTCCATTCTACTACGATGGTCCTGTATGTAATTTTGTAATAATCTTTCTGTAATATTTAAGTCTGTCGGGTCCCGGGGGTCGAAATGTCCAGTTATGAGGTCGAAGGGTCTGCATTTAGTCAAACTATGAATAGAACTATTATAGGCTATGAGGGCGTAGGGAACCAAATTTATTGCAGATTCATCTTTATGTTTTAATTTTAACAATCGTAAATGTTCTAAAAGAGTACTGTGGAAACGTTCTATCTGTCCATTTTCGTGTGGGGCATTAGCCGCAATAAAATGATGTTGTACTTTATGCAGCCGCAGGAATTCTGCGAATACTTGATTCGTAAATTCCGTACCCCGGTCGGTCGTTAAATTCATAGGAAATCCATGATGAGTACAAAAAATTAAAAATGCTCGTATAATTTTAGGGGCCGTACAATCACTAATGCAATACGCTTGTGCGTACTTAGAAAAAGAATCTATAATAGTCAAGTATTTTTCTTGCTCAATCGTGAATACGTCAGCATGTAAATTCTCAAATGGTTTTCTAGGAGGTGTAACTATTCTAAATTCAGGACATACTGGATTACGATCATATTTCGCACACCCACACATTACACATTCATTAATAAATTTAGCTATGTCAACCTTCATCTTAGGCCAAAAATATCTTTGAGATAATGCAAGGTAGGTTTCGTTAACGCCGCGATGATTAGTTTTACCTACATGATATCTGCTAATAATATCTTGTTGATTTTGATAGTCGGGTACGTTTTCAATATTCTTCTTAACCAATATTAATTTCATTGAAGAGCTGCGGAAGGTTCTTTGAATTATCGGAATTATTTCGTACATTTTACATATGGGTTGGACTAGAATCGCGGTACGAATTTTCGGATCTATGTGCATTTTGACAATGTCAATTATGTTTAGCTCTAAATTATGCTCAAATGCTTCCACGGAAGTTCTGAGGTAACCGTCAAACGGCTTAGTAATAATTGGTCTAGGTCTAGGCGGGTGGTTTACTATATTGATAATAATTTGATTTCGATATATATTAAGTGGACTGTCACTAATGGGAATTTCTAATATAGGTTCTTCGGCACTAGTGTGGGCAGTTTCTGTGGATGAATCACTGCGTAATGGATTCTCAGGAGCGGTCAACGTAGACGAAGAGCTACGTGTATGACGTTCCTCATTCTCTGACGCGGTTAGAGTTGATGACGTACTGTGACGACGCGACGCTTGTGACGTATTGACTTGCAAGGAAAGCGTTTCATCGTTATGAATTTCGATACGCGATAATGCGTCACAGTTAGCGTTAAGTTTACCCTTTTTATAAACAACAGTGTAGTCATATTCCGATAATTTTAACCTCCACCTATTCAGACGGGAATTACATTCTTTTAAATTCATTAGCCACATTAAAGGTTTATGATCAGTAACTATTTTAAATTTTCTTCCAAAAAGGTAGGGGCGGAAATACTTGGTAGCCCAAATTATGGCAAGCAGTTCCTTTTCAGTGGTTGAATAATTTGTCTCGCTAACATTTAGGGTCCTCGATGCATAGGCTATGGGTCTGTCGGTTCCAATAGGTCCTTGAGAAAGTATTGCTCCAATTGCAAAATTAGATGCGTCGGTTGTCAGAACGAAGTCTTTGCTAAAGTCGGGATATTGTAAGATAGGGTCATTGGTCAACAAGGTCTTGCAGTGTTCAAAACATGTTATATAGTCAGAGGTCAAGTTAATTTGGGCATTTTTCTTGAGACAAGAAGTCAGCGGTTTCGTTATTCGGGCAAAATCAGGAATGAATCGTCTATAATAACCTAGCAAGCCTAAAAATGCTTTAATCTGTTTAGTAGTTTTTGGTATAGGATAGTTCATGATGGCTTTTATCTTATCAGGGTTAGGTTTCACACCCTCAGGAGTGATCACATGTCCAAGATATGGGGTCTCACGTTTCAGGAATTCAGACTTATCAAGTTGTATTTTGAAGTTTGATTTTCTAAGGCGGTCAAATATTGTACTGAGATTCACCATCATTTCTTGTAGGGAGGTCGCAAATACTAAAACGTCGTCTAGGTAAACGACACAAATTTTGTTCAATAATCCGCGAAGTACGTTATCCATAACGCGCTGAAACGTGGAGGGTGAATTTTTCAAGCCCATGGGCATTCTTAAAAATTCGTAATGCCCATGTTCTACACTGAACGCTGTTTTATGAATATCCTTGGGGTCCATTTCCACCTGGTAAAAACCAGAAGCTAAATCTAAAGTACAAAAGTATTGGCATCTCCCCAACTTATCCAATATATCAGTTATGTTGGGTATCGGGTATCTATCTTCGATAGTTTTATCATTTAGTTTACGGAAGTCGACCACTAAACGCCACTTAACCCTCCCAGACGCATCCTTTTTCTTCGGAACGACCCAAATAGGTGCATTCCATGCGGAAGTGGAAGGTCTTATTATACCTTGGTCTAGCATTTTTTTTATTTGAGACTGTACTTCATTTCTATGTATATAAGGATAACGATAAGTTTTACTGTATACGGGCAATTCATCTGTAGTTTTAATGCTATGTTTAATTTGATTAGTAAAAGTTAAGGGCTCTTCTTCTAAATAAAATACGTCTGAAAATTTGGCACACAAAGCCTTTAAATTAGCCGCTTCTTCGTTATTTAAATGGTCTGTGCGCAAACGCGATAAGACGTCGCGCGTGCGTGAGTCACAGAGGGAAGGGTCAAATTTTATTATGGTTTCCTCGTTTAATAATTGTGCAGATATCGGTTCTGTTAAAGAAAATATAATATCGTTGCTAGTGGGGTTATGTATTTCTAAAACTGCGCGGTTTTTCCTAGCAACAGATAGGCACTCTGGTATGTGGCATCCACTCACTGTGTGATTTTCAATATGAATATCTCCACTTGGTATATTAATAGGTAATCTAACTAATTTGGATGATTTAGCCTGAATAATATCCTCATATAGATTTATATTATCGGACATATACATATATATAGGAAGAGATGTATATTTAGTTTGTAGGAAATTTGATCCAAGATCTATTTTTGCTGACCAACGCTGCAATAGATCACATCCTATTAAACCATCGAAATATTCGTGGAACCGGTATACAAATAATTTTATACATTCAGAGTCTTTAAGTTCTTCAAAACCGGGTATTGTGATTGAGTAATAATTTTTCGTCGTAGCGTGAACATTAGTAACAATGAACGGATCGTATTTCAACTCGATATGCGGAAAATACTCATCTACTGCTTCGGGGCTCAAAAACGATTGATTTGCTCCCGTGTCTATAAGAAATTTTAAGGGTGGATAGCCAGGTCGAATATGAAATTTAACAAAAGGCAATCTTCTTTTATTCTGTGTATGTAACTCTATTCGGGGGCAGTTTTTTTCGAGTTTTGGGGAAAATCCTGGTCCTCAACATTTTCATCCTGGATTACAGGCTCAACATCCTCATTAGGTATACAGTTATAATAGTCACGAACGTCATAGTTTTCATAGTCATAATAGTAATGTTCGTAGTCGTCATAGTTAAAAGTATAAGGTTCGTGATCGTAACATTCATTAGAATTCATTTCTCTACTTTTGAAATAATTATTAGGTGGGGGATTTCCATGTATCCGCCAGTCATGTGGCCCTTTAGGGATAGGTGCAGGAGGCAAGGGTCGCGCTACCGGGTGGCTTATACCGGACATAGGTTGAGGATAGTCATAACGAGGTTTTAGATCTACGGATTGCCGTGGGGTTATTCTAAAACCAGTCGACATATTAGATCGCGGTAATGCACGGAACATTTGCTGCGTCCTACTTGGTCCTTGAAAATTAGGTCTTACTCTATTCGAATTTGTTGGTGCATTAAAGTTTTGACGAAATGACGGCATGAACGACGGTAACGAAAAATTATTGAAATTAAAAGGTTTAGCTGGTAGTGCGGCACTCGAGGTTGTAGGTTTTTTTTTCTCCTGCAAATATAAAATGTTCAATTCTTCTTGGACATACTCTAAGGCTGTCCCTAAGTTAGTGGGTCGCATACACCTAATCCTAGATCCTAGAGGCTCATTCAATCCCTTCAAATATGTTTTTAAAGCAAGATTACTATATAGAGTTTTTTTTGAGTTAACCGTGGTTTCTAATTTATCATGTAATTCTATGTATGTCATTATGTAGCTAAGCAAATTTTGGACACGTTCGTAAAACACATGGGGGGTATCGGCACCTTGTGTAAGTTGGGATAAATCGGTATATAAAGCCGTTTCGTCTCTATGATCGGAAAAGCTATTAATTAAAGTACTCCTTATTCCGTTCCAATCCCGAGGTATGCCATTGTTTGTTAAAGTTCTGGCAGCGGGACCAGTTATCTTATTTAAAATGCCATTGTGCAGAGCTAGATTTGACAATTCATAACCTGGTTCAGAATGAACATAAGTTTCAACTAATTTGTCACATAATGTCAAAAATCTAATAAGAGTGTTCGGGTTTCCGTCAAATTCAGGTACAAATTTTAAATTTTTGATTATCTTATTAATAATTTCTTCACATTTATCTTCGGTCGCCATATCTTCTAAAGTATTATCTTCACCTAGATTTCTTAAAGAGTCACTAAGCGCACTTCGCGAGGCAGACCTTTGGGGCTGTGCCCCACTTGTAGATCGTGGATGGAAAATCTTGGAGGTTAAAGGGGCACAGGAAAAGATATAACAACCAATCCTTAGAAAATTGTGCAACTCACATTAACATTTCGGTGACACGTTGACTCATCGATGTTCGGATGACGTGGCTCCCGTTGACTCCAAGCTGAAGTAGATCTCCGCCGGCTTCAAGTTCTTTGTGGTAGTCGATGAAACGTTGAAACGTTATCAGCACGCAGGATAGTTCACCACCAAGGATAGTTCTCACGCACTGACTCGACTATCCTACCGACTGCGCCAATTACGTATGTACGGGAGGCACAGCGGGGATATTTAAATGAAAAGGTAGTCCACGATACAAGATTTTATTTAAATTTCTTCAAAAGGTGCACTTAGGTATTAATTACTTAATTTTACGTTCCCGAATTTAGGGTGACGCGATTACAACTAAGGGCGTCCGCTCGGTCCGAAGTGAGGTTAACGAGAGGCACTGAGTCGGTGCAAAAGTCTTTCTTATTAGGGTTGTACGTCGTACGTAACAAATGGTTCCAACTTTTATGAGTAAAGGAGTCCTTATGTTGGTGTAACCGGAACCAAATAAAGCCAGGTCCTAGAGGTCATTGCCTCCACTAAACCTTAGATTTTGGCTTTGTATCGAGTTGTCACAAGATATATGTTATTTTTTTTTTTTTTTTTTTCCAACGAATGAGTACATTTTCTACATTTCCATGTCTGCCAAACTGTAAGCCAGTTTGTCGGCAACTGAACTTTTCATCAATCTATGTGTATTGTAATTACTGGAAAGAAATGTAGTAAGCCAATATATTATTGAATCGAGAAACTCATCACGCAACGATTTAGAATTAAAAACACACAACATGATATTAATTTAATAATTTATTGCTCCTTCCTCCCAAATTATACGAAAACCGCAATAATATTCTAATCGCGTATGCACACGGTTCAAAAACCCCACTGACAAAAATAATACCGTCCGATATGAATCCGTACGGTACCCACTGTTTTCCGGTGCGCCAACTCGCGTAATAACTGTCGATGACTAAATTATAAAATAATTTAGGCAAAGTTGTACAACTAATTTGAGGTGTAGCCTATTAAGCAACAAAAGGTATGACGAGCTACTCGTATGCGTCTTGTCGCAGGTAGTTGGCACTTGGTACTAGTAAGCTTAATCGCTTAATCCCAAAATTAAATGGTGTAAGTGCATGGTGGAGGGAGGGGGCGGATAAGGTTACTCATATCCTTCTAGAATGTAACACTGCAACTGAAACTTGGCATACTTTTTAAGTTTAGGTTGATTTGGTAACCAGATGTAAAATGGATTTTTCAAAATGGACTTAGGACAATGACCACTTATCATTAAATTCCATTTCTGCTCCTTTGTTGCACCTATACAATACATAATATAAATATTAAGTCAAACTTAAAGAGCATTGAACGAGATAAAAATTAACATAATAATTAGTGTACCTACATTACATTTGAATAAATGCTTAATAACGCCCCCGTTTTCAAAAATTGATAATAAACTAATTATAACCTTTACATTTTATTATAAATCTACATGTTTAAAAGGCGTATTTAAAGGTGTATTTTTTTTTTTAATTTCAAGCGAGGTCCATGTAAAAGGACTTAAAAGGATGCGAGATTACAAAGTAAAAGAAGGTAATCTGGGTTAACCCTTGTTTTACATTTCAGAGGATTTCCTTCGTGCGTCCATGTTTAACATGAGTTTAAATAAGTACCTAGGTATTTCAAAATGAAATATTTAACAGTTTTTATGTGAATGCAAGGAAATGTTTATACTTTTTTATTTCATACGAACAAACGAGTAGATACTTGAGCAAAGTAATCATCTTTAATCAATCTACACTTGTCTTTGCCGGTTAAAAATAAAGTTAAAAGTGATTGAGATGGAATTTGTCATTGTTAGAAGCTTGAAGACGTGCACGTGGAAACATCAGAATAAGGGATTATTTATGCTACACCGCAGTGTTGCCGTTTTATAATTGAGGAAAATGCTAACTTTCCGCCGGAAAAATGCTAAAAAAATGCTAATTTTTTTTAAAAAATGCC
Organism: Thymelicus sylvestris; assembly: GCA_911387775.1. NCBI lineage: Eukaryota > Metazoa > Arthropoda > Insecta > Lepidoptera > Hesperiidae > Thymelicus > Thymelicus sylvestris. The sequence goes on from OU426905.1 coordinate 3,926,210, forward strand.
AAATAAAATGCCAATTTCATTGAAAATATTTATTTAAATACATTTAAGTAGGACTATATGCCTACGGATGCCAGACGTGGGCATTAACTGAAAACCTTCAAAAATAAAATTAAGATCTGCCAGAAGGGAATAGAAAAAAGTGTTATAGGGGTTAAAAGAAGCGATAAAGTAAAACTACGAAAAATAAACCAGAAAACAAAATTCAAAAAAGTGGTATCAACTTTGAAATGGACGAGACATATGTTGAGAGAGAAGGCAGAAAAATGGTCAAAAATCATAACAGAATGGTACCCTAGAGAAAACAAAAGAGGCAGACAGTCTAAGCGTTGGGAGGATGATTTAAAAAAATTAGCTAATCCACAATGGATTCGAATAGCAAAAGATAGAAAGAAATGGAAATCTTTGGAGGAGACCTTTGTCGAAAGACAAGCTGTTGCAGAGGCAGATGAACCGATCGTCGATACATAAATATATATAATACTGTTGTTGTGTTTTAAAGTGCATGCATACAATTGTCATATTAAAAACAGTCGGAAATAAATCTTCATTCGGTGCACACGCGTTTTACTTCTCATCAATCGTCTACATACAAAAATCCTTATAACAAGTGCAGTAAGGTACATAATGGTCCTTCGAGCCGGATCGACAAACAAGACTTGAATAGCCGTAATACAATAGGAAGAGATAAGAACGGGTCAGCGACGAGCCTACGTCTATTGAAAAAAGTGTTTACGTCGTTGAGCCGTATTGCAACGGGATTAAGACTGCAATTAGCAACAGCTATCGAAGAGTTGAGACAAACAACTTCGTTCGACTTGAAAATAATATTACATTAAATTTCATTACGCTGTGCAATATTACGTTGTTTACGATACATCATGGCTACTAACGTCGAACAATTAATCAGTTTATTGGAAGATACTGCTAATTTACTTAAGAAAACACAAATTAATTTGAAGAAATGCTCAAAATCAAGACTAACAAAAGGATATTTACGTGCACGTTTACAATGCATCGAGGAATATTGGAAGTTATTTACATCTACACATCAAGAACTGGTTAAGATTACACCTCAAGTGAAACGCATGGAGATTTCATATTTTGTCAACGACGAGTACAGCACGTTTGAAGATTTGTACCTTTGCATTAAGGCGGACATTGAAGATACATTGTTGCAAATTGAATCATCACGTACTTCGGCACAGCACGGGGCGTCGAGTGATAATGAGATGTCGTCGGACGGAAGCCTATCGCTAGTTAGACTACCTAGGATTCAGTTACCTACCTTTTCGGGAAATTACGAAGTGTGGCCTACATTTCAAGATTTATTTATGAGTTTAGTACATAACAACGCATCGCTATCTAACGTACAAAAACTTTATTATTTAAAAACAAGCATAGCGGGCGAAGCTGAAGCACTTCTTAGGCATATTTGCGTAACCGAATCGAACTATACTCAGGCATGGGAAGCACTGAAACAGCGATACGGAAATAAGCGTGTTATAGTGAATTCTTTACTCAAGAGGTTATTTACACAAAAGAAGATTAACGTACAGTCTGCCCACGAAATAAAAATGTTACTCGACACTACAACGGAGTGCATTAACACGTTAAATAATTTAGATGTCAAAACCGAGTCTTGGGATCCTGTAATAATATTTCTTCTCGTACAGAAATTGGACCAGGACTCACACAAGGAATGGGAGAACTACTCGTACAAGATAACCTCTGATCAATTACCTTTGTGGAGTGATTTAAAAAGTTTTTTGGAATCAAAATTTAGAACACTCGAGTTAGTTACTCCGACAAATACACGTAGTACTACGACGACTACAACTTCTCAAAGGGCAAGAGAAAAGCATGCATTCCATAGCACATATCCGTCAACGAAAATATGTATATTATGCAATGAAAATCATACGTTGTGCCATTGTAAACAATTCATCCAGATGACAATAGACGCAAGAAACAATTTTGTGAAAGACAAAAACCTTTGTTACAACTGTCTGCTAAAAGGACATCCTGTTATGTCGTGTCGATTGCCAATATCATGTCGCATCTGCAATAAGCGTCATCATAGTCTTCTGCATCAAGTTAAGACGGAGGAATCTGTGGCTCATACTAGTGTCGCTCAAATACAACCACAGGTTTCTAATGCAAATGTAGAAGAATGCGAGTTCCAAGTCAATACAATGATGACGTCACATTTTAACGCAAACGGTGGATTCGCTTTATTAGCTACTGCAATGGTAAAAATACAAAGTGAAGAAGGACATACAATAATGTTACGAGCCTTAATAGATCAAGGCTCGCAGGCTACATTCATTAGTGAACGTGCAACACAATTATTGAAGCTGAAAAAGAAACGTGTATATGGTACAATAACAGGAGTCGGCACCTCTCAAACTCAAATCAACAGTATTGTGCGAATAAGAATTCAATCTATGTACGATACAGAATTTTGTTTACCAACAGAAGCTTACGTTATATCAAAACAAGTTACTTCTAAATTACCTACTGAATCAATTAATTATACAAACTGGCCGCATTTACAAAACTTACAACTTGCCGACACAGCTTACCATAAATCAGCACCTATTGATCTTTTATTGGGTGTAAAAGAATATGCAGCAATCATACAGCCTGATGTCATTAAAGGTCCAGTAGGCACGCCATGCGCCCAAAAAACAACTTTAGGCTGGATACTGTTTGGAAGAATTGAAGATAAACATACAAGTACACACAATATATTAGTAATGCATCATCAAATAGACTTAGACAATATGTTGAAAAATATGTGGGAACTGGACAATGAAAACGAAAGAAGACTGACAAAAGAAGAAAGATTGTGTGAAGATATATATGAAAAAACTTATGAAAGGAATAAAGATGGAAAGTACATAGTCAATTTACCTTTTAAAACTGAAAATCCAAAATCGCCAAACGGTAATAGTAAAGAAATAGCTATGAACAGATTTTTACAATTAGAGAGAAAGTTTAAAAAGATACCTAAACTAAAAGAAGATTACACTAAAGTCATTGAAGAATATGTAACTTTAAATCATGCTGAAGAAATAGCAGAAAATGAGTATGAAACTAAATCTGTATATTTAAGTCACCATGCTGTGATTCGTAATGATAGTGAAAGTACTCCAACCAGAGTTGTGTTCGATGCATCCTGTAAAGATGATAATAACATATCATTGAATGATGAACTGCTCGTTGGTCCAGTTCTCCAAGAAGACCTGCGGAGTATAATAATGAGATGGAGAATGCACGCTATTTGCTTCGTTGCTGACATAAAAAAAATGTACAGAATGGTGTTAGTAACAAAAAAGCATACAGATTATCAACGTATTTTATGGAGAAGCGATCCATCAGAGAAAATAAAAGAATATCGCTTACTTACAGTCACATTTGGAACCGCTCCAGCACCATACCTCGCAGTTAAGACATTGATGCAACTAGCAAAAGACGAAGGAGCAGATTTTCCACTCGCAGCTAAAATACTTGAAGAAGATTTCTATGTCGATGACCTACTTACTGGTTTTGACAATGTAGAAAAAGCAATAGAAGCGAGCATACAACTGAAGGAACTACTAAAACGAGGTGGTTTTGAATTACAAAAGTGGTCATCGAATAGTACAGAATTCATTAAAACAATTGCACCTGAAGAAAGATCTGCTAGACTACAAATAAATATGAATATTGAAGGAACAGTAAAAGCATTAGGAATACTTTGGGATTTAGCAAACGACCGATTCAATTATAAATTAAACTTACCTCTTATTTCAAAACACATTACAAAACGAAGTATTTTGTCCGATCTGCAAAAGTTGTTTGATCCACTCGGTTGGATTGCACCTTCAATTATAACTGCTAAAATTTTGATACAAGAGCTATGGTTGAAAAAATTAGACTGGGACGAAGAAATCAATGAAGACCTGAAACAAAAATGGATAAATATTAGACAAGATTATGAAAATGTAAAAGACATATCAGTTGACAGATGGATTGGAAGTATGAGCAAAGAAGACTATAAAATTGAACTGCACGGATTTTCTGATGCCTCAGAAAAGGCCTATGCTGCAGTCGTCTATTGCAGATTAGTTAATGCTAATGGAAGTATAACAACCAAGCTACTAGCAGCACGGACACGGGTTGCTCCAGTTAAATCTGTATCCCTCCCCAGACTTGAACTTTGTGGCGCTGTTCTACTCTCGAAACTGCTGAAACAAGTAGCACAGGCAATGAGAATTCATTCTTCAAATTTATTTGCATGGACAGACTCTACTATAGTTTTGTCATGGCTTCATGGACATCCATTGCGATGGAAACAATTTGTTGCCAATCGAGTTGTTGAAATTTTAGATAATGTGAATAACGAACAATGGCATCACGTCCTTTCCGAAAACAATCCAGCTGATATTGCTTCACGAGGTGCACGCCTATCTGAATTAAAGACCTGTAAAATGTGGTGGGAAGGACCAGAGTGGTTGAAAGAAAGAAAAATACAATATAGTAAAACAGACAATATATCTACAAAATTAGAAATGAGAAACATTCATGCCAATGTGAAAATTCAAGAAGAAAGTACAATTAAATTTGAAGATTTTAATACTTTGAATGAACTTTTAACAGCAATTGTATACAGTTTAAGATTTTTATACAGTAAGAAAAATCCAGATGGAGTAGACAAACCAATTCAAACCATAGAATTAAATGAAGCTTTAAATAAATGTATTAAAATAGCACAGAAAGAATTTGAAGATGAAATAAGTAACCTGAAAAAGAAAATAAATATTAAAACAAATAGTAAATTAAAAATGTTGAACCCTTACCTGGACAGTGATGGTATTCTCAGAGTCGGTGGAAGACTGCAGAACTCCAATCTTCCAGAACACAGCAAACACCCTGTAATACTAGGAAATAAAAGTTATTTGACTTACCTCATTATCACCGATGCACATAAGAAGACGCTGCATGGTGGTACCCAGCTCGTATTAACATATCTGCGAACAAAATATTGGATTATACATGCTAAGAACACTGTAAAGTCATATATACATAAATGCACCATATGTGCCAGACAAAGGGCTATGAATAGAAACCAATTAATGGGAGACTTACCAAAAGCTCGTATCACACCTGCACGTCCATTTCAGCATTGCGGAGTTGATTTTGCTGGTCCTTTGAAGGTTTTGATGTCGAGAGGACGTGGAGCAAAGCAGAATAAAGCTTATATTGCAATATTCGTGTGTATGGCCACAAAGGCGATTCACCTGGAGCTGGTTGGTGATCTCACGTCGGAATCATTTATTGCTGCATTTCGTCGATTCGTAGCTCGCAGAGGAAAATGCACACATATTTGGAGCGATCAAGGACGAACCTTTGTTGGTGCAAATAAAGAGTTAGCAGAGGCATTCTCAGAAGCAAAATTGCAACTTCCAGGACACTTAGAAAATCTTCTATCATTAGAGGGAACTCAGTGGCACCTTATACCACCTTATAGTCCAAATTTTGGCGGTTTGTGGGAGGCTGGAGTTAAATCGACTAAATATCATTTACGTAGAATCCTTACATCCAGCGTGACATTCGAAGAAATGTCCACTACCTTGTGCGAAATAGAAGCCTGCTTAAATTCCCGGCCATTGACTCCATTAGACACTTGTGACCCTGATGCACCAGAACCTCTCACGCCTGGACATTTTTTAATTGGTGAATCTCCAGTTAATATACCTTCTCCCGATTTGAGAAACATTAGTATGAGTCACTTAAGTCGTTGGCAGATGACACAAAAACTAGTAAGAGATTTTTGGCAAAGGTGGAAGACAGAGTACTTAACAAGGTTGCAGACAAGATCTAAATGGCAACAACGCAAAACAGAATACCAAATTGGAGACGTAGTTTTGTTGAAGGATGAACAACTTCCACCTGGAAAATGGTCCTTGGGCAGAATAATAGAAAAACATCCAGGGCCAGACGGTTGCACTCGAGTCTATAGTCTTAAATGTCGCGGTGATATTGTGAAACGTTCAGTTACAAAATTGTGTGATTTTCCTGTCAATAATGATTAGATGGTTTAATATTCAAAAAGACTGTCGCTTTTTGGTGGGCGGCATGTTGTGTTTTAAAGTGCATGCATACAATTGTCATATTAAAAACAGTCGGAAATAAATCTTCATTCGGTGCACACGCGTTTTACTTCTCATCAATCGTCTACATACAAAAATCCTTATAACAAGTGCAGTAAGGTACAACTGTATAATGATTTAGAATTAATATTAAGGTTATATTTTCGTGAAGAATGGGAACAGATGACCAAGTTTAAGGATTAGCTGTCACCAGTCCAAGATGATGCCATTAAACCTGCAGGTATTTTTCGAACTAGACGACTAAAAATAACTTAGATTTTATTCTTTTAAATCATAGACCTACATACAGTATGTTATACAGTATGTTATATAGTTAACATTTGTTTACATATTATGTAAACAAATTATGTATACATAATATAAAGGCTTATTCATTCATTCATATATTTATTATATTTGAGGGATATGATTCTCACAAAACAAGTAGATAAACAAAATTTAACAAAAAAATAACTCTTTTAAATAGATGCATGCGTGTGCAGTTGTGCACTCATTTTCGTTGTCTTAAGTCAAGTGTAACGTAGTTTAAGTGTGTTTAAAGTTTGAAGTTAGACATAATTAATAATCGTCTCATCGGGAAATCTCCCTTGGGCTAAAGTTGATGTTGCCATAGATAGGCGATAGTTCAAAATAACTTATTTGTTACAAAATTACACTTTTACACCTCTAGTTTGCTTGGCAAGCAAAAAATGCTAAAATAATGCAATATGCTAAGTATAAATTTTAAATGCTAACTAAGGTAAAAATATGCCAAATTTAGCATAAAAAATGCCAAAACGGCAACACTGCTACACCGAGCCGGGCACGAGCCTTGCCCCGAACGAGGCACGGACGAGGCACAGTATTATTCATTTTATATGACGCGGACATCGAGTGTTTATGCTACACTGTGCGACTTCCGTGTCCGAGCCACCGTATATAGATCTACGTAAAATTTTTGTGAAATTGCTCGTGCCCAGCCAGGCTCGTGCCCGGCTCGGTGTACCATAAATTAATAACCCCTTAGGACGTAACCGCCCATACCTACCTTTTTTCTCTACAAAACAGTTTACATGATGATGGATTGTACAACAAATATCAATGGTGTATTTCATTAAAAGTTACAGTAATATTCAATAAAATTGCCCAATATTCAAAGAAAATACTAAATTAAAAACTCCTGTCCGAAGATTGATATTGTCAAAAAAGTTTTAATTTCAAATAATAATAATCAGGAAAACTCACAATAATAATAATTATAACGTCACGTAACTGCTAAGTGTTACAATATGATGATTGCGTACCTACTGTCAAATCATTGCATGAACTCGCATGTGTTGTATGAATTGTATCCATCCATCCATACCATATACGACACAATAGATCACAATGACGTTATGACTGGGCTGTTTAGGTTCTGTTCACAATGCACCGGGTGCATCGTAAATGATCCGATGCAAGATAGGGCTATCAAATTTCTAGGAGATCCATATTATTTTCTCAATTTCCATAATCGTCCAACTAAAATTTCAAAACTGCTCTCTGGTCATTGGACGTCGATTATCTTTTTCTTGACTATGCCTCACATCAATTGACAGGTTAAAATATCTCATATTTATCCTATTGATATTAATATCGATCCTACAATACATTGAAAGTAAGTCTAAAACGAATGGCAGGCTACCATTAAAAAAAAAAACTTCGACTTTTCACAACAACAAATTCAAGCTTTCATATATTATAGCGGATTGAAAGCTTTGAAGCCAGCTCGGCAGCTGGTACATGTCATAAAATTTTAATTAAAAAAAGCTCTTTACATATAACCAACAAGCTCGAGCTTCAACCATAATGCGCGATATGGCATGGGATTCCCTTTGGCCGCGCGAGGTATCCACCGGAAATTGCTCGTTGCTGCACACTTTTAATGACTACTTCCCCGATGAAAGCTTAATGAGTCAGTACTGTCATCAGAACCACGCTATATGGAACGTTTCGGATATGAAAGTAGGAAATGGCAGAAATTTGGCGCCAAAACTGTCTTGTTGTCTTAGATCTTTTTGAGCGAAGGTGTTTCCGAAGTATGATTTGCGTTTCCGAAGCGTTATGGTGTGTAACAATGTACAGTATCAGTTATAAGTGCTTTCGCAATTTCTAAAGGCATTTCCGTAAAAATTGATTAGTACATGACCTACACATAACATCATTAATTCTCGTGATTGCGACAAACTTTCATCCCGCCTAAAATATCATCTATTAGCCTTCTGCGGAGTTTAAAGGCCTAGTTAGGTAAATTTACCCGAGCTTCCGATAATCAAACTTGCCCTATATTACAGGCTACGTGAGTAAGGCTGGTTGTTCACTGGCGCAGAGCCAGACACTCCTTACCGACTGTAGCTATCAGCAATCGGCCATCGATCAGACGCAAGCCAATCAAGCAGTCAAGGAAAGAGACGTCCATTGTACTCGCATATTGTCTTCGATCATTACTTGATAATCTATCTACGGCTACTCTACGTATTGTTATTTAGCTAATTAATTCAGGCACGAAGATCTTATATTGTACCGTTTAATAGGTTAAAGGATTGGTAAGTTATTGTCTGCGGTATAATAAGAGACAGCGCCGGTTTTAGGAAATCGCACGGGTGATAATTTATACATTGCTGCTATTTCCCTTCCTAGATATAACAAATGACTCCCAGGATATCATGAGCCTGGCGGGAGAATGAGGACTCATTTTCATGATTACTCAATGACGATTGACGATGCTATATCTTAGGAGCATGTGTTTGCACGTAAATGTTGTTGAACTCGGCCATCCCCTTTTAAGTTATCACAATCCTCTTAAAATATTTCCGCAGTAATATTTTAAGGTCGTTTGCATAATATCGATTCGATCTGCACTCGTAAAACACAGTTTAAGCTTTATACATAAAATATTAAAGTAGCATTAGCATAAATTATATTATTTCATAACATTAGAAAGCACGGCTAAAGCAAAAAAGTAACCATAAAAACGTGGTAAAATGTAGGTTTAAATTTAAATATTTTTCGTAATAAACAAGATCCGCTCTGCTGCCGCCAGGATCCGACTTCCACTACTGAAATGTGTAATTTTACGCGCATATGCTCCTTTCTGGCTCTCCGCAGTAATCAGGGCGTAATTAGACACGTGCAAGTTTATTTTTTAAACAAAGAATTCGGTTATTTCACATTTGACAAGCTTCCGACTGCAATTTGCAATTATTGTTGTTGAGAATTTGTGAAATTAATTAGTTCGAGGCTGAGGTTCGAGGTTCTTCAAAATTTTTTTGATAGACGCAGTGAGGTGCTCAGTCTGCGCTTTAAAATAACTTTATTATAAGTAATTTTCTGGATTTTTTATAATGTTCCTAAAACCCTTGTCTTCCACTAATCTCTGAGCGAAAGATCTCCTAAGGCTGATAATATTATAAACAAGTTATTTGCATATAATACAGCGTCCGCAGCTGCACATTATTTTCGATGATGTCTGCGTTCCTCGATGAAAGGTGCAATTTTAAACAAAAACAAAATAACTTCAAGAAAGGTGTGCGAAACATCTGCGAAAATTAACACATTATAAATCGCATCGTTAACGATGGTTGGCCTGTCAAACATTGGCAGGTAATTTGGTACATTTATGCTATATGTACCTATTTATTTTGTGTGTATCATTACTAGTAATTAATATTTTTTTAAAATTTCAAGGAACGGAGTTAATTCCAAATACAGGGTAATCTAAGAAGTGTACGCGCATATTCCAATAATGTATTTTAAACACTAAATAGTAATAAAAATTGGAACACAACAATTTCACAAACTATTTAGTCATAAAACTTATGCACTTCTTGAAATGTTTTCACATTTCATCATTATAAAATGTTACCTCTAGAACTCTACTTTGAGTAACGTGATTATGCAACATTACATCTACTAGCATATCTGTAATGTCATCGACATCATTAAATCTTAAAGCTCGTATTGATCTCTGAAAACCTCACGCATTACGTTATCAGGTCCCCGATCGCCATCACGGAGCACGGTCCACCGATGTAGCGGTAGGTTAGTTTCGTTATCTCTCAACATGACATGAGAATGAGACACGAGGCGCTTTCTAATTTTAATAAAAAAAAAACAATCCACCTGCTGATCAAACCGACATTGAAAAAAATTTAAAAAACATTAAGTTTGGTGACGCTGTATGAAATCACGTGGCGCGTTATCTGATGGATTGCACCGTTGACCGTGGACATTCATGCCAAGAATGACATCTCTGTTACCTACTTTTTCGTAGTAAGTATACCAACAACACAGTATACATGCACACCACTATACTAGATCTCTGTGTTGCAAATGAAATGAAAGGCAAGTTAATCCTCAAATAATAAACAATCTTCATAAGATATTAAAAATACAAATTCTTCAAAGTCATTTCTCCTTAATACTTTTCTTTTTAAAGCTCTCGTACCTTTGATGTCAGTAATAAGTACCGATGAAAGAACATTTTCTCTGGTGAAGTAGATCTTTATAATATCATCACAATTATCGGCCATCGTATGCCTTCTCTATTTACCTTTACGAGTAGGCTCACTGAGCGAGTGTTGGCTCGATATATTACATAATAGCACAGTTGTTAAAACTGACGTAAATAAATCACATGCAGATAAATCGTTGAGGATATCGATATTATTCGTGCTCCAAACTGGAATATTCTGAAAGCAATTATAGGATCTGAAGTAAAGGTTTACCTAGATAGTACTGTATGTAGTCCAGCCTATAAGTGGCTCACTTAATTATGTTATTTTATTGAGCCTTTGTGATCAATAAGTGTATCAAACGTATTCTGCTTAATTCAGAATCATATTGGTTATCACAATGTGTAGTTCTCTCCGCGTGAGGCAGTAAAGGGCACCAGGGCTAACAGCAAACTGTTCTTTCGAAAAAAAAATGTGGCAAGCGAAAAAATCCTGATCAAAATAGAGCCAATCGTAACAAAAAATATGTCGTTGATAAAACCGGATTTGCACAACAAGAAACTAAGTAACCCTTGCAACCGCTCTCACATCGTCAAAGATATCAATCAGTCGTAACCAGACGATAATGTTAATAGCTGGATGCATGTACGATAGCCTGTGATTTCCTAGACATCGTGTCGCGATCATGATGCTGGTTGCTGGCACTGTCACGCGATTGTCGTTATTCTGCCACTCAATCTTGAAACTTTAATTTATCCTGTCAAAGATGTCCCTGACTTGAAGCTTAGTATTAATAGAGCTACTGGCAATCAGCAATAGTTTTGTGGTGTTGGTAAAGTAAATCGCGGGGCTCGGGCCACCTGATAGAAATCTGCGTTTGGACAACAATTGCAAGTCTTTGAACAATAGACTAGCAAGGAGAGGGAAGGTGTGATGTTTGCGTTGCCACTTGTTGTTTGGCAGTGGCAGAATTCGGATTTCAGAGCTCCAGATCGAACAGATAATGAGAGTAAGACAATAAGGAATGAGAAAATAAAGTACCTAAGTGGTTACTTAAATTGCTCCTTAGTACAGAATTTATTTGGTGATTCTTTATTAAGGAAAGATTAAAGTAACCGTTAGTGACTCTGAGTTAAGGCGTACATGAGTTAACTTAGTTGAACATATGACGAACAAAAGTTTATCCAAATTAGTATCAGCAAAAACGGTTGATTAGCAAGAGAAAGGCGACGAACGAATTGAAAACAGAAGTAAAAGTTTATAATTGGATTATTCCAAGTCCTTTATTCCACCACCTACGTTCTATGCCATTGCCGGCGAGGTATTGGGGGTGAGGGTGAAGTCCACGCCGCACTGCGCTACTAGATGGAACATTATAATTCAAGTCGCATCTCAGCGCGAAGTCCAATTGTTACGTGTGTCGTGATCAGAAATATGTTAGATGACGTGCTTGTATACTTTTAAAAAATATACATACGTAATAATCTTATCCCACATTGAACTCACATAGGAGATCATTAGTTACGCTAGGCATAGAGTTACTTAGGGTTTTAGCCGGCAATGGTAGGTACTCGTAACTTAAATGTTATATGGGCAACGGTGACTATTGACATGAGTGACAATGAGTCATCTGCTCGTTAGGAAGCTATTGATAAATAAAGAACAAAAGCAGCAAAAGTAAGTACGTAAATATACCGTAAAGTAGCTTATAATATTAACATAGAATACCAAGAGAAGAAGGAAACAGAATGTGCATTTGAAGTTTCTATTTTTGGACTTACATCGGGTCGCTCGGATTTTGGACCCGTGTTCGTTCACCCGGTGACCTGTTTAAAGCACAAAACAGACAAAGGACACAAAAGACCGTAATCTCGTCTTTGATAGTCGCTGATTCAAAGCGGCAGGTTGTACTGATAATGCGTGACGAATGTTTAGAACCTTAAGATTTGTTCCTCGGTATTCCTTACTTTAAATAGCTGTAGAAAAAATTATTAAATATAGATATGGATATCTAATAATGAAAGTTATTAATACATATTCTGTTTTATATGAAAATCTTATCTTAATAATATCATAAATTTTGAATCTTTGTGAGGATGTTGTTACTCTTTCAGGCAAATACCTGCTACTAAACGGATTTTCATGAAATTTAGCACCACAGGTAGACCATGACCTGGAGGATAAAGGGTATTTATTAACTAACGTTAACGTATTAACTTAACGTTTGAAATACATTTATTTAAGCATAATAATAACAATGAATAAATCAACGATCAAAGTTCCTCGATATTACCCGCTTGAATGACCATCTAAATGATCCCTTGGCTCTGTGGGAATTTCCGTAATGATCGAATTGTGAATGGAACAGAAATGGAAACGAACCTTTTCCTTGGATTAATTCTCCTTCAAATTGGTTTGAGCTCAAATACCTACTAATCGATCGATGATTGAGTGCCAAACACACTTAACGTGACTAAACACATTATAAGATATGAATTTAGTATTTGTACCTATCTACTTTCATCTTAACTAAAGACTAAGACTAAACTAATAAAGAGGATAGTTTTGATTTTTTGTTTGTTTGTTTGTAATGAATAAACTCAAAACTACTGGACCGATTTCAAAATTCTTTCACCAATATGAGGCTCTATTGTTCCTGAGTAGCATAGGCTATATTTTATTAGAAAAACATTAGGGATCTATACAAAAATCGAAGCAAAGCGAGGGAAGTTACTAGTGTTCTATAATTCAATGTTTTTAATAATGAATTTATATTTCTGACTATTAATTTATGATGTACCATAAAGTGTAATAAGCGCTTGATACTAAATATAGCTGGAGAGCTATTGAACCATTTGACTATCCCACTTCCCACAAAGCTAGAAATTTATTAAATGATATTTTATTATCAGTCAATTACGAAAGTACCGTTCTGGCAGGCATCTGTCGGGTGCGTCATGGCCCATTAAATTTTTGAAAATGCAAAAAATAATTTTTTTTTATCCCACTCCCACAAGGCTACAATTTTAGTATGTTGTAATTTACATATGTTTAAGTGTAAAAAAAAAATTGCCAGAACATTTTGAGGGTTGCAAGTATGTGCCAGAACAGAGCAAAGTTGTCATCGGGATTGCAATTCTATCTTTATATGTATAATTTCAGGCTCTAGTCTGATTTGATATCATTCAAATGTATAAGGCGATTGTTGGTTCTCACAGATAGTATACATTGGTGGAAATAAATTTCAGTATTGCCATACAAAAAATAATAATTTTCATACAAATGTATCCTTCTATGCATAATTTCAAGCTCTAGCCTGCTTTTGATGTCATTTAAATGTATAGGACTACTCTTGGATCTTACAGATAGTACACTTTGGTGGAAAGAAATTTCGGTATTGCCATACAAAAAATAATAATTTTCATACAAATGTATCCTTCTATGCATAATTTCAAGCTCTAGCCTGCTTTTGATGTCATTTAAATGTACGGGACTATTGTTTGATCTTACAGATCGTATACTTTGGTGGAAATAAATTTCAGTATTGCCATACAAAAAATAATAATTTTCATACAAATGTATCCTTCTATGCATAATTTCAAGCTCTAGCCTGCTTTTGATGTCATTTAAATGTATAGGACTATTCTCGGATCTTACAGATAGTACAATTTGGTGGAAAGAAATTTCGGTATTGCCATACAAAAAATAATAATTTTCATACAAATGTATCCTTCTATGCATAATTTCAAGCTCTAGCCTGCTTTTGATGTCATTTAAATGTATAGGACTATTCTTGGATCTTACAGATAGTACAATTTGGTGGAAAGAAATTTCGGTATTGCCATACAAAAAATAATAATTTTCATACAAATGTATCCTTCTATGCATCATTTCAAGCTCTAGCCTGCTTCTGATGTCATTTAAATATACGGGACTATTGTTGGATCTTACAGATCGTACACTTTGGTGGAAATAAATTTCAGTATTGCCATACAAAAAATAATAATTTTCATACAAATGTATCCTTCTATGCATAATTTCAAGCTCTAGCCTGCTTTTGATGTCATTTAAATGTACAGGACTATTCTTGGATCTTACAGATAGTACAATTTGGTGGAAAGAAATTTCGGTATTGCCATACAAAAAATAATAATTTTCATACAAATGTATCCTTCTATGCATAATTTCAAGCTCTAGCCTGCTTCTGATGTCATTTAAATGTACAGGACTATTGTTGGATCTTACAGATCGTACATTTTGGTGGAAATAAATTTCAGTATTGCCATACAAAAAATAATAATTTTCATAAAAATGTATCCTTCTATGTATAATTTCAAGCTCTAGCCTGCTTTTGATGTCATTTAAATGTACAGGACTATCGTTGGATCTCACAGATTGTACACTTTGGTGGAAGAAAGCAGTATTACCCTACAAAAAAAAATCATGAGGCAAAATCAGCGGGTTTGATTCCTGGCTAATAATATTGATTTTTCAAAAATCTAATTATGCCGTTTTGGTTTTCGTCAAAATCAGCCCTGAGACTCCTTTGACCACTTTTCGCTATTCCTCATAGTTTTGAATTTGTCCATCCACGCTCACTTGAAAAATTCACCCTGTATACTCTTCTGGCAGATACTTGCAACCGCTAGAATGTTCTGGCTGTTTACATATATTTTTTAAACAATTGAAAAAATGTTCCCTGAAAATTTGAGCCATGTGCGAGTAGGTTACGAATTGCTCTCCCGATGACAACTTTGCTATGTTCTGGCACATACTTGCAACCCTCAAAATGTTCTGGCAATTTTTTTTTACACTTAAACATATGTAAATTGCAACATATTAAAATTGTAGCCTTGTGGGAGTGGGATGAAAAAAAAATATTTTTTGCATTTTCAAAAATTTAAGGGACCATGACGCAACCGCGAGATGCCTGCCAGAACGGTACTTTCTTAAATGACTGATAATAAAATATGATTTAATAAATTTCTAGCTTTGTGGGAAGTGGGATAGTCATATGGTTCGGTAGCTCTGGGGCTAATAATATAAGCAGGACATTTAACTTGATTGTTTCAGCAGTGCAGATGACCCAAAAAGTTTATGAGAATGTAGAGCTGTAAGTATATTACCAAACATAACCTTTTTCCTTCTGTGATGACATCGAAATAGTCTTACAATTAGTATTTTGGCAAAAGTTTCCATATACCTAGTTCGAAAATTCTTCAAGGATTTTTAATCAAAAACGATTTCCTTTAAAAGGAAACAAAATGGAGCGGCTCGTATTAAAACGAGTGAATTGCCTGGATATGACAGCAAACAAACGCACAATGGACTCTCGACGTCGGATAGCACGCCTCGCGTCAGCAGTAGTGGTCGGATGCTAAATGGCCACCAGAAATACGAATAAAAAGGCCCTGTCCATTAAATTTTTACTACAAGAAAGCTAAGTTACTGGCTATTGTTAGCTAGTAACATGCGAAGTACAATTTGTTTGGATCGATCTACCGAACTGCGGCGCATTGTCACAATTGACGGTTCTGTTTTAATAACGATTAGTAAAACAAATCAGTAAAGTTGTTATTTAACATCTCCTGACAATTCATAATTACGAATACGTAATTTTAATGATTCGTAAAAGTGTGAATAATATGGTCATAAAAATTTATGCGCCACTGGCAAAATAAAAACGAATTGACCGTTGCAAAATGCGTCTGTGAAGGAACAAGCCCGTTTCATTGGAAAAAATCTTTTCGTCTTTTAAAGTAACTACTATTAGGCCTTTACCTATGAAATTGAAGATTTGTATGTTTAAAATATGAAAATTTTGGTATTTTTTTAACCGACTTCAAAAAAGGAGGAGGTTCTCAATTCGACTGTATTTTTTTTTTATGTTTGTTACCTCAGAACTTTGGCCTGGGCGAACCGATTTCGATGATTCTTTTTTTAATCGAAAGCAGGCGCTTGTCATGTGGTCTCACATAAATTTGAACGAGATCTGACAACTATGTAGTTTTTGAGACTTTGAAGTCGGTTATTTTTTGTAAGTAAAATTTATTTATTTAGGCTAATCAAAGTACTGGCCCAAATTATCTATACAATTTTGCCATTTTGATGACATTTTGTTTATCCCTTTACTGTAGAAGTCTGCCGGACGGTAGGTGATGAAGTCAGCGAAAGATTTTTGTACTGCCACTCAGGTGTTGAACTATTTCCAACTATTTCCCACATAAAAATTATATATGTACAATATACAAATAGAAATCTGTTGGGGAAAGGTGAACTGGGTGACGGAGACAAGAAATTAAGTAAACAGAATATTTTTAACTAATTTCAAAAGGCACTAGTCAACTTAGGCATTATGAATGTATGAATCAAACGAGCCACGACACAACACAGACTGGCGAACCGGACTCGAATTAGACTTTGTTTATTTTGTAAACACTGAGAGCTCTTTGTGCTGCACAAGAGAAATGCCAGATAATAGAGCCAGTGGCAATGACCCAGTGACATGTGGAGTGACCTCGAGTCCTCTTCGAAACGGAAAAGCTTTTATGAAAACACGCTACTAGCGCAATTCATATTTAAGGTTTCGTATCACTGCGTAGCATTTCTAAGAAATTTACAAGTTAAATTTTATATTAACAAAAATAATTCAGTATTTTTTAAATTGATTAAAAGTTTATTACTTAATTCCTGGACTAAAACGCCTTTTGGTGAAGCGGTATAAGGTGTCACTTTAGAATCTTGGCTAAAAAATACTCTTAGTTTAAGAATCTTAAATTAAAATTAAATTACAACCCGGCAATTTTGTTCCCATAAAACTAAATATAGTTAAGAACACTCACGATTAAGTCACCTTTCAGACAAAAAAGTAAATCAAAATCGGTTCATCCGTTTGGGAGCTACGATGCCACAGACAGACATGCAAATACACAGACACGTCAAAATTATAACATTCCTATTTTTTCGACGGGGGTTGATTTGACCTATTGAATCTAAAAATAAAAATTGGTTTTCGAAATAAAAAAATGTCATGTTAAATTACACGTCTTTGTAAAAGTAGCATCCGTCATATCACCATCTATTATTCGAAAGCGTAACCCAAGGAAGCACTTATGGCTTCGGATAAAGACAAAACATTAGGCGAGGCGAGAAGGTAATTTTCCGGTTTGTTTCAAATATTATTAGCATTATAAAACAAACAGTATTCAAACTTAAATGTGTTTTCGTAACTAATGTCTTATTCGTGACTATTATTGTGATATCTTGAATCCATTATTATTAAGTAGGTATACATTAGGCTTTCTTCAGAAAGCCTTCGTTTACTTGAACGGTGAACCGTTATACGAGTGAAATAAACGTTGATTGTACAAATAATTGCTCACACACACAGTTTATAGTTTTATTTATCATTATTCACGATTATAATATTTATTATCGCTATGTACAATGTACAGTCGGCAAGAATCCAAACGCAGGGCAATATACAAAAACGTACCGTAATGTTATTTATTATTATCAATGTTAAATGCTACCTATAATCGTAAGGTACGATTTAACATTGATAATAAAACAATCATTATGTAATTATTGAAATATTATGTTGCGTTTTTGTATGCTGCTCTGCCAACGGAAATATTTTGCTGTCGGTATATAATTAATGATACATGTTACGTATTATTAATTGTTACCTATATTTATTCAGCTGTGAGGGCAGTGGACTCACTTTTATATTTGTTTTCTAACAACTAAGGGACAATTTTGTTCTCTGCTCTGAAGATCATACACTGAGTTAAAGTTCAAGTGGCCTGTGGTTGATATTAGAAAGAGTAAAAATATGTATCTATTGCTTAGGTGGTGAATCTAACATGAATCGAAGCCAGCTAAATCCAACCCTACTCATGAATACTGAAAGGATTTTATACTACTACTAGGTGTATTTAATTCCTGAAATCAATTTCAAAATATTTTTCCCATAATTTCGATCAGTGTAAGAGGTCGAAAAATAGTCCCCCTCCTGTTATTTTTGATTGAACCAGCAACGATTGGTGAAGTCTATGTTGTTATTAAATTGTAGAAATTACGACAACTGAACGTCGGTGACCATCAGGCTCATCCGCAGTATTACAGCATCAATGTGGTTACCTGCGCACCATTAAACTTATAATGAGGACACGGTGACTGACCGCGTCAAACGACTGCAATATTTCATGCGGTTCAAACAGGCGTAGTTCCGCAGTTTACGAGGTGACGAGATCAACAGATTTCGTTCCGGATCCGATAACGTGGGCACTTAATTATTTCTTAAACAAACACTGCTGGCATGTGGTCCGGCTGGGGGGTTCGCGGCCACGGGGTCAACGACCCCCCACGTGTTTATCGCTTTATTATACGACTGAAATCTGCTATCAATTATTATAGGTCAGCGTTTGTGCGAAAAATGATTTATGTGCGTGTTGCACGGGTAACGGCCCTTTAGATACATCTAATGTGGCGACTTTAACAAAAATTAAATGTACGCGCAAGGGTGCTGGCTGGCACAGAACGGTTCCCAAAAAATATGTAGATTTCCTATTTTTATTTATCTTACTTTTATATTTAAATTAATTGCTCAAAGAACAAACTATATAATATATAAGACTGTAACAAACATTAAAAACAAAATCAGTTTCAAATACATCGTTTCCAAAAAATCCTTCAATGGTCTAGTTTATTACGTTCATTTATTAGTAAACGTGGTAAACGTGGTAAAACCATATAAGCCTTAATCGGTTTCAAAGGCAGTAAAGTTTTTAACAACGCGGTGACAACTAGGATGACCATCAATTTTGTTGCGTTGTCTCTTTCTTGGTTTTCGTCTTAAAACGTATTATTTTATCGGACATGACATAATATTATTATCTTTTATATTTTAATATTGGTTTATTTAACAAAAGGTAACGGCGGACGAACAAACTTTATCATGCGAATAAAATGTCACTATACCCTTCGCTTAAATGCCATGTTGTCATGGAATGATTTAGTCCGGTAATTCGCAATTTTCCTTAAATTTTTTTTGCAGTGATCCTACAAATAGCTACCAAGATAGCGATAGCTTTAGAATCAAACCATCCGGTTCTTTGCGAACGTCTTAAGATATTCTCACACTACATTTAAATAAGCTGACTTGGCATAAATTGGTTAACACAATAAATTCTATCTAAAAACTTTGTCACCCTACATTTTCACAGATGTCCGTTATAAACAAGTACAAATAGGCTGGTCCAGTACAGTGTGGTGTGAAGAATTTTTATGTGTCCGCGGGAAACGACCGCCCATGACTATGGTAATGGTAACTCTATATATATATCAGTAATTGCATCGTAAAACGTTTACAAACACACATAATACGAGTACATCCCTTCGATTCATGAGAGGAATAGTAGTTGAAAGTGAAACGGGTTGTCTAACTGACTTACATCTGATCTGAAGGGTCTAGCCATATTTGAAACCAAGCCAACTACTCTTGCCTGTGTGGTACCACTGTACTGGTTCATGTCGCCCTACAGCCTAAGACATGGCTCAACGACTGTTTTCTTACGATAAGAACAGGGACTGCCCTTTGTCCACATTACATTTATTCGGAAGCACGGAAGCTCTTAAGAAATTTTTGCCAGTAGTGATTAAGCCGAGTCAAGTTGTTTTCACTTTTAATCATAATAATAACAGTCTTACAGTGTCTGCCGACTATTTTTCCCTCGTTTTCTGGAAAACTCTTCGTTTTGTGGTAGGCCTCCTCAAGAAGAGAATCGTGCTCCATAGTGGTTCATTAATGGGTTGAAGTCAGACTTCATTTACAAGGATTGCTCTGGATCCTTGCAGAGGGCAACTAAAGAGTAAGAGGTGATAAAACATTATTGCATAAAGTTTTATAATACAGGATTCTTCTATAAAAGTTTCAAACTGGGTATAATGTTGTGAGCTACTTACAAGGTCTCTCTCCTGCGCTCTTTGTCGTCTTTCTCAGAGCGACGACCGCTTTAGCACGAATTATGTCGCGTAATTTTTTTTTCATTTTCTACTTCAGTGTTCGGTCGTGATATTTCGCGACAAGAATGGTTTTTAGGAATAGGCACCCCAAATCAGTTTAAAAGATTACTTTACTTTACTTATCTATTTATTTTCCACACGCTGCTTCTACATGTATCAATTGAATTATTATTTAAACGTTAGTTTACACACTTTCGTTCTAGGGTTTCGTGTGTTAATAACTTGGGCATAGAATCATAGATGTAAGATCACTAATAAACAAGATCCAAAGACAAATATCGTCTATGTGCTTGCTACACAGGTCAGTTACATAAGTATAAATATGTAAAGCATTAAGTCCGCCTTTTGTTCCTAGCTCCTATACATTATGTAAGTATGTGGCCATCCATAAATTACGTCACACTAATTTCATGACTTTTTGACCCCTTCCCCAGTCCTTGTCACAGCTGGTCACCTTTGTGAGACCTCCTCCCCTAGTGTGACGTCACATATTGTACAATTATATAATACCTATAAATTATTAAATTAAAACAGCAGTTCCGAAATAAGTTTTACTTCCATTATTTTTTTTAAATACCTATACATACTGATTATTCGATTGTATTGTACATATTGTAATATATTAAATAATTAACCAATCATAACATAATGTTTATTACACGTTTATTTTGTAATAGTTAATTATGTTAGGATAATACATAGTTAATTATGTAATTAATTTAATACATAACATTGCTAGGTTACGCACTCGCACTGGTGGAACGATAATTGATTATGCCACATAGGCACAATGTTATTTGCCAACGCAGCTCGTCATTTAGGTACTAATGTTTAGTTAATACATTTCGTAAACAATTGAAATGAGCAGTTTGATAGTCCGTTTTTTAGACGAAACTTATTTGGTAAACAATCTTGATAAGTGTGATTAAAAGATAGAAGATATAAGAAGTGATTAAAAGTAGGGGCATTTTTTCATTGACTTCAACCCATTAATGACCCACTACTGGGCACGAGTCACTATTCTTGAGGAGGCCAAGAGCATACTCCACCACGTCGCTCCAGTGCGGATTGGTGGAGGTTTTTTCCATTAGTAACTTAGAACTTGGCTAACTTAGAGGTCTAATGCCCTGGAACCGAAAACATCATAAGGATTGTAAATAAACCTGCGCATTAATTGTGCGTAAAATGTCCTCAAAATTCTGTCTCCAAGTAAATCTAAGCAAATTCATTCACATTACTAGCAGACCGCAAGAAAGCCACAAGCCATCCCATTATGGCAAGCTCATCTCGCGAAAACACGTATCCTTCCCGACAATGGCGCTTCTTAGAGGCTAAGCGAAACTACTCGCTAGGGGCCCTTTGTTAGTAGGCCTTTCTTTGAGCCACTGTGATGACAACTAGGATCTTTGGAAAATTGTCTGTCAACCGCACTGTTTGCGCCCTTTTGTGGTTTGATGTAATAATTTGGCGGCAAAACTAACCATAAACTTGTTAATGATGATAATGCGCTCTTGTGTCTTGATGTGATTGATTGAAGACTTACGTATTTTTTTTTCAAGTTACATGCGGATTAGTAATAAATTAATTATCAATTACGTCTGTGAAACAAAATAAATCATTGCTAGTTTTATAGCTAAGAATTTTGGAAACATGTTGACAATTATCAATTATTCATGCCGGAGTAGGCTAAGTAGACTATAGCTTATTGGCAAAATTTCGCTATATTTGCAATTATATCTAGATTTGTCGTTGTGTAAATTACATCGTCTGACCTTCAAGAATAATACGACCTACGACATTGCCAATCGTAAAACGTAAGTCATTACCACCGACCCGCCAATGATTGATGCCCTATATCCGGCATTATCTCTGCGCGCTGCAAAATGATCAATCTAAGGACCTTCGACCCTAACTTGAGTCTTGTTAGGTTTCCTGCCCGTTATTGCTTTGGCCACACCAAGTGCACAGGAAGTAATCATTAGATGCGATGGCACTTTAATATAGCGAGCGTTTAGTGGTACTTTTTGCTCATTGTTTGTTATTATGTTTCTCCTCGGGGAAAGTTTAATGGAGATAGCATACACGAGAATTGCACGATTTGTGACAATTTCTACTGTTGTATTATATTCCAAGCGTCTTTGCTTTGATTATTCATTTCATGATTCTTTGATGTTCAAATAAATATTTGAAATAATAAATAATAAATAGTTGAAAACTCTTTAGGTTTTTATTATATATATTATTTAAATATCTAGAAAAACCTAGAGTTTTCAACTGCTACATTTTAACCGATAGCTTCAGATGTAGTTGTAAACAAAATAGAAAAATTAATTACAATTTTAACTGTTAATAGTTAATTAAGTATTATAGTCGTTTCACTTGCAGGCCTTGCAGCTGAAGATGACAATAAACGATATCCTAGATAAGATTAAAATAGATAAGATAAACAGATGGTGGCTGCACCATTAAAAGCAGCTAGTAGACGCTGTTACACTACTCACTGACTAAAGAAATAGTAATTAGCCTCAATGTTTACATACATTGCAGTTAAAAAAATACGTTCACAGTAATAGATATCTCAGTTAGTTCAACGAAATAGAAATAAAAGGACCATTTGGGAACGCTATTTTAAAAGTTAAAAGCAATATAAAGAGAAGAAAAGAAAAGCAACGCGAAAAGTAGCTTTAAAGTTTAATAAAAAATATTTTCCATTCGTATAGTCGATTTCTTTTTTCTTTTTTGAATCAAACCACGCACGAGGTACCTCCACGTATGTAAAGGAATATTAGTTGTTTAGAAAATGGTTACGGATTTACTGCTACATTTTAAAACTGATATACAAAGCATACATATCAACAACATCAAAGAACAACCTGGTACTTGCAAGTTGCAACTAACTAGTCTTATACCAACAGAAGTCTTAACAGCTAGTAATTAGGGGTGACTGCAGATTCATGTCTAGCATTGACGTTATGGGCATCATAAGCAAACTGAGTAGTTGAGTACTGTATGTTGCGTTTCTACTTCAATAAAAAACAAGTACCTAATTATCTTAATACTACCAGATGACTGCACCTGCCAAATACGAGAGCAGTTAATTTTAGGGTTGTGCTTCGCAAAAAGTGTTATCTCCAGCGTCGCAGCAGGTAGCTACATTAAAGGTCGGGCGCTCGGTTGCAAATTGCAAATCGATGTCTGCAGTATTCGTGCAAAAAATACAAATCTTTCGCAGCTGTCGACTGGCTGTGTGTCGTCTTTTGTTAATACTACACAAATGCGTTTGTGTGCGTGGTTTGTTTTTGATGTTGGTAAATGTAGCGCATTGATAGTGTAGCGTTTAGGCACGTTCAGGAATGAAATAAGAATAGTTTTTCATCATCGATAAATGTCCCAATGTTTGATTCTATCTTTCTATCACAAATTATGAATTTATACAGGTAAGTAATAAATATATTTTTAAAGATATGTATTAGCAAATAAATACTTAATAACGAATTAAGTCTTTAGTTTACCACTTTTTCCACTAATTGTACTTTGATCCGACTTTATCGAAAGAATAAGTAATCCTCAAAGACGGGTGTTTGCGACAAAGGGGTACTCAAAGAACAAACCTTATAACAATTAACGTTTGATTCAGCTGTCAGACCATTAGTTCTTGGAAATAGTAACAGTAAAAGTTTGTAAGCCTAATATTATTAAAAGCTTAGTCTGCCCGTTCATGCTTCACCTCCTGATAAAGCAACTGTGTTGTTACCAAACGTTGCCAGAATGCCAGCTATTGTTCGCTTCGCGGTCTTTGGGGTGGAGTAAGCAACAAGTCGTACAATCATTAATTTAGTTTTAATCAATTATGGACGTAACCTAATTAATTCAAATTAATAAATGATCATTCATCGATTAATGAACATCGATTCTTTTTTAAAACCATAATATTATTGTAATAGTATCACAGTGGATATTTCATTAGTATTAAGTCTCTGCCTATCTATTCTATTCTAGTTGTAGGTCTACATGTTTAACTTGGCGGAGAATCGAACGCCGAATCATTTTTATTAGATTACCTGAAATAGATTTATCTGAAAAGGAAGTCGTACTTACGAGTATGTAATATACTTATAAACTGACTTCACGTTAAGTTTTTTATAGTAAATAGTACCTAGGTACCATTAAATAAAATGCGAGAAACTTGCAAGACAATGTTAGAAAGAGATGCAACATAAAGAGTTCCGGGCGCGTGTCCACCTGTCCTGTTTTATAGTATAGATAAACAGCTGTCCCTTTTGGGGACTCACGAGTACATTGCATTTAGGGCTACCATCCGTCCTTGTGTCGGGAATATACTCGTACTGAGTTCCACAATGAAACAGAATAATGAACAATTGAGAAATAAAAAAAGATATTAAATCGACTTATTTATTTATTTTATTTAATTTTATTGTACATGGCTAAAACATCGATTACAATGTCAATTTTTTTATACTGTGGTCTACTGTTTTATAAATAATTTTCATTTTTCAATTTTGGAATGGTAAACCTATTTGCGTCACACCTATCAATCAGGTTTTGATCCTCGATTTTTTTTAAATGAAACAAATAGCCGTACGGTCCATATTACGATGAGGTCATTGTACAATGGTACAAGTTGTTCAATGCACCTGTAAATAGGGTCGTTGTCATCGAACATAGCAACTGTTGAAAGGCGATAAACCTTGTAGCAGAATTAAAAAGTTGTAGCTAACCCTCAAAATAATTATTCTTTCTAACTAATATTAGAAAACCACACAAAACGCGTACGTACAACATATGATATTCACTGAGTATTCAATAATTTCAATGCATGCCAGTCAAGCAGTCAGGCATTCGCTAATTAGAAGTATTTCATCTCATTGGATCATTGCATGCTCTGTTGGTTCAATTTCAATTTGTCAATTGATACATCAACACTTTAAATCGCCGACAATCTCATTATAATTTTAAATATGATTACCTAGAATACGCTTAGCTTAAATAATATTAGATAAGCATTAAGAGATGGCTGCCAAAAAACTTAATTAAAACATTTCCGAATTAGCATTTTACTTGAATTCAGAGGTTCTATGAAAAAAAAAATTGCAAAGATTATCGAGTATAAAACCGAAGTATTAATATTAAACTAAGTCGGAGGCGTTCGAACTGCATAACTTCCGACACTTGTTGGAATGGCCAAGAATCCCTCCACCAACCAAGATGCAGGAACCCGTTCATGCCCATGCAGTTGGCAATATTCGGCAATAATGTTATTAGATAATGTTACAATTAATTAAACAAAATAATGTCATCTTTCTGTATTGTACTTGAAGTAATTTGTTTGATCTCCATGCTCATTTATTGTTGACAAAATATAAGAAAAAAATATAAAATGTTTAAGACAATGTATTAACCCTGCTCGGTCCTCGTTCGTAGACTCTCAAGTCTCAGTCATGTATGTTCTATACTCTCAGTGCCCTATTATGGTCCAAGATTTTATCTTAATAATGGACGACTACGTTGTACCCAGTATATAATGTATCAAGATCTTAGGATCTTTTTAAATTTAGTGTAATTTATTAACACAAGCCACGATGCCACAGACAGACATACAAGATATACAGACCCACAGATACACAGACACGTTTAAATTTTAATTTAAGATTATTATTAGGCCGTGAATAAAGTCCGTGAATTAATGAAAATTAGCCTATTGTATAATCTTAATGAATGTAACGTGTCTGGACTATGGCTATTACTACAGCTTGTGAGGCTGCTGATGTTACGTCACTTACGGATAAGTAAATGAGTGAAGAATGTATGTATAATAAACTTGTTGTATTTTATAAATGTTACTTCATTTAGCACGATTTTAGCACGTTTTTAATCAATTTTTTAGACACAAAGCGAAAATGCAGTGTTTTAAAAAGATCATAATTAATTCGTTTAATACGTATAATATAATAAAATGCAATTAAAATGGTTTATCACGTGAATCCGTTACGCGGGCGGGTGCAATCATGCGGAATCACAATTTACGATCAATCGGTAGCAGCTTTTTTACAACATTAAAAAATGAAGAGGTCTTTGATCTGTATTTTTTAGATGTATCGGTAGGTAACTTGATTTAATTGTCGTCTATTCTGGACAGACTTCGAGATTTTTATTTTATTGTGTAAATTTTTGTTGAGTTCAGAAAAAATATGGCAAAGATCAAATAAATTTGTATGGATTTTTATAGATTAAGTAACTTTTTCTGTTTCTATCATACAATAAAATTCTGGTACTATAATATCATGCAATACAGTAAATGAGTAAATATTATAATCTAGACATACACTATACACCCTGTATGTTATTGGTGGGACCCATGGAGGACAGGGTGGGACTTGCGAACTTTCGTTAGAGAAGCAACAAATTTCAGATACCCATTAATTTGAGGTCAAGGATAGGAAACCAAATAAGACATATTACATAAAAAAGGACGAAAAAAACATTCGTAAGAAAAGTGTTATACCGATTTATTTATGTTTAGTTATTCAAAATTTCGACTTGAAAATGACCTCAGGTATGTTTCACTCGATTGGTTGAATAGTTCATTTGAAATAGCTTCCATAGTTTAATGAGGGAACAGCTTCAAACTTGTAGGAGCTGACAGCGAAGTTCCACAAAGACTAACCAGTCTGGACGGCACAAGTTGTTTAAATTCAGTTTTCAGTACACTTAGCGTGAAATCCTTATTTAAAGAGTGTTATCGTATGCAAAGATTCTATTGTAAAATTTTACTTGACTATCTTCTATATCCCAGCAGTAGTGTAATTATCCAGGATAAACGATGCCTTTTTAATATTGAATGTTGTTATTTTTTGTATCTAATCCAACAACACTTGTAGATGGCGTTCGTATGAATTGACAGAACTTTTGTTGTCATTTTACAGCACTTTTATTCATTTAATGTAATAATTTTTATTCATGTATGTGTCTCTTGACTGTTGATTGTGGTGTACAATAAAGTGTAATAAATAAATAAATAATAAATGTCTTCTTCTTTCTTCTTCTTTTGGTATTACTAGTTACTTTCTCAATCATCCTTATATGGTGGAAAATTTGATAAACAAGTAATTTAGCAGCTGGTAAGACGCCACCGTCGTCCATGAGTTCCATGACCGTGTTCCATACGAAACTTCACCGATGCATCACCGGACTAGAACCGATTGAACCCTCAATCATTCACCTTGTTTAAAGAATTTGCGTCATAACTATCGCCGTCCGGTTGCAAGTATCGTATTACGGGGTCGGATTTAATTAAGATTACATCGGATAATAGGGCAAGACGTAAGCCGATAAGGGCTTGACCTGTGACACACTTTCACACCGCTTGTCAGGGGGCGCTTTACTTTGACATGTTGTTATTGTGCTCAATCGGGCACTTGCTGCGGTTAATAAATCACATACTTTTTACTCTTATACGATACTTTATAATAGACTCTATAATTCAAGATCATTGGTAGAAATGTGTTTGTTTTTCTGTAACTCGTCGACAAAAGAACACACAAGGCACCACACACACACACACACACACACACACACACACACAAGACACATGGTAAGAGGTCACCGTCGCCCATGGAGATTAGTGACGCAATAGGGATTACCGATACGATAATGGATTATGGACATGAAAGAGGACAACAGAAAGTAGGTACCTACTGGCTCTCAAGCCCCAGCCAGAACACGACGTTCTTGCTTACGTCGTGTTTTCTGATTCAAGCACGAGTGTGGTAGGTAGTTAGCCCAGTATTTCACAGCACGATAATACCAATTAAATCACTCGTCAAAAATATATCGATGCTTACGCGCAGCCCTTTAACAAGCAGGGGGCCATAAAAAATTCTAGACCGCTCCAATAACATAGAAAGGCTTCATCGGTTACAACATCTTACATCGACTCACTTTGTTCCTTCTCAGAATCCGCGTACGGTATCTCCGAAACACCTGACGCGACCTACAAACCAGCCTGGATGACGTCATTTTTTTACGAGTTTAAATCGCTCACTCATCGCCACTCAAACATTGTGTGATAAACCTGTTCATAAATCAAGTAGTTTCGAGTTATTTGAAAGGTAAACACGAGTAATAAGTTAATAACACGTTTCGTAGTATGTAGTGCCACTGTGCCAGTCATTCATTTGATTGTTTTCGTGTTTTTATTTCTCTAAGTATAGGCCTTGTTTGATATAATTGTCTCACAAAATCATTTTATAACACTCGTGTATTGTGTTAAAACTTAAAAAAATATACGACTAGGCACCAATTAAAGAGTCCAAAATGCAATAATTTGCTTTCAAATAGACGAAGAAATAAGAAATAATCTAAATTTTACTAACAAAAAATAACCGACTCCAAAATAACTTAACAACTAATAATCAGATCTCGCTCAAATTTAAGTGGGACCACATGACAAGCACCAGCTTTCGATTAAAAAAAGAATCATCAAAATCGGTTCACCCAGTCGGAAGTTCTGAGGTAACAACCATAAAAAAATACATTCGAATTGAATAGGACCTGCTCCTTTTTTGAAGTCGGTTAAAAAGGAACCACATATCGCCCGGCGGAGTATACGTACGTATAATAGAATAATATCTATTATACTTTTGCTACCTGCATAAAAATACAGATATTATACCCTCCAACATAATCAGTTTCTACGTCAGAGTTTCAAACCCGTAATTCCTTCTGAACCTTATCAAAGGTTCCCACAATTGTTTACCCATTACCTACTACTACCTATACTTACGAACTCTGACAATCTCCGTAAATCTCCGCGGATAATCTAACAAGACTGACACGGGAGATAAGATTCCTTGGAGGTCGAATGTCAAAGCCGTGAGTCATTACGATGAAATGCACCACAACCTCGTTGGGAATGCGATCCGTTGACTCACGCGCACCTTTTCCTTTTTATTTTTCCAGCATTTCCGTTACGAGGCCTTTTGTTCCGTTACGTATCAATAGATTCTTTCTTTCGTGCTTCGTTCTTGATTTGTTTTACATTCGTATGGTCGGAGAAAGTCATATCTATCATCAACTCAATCAACCCTAATTCATAAGTTTATAAATTACTTTCCGTGCCGTATAATTTGTAATTTAAATTGACTGTGTTGCTTAGTTGATAGTTATCTTGTCTACCGCACGTGGATTCCCCAGTTCGATTTCCGGCAGATTCCCTGATAACAAATATGTCACACGCAAGTTATACCAAGCTGTGAGTCTCGTTCAGTCTGTTTTTAGTTTGGTAGCTGATTTACATGTAACCACAGACATGTTTAACTAGCATGTAACTCGCAGGGATAAAATCAGCACTTCGATTTTATACCTATAAATTGTGTAGTAAATATAATGTTTAAACTTCTACCACAATGTTTGCTAATACATAATAATAATATAATATTTTTTTATTTCAGGCCATTTCGCCCATAATCTACCTAATTACAAAAAGAAATAATAAGCTAAGGTGATGAATATTATTCTTAATTTTATGTAGGTAATTTATTCAAGATGGAATATTGAATTAAACGTGTATTTTAATCTGTTCTTTACCTTAAATAGTTACGTGGTAAGGTAGCGCTGACGAGCGACGTTCAAAATGAGACAAAAATTATGACTATTATGAGAGATACCCCAGTCGTGTCAAAATTAAAAATTATTTAAGCACTTACTAAGATGATTAGTCATATTACCCTTGTTATGTTTCTGTTATCATTACCATTTAACTAATGACCTGGAGGATGAATGAGGAAGATTAGTTAAGTTATCTACGTAATTTATTTATTCCATGAGTCAACATCGGTGAATAATCGTGACGACCCGTGTGGCGCAATGGTTACCATACCGGATCGCCGCACCGAGGGTCCTGGGTTCGATTCCCAGCGAGGCGGAAATTTGAATGATGAGTTTGAATTTCTGTTCTCGGTCTGGGTGTGAATGTCCTTGTCTATGTTGTGTGTTGTCCATGGCACCCACGACACAGGGAATCCTAGTGTGGGGCTATGAGTGTGAAGCGTTATTATTATTATTATTATCGGTGAATACTCATTATTTATGTTTTGTAATGACGACCTGACCTATCAGGAATAAAGCTTATTTAAGTACTCATTAAATTATTATTAGAGATAGGCCTACACAACGACTAGTCGGGAAAACCGACTATTCGGCATGCTTTCCACTCGGCTCTAATCGGCGAAAAACGCGGAATATTTGGCATTTAATTTAGCTGCTCAGAATAAAAGAAAATGAAGAAAATTACAAAATTATACAATTAGCATATCTAGATTTATTATAATAAATCCGATATAACGAAAAGAAATATTTTTTGTAGCAATAATAATTAACAAGTTTGTACAGTTTATATTTGTAGTCATATTGTCAATTAAATTTTATCAATAGTATTTTAATTTTATTGGATCCAGCTAAAGTAAGTACTTAGGTAGGCAGTTTTATTTTCATAAAATATATTTGACCCAAGGGCACTGCCGACTAGTCGGCCCATCGGCCATCACTAATTATTATTAAAATTATTTTTTATTTGAAGAGCTAGTAATGAAAAGCTATATTAAAGTATTAAGTATGGTCAAGGATGAATCATAATAATTAGTTCATAAATTAATTTCATAAGTTAAATTGATAACAATTTTTAATTTTTTTATCATTTAACAAAAGTTACATACCAACATAATAAACCACTGAGGTTTGTGTAATAAATAAAATATGTAATGCTAAGTAAATTTCGTACTGAAGCCCTTGGCTAAAGCCCTTTGCGTGTGTTATTGAGTCTCGAAAAGGATAGATAATGGTCTGTTTATTCCTGCTTATGTACTTAACAAAGTCTGTGCCATTAAATGATTACGAGGAATTAATTATGTAACATTATTAGTTACATTGGCAGTACGGATAATACCTACGAATACTTATTTTAACACCTTCGCATCGTTTAGCAAAAAATTTGTACCCTATTATAACGGCTATAACCGAAAACTTATCGAACATTAATAAACATTACAAAGAGATTGGGAATACTGAAGATTCCCTTTTCGCCACGTGTCGTAAGAGGCGACTAAATCCGGCCCGCTGGTGGTAGGGCCCTCAGAGGGATTATACAGGGTGTCCCGTAAGTAGCGGATCAACCAAAGGTGGCAGATAGCTTGAAAGTGGTCCTATCATATGTCAAAAAATTACCTTAGTAAAAGTGTCACCGTTTTCGAGATATTGACCATTTTATAAAATTTAGAAAATTCAGATCCTTTACCCTACTTTTTCCTGTTGAGTTCACAAATGAGCAGATATTTTGATAATTTTTTTCCCTAGAGCTCTCAGATAGTTGTTTTATAATTATCAGTATGCAATATTGTTGAAATTATTAGGGAACGCTGAGAAAATAGCGTCTACTTTGGATATTTTTGTTTTTGATTTTTTTCGACACAACTTTGATGTGAGGTGGTTGAAAAAAAATGTATTGGGCAAGTATGCCCCGGTATTTTAAAAACTTGTATGTTTAATGCAGATTTTAAAAAGGTACAATACAGGATACTTTGATAGGGAAAATTTTCAAGTAAAAGCCATTTCAGTGTCAAAGGGGTGAAATTGAATCGAAAGTTATTTTATTGTTTAGTGTTGTGGGATGAAGTTTTTCAATGCTTTTGCTTAATATTACGTTACGTTAAATTATTGCTCTAATAAATATTTAAAATAATGATAATTTGCGATATTTCAACCTTTAAAAAAAAATTCAAATTACTTGAAAAATATTGTTTCTTAAAAAAATAATGCTATTATTTACTGCTTTTTACTACTAGATGATCAGCAAAAATTGTCAATTATTGCTTTAAGATTATTTTTCTATGATAAAATAAACAAAAATAAATATTTTACTTCCATTTTTTCTCATTTTTTTTTTTTGTTGAATATTCATACAAAAATAATCTTAAAACAATAATTTACAAGGCTTCCTGATCATCTAGTATTAAAAAAACAGTAAATCATAGCATTATTTTTAAAATAAACAATGTTTTCAAGTAATATGTAATTTCTTTATTAGGTTGGAATATCGGAAAATAATCATTATTTTAAATATTTATTAGAGCAATAATTTAACTTAACGTAATAATAAGCAAAAACCATTGAAAAACTTCATCCCACAACACTAAACAATAAAATAACTTTCGATTCAATTTCACCCCTTTGACATTGAAATGGCTTTTACTTGAAAATTTTCCCTATAAAAGTATCCTGTATTGTACCTTTTTAAAATCTGCATTAAACAGACAAGTTTTTAAAATACCGGGGCATACTTGCCCAATACATTTTTTTTCAACCACCTCACATCAAAGTTGTGTCGAAAAAAATCAAAAACAAAAATATCCAAAGTAGACGCTATTTTCTCAGCGTTCCCTAATAATTTCAACAATATTGCATACTGATAATTATAAAGCAACTATCTGAGAGCTCTAGGAAAAAAAATTATCAAAATATCTGCTCATTTGTGAACTCAACAGGAAAAAGTAGGGTAAAGGATCTGAATTTTCTAAATTTTATAAAATGGTCAATATCTCGAAAACGGTGACACTTTTACTAAGGTAATTTTTTGACATGTGATAGGACCACCTTCAAGCTATCTGCCACCTTCGGTTGATCCGCTACTTACGGGACACCCTGTATATATTGGTAATATTGATTTTAATTGTTAATTAATACCGTTATTACTATTATTATTAAATTCTCCACGGGGTTCGCCTGGATAACTACCACCCTGGAGCATAAGTCAGCCGCCAAACAACTCGTCGTGTTCCGGCTGGGGGCTTGATAGCCGGTTCTTTCTTTTTCTTCTCTCTTTCTTGGCCGGCAACGCATCAGTGATGCCTTTGGTGTTGCTAATGTCCATGGGCGACGATAGCCACTTACCATCAGGTGGATCGTCAGCTCGTTTCCATTAAAAAACACTTCATTACTGTAGTTCTTAAGCTTTGCGGTTAACTACCTACCTACTTATCCAGATTAATCCAGATGACTTTGATGAAGTATCGAGTTCTTCGGCGATAACTTTTTCGGAAAGGAAGACGTAAGTACCTATAGCGTTATGATGTGCTGAGGAGTTTCTTTACGGCTTTTCTTCTCCTCTATGTCAAAGCACCTTTCCGAAAAGCTGGTAGATTAAAAAAATGACATGCATAAGTGTATCAGTGATAACTACATTAATAAAGATTATTTCATTTCATTTCATTACAGTATACCTATTGATGTAGATTTCTTATAACATATGGTTTAATCTAGAGTAGGTCCTACCATGGATTATAGAGGTCCAGGTCCCTAAAAAATTCAGACCCAGCTCCATCTGCTGAGTCCTGCCCTACCGCCTCCCCAAAAAGGGTGTGGTTGGCAACATTCTGCATAGTAGGTAACTCGAATACATAGGAATGAAGGGATTCGAAATTTCTCAATACACTGAAATACACTCTCAAGTTTAATAATAAAGCTATAGACTCCTTTTATTTAGCGTTTTTGAAATATTATTTGCGAAGTAAAATTATTTCCTGCAGAAGAATTATATTTCATTATTTATATGGTATACTATTTCATTAGTTATTAACCATAGTGAGCTTGTTTTATTTTGTCAAAAAAAAAGTCATAAAAAAACTAAAGGCAAAACTAATTCCTTGTATTGCAAATTATTTGCAATTTTAATTACAAGCCCGCTTAGCAGCCCTGTCATACCAATCGGCAACAGCCCCAAAATATGGCTCACAATAGGTAGGTAATGAAATAGCCTCACCGGTGCCCGGCCAGTACCAACCCTCGCGATAATGTATATTCGCCACGGGGTGGTGCACTGCATTGGGGAAAAAACAACCACCCAACGATACTGATTATAGTAACTTCATGACTTAAACGGCCTAAAACTAGAAAAATAAATTTATTTTCATTCATACATACCCGCACAAACGAAGAATACCGCAACGATATTTCTATTGATCACATGTGTATACAAAATACAAATCGTAAATTAGAAAAACAGTTAATATAAAACGCACCAATATCACTATAATATAAATCTCAAGATGTTCGAAAATCAGATAATGTCACCCACAAGAATTTCTGTTAAAACACAATTAAATATTTACTTCATAACAAATTAAATTTTTGCCAACACTAAAACACACCGCCCTCACCCGCATAACCCGAGTAACTGAGTGAGTGACTGAGCTGAACTGAATGAGATGAATGAATTAAATCAATGAATTGAACAACGAATGAAAAGACCCAGTTCAACGTCACTGCCACTTGCCAGAATCTACATGATTACGCCATCTATTATTGAATAGCAAAAACTAAGGCAATTATTTGCCCAGGAGCTCCATCTCTTGGAATATAAATGTATTATAACCATTTAAATCAGTGGCATATTAGATTTCGTTTTATAAGTTATAAATCTAATATGCCACTGATTTAACCATTTAAATAATATTTATAACTTATAAAACTAAATCTAATATGCCACTGATTTAAATGGTTATAATACATTTATATTCCAAGAGATGGAGCTCCTGGGCAAAAAATTGCCTTAACACACCTGCCATAGTATACCCTGTTCACAAATCTTAGAGACTAAAATGACAACCACTAATGTCAAAGTTCGAAATAATGATACCAGCTAAATTTGTGCGATCTTCTTTTCCGGTTTTTTGAATCGTTAACTATGTCGTAAGAATAGTGACATATTAGTAGCGACACTCATATCTACCTAGATATTTAGTATTCGGCTATATAGTATAAAATTAGCTGTATACCAAATGTAACCATAACCAAATACTCGTTCTTGTAAGCAAAATAACTTATAAATTTAGTAAGTAAGGGCAAATATATTATGGATATATGAATGATAACGGTTGCTTAAACTTGTTTTTATACTAGTTCTAGGGACTCTTCAATAATCACACAAATAGTCGACCTTCCATAGAAGCTGTGAAAATTTTTCCGATTTACTTTTCGGTTTATGGTCATCACTATTTAATTTGCACCCGAAACTGGTCACCCATGAAACGTCAATTTAGTCTCTAAGATTTGTAAACGGATTATAATTCTATTTAATTACAAACAAATTAATTAAAAAATTACAACATTGGTTTTATATAATTTTGCTCTATGGTTTCACTATGAACTTGTGTATGCACTGAGTTCGAGTATCCGAGCGCTTTTAGCACTCGGCAACTTCACAATAGTTTTTGTGTTGTTGTCATTCACGATGTCAAACTTGTCATTTACGTTTACGTCAAAAATGGAGGAGGATCGTCTTTTCGACGAAACTGTTTCAATTCGGGAATCTGCTCGACCTTTAAAAAAATATGGAAGCACATGCAATCATATGAAAAGGAACGAGGAATACATAAAGCATGTCATGTCAAAGGGTGATACTCTGCAAGGGATAGCGTTGAAATACGGTGTTACTGTAAGTGGAAGACCATCGCAGAATCTGTTGATAAATATACTTACTCCCGATTTGTGGGTGTTACAGTTCAGTGTTTTGTGATTTCTTTATTGTAGATGGAGAAGATAAGAAGAGCGAATCGCTTATTTGCTTCTGATAGTTTGTTTTTACGGGAGTATCTGTTAATTCCTGTGACGAAAGATTCTCCGTTTTACGAGAACGGAGAGAGAGTAAAGGAACCCCCTCCGCCGAATCACCGCGCATCCATCGCTGGTATTCCTACGGCGGATTTTTCGCCTGGCAGTCCTGACGAAAAGAAAAGCTTTGACAATTTCCTAAACAGATTGGACTCTTCACTTGCCAATATCAAGAAACATGTAGAAAAGAGCAAAGAAAACAGCGAGTGAGTACAATTTGAATTAAGTACGTAATTAGATTTTTATAATTTTGTATTCTGGACTGCTTGAGTTTTAGCAAGAAAACAAGTGTTATTATAACTTATTACACAACATTAGTACCAGCCTATTGATAGCTACATAAACTTATTTGTTATGAACTACTGCCTTGTATAACATTTTGATAAGTAAAAAGTTCAAATTGAGAAAGTAAATTTAAGTGGTGGCATTAAATTTTATATTTTTATCTTTTATCAATATTTTATAACAGACTTCAAAAAAAGGAGGAGGTTCTCAATTTGACTGTTTTTTATGTTTGTTACTCAGAGCTTTGAACTGAGTGAACCGATTTTGATCATTCTTTTTTTAATCGAAAGCAGGTGCTTACTTTTTGAGTAATATTGAAGTCGGTTATTTTTTGTTAGTAAAATTTAGATTATATTTACAAAATTTTTGCTACTCATTATGAGTAGCTACTATTTTGAAAAATGGGTTCACACTTTCTATTTTTTCTATTACACATTTGCAATCCAAAATGCATATAATATACTGCCAGCTTCATTACATTGTTACATGATGTTACATGTTATAAAAAGAGAAAACTAAAGAAAAAAACCGGGCAAGTGCTTGTCAGGTTATGCGCAATGTATTTACAAACATAGCTATGATAATTTTCCTTGTAAATTCATCATATAACCTATTTTTGAAGAATTTTTTCACTTGTCCAACTGCAACCGTTTAGCTACCAGGGGGGGGGGGGGAGACACTTGACTCTAGCCAAAATTAGCACTTTAAAGCCAAATATCTTGCAAACGGACCCCTAGTTGCAAAAATGGTCTTGGAAGACCCATAATATTTTTGAAAGACCTTTTCACAATACCCCACACTAAAGACTATGCGTCGAATAAAAAATTCATCCTCATGTTACCTGTAGAAGTACCCTGATAAAAAAATGTTTTTCAATATTTTATTCTACAAGTTTATGATTTAAGTACATCTGCTCAATATCTGGCAAAAGTTATGTATTTTAACTAAGGGGCAAATAAGATGTTTGTATTCAGAGATAACTTTGTTGACACAGCACCTGATAGTGGAAATATATTTGATTTACACTGTTTACAAACATAAATGGAATTTTCTAGTAGATGAGCCTTATCACATCAAACTGTAAGATATAATAAATTTTGTAAAGTCATAGTAGTAATTTTTTTAGAGATAATATTCTAAATGAAAGCATATCTTGACGTTAGTGGCAAACATTCCTTGAGCCTTTCTGTGCTTTGACGAGCCTTTGCTCCCGGTTGTTATCGTGATATATAACTGCTGTTTAGCTATGTCGGAAGCCTTCAAGTGGCATGAAAACTTTTGACACTTGGATTAGCCGGTTACCTCTCCACGAATCCGCACTGGAGCATCATGGTGGAGCATGCTCTAGGCCTCCTCAAGAAATGAGACGTGTGTTAAGAAGTGGGCTGTTAATAAGTTGGTCCGTTGCTATAATTTGTTATCTTGTTTTTTAGCCCAATAACCAGTTTCCTTAACAAAGCATACCCGTTTCAATAAGACCGTTATTTGTGTGTTTTTGCACATCTCGTTCGATCGAACTCGTCAAGGCCCGCGCGTGCGGCGGTCGTGTACACTTTCTAACGACAGTCACATGACAAGTGCCTTTCTACTGGAAGAGTGCTGTTGTTACTTGTTCCACGTGTTGTATGAGGCAGTTGCGGCAGGGATTTGATGTTACTGGTTGCAGGAGGGATTTCATAATGTATACGTTAATTATTGTTTGAAGTTCGAATGTACTTAATTATTAAAAAAACCGTAGACATGGTTTGCTCAAATTTTTGGGTTTAGGCTTTTCAGATGCACTTGAAAAGAATTTAATGACACCCATGGTCATAATACATATTTATTATATTTTCATATTTTTTTCCTTAGACGGTAAATAAAAGTTCTGCGCATGAACTAGTTTGAAAGAACAGAATAAGTTGTTAATTATAGTAATAAGTGTTAGTCACTGTGTTTATGGATTTATTTAACATTAATAAATAATTTAATCTCACGGTAATATCAATGTCACGGTTGCGGTTGGTTGGTACTGTAGGAGTGTTAAGACTTAATTTAAGTCTGCCGGTCACATGATAGTTTCGATAGGAGCAAGGTTTTTAGTAGGTAGTTTGTTGTGCTGACGCTGTTCTGAGTCCGTGACGTAAAACGTTCCATTTTGTTCTCGTTATGTGTAGGTGACTAATAAAGCTAATATGCGGAATTGTGGCAATAACTCCGATGATTTGCTTAACGTGTTGGTAATTTACGCGTCTGGTTATAGTTAGTCAGGTTTGCACCTTGGCGATTCGTGATGGGGAAGTTGCTAACGGGAATGCTGCCAATCGGATGTTTAATTTGAAACCCTGCAACCCATATATGAAAATTTAAAACGGTGCTCGTATTTACTCCTGGTCTTGCAAAAGATTCATTACTAAATATCGGGATCGTTCATGGATATTGTAGTGTTTGTACTGCTATTATGGTTATAGCAGTAATCATGTTATCTCGAGAGCACGGGTAGTGGGGCAACACTGAGTCAGTCACGAGACAGCCGTAGACGCAGGCAGACGTGTTCCCCTACCACTGGTGACGTAACGAGCTAATGCAAGTCAACCATATCACTATATCCAAATATTACGGAGCACGTAAGTACAACAACTACTACATAATGGCGACGAGGTCAAAAGGTCAGTGCAATAAATATTTTATTTTGTGTTGATAAAGGAAGAGTTGAAGGGAAAATAACACGTCGATGCAAGAAATAATCAACAGACGAATGTTAATATTAGTGCCGAATAGTTAACTCGAGAATTTGTTTAGGTGTGCTGTAACTTTAAATAACGTATTGAGCAAAATCATCATAATTATCGAAGTTCTCTCTCTAATTAGGTATAAAAATTGCCGCCATTACCGCTACCTACACAATTCCCTTTGTTTTCTGAAAAATGGCATTGATTGACATTGTAAAAACAACTGTGCGGTGAGTAAAAAGTGGCATTTTGTGTTATAAGCGTAATTCACGCTACTGAAGTAATAATAACATAAATGACATTTTGGATATAGTGTCACTTATTTAGCTGAAAGTGATAGCGAGGCAGGTTTTGTTTTTAAATAAGAAGTGATATTTAGTGTTTAGCTGTGTCGTTTTAAATATAATACACAGTATCATTGAAGTATTATTACTAGCGTATAGAACGGACACCGCGAGCACAATGTGTGTTCCAATGAATTGACGCCGCGCGGCTTCAATGTCCAATGGATTCGTTCGATTTTGGAAGGAGAACAGGGGCTCAATTTTGAAAATAGAACCTCCCGGCGGGGACACACATTTTGTTCGAGATGTCTTCTCTATGTATACTTATACCTCAATGCACAGTATCGATCTGTTGGAGGGATTGCTACATAAATGGAGTATTGCGTGTGGTGCCGCGTGTTTGGTTAAGGTTGCGTATGTGTGCCAATGAGAAAAAGTGGCATCATGCGGAACTTTTTCTGAATATATTTTTTGAATAACTACTTATTTACTAGCATGTTTTTAGTGCCTAACTAAAAGTAGGTTGGGCGAACTGACGAGAGAGGCTAATTGCAACGATATATTTCAGTTTTCTTCATAGATAGTGATCGCAATGTTGAGTTGAAAACTTTGAATGGCTATACTGAAAAACTACTATTTTGTAAAGCGCCATTTTTTGTTTTAAATGAGCGAATGGTGTCCGGCATCCACTCTTGCGTGTGTGTGTTGCACAGCAACACTTAGTACTAAAAAGGAGATAACATTATACAAATTATGAACTTAAATAAAGGAGTAGGGACTTTAAAATATTCAAGAATAAAAGGGTTCCCTAAATTAGTGAAATTTATTTAGGACTAGCTGTTTATTTAGCACTCTTCGGCTTTATAAAGTATAGATTTTACTACCATTATAGATGGCCGCACATGCAAGTTAAGTTTAATTGTTGAGAGTGAGTTTGCTTCTTCACGGCCATAAAACTATAACAGTAAGGGTAATTGTCAATAAAATTAGCTGTTTTTATGACTATTAGTTATATTCTACGCAGGTCCTGGGTTTCATTCAAACGTAGTTTTGCTTTAGTTACAAAGTACATGTGTAGGTATGATAAACTGAAATAATTGCAGTCGTTTTGATATGAATTCTGATAAAAAACGGAACTGAAGTTGTTTGATAAAAATTATGTTCTGTTATGAAAGTATTGCATTGGCAGTATCAAACATACATACATGCCTAGCCGCCTTGGTATACATGCAGCCATGCACTTGTATTTCTTTTGAAAATAATATACATAAACTATCACAAGCTGTTATAATACGGTTAACGTAATTTAACGTTGCGGCGCCGGGTCCCTATTTCAGCTTGTAAGTTCTTTGTGATTCTTTAGCAGTCTTTCCTTTTGGTATTTGACTATCACGGCTGCACTACACGGCTGAAAATATAATAACATAATGTGGGTAATCATAAATAAAGTCGGTTTGATGGGCGGTAGCGTAAGAAGGAAAGAAACATTTATTCCGTCATAAGAATAGCAACATCGTTAGGGTTCTATGGTGGATGTGTCACTGGCGCGCCGACGATGAGGAGCGCGGGAGCGGGTAATTGACCGTTATGGTCGTGGTCGCTCTGTTAACACATGACGCTTTTGTTGTGGTCAGAAGTGCTTGACATTTGACATACAGCGTTAGAATGCCCTCGTGTATTGTACCAATGTGATTGGTGTAGTGGAGCAAAGGATGGGCGTGTGTGTGTGTTGTGGCTCTTTTCAGAACGGAGTTCTTGGTTGGTTTATAAGGGCATAACGTATCTATATTTTGAATATCATTGCGTATTGGGAGATGATAGGAAGTTCCTATCATCGTTCCTATTAGGAACCATTATACAAGCCACGACACCGAAATTCAAAT
Organism: Thymelicus sylvestris; assembly: GCA_911387775.1. Taxonomy (NCBI): domain Eukaryota; kingdom Metazoa; phylum Arthropoda; class Insecta; order Lepidoptera; family Hesperiidae; genus Thymelicus; species Thymelicus sylvestris. Next base: position 3,967,707 of record OU426905.1, read on the forward strand.
CTTCGCGATGAGACAAGTTTATTTTTCTAATTTAGTTTTTGTGTTGAATTTTATAGAATCTATTGAGGCAGTGAGGGTCAAAAGCGCTTGCGAGCTAGACGCGTTCTTGTGTTGTTACTGTGATTAAACTAAGTTTTGTCACGGAAATCATATTATATATTTATCATTGAGTTATTCGTGCACAAAAGGAGTAAGTTTTTATTTTTAAATTGAGAACAATAATTGTATTTGTTCGAATGGGTGCAGCAATGTTTAAAATGTTGCTATTTATTATTGTAGCCTGAGGAAAGCGCCCTTTTGAAGACGCACGATTTGATATGCTGTAGTAAATTCATAGCCCTGGAGAAGCCGAGCCTTGGTTTTGACAGAATTCCACAAAAATCGTGAAGGAGAAACTCTCCTGACGTCCAAAAAATATTTATTAAGCTGGATGTATTTAGTTATAAATCGAGAAGTCCTCTTTAAACAGATTTGCAGATTATACCAATGCTATGACCTTAGTAATTAATAATTTTAATAGATTACAATTAAAGTTTGGTAATCTAATCTAATTAGCTATAATGGCGCTACCAATTATTGATCTACTTAGGTTGATTTCGGGGTCATAAACTCATAATTAAGTACTTACCTGCCTGAAGGATTGTTGACGTGAGTAATTTGATGGACTTGATAGGTCATAAATTTTGGTGCATAATGTACTTATTGCAATAACTATAATGTGTGTGTTAGGTAGTACGAACCTACATGAAATTGTAAATCGTGCGTGAGTGTGTGTGTCAGGTAGTACGAACCTACATGAAATTGTAAATCGTGCATAATTGTGTGTGTCAGGTAGTACGAACCTACATGAAATTGTAAATCGTGCATAATTGTGTGTGTCAGGTAGTACGAACCTACATGAAATTGTAAATCGTGCATAATTGTGTGTGTCAGGTAGTACGAACCTACATGAAATTGTAAATCGTGCATAATTGTGTGTGTCAGGTAGTACGAACCTACATGAAATTGTAAATCGTGCATAATTGTGTGTGTCAGGTAGTACGAACCTACATGAAATTGTAAATCGTGCATAATTGTGTGTGTCAGGTAGTACGAACCTACATGAAATTGTAAATCGTGCATAATTGTGTGTGTCAGGTAGTACGAACCTACATGAAATTGTAAATCGTGCATAATTGTGTGTGTCAGGTAGTACGAACCTACATGAAATTGTAAATCGTGCATAATTGTGTGTGTCAGGTAGTACGAACCTACATGAAATCGTAAATCGTAAATGATTGTGTATTAGGCAGCAAATGCCTTACAATACCAATTAACGTACATACCTTTTGTGACACGGAGTACTACATGTGTGTGTATTATTATTGATGCGTGTTTTTCGGTAAGATGTTAAATAATCAAGTCCGAACTGATATATATTTAATTATCGTTTACACATATATAATAATACATGTGTAACACATAAAGATAAACTTTCAGATTAATTTTATTCTTTCACAAAAGGCAACCCTGACATTGCCAGAGAGGATAAGCGACAGTGTTAGAAAGGAAGGCAACTCATTACGCGTTTTGATTAGCACTGTGCGATCAGAATTACACTTTATTGCGTTGGAGCCAGAGTCACTATTTATTTAAATGATTTTTCGGAATTTTTCTTAGCGCACCTTCTATAATTATTTATAAATACTATTATTTATTCTGTGTTTTTAGTTAAATTCAGAGTTAAAGAAAAAATTGTATTCAAGCTAAAGTTACAATGAAAGTAAAATTTAAAAGGCACTCTATCTCGAAGAGTCATAGAAATCAGAGTAAAATCAACCAATAATAATGAAGTTTAGTTTTGCTTAACATAAACATACGTTACTGTGTTGTGGGCAGTATGAGCCCTCATGAAATTGAAAATCATACGTTACTGTGTTGTGGGCAGTATGAGCCCTCATGAAATTGAAAATCATACGTTACTGTGTTGTGGGCAGTATGAGCCCTCATGAAATTGAAAATCATACGCAACTCAGTTGTCGGCAGTATGAGCCCTCATGAAATTGAAAATCATACTTTACTGAATTGAAGTGAGCTGTCGGCAATATGAGCCCTCATGAAATTGAAATCATACATTACTGAGTTGTCGGCAGTATGAGCCCTCATGAAATTGAGATTGATACATTGACTTGATGGAAGTAGTAACCTCATGAAATTTAGAATCATACATACATTACTTGACTAGACGGCAGTATAGGTCCCATGATTTGAAATCATAGTAACTAAAGTGTGTATGGACCTCTTGAAATTGAAATCATTACTGACTAGACAGCAGTATGGGCCCTCATAACTTTGAAAACCATACAAAATGTAGTTATTTTGTGAACATATTAGTTATTTGGCGTGATGGAGTTGAGATGTAGAATAAAGATAATGAATAGACGAGGTATTTCAATGAATGACTGGTGTGTGAATGATTGGTATCGGCAGTGTCTGATTCATATGTGACACCGTTGGGTCCGTTGGGATCCGTTGGATCCGTCCATTCAGGAAGGACGCCTAAATAAAGGAAATTCCTGTTGCGAGTCTAACCATGGTTGGCGTGTTATGGTCGTCGGTGGGACCTAGTTTATATTACGTATATAAGAGGATTGTCTCGCAAGTAAAACTTTAGTCTTTATAAAACGAAAGCAGGTTGTAAGCTGTACGTAATCTGTTGTTGACAGTAAACCACTTTTAGTAATAATATAAATTTTCATCGAGTTTCTCATATTTCCTGTGTTTGTTTTACCAGTAAGTTGTCTATTTAAAGACAGAAATGACGAGGTTTGTTTGAATGTTGGTATGAAACCTAATAACTTGGCGATCTTGATCAAAGAGAGAAGAAAGAGGGAAGTATGAAAAGCTAAGAGGTGATGTAAATAATTATTATTTAATAAAGATAGAAGGAGAACGGGTGTGAATGGGAAAGGTGTAAGACGAAAAAAGTCTCAGGTGTTGTTTCAATGTTTAAAATAATTGCAGTGAAAGTATAATCTACATAAGTAATTCTATACGAAGCATGCATATGACAGTTTGAGTTTGTTGAGGCTAGTGAAGGCACCCAGAAGGCTCAAGTTTACAAACCGTAGCCTGCTTCATACATATAGTGCGTGTTACAAATGTGTTTGTCTAAGTAACTGGAATATTGAATGGTATAGACGTGGAGTGGCCTTTGAAGGCTTGAGTTGCGATCAACTGCAGAGTCGACTGTGGATCGGGCTCCATATTAAATAAAGATTTTAATAAGGAAGGGATGTAGTGTTTGTACTGCTATTATGGTTATAGCAGTAATCATGTTATCTCGAGAGCACGGGTAGTGGGGCAACACTGAGTCAGTCACGAGACAGCCGTAGACGCAGGCAGACGTGTTCCCCTACCACTGGTGACGTAACGAGCTAATGCAAGTCAACCATATCACTATATCCAAATATTACGGAGCACGTAAGTACAACAACTACTACAGATATCATGAGACCCTTTTCATTTTGAGCGCTTCCCTAAGTAGTTTTTTCGTCAAACTCTTCAAACTCTCTCTCGACTCTTTCCGTTCTGTCATTCTGATGTTTAGATCAGTCTAAACATCAGAATGACAGAACGGAAAAAAGGTTAAAGCTCAGGCTTTAGACCTTATTTTTTAAATCACATGCAAAGGATAAGTTTAAAGTTAGTGCAATTATTAATGGATTTATTCTTCTGACTTGTTTGAATTCTACTTGTTTTGCGGTATGTATTTGAAGAGCGTAACTGACTACTAGAGTTACATTAACTGACCTAGTAGGTCCCCAAGGATCACTGAAGTCTAGCGATGCGCGACTCTGAATGATTCCAGTCGAATTATTCGACTTAGTAAATCATTCGACTCATTCGAATAATCTATAACAATTAGTAACTAATTTGACTTGAGTCGACACAGAGTACGAATCGTAACCTTTCATTCGACTCGGAACTTTGTTAGCGGCTAGCGAACGGCGAACTCGGCCATCCTAACGAAGAGTGCAACAAGTCAAGTTTTTGGGCAAATTGACTTTAGACCATATTAGTAATGACATAAGGTCATAAATCAATTTGCCCAAAAACTCCATTGAATGAAGGAACTTGAAGGAAGCGACTACTACCGCACGGCGGCGGAGTGGTGAACGATAGACATGGGCGGTATAAACGATAAACAGTTTAAGTAACTATTTATTGGTATCAGGTGCCTCAATAACTATTTATTGAGAGAAACCATTTATTCATAAATACGAGGTATTGCGAGTTAGGAATAATATATTTATTTTAAATGCAACTGAACAGTATATCGCCTTTATTCCTATTGCAATAAAGTTCGCTATTAAGGATTCATTTAATCAGTCCGTATACCGACATTAGCGAGAATAAGATTATACCAATGATACCGTAAAACTGATATACCGAGTAAACATTTCAATAAATAGTTTTTCAAATAAACAGTTTTAAAATACTTTATCGGCGACAATAACAATAAATAGTTATGGTATTACGAAAACGCGTACCGAGCCATGTCTAGTGAATGATCATACATAGGTAATAATAATGATATTCATTCCAAACTGACAACTGGCTACGTGACAGTGTTGCCAACCTCGATTAAGCATCCCCCCCCCAGCGTCATCTCGAAATTCCCCTCTTTCCCCCTAACACTATGTCTAAGCAGTAATTTATTTAAGTAAGTAAAAGGAAAAAGAAGCTCACCAGGATAAATTGAATTAATTCATCAACCCAATCAATGATCTTCTAAATACGTTACAAAACCCGGCATTAAAATTTCCCCCTAGAAAATTCCTCTAAAAAAAGGTAACTATTGAAACATGCGTCAAAAAATTGTACCTCTAGTGTATGCTCCTAAAAAATTTGGCCCCTAAAGATACCCATTTTCATCTAACCCCCAAATTTAGGTGGAAAACCCCCAAGTTGGCAACACTGCTGAGTGAGCGTCGAATGCGCGAGCGACTCTACTCTTAGAGCGGCTATATTATTACTGCTATTAGATTAGTTACTAATTTAGCAGTCGACTAGTCGTCAGCGTCGAATGCGCGAGCGACTCGACTCTTAGAGCGGCTATTAGATTAGTTACTAATTTAGCAGTCGACTAGTCGTCATTCGAATACGAACGTTAGTATATTACTAATATTCAAGTCGAATACGTACATTAGTAGTCGTAGATTATTCGAATAGTGAGATCATTCGCAGTCGCGCACCTTTACTGAAGTCTGAACATGTTAAACGACTTTAAGTCACGATATGAATTTCAACTCGGTCATTACTTCAAAACTGACTGCTTGACATGCTATAATTATGATATATTACGAGGCCAGCACCCTAATTCACGTAATTTAAGAAGTTCGATTGCAGTGCAGTTGCAGTGACGTTCCGATCAAAATAACACTTTCGGTATTCTCGTAGCTTTCGCGAGCGCTGTCAAACAACGTCAACCAACGTCAACTTGATTGCCGCGTCACTGCAACTTGATTGCAGCGTCACTGCAACTCAATCGATGCGTCTTAAAGTTACGTGAATTAGGGTGCTGGTATGGGTTTCGGTTATGGGTCTAGACTAGACTCTGATTGGTCGAAACGAGAAGTATTATTAAATTAATGTGATAAAGATGTTTTCGGTAAGACGGTAGACGACCCTGTAGCCTATTTGGTAGCGACCGTGCCTGCGAAGTGATCAATTCCCGGCCGGGGCAGATATTTATGTGACATATAAATATTTGTACTCGAGTCATGGGTGTTATTGTGATGTGTTATAAGTATGTATGTGTCGTCCAAGCCACCCGCAGCACAGGTAAAAATTTACTGCGGGGTAGGAATGGCACATTTCACCTATCACTGGATATTTCACTTGTTAATTAAACTTCACCTTGTCACACCAGTGACATGCATCGAAACCGTCTGTTACATTTAACGGGACTGTGAATTCACCACAGTATTCCTTTTACTGTGACTTAACGCCGGCCACCGGCCAAAATTCACAGAATTCCATCGTGCGAAAAAGAGAAAGCAACATTTGTGACTTGTGCCGTGCGTGAGCGAGAGCGACACAGTGCCACCAGCCAGCTAGAAGAGAGAATTTGTTTAAGTGAAATTGCATCTTATACTCAACGTTATTAGACTTAAGTTTGTCTGATTTCTTTCAACTTGCTTCGTTAATAATATCGCTACGATACAAAAACTTCAAATGAAAATGAGTCTTATTTTAAACAGTGTAAGGTTTTGATTAAACTATGTAGGTAATTGATATTTACAACCACGTCGTGTCTCGTGAATTCGTGAATTTCGTGAAACGAAGTACGATACGGTGACTCGGTGAGATTTCGCTTCACAGTTCATAATCATTTGTAATCTTTACTCTGCGCGCCCGTCTCGCGCACGGTTTCGTTGATATTTTAAACATACCTAGTGATAATAGTTAATGAATGAATACTGTTAGTTAGTAGTATAGATAGATAGTCAGGCTTGACAATCTTAGCATTACAAACCGAGTAACAGTTCATGTATAATGTAACAAAATTAAAATGGTTAACCACTTCATCCACTCCATACGTTTACGAGACATCTGAATTTGTTGTTATTATAACAAACTACCAAGTATAAATCTAGATGGCGTTGTTACTGATGTGGCAATAACGTCAATAGATGGTTGACGAAAACTTCAAGAGATGGCGCTGACCTGCTTTGTGAATCACGCTAAAGAATGTTTGTTGTAGTTTCCTTATATAACTAGTATGTCATTTACAAAATGTTAAGGTTTTTAGGAAAAGAAATAGACCAAGTTTAATGATATCGTTAATTTATCTAACTTTATGAGTATTTTATAGCCAGAGAGTACTTAATTATACGTCACCTACTTGTCATAGCTTTGAGTACTTACTCCGAAAGTTTACGAATCATGTTTCCAGAGGGCGACTCTTCTTGTTTCTCTTAATTCGCTCAGAGATAGACCTCTATTCCCGTATATACAAAGTTACTCTATGATAATAGTGTACTCGAGTATTGACAAGCCGGTTGACAGTGACAATTGGTGATTGAGGAGTTTTGACGGGCGGCAGTTTGACGGCTAGTCTGTGGTAGTTGCCAAGGACGCTGTCAGACAGATGGACCAATCCTCGGTCGCCATTAGAGTGACTTTTTAAATCGCTGCGTTAGGTTCTGTAGTCTGTGGTCTGTTCAGCCTCTTGTCTCTGTCAATTTGTGGCGAGTATTTATTTTTTCGTTAGATGGGACTTCTGAATTTGTAATTTCTTTAAGAAGGTTCAGGACTTGTTTATAGAATAAAATATTAAATCATTCCACTACCTTGATTTTGAGTCTGGGGTTGGACCATAGCCGGAGGCGATATAGTCTGTGGTAGTGGGACGTGTCTGTGATTGATGGTTTTTCAGTCGGGGTTAACAGCGTAGAATTTTTCCCAAATATCGGGGTCTGCTATATTGGGAAATTGATTGGGCATATATATTGTTTTTTCATTGGGCAGGATAAAGTAGTCAGAGGTCCTGGGACTGACTGGCCAACGGGAGTTTAGCCATTTAAATTCAAAATATTGTATGGGTCAGCCCTCTGGAAGGGGAGAGGTCAAGGTGTGAGTGCAGGTCTGTGAATTAGTTTGCAACCTTGTTGAATTCGGTTCTCGAAATTGGTTGGGTTGTGGGAGTTTATAATAAATACATTTAGAGGGATGTCTGTGAGATTTAAGTCATCGTGGGTTTTTGTGTCTAGTTATGGGGAAGGAATATTTTTTTGAGTAGGGAATCCCCTTTTACAACGTCAACAAATCGTCGCCGGTAAGTTGACCGCTGAGCTTTGGTAATGACTGAATCAAGTCACTATCACTGCGAAATGTAACGGACGGAATAAAATGCACCCACTGTGACAATACTCGTCAATAATGAAATATACAAGTGGTGATTTTTCACGGGTGATTTAACAGTGACAAAAATAAATAATTTCACGGACTTGATAGTGAAATAAAAGTAACGATATTTCCCATCGCTACTGCGGGGGTATGAGTGTGTAAGCGTGTGCTGTTTACGGTAAACTCGGTAGGTATCCTGAAACCAGGGTTGGCATGAATAAATCATTTTGATTTAAATCATGATTTAAATCACGATTTAAATCAAATGATTTTTTCAATAAAAATCAATGATTTAATCAAAAATGTGTAATTTCATTTTCTTTCACAGAAATCCACATATAAAAACCAGGGGAAATGCATATCAGGCCACGCGCACTGTAGGGTTCCGAAGTAGTACGTTTATCGACTAATACCTACTTGATTTTAAACTTAACTCATCGTGGACTGAACACATTTTACTATAATACGAGTACTCACGATATTTATTTTGTATTCCGATATTTCGACCCAGTTGCATGGATCGTGGTCACGGATGAACTGCGGTGGCGCGACGAAACTTTTGACAGGATGACAGGTGACACTTGACATTAGTACATAAGTCTATCAACTTTCCGTCTAGTTCGTTTTTGCGTTTTGTTAACACTATTACGACACACTACACTCACCACATCTTGCCGCACCACACCTTGCACTTTTTGATTTTGGGATTTGCATAGACTAACCACTGGATTCCATGTTTGAGCTAATTTAAATCCATCCTCCCTATTAAAGTTTTTGGGGTGTTTTTTAATCTCGATGGCCTCTCGTACTAGCCGTGGGATGTAATGGCGTTCCGTGGAGATTACCTGCGGGCTATGTAGCTCAATCCAGTGATTTGTCCCCGATTCAAGCAGATGTTCTGCTACGGCTGATTTCTTCCTTTCATCTAGTAGGTAGACGCCCGGACGGTACATTGAGCCATAAAGTATACAGAAAGCCGACTCACACGGATAGGTACTTACACGGCACGTCGCATCATCATCCAAAACATCTAGCATCGGTCGCGACATCGCTTACGAACCGAGCCTATGCTTTATGTGATGTTGAACACCTAGCGCAGGAATTAGACCACGTACATCAAGTACTGCGTCGCAACGGCCACACATCGAAAAGACGAAGACATACACACAAGAGGCGCACCACCATTAGCACGGTTGAACGGCAATCAGCATTTCTTCCCTACATTAAGGGCGTAACTGATAAAATTGGTAGGATATTAAATAGAAAATACAGAATAAAAACCTTTTTCACGCCATGTAAGAAAGTTGCAGCCTTTTTACGCTCACCCAAGGACAGGATACCTTATCAGTGCCCAGGGGTATACAAGGTCAACTGCAGCTGCGGTAGTTGTTACATTGGGCAAACAAAACGGTCAATATCGCAGCGCATAAAAGAGCATATTACAGCGGTCAAGAAAGATGAAAGGAAGAAATCAGCCGTAGCAGAACATCTGCTTGAATCGGGGACTAATCACTGGATTGAGCTACATAGCCCGCAGGTAATCTCCACGGAACGCCATTACATCCCACGGCTAGTACGAGAGGCCATCGAGATTAAAAAACACCCCAAAAACTTTAATAGGGAGGATGGATTTAAATTAGCTCAAACATGGAATCCAGTGGTTAGTCTATGCAAATCCCAAAATCAAAAAGTGCAAAGTGTGGTGCGGCAAGATGTGGTGAGTGTAGTGTGTCGTAATAGTGTTAACAAAACGCAAAAACGAACTAGACGGAAAGTTGATAGACTTATGTACTAATGTCAAGTGTCACCTGTCATCCTGTCAAAAGTTTCGTCGCGCCACCGCAGTTCATCCGTGACCACGATCCATGCAACTGGGTCGAAATATCGGAATACAAAATAAATATCGTGAGTACTCGTTTTATAGTAAAATGTAATACCTACTTATTAACTAAATACATACTTATGTTAACATAAAATAGCCGTGATAGTTTTCCTTATAAATTCATCATATAATCTACATATTTTGGAGAATTTTTTCACTTGTCCAACTCCAATCGTTTAGCCGACAGGGGGGGTCCCCTCCTGGTCCCACTTGACTCTAACCCAGAGTTCCCCAAACTTTTTTGTGTCGTAGACCCCTTGCCATGTTTTTCCGTGTTGGGTAGACCCCCTACTTAACTGATATTGATTTCCTGTAAATTTCTAACTGTAGTGAAGTTTAGTGTTAAAAACTTAAAGTAAAAACACATGTTAATTTATTTACATTTATTAATTGAATTTAAATTAAAACTACTCAAAATAAAATTTTGTATCTGTAATGTAAAATAAACATTTTTACAAGTTCAAAATGTATTGCGACCACAAAGCGAATACCAACATCCTACAACTTACACAATTTTATAAACATATACCTATAATAATTTTTTTACTTCATAGGTACTTTTATAAATAACTAGCTGACCCGGCGAACTTCGTATCGCCTAAGAATGTAACAAATCAGAAATCATTAAAATCGGTACAGCCGTTCTTAGCCGTTACAGTTTCTGTGTGCTCCTCCCTCTCCCTCTCCCTCTCACGCTCCCGCTCCCGCTCCCGCTCCATCTCCCTCTCCCGCTCCCGCTCCCAAGCTAACCCGTAAACTTTGTGCCGCCTATCAATCTCTCCCTCTCCCTTTTCTTCCCACTCCCACTCCCTCACCCTATCCCTATCATATTCTGTCAATCGCGCCAACTGTCAAACGACTGAATATTTCTAAAAAGACAAAAGGTATGACGAAACTATAAGAATTCTGTTTTGACTTCGGTAAAAAAAGAAGTCATAAAAGGCGACTACATATAACAAAATTTTACCTTATCCCACAGGAACAGGTCTATTTTCCAGGATAAAAAGTATCCTATGTCCGTCTCCTGATTCTAAGCTACCTCCTCACCAATTTTCAGCTAAATCGGTTCAGCCGTTCTTGAGTTATAAATAGTGTAACTAACACAACTTTCTTTTATATATATAGATGTATATGTTTTGATATTATAAGATAGTATGATGTAAGTAAATAGGTACTATCAGTGTATGTGTTGAGATCCACTATCGTGGACCCCCATTTTCATTTCATGGACCCCCAAATTCTTTTTCGCTGACGTAGACCCCTTGCAAGTTGTCATAGACCCCTAGGGGTCGATATAGACCACTTTGGGAATCACTGCTCTAACCAAAATTTGCACTTTAAAGGCAAATATTTCACAAACGGACCCCTAATTCCAAAAATGGTCTTAAAGACCTATAACATTTTTGAAAGACCTTTTCAACGATACCCCACTCAACAACGATACAAATCATCCTCACGTTACAGCTGTAGGGGAGGTACCCTGAAAAAAAATGTTTTTCAATATTTTTTTCTACAATTCTGGAGTTTTAATAATTTATAATGTATATCCGTGTCAAGTACAGCTTTCTAGCATTAAGGGTTTCGGCGCTTTGCTTCGGACAGATGGACGGACACGACGAAACTATAAAGGTTCTGATTTTACTTCGGAACCCTAAAAACAAATTTATAATTTGCATTCACTTGCTTTTGCACATTTGCTTGGCATTCACATGTCAGACAAAAGAGAAATCCCCGCGCTGTGTCCGCGCAATCCCTTGAGGGCGCGTTCTGTTTTGCGCAAAAATATTTTAAAATAAAATGAAAAAATCAAAAAAATCGTGATTAATTAGGATTTTTTTAAAAAAATCGTAATTTTTTCGATTTAAAAAAAAAATCATGATTTTTTCCAACCCTGCCTGAAACATACCGCTATGATGGAATCATGATGATTTTCCTACTCCAAAAAAGGATTTTCCTACTCCAAAATCATCATTTGAATAATCAAATAGTAAATTCGGGCGCCAAGGAATAAAATTACAATTCAACACAGCCAGTAAAATAACAAAATTGCTTGTCGCGATTGTGTCTCTAAAAAAGAAATGACTCAGTAGGAACACTAGGAACTTAGACAATTGAACTGAACAGAAACGTGATCAAGATTCGGTATAAAAAGGTAAACTAGCTGTTTTGATTTAAACGTATAACAAAAGCAAGAAATTTGCCTCATAGAAAATAATGTTTATTATTAAATATTGATTTTACGAATACTTTCATGGTTTAATTACAATTATCCTTTGTAATATATACCGGAAAATAACATTGTTTCAGATAATAACCTGGTTATAATTTTCCTGTATTCTTTACGTCGCAACCACTTGTATAAACAGACCTATTTGATAATGGCTTCGTGAGCAGCAATGCAATTATTATTGCATAATTACTCGTATATTTTTACCGCTGCATCAATGTAGGTACCTAGTTATTGGCAGGTGGTATAATGAGTGAACGGGACGGAAGATAAGTAAACGTAAGAGCTGATAAATCTCTTAAAACGGAATTATTGAGAAAAATGGGAATTTTTCCATTGTATTTCATATGTTAAGTTCCTGGATTTCAATCCTTTTCACGCTTTTGGAAAAGTTGTTTAACAATTTTCTAAGCAGGAAATACATACATATTATCACATCCTACATGTCTGTTGGGGTCTAATCCGTGTGTGTCTCTTTGCACTGAATTTTGACGCGACTTATACTATTTTTTACTTCGAAAAAAATTTACGGAATACTTACGTATACACTAATGTTACAGGACAATCTCAGTCGCAAAATAAAATCTCCCAATCTTTTTGTCTCTTTTTGCATTTTTGTAAAAAAAAGAATTTCAATATTATTACAGAATACAAATGTATTACAAAATACAGTTAGTGTATAAACTAATGTTACAGGACAATCTCAGTCGCACACTAAAATCTGCAATCTTTTTGTCTCTCTTTGCATTTTTGTAAAAAAAAAGAATTTCAATATTATTACAGAATACAAATGTATTACAAAATACAGTTAGTGTATAAACTAATGTTACAGGACAATCTCAGTCGCACACTAAAATCTGCAATCTTTTTGTCTCTCTTTGCATTTTTGTAAAAAAAAAGAATTTCAATATTATTACAGAATACAAATGTATTACAAAATACAGTTAGTGTATAAACTAATGTTACAGGACAATCTCAGTCGCACACTAAAATCTGCAATCTTTTTGTCTCTCTTTGCATTTTTGTAAAAAAATAATTTCAATATTATTACAGAATACAAATATCCCACATAAACATTTTCGTGTAAAATGTTGCCCAGACGAGAATCAGATCTCATGTAGAGCCAAGCTTCTAACTCTACACGCCCTAACTATACAAGTCCTATCTTCAGAAACGCTAGCAGAGGTTCCCAAACTTTTTTCTCATAGAGCACTTTCAAAATTTAGCTGGTTATAAAATATTAATATTAAACAATTCATACGTGGGTGTGGTGAGCGAGATATGTCTCGAAATACTAATCATGCTTCAATGTAGACCCTTACGTTACGCTTATAAATAATACTGATAAAATGAATAGTTCTAATGTGAAATAAGTTTTTAGTAACTTCGTGTTGCTTGGTGATGTGTTGGAGGAGATAATAAAATTGAAGTTATCCAGTTGATCTACTGTATATTTATGGCTATCTTGATATAAGACTGGTTGATACTTGATAGTGTCTAAAACTTGATTGCGTTCAGCATCAGTCGCGTTCTGGTTCTACCTTCTCTTTATTATTGTCTTTGGAGTAATTGATTGTTATAAATTGGAATCTAATATAAATGTACCTTCATACTGGTAGTTAGGATATCCAATCACGGACGTATCCCGTACATAATATACCGTGATACTAATGAACGTATCAGTGACAAGGACATAAGCCGGTTCCGCAGTTATTTATGCAAAATCCAATAATTTGTTGTTATGTTCGGTTTACACCTAAGTAGATAAGTAAATTTCAACTAAAAAGTTATTAAATTGTCTGTTTACACGTATTAATTTACTTAAAATTTAGTTATCTACTTAACTACTTTAAACGTGTAAACCGGACTTTACTGTAGCTACTGTTTTTAAAAGCTGAGAAGTTGTTTTCAACGTTTCTTTTCCTGTTTTACAAAGTACCTCTTGATATGAAATATTGTATAAATGATTTCTACTTTTAATTAATCTTTTTGAATTACGATTTTGAAGCACAATTTTTTTCAAGTGCTTCTTTGAGGTTCTTTATCGTGAGTTTAAAGTAAAAAGATTCGATTGCCAACTCCATGTACTTTATTTAAGCTTTTAACTTTTTATACACTTTTGTTTCTTGTATTGTTTTTGCCGTGCTGCGTTTAGAGTTCAAACTTGTATTTCTCTTCGTACCTACTTGATAAATTGATGTGTTATTTTAAGAGGCGCGGTGCGCATACGCAGTAAATTGAATTCCTTTGGCATCTCTCACCGTCTGCGGTATAGTTTAATAAAGTGGTACTTCCTCCGAAAATCCGGTCTCTTATGTAATCTAGCGTACTCATTCAATGTTACAGTTTGCAATTTTCAACTTTATTTTAAAAGTCTTTCGCCCCAGAGTCACTAACGGTTCTGAGTTGGGTTCTGACTCTGAGTTGGGGCTTTTGTGTCGATTAAGACGGTGTGTCTATTAAGTTATTCGTTTGAAACAACGCAACACAAAGAAAATTAAAAAAGTAGGCAGATGTTATGCTTCTAATATAGTTTATTAATATTTAAGCAATTGTACCGTGACGTAAATATTATGTCTATCAGTTAGCACTTATTAGATACGTCTGTTTATATTTGTTTAGATAACAAAGACAGTACTATATTGTTATCATGTTATGTAAACAAGGTTCAGTATCCAAACGGCTCCTGTGCAAAAGTAGTTAATTTAATGGTATACCAAGTTAGCGTTTTGCCAAGCAAAATTAGTACCTCGGTGTTTGCAGCGGTACCGGCTTTATTTTAGCAGTTGCAGATTCTAGCAGCTTCCTTGCGTTTATTTCGACTGTTTTTGCGCTAATATAATTATCATCTTAGTTAATTTATTACACAACAGAAGTCCTTTTGGGTATGATTTATAGATGGAATGATTTACTTTGAATCTTTTTCACACATTTATAATATTAGTAGATTAGTAGGGTAGTAAGATTGCGATACTGATCGATGCTGTGACAAATGATTGAATGCTATAAAATAATTAACATTAACCGTGGAAATGAAGAAATGCTGATACAGCCCATGTATTGACCCGTATTAGGAGCACACGTGTATGGGGGCTTGTTTGTGTCAGCGATCTTGATTGTAGATAGCTGCGCGTGTAACAAATAAATAGTAGTGAAAGTCTAATAAAATAAAATAATTATCACTTGATTCGCTTCAGGAAAACAAAGGAAGTGAAATAAAAGCTTCTAAAAATATAGGCAATGTTATGTTGCTGATTTAAAATGACCTTTATTGCCATTTAACAAATGTTAAGTTAATGAACTTAAAACTGACATTTACCGAGGACGAGCTCGTGATATATTTAGTATCCGTTTATCATCCTCTATCGGTCAAAGGTTATCTTGCACTTGCATAATCATAGCAGTATACACTTGGTTAGAGCTAAATTGTCGACGTCGGACAAGAACCTTCGGACATTTGGGTGAAGTTTTTTTTTACGTTAACCCCAGTTTTAATTTTTACTTATTTATTTATTCTTTTTTTGTACCTTACATCATGTATAGGAACAAAAGGCAGACTTAATGCTAAAAGCATTGTCTCCCAGTCAACCTTTGGGCAGTGGGAATACTACGAAGGCGGTATTTTCATCGTTTTTACGACGCAATTTTTAACGATTGAATTTTTACCCAAGGTTTGTTCAATTAATGATATTTGGGTGTTACCTAGATTCATTTTAAAACCCTTACAGACAGCTCCCAGGTGACTCTTAAATTAGGACAATTTCGGCGAATTCTGCATGACAGCCCTAACTTTGCTTATTTTTATTACGATCTAAAAGGAAACATTCAACGATTTATTTCATTTTGCTATTAGATCTTGAGCTCTATTAATCTGACGCAAGGATCATGTCCTCGCATGAAAGCAAAAGGAAACTGCTAGTTGTCAATTGGGTCGAGTTAGTCGCCTTGTACTTCTAAAAATATCAGGACTGTATGGGCTCTCACGTTGTCCGTTTGCTTCGTCTAATGAACTTGTTAATTCAGTTATTTTCGGAGTAACATTTATTCGATCTAATTATTTAGTCGGTCGATGTATAGAAATAATGTGGATTAGTCTTTGAATTAAATTTGAATGTGTAGCCAATTCTATATAGCAAAAAATTTTAGCGCCATTCGATCTAATGAAAAAATTCCGTTCATTCATATCATATCCGTTTTATTCGGTTTGAAACTTCGCCAAAGTAATTTTTGTTTATTTCTGCACGCTATGCCGATGCGATATGAACCGAGCTCATGACAAATTGTTATGAAATTTATGTTAAAAAAATTCAGTTTCATTACTAATGGTATTTTTGTGAAACTTCTTTGCATTCAGATTTCATTATATATCGTGGCATTTTTCTCATTAGTGATAAATTAGTGGGAATCGATAAGACACTTTATATACGTACTTCGGCTGGACTCTTTTACTTACCCATTTTACTTTTATCATATTCCAGGGAGTATTCTTGGTCTAAGGATCCGTACCCAAAAGGATGCCAACAGGACCCTAATAGCTGTATCTCTTGAATTTTAGTAGCATTAGAGTCATAGGTAATTTAGACATTGCAATTTTTCCAGTGTGTATATTACTATGGTCACTGTATACAAATAAACATAAAGAAGTTAACACTTAAATGGGGTACCCGTACAACTAAGTACGATTAATAACGTTTTTCGACGGAATTTCGAACCTAATAAGTAGGAAGTAAATGTTGCTCCTACGGACGAAACCCTTCATTTGTGAGTTTGTCTTGCACTTTATACATAGAAAAGAGTTTGCTTCGTCGTTCTAAAGAATGAACAAATTCATGAATAAATAGGCGCATAAATGATGTTGATGGTTTTACCGAATAAATCTTCAATGTGATTTGATCCTTAATAATCCTAAATGGAAACATTTAAGGATTAAGGTTGTAAACAATTTTTCAAAGCATAATATGACAGATAAGATAAACGATAATTAATGTACCTAGTACAAGATAACAACTAAATTTCGTAATCGAATCGATTAGGAATGTAGGGCAAAACAAGCTAGTAAAATGAACCACGATGCTAAAAATCCGGCCAAGTGCGTGTCATGCCACGCGCAATATAGGGTATTGTGGTTATTGACTATTACTCATTAACTACTTAAGCTAACCTAGCCGTCATAGTTTTCCTTGTAAATTCATCATATTATAACCAATTTTTGTGAAATTTTGTACTCGTCCAACTCCAACCGCTTAGCTGGCAGGGAGAGACACTTGACTCTAACCAAAATTAGCAATTTAAAGCCGAATATTTCGAAAACGGTCACTTGATCAAAAATAGTCTTTGGCAACTTTGGTTTACTTACTTAGTTGTAGTAAAAATAGTACCGCTCGAAATCTTTTATTTCTTCTCAAATCAGAGATTCTCAATTCGGTTGTAATACATTTTTATTGCTTATTATCTCAGAATTCCGTCATTCCACTATTTTGATATGTTTAGCGATAATTTTAGTCGACCTTAATAGAAGACTATCTGAAGTCGGTTGTAAAATTAACATTAACGATTATAATTAACCTTGTCAGGAAGTTACTTTCAATCTTCCTTTTTCTTACAGCATCTGAAATTTATTTTATCATCTACTTAAAAAACGAATAGTTTTAAATGAAAATAAAAAAAAAACCCTCGACAGTTTGATTTACACTCAACATAGCTAAGAACACTCGATTAAGTCACCTTTCATACAAAAAAAACTAGACCAAAATCGGTTCATCCATTTGGGAGTTACGATGCCACAGACAGACATACAGATAAACAAACACGTCAAACTTATAACACCCCTCTTTTTTAGTCGGGGGTTAAAAATAGCGAAGCAATAGGTTTCGGTGAACACTACATTTTTTTGGCGTTTACTTACTCTACATAATTGCGTTTCAGGTTCGTGAAAGACCTAGAAGATGGGTTCGTGCGTCACCGGCCAACGGCGCGGCTGCGTCAGTCGGCGTCGATGGGCGCGTCGACATCTTACAACGAGGTGATCCCGCCGCCTCTGCCGCCGCCCCCCGCCCCCACCCTCACGCAGGGGCGCCGCGTTGACAGCTCCCTGCGACGGCTCGAGAGGGCACACGACGACTTGTTTCAATTGTAGCGGTCAAAGCAGCGCAGGTAAGACTGGGGTCAGTCTTCGGGGTTTCTTTGAATTTCTGTTGTTTACGCAGCACAGGGAGCGGAGACGGGCCTGAGCCGGTATATTTTTTATTCGATTCCGAGGCGGTCCGGAGCAGTGCGGTGACGGTTTCTAACCGTTTGTAGAGAATAATCTGTTAAAAAAAAGTCACATGAAAGTGACGAAGAACTATTGTTGTTTGAGTAGCACTAAATAAAAATAGATGCAAAATCAAGGTGTGAGAGTCTACAATGTGTAGACTCCCGCACCGGTACGGGCCCGCAGCGCCTCCGGACCGGCACCGCACCTCCCCTGCTCTCATGCACTATGTATCTGTGTAATCAGTCATTTATGGGATCTCCATTTGTGGGTAACAAGACCCCCCGTAGACAGAACCTCCGTAACGTTATAACGTAATATCTACGTTATAAATATTAAGTTGTAATATGATAGTCTTTTATAATAGGTATTTGCGGTGGATGTGGCCTGGGGGCAGATTATTTAATCACTTTGCCTTTAAAGTCTTTAAAGCTTTAATTAAATGGACAAGCAGGTGCTGCCATACATATCCTTAGCATGTAGTGTATCGAATAAGAATATCAAATTGAATATAAAAATGATTTGGCAGTATTTGATAAGCAATTTTGTCTCGTCGATATATTATCTGTAATATATTTAGGACAATAACAAAATCATATGATAAATGTATTTCCTGTGTTTTCAGATATGCGCGGTTTCAATAACAAAGGCGCGTGCACACTGCAACGCCAGTCGCACGCGTCGTCGTGTCGTCGATACTGCGTTCAGTACCGACGAACACGACTCGACCCGATCGGTGAGTCCTACGAGGTCACGGCGAGTGATACTAGTTCATAGAAAAGTATATTGTATAAATATAAAATAATATTATGATCTGTTTTAATGCGTATTTATATTATGGCCACTGCACGTGCATTATGTAAAGAGTTATTTTTTATAAATGGGGTAATATAGTTAACTATTAATACTGAAGTATAATTACTAACTTTGATATAACTTGTGTGAAATTTTAGTAAAAGTAAAGTGAAGTAGTAGTTTCAGTATATGTATCGAGTGTATACGAAACCAAGTTGCTGCGCGTTTGATTACAGGGTATAAGAAAATTCTAATAGGTCCGTTTTAGAAAAAACAAAAAAAAAAAACATTTTTATACCTAGGATGTAGTTTATCTGTCTATCAGTGTGTTTTATTTTTGCGAAAATCTCACATCGTTCGTATACAGGGTGAATTTTTCAAGTGTGCGTTTGGGGTGAATTTTTCAAGTGTGCGTGTGCGAACTTTTTAAAAAATCTAATGATGCAGTATTGGCCATCCATGCCCACTTGAAAAATTCATCCATTGGGTCTGACAAACGTTTTTTACTTTACATGCCAAATAATTCTACAAAAAATTACGAGAAAAACAGTGTTTTTACTTTTTTCATATCTTAAAAAATGGCTGAGATATTTACGATCAAAGTGCGGATTTCTGGCCGAAGGTTTTTAAAAACGCGGGCGGGCGCTTACTACCCGATGACGTCACACCCCCGCTCATTCAACAGTCGCGCTTTCGTTCGCACGCCGCGGCGCAGTAAAAATCAAAATTATAAGGTTCTATGTGGTAAAAATTGAAAAAAATACTGTATTGTTCCTTGGTGCTTCAATTCAACAGTTAAAACACCTGATAAACTCTTTTTTTATGTGCCTGAGAACCCTAAAATGAGGAAAAAGTGGATGGCAGCCGTATAAAGAGTTGATTCAATAGGCCCTAAAACTAAAGCGCACTGCTGTGAAGACCATTTCGATGTATAAGTATTTGTTAATAGTGACATTTTCTTTAAGTTTATACTAATGAAACACAAAATAATCATTGACAACCTTTAGATGTTGATTGCGAATACTTAGTTTTTTTTTATCGCGGCCCATATACCTAATAGGTAGGTACTAAATGAAACACACACACTTTCAGTTAGGTTTAAGTTTGAACAAATACCTACCCTAAAGTAGGTAATGCTTACTTAGAACATACTTACATATATATGTATGTACCTTTTCATCTTTATTCCACTAATTTCCGCAGCCGTAAAATCCTTATTCTTCATGAAATATTGTGCCACCATCAATCAAACCATCCACTCTTGGCCATAGACTTAAATAGTATAATATATTATATACATATACTATATACTAAACTATATTATATTATATACTATTTAAGTCTATGGCCAAGAGTGGATAGTTTGATTGATGGTGGCAGATTTCATGAAGAATCAGGATTTTACGACTACAGAAATTCGTGGAATAAAGATATACTATATTACAGAAGTAGTAGTAGTAGTAGTATATTATAGTAGTAATAGTACAATTATACATAATATAGGTCTATGCTCTTGGCAGGTTGTCCGACTGACCTTTTAGAAAACCTTCTACAAATCTACACACAACACGTTTCACTTTAGTGTAATCAATCGGATAATACATATATAAAGGACTAGCTGTTGCCCGCAGCTTCGCACGCGGAAATTATGCTTATCATATTATTTGTTATCTCTTACAAAAGAAAATTTTAAAACAGGTTCATTTATATTGAAGTACTTATATTTAGGAATTTACATACTGAAACTTACGATACAATCACAGATTATTCCTCCGGGAGCGGGTTTGGAATAGTAAACAACATTAACTTTTTTCTTTTCCCTCTCCCTCTCCCTCTCTCTCCTTGCCCTCTTCCTCTCCCGCTCCCTGTCCCTTTTCCTCTCCCGCTCCCTGTCTCACTCCCCTCACTCTCCCTCTTCCTGTCCCACGAGGTCCTTCTCCCACCACATATCCCTCTCCCTTTCCCGCTCGAGGTCTTTCTCCCATTTCATATCCCTCTCCCTCTTCCTCTATCGCTCCCAGTCCCTCTCCCGCCCACACCCGCGCCCTCTCCCGATTTCTGTCCCGCTCCCACTCCCTCTCCCGCTCCCGGTCCCTCTCTATCTCCCTCTTCCGCTCCTTCTCCCTCTCCTGCTCCCTGTCCATTCTTAACTTAAAAAATGACGAAGTTGCTTACTAAGTTCATTCCCCTAAATTAACTCTTTAAGGGATGATTTTCCGAAAAAAATAAAATCTAAGTTAACTTTTGTTTATTACTATAAACTTACATAAAAAAATTCATATATTTTGTAACTCTAAAACTGGCGAAGTTGATTTGTATGTAGTTGACTACCAACCCCTATTTTTAGGAGATGAATTTCGAGAAATAAGCCATACAGTTATTTTTTGTGTCTAACTATAAGCTTATATACAAATTTTC
The DNA here is from genome assembly GCA_911387775.1 of Thymelicus sylvestris. NCBI lineage: Eukaryota > Metazoa > Arthropoda > Insecta > Lepidoptera > Hesperiidae > Thymelicus > Thymelicus sylvestris. Next base: position 3,989,175 of record OU426905.1, read on the forward strand.
GCCCTTCGTACTTCAAAACTGACGAAGTGTCCATACTAACTTTCGCACTCTTATTTAACCATTTAGGGGATGACTTTCCAAAAAAACACGTAGTATGTAGGTACTTCCAAATTTTGTTTCTAATCTGGAGCTAATATATAAATTTTCATGTTTTTAACTTTAAAAATGACGAAGTTGCATACTAAATGAAATCCTCTAAATTAACCCTTTAGGGGATGATTTTCCAAAAAACCGTGTTAAAATTAACTTTTGTTCATAACTATAAACTTACATAAAATTTTCATATTTTATAAGTCTAAAACTGACGAAGTTGATTTAGACGTAAATGGCTTCCTACCCCTATTTTTAGGGGATGAATTTCGAGAAAACAGTGATACAGTTATTTTTTGTGTCTAACTATAAGCTTATATACAAAATTTCACTCTTCTTACTTTAAAAATGACGAAGTTGCATACTAAATTAAATTCACTAAATTAACCCTTTAAGGGATGATTTTCCGAAAAAATTGTTAAAGTTAACTTTTGTTTATTACTATAAACTTACATAAAAAATTTCATATCTATAACTCTAAAATTGGCGAAGTTGATTTGTATCTAGTTGATTACCAACCCCTATTTTTAGGGGATGAATTTCGAGAAAACAGTGATACAGTTATTTTTTGTGTCTAACTATAAGCTTATACACAAATTTTCGCCCTTCGTACTTCAAAACTGACGAAGTGTCCATACTAACTTTCGCACTCTTAATTAACCCTTTAGGGGATGATTTTCCAAAAAAACATAATACTTACAAATTTCGTTTCTAGTCTGGAGCTAATATGTAAATTTTCATGTTTTTAACTTCAAAAATGACGAAGTTGCCTACTAAGTTCAATTCAGTAAATTAACCCTTTAAGGGATGATTTTCCAAAAAAATATATTAAAGTTAACTTTTGTTTATTACTATAAACCTACATAAAAAATTTCAAATTAATAAATCTAAAACTAAGAAAGTTGGTTTGTATGAAAGTGTCTTCTAACCCTTATTTGTACCCCTTAGGGGATGAATTTCCAAAAATCCGTTCTTAGTGGACGTCTCCTTAGCATAAACTATCTCCCTGCCAAATTTCATCTTAATTGGTTCGGCAGTTTCTGAGATTTTTTGTTTAATCAGCGGTGTGTCGCTTTTCAATTTTATATATATAGATAATTTATATTATTTCTTTAAAATACAAGCATACTATAGTAATTGGAAAACGAAGACGATCGGAAAAAAATGAAACGAGACGCGAATAATTTAGTCTTACAATAAAGATTATACAATTTAGTAGTATCAACGCACCGGACTGAGCGCCTGAGCGGGGGTGTGACGTCATATTATGAGCGCGCGTAATCTCGGAAATTCAAAAAAGGGCTTAAACTTCTCGCCGTTATAACTTCGGAAATACTGCATGTATTGAAGTGAAATAAAAACTAATGTAATGTACATTATCTACGCTCTGATTTTAGGTGTATTTCATAGCAAAATTTTGACCCTTTTGTGTTCTCCATTGAGCTTGGAGGTCCATTCTCAATGCGAGAGGCGAAAGCTAGTCCACCATAATATTGTCGAGTTCACATTGACACACAAAAAACCTCTCGCCTTAAGTCTAAAATCTAAATCTTGAAACATTTTTTTTATAATAGCAAATTTAATCCCAATATTAAAACTATTGCAAGATTGAAGGGATTCGCTATGGCCGTAATGTAAATATGCCACAATATTCTACACATTATTAAAAGCTGCTATAAACTGTATTACATTGAATTATAACTGTGTTATCGCTGTATTGCTTTAAGTATAAACAATCAAATTAAATGACTAACACCCCAACTCAGAGTCACTAACGGTTACTTTAATCGCTCCTTAGTCTTTACTAAGGTATGGTGATTCTTTAATCTCCATACAAATTCTGTACTAAGGAGCGATTTAAGTAACCGTTCGTGACTCTGAGTTGGGGCGTAAGTATCGCACGTCTGTTACGCTACTAAGGTTATAGTGAGAATGTTAGGAAGAAACAAAATATAATCAATGTGACTTATTATTGTGAAGAACATACAATTATAAATAGACTTTGAAAATGTAAGCTACCAAAGAGATGAAATTAAAGGAATATTGCTAAGTAATGTACCGATGGCAACAAAGTTCACCACAGAAATTATTTAATTACGTAGTAAATCTACATATTTTGAGACTTGTCCTAATTTTTTTATGACCCATTGTAAGGCACAGGCCTTTATAGGACTAGTTAAATTATCAGCGCTGCAAAGGTATGGAAATGAAGTTAATATATGTATAGGTATAGTTAATATATGTATAGCTTTAGTATATACGTCCAGTGATTGTTGAAATTGTAGCAGTAAAAATGCTTCTCTAGGTATACTTTAGTAGGAAGTGGTTACTCTTGATATTAATTTTAATGGGCTCTGATAATTTTGTTGTCATCGGTACTTATTCGTTTTTTATATTTTTCAGGCAGACGTTTAAAAATAACCAAATAATTAATATTTCACGAAGATAAAGCGATTATGAACTTTAGATGCGTGAAAACGATGCTATGCAATTTCGTGAAATGATAATTAACTTTGATTTAATTTTATTTTTGTTTATTACGTTACATAACTTAATCGCGCATCTTTACTTTAAGTTTTAACATTATCCAAATACTATTACAATAACTATGTGTATTGTATGTTTGTACATACCTATGTAAACTATATTAATCTTGAGCGAAAAGTTAATCATTTAAAAACATAAATATAACTTTGTCTAATACTTGCCGAAGTATAGTTTGTTAAAATATTATTGTTTTATCTCTACTTAAGTTGTTTGTTCGATATATAAATATATAAAACTACTTACTACTTACCTGGATCTAAATATACGTAGCCGAACTATTTAAGTTGTTTTCTGATAGCAAAATTATTATTAATTTGCTTACGTAACGCTCACTAGGGGGCTATGGACATTGTGCGATTTTCTAGGGGCACAAAAAATATTTTAGATAATTATCAACTGAATAAGTACACTGAATCAGCACTCAAATGTTTCTAACATTGATATAGAGACAATGGCTTTCTTTACTTTAACAACTACTTGGTTAAAAAAGTGTATAATAAAATTTAAATGACTTCAAACTAGGGAAGCCATATAGATATTGTTTCATGTACGATTTTTGGCTCAAGATTATACTTATTAAATTGTAATAAAATTTTCATAAAGATTACCGAGTCCCATGGCTCCTAAGTCGTCCATAACATTTGTTAAAGTTATACAAAATGCAAATAGTGTTATCAATTTTCATATTAATGTGTTCCCTATTTACGCTCTTAGATAAATGTTACTCGATATTTTCTGATTTATTTGTTAAAACTCTTCTCTTGTAAACACTTAATTGCTTTTGACTGGTGGCGAAATAGATTAAGGGCATATACACATAGAAAACAAGTTACCTGTGCCGATCTACCAGTTTTTATAGCCGCAGGTCCAATCAGATGATTGCTACATAACGGGTAGTCTTTCTCAGTAAAGCTATATATTTTTTTATATACTTTACTAGCCTTTGCCCGCAGCTCCGCCCGCGGTAGAGATCGTTTTTTTACAAATCCTACTTACTTTTACTTAGTTAGATTTAGTTGCCTATTACAGCGGACCCCCGGTAATCCGACAATCATTTTGCAGGGCTCTGTCGGACTATCGAATTTGTCGGATTAGGTATAGAGTACTGTCTAATTGTAAGACCCCCTATAGTATAGGGCCTATACTCCGGAATTTTTTACAAAAGAGTACCTTGTAATCCGACAAATTACAGTAAACAATGAACACACGCTAGACCGCACAGCTATCATAATATGTATATGTAGTCAAATTTAAACTAAGCAATCAGAATTAAAACAATACCCTACGCGTCGAGCACAATAGTGGTAGTGCGTACAAGTTATAACTTGTTCAATCATGCATTAGCGAAAATTGTCAAAAAAATATTCAATAAAATAAATAATAGCCCATGTCGGATTACAGGGGGTGCCGGATTAGACACGGGCCGGATTACCGGGGGTCTACTGTACTTAACTAATTTACATGTATCATTTTGATAGCGTGATTCAAAACTTGCAAATGTATTTTAACGCCATCTATTAACAACATCTGGAACTAAATATCTAGCAACTAACAAAATATCGGTCTTCCCATGGGGATGTTTTACCGCGGTAAAAAGTAGCCTACGTTACTCTCCACCCTCCTCACTATCTCCACACACAAAAACCATACCATATAACAGCTTCGTTGCGACGTGAAAGACGGATAAACAAACAAACAAACAAACACACTTTCACATTTATAATATTAAGTATGGAGTATGGATTCACTTGCAATATGAGAGAATACCAATGATGATCAGCGCAGGTCAGAATTTGTCGGCTACGTTGGGCGCTTATGATGCTGGTACAAAGTACCGAAAGCTCGGCGTTGGTAGCCTGCTTTCTAAGTTATACGCTTTTTAACGTTAATTTATACTTGGTCAAATCCAACATGAAATAATTTGATCCACAAAACTACTGTGATTCCCTCAAGGATTATTCATAAGCTATTGAGTGTGCAATGGCGCCGAAAGCAGAATATTCTGAAACATAGTAGGGGCCCCGCAAAACAAGAAATTGATTGCTCGAGGTGTTTTCACGTACGACAATACCAAGTTGTCCAGTTGTATATTTTCTGTCATCTGCCAGTAAATATGGCCACTCACGGTCACGCCATTTGGCGTGGCTCCAAATGACATATTATGTCCAAATGGCGCGATTGGACATACAGATTTTTATATCACGCCATCAGTTTTTCACATTCACGATCAAATTTTGGCCATAATCGACCATAATGGTGGCCACTCATGGTCAGTCCATCGCGTCAAATAGCGTGATAAACAGCCAAAATGTGATCGTGAATGTGAAAAACTGATGGCGTGATATAAAAATCTGTATGTCCAATCGCGCCATTTTGACATATGTCGCTTGGCGTGGCTCCAAAAATGACGCGATGGAATGACCGTGAGTGACCACCATAATACTGTCGCTAGGCTCGAAGTCTATGTTATTGAAGCTACTGTTAGAGCGTATGGGACCATTTCCGATTTTGTACCTATTAATCAATCAATTGACATTTAATTTATTTTAATTTTAAATTAGCATTTGGTAGATAGACTTGGTGCTACCAACACGATATTGCGTCAATACCCAGCAGTTCCCAGTGACAGATCCGTTCTATGTAATCTAGGTTCCTTGAACCGGTTGAACGACGAAAATAAATGTGAGATTATTAAGTCATAATGTTTAAAGATTATAAGACATGGATATATATTAAGAGTTGAATCAATTTCTTGCAGCTCTTTTTATTTATCGGGCCCAGTTTCAGCTACCGATAGTGTTAGCGGGGCCTGTTTGCGCCGATAAGATAAAACGTACCTACCTACTGTATTCCTGTTAACTTAGATAGCTGATTTGTATTATACCCGAAGTGGAGTGTCACGAGCATTGCTATTCCGATCATATTATAACTTTCATTTCGATACACGCAGTTTCATTTAATTTGTATTAAAATTATTAATTTATAAGTGCTTGGTATATATTTAACATACCGCTGTATCATGTTTTCTGGAATATGTCAACGTACGTAATGTGAATTAAGTTCAATGCTCGTTGCACTACCTATTACTTAGTTAGATGAAATGTTATCAATATAGTCGTGATGAGGCACTAATCTATTGGTGTGTTTATAAATTTATCGATACACGTTGAGCTTCATAGTTTATATACAAAGTATCTTGTAGTTTCAAAGAAAAAAATATATTATTCGTTTAGACTAAGCAATCAGTCATCGATGTCACTCAACTTTAATAAACATTGTTTTTATAAAAATGGTTTTTATTTAAAACTCCTTTTGGTATCAATTGTTACGTATACGCTCCTCATTAGGACGCCATGGCAATATCGCCGGATACGTAACCAAATATTTCGAGTTGAATATTTTGACGAACTCTACTAACATTACCGAACAAAGCCATTAGCTATCTATTCACCATCTGTGGAAAAGTTAGTAGGGAGGTAGTTGGTGTGATCCACACACTACTAAATAAAAAAACTTCAATTTAAATAGTAAAAAATTTATTGTAAATAAAAATATATTGTACTCGATTTAACGTAAAATATAATTCGTTCAGAATTATCTTAACATATTTACAGACTGTTACGTATTTACATTTAGTTCGATTAATTATCATAATTAAGAACATAACATTCATGTATCTATGTAGTGTAAAATTAATGTTTGTACTAAAAATAAAAAAGGATTAAGTATGAGACGCCTCATAATTTCTGTACTTCTTAAAAGGTAATGTAAGTACAACGTATTTCTGCCCGCACGTTAATATTGCCTATAGTGACGGTTGATATATAAATTCAAAATTCTTTATGTTCAACGACTATAATTTCAATACATTATCATCTCATCATAATTATCATCATAATCTTATCATGTAATTGTAACAGGAGATAATACATTCTTAATTTTTTTTATCAAAACTGCATTTTAAATTAATGGCATGGCGTACGAGTACCTACGTACCTATTAATTTATTTATATTGTACATGCACAATATTCAACAACACAACGTTCTTATATCGTCATATTAATGGTGACAACTAAACGAGTAAGTACATAATATTGAATATTAATTGCTTTATAAACAAAGTACCCGGATGATCGAGCTTTGCTCGGTATTTTTTTTTCGTAAATCGTGTTTTCTGGAGCAATAGATTGCTCGGTATATTTTTTTTCGAAAATCGTGTTTTTTGGAGCAATATATTTTCTTGGTCTAACCTCAATGTTGCTTAACAACGCCATCTACTGAAGTAGTTTTAGTGCTGCTACTAGCCAATAGATGTCAGGATGTCTATTGTAGCAGTTTTTCCTTGCAAAAATACGGATAAAACGACATTTTCTAAAAATGAATCCTAGCTAGATCGATTAAGGATGAGGGGATTTCGCCCCCGAAATCCCCTGCATATTAAATTTAATGAAAATCGTTGGAGCCGTTTCCGAGACTCTGAATATATACATATATACAAGAATTGCTCGTTTAAAGGTATAAGAAAAGGTAAAAGGAAAAAATATATATGGATAGATAGATAATGTACAAGCTGCTAACGTGAAAAAAAACCTTACAAAAGTAAAAATTATCATTATTTGTGTGAAGACTTAAAATTACATATCTCATACATAAAAACACATTCGTTTGTATGGTAAAATAGGTAGCTATTTAAATATTTAATACAAAATGGTAAAACTAAAATACCTAAAATTAAAGGAGATCTTTTTGTCGTAACAAATTATAGTAGCCTGTGTTTAGGCAGGTGCAAATACATCATAGGTACTTTATGTGTTGATATCTACTGCATTTTTTTATTAATGAACGATTGATTTATTATAAATTATATGAATACTCGTATTAGTATAGGTTAGGCGTATGAAAACTAAAAAAAAATATGTTCTGGATAGGAGTTCAAAAACTTTACTAACATTTTGCATTTTAAAGATTTATCTTTATTTAGTGTTCTTAAAAATTACATTATGAAAGTGACCCATAATTGCACTGAACAAGAGAGTCTTTATTTTGAAATGAAAGGAATGTTTTTCTTGAATTTTAAACTTGAACACATAGATATCTTGATAAATTAACCGTTACCTTTCACAGACTTTAAATGTACCTAATAAAATAAATTCACTAAAGAGAGCTGAAGCCTGTGACATCATTTGGAGATAGTGTAGGCACGAACCCTTGTTGGATCGCGGCCGTGTGCTACAGAAGTTGCGTTGTCAATATAAGAGACAAACATATTTTTCGATAATTTCGTTGAAAATAATCGAGACACATTTTGAAATAGCTGGGATTTTATAACAAAATCTTTGAAAAACGTTGGCCTAGTTTTAAATGTTTGCGCCCAGTCGCGTCAAGTTTATACAAGCTATAATTTTATACTAGCTGCCCGGACAGACTTCGTTGTCAAAAGTTTTTTTTGAGACGTAAGCTATCCTATCTTTCAAGTTGGATCAAACTGCACACGGTGTGCTTTGATTAAAATCGGTTAAGTAGTTTAGGAGTCCATCGCGGACAAACAACGTGACACGTAATTTATATATATTAAGATATTAGGTATAAAATTTTCGTAACAAAACTGTAATTTTTTTTTTAAGATAATTTTTGTGATAAAAAGCTGTAGGTACGTGTCCAATATACAAGTGTAGAATTTGTTGAACTCTTAAGCAAAATCAATACGTATGACGTACCTTAAAATTAAATAACATAATATTTTATAAATAACTAGCTGCCCAGACAGACTTCGTTCTGTCAAAAGTTATTTTTTATTTGAGATATAAGCTATCCTATCTTTCAAGTTGGATGAAACTGCACATGGTGTGTAAAGATTAAAATTGGTTAAGTAGTTTAGGAGTCCATCGCGGACAAACAACGTGACACGTAATTTATATATATTAAGATTATGTGTTTGCCCGCTAATAAAAAATAATAATATAAAGCTATACTTAATACACGTTACAATAAAAAAAATTGTTACTTAGATGTGATTTTAACTAATTAAAACAATACTCAGAATAAATCTTGGTAAAATATTTTAACCACCAATTTATGACTATTCTAAATTGTGTCATAAGACGTCTTTAACAATGCGTAAATATTTGTGAGAATAATTATCACATTTTGGCAACAGTATTTCTATTGCTCAATTTGACTAGTAATGTCATTAAATGGTAACATTAATTAAATGGTAACATTTATGATATACACTGTAATAATAAAATTTTGATGATCGATAATTGAGTATGGAATTAATAGGTCTTATTAGTTACTAGCTAATCCTAAATTATCTAACCTAATATTTTAGAAGGATACTGTAATAATAAGTGAAATTTTGTAAGGTTTATCTTTATATTGACTTGTTCTAAAGAGATATACTTCATAATATTGTTATTACGGTTTTAATAATATTTTTTTATCAAAATTTGATAAATGGGATATATCCACCAAATTTGATTATTTTTTAATTTATAAATAAGGGCGTAGTACTTTATAAATGGAACCAACAACAATATCTTGAATTATATAGCGATCATAATTTCTTCTAATTTTAAGATATGCTTTTACTGTAATTAAGTATAAATTGAATGGCCTGGTTTTATAGCTAGACAGAAAACATAATGAAATAATGACAAAAGAAAAATAAAATACATATATCGTTACGCTTAAAAATCTTAAGTACCTATTATCAAAAATATCCCAGAAGAAAATATGAATCGAAAATTAACGCTAAGTAAGTCAGGCTAGTGTAGCGAAGCCTTTACATAAAATAATAGCCAATCAACTAAGTACCTACATTATTAGTTTAGGAAACTAAAACGATATCACAATGTATTTTAGTAATTATTACACGGTGGGTAATTTAAAATACTTCAATACTCAATTATCGAATTTACTAACATACGTTGTTTTGAAGGACAGAAAACGTATTAACATTCACAAATAGTCTTTGATACACAAGGTGTTATAAAATATTTAATTATTTACACTTTTACCTAACATTTGGCGTATCGCCCCCTGTTCCCATGGCTTGTAGCGCGCGTCTCTGCTCCTAGGTGGGCGCCTCCTCGATTTGGTCTAGAACAGCATTTTGACTGTCTTGAGTCCTATTTAAGAGAAAATCCAGATCGTGTGATATTTTGTGGAGCATTTTGTCTGTTTCGGGGGAGTCGTAAGCCTTGTTCCACTCCCTATTCACTTGGTCTATGTCGGATTTTGATTTGGGTTCCTCCATAACGACGTCCATGGACGGCAGCGATATGCTGGAAGTGAATTCCTTGTTGGTTTTCTTGAGGCAGCTCTTGATTGGTGGGGAGGGTATTTTTGAGATGTCTGGGTTGGACTGGACGCAAATGGAGCACGCTTCCTTGGAGGTGTCAAAGTGTTTTTCGGTGTAGGGTTCGAAGTCTACGGAGCAGGTGAGGAGCGGTGCGGGGGGGTTGACTCCCAGCTCGAGGCAGACGCGGGCCATGTACTCCGGCTGGGTGTGTGCGGGGTGCGCGTTGTGTGCGGGGTGTGCGGGGTGCGGGCGGGGGATAAGGTCGCACACCGCGTGCGTGGTGACGCGGTGGTCGTACGGGCCCAGCAGGCTGTCCTTGTACTCCACGCACCGGACTATGTCCGCGCGGCTGTCCGGTGATGATTGACGTCTGGAAATGGATTTGTGTTACCGTTAGATTTCTATTTATGATCGATCGGTTTTGAATTGTTATCTTAAGAATTTTCAATTAATATTTTTTTGCTATGCTACCACTAATTCCATAAAGGATACATTTAGGTACATGCTACAATCATTGGCATATAACACAAAATCAAGATTATTTTAGAACACACAAAATAAACTTCAAAATTAATCCATTTGTCGATTGATACAAAATCTATATAAATAAAACATGAAAAATGTTTTTAGTTTTTTTTTGTTTTTCCTTTATAGAATCTGAAACCATCCAAAAGATATGCCTCAAAATGTTCCATTTGAAAGGCAATAATCCGAAGGTGGTTTGAGAACACTGAAACAATGCATTAGGCACATTGATCAAAGTCCATTTTCCTCTTTTCCCATACAAGCATTTGAAGATATTATCCCTACGTTCCAGTAGACGATCACAATGACCACGCTCACGACCGCGATTTTGCCGTTCCACTAGCTTGTGAGCGTTACAATCATACACCCAAGTGGAACGGTATAGTGAGCGACGCGGACGTGAGCGTTCAAGCCACAGAGTATTTACACGTTTTAGCCGATGATACAAAATGTACTCTATGATGTTGAGATTATGACAAGTCTGAAACTTAGATTAGAGGTTATGTTATAATTTTTAAGCTATAAATAAACGTTATATAATTAATTATCAATTTTATTTTTACACTAGCAAAAAAGTATATCTACAAACAAAAAACATTTTTTTATGAAAAGACAAATTAATATAATAAAAAATTGCTTAATAATTATGTTAATGATATTGACCGACGAGGAAAAATGTATACATGGCTATATGTATAGTGAATTAAACATTAAAAATATTAAAATTATTTACATAATTTAACATATTTCTAATATCTTGTGACCCCACGTCGAGCATCTGTTGGAGAAACTACTAGTTCCACTAAAGTATTTCTTGTCGAATCATATAAAGTTATTTTTTCCATCACCATCCTTAACTTTTATATAATTGCGCCAAATTTCTATCGCCATCCATTTCTATCCAGTGTCGCCAAGTCTAAAAACTGGCGAGAGTAACTTCGTCGTATCTGGCAACACTGCAATTCGACCACTTCGACCCACCCCGTGAGGTGGGTTGTTTTGAGCGTGCCGTGAGCGAAATTAATGACGTCATCAATGACGTATTCGCCGCGACCATGACGACCGTGGTCGCCATGTGGAACACGTTTTGATCGTTGTGAGCGATGTGAGCTACTACTGGAACGCAGCCTATGTATTATGTAAAGATGGCGGCGCATAAACAGACTGTCAACACAACACTGATCTGTCAATGTCATCAGATTTTTTTTAGCGTAGTGGTTGAGATATCTGTAGTTGTTCTTGTTGATATATACCCTACGTTCCACTAGACGATCACAACAATCACTTTTTTTTTTTTTTGTTTTTCCTGTTCCACTAGCTTGTGAGTGTTACAATCATACACCCAAGTGGAACGGGCACTTCGACCCACCCCGTGAGGTGGGTTGTTTTGAGCGTGCCGTGAACTGCCGTGAGCGAAATTAATGACGTCATCAATGACGTTTTCACCGCGACCATGACGACCGTGGTCGCCATGTGGAACGCGTTTTGATCGTTGTGAGCGATGTGAGCGTCTACTGGAACGCAGCCATAAATACCCATTAATTTCAAATTAAAAAATATGTGTAGCTATATTATATGCCGTAACTGGTATGCGTTTTTGTCCTTCAGACCAAGAACACATTATCACCGACCGATCCAATGCCTCAAGTGCAGGTCGACAGAAAAAACAACCAATAAAACTAAAAAATAAAATAAAAAACAAAAGTTGGACTAGTTACCTACAACCGCTAATCGGTCTCATCGCACCTGTGCATTCGGGGGCTCTCGAGGGGAGCCGCGCGCCAGTACGAGGCGGCGGGGGAGACGGGGGTGACGGGGGACACTGGGGACGCGGGGGACGAGGAGTCCAGCGCGCCCGCGCCTCCCCGGCTCTCTACCTCCCCGCCTTGCTTTATGTACACTGCGGACAAATAAATTAATAATTTAATTAGTCGGCTGTTGAGCCGACTGACTAGACAAGCAGGTAAGTGGGAAACGTTGTAGATAACCTTCACCTTACCCACTAAAATGTCAAAAACATGCATGGTAAAAATATAGCAAAATAAAATAAATGCTGTTAATTCGAGTTTTTTACATTTATAATAATGCCCCTGCAACATAATGTGTTAACTTTATTGTTAACGGCTGCGGTATATGCCTTACTTAGCGCGTTAGGTCGCAGATGTGGCCAACAGATATGAAATCTTTTGATGTGTCCAAGAAACCGCCACCCAAGTTATCACGCCCTTTTTAAGTGCTGTGAATGCCAGTCTTAACGCGTTTAGACGTAGGTGGGGCGGGGACATTAGCGCCTTAAAATGCAGGTGTGGTGTGTAATACCCCTGGGTATTAGAAGGACGGAAACCCTTAGCTACTTACAGCTGAGCGAAGTGTCCCCCGCGGCGGAGTCCTGCCAGTCGCGGCCGGCCGGCAGGGACAGCACCCGGCGCGCCGCCCGCAGACACTCCTCGTCGCGGATCACGTAGCACACCAGCATGGCCAGACCCTGGGGACAGGGTGACAGGTGCGTTCCTACTTTGTCTACTTCTATCGCAATAAAGTATGATGCTGTCATAAGTTTTAAATTTGTGAAGTCGGCGGAATTAATTCCTCCGATTAAAGCCCAATGCGTACGTAACGGGGTTTTTTCCCGTCTCGGACGGGACGTGAAGTTTTGGAAATATCGCTTCATAGAAAATGTATACGATACTTAGTGCATACGCAGCGGAATCCCGTGCGAGACGGGAACGGGGCACGCACGTATATTTATGCCCCGTCCCCGTCCCGTACGGGGAAAAAACCCGTTACGTATGCATTGGGCTTTACTCAACTGTGTGAGTTGACTGTTTATTCTTATTTTATGGAAATAGCCTGATGGTAAGTGGCTATCGTCACTCAACGATACGAAAAGCATCACTTTACGTAGTCGTCCAAGAAGAACCCTCCACTCTCTATGTGTGTGTGTAATGTATGATGAATATAAAGTCACACGTACATTAGCGAGCGCCGCAGCAGCGAGCGCGGCGACGTGCGCGAGCTGCCGCTCGCCGGGCTGCGCGTACGCCACGCCCGCCGCCTGCGTCGCCGACGTCGTCGCCACCAGCGCGAGCGTGTGCCGCACCACGCGCCGTCTGGAAACATACACATTACACAGCTAGTATACAAGTAGTAATACAGCTCTTGCGGATTTACAGCGCTGCAGGTGTTCTACTACAGGAACTGCAGCACAAGCTTAGTGGTCTTCTAAAAAAATCAAAGTCTGTCATTAGCTTTTCACAGGAATAGGTAATTTTCATTTCACATATTTCCGCTTTATCAGATTATGGGCCTAGTAAGCCCTAGTAAATTCAGAAGTAATTTTTACTTGATTGTGAAATTAATAAAAAGGTCAGTAATTTGCTAATCACGTCGTGATTTTCATTTTAAACCCCTTTTTTTTATAAATCATTGAACAAACCTGTCTCGTAAGTAACTCCGTCGCTCCGCCGGCACCTTATGCGTGATGGTGCGCAGGCGCAGCGCGGCGCACAGAGCCAGCGCGAGCGCCAGCAGCGCCAGCAGCGCGCAGCCCGCCGCGCACACCGCCTGCGCCGCCGCCCCCAGCTGCAGCGGCGCGCCGCCCCACAGCCGCGCCGTCAGCCAGGACAGTGTGCACACACCTGCGATGGACATTGTGTTGTGAGTGTGGTCACTATAATATCGTTTTGATTCAGTTGATGATATCAAGTCTACTTAGGAACAATCCGTTGTTAAGAACGGATTATAACGTGATAATAATTGTACTATCTTAATATATATAAATTACGTGTCACGTTGTTTGTCCGCGATGGACTCCTAAACTACTTAACCGATTTTAATCCAATTTGCACACCGTGTGCAGTTTGATCCAACTTGAAAGATAGGATAGGTTACATCTCAAAATAAAAAAAAAAACTTGAAAGAACGAAGTCTGTCCGGGCAGCTAGTTTACTATAATTTTGGTTTGACGTCATTCTTTTATAAAGTACTAAAGAATTACAATCTAACGACATTGTAATCCTAATACCCGCAGAACCCCTCCAGACATGGGCGTATCGAGGGAGATGCACGGGGGTTTCCCTGGTTTTTGTGTATTTACCAATACGTAACTTTTGTCCATAAAAAGTGCTCATTTATATTGTATTCCTCCTCGAGGCCAAATCGCTGGCCAAAGGCTGGGTACGCCCATGCCCATAAAGGCCGTTGCACGTAGCTTAACTAAAAGACACCCTATAAAGCCAGTATCCATGTATGTAAGCCTGTATCCGCGCATCGTATGTCTCCGGCAGTACCAAGCAGTACCTGCGAGCAAGCCGACGGAGGGCACCCGCTGCGCGCGGCCCGCCAGCTCGGCCTGCAGCAGCAGCGGCTGCGCGCACAGCGCCGCGCACCCCGCGCACCAGCACGCCGCGCACACCCAGCCCAGCGTGCCCGGACACGCCTCCTCCTGACACACACACACACGTACCATTAGTTTGTTGACTCATTTGTGAGTTTTATCAAAAAATCTTGCTTTGAAAAGCCACTAAAAAAATTATCACCAAATCTGATACATAAAATTCTCGTATCACGGTTTTTTGAGGTTGAACTCCTCCGAAACGGCTCGACTGATTTTCGTGAATCTTTGCGTGCATATCGGCTAGTGTGGAGAATCAGACAACATCTATTTTTCATCCCCCTAAATGCGGGTGGTCCACCGCAAAATTTTTGGCAGAACAACGTTTGCCGAGTCAGCTAGTTGTTATATAATTAACTTGTAATCTCTGTTGCTGTTTTGCCCGAACTATGGTAAAAGTTATAGAGAAGTCTATTTCCCCTCCACTTGGACCAAAAAATTCTGATTTGCCCTCCCACCACAAGAACAAAAGTAAACAAAGATGTTTTTCCTCACAAACCTGTCTCGTATCACACTCCAACAAGGTGAGCACAGCAGCAGAGTTGGTCCCAGCGGTGGCGGCCTTCAGCAGCACGGGCAGCCGCGCCTTCCGCCCGGGCACCAGCCCCAGCAGCTGCAGCGCCGCGGCCACCAGGCACATGGCGCCGCCCAGACCCACCGTGATCTTCACTACCCCACGCAAGTCCTTCTCTGCGTCTGTCTGGAGGAAGGTTAGGAATATGTCTGGTGTTTGGTCATATTGAGGTAGAGCGCCTGTTTTGAAATGCCTGAAAGAATTACAAGTAATAACGCCCATTTTTGATAACAGGGTTTTGACAGAACTTGGATCAACTTCAACCACTAAAGAACCTGAATGATGCGACATTTTCTGATCTCAAGTACCTAGGTATCCTTGCGACTAATTACAACTCTGTAAAAAGACCATCGAAGCCCAGTAGGGTACAATCGAGCGTGGAGGTTACAACATTCCAAAGAGAGATTCTACAACTATCTTTAGCAGCCTGCAATAAAGTACCTTTAGCTTCCAAGTTTAGCATTCCATCAGGCCGAGTGGAATCCTCTAGAAGTTCCCTGAAAGTTCCAACACCAGTCTACCAAACATGACTATACTCACAAGCGTGGATCTCGCGACAGTGAAGAGTGCGTATGTCCCGAGACCCTTACACCTGCAAGCCACGTGTGTCGCCTCTGGCACCTTCACCTCGCAGGGCTTGGTGCTCCAAGTCTGTGGCTCTCGTGGGGTACGAAGACCGCATGCTAGTTTTGAGGCTGTAGAAAAAGTGAGACTTGTGGATAAGAAAGAAAAAATGCAATTTTTGAAGTGAAAACTTCTTTAGTACGGGGGTGACTTGAAATTATATGAAACGAAACTGTCCAGTGGAGACTAGAAATGAGTGGAGACTGATTTGAGTTGAGTTGAGTTGAGTTGAGTTGAGTTGAGTTGAGTGGAGTGGAGTGGAGTAGTAAAACCTACAAATTATCATCTTCCCAAAATTTTACATTCGTCTCATTATCTTGTAAACAAAATTTTTGAAGGTTTCACTTCTAACACGTGTGAATTGCACTTTTTTATGTTTTATGAAGTAGACTATATCTTAATAACTAACGCTAGTACTCTCACACAGAATGTTAAGTAAACCTGTGTGGTTGTTTTTGAACTTGCAGATAGATGAACAAAGAGAGGGAGTAAAATTGTATTTCTTTCTTTTTTGACAACGCACCGGTGATGCCTTTGCCGGTCCCAAAAAGTTTAATTATTCATCCAATGTCACGCGATCTGGCTTCAGGTACCTTTTAGAAACTTGCATTTTGAATTCCAGATGTATATATAAAGTTCTTGGCCCTTATGATGTCCATGGGCATCGACAATCACTATCCACTAGTTCGGTTCGTCTTCTATTTGTCGTATAAAACCTCTAATCCCTTACCAACAGCGCTGTAATTCTTGGCGTGCGTGAACAGTAGAGTGACCGTGTGCTGTAAAGTGGGGTCCACGTCGATGCCGTTGACAAACACCTGGATCTGCTTCGAGGCCAGCAAGTACTCCATCTCGCGCCCGCCCCTGGAAGACGATTGGCTACAGCCGAAGCCGGTGACGCGTTAAAAATTAAAGCAAGCAAAGAATTCAAATAAAATAAATAAAGAAGAATGCAGCAAAAGATAAGACGAAGATAGTGAATATGCGATTCATGTTGGTTGCTACAATGGAGTTATTCATAAGAATTTTCTGTGGCTGTCATTGTATTTTTGCCTTTAAAATATGTGAAGTATGCCAATTCATATTTTGCCAGTGCATAGTCTGACCACCACTTCTGACATGGGAAGGGGAGACCCGTGTATCTCCATTATTATATATGTACAATGATGCTGACAAAACAATATATATGTCGGAGATCATAAAATGGAATGTACTAGGATTTTGAAGATAGCAACACTATGCAAATTGTCTACTGTCATTCGGACACGTGGAGGCGGAATAACCGAGGAGAGCGATTGACTTGTTGACAAGTCAATCCGTCCGTGGTTGACCACGGACGGACTTCGGGGACAGCCTTCGAGCTGAGCGGACGCCTAGAGAAGAACGTAGTGACTTTGAAGACGGCCTCCGGGCTGAGCGGAGCGCGACGTGTGAATTGTTCGGTTGTGTCGGTTAAAACAATATTCGGAGTTGGATGGCGGATTGACCAGTAACAGAATCAGATCAGGAGTTATGCGAGGCATGGGCTGGCGATTAAGGGGTGGTTGGTGGCCAGTAGGGGAGGGGGGGCACAACCCTCATTCCTGACTATAATTGTGTAAAGTGTATAAAACCTGTGTTACGATGAGTTTCGGATTATAGTGATGTAAACGCCCACTGTTGTTATTATTTCCCGAACCACCACCCACACGTTTCTCCGACATCGGAAGTGGATAAAAAACCCAGATGGTTCTCGCCCACACATGTCAGAAAATCAATGAAGAATGACGGTGGTTTGGATGATATTTGAAATAAATTGCAACCAATTTAACAATGAGGAACGTAATGACGGTAAACGCGAGTAAATGATAACCGTGGAATATTACAAAGAAAGTCGATGCGGGAAATGCAGAGGGTATTGAACCTACCCTCGTTTACTTGTCGCACGCAAGATGTCGATATTTAATTATGGGGTGTGACGACAAAAATTTTCTTCGAGAAGAAATTATGGTGGAAGTGAACGATAGAACAGAATACGTTACTATTTGAACACACAACACGAGGACGTGTTGATTTTGTCAGATGGCCGAGGCAGTAATATAATAACATCCAAGACACCAAACCACATCAACAAACCAAACAAAAAAAAAATTTTTTTCACAAGACGTGTCTTTGAGGGGCGAGTACAGCTGGTACTTGTAAAAAGCAAAAAGCTTTTCACTTCGCAAGAATTCGCATTTCAGGTTTTTCAGATGGCTACCTTATTATGATGTTACAAGCAGTGGATGACGAGCATGTAAACAGGCGAACAAAGGATTGGAATAATTTCAGGTTTGAGGAAAGGTTTGCGGAAAGTAAAACAGCTATTTGGTATGGCATATTTTTTTCATTATTCTTAACAAAATCGGAGAATCCGATAGTATTTTTGTGTAATATCTTGACTTCCAGTGTAAATGGTACCGTCATCTTGAACTGTAAAAACACGTGACAGAATTTTTAAAGTTAAGTTTTTTGTGAATTTGAGTTTAAGTAAAAAAAAATATTGCACTTCATAGTTATTCAAAATCAGTGCAAGTAAATTGTTTTGTGACATCAGAAACGTTCTGTAAATGAGATCAAGAATTTTCAATTTTCAAACATCTTGATATTCTTTAATTTATTGTCTACCCTCAGTTCAGAAAATTAACATTTAGAAATTTCGTGTGCTTTGTCGTTGCTTTTTGTGTGTTTCAGATAAACTATTGACAATGACAGTTGTATGGACATGCAACCTGTGATTATCTAAACGGTGACGAGAAATTACATCGATGCGTGTTAAAGAAGATTGGCGTCAACTACCTGTATTTTTGTACCGTGGCTTACGATGAGCGTCATTGGTTATTGGATGACGACATGATAAAACAGGTGATCTGTATTGATTCTTTTGTGGCTCATTTTGATTACTGCTCACTAACATTAATTATTCCTTGTCGAGTTTGTGCTGATATTACGTGATGTCATTATTTGACATTTGATGGTTACTTGAGTTTGTATACTTGACGATTTCCGGTAACAAAGGCCACAGTGAGAATGTGGTGAACGAAGTGAACGAAGCCTTTTTGTCGTTTAAAAGGGTTATGCAAAGATACTAATTCCTTTACTGATTTGTTGAACTGTTTTTGTGAATCTTTAAGACAGACGGGATAACACACTAAGAATTTCTTAAAATCTTCAGAGCAAGTAAACCAATTGTCGATTGTTTTTGATGAGTAGTAGTGGTATGTAAGTCGCTCAGATGGCATGCAACTCCAGTCATTCGTAGGCGTAGGCGTAAGATCGGGCATAGATATCCCGCCGCAGTGCGGCCACGACTGTGAGTGGCGTGCGAATGGTTTGTAGCTGTAAGCTGTCACTGTTGGAACTTCCGAAAGGAAGCAATGAGTTGTTGTTGTGATGTGGAACTGGGTACCCAAGGTGTTGCCAGGTGGGCAGCATAATGTGAATTGTATTGGGTACCAGAGGGAGGTAGCCCTCGTGATGATGATGATGACGATGATGATGATGATGATGATGATAAGAGTATTGCATACCTACTGCTAACTGATCTTTGAGTGTCATTAAATCTTTTTGTTGAAATCTAGATTGTGTTATCAGATTGTAATTCTTGGTAATTATCCTGTTCTGGCTGCTGCATGCGTTTTCATTATGGAGCCTTGGGGTCGAGGTCAGGAAGGCCGAGTGGGAAACTTTTACTTTGCGAAGGTTTATGTCTTTTCCAGATGGTCCCTTGCTGCCTCACACGAGGACGTGTGAGATTGGTCATGATGGCCGTGTCGGAGATCATAAAATGGAATGTACTAGGATTTTGAAGATAGCAACACTATGCAAATTGTCTACTGTCATTCGGACACGTGGAGGCGGAATAACCGAGGAGAGCGATTGACTTGTTGACAAGTCAATCCGTCCGTGGTTGACCACGGACGGACTTCGGGGACAGCCTTCGAGCTGAGCGGACGCCTAGAGAAGAACGTAGTGACTTTGAAGACGGCCTCCGGGCTGAGCGGAGCGCGACGTGTGAATTGTTCGGTTGTGTCGGTTAAAACAATATTCGGAGTTGGATGGCGGATTGACCAGTAACAGAATCAGATCAGGAGTTATGCGAGGCATGGGCTGGCGATTAAGGGGTGGTTGGTGGCCAGTAGGGGAGGGGGGGCACAACCCTCATTCCTGACTATAATTGTGTAAAGTGTATAAAACCTGTGTTACGATGAGTTTCGGATTATAGTGATGTAAACGCCCACTGTTGTTATTATTTCCCGAACCACCACCCACACGTTTCTCCGACATATACATATATTCTACAAGCTTACTTGAACTCTATAGACCTCCGTAACGACGGCAGCCTGGCAGTCAGATCGTGGTACTGTATCGCCACGACGGTCGCGTTGACGCTCCTGCCGGTCAGCTCGACCCCTGCTGACGTCAGCAGCCACTCGGCGCCAGCGTGCTGGTGGAAGCTGAAGTGTGCTGCGTGCGTTCGCGTATCGTCTCGTACGGGCTTGCTTTGGACCGTGAACTGTGGGAAGTGGATGTCCACGTTGCTCCTCATTGCTGCTGTGTCCGATATTGCGGTTTGGAGGTCGTAGATTTTCTGGAATTGGTTGCATTTTATGTTTTATTCCATAAAATTATATAGTTACATGTGGCGATGATCGCCACTTATACCATCAGGTGGATCGTCAGCTTGTTTGCCGGTTATTTCCATAAATAAATCGCAGTTTCATTATGTAAAAGCCTTCGCAAATATATTATCTCAGATCAATCACGACGTGGTTAGTTTGGTAATGCATGCGCATCGACGCAAAATATTTGGAGTAACCACATAGTATATACATATAGGTCTATGGTACCACACCATAATAAATGAAATCAACAAATGATATTAATTCTCCAAATAATTAACTTACCTCTTCATCCAAAAACGAATCCGGATGTTTGAGCAGAGTGTCATATATCTTCAATAAGTGTTCAATGCTTTCCACGCGGTCCCTGGGCTGCCCAGCGGCAGACAGGAGGTGATGCAGCATGGCCCGGGTGTGTCTGAGCGGGATAGTGCCCTCGCCCGGGTGGGCTGGCAGCGACCGGAGAACTGCTCCGTACTGGTGAGCTACGGTGGATACGTTCTCCCACGAGTAGCCGTAGGATATTTTGGTGAACTAAAGGAGAAAGGCATTCATGGCTGATAACCCTGTAGCTAAACTTTGTAGTGACTCTGTGAAGCTACTAGCTTTAAATCTCAAAAGGACAGCTATAAAATTTATGTGCTATTTATAATTATTTGTTCCGTCTCGATATTCGGAATCCATATTGAGTTTAGCCTTGCGTTTTTCGTGTGTTCCGGCCCAGCGTTACCCTCTCTTCCGGTGGTGGCGCCTCCTGTGTTCGGTTCCGGTTTCCGGTTTCCGGTTACACGTTGCCCTACTGCACTTTTTACCTCGTGCAGTATTTTCTTGTCATTATAGCGTCGTTTTTCGTAGTGTTCAGACGTGTCTTAAGTTCATAAGCGATTATAAAGTGTTATAGTGCTTTATTTGTTCGCAAGAAGTGCCCTCTCTTTTGCGATGGAAATTAACGATAACGAGGTACTACAAGCTGGAAATAAAAGGCGAAATAGTCAGAGGATTGAATCATCGGATTCATCTTCGGATTCAAGTAGCGGGGAACAAAGCATGGTGAACGAATCTGACACTGGCACGCGTTCAAGTGGACAAAGACCAGCAAAGCGCGCACGACATGTAAGTGATTTAAAGATTGAATTCTTATCGCAACAAGTAGCTTTTCTAACTAATTTAATAACTGGCTCTCAAGCGAAAATTGCCGAAAATTCCCAGTCATCTTCAGAGGGAGTGCAAGTAACAAATAAGAATAGTAATATTCACAGTGATGGAATTACTTTACAACCCCTGCCTTCAACAAGTTCTGAAAATGCTTGTCTTAATATTTCGGGATACGCTACAATAGTTAAAGATCCGGTTTATCCCAAGTCGAGTGATAAGCATTTAAAGAGGTTAGTAGAGCTACAACGTTTTCAGGGTGATAACTGGCATGGTATTCGATTTTCCGAAGCTCAAAAGAAATATTTAAGTACTCCAGGTTTCATAGAGCTTGGTATTAACGACGAGCTGAGACGATTTGAATCTCCATCAAACGAAGACTATCGTTTGTATCTTGTCGAGCGTTCTTTCGCGGCCATGACAAACGCAATGCTTATTCAAAAAGAGGAGTTGTGTAGAACCTTACAGAGTTTGGTTAACTGGTCAGGTGAGAAGGATACTAACCTAACACCATCCACATTATTTGGAAAAGTTGAGCAATTATTTAGTAAAGACTCTGCATTTATGAAGGTAAGCGATGACATATTACAAATAGCATGTGGTAGGAGAGCTGATTTTGTACGTGTACGGAGGGACTCCTTACTTAGACAAATCCCGGATGAATTTGTTAGTGCCGGCTTAGATAAAATACCCCCTAGTGCCGAGAATTTATTTGATAAAGAACTATTCAACAAGTATGTACAAAAAATTGGGGGGGCCGATAAATTATCCTTAAATCCAAGTTCGTCTAAGACAACCATGCTGCACTCTAATCAGGAAGCAGGTCGGCCGGGTACTAGTAGTGGTCACGTGGGAACCACAATGGCATTTAAACATCCAAGCCATCCGAAAGGAGACACCTTTCGATCCAATAATTCACGGAACAAAAACAAATCTAACCAATTTCAAAGCAGAAAAGGAAAGAAAACTAATACAAAGCCTAGACATCAATCAAAAGGTAAAGCTCCCCGCTCCTACTCTCCATCCAAGAATAAACATCGGCGAGCATGACTCGAGACACTTTCAGGGCGGTTGTCTGCGGCAATATCAACATATTTGGCGAAAGTTGGGAGCTCCACAAGAAATTTGCAAGATTTTAAATGGTATTCGCATTCCTTTTTTAATGAAGCCGCCTCTGATTTACCCAAATTCAACAGTAATTTCGAATTTTGCAACAAAAATATCACCTCAAATGTCAGAACAAATAAAAATCATGATAAAATGTCAAGTACTCGAAGAGGCGGAAACGTCTCCAAGCTACCTATCCAAATTTTTTCTCATACCAAAGCAGGACGGGTCTGTTCGGCCGATTTTCAATTTAAAACGCCTGAACAAGTTTGTGAAGAACAGGAAGTTTCAACTTTTCAGCCACTTTCGAGTTCCAAGCTTTCTGCAGAGCAAGGACTGGATGGTAAAATTAGACTTGAGCCAGGCCTACTTTCACTTGCCCATAGACCATCAGCATCGCAGGTTTCTCAGGGCAAGCTACAAGGGAAGACTCTATCAGATGACCTGTCTGCCCTTTGGCCTCTCTGCAGCACCAGGAATATTCGCTGCAGTGACGAATTGGATAGCAGAATACTTACGAGCTCACCAGATCCGTTGTGTGGTATATCTCGACGACTTTTTACTGGCCAACCAATCTTACGATCAGCTGGAAAAACAGGTGAGTTTCGTGACCACTCTTATGCATCGCCTGGGTTGGATGGTCAACTACAACAAATCTGTTCTGGTTCCGACGCAACACTTAGAATTTCTAGGCGTTACCTGGGACACACGAGCCAATTCAAGGTCCCTGTCGGAACCAAAATGCCTAACGCTACGCAGGGCATTACAAAAACAGATCTCACGCGGCAGTTGGTCCCTCAGACAGGCCCAGTCCCTAATGGGGAGACTCAACTTTGCCTCGTTCGTGGTAAGCAGAGGCAAGCTACATTGTCGAACGATTCAATACTTCAGTCAACTTTTGCCAAAAGCTTCACCCCACAAACAATTCAAGATTCCGCAACCAGTGCTAGCCGAGATGAATTGGTGGGAGAAAACGGCATCCAGCGCACTACCACTACACAAGGAGCCGATTTCACATCTGCTTACAACCGATGCATCAGACATAGGCTGGGGAGCCCAGCTCGGACAGCTGACTCTAGCAGGGGACTGGACAGCTGCTCAACAGTCTTGGCATGTCAACTGCAAGGAACTGTATGCGGTTCATGCAACGATCGAACGCGAACAGCAGCAGTTAAAAAATGCGCATATACTGTTACAGACCGACAACCGGACAGTAGTAGCATATATAAACAAGGAAGGCGGGACGAGATCCAAGAAACTTTTAAGTCTGACCAAGCAACTCCTAGACTTACTGGACCGTCTAAACGCAAATTTATCGGCGCAGTACTTCCCAGGACGATACAATACCGATGTAGATGCCCTATCGCGCAAGAAGGTGAGTCCAGAATGGCACCTATTACCTCTAGCTACGAAAGTCATCTTTCAGATGTGGGGGACACCAGAGGTAGATCTATTTGCATCGAGGACAGCCCATGTGGTACAAAGGTATGTGTCGATAGATACAAAGGACGACGAAGCGCTCTTCCACAATGCTTTTCTGAATCCATGGAACTACAGCCTAGGGTGGTTGTTTCCACCACCAAACCTCATACCGCAAGTGTTGAATCACCTGAACTCATGTCGGGGGCAATACATTGTCATAGCCCCGAGATGGGACAAAGTGTTTTGGATGGCGGACCTACAGAGGCGGGCAATATTCAAACCGTACCAGATCAGAGACCTTCCGAATGTGCTGATAGACACGAAGACGGGTCGTCCTCCACCCGAAGTGCAGAAAATATTCTTGGAGGCATGGCTGATTCGCGCTGGGCAAACTTGATTAAAGATTGGTCAGAAGAAGAAAAAGCTTTACTCTTGGTTAGCTGGAGGAAGTCTACCATTCGTACATACATCCCAGCATGGAACAAATGGAAAAAGTGGTGTTTATCTCATTCAGTGGATTTTCAAGGGCCTGATCCACCTACAGTAGCTCGGTATCTAGCTTATCTCCATAATAGTGAGGGTTTAGCTTACAGGACAATTCTGGTCCACAAATCGGTAATTTCTACTTTCACCAGAACTAATGACCAAGATGTGACATCAAATTTTCTGGTCAAGCAAATGCTACGAGCGATTTCTAATTCAAGGGTTAAAGAAACAAGATCCCCTATATGGAACCCTATAGATGTCATAAATTATTTAAGTTCTGATAACCCAGATCCAGATAATTTCTATCAAGTTTC
The DNA here is from genome assembly GCA_911387775.1 of Thymelicus sylvestris. Classification (NCBI taxonomy): domain Eukaryota; kingdom Metazoa; phylum Arthropoda; class Insecta; order Lepidoptera; family Hesperiidae; genus Thymelicus; species Thymelicus sylvestris. The sequence continues at coordinate 4,014,353 of OU426905.1, forward strand.
AAAACGCTCTGCTATATTACTATTGCTCTCTTCAGGGCGACGAGTCCACGATCTTACTCTCCTACGAACCGGACCAGAAAATTTAATTGATGAAGGTGATTCTATTACAATGTGGCCAGCCTTTGGTTCTAAAACGGACTCTGCTACTCATAGACAGTCCGGTTGGAAAATCAAGGAGCACCCTGACCGAAACCTCAATATAGTGTACTGGATTCGCCAGTTACTAGCAACATCACAGCAACGTCGCAGGGAAGGAAACTGGTCAGAGTTGTTTATTACAACCAGAGGTGAATGTAAACCTGCCACAAAGACGATTATTGGAGGATGGATTAAGGCTGCACTCCGGGAAGCTGGGATTGAAGCGTCTCCTGGATCGATTCGTTCTGCAGTGTCTTCACTCAATTGGCTAGAAAAGTTTCCAATCGATCAAATTCTAGCTACAGGTAACTGGAAACAAGAACATACATTCAGGCGGTTTTATCAAAGAAGAATAAGAGATTTAAATGAAACAGCATGTACTGATAATGTGTCTTTATCTCAGTATTTTGAAGCAATGTGATATAATAATAAATTGCTATATAAAAATGTCACTCAAAAGCCAATAATATTCTTCAACAGCATCAAATAAAGATGAATATTTTAATGGATTAATTTAAATTTTTAATACTTTTAACACATTATAGCATCATAATTTTTAGTACCAGGAGAAATCAAACACATCACTCAATATGGATTCCGAATATCGAGACGGAACAAATAATAGAGAGTTTTACCTACCAATAAAACTTACCTATTATTTTTCCTGAGATATTCGGAATCCAGGTAATTCCTACCTGGTACTTACGCGTATAATGACAAGAAAATACTGCACGAGGTAAAAAGTGCAGTAGGGCAACGTGTAACCGGAAACCGGAAACCGGAACCGAACACAGGAGGCGCCACCACCGGAAGAGAGGGTAACGCTGGGCCGGAACACACGAAAAACGGAAGGATAAACTCAATATGGATTCCGAATATCTCAGGAAAAATAATAGGTAAGTTTTATTGGTAGGTAAAACTCTCTATTTATTCCATACAGTGTCGAAGAGACAGAAAGCGGAACCTCTCGCTTCTTTTTTTGGCCGGTACTTTGGATTTCCTTGGTTGTATGATATTTACTTGTGTTGATGAACAGTGGTGGTACCTTATTATCAGATGACTCGAAATTCGAATGCTCTTTCGGATATTTACATAAAAAAATAAAAACAACCAGGTCCAACACCTTAACGTTTTCGGTGGACAAAAGTTAATTTTTCCAATGATCATTCAGCCAACCCTCAAACAGATAGGATATTAGTATGTCGGTCGCTTTTAACATCAAAAAGTTTTGACAACAATTTACCTGTTCGTATATATCGCGTAAGGAGTCAGCGACGCAGCCAGAGAAATCTGGTAACCTCCATTTCACTCCGTGTTGTGTTGTTTTCGGTTCACAAAATCTAAAACATTTTCCATTTTTACAAAAAAAAAAACTATTTTGCATCAATTTCGTCTGTTTAAGTATATTCCATAAATATATTATTATTTACCTACCAAGTAAAATTCCGAATAGTAATAGTCTTACTTTTAAGAAAGTCTTATCTTAGGTAGGTATAATGAGAAGGAATATCAGATTTCACATAATCTAAATTTTACTAACAAAAAATAACCGACTTCAAATTCTCAAAAACTACTTGTCAGATCTCGTTCAAATTTATGTGGGACCACATGACAAGCACCAGCTTTCTATTAAAAAAAGAATCATCGAAATCGGTTGGCGTGATATTGAGTTATTCGTCAATTTGTCGCGCACATCTTAACACAAATTTACGACTTATGTAGTTTTCTCATGGATGCCATTGTCAGATCTCAATAAAATTTATGTGGGACCACATGACAGCCATCAGCTTTCGATTAAAAAAAGAATCATCAAAATCGGTTCGCCCAGTCCAAAGTTCTGAGGTAACAAACATAAAAAAAAAAAAAAAAAAAAAAAAAAATACAGTCGAATTGAGAACCTCCTCCTTTTTTTGAAGTCGGTTAAAAAAGGTTTCCTCCTAGTTTTTTATTATAATGAAGCAAGCAATAAAATTGTTAATCAAAAATTGTTGCGGATTCCAGATCAGGTGAACTACGAAAGATCGTTGTTAACATATTTTTAACCGACTTCAAAAAAGGAAGAGGTATTCAATTCGACTGTATTTTTTTATGTTTGTTAACCTCAGAACTTTTGACTGGGAGAACCGATTGTAATGATTCTTTTTTTATTCGAAAGCTGGTGCTTGTCATGGGCCACTTAAATCTGAGCGAGATCTGACAAGTAGTTTTTCAGTTATCCCTAATTTTGAAGTCGGTTATTTTTTGTTAAGAATTATGACTATCATTGTTCATACTAAATCATTATAAATGTGTTTGATTGTTTGTTACTCTTTCACGTAAAAACTACTGAATAGATTTTGATGAAATTTAGCACACAGGTAGACGATGATCCGGATCCGGATGTAGGGTAAATAAGTACTTATTATCCTGGAAAACGCGGGCGAACCCGCAGGCAGAGCTCTATATACAAGTCTTCACAGTTTACCTGGTAGTTTCACCACTATGTCCCGGAGGGCAGGCCGCAGCCGCATGAGCTCCTGGCGCAGTCCTCGGCCACCGCAGGCCATGCGAGGCCTCTGGGCCACAGGCCTCGTCCTTAGGTCCCAAAGCCCACATTGTGACGCCTTTCGCATTTGCACCAGCTACTGAAGTCACTTGACACCGAAATTCACCGGATTTCTAAAACGACATCTTTTACTTACTTTCGATACTACTGTCCACATACAGAATATTATTGTTGTACATAATAATGACAATAGATGGCGGTAATAAAAAGTTTTCTCAATAATACGCTATAGAATACAATATTGTAGGACAAGTAGTTGGACAACGACATTGAGATTGTTTCATGGAAATAGTTAAATTTTTTCTTCTTGCTCCGTGTGCGCAACGCCGATATAGAAATTTCACTAAAAATATTTTGATCTCTAATACAGCAAAGTATCCCTACCATAACGTTCTAAAAAAAGTCAAATGTACAGACTTGACTCGGCTACAGTTTTATTACCACTATGTAAGTAACTAGGTATAATCAACAACATTTAGATCTATGTATATAATGTATTAGTTAGTTTACGCAGTGCCGGCGTTAGAGCCACTGACACCTAAGGCAAGAATATTGTGGGGCTCACAATAAAAAAAAATTTTTGCTGAACCAGTAGGAACATAGAAGTTTATTTTTCCTTTTTTTTTGCTCCTCACCCCAAATGTGGCGCCCTAGGCCGTCGCCCCACTGCGCCCCCCCTAACGCCGGCTCTGAGTTTACGTTGATTCCCTCACCTGAACATTATACAGTTTGAGCACGCTGCCAGCGGGATACAGGTCCTCCCAGACCTCACGTCCAGGTGCCAGCGGCAGCAGCGTCCTCTCGCGCGCCCAGCTGAACCCCAGCGCGCCGTGCACGCGCCCCGCACCCGCCAGGCAGGTTATGCTGACGTTGTCACCCTGGAAATTACATTGCATTATGCTGCGTTATTAGGATTCGGCGAAGATTCGCGTTATCGCACCAAGTGTCGGTGATAGCAAACACGGAATTTTATTGCGACATTTGGCACAACCCGAATACGAATATTTGTTCGATAATGTAGCTGCATCATTCAAACGACTTAAGAGTCTTACGAGGCACTATGCCCCTCGTGGTTCTGATGCATGCGTGTATCTGTGCATGCAAGCGTGTTTGTGTGTATGTGTGTCTTTTCAATTAATATGACAATGACAACTAAGAAGGGCATTTAAAAGTAGACTTGAGGAGATGGATGAACGTGGTTAGTATAGAAACAAGACATAACAAACATTCAAAAGCTAAGAACCGGAAGTGACGTCTTTGCCCGACTAAATAATGACTGACCATTATGTTATCAATCCCTACTTAATATTATAAATGTGAATGTGTGTTTGTTTGTCCGTCTTTCACGTCGCAATGAAGCTGTTATATGGAATGGTTTTTGTGTGTGGAGATAGTGCGGAGGGTGGAGAGTAACGTAGGCTAATTTTTACCGCGGTAAAACATCCCCATGGGGAGATCGATATTTTGTTAGTTGCTAGATATTTAGTTCCGGATTTTGTTAATAGATGGCGTTAGTAAAATTCAAGTGCAAGTTCTGAATCACGCTATCAAAATACATGTAAATTACTTAAGTCATAGGCAACTAAATCTAACTAAGTAAAAGTAAAAGTTTATAAAAAATCGATCTCTACCGCGGGCGAAGCTGCGGGCAAAAGCTAGTCGCTTATATTGGTGACCATTTACAAAAATCCTTCACTTTATTAGTTTCCTCACCTTATTGACAGTGAGTGTGGAAGGCACAAGTCGTATATCAGGCGGCATAAGCACAGCTAGCCTGAGCGCGCGGCATCGCCGTCTGCCCGCGTCTTCTGCCGCGCACGACCAACGCCCACTGTCGGGCTTCTTCGCCTCCGATATGCCCAGCACCGACATCCTGCGACCCAATGCGTCTTCCGCTACCGTTCGTGTCCAGATATCTCTGAAAAGTTGCAAGAGTATAATTATTTAGAACTACCCTCTGGCTTGCGTCAGCTAACAAACGGGCGGGGCTTGAGAGCCAGTTATCGTTAGTTGGCTTGTATGCTTCTCAGTCGGCTATTAAACATACTTATTACTATTATTAGTAATTAATTAAACGCTAACACACTCATACCCCCGCAGTAGGTTATTACCTGTGTCGCGGGTGGCATGGACGACACGTATAACACATCACAATCACACCCATGACCCGAGTACAAATATTTATCTGTCACACAAATACCTATCTGTACTGGCCGGGAATCGAACGGGCTTCGCAGGCAGGGTCGCTACCAACTACGCTACAGGGTCGTAAAATCAATTATATTATTAATAATACTATAACTTATAAGTACATTATGTTATACTTTTAATTTACATGCTTGGATTATCTGTCCCTGTGTTCATAACAATCACAGTCCCAAATATACCTGGGTAAACGATTTCCATAGAGATCGGCTTTCTGAATCGACGGACTACCACTCTAGTTAACTTATTACCTATATGCTTATGAAATTAGCGCAGATAAAAATTCTTAGTTAATTAAAATCTTGTTGAAGATTATAATGAATTAATAATGATAATAACAGTAACCAGAGCACGCTAAAACTATCAAACTATCGTTCACTTCTCCGATGCACTAAGTTTAAAAGTCGTTATTTCAGAACTTTCTCTATCGTCCCGTTTGAAAATTTAGTGTACGATACTTAAGTATGAATTTTATTGGAACATAAAAGTTTGTTAGGGCGTCCCGTCGTTAAGTAAAACATTTTGATTGACTATCCCACGCCCCAACTCAGAGTCACTAACGGTTACTTTAATCGCTCCTTAGTAAAAAATCAACATACAAATTCTTTACTAAGGAGCGATTTAAGTAACCGTTAGTAATTCTGAGTTGGGGCGTTAGACTATCTATTTACCTATTTGTGTGTTCTTAATATATTATGTTACAAAATTATGAAACTCCATAGAGTAGAGTTTGTCATACTTATGCAGTATACAATTAGAATAGATTTTTTAACCGACTTCAAAAAAGGAGGAGGTTCTCAATTCGACTGTATTTTTTTTTAATGTTTGTTACCTCAAAACTTTGGACTGGGCGAACCGATTTTGATGATTCTTTTTTTAATCGAAAGCTGGTGGCTGTCATGTGGTCCCACATAAATTTTATTGAGATTTGACAATGGCATCCATGAGAAAACCACATAAGTCGTAAATTTGTGTTAAGATGTGCGCGACAAATTGACGAATAACTCAATATCACGCCAACCGATTTCGATGATTCTTTTTTTAATCGAAAGCAGGCGCTTGTCATGTAGTCTCACATAAATTTGAACGAGATCTGACAACTATGTAGTTTTTGAGACTTTGAAGTCGGTTATTTAACTATTACACTATTAAACTATTACATGTAGGTATTTTATTTAAAAATTTACAGTTTATGTACAAAAAGTTACAGATATTAATTGTTACGAGAAATTTTCGTTAATTTCAAACCTAATTCAAATTCAGAATTAAGTCACTTCATGAATTTCGTTCTACACTCTCACATACAATAATTATGTTGTTTTTAAAAAATGCATTATTAAAACAACCGTGTATGTGAAAGCACATTACTATTATGAGCTCTAGTCCTCCCGGGTGAAAAACTACTTGAAGTATAACTAGCAATTTATGAACTCCTGGTCCCCAGTACTCGGTACGCTCCATAAACTATTTTAATAGCTTATTCTTTTCAGTCGTGTATTCTTGAAAGAGTGGGGGTGACGCTTTCCTCATTTATTTCTTAAAACATTACCTACTCATACACATCTATAAAAAAATGAACATATGTTATTGTATCCCACAGTTTTTGCAATGGCTTTTCATCAGGTATTCTTACTGAATAACGAGAAAATGGGAGAAAAGTATAAGTTGGTAAGTATTACTTTTTTCACATGTTTGTCTCGTCATGTTTCAGCTAAGAGCTAGCCAGTTCTTTTTTGCTTTTTCTTGGCCGGCAACGCATCAATGATGCCTTTAGTGTTGCTGATGTTCATGGGCGACGATAGCCACTTAACCATAAGGTAGAACGTCAACTCGTTTGTCGGCTATTCCCATAAACAAGGTTTTTAAATGTATAGGTATATAAGAATTGTGAAACACAAAACTTTACAGCTGCTAGCTAGAAATTGCCACCTTTTAAATTGTGGTACTCCGTCTTCGAGATAAAATAGCAAACAAACTTTTCCCGTTACAATAGAAGAATAACCTCACCTGGTAGTGCCATTAAAGTTAACTTTAACTCCATCTTTGTACCAAGTGAAGGCGATATTGGGGGACCCGTACGCCATACAACTCAGTATGAACTCAGACCCCTCCCATACCTCTGGCCGCTGGTTGACGATTAACGCCTGCAATAAAATCGAGCATTTACATGTTAATTCTTGGCAAAGTTTAATACAAAGTGGGATGTCTGACCGCGTCATAAAAATGTATGCCGCCCCAATTTACATTTTTAAAGTTAATTAATTCGTAATTTTAGGCAGTTTTAATTGAGTTTCGGGACGAACCTTTAAATACACAAATTTATGTTAGGCACATATTAATATAATTACATTTGTGTGTGTGTTTGACCTCATAGCTGTAATCGACTGAGGCAAGGCAACGCAATTTGTATTTAAATTTGGAAGGGTGACTGCCTGTAGGAAAACCTTTCAAAAACGATTTTATCTTTCAGAAGTCACATTGAGACTTAAATTTGTTAGTAAAGTCATAGAATTAATATTAAATGAGTAAAGTAAGTTTCTTAAGACTTGTACACTTTGGAATAAGTATAATATGACACTTATTTCATTCATTCCATATTTCACATGAAGCAACGTGGGATAGTATGCTTCGGCAGGTCATTGTTCTACAGTGGACACTTATCGGGTTGATTTGGAGTTTGAATTTTCAATCCTTTTACAGCTAGTACGCATTAGATACCTACTTATTGGTTGAATTGTCCAACAGTCTGGTTGGCTTAGTTGGCCAACAGTTTCGTTGGCCTGGAAATGAACATCAAATACCTACCAGTCGAGAGTTGAAACATTAATGCGCACACCATGGGCGTAGCCAGGGGGGGGGGGGGGGGGTTTCGGGAGTTCAAACCCCCCCCCCCCGATAAGTTAAGGACTGACATTTTTATGTGCTAATAAACCCTTAAAAACATTTTTCTAGACGTCATTCCGAATCGAATGAGCTATCACACTTATTTTTTGGAGCTTTATTTCTATTAAACACGTTTTTGAACTATTAAACACGTTTTTGTACTTTTTGACTAAACTAATAATAGATGGCACTACATAAGTCGTGAGAAAATATAAAGTCTCAATTTTCTTTAGGGTTATTTTATGTACTTTTCGTTGTATTTTCTTGGAAACCCTCCAAACTAAAACCTGGCGACGCCCGTGGCGCACATTACTCTAGTAACATCACAATAATTCTCGAGAATCGAACCAGGTACCGCTTGTTTGGCCGGTAGTTACTATCCAATGGGCTGTCGGACGTTTTTACTGAAGCAGAATGGAATAAAATTAATCTTTGCTAACGAAAACGTATTAGTCTTTTGTATAATTTAATATGCTCCTGCTAAGCATTAATTAAAGCCTGAGTGAACCCGTTCTTATCCAGACCAGGTAGTAATAGCACATTTATATTTAAAATTTTTCTAGAAAGGATATGGGTAACATAATTCTCGGTAAATACTGCGAGCGACGTTATAGCCGTTTTAAATTTAAAATTCCATCTTATTCTTCCTCAAGTTAAAAACAGTCGGGGTTTAATTTTAAATAACTACGTTACTGAGATGAGTATTAAGGTTCTACGTTTTATGAGAGTGATGAGCACATACGAGTATATTACATGAAATTACAAGACTAGACTTAAAAGTTTATGATAGGTATGCTTAATTTTTATAGAAACTTTATGTTAGAATTTGTAAACAGACGTGCTAAGTAGACAACCATTGCTGAAATTCCTGAAATTCTCATAGAACGGGTCTATAGTTATTACTGTACACGCTAAAACAATCGTAACTTCCGTATAGTATCGATAAGTAAATATGTGATCTATAGAGTATAACTACTTAGTATAAGTACTACTAGCTGCCCGGACAGACTTCGTTCTGTCAAAAGTTTTTTTATCTTGAGATGTAAGCTATCCTATCTTTCAAGTTGGATCAAACTGCACACGGTGTGCATAGATTAAAATCGGTTAAATAGTTTAGGAGTCCAAACAAACAACGTGACACGTAATTTTATATTAAGATTATTTCTTCTGTGGTATATATAACCTAACATGGTAACCAGACCGATCGGTGATCCTCGAAATGTGAGCTCTGTTTTGTTTTGTAAACGCCTTTTCCAATTGTACTTACGTAACGGGATACGATAAAAGCGGTAGGTTCTAAAATGCGGGGTCAGTTGTAATATTTCCTATATTATTGTCGTTTTGTAGAACACGGTACTAAGCATTTGACTTTTTACGAGTAAAAGGATACGACAAAATAACGCACGTGTGAGTAATGTTACAAAAACATTGTTTTTTTTTTCGTGTTTTTTCTTCTTCATATTATTCACATCAGACACTTATTTCCGTTAGTTTTTCATATCAAGTGCCACTTTGCAACTTTTTATACAACCTACTTAGATAATTATGTGGAAATTGCGGTGACGTCGACTTTATTCACCTGAGTTAATTCACCTAGGTGTCTTAACTCTACTTTTAGTGTACTTTATTCACCTATGCACCTAGGTGATTTAAATCTAGGTACTGGCCGCAGGTGAATTGATTTAAGTAGACTTAATTCACCTATCATTTTAGTCAATGCAATTAGTGATGTTGGAATGTTATTCCGATTCGATTTTGTATAACAATCGATTTTATTTATGAAGAAGTTTTAATCGATTTAATATAACACTATTCGTTGATTTATTAGATAGATAATATTTAATTACATACGTATATTCATTATATACATTTATAATAAGAAATTGCTTAAACGAAATAAAATGAAACATTGAACATATTTTATATTGTGTTACATATTATTTTATACATTATATAAAATATACGTATCCTTACATCAAAAGTTATAGCCATAACTACACCGTGTAACACTCACTCAGGAAGTTAGTTCCATAAGTCAGTAAAACGAAATTGCAGCTGCAAGTCTTCATAATAACTAAGTTGAATTTGTGATGAAAATTCCCCTTGAATTTCCTAGAATATTAGCTTTAGAAGAACTTTAGCTTGTTAACTTACGGCACTAGTTTCTGATTTAAGACAGATTACTGCTAGCATGCTCTGACTGATCTACAGAGACTGCGGGCGCGGTAGATGGATGGATAGTGTGCTAAATTTTATTAAGCATTTCCTTCTTCTCAGGTGTCTCTGGCAAGGGTTAGTGCCAAAACAGTTGCTGAAGTTATCCAGCACATGACGAGAGGTAAATCCCCCGGCCGAGGGCCTTAGCATTGAACATCTGCAGCACTGCAACTTTCATTTTGGGCCCTGGTGATTTTCACGCTCTTTACAATAAAACCTATTCAACAAACGCGTTCTTTTAATTTATAATTTTAAAATGCTAGATACTTGTTAAGTATAAACGAGATAAACATAAAGTTTTAAAAGCGTGTTATAAACTTCCATGGGCTTTAATGAAAAAAGGATGTTAAGTTTACACGGAAATCCGAAGTTCCTAGCTTCTACGTTGGTTTAACAAATAGCTGGAAAAGCTATCGTGTAAGGTGAATTAAATGAGTGTAAACCAGTTTCCTCTATAATCACACTTTTATGCGAGTTAGGGTGTTTGCACCCGTAATAGACGAACTATTTTTGTAACCTAAACATCAAAATGATTATTATTGTTTAATAAATGAACACTGAACTATAACGTAAACAATTAACCTTAATTGTTACACCCCTAGTTGGTTTAACGACAACAATAATTTTGTTTTGAGATGGTACGTAAAATATAATTCGTAGATTGAGCCAGGGATATTAAAATTCCTTGGAAAAGTAATTAAGGCCGCGATTTACCTGTTTTGTGATTAAATTTTCTGGAAAATATTAATATTTTTGTTCATTTATATAACAAATTTTCTAAAGCACTAGATATAATCTAAAGTAATATTATAGAGAGGAAAGTTTTGTTTGTTTGTAGTGGAAATACTCAAAAACTACAGGACTGATTTCAAAAATGTTTTCACCGATAGGATGCTCCATTGTTTCTGAGTTACATGGGCTATATTTTATTTGAAAAAATAGGGCTACTTATAGGAAAACTAAAGCAAAGCGAGGGAGGTTATTAGTTTTATTATAAAGGATGGATTACACTGTTCATCATAGGATAGATACATAGATAGAATAATCAATTTCCCATGGAGAAATAGGACGGAATTTAATAAAAATAATAATCAATTTTTAAGATTCCATTCTAACATTTAATAAAAACGGATTTATTTTTAAACCATTTCCAAAATGTCCACAATCGGTACAAATACCCTAAGCGAGTGTAGACCCAACTGCACGACGGAGAAAAGGTGGTGGGTTATAATAAGATACCTCAGGAGAGCTGGCCGGTCGCCAGCTAGCGCCAGAGCGAGGGAATGAACATTTGAAATAATTAAAACTTTAGCCAAGGAACCTCGGCCAATTGGAATATTTATTGCATTGCTAATTGCTGTGCTGAAGTTTTCACCTATCCGCAACGGTTTAGCGCGCTAACGAGATGATAATGTTTCGGGATAGCTTTGATGGTGTGTTAATAAAATAAACTATACTCAGTCATAGCCCCACACTAGGAGTCTTTGTGCCATGGACAATACACATAGAAAAGAACACACACCCAGACCGATAACAGAAATTCAAACTCATCATTCAAATTTCTACCTCGCTGGGAATGAAACCTAGGACCCTATGAACGGCAGGCTGGCATGGTAACCGTTACATCCCGCGGGTCGTCAATAAATTTTTTTAAGTTGAAAAAACCTAGGTTTATTTTTTTAAATTTTATACTGAACCTTAAAAAAGGAAGTTTATGCTAGCACACAGTATCTAGCCGCCTGAATACCGATAGCACAACGCTCAGGCATTTCCTGCCATACCGCATGCTTAGCCATATTAAGCGCTAAAAGGTATGGCGTAACTTAATACGTGTACTTGAAAGCTCTCGGTATTAAAAGTAAGTGCTTGTATAGGTATGGGTGTTATGAAAGAAATAAAGTACGCTAAAAGGAAGTACGCTTCGGTGGCTAGAAATTCATATACGTGTAAGACGTTATGGAATGTTTGGCTGATTTTTGCACGGTTTTTGTACCGATTTTTTCAATTTATTTATTTATTTATTACACTTTATTGTACACCACAATCAACAGTCAAGAGACACATACTTAAAAATAAAATTTAACGATATTTGTGTACAAAACGCGATCTTATCGCTAAATAGCGATCTCTTCCAGATAACCGTTGGGAAGAGGGCGAAGAAAATTTAAAAGAGATGCTGGTAGGGTGTACAGTGAAATAAAGATTTTTAATATTATTACTGGTGTTATCATATTTCTGGCTAGCTACCATCCTTGCCTGCGTCAGCCGTCAAACACTCGTCGTTTTTTCTATCTTTTCATTCTTGGTCAGCAACGGTGATTTGGTATTACTGTGGTGGCCACAATGGCGGTCAGTTACCATCAGGTGGAATAATAGCTCAGCCATTTTCAATTAAAATATCTGGTTATATGTATATACTACTGACTACAACCGATCACAACATACATGTAAACTGAGTGCGGGCTGCATGTCGAAGTGTAACGTAGCTGGCAACAGTCGCAGCCGGTCGGTGCGCGAGCGCGTGGCAGCCAGGCGAGCGAGCGCCGCCCGCAGCGCCCCCGCCTCCCGCCGGGCGCCCCACACGCGGAGCCACACTGAACGCGCTCCGTTGCTCTCTGGTGCACTACATAACACCAAATACAAATGAACACTGGTGCAATGGAACATTTTATAATCTGCATTTAAAATCTGCTACAGCTGACTTCAGGATTGTGGACAGATTTAATATTGAAAACGATCGTTAAGCATTTTCTTAAAAATTAGTACTGCAACTTAGAAGAAAAATGATATGACTTAATTCCCCCTTCCCCTCTCTACTATTGAACGTCCCAACGCACGGCGGCTATTCATTCCTTCATTGACAACATCCTCCCAGTACGGACGTCACGCTTTGCTTCGCCTTTCATTATGCGTACCGCGAAGAACTGGAATAAATTTCCCGCGTAGATCTTCCCGTTCGATGTGGGTGTGTTCAAGTCAAGAATGAATAGGCTTTTATTAAGTTAGTGTACTTTACCATCCATGACTTCATTTCCGCTTACCATCAGGTGGTTTTGTGGTCAAGCATTAGCTTATTTTGGGAAAAAAAGATCGTGTCGATGTGGAGACAGTGTACGCCGGAACCCAGAAAAGATAATTAATAAGAGTTCATATCTCAACTGCCTGGCTCAATCGAATCGTTAGTGATCGATTGAGTTAAGTAACTTTGGACAAGTTAATAACTATTGGAGAATTACGTATACTAATATGGGAGAATTGGAAGAATGGTATTGACCAAATATTCTTAATAGTTTTCGTGCTTCGAAAGAAGAGTAGTAATGATATTTTTTTTGTATCTGTTTCAACAGCAAATAAATGAAGTCAGGCGTTTTACATCACAAATTCAGAATTATATAATCATTAAATTTTCATGCAACATAAATGAAAAAAAAAACATTCCCTTTTGTAACACTGCTAGCTGGTGTTATATATAAAAAAACAGCGTAGTTAGAAATAAAAGTTGGTTTAATTAGTCTAGGGTCGTGGGTTACATTCGTGCTCGTGCCGCATTAAATCAATGATCCCTGTCACCACCACTCTCCTGTTCTGTAGCGTGTAGAATTCAGGCCAGGTGCAGCAGGTCAGGCCGCAGCTCTCCGCACAGCGTCCAATAGGGCAGCCAGGTCGCGACGGGGGTACTACTACCCGAGCGGAGGAACCCTGGAATTATGTTTTCCAGCCGTTAAAGCAAGGTGCTTGGATGTACAGGTAGACTGCAGAATGCGGCATCACGGATAGCGAAGCACAGGTGAAAAGCGAAGAAGTGATAATGAGACTATGCAATGAATAGTGATCAATGATGCGGCAGTCATACATAATTCACTTAAACCTAGGTAGAAATAAAAGTAACACTCAACATCATACGTGGTTATGGGATCCGGATATATCCGGACTCCGTAACCACATACATTTAAAAATATTTTGTGCAGGACAGAAGTTCAGTATAATTTACTTTAGTTCGTTGAGCATTACTAAGGCCAGGAATCGAACCCAGAACAACATTTTTAATAATAGAATTATAACGGTGAACCACAATTTGAATTACATTCACACAAAGAAACACACAAATGAAAATGACTTAGAACGTTAAAATGACTAAAAAGAACAATTACTGATATTATAATTCGGACCCGGACCGGAGATATCACCCCAGAACTCATAATATATTATGTAATAACGATCTAAAATTACAGCAGTTTAATGTTAAAACCTTCATCAAAGTATCTGTTCAAATAAAACTATTTTAACGTTCGAGATGAATAAGCATCTAATGTTGTAGGTAGAAAAATATTTGAATTTGCAACGTATTCAATGCAAATAGGAAGAATAGTAAAATTAATATTTACAAGCATCACAAGTAACACGACACAGCAACAATGAATAATCTAATACTACAGAAAAGTACAATAGTTTAAAACAATTTAACAAAGAATAAAATTTGCAACACTCACCCAGTCGGGGTATAATACGGCACTTGGTATGGCGTTTATCAACCTTATTTACGATTGCGAAATATAAAATAATATGCGAATAGAAGCACTTATTTAAATAGATGAATAGAAGGAAAATTAGGCGTTACGAAAAGTAACTAATAAGCGAGTTTAGTGCACCGTGCGCCGTTAATTTCAAATAGAGAGGTCAGTACGCTCCGGTGACTCGCCGTGGATTACTCGATCGCGTCGCTTCTTCTCATTGTCCGGTGCACCGTGCATAAAAAACGAATCGCGAGCGCAAGTACACGGCAGATATAGAAACAAGACACATACCGCGTCTATGTCTGTGAATTATTAAATAAAGTAAAATTCTGTTTTGTTTTTATTAAAATTATTATTTTATTTATTGAAATTATTATTTAGTGTAAGGTAGGATTAAAATGTAGGTTAACTTAGTTATATAATTTTATTTTTTATAATACAATTTAGGTTAAGACCGTTACATACCCCCCTTTTTAGGTTAAGATTTTTCCTCAGGAAAATCTGCTAATAAAAATAACGAGGCAAAATTCTAAAGCTTAAAATCTTTTATATGCCAGGCTCCTAGATTCTGTCCCGACATATCTTCGAGCTCATATACAAGTTTAGATTTCTTTCCGATAATCTTGCACTTGATGAATTTAGGTGCAAGTTTTCTTGAAAATCTGGAATCTTTGTCACTTTGATAAAATGTGCGCTTCCATACCGTATCACCTATATTGAATTCAACATTTTTTCGGCGAAGATTGTAGTGTGTACTGTTTCTAGAGTGTGCTTTAATCAGTGCGGCCTGAACTTTATCAAATATTTTTCTCAGTGATCCCGAATTTTCAGCGTATGCATCGCGAGGAGTAAATATTATGTGATCACTGAGATCAGAATCTACGTAATGAGAACCGCAGGTAACTAATTCTCGACCGTAAACAAGAAAGGATGGCGTGTAGCCGGTAACTTCGTTGACAGAGCTATTTAAGGCGAATTGGATTTTGGGAATATTTGAGTCCCAAGATCTATGATCATTTTCTATGAAGGTGGATACTGCTGTCATTATCGTTTTATTGTAGCGTTCTACACTGTTTACTTGCGGAGTATATAAAGGGGTAAAATAAACATTAGGGATATTGTAAGAAGCGAATAAATTTTTCATGGTTGTACTAGTAAACTGTTTGCCGTTATCCATAATAATAGTACTCGGTATGCCGTGTACAAGAAAAACATTATTTTCCAAGATTCTAGAGATTATATCTGATGTTGCTCGACGTATCGGGAAAAGTAGACAATACTTCGAGAAACAACAGTTGACAACAAGTAAGAAGGTGTTTTGTTTCTTAGATACCGGTAATGGTCCAACCAAATCGATGCTAAGCATTTGGAACGGTCGACTGCAATCTTTAGGTCTACCCATCGTTCCAAGAATTGTATGATTGGCGTGTTTGTAGGATAAACACGTATCACAGCTATTAACGAAGTTCGTTACGTCGCGGTGCATGCTAGGCCAAAAATAATTTAAGTTTAAGCGCTTATATGTTTTGAAAATTCCGAAGTGGCCAGAAGTAGGTTCGCAGTGGTTTTTAGCAATAGTATCCTGTCGGTATTCAATAGGTACGACTTCCTTCCACTCAAATTCCCGAGTAAGCGGATTGAGCGACTTCATATATCTAAATAATTTTCCATTTGTTACATGATAATTTAAAAATGAAGTTGGTGAATTTTGACAACCTTCAAATATGTTCCTGTACCACGGATCATTTGTTTTGTAAGCAATATTAGGTGTGGAATAATTGATATTAGAATTACTATTTATAGCGGAGACTGGAACAGAGCGAGATAGACAATCCGGAACTACATTCTCTGCCCCTTTTCGGTGTTTTATTTCAAAATTGTAGGCCGAGAGACGTACACCCCAGCGAGCTAATCTCCCAGTTGGGTTATTTAGGTTCAGGAACCATTTCAAGGACGAATGATCCGTGTACACAGTGAATTTGAGGCCGTTTTCAAGATAGCAACGCCAGTGCTCGATAGCCGTAAGTACTGCTAGTGCTTCCCGTTCAGTTGCGCTATAATTACGTTCTTGCTTAGATAGGGATTTGCTCATATAAGCAATAACTTTTTCCTCGCCGTGGAAGGATTGAGTTAAAACAGCACCGATGCCGTAATCACTGGCGTCTGTGTGGACCTCGAACGGTTTCGAGTAATCCGGACAAGAGAGAATAGGTGCAGTAATAAGATGTTCTTTAAGTTTCTTAAAGGCATCATCAGCTTCTTTGGTCCACACAAATGGGGGCGCATTCTTGCCTTGCGACGTGAGTTTATTGAGAGGAGTCGCTAAACTGCTAAAATTGGGAATGAACCTACGGTACCAGGATGCTGTGCCTATGAAACGTCGAACTTCTTTGCGATTTGATGGTGTGGGAAATCTACTTATAGCTTCTACCTTATCCGGATCAGCATGTAGGCCGTTAGCGTCAACGATGTAGCCAAGATATTTTAGCTCTTTCCTAAAGAAATTGCTTTTTTCGAAATTTATAGTGAGATTGGCAGTTTTAAGCTTCTCCAAGACTCGCGTTAGTAGGGATATATGATGGTCAAAATCTTCAGACACTATAATAACGTCATCGATGAAAACGAACACCCTATGTTCAAATTCTGGCCCGTAAAATAAAGCATCGACCAGTCGCTGCTGTGTAGCTGGTGCGTTTGTAAGACCGAAGGCCATGGATTTGAACTGGTATGTGCCACGAGTTGGAATATAGAAGGCCGTTTTACACCTATCTTTTTCATCGATGAGTATCTGCCAAAAGCTCTTAGATAGATCGATGCTTGAAAGATATCTCGCATCGCGTAAGTTGTCCAATATCTCAGTTATGTAGGGAAGACTATAAGCATCTTTCTTGGTAACAGCATTTAGTTTTCTACTATCAAGACAAAGTCTTAGTTCACCATTCTTCTTAGGAGTGAGAAGGACAGGAGATGACCATGGGCTCTCACACGGTTCGACAACGTCTTCAGCTAACATCTCTTCTAGTTGGTTAATTAAAATACGTTGTTTTTCCGGAGACATTCTGTAGTACCGTTGACGAATGGGGGCAGCATCCCCAGTGTCAATCGGATGGGTTATAAGGGAAGTACGACCTAAACCACGCACCTCGTAGGAGATGTCACGAAACTGTGAAATTACCTGATCAGCTATAAGCCGCTGTTGATCCGTTAGGTGATCATACGAGCGTAAAATATCAGGTTTCTTGTCTACATCTAGATCCGTGATAAAAGTAGGACCGGTATCAACATGAAAGGTGATAAGGTCTAAATATTTTGGAAACAGGCCAAAGGTTCTCCAAAAATCCATACCTAAAATCAGAGGGCTTTTAATGTTAGGTACAACATAGGTTTTTAGTGTATGTGTTTGTCCTTGAAAAGTAATAGGTAGATTTATTACACCAGTGGTACTTAACTTCTCACCACCGGCGGTTACAAAATTAATAGTATCACAGTCCTCAAGCCTACAACCTGCGTTTAAAAGAAGTTCGTGAGAATTATTTCCTAAAATACTTAAACTAGAGCCCGTGTCGAGTAAGCCAGTAAGTTTTTTATTATTGACGTCGATAGTAACATATGGTCTAGACCTACGTGGGTTATTATTTTGGATTGAAGAGACAGAGTTAAAGGTAAAAAATTTAGAGATGAAGTTTAACCAGTCTGACCACTCGGTTAAATTAAAATTATCTTTCTTCGATTCCCTAAATTTATTGTCTGTCCAATCCTGGCTACTTAGTTTTTTGGAGTACTATTATTAGGTGTAGGGTGACAAACAGGACATTCAGGGAATCGCACATCTTTCTTTCCACATCTAAAACATACTAGAAAACGTTTTTGACTACAATTCCGAAGTGAATGCGTGTCCGATCTACACCTAGGACAAAAAGTAGGTTTAGACGAAGTGGTGGATACGGCAGCAACAGCAACATTAATATTACCAGAAGATGTACCAGGATGTGGCTTATAAGCAAATTCGGGTGCGAGTGTATTAGTTGTGACGCGAGGTGGTTCGTGAAATTGAGAAAACCGCGCCTGTACATCTTCATAACTACGACATATAGATTTAAGTGCATCGATAGAATTGATACCAGGAGAGGCAGCTAATGTGTTGGCGTAACAAGGTCGGATGTTGTGCATAAGAATCTCTAGCTTCTCCTCCTCCGAAAAAGGCTTACTTAATCTGGAGAATAGACCATGCATATAGGAAAGATAAATGGTTATATTCTCCGATTCACCTTGAGTGCGGGCTCGAATCTCAGCTGCGAGTCTGTAGTCGTAATCGCTGCTGCTAAAGTCCTGTTTTAGTAGTACACACAACTCATTCCAAGAATTCACTTTGTCCCTATTGCAGCGATACCAGTGAAGAGCATCATCGGTAAATATCTCATAGGCCAGACTGAGAATTTTTTCATAAGAGATGTCTCTAGCTTGTACAAACTCTTCTACTTTCAAAATAAAAGAACGAACACACGATTTACCAGAATATTTAAGTTTAGCTATATCTGCCGATAAACCGCGCTCGCAATTAACCGTTATGGTGTTATCACCACTGCTCTCCGAATTAGGTGAGGATTTAACCTGAGAACTCTGCGGCTTCATTGCAGATAAATCCTTATATTGAGAATTGAAACTAGTAGCACATAATTTATAATTTTCTGATATCTCCGCAGTGTTGTGGATGCGGTTGATCCTATGATAAACGTGATGTAAAAGGTTTTCTGTTCTGCTAAATAAGTTTTTATCGAATTTTGTTTTGAGAGAAATAATATTATTTTGGGATTTTAAAAGAGACTCTTTGACACCTTTCAAGTCCTCAGCAGGATCTAAATGTGACTCAAGAATGTCTTCTGAAGGTGAAAGTAGAGATAGCTTATTTATTTGCTTACGCAGTTCTTGTACGGAATCGCCGGAACCACCACGAAGTTCAACCTCATACTCTAATTCTGTTTTTTGCAAGGAGAAATATTTAATAGGATATGCCATTGTAGTGATGTGTTAACCGAAGGTGTGTGTTGCAAAAATATAAACTACAACTACGACAGATTTACGTAAGCTAAGACAGTACAATTAAGTTAAAGCAAACCAGTGTATAGAAAATAATAATAATAAAAAATAATTTCGAAGAGGGATAATTATAATTACAAAATTTTGATTATGTAATCGTTAATTCAAACACTGGTTAGCTTCAAGGTAGCATTTAACATAAAGAAGAAAAAATAAAACAAAAATAATAGCCAACACCAAAGAGAACTATTAAATGCCAAGGAATCAAAAATGTAATACGGACACGAATGCAACCTGTAGCTGGGCGCCAATGTAACACTGCTAGCTGGTGTTATATATAAAAAAACAGCGTAGTTAGAAATAAAAGTTGGTTTAATTAGTCTAGGGTCGTGGGTTACATTCGTGCTCGTGCCGCATTAAATCAATGATCCCTGTCACCACCACTCTCCTGTTCTGTAGCGTGTAGAATTCAGGCCAGGTGCAGCAGGTCAGGCCGCAGCTCTCCGCACAGCGTCCAATAGGGCAGCCAGGTCGCGACGGGGGTACTACTACCCGAGCGGAGGAACCCTGGAATTATGTTTTCCAGCCGTTAAAGCAAGGTGCTTGGATGTACAGGTAGACTGCAGAATGCGGCATCACGGATAGCGAAGCACAGGTGAAAAGCGAAGAAGTGATAATGAGACTATGCAATGAATAGTGATCAATGATGCGGCAGTCATACATAATTCACTTAAACCTAGGTAGAAATAAAAGTAACACTCAACATCATACGTGGTTATGGGATCCGGATATATCCGGACTCCGTAACCACATACATTTAAAAATATTTTGTGCAGGACAGAAGTTCAGTATAATTTACTTTAGTTCGTTGAGCATTACTAAGGCCAGGAATCGAACCCAGAACAACATTTTTAATAATAGAATTATAACGGTGAACCACAATTTGAATTACATTCACACAAAGAAACACACAAATGAAAATGACTTAGAACGTTAAAATGACTAAAAAGAACAATTACTGATATTATAATTCGGACCCGGACCGGAGATATCACCCCAGAACTCATAATATATTATGTAATAACGATCTAAAATTACAGCAGTTTAATGTTAAAACCTTCATCAAAGTATCTGTTCAAATAAAACTATTTTAACGTTCGAGATGAATAAGCATCTAATGTTGTAGGTAGAAAAATATTTGAATTTGCAACGTATTCAATGCAAATAGGAAGAATAGTAAAATTAATATTTACAAGCATCACAAGTAACACGACACAGCAACAATGAATAATCTAATACTACAGAAAAGTACAATAGTTTAAAACAATTTAACAAAGAATAAAATTTGCAACACTCACCCAGTCGGGGTATAATACGGCACTTGGTATGGCGTTTATCAACCTTATTTACGATTGCGAAATATAAAATAATATGCGAATAGAAGCACTTATTTAAATAGATGAATAGAAGGAAAATTAGGCGTTACGAAAAGTAACTAATAAGCGAGTTTAGTGCACCGTGCGCCGTTAATTTCAAATAGAGAGGTCAGTACGCTCCGGTGACTCGCCGTGGATTACTCGATCGCGTCGCTTCTTCTCATTGTCCGGTGCACCGTGCATAAAAAACGAATCGCGAGCGCAAGTACACGGCAGATATAGAAACAAGACACATACCGCGTCTATGTCTGTGAATTATTAAATAAAGTAAAATTCTGTTTTGTTTTTATTAAAATTATTATTTTATTTATTGAAATTATTATTTAGTGTAAGGTAGGATTAAAATGTAGGTTAACTTAGTTATATAATTTTATTTTTTATAATACAATTTAGGTTAAGACCGTTACACTTTCATTTATGTAACTGAAATGATATTGAAATTTGTGATTACATTACAGTCAATTCATTCCAATGAATAATAATTTTCAATTTAGGAGTAGAATATTTTTTTACTGAATGTTACATACATTAAACTGATTAATATGTTCTGGTTTTTTCAACTATTCACTTGTTGGCGTTGACTTACCTAATGTTCAAAACTTCTAATTCGTCTTGTAGAGTTATATTGGAACTTTTTAAATAGTTGGTTATCTGAAACAAAAATAATAAATTTCAATTACTCGTAGCTGAAGATACTACCTTGATTAAATAATGAAACACCATCGACACAAAAAATGTAATGATAAATTAATTTACAATCATTTGTTGAACGATGAAACTGCTAATAAATCTGTGTGTTTAACCCCGGAACACAAGGGGTGGTCGCTTCCACAAAATAAAACCCGGTAGTATCACTTTCAGTACTTTCATTTTATTAACACCACTTATTACTATTTACACCACTACACGACATGGGTTAATTCTCCACTAGTATTCAAAAATATACTCTAGAACTACGGCTCTTATAGAATCTCCGGTGACGTCAACTTTATTCACCTGAGTTAATTCACCCAGGTGTCTTAAGTCTACTTTTTAACCGACTTCAAAAAAAGGAGGAGGTTCTCAATTCGACTGTATTTTTTTTTATGTTTGTTACCTCAGAACTTTGGACTGGGCGAACCGATTTTGATGATTCTTTTTTTAATCGAAAGCTGGTGACTGTCATGTGGTCCCACATAAATTTTATTGAGATCTGACAATGGCATCCATTAGAAAACCACATAAGTCGTAAATTTGTGTTAAGATGTGCGCGACATTTTGACGAATAACTCAATATCACGCCAACCGATTTCGATGATTCTTTTTTTAATCGAAAGCAGGTGCTTGTCATGTGGTCCCAATAAATTTGAACGAGATCTGACAAGTAGTTTTTGAGAATTTGAAGTCGGTTATTTTTTGTTAGTAAAATTTATAGTGTACTTTATTCTCCTATGCACCCAGATGATTTAAATTTACTGATCAAAGAGTTACATTCGTCACCGTGATTCAGCTTTTCGTATTAAACTTTAATACTGCCCTCTATCCACTATCTAATAAATTATGTAGTACACATGCCAACTAAATTTAAAATGTCAATCAATAAGAATTTATTTACTATCAATTGGTTATTCCGCGCGCGCAGATTGCGCAATTGATTTTACTACTTATCGTTGTAGGTCGAACACTGTGGATTAATCTATTATTGTGGCGCAATAGCCGCCATGATCGTAATAATATTTGAATACTATCGCTCTGCTCACGGTTTTTCCGCGTTTTCTGGTATAATAAGTATCCTATATTTTATTCCAGATCGTGGTGTAACCGTGTGCTAAATGTCATGAAAATCCGTTCAGTAGTTCTTACGCAAAACCAACATCCATTCATCTTCACAAACTTTTACATTTATAATATAACTGTGAATTAAAATAGCCATAAATAAGATGCATATTGTCGCGCTGATGTTTTCTTTAATAATCTAAATTTTACTAACAAAAACTAACCGACTTCAAAGTTACTCAAAAACTACTTGTCAGATCTCGTTCAAATTTATGTGGGATTACATGACAAGCACGGAGCACCTGCTTTCGATTAAAAAAAGAATCATCGAAATCGGTTGGCGTGATATTGAGTTAATCGTCCATTTGTCGCGCACATACTTAATACAAATTTAAGACTTAAGTGGTTTTATCATGGATGCCATTGTCAAATCTCAATAAAATTTATGTGGGACCACATGACAGCCACCAGCTTTCGATTAAAAAAAGAATCATCAAAATCGGTTCACCCAGTACAAAGTTCTGAGGTAACGAATATAAAAAAAAATACAGTCGAATTGAGAACCTCCTCCTTTTTTTGAAGTCGGTTAAAAATACAAGAAATATAATAAAGACTCTCGGTCTTCAAGGAAGAATCTCACTTTTACGTTAATTATACTTAGCATGAGATATATAATAAATAGTGCGATTTTTTATTAGTAACTGATCGTGAGAAACAGTAATTAAAACATGCGACATTTTATTACCTAGCTTTACCTGAACCAGCGACAATTATATTGAAATGAGCTGCCAAAAGCGGAAAATTATTTAATATAAACTGGTAGGTAATTAAAATTCTATCTGAGCGAATTAATGCTTAAAGCGTTAGCGCGACTAGAAATACTAATATACTATTTGTAAGCGAATTTAATATTAATATGAAGTGAGCGATTATGAAACCAGGTAATATAGAAAATGCTTTAATAATTAACTTTTGCATGTTTAAGTGAGCTGCTGTAATAGAGTACACTGTAATAATATTTGAGGCATTTTTCCTTAAAGCAGAATACTACGATACTACTTATTTTGAATTTTATTACATTTTAGGTTTTACTATTTTTTTGAAAAGAGCAGTGCAGATTAAAATGTTTAATTTGGTAGTAAAGATATATTAGTTTGTGCGGTATAATAAGTAACAAAAAAGATTCTTATTTATATAATAACAAAGACATACTTAAACTATATATGTAATATAGGGTAGTGAACATGAAATTATGTAGCGCCTGACAAAAATGGGTAGCAATTTGTTCAGTGTAGGTAGTTAGATACTAATTTTATTGTAAGTCTAAGGCATAACGGTATAACGACCCTAGTTGGTACTCGTAGCGATCCTGCCTGCGAAGTGAGGAGTCCCGGGTTCGATTCCCGGCTGGGGCAGATATTTATGTGACAGATAAATATTTGTACTCGGATCATGGGTGTGATTGTGATGTGTTATAATTATGTGTTGTCCATGCCACCCGCGACACAGGTAATAACCTACTGCGGGGGTATGAGTGTGTTAGCGTTATCCTGTTGCGCGTATACTCTAATAAAAGTTTTATAGTGTCTCCTCCGTACGGTAACAGATTGAAGTTTCTTTTGTAATACTAACCGAACGCCATCTGTCCCGGCTGTCCCGTGGGATTGGGATGCGTCCCAATAGGTGTCCCGTACAGTGTCCACTAAGTATTATACTTGCTATCAGCCGGTTTATACAGACTTGGGACTTTGATTTAAACCTTTTGTTTTCATATTATTGAAATGATTATTATTACTAAATAAAATGATTTTATTATTATAATTTAAATGATAATACATTTAAAATTTAAATTACCTGTTTAACAATTTCTTGAGATATGTTTGGGGTACCTTGGTCCACTATTTGCAGTCTTGTTTCGAAACGTGCAGATGCTGTGAACAAGATAGTAGAAATTAGGTAAATAACCACTAACACAACAACTTTTCCACTGGTGGTAATTGCTAATTAATACCATTATTACTATTATTATTTCTCCATGGGGTTCGCCTGGATAGCTACCGCCTACCACCCTTGAGCATGAGTCAGCCGCCAAACGACTCGTCGTGTTCCGGCTGGGGACTTGAGAGCCAGTTTTTTTTTTCTTTTTCTTCTTCTTTCTTGGTCAACACATCAGCGATGCCTTTGGTGTTGCTGATGTTCATGAGCGACGATGGCCACTTACCATCAGGTGGATCGTCAGCTCGTTTGCTGGCTATTTCCGTAAAAAAAACTAGAACCCAAAATCATAGTCATTTATTTCACTCTTTGATTAACCTCAATATTACTTTCATGGCCCTGGCGTAAAGACCTTGCTTGCGAGGAATCACGCGTTCGATTCTCGGAGCAGGTATTCTCCAACAGAAGAAACTACGAGAGAAATTCTTCACTGAGAAGCTTTGAAGAAATTTTATTTTCTACAAAAATAAAAATATTTTTTGAAACAAAAACAACAAAATATTTTTTTTTATAGACAACTCATAAATCAAAAAATATGATATTCTACATCTACATAGGTACAATTTAAAAAACTAACAAGATACGTTACACTCAAAAGTAATTAATTTATCTTATTTATCTAACTGGAAGAGATTTCATAATAGGAATAAGTAGTGCCCTTGTACAAACTGTCTCTTGAACTGTATAACCTATAAATGTTTGTGTGTACAAAATAAATAAATAAATAAATAAATAACTCCATTCAAGCAAAGGTTCCTTATCAGGCAAACAAAGAAATGTTTACACAGTTGACAGACCCCGTCCCTAAAGACCACTTCATCTAACATTCAAGAAGTCTACCAAAATGATGTAGAGAGTACCCTCACAGCGGGAGGTGATAGTTCCGACGAATACGACAGCTACGAGAGCTCTACGTCTGGCGTAGCGGCGTAGCGGCGTAGCACTCTGAGGCAATGTAGCATACGTCGTTAGTTCCCGTAGCACTTTGAAGTGGTGCTTGGGAAAAGACGAAAAACCGACGAAAACGAAGGGAGCGCCATTTCACACTTTGAAATGTAACGTGGGGTTTTTGTTTGTAAATAACTTTTACGTTAAAATAAACAACAGGTTACAACTTCTTGATACATTTGACTATTTCAAATATGGAATTGGTCTAAGATCCGAACTAGAAACTACTCGTAGAATATAATTCTATTTAATGGGTGAAAAGACTGAAAAGTATTTTATATCTAACTAGCTGTACCCCGCGGTATCACTCACGTTAATTTGTAGAAAAAACTGACTACTAAAATATATGATGTTACATAGCCTATAGCCTTCCTCGATAAATGGACTATCAAACACAAAAATAATTTACCAATTCGAACCAGTAGTTCCTGAGATTAGCGCGTTCAGCCAAATAAAGAAACTTTCAGCTTTATAATATTAGTATAGATTTAGTATACTGAAAAATATATTGCGAGTGTGTTGGCTGTGCAGTGATAGCCTAGTGGTTAGAACGTTGGTCTCTCGAACGGAGGAGACCGAGTTCAAATCCTGGCATGCACCTCTGATTTTCAAATATTATGTGCGTATTAGAAGTTAATTATCACTTGCTTCGGTGAAGGAAAACATCGTGAGGAAACCTGCACACCCGAGAGTTCTCCATAAAGTTCTCAAAGGTGTGTGAAGTCTACCAATCCGCACTTGGCCAGCGTGGTAGACTATGGCTTGTACCCCTCACATTGTGAGAGGAGACCCCGAGCCCAGCAGTGGGACAATTATGGGTTGTTGCTTTGCTTTTGTGTTGGCTGAAAATTTTCTGGCCTGTTATCTGCATCTTAGGTAAATAGGGTAGGGTAATCTTGATTTAGACTAAAGATGATCTTGTAGCTCGGTTGCCAGTAACAGTGTCTATGGGATTAATAGAGTCGAATTTCATTCAGGGAACTTTATACGCGACATTTTTGGCAATTTACGAATTTATACTATCAAAAATCTTTAGTATCATAAAGATTTTGATAGTATAACATTATGCGTATTTGATATTTCGCGTATAATCCGATTCAGGGGGTTCAAAGGTTTTTCCTTCACGTATCCGGTATCAATATTTTGTACCACACCCACTTCTTGTACCACAGAAAATTCTTGTGCAGGAATAATGTGCGAACGTTTATTTACCTATTTGCAAACAAAATCATTTAGTTCTATAGTGTATTTTACTTACAAGCATCATTATCTTTAGGGTTACAATCACAGCCGCTTCCTTCCCGGCATCCTTCTGAGCATTCTTCTATGCCACATTCTGAAATAAAATGAACAAAATTTAATGAAAATAATGTAAAAAAGAGGTAGATATGTCACTAGCACGCCGACGATGAAGAGCGTAAGAACAGGCAATTGACCGTTTTGCTCTAGTCGCTCTGTCAATACAAGACGATACTCACGCTTTTGTTGCTGTCAGAAGTGCTTGACATTTGACATACAGCTTTAAAATACCTTCATGTATTATACCAATGTGATTGGTGTAGTGAAACAAAAGATAAACAAGTGTGTATTGTAGCTCTTTTCGGAACAGATTTTTTGGTTGATTGTAAGGGCATAACGTATCTATATTTTTTAAATATCATTGGAAAATGATACAAATATGCGTCAGCAATTAAAATAAACTCGGAGTTGTCACAAGAAATAATTTTCATGAAAAAAATCTTATTTCTCATCTCTCATCAGATCATTTTAGTAGATTTAATAAGAGTTAATGAATATTACAGGGAATCTTAAAAATAGGTACATCGCCTTAATTTGAA
Organism: Thymelicus sylvestris; assembly: GCA_911387775.1. Classification (NCBI taxonomy): domain Eukaryota; kingdom Metazoa; phylum Arthropoda; class Insecta; order Lepidoptera; family Hesperiidae; genus Thymelicus; species Thymelicus sylvestris. Next base: position 4,041,864 of record OU426905.1, read on the forward strand.
AGCATTTATATACTTAGTATACGTAAAGTTTGAGACGTACAAGATACAGTTATAGTTAGGTACCTAACTTATAAAGACACGCGTGGAAAATTATAAAACCATTAAAATACAAAACATTATCTGTTATTCTTTTCAATTTAAATAAAATATACGCCCTAAAACATCGCTGTCTAAGTGAGTACATTTATTGGCATCGTAATCACTTTTTAAAAGCAATTTAAAGCCCTTAATACCTGTAACGAGCCGGTTGTGTGTTTTAGACCGTTCCGACCTTTCAACGATCGGGGGTTTGTAAATATTGACCCTAAAGGTAGAAAAGTTGGGCAATAGTTCCCCAACAGGTGTTTGATACGAGCGCTTAAAGCTTTAGGGAATTGAAAGGCAAAGGCTGTGCCGTCAGAAGGGTACTCACGGTTTCACTAAAAACGGTCGGCAATTCCTAGCGGAATGGAATTGTTTTTCAGTTTGCAGACGACGTCGCTTAGGAAAGTTATTGGAGTTGTGGACAAAAGTTAACTTTTAGAGTTTTTGAAGGCTTCAACTGTAAGTGAACCTTCAGGGAATAGTGTGGAAAAAACGACATCCACCATCAGACTATAGTGGAATGGTGGAATAACTGAATGATGCGTGGAAAATTAATTACATTGTGGACATATCTATGGTGTCAAGTTACAAGTGTACGTTTTATGTTGGTATTACTGAGAAATTTAATACAAGCTATTACGGAAGATTTTGATGTTGTATTTCTAAGAAATTTTTCTTCCCGGTGACACCTAATTTAATTTTGTTTTATTCCTGTTCTTTCATACTGACAGCGGTACCTGTAGTAATTATTGTAATATGATTTTTATTATAATTGTAAAAGATATAAAAGTTTTAATATAAAGAGGCTTTTTCCATGTTGAGTCCAGACAATCTTCTTGACGGTTAGTTAGGAAGAGTCTACCGTTGCTTTTTAGAAAACTACGGCAAAAATTTTGTACAGGTATAAACTCACACAACAAAGATGTTGTACTAACAAATACAATACAAAATAACATGGAATGGTAGTCACCAATCAACAACTTTGTAACGCATAACTGCCCTACGAATGGGCTTGGGTTCCATTTTATTTTTTTCAACACCCTTGCTCATAAATTGGTTTTTATCACATGGCTTTTACACTCATAAACCATGGTATTAAACAATTGTGCTTTTTTTTCTTGATCGCACTAGTGTTTTATTTTATATTCCATCAAATTAAGTTTGTACCTTGCTGAAAGATATTATTTATGCATTCTATTTGCTCTTAACTTAGCCGGGTTATAGTTTTATTTTTAAATTTCGGAAAAAAGTTTTGACTTAGATACATTTCGTTTCAACATAAGACTAAAAATAACACTATTTTTGTAAAAAAAAAGAAGTGTACCACCTTGAATATGATAAATTTTCAACAACTTATTTACTTTAATTAATAATTCAACGTGAAACTAATTCATAAATACATAAATATTAGTTTTTTTTTACATTTTGCGTTTTGGCTGTTTAGCGTAATTGTTCGTGCTTACGCTCCAATCTGTGCGCGCATAGCTAACACGCCGCGCGCAGAAAAAAAAATATCAGCGCAGAGCGCGCCATTTTTAATAAACTTTCCGTCCGATCTGTGAGCATTGTTTATTTGAGTACGAATAAGTGATTAACAAGTTTAGAATGTCAATAAGTGTGTTGAAAAGGTCGTATGACACACGTGAGGTTTGGTCATTACACTCTCGGTTTTCTTGCAGCACTCGCCTTCGGCTCGCGCTGTGCAATATCACCTCGAGTGTAATGACCAACATACCACACTTGTATCATAATGTATTATTATGTATGTACTTAATTAGATGATCCATCCACCTGATGGCAAGTGGCCACCACTAGACCATCATGGTTTAGGGGCAAACATGAGTATTAATTTGAAACTTATATTAGCTTTAACATAAAAATGTTACAAAATGTTACATACAAAAGTATTGCAATAAAAGATTTAGATAAAGTATTTCTATTAGTATTAGTATTTAGATAAAGTATTTCAGGAACCTTAGGAACCTTATAGAATCAAAATTTTTAACCGAAACGAAATCAAGATATAAAATCCCTTTGAATATAAGAAAGACCGTTCATTCAAAGGTATTTTCTATTCTGATTCAACAAAAAATATATGAGGTACCGAATAATACTGAAAGATTCATGTGAATCATCTGTAAGGTGAACTACAGAGAGCCGGGCACTCAATATTCTTTTATATAAAATTCACAAAGGAAGCGCCCCCGAACGACGTACCCATGTGTTTCTATTGGTTGCTATTTTATAACAATGTTTCTGTTTTTTTTTTGTGGGCTTTGGTCAGGCAAACGAAGAGACGGGTTACCTGATGGTAAGTGATCACCGCCGGCCATGGACATAAGCAACACCGGGAGCGTCACTAAACCGTTGCCGGCCTAGAAATTCCCATGACCCCATGAAGACCCCATGTCATAGTTTAGTGGGAACACTACTTAGTGTCACTGATGTCCATGGGCGACGATAGCCACTTACCATCAAGTGGATCGTCAACTCGTTTGTCGGCTATGTCAAAAAAAAAATCCACATTGTAGCTTGATATTATATTGCTATTGCTTATATAGATTAATAGGTTACTTAGCTTAATGTGCTTTCTAAAGCACGGGATCATTCAAGAAAAGTTGTCACAAACGGTCACTCTTTGAAATGAAAACAAAAAAACATCACAAAACTATGAACATTGTTATTCACATGAGCATGCACTGTAAATACCACAGACATGTATACTCTAATACATGTCTGTGGTAAATACCTAATAGTATGGAAATTATTGCATTGGCATTGATGTAAACCTATTACAGAACCACGATCAGTGTGCCAGAAATTATAATCGTCGGTGCTTTTAATGTAATTAACTCAGTGGCACCATATCCACTGGTAAAAGTGACATTTTACGATCAAGTACCTCGTCAGCTAATTTGTCGTTTATTTAAAAACAAACTTACAAACACTCAAATAGACGCTAATATAAATCGCAATAAACATTTTCCTACTTCCTTTTAATCGTGGATATACTCATAATACTTGGCATTAACTGCCATGACGGGCAGTAAATATACCGCTAAATCTTACAGTTATTCTCATTTATACGACTCACGATATTCCAAGTAATTCCGAGCTCTGATTCTGATCCAAACGCCTGTGTGCTTAATGAGGGGTAGGATAACATGTTAGTATCATTTTCTTCTCCGTTCTCCCATATCCTTGACCATCGTGAGGGTAATTTCCTATAAGATAGTGATAGGTCGTTTCGATGCCCGTAAATTTTGTTCAGGGCCACACTCTTCATTATTGGAGAACTAACAAAGAAGTTTTTCTTTGTGGGGCCTTTTATGTACATTTTATTAAAGAACTTGCGAATATGTATGAGATTTTTTTATTAAGGAAACCCAACACTTTTCTACAAAAATCATTGGTATTTGTTAGAACACTTTTGCTTTATGGCTTCGATGGCGAGAGGATTCGCCTGTAATGTAACAGTTGAAATTCGAGAATAACATTAGTTAGGACAACCGAGCATTACAATTACAGTGCACTATCTGTAATTATATAAGTTTAACATCAAAGCACTACCTAATTGGGAGTATTCGCGTGTAATAAATTGGACCAGATTCAAAATTAATTTACAAATGTTATTTACTCTGATGTTCATGTGCGCAACTGCGCATATGAGGTTGTAACATTACAGGAAAATCAGGTATGTGAAGGTTTTTATTGTGACGTTATAGACAAATTTTAGTCTTGGATTGTTAATTTTAAAACGTAGTGTTTAAGTACTCTATGGTTTCAAACGTAGTGTTAAAGTACTTTGTGGTTACGTATAGTAGATACTTACTTGTTCTCTTTGAGAGAGCGCCATTGAAGATTGCACTAATCGTAGTAAATATCGATTTACTCGTATTTTATTGACAATCTGTCAACTTCACCACGAAGTGTTTCGTGTTGAAGATAAGTAAAATGTGCTACACATAATATTCGGGTTGGCATTACTCTGCACAGCTGCGCTTTATATCCTAATTTATGTGAAGATAACATCCGAAAAAAGGCTGCTAGGTTTAGCCGAACGCACATACACAACTCGTCCGGAAGCCAAATTGTTCAAAAAAGTACTATTGACACGAATATGCCAAGATAAAATTGTGTGTAGTAACCCTAATACAAGAATACACTTGGTATTAAAATTACCACTACTTTATTTATTTATTTATTTATTTAAACTTTATTTTATTATACCTAATACAGTTGGTATAAAAGGCGAGCTTAATGCTTAGAGCATTCTCTACCAGCCAACCTTTGGGCAAAGCAGAAAACAGCGATGCGGTATTAAATACTAAGTACTTGACTATGAGTTATATAATTATATTATATATATGTAGATATATATGTCTGGATATTTACTGAAAAAGAATCTCTATAAAGTATACGATTATAAACAAAGCAGTCAATTCATATTAAATACAAACCGAGGAAAATATATATATATATATAATCTATTAAATTATTATAAAAATAAACACAAATTTTAATAGTATTATGTTATAGAATAATACACACTACACTTTACAGTCGTGTTAAAAATATTTACCCTCGACGCTAAAACACGTACGGTTTTACTTACACAAAAAAGTAATGTTTACCTGGAGCTGCTATTTGCGACTCGCAGAGGTCGCCGGTGTACCCCGGGGCGCAGATGCAACTCACGGCGGCCGGGCCCATTTGCCTGCGGGTTAATTAAAGCCGTTAATGGTGAGGTAAATGATGTTGAGATACTGTTAATTAAAATTGTTAAGTCAATGTTTCGGTAACAAGTTTGTGAACGGAAATGGCTCGGGATTTTTTTACGTTTTACCTTTTTATAACTTCATCTTTACTTTTCTAAATTGTATCTTATGCTTATTGATGTTTCATTTATAGACGTAATAGTACATTACAATACGGTGTGTGAAGTGGTCTATTATGGCACAGGTGTACCTAAAGTTATCGCCCGAGTGCAAGGAAGTTACTAAACGCCGTGCAATAATACATATACTACTTACGGCACGAGTATCGTACATTATTTTATAAAACAGTGTGACTTAAACAAGCACTTAAAAGTCACGTTCTTTTAGTAGTCAAAGTAGTCCTTTTTACATCCTACGAAGTTTTGTGACTTATTTAAGTCGTCTATTATTGCACGGCGTAATGTTAGAGCCCGAGCCGCGTTACGAAATTCGTAAGAATCAAGCATTTTGTAATGATATTTAATAGTTTTCTTTTTATTTCAATTGTGAGATTTAAGATTTTATGTGTTTTGGTACAACATAACGTAAAAATGTCAATCTTTATACCATGGGCTTATTGTACTTTTGACCCTTTCTTTATATTTATTGCATTAAAGTTGTTTATGAGATAAAATATGATTACAGTTATAATGAATTTTAATTATCAGCTTCCCAAGGAACAACTTAACATAAAATGTTTCAAGATTAGGAAACTTATACAAGAAATTGTTTGAGTAAAGGGCCAAAATCATTGTACTGCTTAATCTATTTCAATTAAAACCTTTGACTGCGAACTCGAATAAATTAATGAAGCACTAGACGATTATTTGTTCTTTGTAAACAAGATCACTTCAAACTATTGCAGAGCAGATAAAGCGGTAAAGTAGGTATTACACTCCGCCATAATTCCATATCAGCAGATACGACGGGATTATGTCGAGATCATCTCGAGGGTACAAAATTTCCGGAAATTGACGCTATTATTCCACGAACAGCACTTCGGTGAAGGAAATGCATTATTTCAAACAAACTGAGCTCGCTGTACATACGAACGTTTCTTGCCGAGTTATTCGATTATTCGTTTGAATTGAAATCTGTTATTAATTGAATTGAGTCTGTGGGGATTTTTGGTATCTTTGCATTCGCTACCTGTTTTGTCGATTAACATTGGATCAGAAAAGTATCTATCTATATCTATGTAGTAAACATTATCGATAATTTTATTTTACCTTTCCATACCGCGTAGGAATATAAAGTTCAGAGATCCTTTATGGAACTTAAAGATGATTAGTTATGATTTAAATATACGTCGAAGAAATGTGTAAAAATATGATGAGCAAGTAAAAGTTTTTTTAGTATAACTTAGTAAATTAATAATAGAGTACATAAACTACAAAGACGCCTGGAAATAATGGCGCTGTTATCAGATCCGTTTAGGATAAATAACTTATTTAATATTTCATTAAACAAATAACATTAATCAAAAAACAGTTATTTTTATTACCTACATCTTTTTAATAAGGTTTTTTACTCAATACAGTTAAACTTTCAACAGATAAATAATAATAATGATATTAAATGAATGAGTAATCTTCACGACACCCATGCGGCGTGGTATTGGGATTAGTTTTCAAAGCAGCCTGTATACGGCTAAAACATCTCAACAACACAATAATAGTGACACAGAGTATTACAAAACTTAGTTCGTGTTAAGAAAGGAACAACCATCTTAATTACTCAAACCTTCACACATCATAAAACTGAACATTAAAGAAAAACGAGGTCAGGTTGCTTTGTAAGGAACATAATCTTTGTGTAAGATTCCTTGTTCAGAAGAAAGTATGATGTGATAGAGAGTCCTTTAGTTTTGCTCACGGAGCTCATTAGCTTTCGCTGTATCCTCTGGGCGTAGCTCAAGAATCTTATTATGTGACTGCGCTAGTTAAAGAGCATAGTAACGCGAGGTAATTGTATCAAAATTCTTTGTGTTATCGAATTACTACGGTCGCGTAACCTTATAATTTTCTTGCAGGCAAGTACATGGAAATGAAACTAACGTGTATTTGTACCAATTTTTACCAATTTTGTACCAATTGAAAACTTTTTGGAAACATGTACCTACTGGTTTATACATATACGTAATATAGATGCAAAATTTTATTCAATAGATAACTTAGAACGTTTTGCCGGTAATTAAAGAAGTATTAAAGCAGACAAAACCTAACATTCCTATCAACTCAACAATAGAAATACAGGAGAGACGTAACAAAAAATACCAATACTTTATTGCAAAGTATAACAAAGCGTGCTGCAGTTTACAGTAGGGTAAGAATTCAATCGGTTCATTCCAACCAGTTCCGTTTGGCACAAGGGAGTTTAGATTGACCTGTTTTCCCTCGCTGCCTCGTACTCGCTTTGTGCTTCGCTGAACGAAGCGCTAAGGCAGACTACAAACCGTAAGTTACTTTCGCATGCTAAATCACAGTCAATTTAAACATTTGCAATCACCCTCGCAAGCAAGAATACACAATGCCCAATCGCCTCAATCGCAATATAAAACGAAACTTAAATAGGACGGAACCGCTTCAGAATAATGTGCATTTAAGTTGTTCCAGGCTTTCCAGAAAGTTCCAAGCAACAAATATCGAGAGGAGTTCCGTCGGACCCCGCGAAATTCGTTATTCCAAGGAAATTGCGCGCCGCTGGAGGAAGCAGCGGCCGCTTCGCGAATGAATGCAAAACGGAAGCTGTTACGATTCAAAGACGGCGCGAGTAATACACTTTTTTATTGATATTGAACACTAATCACTGAAAATAAATAGAGGTATTGAAATAGGGAACAAATAAACGTTTCATGTTGGAAAATATTATATTTAGTTTAGGTATTATTTGTACAACTTAAACGTCGCCATTATGGTGAGCTTTGTGGAAAAGTCAGTGGATGCGAAAATGTTTGAAAGTTCTGGTTACTTCGAAAGGCAAAATATAAAATAAGTAAACAAGAAACAACTAATTATTTTATATACTTTATATTTTATAAATGCATGCGAAAATATAGAAGAAAATATATAATACGATAATGATCTTTTATAAAGACAAAATAAACAATGTAAATCAAATGGTAAAAACCTGATAGTATTTTAATTAACCTCACTGGAAGGAAATATTTTACTAATAAATAAAGTTATCTTAAAAATAGCCAGTTATTTTTTGAAACGGTCATTAAACAAAAGAATATTGTTATAAAATATTCTGTTATAATAAAGTTTATAAAATGTATTTAATCTATGTTTGAATAATTCCATGATACGTATAATACCACAAATAGGCGTGTAGTTCCCCTATTGAACATAGCCTCAGGAACTATAAACAACCACAAATTGAAGTTCAATGGTAAGTCGGTCACGAATAACTCTTGCGTTTTAGATACAACGTTCAAAGATAGTTAAATTATTGTAAGTTATCTTATTTATCGTTAATTAAATAGCAATAGCGTTAATTAATTAGCATAGCAGTGATAGCCTAGCGGTTAGAACGTTGGTCTCTCGAACGGAGGGGCCCGAGTTCAAATCCTGGCACGCACCTCTGATTTTCAAATATTATGTGCGTATTAGAAGTTAATTATCACTTGCTTCGGTGAAGGAAAACATCGTGAGGAAACCTGCACATCGGAGAGTTCTCCATAAAGTTCTCAATGGTGTGTGAAGTCTACCAATCCGCAATTGGCCAGCGTGGTAGACTATGGCCTGTACCCCTCACATTGTGAGAGGAGACCCCGAGCCCAGCAGTGGGAAAATTATGGGTTGTTGCTTGCTTGAAATAGCATTCTATACAAATTACAAAATGCTTGTTTATGTCAAGTTAAAATGAGTGGAAGAAATCTCATTTAAAAAGGTAGCAATCGATTCATTTAAATATACCATTCATCATTGTTTCAAAGTCATTAATGTAATTGACATTTTATGGGTACAATCGTAATATTATAATTCATTCTATTAACATTCAAAGCTTTTTGTTAAGGCAGATCTTTCAATCTTTAAACGACATGATTAATAGGTAACCAAATTGAACGCTATAAATTTCCCTTGGGTATGGTCGTAAATCGTCAGAAAATCATTCGATTAAGATATTTGGAGAAAAAATTGTTAAACGAGTCCAATGGCCCAGGTTACATACATAATAATGATTGTCAATCAACAATCCTTCAAATTATGACGGGATTACGATTGATGTCATTTGTAGGAACCCAGGCTGTAGTGGGTTTCACATAAGTCTGCACTTGAAGTAAGAGTTTCCAACATAATAGCGATCCAGGCGAACCCCATGGAGAAATAATAATAGTAATAATGGTATTAATTAACAATTAAAATCAATATTACCAATATAATCCCCCGAGGGGCCCTACCACCAGCGGGCCGGATTTAGTCGCCTTTTACGACACCCACCCACGTGGGATTGGGGTTAGCATTCTAAGACGTCCCAATACGGCTAAACTTATAACTTATGTGAAACCCACTATAGCCTAGGTTCCTACAAATGATATTCATTACGATGAATATCATTTGTATCATTTGCTCCCGTCATAATTTGAAGGATTGTTGATTGACCTGACCCCTGAATGAAAGTAGACATATTTTTACCTGCAAGTTCCGCCATTTTTGCACATGTTGGAAGTCCGGGGACAAAGCGGCCCGACTCCGCAATCTGGCCCCGAGTAGCCCTCGAAACACGAACAGTAGAACTCCCTGCAAAGCGGAAAATATTGCACAATTTGCACACAGAGCAATAAATTTCGGCACAAGTACAAAAATAACCGGACACAGCACCAGATGCTCTATTTTTGCTGTGACAAACGAATTTGTAAACGGTGAATGATGATACTATTATATGTCAGCGAATGAGTGCAGACTGCAGCCTTCGGTATGTGTTGAGTGGTCGAGCGGAATACACATAGCGTATGACACTAATAGAAGTGTTTTACGTTCTCGTAAGGCATAAGCGGGCATAAGTAAATTAGCCTTGTAATGTCTTGTTAGCGCCGCGTGCCGCAACGATACGTAAACATTACCTTATATGGTCAAAGCGACGGATTGCGCTTTCGCAGCAAACGAGCCCTAATATGGTCAAGCATGCTCCACCAATAAAGGCACACCACGTACCATGGCTCGCCAATCACATTCGACCACATATTGTACTTGCGACGTACTCACGCTCCCACTACAGGCAGAACGGCCGCTGACCACTGACCACTAATGACTAACCTCGCCAATTGACCGTCCTATGTAACACCCATAAATATTGTAATAAACTAATGTAAAAGTTCAAGTCCTTTAATAAATTCTACTCGTACTATTCATCTAAATTCTTGTTCTCATCAAGAACATACAGATTTGTAAACGATGAAAAACAATAATATTTTCAGCGAGTAGAGGCGGACTACGAGACACGTTGAATAGTCGATTGGAATACATAACGACACACTATATAAATAGAAATGCCTTATTTCTAAGGCCTTTTCGTATCACATAAGTAAGTGAATACCTGAATAATCACAGTATTATGGATACCTAAGTGATTGAACGCGTCGTATGGCGACATTTGGGCAAATCTAAATAGCTTAATGATGCCAATATTAGTGCACACAGGCGTTATCTTTTTAGTATATTGCTAATCTTCTATATCTTATATTGTCTATTTCTGTTCTGTTTCAGATGATATGTATAGCAGCTACTAATAAATATCAATATCGATCTTATAATAATTTACATCGCTCATGTTATATAATTACGAGTAACCGCCCTCGCTTTGCTTCGGTTTTCTTATTTTTTACACCTTGGGTTACATTATTGGAGTTTTATTAAGGATCCCTAATTTTTTGAAAGTATAATAAAGCCTATGTCACCCGGGGATAGTGTAGCTTCCCAGCAGTGAAAGAATTTTTCAAATTGGTTCACTAGTTTCGGAGCTTATTCAATGCAAATAATCAAATATTTTCTCTTAATAATATTCGTATAGAATTATAGATTAACTAGCTGCTCGGACAGACTTCGTTCTGTCAAAAGTGTTTTTTATTTTGAGATGTAAGCTATCCTATCTTTTAAGTTGGATCAAACTGCACACGGTGTGCAAATATGAATAAAATCGGTTAAGTAGTTTAGGAGTCCATCGCGGACAAACAACGTGACATGTAATTTATATATATTAAGATTAATTATATTGACGAAACCGCTACGTGACATGTCCCCGTGTACATTGACTCTGTGGGAAACATATCGCCGCATTCTGTTCTGCTTTGCACTAAATTTTCACGCTGTATTGACTGCGTTAATGGGTTTTCAAGTGAGATTTTTCACTGATAAATCCCTTTATTATTGTATAAAATACGACACGATACGACCGCGACGTTAAAACGATATTCTGATTGTTATCCATTCGATAATTTCAGCGGGATTACAGATTAAATATGATTCATGACCAAGGTGCACAATTTTTATTACATGGTGGTTGTCAAGTGTTTTTTTTTAATTAAATATCTTTTAAAAACGACGTAAATTTTCTGAATAGTAGCTAATAATAATGTATTAAAAACTTAAATTAATATAAATGTGAGCTATCTAGCGATGCTACATCTTACATTTTATTTAAATCTTAGGAATCCCTTCCCACTCCTATCATTAAAAATACATTTTATAATTAATGTTGTGATTATTACCACATACATGTGATAAACCCAGCATCACTTAGATCTATAAAGCGTATTTAAACTTCGCTCAGATTTAAAATTATCACAAACAAAAATAATGGTCCTAAACAACCTTAATGTTAGCTAAAATGGCTTCTTCATTTGTTTATGTTAACAAAGTGTCAGTCATCTAGTACATTTGACTGCTGTCTGAGCAAAGTCAAAGTGAAAGTATGGTTTACTTTAAAGATCTCACCCTTAGAATCGGCGACTGTATAAAACATTAGAATACATTGAGCTCGGTCTCTCACCAACAATAAAAAAAAAATAGACAAACGTCTTCGTTGTCGTCTGGTAAATTAAATAACCATATTTTCTCCGTACACTTTACCTAAATTGCATGTGGTTTCATAGAAATACTAAAATATGATAGTGTTGCACTACAGTACTGAATTTTAATTGATAATAGGTTCTAATTAGAAATTTTAACATATGAAAATGAATTTCGAGTATGGTTTGTTTAATAAATCTCTGAGTGCTCTAAATGCGCAATACATAGAATATGTTATACAGTCCATATAATACGAGTTATACGAGTAGTACAGATTTAATGGAATTAAAATAGTTTAGTTTATATTCTGTGAATGCGCTATCCGTAGTGGAAACTACGGAACCCTAAAAACAGTAGTTCATAAATATTTAACTACAAATCCATTGACATTGTTTTGTAATCGATACACACAAAAAAATCATAAATTAATTATTTGCGTCTCACAGTCAGGTAATAAAATTAGGTATCGTTTGGGACAATTAAAAGAATCGAAACTTACTCATAATCATGTCTAGCATAGCAATGGCCTAGCAACCGACACTCTATGGCGCTACAAGATGGCGGTCCCGGTGAGTCTGTGGGGCCCTTCACCACATAGGTCACGTTGAACCCGAACACTGACAGGAGGCCTAGTGCTCTCAGCTGAGTGCCCTCCAGCCTGTTGAGGGTCAGCTCCACGACCAGGACAGGGCCTTGGACCTGGGGAAGAGAAAAGTTTATTTAGATTCGTCGTAAGTATTCATTTATGTTTTTTAGTTTCGATATAAAATGCCAAATTAATGCCGGCATGTGATTTGCGTGTTCTTTTAACTTATTGAGTAATATACACTATATATATAATATACATACTTATACAACGTAATAAGATAATGTTGAACTAAAATTCCACCTGATGACCGCCGGGCTTGAATGTAATGGACTTTCAGTATTTTAAAAATTAGATTTCCATGTGGCATACTTGAAACCATAAACGTAATATACTACAAGAGCTCTAATTTTATGCCTTATTCATTTCATACTTCAAATAATATGCAAATCTAGACAAATCTACAGTAGCGTAATAAGATTTGGCATTATGTTAATCTTACAAATCGCTCCGTAGTTTTTGGGTGTGATTTTTAATAACTTCGAACAAAATACAATTTGTTAGTAAAATAGGATTCATGTTTATTAATTAATCAACATTAATTGTTTGAAATAAAGGCGGACGGAGGAGTATGAAATTTGGCAAAGTTAAAGTTTATGCAAATAAGCATTAGAAACGTATAAAATTAATAAAAAAATTACTAACAAAAAATAACCGACTTCAATTACTCAAAAACTACTTGTCAGATCTCGTTCAAATTTATGTGGGATTACATGACAAGCACCTGCTTTCGATTAAAAAAAGAATCATCGAAATCGGTTGGCGTGATATTGAGTTATTCGTACATTACGTACTTAATACAAATACGTACAATACGTACTTAATACAAATTTAAGATTTATATCGTTTTATCGTGGATGCCATTGTCAGATCTCAATAAAAAATTTATGGGACCACATGACAGCCACCAGCTTTCGATTAAAAAAAGAATCATCAAAATCGGTTCGCCCAGTCCAAAGTTCTGAGGTAACGAACATAAAAAAAAAATACAGTCGAATTGAGAACCTCCTCCTTTTTTTGAAGTCGGTAAAAAATAAAAATTACTACAGTTTATTACATACACAAACGTCATTGTGTTACAGTCGAACTTGGATCGCAGAGCGGGTCTCTAGTTATTCTGATATATAAAATTCTCGTTCTAATTGTAATATATAATACGCATTCTAATATATAAAACGACTCGACCGATTTTCGTGAATCTTTGCGTGAATATCGGCTAGGGTGGAGAATCTGACAACATCTATTTTTCATCCCCCTACTCCTAAATTTTTGGCATAACAACGTTTGCCGAGTCAGCTAGTATAGTATAATAATTCTTAGCTTATATGTATAGGACGGAGACTAAAATATTACGTACTCGTGCATCATGATAATAAGATAAGTATATTGTATCTCTGTATTGTACAAAGAAAGAAACAATTACATTAGCTTTCAACAGACGGTACAAAAGACACCGATCTCTTCGAGATAACTTTTCGTAGATTACACAATAAAAAGAGAAAACACGGAGTGGGTTGTACGACTGATTTTATTTAGTATACAGTAGTGGATCAACCGTAGATGGTAGATAGCTTGAGAGTGGACCTACCATAAGTCAAAAAATGACCTGAATAAAGTGTCACCATTTTCGAGATTTTGACCCCTTTTTAAAATTTTGAAAATTCGGCTCCTTTACCCTACTTTTTACTGTTGAATCCACAAATGAGCAAATATTTTGATAAATTTTTGTTCTAACAACTCTCAGATAGTTGTTTTACAATTATTATCAGTATGTAATTTAGTTGAAGTTATCAGGAAACGTTGAGAAAATTGCGTCTACTTTGGATATAAATTCTATTTTTACTTTTCTTCGACACAACTTTGACACTAGGTGGTTAACAGACAAGTTTTTAAAGTTCTGTTCCATACTTGCCCAATACATTTTTTTTAACCATTGGGGTTTTATTTAGTTTCACCTATTTGAACTGGAAGGTGACCATAACATTCTGAATTGAAACGACGCAACCCTATTAATTATGCGGTGTTTTCATTTGCTTTGCTTCATATTTTTCTACTCGTCATTCCGAATCCAATGATTGTTGATGAAATTATTGACTAGACTATTAAGTTTGTTAACTGGCACTGATTTTAAAGTTGACCATCGTTCTTAGGCATGCAGAACTTAGGCAACAGGGTGTCCGCAGTGAAAATAGTTTGTTAGAATACACATAATTATTAATCTCTACCCCCAGTTTATTGTTATACATGTCTTCCTACCAATTACTGTGTCTTACAAAGGTCTTCTAAATTACTCAGAACTACGAAATGATCCCGAAAACATATGAAAATCCCCCGAGAATCCCGACGTTGTACAGTGGGAGCACATTGGATCCCTTTATTACTACAGCGAGAGGATTTGCATAATAAACGCTCGCACGCCCGGTTATTTAAGTCAGTAAATAGATAACTAACGTTAAATGTCCAGCGGTTGTGTTAACCACCGTATGGTGAATGTAGGTAATTATGTTGGTGCTCTTGGTTGTTTGATTTGCTGCTCTATTAAAATGGGTTAACGTTTACTTTGCACTGTTTATACCGGAACATACAAGAACTACTTATGAACTATCATGGTAATGACAATTTTGAAAGATTTGTAAATTAATTGATAGACTTTTCCAAAACAGGATTTTTTTTATGGAGATAGCCGACAAACGAGCTGACGATCCACCTGATGGTAAGTGGCTATCTTTGCCCATGGACATCAACAACACCAAAGGCATCACTGATGCGTTGCCGGCCAAGAAAGAGAGAATAAAAAGAAAATTCCTAAATTCATTTCAAATTCATGAAAACAGCATTTCATATACGTATTTAATAACAAACTCGTATCCCTGAAATCAAATAGTAACATAAATATCTGCTCGGAACAACCAGGCTACGAGGTCATGGTAAGTTGCTAGTCTAGCGAACTAGATGCTGCTTCCAAAAACCATTTTCTATCTAGTTTCATTCTTATTGCCATATCCTGAATGAGGATAACTGCACTTAAAAAGTTCTCAATTTTATCGACTAGGTACATTAATTGGTCTGGACATCGAATATCGATAAATCAAACGGACGTCATTCCACAAAACTATCCAGCACTTCATCCTTTAATACTAGTACAATACGTACTAGTGTGAGTGCAATACAATACTACAATACCAGCTAAACAATACAAGTACAGCACAATTCAATACAGCGGGATCCTATTCTATTTTCCACGCGATCTTTAATTTCAGGTGCTATAAATGCAAAGAGGCAGCGCAATTCGACCGCTTCCACCCATTATCATCGCGGCCCTTATTCGCTCTCCAATATAATTCACGTCGGTGAATGGTTATGTTGTAGTGACGTAAACGAAATTTGCATTTGCTGAAAGTTCTAAGTTAGGTTAAATAAATTGTAAAGTGAGTTTAATTAATTATTGCTGACTTAACTACTACTATGTTAATAGTGAAAAAACGAGAAGACGAGTAACCTTATAACAGTTACCGTCATCAATGGATATGAGCGACAATAAAAACACCACCGATGCATTACTGACCAATAAACTAAAGACAAATAATCTAAATTTTACTAACAAAAACTAACAGACTTCAAAATAACTCAAAAACTACTTGTCAGATCTTGTTCTTTAAGTGGGACCACATGACTAGCACCAGCTTTCGATTAAAAAAAGAATCATCAAAATCGGTTCACCCAGTTGAAAGTTCTGAGGTAACAAACATAAAAAATACAGTCGCATTGAATACCTCCTCCTTTTTTGAAGTCTGTTAAAAAGAAAGAAAGCTTTGGTGATGTCACTGACGACCTACGATAACGATGACGATTGTTATGACGACCCGTGCTAATGGTTACCATGCCGGACTGCTGCGCCGTTTGAAGTCCTGGGTTCGATTCCCGGCGAAGCAGAAAATAATATGAATTTGAATTTCTGTTCTCAGTCCGGGTGTGTCCGATCTTGTTTTTGTTTGTTATGTGTCTAGAGCGTCTCCACCAATCCGCACTGGAGCAGCGTGGTGGAGTATGCTCTAGGCCTCCTCAAGAGGAGAGACCCGTGCCCAGTAGTGGGCCATTAATGGGTTGAAGCCATGTGTCTAGAGCGTCTATTTATTAGATATTTATTTAAGATGACCACATACCATTAGGTGAATAGTCGACTCGTTAATCGGCTATTCAAGAAAAATAACGTATTTATTATTATAATTTTGAACACCCTTCAAACATGAAATACAAAGTATTTTCAAGCATATAGTATAACCGCAAAAATGTTAATAAATACGGTAAGTTGCCGCGTCGGCCAAAATTCTTGACGCTCAACATAAATTAACTTGATATTTTTATGGATATGGTTTGTATGATAAGCACATAGAATTTTGGCAACGAGTCGAAAAAATATAGCACTGAATATAAAGAATTCTATTCAAGCCATTTTTAAGTAGGTTAAACGTTCGGCGTAAATTACTGACGGGATTGTAGAAACTAAAAGCGGTTTAACCATACTTAAATTCAGCTGGTAAATTTCACACGTTTTCGGGAACATGTTGAACTATCAGATATTCAGAACTTTTCACAATTTTGTAATTCGTTACACTAAAGTGTATCGTGTAAAGTTTCACCTATATTTCAGTCCAAGCTTGCTCGTGGTATATTTTGCTGAACAATGCATAAGGCAGTGCTAGTAAATACATTATGTAGGAGGTATCCTAATTGGGCTCTGCTGTACTGTATCCCTAGTCACTTCTTGCATACGGTTTGACGACTATTTACTTCACTAATTTCGACTGGAGTGGTGGTGAAGTTTTAGGCCTCCCTACCTATGAGTAGGTGCGAGGTG
This sequence comes from Thymelicus sylvestris, assembly GCA_911387775.1. Taxonomy (NCBI): domain Eukaryota; kingdom Metazoa; phylum Arthropoda; class Insecta; order Lepidoptera; family Hesperiidae; genus Thymelicus; species Thymelicus sylvestris. Next base: position 4,059,222 of record OU426905.1, read on the forward strand.
AAATCCATAACCTAGAGTATTAGTAAGATTCTGAATAAAATAATACGACTCGTGTGGCGCAATGGTTACCATGAGGATCACCACGCCAATGGTCCTGAGTTCGACAACCAGCGAGGCGGAAAGAATGATGAGTTTGAATTTCTGTTCTCGTTCTGGATGTGAGTGTCCTAGTCTAATGTGTTGTCCATGACACCCACGACACAAGGAAACCTAGTATGGGGCTATGAGTGTAAAGCGTTATATACCACCAAATAAACTGTCGATACAATTTTAATGCACTTCATATTTTTTGTTACTTCATCTTCAAGCGCTCAGCCAATGGAAATGTAGTTAAGACAAGAACAAAAATCTAGGTGTTTCACCAAACTACCGATTTACACTTAATACTTTTCCTTCGAAAATTCAGTTGAATGGTATCGAGTCTTCGCGTGCTTACAGCCATTTGCAGCGTGATAATGGAACATTTACAGAAAACTTTACTTTCAAATCTTGTTCTGCGCGAAATTGGAGGAGTGCTCCTCGGATATTTCTTTTCAATTACAGTATTTAATAAGTTTCGGAATATTGCTGTGAGAAAAATTGTATTTTTAAAATATTACTAGAGGACATTTTAAACGGAAATGTTTTAAGTAATAATAAATCGTTCTGTTGTCGTTTATAACTGTTGGGTTATAAGCGTTATATTTCGTCGTTCTTTCTAATTGAGGAGCTTTGTCAATTGGTACCTATTTGTAGGTGTAATCTTCCAGTATTCTTATCTTAAGCCCTAATACATGGTAATAAGGAAATTTGAAACAATAAATACTAAATAGTAACTCAAATGAGTCATTACAGGCAACCGAGATCCGTAAAAAAAATTATTACATAAATGTCTATTCTGGAAACGCAACATGGATCACATTAGCTTATCCGCCGCGCCCGCACTACTATCAATAGTAAATATAGTAATTTGTATGTTGTTGTTGTAAAGCTAGTTACCACTTGATAATAATACAACACATAGACATAAGATTGGGGTCAGTATTCTAAACCGCTCATACAAATCATAATGTAGTTTAATTTCAACTAAGCACAAATTACACTTACGCCGCAACTCAGAGTCACTAACGGTTACTTTAATCGCTCCTTAGTAAAGAATCACCAAACAAATTCTGTACTAAGGAGCGATTTAAGTAACTGTTGTTAGTGACTCTGAGTTGGGGCGTTTTGTTTAACTATTTGATAGCATCTGTTCCGTTCTTTTCGAACGTTATTGCGAACGACACGCAGGTCGCAGTCAAGCGCAGGCGTTGGCGTTGCGCCAAACTACTGTATAATACAATCAGAATTTTCACAGTTGTGGCACTTCTAGGAAGTTTGATGACTGCGTTGAGAATTACATTACAAATATGTATCTGTTTCATGCGCATTTCATTTCATGTGTAGCTTTAGCTTTACGGGTGTGGAGATAGTCTGCTTTGAAATGTCGGGGCGCGTTATTTTATTGTTATTACAATGTAAGTGGCATTATTTAGGAATAAAATTATGTTAAATAAATATAAATAAACATTTCCTCCTCAATGAAGTATAAAATAGATATAAATAAATAATTACACATACGATCTGTAACAATAATATTGTGAGTATCCCCAATATAAAAATTCAAATGTTGCGTGGGTTTAAACTAATATTGAATTTAATGTTTTTGTTTTTTTTTTTAATTTCAAATGAAATGATTATGATAGGAAGTTACTCGTCGTTACTTTTTAACCGACTTCAAAAAAGGAGGAGGTTCTCAATTCGACTGTTTTTTTTTATGTTTGTTACCTCAGAAGTTACTTTGAAGAAGAAGTTACTTTGGACTGGGCGAACCGATTTTGATGATTTTTTTTTTAATCGAAAGCTGGTGGCTGTCATGTGGTCCCACACAAATTTTATTGAGATCTGACAATGACATCCATTAGAAAACCACATAAGTCGTAAATTTGTGTTAAGATGTGCGCGACAAATTGACGAATAACTCAATATCACGCCAACCGATTTCGATGATTCTTTTTTTAATCGAAAGCTGGTGGCTGTCATGTGGTCCCACATAAATTTGAACGAGATCTGACAAGTAGTTTTTGAGAATTTGAAGTCGGTTATTTTTTGTTAGTAAAATTTAGATTATTCAATCCCTAGTCAGTTGTAAAGCTCTTTATCAGGAGTGACCGATTAATTAATGTTAATTTTTAACGTTGACGATCTTTGCGCTTTGTTGGCTGTTAAATATTTTTCAGATTTAATCTGAATTGTTATAGAATTTATGGTTTAAGATACACATCAAAATGTGTCTTTGCGGAATTATATTTTGGGAATTTTTTACTAGTACTATTCTTTTCGACGATCTCGTAGTACCTAACATAAAAAAATCGTGAGAACCCTTTGCATTTTAATGTTTGGATGTTTGAATGATTGGGTAACCATCACGTGCTACGTTGTACGGATTAAGATGAAACGTGGCACACATACCATGTCCAGAATAAAAAATAGGGTACATTTTATCCCGGTTACACGTTCCCATGAGGTGATTTAGACGTTTCCATGTTTGTGAGTCTACTCTTCGGTGGGTAAAACCGCGGGCAACAGCTAGGGCGGATATAATATGCCTGGTGCTTTGCAGCTATTACGCACTGGCGTCTGGTTGCCGGTGACATGAATATTATGGTTTAAATAAGTGTCTATGCACTTGCTGCGCCGTGGAGACCGCACAAGCTTCCTACAAAATCCCTACTTTATATTTAGTCGTTCGACTTTGTAGAGACAAAGCTGAACGCTAGAAGCTACGAAACCTATACTTGAGTCAAACTCGCATCAGAATCTTTGTCAATAAGCCATAAAAATTCCTTTATAGGGTTTTCACAAACTGATTTGTATTTCGCACACCAAATAACTATTAAAGAACTAAATAATCATTATAACGTTTGTGACATCTTCATTATTTTACTATTGACCTATAACAACAACACACTAAGAGAAAACGACGTAAAAACCAACATCTTAAAACAATTTTCATCATTGAATAACTCACGCTCGCAAGTCCTTAATTTCGTGAAGCGACTTCAAACCTTTGCACAAAATTGTTGTTTCAAGGTCGGCTTGCCTATGACTATAAATAGAAATGACTACGAAAACCTCACAGCTATAATGGCGCTTACATGCTTTGCAACTTGGTCGTATTATATTTCAAAATACATTGAAATCAACTTATCTGTGACTTTAAGGAGGGCGCTGTCGGACGATTGGACCAATCATAGTGCGCAATTCGAGACGTATTTAGTAAGTTATGAATGAAACGGCATTAGTTCCAATTTTCGCCACGTCACAAATAAGTTCTTCAGAGATGGCACTGTACAGATTATACAGATATTTCATTCCACTCAACATGCATGAGCATACAATTATTTATAGGTTTAATTTCATTAAACAAAGCTGAATAACATTTTATATTTATGTTTATGTATTTTACAGTCTATATCGATTTTATACGTAACTATTCAGTGTTATTTTAAACTTTTGCCAAATAAATATTATGTTTAAAAAGAAATTAAATTATAAAGAGTGGAACGGAACGCGACTTGCGAACTCCAGATTTAGTTCAAACGCACTTTATACGACCAAAAGTTTCATGCACCTGTTTGTTTGTGGTTGCTAGGCAACACAATGTGTACGTAAATTCTGATCCGAATGTGAATATAGTGTAGTTGCGTATATTTTGGTCGCTTAGAGACTGAGTCGCCGGATCAGTCGACAGAGTGTAAATATCTCTTAAACGTAAGTCTTCCATGTAAAAAACCCAGGCTAAATTCTCGTAGCTCTATTTTAAGCTGTTATCTGCGTATTAGAACCAGTCAATAAACAGGTATAATTTTTCATTTATTTATTATAATATAATTAATTAAGGATGCTGGATAAGATACCTGTATGGAATAAGCAGTGTTATACAATACGAAATTATACGTCCCTTACGTTTTAACAACTGCAGAATATGCACAAAAACATTTCCCTACACGGATAATAGATTCCAAAATTACATACAAATTGGAACTCATCGTACCGTAAAAATATGCCGTTAAACATAAAATAACCAAATTAAGGAAATAGAGACAAAAAAGTGTCTTAAATTCTCCATAACCGTTGAAATTACGTGAACGAAATCACAATATAATTTTAGCAGTAACTTGGGGCACTTCGCCATCCCCTCGTTCATCTTCCCTGTCCAGTTTTTAATCCCTCGTAATGAAATCTTCTGCCAGGCTGTTCAAAAATTATTTAAATTAGAGATAAAGTGAGTTTACGAGCGATTATTAAAATGAGAAACAATGATGTAAATTTTTGCGAGCGCTTTCAGTATGTTGAATGTTTAATGAAAACGACCGAGCCGATTTCAGCAGAGATTATGTAATTTAGTTTGAACCATGGCTTTTGCTGTACTCTTGTTCATAGGCAATGAACTAATATACTAACGTTCACTGTTCATAGGCTACAATATACCGTAGCTAATATCTTATTCAGGTTCTTTCAATATGAATAGCTGTCAAACGAACAGACCACCTGATGGTAAATGTGTCACGGGTTGCATGGACGACACATATGTATAACACATCATAATAACACCCATGACCCCAGTACAAATATTTATCTGTCACATAAATATCTGCCCCGGCCGGGACTCGAACCCGGGACCCCTCGCTTCGCAGGCAGGGGCGCTACCAACTAGGCTACAGGGTCATCAAAATTAATAAAGCACTAACGACACAATTATAATAAACCATTATAAACAGTACATTTTAATTATTAAATTTGAAGTGTTAGACCCAAGTGGAAATCTTACCACTTTTAAAAGAAAGGTAACGCTGTTTGCTCGTCCGTATTCTAGCAAACGCAAGCTACAATATGTCTCTTACACGCAAAATCTAAAAGTTATCCCTAAAAATCCACAGTAGTCCACTTAAAGTGATCATTGACAAGTGTTTAAGTATTCTGTGATCATCAGAGGAACACCAATGTTGAAAATATCGCAATATGATAAACATAAATTTTGTTAATTGTCATCTTCTATTCCGCAACAAGCTGTACAAATCTGTACAATCAGAACACAACTCAGTTCATAAAATTCAATTTGCCGTAGCGCAGAGTGCAATGTAAATGTGTTCAAAGGAATTATTTAGCGCTAAGCGACAATGAAAAGTGCATGTCGTGGAGTACAGTCGTGAAGATGATTGCCGGCCATTTTGAATTCAGTTACGTGTAGCAACAACAACTAATAGAAATGTCTCCTGTCATTGACGTAAATTATATGGACGCGCTCTTTCTAAGAAATTTCGTGTCACACTTTCGTGCCACAGAGAACTCAATCACAGAGTCACTATGCGCCCAGTGTTGCCAACACCCTACTCCGAAAGAGATCATGGATACATTACTATAACTGGACATATACCATGGATATATTACTCTGTCTGGATTACATTGTAGAGGTACCTGAGGATTAATTACGTCATAACGGAATGACCATTTTTGTAGTGTTCATCCATTCATCAAAAAAAAAATCAAAAAATCGTTTCTTATTCCAGAATTTACATTTTATTAGAATAATATGCGTGGGATCTTTCCATTTAAGTATATAAAACTTGTGTTATCTATAGTCCCAGGATATATCATTCGATTGTGTTAAAATATTTTTATGTGTGTTGTGCACTTAAAATAAAAGAAATGTATCTTAATAAATTACACTGTAGCCTCATTGAAATATTATAGTGTATTTTTGTAGAAACATCAAAAAGAGGAATTGGCAATTTAAATACTTTAATTGTCGTTTCTTTGTTTTCCAGGTAGGTTTGTGTGATTTAGGTTGTATTTAGTGTAACTCATAATGTATGATAAGCTTAAATAAAACTTTGTTTTTCAGAGCAACACGTAGTTTATTATCAATTCTTTAAATCCCGACTGATTGTCATATATAATCACATTAAGTACTTCACCTTATAGGCCGAGGGAACCTAAAATAATAATAATATTAAGTTACCTAGTCATTTGGTTTAGGCCCATGCTAGGTTCCTAAATACCGTCCCAAGAGGACGAGCTTTAACTTAAAAATTAAGTTTAAATAATAATAATAATAATGATATTATACCTTCTACCATTAATACCATGCACTTGGATTTTCTATAAGTGTGTTTTTTTAGTTTTTTTAAACTATTATTTATTTATAAATTTTTTAGTTTGATTTTTTTAAATGAAATGTAGGTAATTTCTTTCTTTCTTTCTTTCTTTTTTTTTTCTTTAAATATTAAATTGTCATTGGTCCTCAATAAGTCCACGAAGTTTGAAAGAAATCTGAGCGTTTCAAGTGAGCCAAAATCAAGTCCAAAGAGAAGTTACAAACAAACAAACCAACAAACAAACATACAGGTGAAGTAATATAAAGCGTTAAAACTTACCTGTGGAAAGTTATCCTTTCAGGTAATGTTTTCGTTTTTTGCTCATAATTTTTGCAATACCGCAATGTACAAGTTGGCATTTTCGTTAATTCAATAGGTACATATAATATCTAAAACAAATAAAGTAAGTCAATTTCATATAAAAGTCACGTATTGAAATCACTTTCTAGTTTCTACCACAATTTCCGCATCTTTGTCCTTTTGTTCTCTCACTCCGCGACGTCTGGCAACCCTGTTCCGTAGTGATTAAGTACTCTGTGTTCGTTCTGTCAAGTTTGGTTCAAGATGTCGGTAATAAATATTTGACACTAAATAATTTTTAAGACTGTAAATAAAAATATAGTTACTTACCGATTATGATTAAATAAAGTGAAATAAAGTTCAAACGTAAATAATGAGAAAGTTTTAACTGTGCACAATACAGAATAATAAGTGTTCTTGAACAGTCGGAGTTTTACGAAAGTGACAGCTATGGTGACAGCACTTGCTCGCAGCCGATTATAGTACTAAACTGAGTTGGCCCCAGTTGGGGTCAACACAGGTGAACAAAATGTAAGTACTGAACAGCCTGTCTATATAATTTACGTCAATGTCTCCTGTAGTTTAAGTTATGAATGTCACAGTCACAGGCTAAATAAAATATATAAACGCTTGCACATTCATACCCCCCCCCCCACAGTAGGATTCCCTGTGGCATGGACAACACATCACTATTACACTCATGAACCGACTAGGCTACAGGGATATTGTAATTCCTTAAGTACCTACACGAGAAACAGCAGCGGAAGACAATTTAAGATCAAACGAACTTTAGGAAGTTCGATCGAAATTATGTAAACAGCTTCATTCGAAGCGATTTAACATGTTGTAGACAGCGCCATCTAGTAACAGCCTTGCACGTTGTTCAAAGGTAAGTTTTAAATACAAAAAAGGTGTGGCAACACTGTTTGTCGCCATCTTGTTCCGCCATGTTACTGTCACCCTACTCGATGTCAGGGGCGATGTCTCACAATTTTGCTCATTTTGTTTAAATTAGTAAATTTCATATTTTTTGACGTTTTCAGGGTTGGGAAATGTAGTGTTAACGTAATATTGAATAAATTCAGGGGGGGTATTTATAAATCGCTTCGAATGAAGCTGTTTACATAATTTCGATCGAACTTCCTAAAGTTCGTTTGATCTTAAATTATGTTTCACAGCTTCATTCTTCGCGATTTAACATGTTGTAGATGTTCAGAGGTAAAAAATATGAAATAGTTATGGGAACTCATATTTTAATATGGGTAGAAATCAAAGTAAACAGCAGGTAGGGTTAATGTTTTTATTTTAATTGTAATAAAGCGTACATTGAACTTCTTAAGCTAACATCATCAACCAGTAAGTGTTTCATTTCACTGTTCTAAACAATACAAATAACATTTAATAATTATTTTAATATAGTTTACTCTGTAATCAGAATCGAATTAGCAAATTGATTACAATCATCTACAATTTCTTTATTGTAAAATTTGGCAAAAGTGGAAGACGAATTACTCCAACCTGCGGTTTTACGGATTATATCTATACTGACGCCCGACCGGCTGGTAGTGGAAGTGGCAGCGTGTCGTGTGCTATGTGAACTAAAAATGGATGTATCAACCCCACTATTATCTAAAGTTTCTTTAATCCAGTGACTTAATCGTTGGGCAGATAATTTAGCAAAAGGACGTTTGTAACTGATAAAGAGAAAGTCATTGTTAACTGATCGTAAACTATTTGTTACACTAATGTATGCCTCTATACACCTTGCTGGACATATTTCAGGACGTTGATTAAAATATGGAAGTCTCAAAACAGGTTGGTATGAGTTTGGTCTGGAGGTTTTTATCAAATCTGGTATTTTAATAATGATTATGTTTTCGTCATGATTTATATGTATATTACATAATTTGATTAAAGAAAATGTTTGTACACGGTGTGCAGTCACCAAAGCTAGCAAGGTCAGAGTTTTCTTAGATAGCGATTCAAGGCCGATGCTTTCATTTGGCCATTTCTGTGCTAAATAATCGAGAACTATAGATGGGTTCCAAGTCAAATTATATTTTGGTTTTGTAGGTCGTAGTCTATACACTTCTTTCATGAACCTCTTGATACTTTCGTCGTTACAAAAACTATTGCCAAGTAATAAGGACAAAGCTGATTTATGAGAATTGATAGTCCCATATTTAGCTCCTCTTTTGAATACATCTGTCAAGAAATAAATAATTACAGGAATGGATGCTTTTAGATAATTATAACCATGATTAGAACAAAAATTAAGCCAAGCTTTGATACAGCTGTCATACTGCTTATATGTGTTTTCCGATAATGAAGCCAGCATAATGTCTATTGATGCAGGAGATATATGCTTTTTCAGGAATGTTTGCCTGACAATCTCGCGGCAATTAAGGTGAGAGACTTGTGAAGTTTGTGCGCGGACCTGAAAGGTGATTTAAGCAGATTAATATTAGGTTTAAAATAAATAGTTTCCAAACTTATTTTTTGAAATAGAGGGAACCAGGGTTGAGTGGGCCAATATGGTACTATCACAATACCCTCTGCTTTGTCGTGAATTATTTTTTGCAGCATTCTTAAAACTAAGGCAAATGGAGGAAAGGCATAAAAATTCATATTTGTCCAGCTTAATGTAAACGCATCTACAGCAGATGCTCCTGGATCCTGTTTCCAAGACACGTAAGTGGAACATTTTGCATTCTGTCGACTTGCAAATAAATCGATGTCAGGAATACCAAACTTGTTTTTTATTTTATTATATGCCCAAGTTCCTAATTCCCATTCTGTGTCTTCAAATTTTTTACGTGATAACAAATCAGCCTCTACATTGTCCTTAGTGTTAATGTAGGATGCGAAAACTAGGAGTTTTCGCCTTTCACACCATTGCCAAATTTCTTTAGTGAGGTTATTTAAATGAGGATACTGGATAGATCCCATCCTATTTATACATGAAATAGCCGTTATATTATCAAGTCTTAATAAAATTTCACAATCCCATAAATGATTTGCAAAAACTTTCAACGCGAAAAAAGCTGCTTTAAGTTCTAATTCATTGATATGTAATAATTTCTCGTCATCTTTCCAATATCCAAAAGATTCATTATCATTACAAAATGCACCCCAGCCTGATAATGATGCATCTGAATATATTTCTAAATAAAAATCATTAAACCTAAATGGGCATACACCGGTATCTATATGATCTAACCACCACTTTATATCTGCGCGTAAAAATGTTGGAATATTAATTACTTGATTGTAGGTGGGGTTATTTAAAAGACTTAAAAATTTATGGCGTTCGAGCGCCTTTGTATATAACCAGGAATACTGTATGGCTGGGCATGCTGAAACTAAAAGTCCTAGTAGTCTTGCAAAATCTCGTAAGTTGCATTTTCGTAAGCTCATAAAGGTTTTCAATTTATCTTTTATTTTTATCTTCTTGTGGTCAGGTAAGGTCAGAATCATGTCCTTTGAATTAAAAATGAAACCTAAAAATTTGCACTGATTTTTTGGTTCTAAGCAACTTTTTTCATAGTTTATAATAAAACCAAGATCTTGAAGTAAATTAATAATAAACTGTACGCTGTGATTACAATGCGGGAGTGACTTTTCGATGCAAAATATATCATCCAGGTATATGACTGAAGTAATATTATGGATCCTTGTATATTCTATTACAGGTTTTAATAATTTGGTAAATATATAGGGGGCAGTACATAACCCGAATGGTAAACAGTTAAATTCATATAGAATATTGTTATATTTAAATCTAAGATATTTTCGATGTGATTTGTGTATAGATATTAAAAAATAAGCGTCTTTTAAATCTATTGATGCCATAAAACAGTTTTTAACTATTAATTTTGCAGCCGTACGGTAATCTTCCATTTTAAAATGTTCTATTTTAATGAACTTATTCAAACATTTTAAATTTAGTATGAATCGTTTATCACCATTAGGTTTGGGCACAAGAAATATTCTGGACAAAAACTCCCCCTTTTCATGTTTGCATTTTGAGATGGCATTTATGTTTAATAGGTTACAAATTGACTTATCAAAATCTAAAGCTTCTTGTTTCGACTTGGGATATACATATGGACAAATTGATTGTGTAGGGGCATAGGCAAAAGGTATTTTATAGCCTGCTATCCAATCTAATATGACTGGATCGGTAGTGATTTTTATCCACCTATCCTTAAATAATCTAAGACGGCCGGCGTACTGTACCTCGCAAGTGGTTATTTGCGGTAGGGTCTCCGTGTTGCAGGTGGCGGCGGCGATCGCTCCACTTGAGGCTGGCGATTGAAGCTCCTCTTCGGCTGACGCTGACCTGCTGACGACGTCGATGGTGTCGCTGGCGACCGATAGCGCCCTACATCTGGGTTGGTCGCCGGTTTCCGATGAAGGGCTTTGAAGTTTAAACGAAACGGTTTAGGATTATAATTTTTGTTATGTGTGACAGTAGATTTCTTGGTAATTAAACTTTGACCGGATCTTTGAATAGTTTTAGCGTTTTTTAATTTTTCCCCAATATTTTCCCCGAATAAATACCGGTCCCTCGCGGATTCGACAAGGGTGTCTTTTAGACTTGCGTCCACTACGGACGTAATAAAATTTCGTCTGGTTCTTGTATCAGTATAATGACTGTCACATAGAAGGCGACAAGCGTCACTGATAGGCTTAAGGAGTTTTTCTGTAGATGTCTCCTGATTAATAATTAAGTCAGTAACCCGGGTCAAAGCTGATATAGCAATACCAATTTGTTTTTGCTTCAACATTAAAGAAAAATCTCGTTTAATTTGAGGTTCGGCCAGTGCGGCCTTGGCTTCCGGGTTCAGAGTCGGGGGGATAAGTAGGTCACAATTGCTGGGAATGGTGTACTCCGATAGGATTTTTTCCTTTATATCTTTTTGCAAACCCTTTGCTAGAATTTCTTGCCACCGGCTAGCAACGTCCTTGTGAATTGGGTTTCCCAAAGGCGTATCATTTTTTGGTGCATCGCCCAACAAGGTTAAAATGTCACTATCAAGAGTGACGTCAACATTTTCAGAGTCAACATTATTTGACGTATTTAGCTCCGGTGGCTGCGGAGGAGCACACTCTTCTGGAGATTGTGCTGGGGGTTCATTTCCTTGAAGTGGACTCGACGCTGACGTCTCCACGACGTTGTGTGGATGCGGCAGGGATGTTTCAGCCTGTGGTTCATCATCGAAGTCTAAGTCTGGCATACTTGCCGCATCTGCAAAGAACAACAGTTCTTACAAAATAATATTCCCCAAGGAATAAAGATGTAATTAAAAATTGTCCTGTTGGACGTTAAGCGAGATAACCTCAGCTTTTGGTTAAGCAATGACATTTTTTGCGTGTAAGCGTATGTATTCCCCAAGGAATAAAAAGATAACAAGCAGTATAACTTACTGCAAAGTTCTTCATCAGAACTTTCTACAGGTGTTCTATTATAATTTCTCTGTAATTTTTCTTCCCGTTTTGCAATTTTTCGCCGTATACGATCTTCTTTGTCTTCAGTTTTTCGTTTACCTCCCATGTTGAGAGCTCTAAGAACGGACAGTATGAGCTCTAGGCGTGCGAAGGCTTGAGCACGAAAGCGCTGAATGAGCAAAATTGTGAGACATCGCCCCTGACATCGAGTAGGGTGACAGTAACATGGCGGAACAAGATGGCGACAAACAGTGTTGCCACACCTTTTTTGTATTTAAAACTTACCTTTGAACAACGTGCAAGGCTGTTACTAGATGGCGCTGTCTACAACATGTTAAATCGCGAAGAATGAAGCTGTGAAACATAATAGGGTATTTGACAACATTGAAAATATACTACAAATTGTTATTATTCTATCAGATAGTAGCACTAAAAACATATTTCACTTTATTTTCAAGTAAATCATGTATATTTTTGCAAATAACACAAAATTAAAATACTGCAATTTTAGGAAATTTTACCAGTGACCGAAACGCCCTGTGATCGGTGACAACTTTGATGACGTCATACGCTAGTAAAAAATCAGATCTTTCCTTTATAGAATCTTAATAGATACTTGCATGTGACGTCACACGTATCATAGACCGCCGCCATTACAGAAACAGCGTTTTTGGCGCGGTTTTGGAAGTTTAAACTTTAACATTGATTTTTATTAACAATACTGATAATTTTTTCGAAAATATCAATGGAGTGGGTTTATTTTGTAATAAAGAATAAATTAAAATGATTTTTAAAAATTAGTCAAATACCCTATTGAGTATTACCTGTCACAGTTATTCATACTTTGACTACGAACAAACGAATGAGTAAACAGTAGTAGAAGCTCATAAAATATATGTTTTACTATTTTTCATCCAATAGCAGTAGGGCAACAAATTCATTTAAAATCTAATCCGTAAATGATGAACAAGCCTTCACGCCTAAACAATCATCTCTGTTTGTCAATTGGTCTGTGGCTGCAACTGTGAAATGCTGATTGTATGAAACTGTATTTTGGCAGTCAGCCAAGTGAATGTGCTAATCTGTGAAACATTTTTCGAGAAGTAACTTCTCGTAGTGATGTGTTGATTGCATTGATCACTGCGGATAACACTTTTAATCCATCACTCATCATCCCTAATACTCTTATCGGCAGATCTTTCACCAGATTTCTTTTATCACGTCAAGTGGTAATTTTATAGGCTGAAAGACTGACGGAAATAATTGGCTTGAATTATAAAAAAATATCTTAAAATCCAGGGACCCATTTTTATCGCCGTATAAAAAACATGCCAAATAGTCGTGCTTTTCCCATAAGTGGGCATGTAGTTGGCAAACTCGTGTTTTCCCCACTAGTGGTCATGTAGTTGGCAAACTCTATACGGTTGACCAGTAAATGATGTTACTGAAATCATATTACATGTATCGTGTATTTCCGAAGTATTATGTGAATCGACTGAAATTGAACTAACATTAATAATTGTAGCTAAGCTTATCACAATACATCAGTGAAAACCGCTTTGAAATCGGTTAAACTTTTTCTGAGATTAATAGGAATAAACATATAAAACAGGAATATATAAAACACAAAAAATGTTTGTACGGATGTCCTTTATAGAAAAAAAGGCAATAATGCGAAGATGGTATGAGACCACTAAAATTGTTTAAACAATGCATTAGGCACATTTTCGATTTTCAACTTACAAATTTTTTTAGTAGCGTAGTACCTGGTAGTTATCCACTAGTTTACAATATAAAACCCGACGTACATCGGTATTTCCATGTAAATAAAAACGATTAAACGTAAAATCCTTTGAAGCGCTCATAGCTCGAAATGACGGCCCAAGTTTAGTGGACTCGATCGGTAGGTTTTTTCAGCGTTTTCGTCATTCAGAGGGCATGTTAAACTGCCGATGAATGATACCAATGGTGTCAGGTTTTATTAAAAAGAACAACGAGTAAAAAGCAAGTTCAAAAGCTGAGCTGAAAAATTACGCTTTTAAAAATATGAAACAAGAAAATATTCGTCTGAATGTGTTATGAGCAAAGTAATTTTTTTTTAGATATTTAATTCTTATTCATTATAATCAGTTAAGAAAAGAGTCGTTGTCGTTTGCCACTTACTCAAAGAAAATAAATACATCGTAATAATAAGCGATCATAAGCTTCAGGGCAAAGTTCCATCGTTAAGCATGGAGACCACTCAATCATACTAATCATGAAGAAATTACGCTACACACTCATAGCCCTATATACATAATGTTCCCTATGTCATGGGTGCCACGGACAACACACAAAAACAAGAACACATGCTCCCAGACCGAGAACAGAAATTCAAACTTACCTTTAAAATTTCCACCTCGCTGGGAGTCGAACCCACGACCGGCGGTCCAGCATGGTAATCATGCACGGGTCGTTATACTCATACGTGAACTAATTTACAAGCAACTTATAAGTAGAAAACAAAAATCATATCAAAACACGCATTTCACTTCATGTAAAAATCCAGAATCCAATCAAATTGATATCCTGATCAGCGCGAATTGTATTTGTTCCACTTGAAAATACAACGAAACAAATGATCCTAAAAGACTTTACAAAGCCGAGGCGTAAATAGAATTGGAATAATGAATACTGGGAAGCGGCCGTAGAATTAGATTAAGCAATCAATTCACTGTATTTCTCTGTGAATAACAATATGAAGTAATAAAGGTCGTTACGGAATAAAACGGGAGAAATGCTGTTATTTAAAAGTTGTTATTTATCTCTTTTGAAGTGTTGCAGTTCAATACCTTTCGTGCTTCGGAGGGCACGTATTGGTCGCTGATGTTACACATAAATCAAGATTATTGTGCTGAAAATATTGAAGTAGTATCTTATATTAGTCTAGTATCTTATATTAGAGGATATTCGTCTCAATTGGGCAAATTGATTTATCTAGCCAAGAATTTAATTTTAAGCGAGACAGGGCAAGGAATTTATTTTAAACAGCTCACGATACAAGCGGTACCTTTGTTGGACATCGTCGTAGAGCTTAGGGCGTTCACACACTATCGCATCTGTATGTATTAAAGAAATAGGTATATGGGGTGTAAGGTAATTCATTCATGTTTAAGCCTAAGGCAACATTCCAACTCGTGGTGCTGCTTAACAACCTCCCAGTACAATCCTGGTGGTACTCATGCAAGATGGTAGGGATTTTTATAAGTGGCTAGTTACCATTATTCTTCTAAAAAGTGATATCTTTTTAACATTTTCCGCATGCTGTGTCAGAGAGACAGAAATAACGCGTTTCGCTTCCTTTTTTCATTCTACGCTAGCGTAGCGTAAAAAAAGCGTAGTAAATGTCAACGAATAAATTTTGCTAACGGTACAGTCGGCCGCAGAATTAGCTTAACATTATAGTACTTTGTAATAGTAACTGTTTTGACGGTTTCCTAGCAACATCTATGACAAATTCAAGAAATGTAATGTGACAAGGTACTAAAATGTTAAGCTACTTCTGCGGCCTACTGTACTAGGTACCTAAAGCGGAGGTCGCATTCCACACGTTCGTCTTGTTACCTTGGTCACCTAGTGTACAGTCTGAGCATACAATATGGGTCATTGAAACTTTTCCTGGTTGGAATTCGCTTTTGTTTTGCCAAGTCAGCTTTAACAGACAAGTGGTAGTTCGTTGGTTTCTAATTAAAAGTTATTTACACATTGTGTTTGCATTCTTTTAGCGTAGAACAATTTTGTTAGGCTTAAGGGAAATTTTAAAAGATGCAGTTTTATAAAAATGTAATAGTAAAAAAAAAACTTTAAAAGTTATTAACGTAGAAATAACAATGTTTTAATGTCTAGTATTCGTTTAATAAAAATACCCAGTCTTTTTTAAATTAAAAAGTATGTGTTTGAAAAGTAAGTGCTTGTAGTAGTCTGCAATCACATAAAAAAAGCGGCCAAGTGTGAGTCGGACTCGCCCATGAAGGGTTCCGTAGCAGCAAGTAACATAATATAAAAGTTCTTGAAGTCCGTTGTAACTTTGATCGAGGTAAATTGCGGTTTACGATTTATGACGTATTAAAAAAAACTACTTAATAGATCTCGTTCAAACCAATTTTCGTTGGAAGTTTGCATGGTAATGTACATCATATATTTTTTTTAGTTTTATCATTCTCGTATTTTAGAAGTTACGGGGGGGGACACACATTTACCACTTTGGAAGTGTCTCTCGCGCAAACTATTCAGTTTAGAAAAAAATGTTATTAGAAACCTCAATAATTATCATTTTTGAAGACCTATTCATAGATACCCCACTGTCTGTCTGTCTGTCTGTCCGTCCGTCCGTATGTCACAGCCACTTTTCTCCGAAACTATAAGAACTACACTGTTGAAACTTGGTAAGTAGATGTATTCTGTGAACCGCATTAAGATTTTCACACAAAAATAGAAAAAAAACAATAAATTTTGGGGGTTCCCCATACTTAGAACTGAAACTCAAAAATTTTTTTTTCATCAAACCCATACATGTGGGGTATCTATGAATAGGTCTTCAAAAATGATATTGAGGTTTCTAATATCATTTTTTTCTAAACTGAATAGTTTGCGCGAGAGACACTTCCAAAGTGGAAAAATGTGTGTCCCCCCCCCCCCGTAACTTCTAAAATAAGATAATGATAAAACTAAAAAAAATATATGATGTATATTACTATGCAAACTTCCAACGAAAATTGGTTTGAACGAGATCTAGTAAGTAGTTTTTTTTTAATACGTCATAAATCGTAAACCGCAATTTACCTCAATCAAAGTTACAACGAACTTCAAGAACTTTTATATTATGTTACTTGCTGCTACGGAACCCTTCATGGGCGAGTCCGACTCGCACTTGGCCGCTTTTTTTATCTTTAGCTGGATACGCTGCCACGTGTCTAATAGGTAAATCATTTATCATTTGTATTTGTTCAATATTTATGAAACATCAATCTTTATATTTTATATGTTGAATGTATAATCTTTAATCTAATCCTAGTCGAATACCGTTTGTTGACTTGTTTGTTTGTAGTTAATAATAATAATAAATAACGCTTCACACTCATAGCCCCACACTAGGATTCCCTGTGTCGTGGGTGCCATGCACAACACATAACATAGGCAAGGATATTCACACCCAGACCAAGAACAGAAAATCAAACTCATCATTTAAATTTCCGCCTCGCTGGGAATCGAACCCAGGACCCTTGGTGCGGCGATCCGTCATGATAACTATTACGCCATACGGGTCGTACTACTCGCATACTCGTATACTCGCTGTCACTTTTCTCCTAGGATCAAAACTGTTCCAATTTTTATTTGTAACATTCGACTCTGTATGAACTTGTAACTTTTTATTATTATCATTCAATTTTACATTCCAGTCTCAAAATCCATTTTCTTGGTACTATTACGGAAATTCTTGGTTCCCGTAAGTTGGTTAGGTTAATGTCATAGGAACGTGCGGCTTCTAATGACTTGAAACTAGATATATGAGATACAAAGGCTCTTAGACGCTGTCAGAAGCTATTATCTGTTTATGCATACTTCGTGACGTAGAATCATAAAGGAAATACTAATACACTATAATGGAAAGTAACAATGAATTTTACTGCTAATTTCTTGTATCTTTTGAGTAATAATGAAAAATCACAACAACAATCTGTCCCGGCCGGAAATCAAACACGGGACCACTCCGTCAATAGTTTCTAATTAAAAAGGTAATCCTTTATCTATAAGAGACTAGCTGCCCGGACAGACTTCGTTCTGTCAAAAGTTTTTTTTTGAGATGTAAGCTATCCTATCATTCAAGTTGGATCAAACTACACACGGTGTGCAAATTTGATTAAAATCGGTTAAGTAGTTTAGGAGTCCATCGCGGACAAACAACGTGACACGTAATTTATATATATTAAGATAGCAATGGAATTAACTTTTACTGTAGACTTCGTAATATTAATCCCGTCGGGCTGAATCCTTCAATGAGTACGCTCGAGTGAGGAGCAAATTTTAATTGAGTATTAATCACTGCTTTCAATGAAAGTCGGTGTAAATAAATTACGGCTTCCGAAGTTCAATGTCTCTTAGGTACCTCTTCTCCAAGACGTCTACCCTCTTTGGATAAGGATCAGGTGAAGCCTTTTTAATAAAAGACCGAATTTTTTTTTTAATTAATCAAGAAAATATATTATGTACCTACTTCTACTACTAATGTAAGTTTCAACGAGATATTATACTTAGCAAGTTATTTGTTGATGATCAAAAGTCACGAAATGGCAGTAAATTTTATTACATATTTGAATGCTAATGCTAATTAAATTACGTAACTTAATATAATTAAATAATCGTAAGCATTATAAATCAAGACGAACCTACTTTCAAAAAATGTTACTTTCATATTATACGAAACAAAATATACGACATAATATATTATAGTATGAAATAATTATAATATAAGACGTAGGGCCTCTTTCACCACCATCAAGTAAAGTCCCGAGTAGGCTAATTGCCGATTAAAATGACGAGTAACTATGCATACGCATTTCACAATCGCCGAATAGCGCTACCTGACAAGTAAAGTAGCCAGTATCTTACTTGTAACATCATCTGCCAATTAGGGCCTCTTTCACCACCCTCAAGTAAAGTCCCGAGTAGGCTAATTGCCGATTAAAGTGACGAGTAACTATGCATACGCATTTCACAATCGCCGAATAGCGCTACCTGACAAGTAAAGTAGCCAGTAACTTACTTGTAACATCATCTGCCAATTAGTTTGTTTAACTGACGAGTAAGACGAGTAACGGTACGTGCAGTGAAGTAAAAAACTATTATAGCTAACCTTATAAGTATATTTATTTGACAAAAAATTATTAAACATTTACTTATTTCATTTATAGATAATCAAATAGACGATTTCGAAAAATTTGCACGAAAAACACCAAGAATTTGTCTAGTTATTTTTATTTATTATTATATTTTCGACTCTCACACCCGCGTACAAAATATATACATACAGGGCCAAAAAAAAATTATATAACAAACATAAATATATATATCAATAAATAAACTTACATAAACTCTACATAAATAAATACTTGTAGCGGGTGGAGGATTACGCCTCGGCAGGGGAGACCAAACGGCCGGGGGTCAGGACGACAGGCTGAGAAACCGACGGACTATCTTAGCCGAGTCTAGCAGCACCGCTTTCTGCATCTTGGCTGCGAGCGAACTGCCGCGGAACCCCAGTCGCCTCATATGGTTAGCGAGGCTCACTGGGATCAGCCCATTCGCAGATATATCGATTGGGATGGTTTTAGTGGACTCCACATGCCACATGCTGGAAACCTCGTGAGCCAGATCTAGATACTTTCGTTTTTTCTCTGTCTCCGCATTCACGAGGTTTTCGTCATGTGGGATGGTGATGTCCACTAAAAACACCCTGGACTGTGCCCGGTCCATCAGCACGATATCAGGCTTATTCGCCAGAATCGTCCTGTCCGTGATGATGGACCGGTCCCAATAGAGCCGAACTCCGTCACGCTCGAGTACTGGCATCGGTGTGTACCTATAATACGGCACTCTCTCATCCAGGAGACCGTACTTCAGAGCAAGCTCTTGGTGAAGGATTTTGGCCGCTTGGTTGTGTCTGTGCAGATACTCAGTGTTAGCAAGAGCCGAACATCCCGACAGCACATGCCTGAGTGACTCACCGGGATGGCGACAAGCTCGACAAATGTCCGTAGTGCCATCCTTCAGGATGTACTTTCGGTAGTTCTTATTATTATTATTATTTTAAACAATTGATATTAAAATATATCTTTGTTACAGAGTAAAGTTAGCACTTCTTTCTCTCTTGATTATATCCATGTTTTACTAATTTAATATCGGTCAAAACTCTAAACTAAAAAACTACCTGCGAATTTTAATAACACCAACATATACAAAACCTTCGTAGTAATGACGGACGGACTGGCACTTAACCGATTTGACACGTGTTTGACATCTGGCAAGCACAAACTGACCGAATGATGGAACGCATTATGACAAATCATTCAACTAACCGCCAAGTTGTTACTCGGAACTACATTTTATATTGTGAAACTGGTAAAAGTTAATTGTGACTTTTACTTGCCGATTAACGTTATTCAGCAAGTAACTACTTATGACTTTACTTGACGATTGTGAAAGAGGCGCTTAGTTTGTTTAACTGACGAGTAAGCGCCTCTTTCACAATCGTCAAGTAAAGTCATAAGTAGTTACTTGCTAAATAACGTTAATCGGCAAGTAAAAGTCACAATTAACTTTTATCAGTTTCACAATATAAAATGTAGTTCCGAGTAACAACTTGCCGGTTAGTTGAATGATTTGTCATAATGCGTTCCATCATTCGGTCAGTTTGTGTTTTCCAGATGTCAAACACGTGTCAAATCGGTTAAGTGCCAGTCCGTCCGTCATTACTACAAAGGTTTTGTATAAGTTGGTGTTATTAAAATTCGCAGGTAGTTTTTTAGTTTAGAGTTTTGACCGATATTAAATTAGTAAAACATGGATATAATCAAGAGGGAAAGAAGTGCTAACTTTACTCTGTAACAAAGATATATTTTAATATCAATTGTTTAAAATAATAATAATAATAAGAACTACCGAAAGTACATCCTGAAGGATGGCACTACCGACATTTGTCGAGCTTGTCGCCATCCCGGTGAGTCACTCAGGCATGTGCTGTCGGGATGTTCGGCTCTTGCTAACACTGAGTATCTGCACAGACACAACCAAGCGGCCAAAATCCTTCACCAAGAGCTTGCTCTGAAGTACGGTCTCCTGGTTGAGAGAGTGCCGTATTATAGGTACACACCGACGCCAGTACTCGAGCGTGACGGAGTTCGGCTCTATTGGGACCGGTCCATCATCACGGACAGGACGATTCTGGCGAATAAGTCTGATATCGTGCTGATGGACCGGGCACAGTCCAGGGTGTTTTTAGTGGACACAGAGAAAAAACGAAAGTATCTAGATCTGGCTCACGAGGTTTCCAGCATGTGGCATGTGGAGTCCAATAAAACCATCCCAATCGTTATATCTGCGAATGGGCTGAACCTAGTCAGCCTCGCTCACCATATGAGGCGACTGGGGTTCCGCGGCAGTTCGCTCGCAGCCAAGATGCAGAAAGCGGTGCTGCTAGACTCGGCTAAGATAGTCCGTCGGTTTCTCAGCCTGTCGCCCTGGCCCCCGGCCGTTTGGTCTCCCCTGCCGGGGCGTAATCCTCCACCCACTACAAGTATTTATTTATGTAGAGTTTATGTAAGTTTATTTATTGGTATATATATTTATGTTTATTATATAATTTTTTTTGTATATATTTTGTACGCGGGTGTGAGAGTCGAAAATATAATAATAAATAAAAATAACTAGACAAATTCTTGGTGTTTTTCGTGCAAATTTTTCGAAATCGTCTATTTGATTATCTATAAATGAAATAAGTAAAGGTTTAATAATTTTTTGTCAAATAAATATACTTATAAGGTTAGCTGTAAATGTTTTTTACTTCACTGCACGTACCGTTACTCGTCTTACTCGTCAGTTAAACAAACTAATTGGCAGATGATGTTACAAGTAAGTTACTGGCTACTTTACTTGTCAGGTAGCGCTATTCGGCGATTGTGAAATGCGTATGCATAGTTACTCGTCACTTTAATCGGCAATTAGCCTACTCGGGACTTTACTTGATGGTGGTGAAAGAGGCCCTAAGACGAGTAACAGTACGTGCAGTGAAGTAAAAAACATTTACAGCTAACCTTATAAGTATATTTATTTGACAAAAAATTATTAAACCTTTACTTATTTCATTTATAGATAATCAAATAGACGATTTCGAAAAATTTGCACGAAAAATACCAAGAATTTGTCTAGTTATTTTTATTTATTATTATATTTTCGACTCTCACACCCGCGTACAAAATATATACATACAGGGCCAAAAAAAATTATATAATAAACATAAATATATATACCAATAAATAAACTTACATAAACTCTACATAAATAAATACTTGTAGTGGGTGGAGGATTACGCCCCGGCAGGGGAGACCAAACGGCCGGGGGTCAGGGCGACAGGCTGAGAAACCGACGGACTATCTTAGCCGAGTCTAGCAGCACCGCTTTCTGCTTCTTGGCTGCGAGCGAACTGCCGCGGAACCCCAGTCGCCTTATGAGGCGACTCCTCGATTTGGTGAGCGAGGCTCACTGGGTTCAGCCCATTCGCAGATATAACGATTGGGATGGTTTTATTGGACTCCACATGCCACATGCTGGAAACCTCGTGAGCCAGATCTAGATACTTTCGTTTTTTCTCTGTGTCCACTAAAAACACCCTGGACTGTGCCCGGTCCATCAGCACGATATCAGACTTATTCGCCAGAATCGTCCTGTCCGTGATGATGGACCGGTCCCAATAGAGCCGAACTCCGTCACGCTCGAGTACTGGCATCGGTGTGTACCTATAATACGGCACTCTCTCATCCAGGAGACCGTACTTCAGAGCAAGCTCTTGGTGAAGGATTTTGGCCGCTTGGTTGTGTCTGTGCAGATACTCAGTGTTAGCAAGAGCCGAACATCCCGACAGCACATGCCTGAGTGACTCGCCGGGATGGCGACAAGCTCGACAAATGTCGGTAGTGCCATCCTTCAGGATGTACTTTCGGTAATTCTTATTATTATTATTATTTTAAACAATTGATATTAAAATATATCTTTGTTACAGAGTAAAGTTAGCACTTCTTTCTCTCTTGATTATATCCATGTTTTACTAATTTAATATCGGTCAAAACTCTAAACTAAAAAACTACCTGCGAATTTTAATAACACCAACTTATACAAAACCTTTGTAGTAATGACGGACGGACTGGCACTTAACCGATTTGATACGTGTTTGACATCTGGAAAACACAAACTGACCGAATGATGGAACGCATTATGACAAATCATTCAACTAACCGGCAAGTTGTTACTCGGAACTACATTTTATATTGTGAAACTGATAAAAGTTAATTGTGACTTTTACTTGCCGATTAACGTTATTCAGCAAGTAACTACTTATGACTTTACTTGACGATTGTGAAAGAGGCGCGTAGTATAAGAAAAATTAACCGATTCGTTGCTGATGGCACTACAGGCGTGTCATAAATGTATGTAAACTTGTGGCATCAGCAACGAATCGGATTGTATTCTTTATTAGCGCACATTATTTCGAGATATTTTTTCTGGAATAAGGAGGCGCAAAAGACGGCAGGCGCCACGGGAAATCGCCGGGTTCGGAGTCGGTATTAACTATTCAGGCGAGAGCTGATGTCGAGGAATGAACGCAGTAATTCAGTTACACTCTGGGAAGTCATTATACAATACAATACAAATTATCTTTACTGTGCAAAAAAATTACAAATGTAAATATACATTTGAACATGAACATACAATTGGCGGCCTTATCACTAAAATAGCGATCTATTCCAGGCAACAATTGACTGGAATAATTGATCTTAAACATACAAAGGACAGGGTAGTGCGTGTACATAATTAATAATAATAATAATCATATAACATTAGTGTTATAGTATGTCAGCCAATAGCAGAAAATGGTAATAAAACTCAGAAGAAAAGGACAGCAAAAAGAAGGAAAGAAAAGAAAAGAAAAAGAGAAATAAAAATAATTGACAGCGTACACAGATGAAACTAAAACAAGGAATGTGTTAACAGGACATACATAGTAGTACGATTCAATGGTCTCTGCGCGTTGAATAGCAATAGGCAGGGCATTCCATAGTAGCCGCGCCGTTGCAGTGAAGGACTTACTATAGAAGGTACAATAAGTAAGGTACATTTGCTTGTGAAACGAATGACCATTTAATAAAATCGATGATACCAATACACTTGTGTTTTGTGTGTTGCACGGGAGTCAAGAAAAAATGTTATCAATTACCTGAATTACCCATATACATATAAAGCGTGTATGTGGTTGGCTATTATGTTGGTTATACGTATATGCAAGTAGGTAATGTGAAATATGAGGAGATGAGGATAGTAAACATCTGTCCATAATGCCACTTAAATCTCTTTTGGGAATGTGAGCAGTGGTACTATTGTCGCACTTTTTCAAACAATTTTATTATGTACTTTGTTTACAGCTTCTTTTATTTTTATCGACTGACGCCTGACTAGTAAAATATTTATTTTCACAGAGTATACTGCCTACATTTCATAATTTTTCCGACTTTGATAACTATATTACTTTTCCGAATTCTATGATATTCTACGATTCTGGAATAATTAGAAGCAAGTATGTATAATTCAAATGTCGACAAATAAAATTTAACATAGAAATAATATGAAGTACAAAGAAAAAAGCTCAACATGATATAACTTCGATGTAGGCAATAAAGTTCGAATTTAGTTAAAATAATATAGGGGAAACGTATTCTATGAATCTCAAACATGTTACAGATCTAATTAATACCTAGTTATAAATTGAGTAAGTACTAAGAGAATTTTATGAAAAGGTTTTGTCGGATTCTCAGTTGCTGTGAGTCTGTCTCAGAATGTAATTTATTGCCTTGGGGACCTTGGCGTATATTTATTGAAGATTTAACTGAGCATTATTTTGAATGAAAGTCATTCGCAAAGTTTTATTTTTAAAACAAGTCACAGTAAAACATTATTTTAATTTTTGAATATTTTAAATGATAAGCTCCTTCTCTGAGAATACAATAGGTATCCTTAAACCTATGTGGAAATCAAAATTGAACAATTTAGAATAAGAACAAACATTTTACTATTTCGATGTTCAATTTACCAAGTTTTCGATACATGGAACGAGATAAACTGGTCAACAATCATTTACATTACATGAAATAACGTAAATTTTATACTCGTAAGTACATACTAATAATATTCACTACATCTCAGTCGAACGTATTCGAAGAGCTTCAAAGTAATTAAGGCATGGGAAACCGATTATCGCGGTGAGCCGATAGACATATCCCCATTGGCGTATCGTAGCTGACACGTTTACCGACATCAAGACCTCGCCGTCCCAGTAATAAACAGAGATAGCTTCTAAATGGAAATTCCCACAGCGCTCGGACACCAAATATTTATAGGCGTATAGTACAGAAGGGTTACTCTTATTACATACTTAAGCTACTGTGAATTTTGAAGTGATCCCCTGGTATGTATCAGGTACTGTATCTATTTGTATATATTCTGACCAAGCAAATATATCTTGAGTGTAGATTGACATGAAGAGGACAAAAGTTGAGTTTTAAGTCTAAGCAGCTCTGGAGGGGGTCTCCAATTGGGGCAAACTACATTTAGTCCTATAAAATCTTGAGCAGACTCAAGTTTTCGCGATAACTGTTAAACAATTCCATTTGTAAAGGCATTATCGTTTCATACTATTCCTTTTCACATTTTCAAGAGCACTGGGATCTTATTTTAAATGACGATGAGGTTCAGCATCACTTGCTGAATAAGCTTTAGAAGTTTGGGGTTCTCAACAAGAAAGAAAAGAGAAAAAAAGTGGCTGTCAAGTCCCCAGCCGTTAAACGACCAGTCAAGACGAGACGAGTAGAGACGAGTAGAGACGTCTGTATAATGGAGAATGTTCAGAAGAATTCTTCAGCTACCTGCAGAGCATTTCGTACAGCACACAACATTGTCTTGTCTGTTTGTCGTGAAGAAAACCTTCTATTGCTATTTATTCTGTGACTCGGATTCATTACAAGATAAGCTTGGGATTTCGGGGACTTTACGATAGTGAGACATACTTTGTAACCACTGCGGTCACAAACGGCTAAGATCATGACATCTACTGGTGTACAAGTGGTTTAGGCCCTGTATTTTGTAACTAATCAAATAAAATTGGGATAAACCATATTTACTTTACGGGTGAAAGTTTACAATGAAGAATGATTATGGTCTATGTCCTTTTACAATTAAATACATTTACACAATCGATTCATAAATATAATATAACCTTAAAAACGGTAACGTTCTACAACCTACGGTTAACTTTAATGCTAGTAACAACACTTATAAAATCTCGTAAGAAATTTTGAAGTGTTGCAAAAGAATATGTAAGACAACACTTAGTTCTTTACCTGACTGCGCGAACTTTAAACAAAGTGAACATTTTAACCAGTCATTCCGTGCTGTGCTAAGGTTTTGAATTAATTATCTGTACAAACAGTTGTTTAACAAAGAAACTGGAGACTTAATTGCCGGCAGGGAGTTTGCACTGAACATTTATAGTTATGTACATACATTTGTTTTCTTAAGTTTTGTTACAACTAACATCGACGTACTTCGTGGACATAATACAAAGAATCTTGGTTCTGTTTTGCAAAATTAAATTTCAGGGTATTTGTGTATGTAAGGAGGTGGAATTCTCTGTTGGACACTTACAACAGGGTCACTACAACACTACAGACATAAAGTTACTACCCTGCCTGCCAGTCAGGAAAAAATAAATGTTTGTTTTCGGTAATGATGAGGGATTTCAGTAGCTGACAACACCACATGATTGACAATACCATTATGATAGTTTCAAATGGATTACGCGGCCATTCCAGACTATAGTCTTTTGCTAAATTTCATAAAAATCCGTTCTGGAGTTTCGCGTCAAAGAATAACAAACATCCATTCATACACAAACTTTAAATAATACAGTAGAATATTAGCAGGATATCTATACTATTATTATAAAGCTGAAGAGTTTGGTTGAACGCGCTAATCTCAGAAACTACTGGTTCGAATTGGAAAATTCTTTTTGTGTTTGATATTCCATTATTAAGTAAGGTTATAGGCTATATATATAACATCATATATTTTAGTAGTTAGTTTTTTTCCAAAAATTAATGCGGGTGAAACCGCGGGGCATAGCTAGTTGTTATGTAATGTCAGCAACGACATCCATTATCTAAGTAACCTAGCGAAGAAAGGGGTTCAAGTTACTCGGCCAATACGAAGCCGTATAAATGTACCTAATACTGGTCGCAAATTGCAGAGTTCAGTGGTCGGAAAAGATTTAAAATAAATTGGAAAGTGCATGCCCGCATTAGGACGCCGAGCGCATCGCCAGCGGCTGGCGAAGCTTACGGGGGGAAATACTTGTTCACTACTTACGATACCATTTAATATGTCTCTTGCAATACACTAAGATACGAAATATTATATCTCATGATACATCTACTAAAAAATTTACAGGATCACAATCTATAAAATTTTGTTGAAAAGATTTCTCCAGTGAGGACAGAACATAAATAGAAAAAATATATACGGTTGGATTTAATGTCTCTTAGGTAGATTTCGTACAAACTCGTATAAATTTCGTAGACAAAAAACCCCTTGAATGTATCTTGCCACTTATTCCGGAACAATTCGGTAAGGATTTGTTAAATTAATAAAAATGCAAACGCTACATGCGTACCCTACATGTGTACCCAAAACACACGAAATCTTATTATGGGGATATGAATATGTAGCGACCATAACAACACACAAAGACAACAAAACAGACGCCCAGACCCAGAACAAAAATTCAAACTTATTCTTTCAGCATCGCTGGGAATCGAACGCAGGACCCTTTGAATGTCGGTGTGGAATCCAACTTCGAATAAAATTTCGTTTAATTTAAGTCGCTTAAGGAATTTCTACATACAACAAGACAAAGAGAGATGTCATAAATCTCTCTTGATAATTGCGGGCAAGGTGACTATGATACCACCGCAAAATGCTGGCGGCGACTCCATCGTCCACAATATACTCAGAAAAATTAGGATTCCGTGCAAACAATTAAAAACCGGTATTCTTATAGAACACAGAACATTGCTTTCTGTCGTTCTGTATGACACTATAATTTTTTTGGTGTAACCATAAATACCACAAAGATGGACTTATCAAACAAATATAAAAATACTAATTTTAATTTTTTTAAACTTCCAAAATGCAATAAAGACGTACGAGTAAATCTATGTAGGATTTAAATGGAATTTAAAATCGCTCCGTTTGGAAGAGTATCAACTCTACAATTTTATAGGAGCAAAAACTTTTTGAAGTCCACTTCTTTAAATGTCAACAGGAATCGGAAAATATTCCTGGATTTTATAATACTGGACCCTATCTCGTACGTATTTGCCTTGACCAGATTTTATTTTATTTTTTAGCCATCGGCGTTGACCAATTTACCGACAAAAGCTCCGTTGGTCTTTATGTCTTTTAAAAAACTGAAAAATCTCGAAGCTTTGTTCGTGGTGATGCCTGTTATAGTGCCATGGCATTATCTGTAGCCTGAATACTTAAGCGTTGTGCATGTTATTAACCTCCGACGAAAAAAGAGTGGTGTTATAAGTTTGACGTGTTTGTGTATCTGTGTGTCTGTGTATCTGTGTGTCTGTGTATCTGTATATGTCTGTCTGTGGCATCGTAGCTCCGAAACGGATGAACCGATTTTGATCTCGTTTTGTCTTGTCTGAAAGGTTAGAACTTAATCGAGAGTATTAAACCGTCTGGTTTTTATTATATTTTATGACTATAATAATAATTTTACATGTAACGGACACTGATTATTAATTACTACAATATTCATAGTAACAACGAATGCGTTGGTTCATCGGACACTTTGTATTTGTTTCTGTATTAACATTTATCTGTCGTAGATAAACTTAAAAAAAAAGTAATGTCATGTTAAGTTGTTGTAGGTAAGTAGCGCAGTCATGCACAGAAAGAGTCAGTCTCGAATAACAGAGAGACTCATTTTAGAATTTATGTACGTTTTAGAAAGTAATCATGGCTCTCTTTTTCACATTTTTATCCGACTTCAAAAATGGAGGAGGTATTCAATTCGACTGTATTTTTAAACGACTTAAAAAAAGGAGGAGGTTCTCAATTTGACTGTATTTTTTATGTTCGTTACCTCAGAACTTTCGACTGGGTGAACCGATTTTGATGATTATTTTTTAACCGAAGGCTTTCAGGTGCTTGTCATGTGGTCCCACTGAAATTTAAACTAGATCTGACTAGTAGTTTTTGAGTTATTTTGAAGTCGGTTATTTTTTTCTTGATAAAATTCAGATTTTTTATGCAGACAGTATAATAACCCCTTTACTCATAAGAACCAGCAAAGGCTTATAAAGTGTTTTGTTTCTTTTAGTGTTATGAAAAACGATAAGCATATTTTAACGTTTATGAATACGGCCGTAAGTGTATTGAATTTAGTATATTGATGATAAAGGCGTCTTATCGTCTATTGGATCCAAGCGTGTCGATATAGAGTTGGGATTTCGATATGGGAATGGATCCTTCTCGGGGGAATACCGCCCTAATTACTTTATTTTTTAATCTGATAAAATATAAACATCGCACAGAATATATTGATCTGAATTTGACGAAGATAATTAAGCAATTCCTGTCATGAAGCAAAGCCATCCTCATGAATATGGTTATGATACACAAATATAATTTTAAAAATGGCATTTCCAAAGTTATCGCTTTTAAAATAACAAATTAAAAAGCTTTTCGGCTTTATTATATTGTTATACATTTATTTTATAATTTTCTATTTTATGTATAAATCATATAAAAGGTTTGTACGGATGTCCTATAAAGACTTTGAAACCATCCAACCCCTATGCCCCGAATTGTTTCAATAATTCGAAGATGGTTTGATTGAGACCACTAAAACAATGCAATAGGCACATTTTAAAACGTATTTGCGGAATTGTTAAAGAATTCACAATTTTGATTACATAAAACTTAACTTTCTACAATAGTTAAATTCATTATACAATTAAAATTATATTATTATCAAAATTGTGAATAGAAATCAGGATTTAGACTGATTCAATGTACCTATTCATTTTGTAACGACATACCCGCCTATTTGCGTGTAGTCTACGCTTGTACCTAATTATGTTATTATGACATTAAGAAAATTGATTATTTGTTGAATATGATATGTTAAAAAATGTTTGTTATCCAACATAACAAATAGTTCAATAAATAAATAAACAATCAATACTGGTAATAACTCTATTATTGTTACTTTTCATTACATACTTAATACTTTGCAAAATAAAGCAGAGCTAATCCCATACGACATCTGTAAACATACGGGTCAGTACAAACGTTACGCAAATTGAACACGCATGCTCTCACCTTAATTACTTTGAAAGCCTCCAACTAAAATGTGTACCGTGTGCGGATTTTGGAACTAATGACAATTTAGTTGGATTTCCACTCATAGCCTTTGCTTGTCAGTTGAAAGCGGAGTTCAATATTGAAAGGCAAAACTGAGCCTCGCCTCGTAGGGCATTTTACGCCATTAGGTCTGACAGTCGTTAGTCTTTGTCTGAAAAATTGAGTCCTAGTCCTAGATTTTGGTTACGACAGATTTGACTGAAGGCTACTGGTTCAGAATTAATAAGAGCCAAAAAAGTGTTGATTCATCGCCATCTTGATTTGGCATCAATGTCTTTTGGTATTTCTGAGGTACATGGGCGCCACCGATAAGGTTCTAATCACCAAGTAGTTCGTCTGTGTAGTAGTTGTTGTACTTACGTGCTCCGTAATCTTTGGATATAGTGATATGGTTGACTTGCATTAGCTCGTTACGTCACCAGTGGTAGGGGAACACGTCTGCCTGCGTCTACGGCTGTCTCGTGACTGACTCAGTGTTGCCCCACTACCCGTGCTCTCGAGATAACATGATTACTGCTATAACCATAATAGCAGTACAAACACTACATCCCTTCCTTATTAAAATCTTTATTTAATATGGAGCCCGATCCACAGTCGACTCTGCAGTTGATCGCAACTCAAGCCTTCAAAGGCCACTCCACGTCTATACCATTCAATATTCCAGTTACTTAGACAAACACATTTGTAACACGCACTATATGTATGAAGCAGGCTACGGTTTGTAAACTTGAGCCTTCTGGGTGCCTTCACTAGCCTCAACAAACTCAAACTGTCATATGCATGCTTCGTATAGAATTACTTATGTAGATTATACTTTCACTGCAATTATTTTAAACATTGAAACAACACCTGAGACTTTTTTCGTCTTACACCTTTCCCATTCACACCCGTTCTCCTTCTATCTTTATTAAATAATAATTATTTACATCACCTCTTAGCTTTTCATACTTCCCTCTTTCTTCTCTCTTTGATCAAGATCGCCAAGTTATTAGGTTTCATACCAACATTCAAACAAACCTCGTCATTTCTGTCTTTAAATAGACAACTTACTGGTAAAACAAACACAGGAAATATGAGAAACTCGATGAAAATTTATATTATTACTAAAAGTGGTTTACTGTCAACAACAGATTACGTACAGCTTACAACCTGCTTTCGTTTTTTAAAGACTAAAGTTTTACTTGCGAGACAATCCTCTTATATACGTAATATAAACTAGGTCCCACCGACGACCATAACACGCCAACCATGGCTAGACTCGCAACAGGAATTTCCTTTATTTAGGCGTCCTTCCTGAATGGACGGATCCAACGGATCCCAACGGACCCAACGGTGTCACATATGAATCAGACACTGCCGATACCAATCATTCACACACCAGTCATTCATTGAAATACCTCGTCTATTCATTATCTTTATTCTACATCTCAACTCCATCACGCCAAATAACTAATATGTTTACAAAATAACTACATTTTGTATGGTTTTCAAAGTTATGAGGGCCCATACTGCTGTCTAGTCAGTAATGATTTCAATTTCAAGAGGTCCATACACACTTTAGTTACTATGATTTCAAATCATGGGACCTATACTGCCGTCTAGTCAAGTAATGTATGTATGATTCTAAATTTCATGAGGTTACTACTTCCATCAAGTCAATGTATCAATCTCAATTTCATGAGGGCTCATACTGCCGACAACTCAGTAATGTATGATTTCAATTTCATGAGGGCTCATATTGCCGACAGCTCACTTCAATTCAGTAAAGTATGATTTTCAATTTCATGAGGGCTCATACTGCCGACAACTGAGTTGCGTATGATTTTCAATTTCATGAGGGCTCATACTGCCCACAACACAGTAACGTATGATTTTCAATTTCATGAGGGCTCATACTGCCCACAACACAGTAACGTATGATTTTCAATTTCATGAGGGCTCATACTGCCCACAACACAGTAACGTATGATTTTCAATTTCATGAGGGCTCATACTGCCCACAACACAGTAACGTATGTTTATGTTAAGCAAAACTAAACTTCATTATCTATCAAGTCCATCAAATTACTCACGTCAACAATCCTTCAGGCAGGTAAGTACTTAATTATGAGTTTATGACCCCGAAATCAACCTAAGTAGATCAATAATTGGTAGCGCCATTATAGCTAATTAGATTAGATTACCAAACTTTAATTGTAATCTATTAAAATTATTAATTACTAAGGTCATAGCATTGGTATAATCTGCAAATCTGTTTAAAGAGGACTTCTCGATTTATAACTAAATACATCCAGCTTAATAAATATTTTTTGGACGTCAGGAGAGTTTCTCCTTCACGATTTTTGTGGAATTCTGTCAAAACCAAGGCTCGGCTTCTCCAGGGCTATGAATTTACTACAGCATATCAAATCGTGCGTCTTCAAAAGGGCGCTTTCCTCAGGCTACAATAATAAATAGCAACATTTTAAACATTGCTGCACCCATTCGAACAAATACAATTATTGTTCTCAATTTAAAAATAAAAACTTACTCCTTTTGTGCACGAATAACTCAATGATAAATATATAATATGATTTCCGTGACAAAACTTAGTTTAATCACAGTAACAACACAAGAACGCGTCTAGCTCGCAAGCGCTTTTGACCCTCACTGCCTCAATAGATTCTATAAAATTCAACACAAAAACTAAATTAGAAAAATAAACTTGTCTCATCGCGAAGATTTGAATTTCGATGTCGTGGCTTGTATAATGGTTCCTAATAGGAACGATGATAGGAACTTCCTATCATCTCCCAATACGCAATGATATTCAAAATATAGATACGTTATGCCCTTATAAACCAACCAAGAACTCCGTTCTGAAAAGAGCCACAACACACACACACGCCCATCCTTTGCTCCACTACACCAATCACATTGGTACAATACACGAGGGCATTCTAACGCTGTATGTCAAATGTCAAGCACTTCTGACCACAACAAAAGCGTCATGTGTTAACAGAGCGACCACGACCATAACGGTCAATTACCCGCTCCCGCGCTCCTCATCGTCGGCGCGCCAGTGACACATCCACCATAGAACCCTAACGATGTTGCTATTCTTATGACGGAATAAATGTTTCTTTCCTTCTTACGCTACCGCCCATCAAACCGACTTTATTTATGATTACCCACATTATGTTATTATATTTTCAGCCGTGTAGTGCAGCCGTGATAGTCAACTACCAAAAGGAAAGACTGCTAAAGAATCACAAAGAACTTACAAGCTGAAATAGGGACCCGGCGCCGCAACGTTGAATTACGTTAACCGTATTACAACAGCTTGTGATAGTTTATGTATATTATTTTCAAAAGAAATACAAGTGCATGGCTGCATGTATACCAAGGCGGCTAGGCATGTATGTATGTTTGATACTGCCAATGCAATACTTTCATAACAGAACATAATTTTTTTCAAACAACTTCAGTTCCGTTTTTTATCAGAATTCATATCAAGACGACTGCAATTATTTCAGTTTATCATACCTACACATGTACTTTGTAACTAAAGCAAAACTACGTTTGAATGAAACCCAGGACCTGCGTAGAATATAACTAATAGTCATAAAAACAGCTAATTTTATTGACAATTACCCTTACTGTTATAGTTTTATGGCCGTGAAGAAGCAAACTCACTCTCAACAATTAAACTTAACTTGCATGTGCGGCCATCTATAATGGTAGTAAAATCTATACTTTATTAAGCCGAAGAGTGCTAAATAAACAGCTAGTCCTAAATAAATTTCACTAATTTAGGGAACCCTTTTATTCTTGAATATTTTAAAGTCCCTACTCCTTTATTTAAGTTCATAATTTGTATAATGTTATCTCCTTTTTAGTACTAAGTGTTGCTGTGCAACACACACACGCAAGAGTGGATGCCGGACACCATTCGCTCATTTAAAACAAAAAATGGCGCTTTACAAAATAGTAGTTTTTCAGTATAGCCATTCAAAGTTTTCAACTCAACATTGCGATCACTATCTATGAAGAAAACTGAAATATATCGTTGCAATTAGCCTCTCTCGTCAGTTCGCCCAACCTACTTTTAGTTAGGCACTAAAAACATGCTAGTAAATAAGTAGTTATTCAAAAAATATATTCAGAAAAAGTTCCGCATGATGCCACTTTTTCTCATTGGCACACATACGCAACCTTAACCAAACACGCGGCACCACACGCAATACTCCATTTATGTAGCAATCCCTCCAACAGATCGATACTGTGCATTGAGGTATAAGTATACATAGAGAAGACATCTCGAACAAAATGTGTGTCCCCGCCGGGAGGTTCTATTTTCAAAATTGAGCCCCTGTTCTCCTTCCAAAATCGAACGAATCCATTGGACATTGAAGCCGCGCGGCGTCAATTCATTGGAACACACATTGTGCTCGCGGTGTCCGTTCTATACGCTAGTAATAATACTTCAATGATACTGTGTATTATATTTAAAACGACACAGCTAAACACTAAATATCACTTCTTATTTAAAAACAAAACCTGCCTCGCTATCACTTTCAGCTAAATAAGTGACACTATATCCAAAATGTCATTTATGTTATTATTACTTCAGTAGCGTGAATTACGCTTATAACACAAAATGCCACTTTTTACTCACCGCACAGTTGTTTTTACAATGTCAATCAATGCCATTTTTCAGAAAACAAAGGGAATTGTGTAGGTAGCGGTAATGGCGGCAATTTTTATACCTAATTAGAGAGAGAACTTCGATAATTATGATGATTTTGCTCAATACGTTATTTAAAGTTACAGCACACATAAACAAATTCTCGAGTTAACTATTCGGCACTAATATTAACATTCGTCTGTTGATTATTTCTTGCATCGACGTGTTATTTTCCCTTCGACTCTTCCTTTATCAACACAAAATAAAATATTTATTGCACTGACCTTTTGACCTCGTCGCCATTATGTAGTAGTTGTTGTACTTACGTGCTCCGTAATCTTTGGATATAGTGATATGGTTGACTTGCATTAGCTCGTTACGTCACCAGTGGTAGGGGAACACGTCTGCCTGCGTCTACGGCTGTCTCGTGACTGACTCAGTGTTGCCCCACTACCCGTGCTCTCGAGATAACATGATTACTGCTATAACCATAATAGCAGTACAAACACTACAGTCTGGTTATTCTTTAGTTATTTACGTCTGTCACAACAACTAAAAGTATTCCCGCAGAACAGGGGTTAAAGCGTGTTAAAAGCGTACAAATAATTTTCAGGCTTCTCTACTACTACTACAGTTGCTACAAAATGATCCTTTGTAACCACATACAATAATATATGCCATCAAAAACATAACTTGTAAAAAAACCCAAGTCTCGCAACTCAGTTCTTCTACCG
The DNA here is from genome assembly GCA_911387775.1 of Thymelicus sylvestris. Lineage (NCBI taxonomy): Eukaryota > Metazoa > Arthropoda > Insecta > Lepidoptera > Hesperiidae > Thymelicus > Thymelicus sylvestris. The sequence goes on from OU426905.1 coordinate 4,094,849, forward strand.
TAAAAAGTTGTGAGATCCATGTAATACCAAGTCGGTTAATTTATTCAGTTCCTACTTAAGGTTCCTTCTGTCTTAAGTTATTACGTAATTAGCTAACCTAACAAGTAACAACATCTTATAGTGACCATATCAATATTAAAAATCTTTTATGTTTTAAATAAATAGATCGACTTGACCATCGCATGAAAACACAATGTATCTCACAAGTAATATCTACCTACATATTACATTTGTTTAGTGCGATTGCCAAGTCAATCTATTTATTTAAAACATAAAAGATTTTTAATATTAATATGGTCACTATAAGATGTTGTTACTTGTTAGGTTAGCTAATTACGTAATAACTTAAGACAGAAGGAACCTTAAGTAGGAACTGAATAAATTAACCGACTTGGTATTACATGGATCTCACAACTTTTTACGGTAGAAGAACTGAGTTGCGAGACTTGGGTTTTTTTACAAGTTATGTTTTTGATGGCATCTCATTTCTTTTTGTAGATAGTCCTACTTTTTTTCCTTTTACAAGTTACCTTTGAACATAGGATTATATCTAGGTACCTATCTACACCTATTATTCCATTATATTATATACATGTACACTGATTCATTCACTGCAAATGTAACTTTGTTATACAGGTACAGTGATTCATTAACTGCAAATGTAACTTTGTAATCCTATACCTTTATATAGGATTACAAAGTTATTTATGCAGTTTATGTATCTAGAAAACTGGAGCGAAATTGCAAAATATTTTAGTTTTTCCTTGATCTATACACTAAACACTAATTGTGTTCCAAATTTGAAGCTTCTATGTCTGCTAGAAGTGCCTCAGAGTTTTGATGATCGGTCAGTCAGTCAGTGAGTGACGAAATTAAGAAACTTTGACTAGTTATAATTCTTAAACTACTGGTTCAAATTTAATGAAATTTGAAATATATTGTCTTTATACAATGCCTGTTTGGTTACAAAAATTTCAGGTTTCTAGCTTTATCCACAACGAAGTTATAGGGGGTCGAAAATGGCCTGAATTGCTTCGAGAAAAGGATGGTACGGCCGTGCCGCTTTTTTGCTCGACTTGGCGGGGGCACTACCGTGCCCCCAGATTATCACTAGCTGACTCCGCAAACGTTGTTCTGACAAAAATTTAGGGGTGGACCACCCTTAACATTTAGGGGGATGAAAAATATAAGATTCACGAAAATCGGTCGAGCCGTTTCGGAGGAGTTCAACTTCTAACACCGCGAAACGAGAATTTTATATATTAATTTGATAAAAAAAATAAGTATAGGCTACTTCGAAAACAATTCTAAAGTCATAAAGATTTGTTCCATATTGAGAATGAAAGAGGAATGTCGCTATATAAATCGCCACTACTACATTTTACACTACATAAAATAAAAAGTCGGGACAAAACGAGACTTTTGTGCTCAAGATAAATATTCCGCTGAGCTGTCTCCGTTCTCAAGCACCAAACGTTATATCCAACAGTCACAAAGCTACCGTGAGATAACATGTAAAATGGACGATGTATCATTTATGTACAAGTGCAAACAGAGAAGTGTCAGTGGTTGGATGTAACTTTAATACTTGTGTCCAGTTGGCCGCGCTCCAAATGTAGACGATGTATCACATTGAAAGTGTAAACATACGAGGGGAATTTGTCGTCTTTCCCGCCGGGAATTCACAAAAACACCGTACCAACTTTACAAGTTACTAGAACACATGCACTTATTTGCTTCTGCATGTAACATTGGCCCCAACATCCTAGAAGTGAAACAAGACTGCTTAATGCAGAGCACAGTACAATTAGCATAAGTTTAAGTTAACTTTGTAGCAGAACAATGAATTTTACTGCTAATTTCTTGTATCTTTTGAGTAATAATGAAAAATCACAACAACAATCTGTCCCGGCCGGAAATCAAACACGGGACCACTCCGTCAATAGTTTCTAATTAAAAAGGTAATCCTTTATCTATAAGAGATAGCAATCGAATTAACTTTTACTGTAGACTTCGTAATATTAATCCCGTCGGGCTGAATCCTTCAATGAGTACGCTCGAGTGAGGAGCAAATTTTAATTGAGTATTAATCACTGCTTTCAATGTCAAGTCGGTGTAAATAAATTACGGCTTCCGAAGGTCAATGTCTCTTACGTACCTCTTCTCCAAGACGTCTACCCTCTTTGGATAAGGATCAGGTGAAGCCTTTTTAATAAAAGACAAAATAGATTTTTAAAATTAATCAAGAAAATATATTATGTACCTACTTCTACTACTAATGTAAGTTTCAACGAGATATTAAACTTAGCAAGTTATTTGTTGATGATCAAAAGTCACGAAATGGCAGTAAATTTTATTACATATTTGAATGCTAATGCTAATTCAATTACGTAACTTAATATAATTAAATAATCGTAAGCATTATAAATCAAGACGAACCTACTTTCAAAAAATGTTACTTTCATATTATACGAAACAAAATATATGACATATAATATAGTATGAAATAATTATAATATAAGACTTGCTGATGGCACTACAGGCGTGTCATGTATGTAAACTTGTGGCATCAGCAACGAATCGGTTAAATTGTATTCTTTATTAGCGCAAATTATTTCGAGATATTTTTTCTGGAATAAGGAGGCTCAAAAGACGGCAGGCGCCACGGGAAATCGCCGGGTTCGGAGTCGGTATTAACTATTCAGGCGAGAGCTGATGTCGAGGAACGAACACAGTAATTCAGTTACACTCTGGGAAGTCATTATACAATACAAATTATCTTTACTGTGCACAAAAAATACAAATGTAAATAAAATAACGATCTCTTCCAGACAACAATTGACTGGAATAATTGATCTTAAACATACAAAGGACAGGGTAGTGCGTGTACAGAATTAATAATAATAATAATCATATAACATTAGTGTTATAGTATGTCAGCAAATAGCAGAAAATGGTAATAAAACTCAGAAGAAAAGGACAGCAAAAAGAAGGAAAGAAAAGAAAAGAAAAAGAGAAATAAAAATAAAAATAATTGACAGCGTACACAGATGAAACTAAAACAAGGAATGTGTTAACAGGACATACATAGAAGTACGATTCAATGGTCTCTGCATGCGCGTTGAATAGCAATAGGCAGGGCATTCCATAGTAGCCGCGCCGTTGCAGTGAAGGACTTACTATAGAAGGTACAACTACATTTGCTTGTGAAACGAATGACCATTTAATAAAATCGATGATACCAATACACTTGTGTTTTGTGTGTTGCACGGGAGTCAAGAAAAAATGTTATCAATTACCTGAATTACCTTTATACATATAAAGCGTGTATGTGGTTGGCTATTATGTTGGTTATACGTATATGCAAGTAGGTAATGTGAAATATGAGGAGATGAGGATAGTAAACATCTGTCCATAATGCCACTTAAATCTCTTTTGGGAATGTGAACAGTGGTACTATTGTCGCACTTTTTCAAACAATTTTATTATGTACTTTGTTTACAGCTTCTTTTATTTCTATCGACTGACGCCTGACTAGTAAAATATTTATTTTCACAGAGTATACTGCCTACATTTCATAATTTTTCCGACTTTGATAACTATATTACTTTTCCGAATTCTATGATATTCTACGATTCTGGAATAATTAGAAGCAAGTATGTATAATTCAAATGTCGACAAATAAAATTTAACATAGAAATAATATGAAGTACAAAGAAAAAAGCTCAACTTGATATAACTTTGATGTAGGCAATAAAGTTCGAATTTAGTTAAAATAATATAGGGGAAACGTATTCTATGAATCTCAAACATGTTACAGATCTAATTAATACCTAGTTATAAATTGAGTAAGTACTAAGAGAATTTTATGAAAAGGTTTTGTCGGATTCTCAGTTGCTGTGAGTCTGTCTCAGAATGTAATTTATTGCCTTGGGGACCTTGGCGTATATTTATTGAAGATTTAACTGAGCATTATTTTGAATGAAAGTCATTCGCAAAGTTTTATTTTTAAAACAAGTCACAGTAAAACATTATTTTAATTTTTGAATATTTTAAATGATAAGCTCCTTCTCTGAGAATACAATAGGTATCCTTAAACCTATGTGGAAATCAAAATTGAACAATTTAGAATAAGAACAAACATTTTACTATTTCGATGTTCAATTTACCAAGTTTTCGATACATGGAACGAGATAAACTGGTCAACAATCATTTACATTACATGAAATAACGTAAATTTTATACTCGTAAGTACATACTAATAATATTCACTACATCTCAGTCGAACGTATTCGAAGAGCTTCAAAGTAATTAAGGCATGGGAAACCGATTATCGCGGTGAGCCGATAGACATATCCCCATTGGCGTATCGTAGCTGACACGTTTACCGACATCAAGACCTCGCCGTCCCAGTAATAAACAGAGATAGCTTCTAAATGGAAATTCCCACAGCGCTCGGACACCAAATATTTATAGGCGTATAGTACAGAAGGGTTACTCTTATTACATACTTAAGCTACTGTGAATTTTGAAGTGATCCCCTGGTATGTATCAGGTACTGTATCTATTTGTATATATTCTGACCAAGCAAATATATCTTGAGTGTAGATTGACATGAAGAGGACAAAAGTTGAGTTTTAAGTCTAAGCAGCTCTGGAGGGGGTCTCCAATTGGGGCAAACTACATTTAGTCCTATAAAATCTTGAGCAGACTCAAGTTTTCGCGATAACTGTTAAACAATTCCATTTGTAAAGGCATTATCGTTTCATACTATTCCTTTTCACATTTTCAAGAGCACTGGGATCTTATTTTAAATGACGATGAGGTTCAGCATCACTTGCTGAATAAGCTTTAGAAGTTTGGGGTTCTCAACAAGAAAGAAAAGAGAAAAAAAGTGGCTGTCAAGTCCCCAGCCGTTAAACGACCAGTCAAGACGAGACGAGTAGAGACGAGTAGAGACGTCTGTATAATGGAGAATGTTCAGAAGAATTCTTCAGCTACCTGCAGAGCATTTCGTACAGCACACAACATTGTCTTGTCTGTTTGTCGTGAAGAAAACCTTCTATTGCTATTTATTCTGTGACTCGGATTCATTACAAGATAAGCTTGGGATTTCGGGGACTTTACGATAGTGAGACATACTTTGTAACCACTGCGGTCACAAACGGCTAAGATCATGACATCTACTGGTGTACAAGTGGTTTAGGCCCTGTATTTTGTAACTAATCAAATAAAATTGGGATAAACCATATTTACTTTACGGGTGAAAGTTTACAATGAAGAATGATTATGGTCTATGTCCTTTTACAATTAAATACATTTACACAATCGATTCATAAATATAATATAACCTTAAAAACGGTAACGTTCTACAACCTACGGTTAACTTTAATGCTAGTAACAACACTTATAAAATCTCGTAAGAAATTTTGAAGTGTTGCAAAAGAATATGTAAGACAACACTTAGTTCTTTACCTGACTGCGCGAACTTTAAACAAAGTGAACATTTTAACCAGTCATTCCGTGCTGTGCTAAGGTTTTGAATTAATTATCTGTACAAACAGTTGTTTAACAAAGAAACTGGAGACTTAATTGCCGGCAGGGAGTTTGCACTGAACATTTATAGTTATGTACATACATTTGTTTTCTTAAGTTTTGTTACAACTAACATCGACGTACTTCGTGGACATAATACAAAGAATCTTGGTTCTGTTTTGCAAAATTAAATTTCAGGGTATTTGTGTATGTAAGGAGGTGGAATTCTCTGTTGGACACTTACAACAGGGTCACTACAACACTACAGACATAAAGTTACTACCCTGCCTGCCAGTCAGGAAAAAATAAATGTTTGTTTTCGGTAATGATGAGGGATTTCAGTAGCTGACAACACCACATGATTGACAATACCATTATGATAGTTTCAAATGGATTACGCGGCCATTCCAGACTATAGTCTTTTGCTAAATTTCATAAAAATCCGTTCTGGAGTTTCGCGTCAAAGAATAACAAACATCCATTCATACACAAACTTTAAATAATACAGTAGAATATTAGCAGGATATCTATACTATTATTATAAAGCTGAAGAGTTTGGTTGAACGCGCTAATCTCAGAAACTACTGGTTCGAATTGGAAAATTCTTTTTGTGTTTGATATTCCATTATTAAGTAAGGTTATAGGCTATATATATAACATCATATATTTTAGTAGTTAGTTTTTTTCCAAAAATTAATGCGGGTGAAACCGCGGGGCATAGCTAGTTGTTATGTAATGTCAGCAACGACATCCATTATCTAAGTAACCTAGCGAAGAAAGGGGTTCAAGTTACTCGGCCAATACGAAGCCGTATAAATGTACCTAATACTGGTCGCAAATTGCAGAGTTCAGTGGTCGGAAAAGATTTAAAATAAATTGGAAAGTGCATGCCCGCATTAGGACGCCGAGCGCATCGCCAGCGGCTGGCGAAGCTTACGGGGGGAAATACTTGTTCACTACTTACGATACCATTTAATATGTCTCTTGCAATACACTAAGATACGAAATATTATATCTCATGATACATCTACTAAAAAATTTACAGGATCACAATCTATAAAATTTTGTTGAAAAGATTTCTCCAGTGAGGACAGAACATAAATAGAAAAAATATATACGGTTGGATTTAATGTCTCTTAGGTAGATTTCGTACAAACTGGTTTAATATTCGTAGACAAAAACCCCTTGAATGTATCTTGCCACTTATTCCGGAACAATTCAGTAGGGATTTGTTAAATTAATAAAAATGCAAACGCTATATATTCATATCCCCATAATAAGATTTCCTGTGTACCCAAGACACAGGAAATCTTACCATAATCGTAGCGACCATGACAACACACAAAGACAAACAGACGTCCAGACTCAGAACAAAAATTCAAACTCATCATTCAAATTTCAGCATCGCTGGGAATCGAACGCAGGACTCTTCGAACGGCGGTCCGGCATGGCAACCATTACGCCACATAGAATCTAACATGGAATAAAATTTTGTTTAATTTGAGTCACTTGAGGAATTTCAACATACAACAAGACAAAGAGAGATGTCATAAATCTCTCTTGATAATTGCGGGCAAGGTGACTATGATACCACCGCAAAATGCTGGCGGCGACTCCATCGTCCACAATATACTCAGAAAAATTAGGATTCCGTGCAAACAATTAAAAACCGGTATTCTTATAGAACACAGAACATTGCTTTCTGTCGTTCTGTATGACACTATAATTTTTTTGGTGTAACCATAAATACCACAAAGATGGACTTATCAAACAAATATAAAAATACTAATTTTAATTTTTTTTAAACTTCCAAAGTGCAATAAAGACGTACGAGTAAATCTATGTAGGATTTAAATGGAATTTAAAATCGCTCCGTTTGGAAGAGAATTGAAACTCTACAATTTTTTTGGAGCAAAAACTTTTTGAAGTCCACTTCTTTAAATGTCAACAGGAATCGGAAAATATTCCTGGATTTTATAATACTGGACCCTATCTCGTACGAGTTTATTTGCCTTGACCAGATTTTATTTTATTCACAGCGCTTTTAGCCATCGGCGCTGACCAATTTACCGACAAAAGCTCCGTTGGTCTTTATGTCTTTTAAAAAACTGAAAAATCTCGAAGCTTTGTTCGTGGTGATGCCTGTTATAGTGCCATGGCATTATCTGTAGCCTGAATATTTAAGCGTTGTGCATGTTATTAACCTCCGACGAAAAAAGAGTGGTGTTATAAGTTTGACGTGTTTGTGTATCTGTGTATCTGTGTATCTGTGTGTCTGTGTATCTGTATATGTCTGTCTGTGGCATCGTAGCTCCGAAACGGATGAACCGATTTTGATCTCGTTTTGTCTTGTTTGAAAGGTTAGGACTTAATCGAGAGTATTAAACCGTCTGGTTTTTATTATATTTTATGACTATAATAATAATTTTACATGTAAAGGACACTGATTATTTTTACTACAATATTCATAGTAACAACGAATGCGTTGGTTCACCGGACACTTTGTATTTGTTTCTGTATTGACATTTATCAGTCGTAGATGAACTTTAAAATAAAATAAAAATAAAATGAAACAATTAGCGAACGAAAAAATATGTTATGTAATGTTGAAAGCTGGTGCTTGTCATGTGATCCCACTTAAATTTAAACAAGATCTGGCAAGTAGTTTTTGAGTTATATTGAAGTCAGTTATTTTTTTCTTGGTAAAATTCAGATTTTTTGTACAGACCTTAGTGAGTGTTCACACTGAACTCTCGGGCGCGGGCGCGGGCGCGGTCGCGGTAAACGCTACATACACCGCGCGCGCGTTTTGATGTGAACACTTTCATAGTAGGTCATATGTTTGATATTTCGCGACCGCGCCCGCGCCCGCGCCTGCGAGTTCAGTGTGAACAAGCACATACTCATAAAAAACAGCAAAGGCTTATAAAGTGTTTTGTTTCTTTCAGTGTTATGAAAAACGATAAGCATATTTTAACGTTTATGAATACGGTCGTAAGTGTATTGAATTTAGTATATTGATGGTAAAGGCGTCTTATCGTCTATTGGATCCAGGCGTGTCGGATTCCAGTTGATTACTCAACGTCGATATAGAGTTGGGATTTCGATATGGGAATGGATCCTTCTCGGGGGAATACCGCCCTAATTACTTTATTTTTTAATCTGATAAAATATAAACATCGCACAGAATATATTGATCTGAATTTGACAAAAGATAATTAAGCAATTCCTGTCATGAAGCAAAGCCATCCATCCTCATGAATAATAATATGGTTATGATACACAAATATAATTTTAAAAATGGCATTTCCAAAGTTATCGCTTTTAAAATAACAAATTAAAAAGCTTTTCGGCTTTATTATATTGGTATACATTTATAATTTTCTATTTTATGTATAAATCATATAAAAGGTTTGTACCTTTCCTTTAAAGACTTTGAAACCATCCAACCCATATGCCCCGAATTGTTTCAATAATTCGAAGATGGTTTGAGACCACTAAAACAATGCATTAGGCACATTTTTAAAACGTATTTGCGGAATTGTTAAAGAATTCACAATTTTGATTACATAAAACTTAACTTTCTAGTTAAATTCATTATACAATTAAAATTATATTATTATCAAAATTGTGAATAGAAATCAGGATTTAGACTGATTCAATGTACCTATTCATTTTGTAACGACATACTCGCCTATTTGCGTGTAGTCTACGCTTGAACCTAATTATGTTATTATGACATTAAGAAAATTGATTATTTGTTGAATATGATATATTAAAAAATATTTGTTATCCAACATAACAAATAGTTCAATAAATAAATAAACAATCAATACTGGTAATATCTCTATTATTGTTACTTTTCATTACATACTTAATACTTTGCAAAATAAAGCAGAGCTAATCCCATACGACATCTGTAAACATACGGGTCAGTACAAACGTTACGCAAATTGAACACGCATGCTCTCACCTTAATTACTTTGAAAGCCTCCAACTAAAATGTGTACCGTGTGCGGATTTTGGAACTAATGACAATTTAGTTGGATTTCCACTCATAGCCTTTGCTTGTCAGTTGAAAGCGGAGTTCAATATTGAAAGGCAAAACTGAGCCTCGCCTCGTAGGGCATTTTACGCCATTAGGTCTGACAGTCGTTAGTCTTTGTCTGAAAAATTGAGTCCTAGTCCTAGATTTTGGTTACGACAGATTTGACTGAAGGCTACTGGTTCAGAATTAATAAGAGCCAAAAAAGTGTTGATTCATCGCCATCTTGATTTGGCATCAATGTCTTTTGGTATTTCTGAGGTACATGGGCGCCGCCGATAAGGTTCTAATCACCAAGTAGTTCGTCTGGTTATTCTTTAGTTATTTACGTCTGTCACAACAACTAAAAGTATTCCCGCAGAACAGGGGTTAAAGCGTGTTAAAAGCGTACAAATAATTTTCAGGCTTCTCTACTACTACTACAGTTGCTACAAAATGATCCTTTGTAACCACATACAATAATATATGCCATCAAAAACATAACTTGTAAAAAAACCCAAGTCTCGCAACTCAGTTCTTCTACCGTAAAAAGTTGTGAGATCCATGTAATACCAAGTCGGTTAATTTATTCAGTTCCTACTTAAGGTTCCTTCTGTCTTAAGTTATTACGTAATTAGCTAACCTAACAAGTAACAACATCTTATAGTGACCATATCAATATTAAAAATCTTTTATGTTTTAAATAAATAGATCGACTTGACCATCGCATGAAAACACAATGTATCTCACAAGTAATATCTACCTACATATTATATTTGTTTAGTGCGATTGCCAAGTCAATCTATTTATTTAAAACATAAAAGATTTTTAATATTAATATGGTCACTATAAGATGTTGTTACTTGTTAGGTTAGCTAATTACGTAATAACTTAAGACAGAAGGAACCTTAAGTAGGAACTGAATAAATTAACCGACTTGGTATTACATGGATCTCACAACTTTTTACGGTAGAAGAACTGAGTTGCGAGACTTGGGTTTTTTTACAAGTTATGTTTTTGATGGCATCTCATTTCTTTTTGTAGATAGTCCTACTTTTTTTCCTTTTACAAGTTACCTTTGAACATAGGATTATATCTAGGTACCTATCTACACCTATTATTCCATTATATTATATACATGTACACTGATTCATTCACTGCAAATGTAACTTTGTTATACAGGTACAGTGATTCATTAACTGCAAATGTAACTTTGTAATCCTATACCTTTATATAGGATTACAAAGTTATTTATGCAGTTTATGTATCAAGAAAACTGGAGCGAAATTGCAAAATATTTTAGTTTTTCCTTGATCTATACACTAAACACTAATTGTGTTCCAAATTTGAAGCTTCTATGTCTGTTAGAAGTGCCTCAGAGTTTTGATGATCGGTCAGTCAGTCAGTGAGTGACGAAATTAAGAAACTTTGACTAGTTATAATTCTTAAACTACTGGTTCAAATTTAATGAAATTTGAAATATATTGTCTTTATACAATGCCTGTTTGGTTACAAAAATTTCAGGTTTCTAGCTTTATCCACAACGAAGTTATAGGGGGTCGAAAATGGCCTGAATTGCTTCGAGAAAAGGATGGTACGGCCGTGCCGCTTTTTTGCTCGACTTGGCGGGGGCACTGCCGTGCCCCCAGATTATCACTAGCTGACTCGGCAAACGTTGTTCTGACAAAAATTTAGGGGTGGACCACCCTTAACATTTAGGGGGATGAAAAATATAAGATTCACGAAAATCGGTCGAGCCGTTTCGGAGGAGTTCAACTTCTAACACCGCGAAACGAGAATTTTATATATTAATTTGATAAAAAAAATAAGTATAGGCTACTTCGAAAACAATTCTAAAGTCATAAAGATTTGGTCCATATTGAGAATGAAAGAGGAATGTCGCTATATAAATCGCCACTACTACATTTTACACTACATAAAATAAAAAGTCGGGACAAAACGAGACTTTTGTGCTCAAGATAAATATTCCGCTGAGCTGTCTCCGTTCTCAAGCACCAAACGTTATATCCAACAGTCACAAAGCTACCGTGAGATAACATGTAAAATGGACGATGTATCATTTATGTACAAGTGCAAACAGAGAAGTGTCAGTGGTTGGATGTAACTTTAATACTTGTGTCCAGTTGGCCGCGCTCCAAATGTAGACGATGTATCACATTGAACGTGTAAACATACGAGGGGAATTTGTCGTCTTTCCCGCCGGGAATTCACAAAAACACCGTACCAACTTTACAAGTTACTAGAACACATGCACTTATTTGCTTCTGCATGTAACATTGGCCCCAACATCCTAGAAGTGAAACAAGACTGCTTAATGCAGAGCACAGTACAATTAGCATAAGTTTAAGTTAACTTTGTAGCAGATTCGCATACTGATTTTATTAAACATATTAGTGTTTGGAATTTCGGATGCAAAGTAAATCGAATAAAGTAAAATTTTGATGTTTCGATTTGATGGAACTTATGATGAAAATGACATTGTGTTGGGAAACCTTTTAAATGTATGAAATCATTACAATCTATAATTCTTATATTGCTCTCTTTATATTGCTTTATATTGCTCAATGGTCTTAATAATATATTGCTTCATCACATAACAAACAGATACGTATACAACTTTGAAAATTTACTACTCTTTTTCTGGCCACTTTATGACATTCCAATTTCTGAGCAAAATGTCAAAAATAAAATGACATATTTTTATTTTATTATTATGTAACTGCAGCGAAAAAGTTCCAGTTTTATGCTCGTATGTTTCGGCCTCGAGATTCTAGTGAAAAACAATAAGAGTGTCACAATGAGTCTCGGCGGAAAGCTCGCGGCGTGCAAGCAGAACATCCCTTAGTATTGATGTTTCCTTACGAAACAGCTAATTGGATGAAACTCCATATATTACGGCCTATTGTCTCAATCCTCTTGTGTTAAGCTGTAATTATATTTTTCACTTTTGAAATACGAACGAGATATTTTTAGACATTTTAACCACCGACGCAAAAAGAAGGGTGTTGTAAGTTTAACGTGTCTCTGTCTGTGACATCGTAGCTCCTAATGTACCGATTTTGGTGCGATTTTTTGTTTGAATGCTGACGAGACTGACGAGACGTAAAATAAAACTGACGGGGATTTTATAAATATTATAATTTATAGTTATTTAGAAGTGATCTTAACATTTTTCTCATTTGTATGTGGTTGACCAACTTTAAAGCGGCTGTATTTGTATGAAATAATCCTAATGAAGAGCAATTTATAAGCTCTTTCGTGCTTCAGAAGTTATGTTTCTATTAGATGTTAGTCGGAAACGAAATAACTGTCCAAAATTTTGTGAACTCATGACAACAATAACAATATCAAGCAATATTTTTTGTAAACAATGACCTGTGACAAGATGTAAGACAAAGTTTTCGTTGTGTGAGACGAAATTTTACCTTATGCTTCACATATAAGGTTGGAAGTGAATTACCATAGATGGTGACACCTGCTTCCAGTTCTTAATCTCTGTTGCTGTCCGGTTTATTGCCACATAAATCATTGTCAACTGTTAAAGAGTAAAAACATCTGGAAACAGCAAAGCTATTATAGCTGTAAATATCATTTGGCCCATGTTTCATTAATTTGAATACCACAGGTAACAAAAACACCTGCGATTTTCCAGCGATTTCACAAATCGGTGATTAATTACACAACTAGTATTACTCGTATATTCAATGTCTTCAGTGTTATTATAGCTAATAGGTATAGTTTTTAATTAAGGTGTTTGTTTAAACCATCTAAATCAAACTCGCAATCTATATGTATTAAACACAAAAAATGTTTGTACGGATGTACTTTATTTTATAGACTTTGAAACCATTATACTGTTATACCCCAAAATGGTTTCATTTGAAATGCAATAATGCGAAGATTGTTTGAGATACCTAAAACCATTTCGATCTGACTTCAACTATTTCTATTCATTTTTTTGCGTAAAATCTCCGAGATTCATACACTATAAGCTCATTAACCGTAACCATCTTCAAATCCCGATGTTAGTTTATTAAAATAACGAATTATAATGTTTCATTAAATACTTCTACCAATACCAGTAATTAGGTACTAAAAAGCCAGTACAAAGAATAATTATTTGTTGAAAAAAAGCGGTTTTATTCACAAGTGCACGCTGCACGGCATTTCTTTCCGGCGGGCGTTCGGACGTTTGTCAGGTCAAGGCCCATATTATTGTATGTTCCCACAACGCTTATAGAACTCAGAACAAAAACTAAAGAACAATGGACCAGAAAACCGCCTAATTTGGCCACACAACATCTGACTAGCAATGTTCCAAACAATATGTTTGTACATACATTAAAAACAAAAGAATATGAGCATGAAAATGAAATCAAGGTTAGTGCAGTTAATAATAATCTAAATTTTACTAACAAAAAATAACCGACTTCAAATTCTCAAAAACTACTTGTCAAATCTCGTTCAAATTTATGTGGGACCACATGACAAGCACCTGCTTTCGATTAAAAAAAGAATCATCGACATCGGTTGGCGTGATATTGAGTTATTCGTTTATTTGTCGCGCACATCTTAATACAAATTTACGACTTATGTGGTTTTGTAATGGATGCCATTGTCAGATCTCAATAAAATTTATGTGGGACCACATGACAGCCACCAGCTTTCGATTAAAAAAAGAATCATCAAAATCGGTTCACCCAGTCCAAAGTTCTGAGGTAACAAACATAAAAAAAATACAGTCGAATTGAGAACCTCCTCCTTTTTTTGAAGTCGGTTAACAAATATCCAATGTCGTCTGTCTTTTTATATTTTAAAAGACTTCAAAAGACGGAGATGTGTTATTTCATAACTTTTTACGGACTATTGTGTGTGTATTTTTAACAGACTTCAAAAAAGGAGGAGATATTCAATTCGGCTGTATTTTTTATGCTTGTTACCTCAGAACTTTCGACTGGGTGAACCGATTTTGATGATTCTTTTTTTAATCAAAAGCTAGTGCTTGTCATGTGGTCTAAATTTTTGAGCGAGATATGACTAGTAGTTTTTGAGTTAAACCCTAATTTGGAAGTCGGTTATTTTTTGAAGATAATGTAGGTCGACTTCAGTACTAAACTTATGTACGATTTCTCCGCCAACTGTGGACATATTTCACAAAGAATAAACTGCCAAGCGACGTAAGTGATGAATACAGATCGTCTATTTTAAAAATGAACGTATCTCCATTAAACATTATTGTTAGAAGCTGTAAGAGGAAATAGTTATATCTATTTATTTAATACAACTTTAAAGTAAAAATGTTTATTTATATGGATATAACATACTTTTCTAAATGTTGATACTTAGAAGTTATAACAATAATTTAACGTGCCCCCACGTTCAGTTTTATAAAGAAAACGATGTCTACTTAACAATTCTCCACACTGGATATCGCGTAGTTGCGTAACCTACTTTGGGATATATGGGGTCCCATCGATGCTTGAGTTAAAAAAAAACTAACTTCAAAGAATATATCTTCGAAAAATCGCCTGAAATATTTTGAGGAGTTCCCAAAATTCCTAAACCTAGAACTAAATATTTGACAAATTGGTTTATAAATGACGGAGTGCTGAGGAAACAAACAATAAATTGCACTTTGTAATGAGAAAGGAGAACCTTTTCATTTCTCTGATGTAGGTTAAAATTAATTATGATTGTTTGAAGTATAACCTCCAACGCCCGACGCATTCCGACATCGGGAAAATGAAAGTAACCACTGCGGTCTTTTGTAAAGATTGTAACATTAAAACAGGCCACACAAAAAAGTGCGTTTAAGTCGGGAGTATGCCGAGCACGACACAAATTTTTTTCAGTTGCGGTTAAGAAAAATTTGGTCCCGACAGAATAATTTATCAGCTTTATACATTCCCCTGTCCCAAAGTGTACAGACGTTTATCCCCTGTCCGAGCACGGGACGCTCCATGCATTATGCACCTGGCGCCATCTGCGCTGCACAAACTGCAACTCTCTTCATCCCATCTTAAGCTGTTTGTTCGCCCTCTTTACATATGAATTGGGCCCCAGTCGCACGATGTATGTAATCTGAATTCACTTGCTGACTTCTAGCTTTCCCGAGTCAGAATTTAACATTAAAAGGTTAATTCTATTTCCGAAGTTTTATTCACTTTAACCTTATTTATGTTCATTCTTGGTGAATGGGAAACCGTTGAATTTGGAGAAACCAGGGTCTGTCAAAATGGTCATCGAACATCCCGCCTTCTTGATTTTAGTTTGCGGTTATATTAGTTTAAATGGCGCTTAGTTAATGTACGTTAGTATACTAGTAGCTCTTACCTACTTAGTAAGTATGCTTGGATGTTGGAATATCATTATGTATTATTATGGTTTTCAATACTTACGCATGATCTGCATACTGTGACACGTACCTAAAATGAGAAAAAAACAGAATTTATTACCAGAATTGATACAGAAACACTATAGCTAACTTGAACTAAAAAATACTTCTCTGATATGAATACTATTGTACAGTTTTCTCTTTTTATAAATACTTTTATAAAAGTCCTAATTAACTGACATATCAATGCCCATCCTATTCTTGAAGCTAGAAAGCTGATGTTTTTTTTGAAAAAAAAAACTGAAGTTTTCTTTAATGAAGACAAGGGATAAGGATAGATTCTTTAAAGGTCCTAATGTTATATATTGCCCTTATAAATTGCGGAAATACCCAAATTCAAGTAGCCATTACAATTGGTACCAAAGCATATTTTAAAAACTAAACCTCTTTGTGCGGAACACACAGCGGAAGATTTTAAAGTTTAATGTCAAGCTAACATAACTAGTTTATAATGAGCTTACTTATATGGCTTAAGTTTTCTTTAAAGACGCCCAGGACTGTATAGAATCTATCAGATCATAAAAATAAAATAAGACTTCAATATAATAAAGCTACTGGTAAAAAAAATCTTGAGTGCTTCTGTGTTTCGGAAGCCATCGCTCCCGGCGCGATGTCGGGGACCTTCGGGTTATTTCCCCCCTCCACTTATCGACTCTGGAGCAGCGTGGTGGAGTATGTTCCAGGCCTCCTTAAGAGGAGAGACCCGACGCAGTAGTGGGACATTAATCCGTTGAAGCCATATTGCAGAATTATTATATGATTTTATCTATTTATCAACCTTTGAAGTCACAACATTCCTTCTGAATAGTGGATAGAAAGTAGTAATGTTAGTGACCAAGGTCGCTGAACGAACGGCACATTTTCTAAACGTAGACGACGAATGACAAATCAGTCGCCGAATGAAGGAAAAAGTAATCAAGAAGTAGTAGTGTAGAATACGAGTAGCTCCTCCTGTACCTCAGGAAAACAATCTTGTCGAGTATCTTATCTTGTAATGAGACGAAGGTAATGGCGTGGGTGCCAGCTAATGCCAGATAATGAGCTTCATTCGTTCTTCATGAGGTGTTCCATGAGAAGGGGATATTAGCTCAGCTTAGAGTAGCTTAGCACAATAATCTGACTCAAATTATGAGAAAAGCTTTGCATATTCTCCCGAGAAAAAAAAATTGAAGATTACCGTATTGTATTTTGAGAAATTGCTTGCTACACGTAAAATATGTGACAGAAGTTACGTGGACAACGGCGGCTTGGGACAGATAAGGAAACGTTTGTGAACATTGAAGCTAAAATTACATCGTTTTAAATGTCTCATATTCTTTAAAATGGCATTAGCCAAGCTATCGTAGTTTCCTCGAGGATATACCTCTAGATAAGCCATTGAGCCTATAAAAGTACTTGAGGTTATTTATTTCATCTTTCATTTACGATTATTAAATTAATATAGTTTAAAAGTTGTACATTTAGTACGATAATGAGCTGGATTACTTATAATAAACGCAATTAATTTAATTATTAGATACAAATTTGAGCAACTCCTAGTAAAATGGGATGAATGAAACAGTTAATAAATTCACAGTAAACCATATTTTGAATAATTAAATATTACAAGTTCGGTTTTAAATAAACGCTCGCCTCCAGTAATATGAACCCGGTATTAATTAAATAACTAACCTGAAATATAATATTGCTATTGAATTCTGCTGAATCAACAAAAAATATATTAATAGAGTTGGTTCGTCGCAGGATTATTGTAAAGTATTGTGCTCATTTGTACCACCGCTGCACCGTGACCATGCTAGGGACGCGTCAGGCTAAAAATATTCTTGTATTGAAATATGTACTCGTAATCGTATATGCCAGTCCAGCAAGGCTATTCAGTTTTGTAACTTGACAGCGGAATCCGCGATGAGTTTCAAAATTGAAGTTAGAGTCCGAGATCTTGATATGTGATTCTCTAATCATCTGGTACACACTTGCGAGGTGAAGGGAGTCTCGAACTCTAACTTCAATTTAGAAACTCATCGTGTATTCCGCTGTCAAGTTACAAAACAAAAGCAAACTTGCATCACATTGACATGTCATTATCTTATCATCTAGTACGCACTTGCGAAGTGAAGTGATCCTAGAACTCGAACGTCAATTTTGAAACTCCGCTGTCAAGTTACAAAAGTGAAGAGCCTTCCTGTATCCCCGTTAGACCGTTCCCTCACCGATCAAAACCTTTGCGGGCCTTGCATGGAGTGTCAAAAAATTGTCAAAGATAACTCCACCTGTGCCATCAATAAGTTTCATTGATTCACTGGGTATAGTAGAGCGTATCGTTACTTTCCGTGATACGTTCAAGAACTGAATTTTGATAATAAAAGACCAATCCCTTGCAATTAAAAAGAAAATTCTAAATCGGTTCATAGATATCGGAGTTCTGAGGTAACACAAATAAAATACAACAAAATTGAGAATATCCTTCTTTTTTTGAAGACGATTAAGACGCATATGAATAATACCTACATATAGTTCTGTTAGAGCTTAGTTTGAATATATTTGCTTGAAATAACCAATTGTCACTACTCGTTTTTGACCATTCGTTATTTCCACATCAATAAAAAAGCTACAATATTGCAAAAACTAAAACATGACACATGAATAACTGTTTTCATTTCCGTGTTCTATTATTTATCTTTGAAGGCGATGACATCCAAACATTTCTGTGTCAATGAGCATGGACTGGATATGATATCAAAGGATTCTTTTGGAAGGAGAATACAGAAGAGTTGATATTCATTAGTAGATACTCTACTCATGCCTCTGCATTGCCAAAAGATGATTATAGACCTTAAAGTATCTCTAAGGATATATAATCTCTATATCTTTAGTGTATCCAAAGATATACATGACGCATGGCCAATATTGTGGACATGAAAAAAAATGCTATAATGTAATTTTTTTTGAGGGTTTTAGAAGTATATAGGCGTAAGAAATATGTTGTTTACACACTGCACGGTAGCGAAGGCGATGCAGTGCGAAGCCGCCAGTGTGTAAACAATATTATAATAAGTATAAGTAGTTTAAGCACGTGTTATAAAAAAGTATCCCAGCAAATGCCTCTCACGTGAGTTGCTAAACTTTTATAAATTAGTTTCAAACTCGATACGAGCTCAGTTTCAGTAGATCAGACACAGGAAAAGTTTACATAGCGGTGCAGTTTTTGATGTCGTTAATGCAATGTCTAACAATCAAGTTGAGATTTTGCAGTGTAATATTTAATATCATGAGTTTATTTTTCTTAAGTTATCTATTTCCTACTCAATATTGTAAATGTGAGAGTTTGTGAAGACGTATGGATTTGTAACTTTTAGGCGCTCCACCCACTGAAGACGCGTCCCGCCGCGGTGCGCGGAGCGACGGAAAACGCGCGCGGCGACGGAGGCGCAGATCTGCCTTACTTAGCGGTGTAATCTGCTCCCCCGCGCGGTGTGGCAGATTACGACGGCCTCGCGCTAAATAAACTCATGTGTTCACTGTGTTGTCGATCGTCGTGTAGAATGGACGAACTTATTCTATTGCAAGATTTACAGTTATATTGTCATTTTGGTTTTTGTATACAAGAATTAAAAGACACTGCGTCCCTAGAAGATTTTGGATACATCCCTCTTTACGATCGAGATCTATAAATGGATCATTTGCACTGA
This sequence comes from Thymelicus sylvestris, assembly GCA_911387775.1. Taxonomy (NCBI): domain Eukaryota; kingdom Metazoa; phylum Arthropoda; class Insecta; order Lepidoptera; family Hesperiidae; genus Thymelicus; species Thymelicus sylvestris. The sequence continues at coordinate 4,114,512 of OU426905.1, forward strand.
ATTACAAAGACTTAAGAAAATATGAAGATAAATTCTTTAGCTACAACTGCATCTTTTGATTATTTATTAAGCAAAATTCGAGCGACCATTACTGGAACAGATACAAATTTTCGTCTTTCGTCGAATTCATTAGACGGCCATGCCCACGGGCAAGTCTGCAGACATGTCCGCCGGGCCACGCTACTATAGGTCTGTGCAATGTTTGCTAGTGTAGGACCGTTGCAGTCAGTCTGGCAGACTTGCCTGTTGCAAGTCCGCGCGATCTCATTTTGTCGTTGTAGCCTAAGCAATAAGTTCAAAATTCCGGTAAAGGTCAGACATGCCCGGTCGTACCGCCAGTGAATTCCCCGCTTTAGGTACATCAACAGTATCAAATCACGCCCGGTACTGCGGAGCCGGTGTGCCATACCCCGCGGCACGCACCGCGCTCCCGCGCAGATTGGCAGAAAACGCGCGCGGAGCGCCTTCCCGCGCGGTGGCGCGTCGGCAGTGTGTTGTGCTAGGCGTGATTTCTATATAAATTGAGATATTTGCATACAATGGTAAAATCTGCCATCCCGCGCCCCGTCGCGGTGCGCGGTGCAGTGGGTGGAGCGCCTTACACGTAAAAACTGCTGAGCAGATTTTCATGAAATTCAGCGCACAGGTAGACCATCTCCATAATCTGGAATATGATATAGGATACTTATTATCCCGGAAAACACAGCCAAAGCCGCGGGTTGAGCGCTAGTATTACATTATAAGTACTATTATTTCTTCTGTGGTATTACTTACAAACCACTTTGATACATTTTCGCTGGTGAATCGTAGTTATGTCATGGTGACGTATTATGTCATTGACGAGCCTGTAGCCTAGTTGGTAGCGACCCTGCGTGTGAAGTGAGGGGTCCCGGGTTCGATTCCCGGCCGGGGCAGATATTTATGTGACAGATAAATATTTGTACTCGGGTCAGGTCATTGTTATGTGTTATGATGTGTAATCCATGCCACCCGCGATACAGGTAAAAATTTACCGCGGGTATGAGTGTGTTAGCGTAATCTAGTATAGCGTAGGTACCTACTCGTATTATTTTCGCTAGTCAATCGTACCTAGTTATGTCATGGTTTAAACATAAATGAAGATTATCCTACTACAAATATTTTTAGCAGTGCACAGTGGAAGGATTTTACTCTCATCTTTATTTTTAACCGACTTCAAAAAAGGAGGAGGTTCTCAATTCGACTGTATTTTTTTTTTATGTTTGTTACCTCAGAACTTTGGACTGGGCGAACCGATTTTGATGATTCTTTTTTTAATCGAAAGCTGGTGGCTGTCATGTGGTCCCACATAAATTTTATTGAGATCTGACAATGGCATCCATGAGAAAACCACATAAGTCGTAAATTTGTGTTAAGATGTGCGCGACAAATTGACGAATAACTCAATATCACGCCAACCGATTTCGATGATTCTTTTTTTAATCGAAAGCAGGCGCTTGTCATGTGGTCTCACATAAATTTGAACGAGATCTGACAACTATGTAGTTTTTGAGACTTTGAAGACGGTTATTTTTTGTTAGTAAAATTTAGATTATTACCATAAAAGGTTGACTTACCACCAGATAACGCGTAGTGACCCATAAACCCTTCTCTCTTACTTAATTAGGTAGATAAATTTCAACATAATTGTTGCTGACATGTTAAAGACAGAAAGCTTTACCTTTCCTTACCCTTTCAGGTAAGATGAGCTTTTACAAAGATATCCGGTTGTTTGTCACGACGCTAATGAAGAATCTTACTTAAGACCGAATAGATTCACGTGCCTTTATTTCCGTATAATGTTAACGAAGTATCTTCCTAGATAAATGGAATCTGGTATTTGAATAATACAGATATTATCAGTAAGTTTGTACTAATATTTATTTTATCCGCACGTCTTCAGTGTGAAATTATAATGTCAAAACGTGCACAATTTTACAGCTAGAAATATTAATATTAATAAATACCGCTATACTACTCGTACTCGTAATATAATGTAGCTGGAATTAATTACTTTATTATTATTAGTTAATTTATTATAATTCCGGTCAAAAAGAAGCTGCTTCGGGATACGGGTATTAAGAATGAGATTCCCGAAGCGAAGCCCTGATTAGCAGTTCATATTATAAACCTATGTATTATAAACCTATGTATACTACTAGTATACTGCTAGTATATTGCTATTAAACTAGTATGCTAGTATACTGCTAGTATACTAGTATACTATTAGTATACTACTACTAGTATACTGTAGTATACTAGTATACTATTAGTATACTACTTCTAGTATACTGTAGTATACTAGCTTTCATAGGCCCGCTTCGCTGAAGGCTCCATATGTCGTCGTAACAAATTGGATGAAAAAAAAATCAATTACATTTTACTTGATACATACAGAATCAGTGCACATAAAATTATCAATTGTCATACTAAATTATTCCACTATTTAATTATCTAAGCATTTATCATAAATTCTAATTAGCATCACCGAATGCACGACTGCAGGCTGGTTATCTCTGGCGCGGGGCCAATTACCTCTGCTTACTGGTCTGAAACGAATATTCTCACTCGTATGTGAATATCACAGCTCGATAGTTCTATGCTAACTGGAGTGGAAGGGATTGCAATCATTGTCTAACGCGTCGTGGTTGTGGTACACCCTCATGATCGAGGGTAGCGCCAGGTCTTCCTGTAGATGTCCCTGAAGTTCTACCTTCACAGTTAATCATCGTTTATAAATGCTTTCGTTTATAACAAAGTTTAATCCTGGTTAAACTCTGCCTGACTATGGTTTGCCTGCCTATATTTCTAATAATTTGGAATCAATCGTAAAATGTATCGTTGTTTTATTGACGCACCAGTAACAATGGACTCGTTTTTCTTGATTTTATTTTTAACCGACTTCAAAAAAAGGAGGAGGTTCTCAATTCGACTGAATTTTCTTTTTTTATGTTTGTTACCTCAGAACTTTGGACTGGGCGAACCGATTTTGATGATTCTTTTTTTAATCGAAAGCTGGTGCCTGTCATGTGGTCTCACATTTTAATTGAGATCTGACAGTGGGATCCATGCGAAAACCATATAAGTCTTAAAATTTATTAATTGTAAGTATTTGCGCGACGAATGGACGAATAACTCAATATTACGAAAACCTATTTCGATGTTTCTTTTTTTAATCAAAAGCAGGTGGTTGTCATGTGGTCCCACATAAATTTGAACGAGATCTGACAAGTAGTTTTTGAGTAACTTTGAATTTGGTTATTTTTTGTTAGTAAAATTTAGATTATTTAAGTTATATTATTTCAGTATATTTATTGCAGAACAGCGTTAAAGCAAAACCCTCGAGTGACATAAAAAAGTAGGAATATACTCGTATATATTTTACTAAAACATTTATTCATCCAAGAAGCATGTACAACATTAACTTAATATATTTTGATACGTTTAGATGTTTAGACACTGTAAAAAGCGGCCAAGTGCGAGTCAGACTCGCTCATGAAGGGTTCCGTAGCAGCAAGTAACATAATATAAAAGTTCTTGTAGTTAGTTGTAACTTTGATCGAGGTAAATTGCGGTTTACGATTTATGACGTATTAAAAAAAACTACTTACTAGATCTCGTTCAAACCAATTTTAAGTAGAAGTTTGCATGGTAAAGTACATCATAATATATTTTTTTTAGTTTTATCTTTCTCTTATTTTTGAAGTTACAGGGGGGGGGACACACACACATTTTACCACTTTGGAAGTGTCTCTCGCGCAAACTATTCAGTTTAGAAAAAAATTATATTAGAAACCTCAATATCATTTTTGAAGACCTATCCATAGATACCCCACACGTATGGGTTTGATGAAAAAAAAATTTTTGAGTTTCAGTTCAAGTATGGGGAACCCCCAAAATTTACTGTTTTTTTTTCTATTTTTATGTGAAAATCTTAATGCGGTTCACTGTATAGTTCTTATGCTTTCGGAAAAAAAGTGGTGGTTCCGTTTTTTGCCATTTGGCTACGGAACCCTAAAAAGTGTCACTAAAAGGAACGCGTGGATACGTGTTCAACAAAGTTACGTGGAGATTTTTATGACTGAAAACTCAACTTAGTGGTGTTATTTATGCTCTCCTGGAATGTTTTATGGGCTCTGGAATTTTCATATAAAATTGAATTTGTGAAAAGTATGAAGAATTACTAATTTTTAGGTTATGGCTAGAAACACCTACATCACTCAGTTTTATTTATCTACAAGCCGACACAATAATAATCTAAATTTTACTAACAAAAAATAACCGACTTCAAATTCTCAAAAACTACTTGTCAGATCTCGTTCAAATTTATGTGGGACCACATGACAAGCACCAGCTTTCTATTAAAAAAAGAATCATCGAAATCGATTGACGTGATATTGAGTTATTCGTCAATTTGTCGCGCACATCTTAACACAAATTTACGACTTATGTAGTTTTCTCATGGATGCCATTGTCAGATCTCAATAAAATTTATGTGGGACCACATGACAGCCATCAGCTTTCGATTAAAAAAGAATCATCAAAATCGGTTCGCCCAGTCCAAAGTTCTGAGGTAACAAACATAAAAAAAAAAAACAGTCGAATTGAGAACCTCCTCCTTTTTTTGAAGTCGGTTAAAAACAAAAAAACTCAATAAAAATCTGCTTTTTATGACAGAAAATTATTTTTCTAATATCAAAATGCACGTAGGTATAGTTAAAGAAAATTTGCTTAAATTTTCACCTATTTCAGATCTTCGGCCTATACCAATATTTTCAGTTGTTCATCAAACATCATAAACATTCGTTTTCCCAGGCAAGTATTCTCACTTGACAAGGTTTAATTTAAATAACGTCTAGTATTTCAATCGCCAGGCTCATTATTGCCGTCTACGCCACTCTTCCTTCGAATCGACAGGAACAAGCAGAAAACTATTTGTTTTCGTATCCATTGTCCTCTCCGTTCCATTATCAGTGAAACATGGAATGGCCAACGCTTAATCAGTAGATAACATCTTATTTATAGTGTTTCACTGAGCGACTGATCTTATTGTGATAATCGTGATCTTGTCGATTGACTTTTTCGATTATATGAAAGTATGTCACGATGTTTTTACTCTTTCACGTAAAACGGATCAAAACTACCAAACGGATTTTTATGAAAAGCACACAGATAAACCATGATCTAGAATAGGATATAGGATACTCTTAAGGTCACTGTATACTTAACGTGGACGGGACGGGGACGGGACGTGGACGGGACGTGGACGGGGCATAAATATACGTGCGTGCCACATTCCCGTCCCGTCCGTGCCTCCGTGGCGTATGCGCTATCGTTTACATTTTCTATGAAACGGTGTATCTAAAACTTCACGTCCCGTCCCGTCCCCGTCTCGTCCAGGTTACATATGCTTCGACCTTTATTATCCCGGAAATCGCAGGCAAACCCGTGGGTTCTAGTAAAACAATGTCAAGTTTTGGTAAAATTTTGTTAAGTTTGAGCCCGACACAAATGTTAAATGTCGTAGATCCTTCGACAATAAATCTAACAGTGGTCGACTAACGACTATACGCTTGAGCAGTCATTGGAACAAACCCGTGAATATTTGTCACAAGGGAGTCATTAGAAAAATAAAATTAACGTTGAGATTACTGTGGCGGGGAATAACACTAACGTTCAAGAAACATAAGGCTATTCACACGAGCGACAGCCATACGACGAAATTACGCAAGCAAAAATTAGGACAAAATATTGCTGCGACAATTTGCCACCCGTGTGATAAATCTTTGCTTCGTCATAAGGCTATTCGCCCACGACCGATAATCGGTGACCGATTTTTTGTAGGAGAAAAATAGAACGTACTGATAGCAATAGTGCAACGCACACGTCCTACAAAAAGTCGGTCAGAAATAATATGGGAGGAAAAATCGGACCGATTATCTGTCCTACAAAAAGTCTGACGTGGGCGGGAAGAGTAAACGGCTGTAGTTCAATTTCTTGTCAACATTTTGTCGCGTCGCTGTCGTATGTGTGAAGAACTACTAACTAAAGGGAAGTCAGTGCCAGAACATTAAAACATTGTTTTTTTCTCAGGTCTTGTACCTGGTCACTCAACTGTTTATAGGCTAGTTTATAGTCTAAACAATTTGGGGCATATCGGTTGGTTTTGGTTTCAAAGTTTATAAATGACATACATACGTACAAACATTTTATGTATTTTATATATATAATATTCTGTATATTCATGTATTCCTATTACGAATATTTACGCTTGATAAGTACGTTACACAGTTTAATGACAGGCCTTGCCCTGTAATTGGTAGATTTTAGGGCTTGCGACGCTCGGCTGTAGTTTAAATACGAAATACAGATACGACGAAATTATAAAAGGGAATTCTTGATCAACTACGAATGCTAGATGGAATACATGAATTAATTTTAGCTTACATTTTGAATAAATTACTTGTGTCGTCAAGCGGTATTTGACTTTATGAAATTTGACGTTAGGGAAGAAAACACAAAACAAAGCAGAGGTTGAATAATAATCTAAATTTTAGTAACAAAAAATAACCGACTTCAAAGTTACTCAAAAACTACTAGTCAGATCTCGTTCAAATTTATGTGGGACTACATGACAGGCCAGACCAGCTTTCGATTAAAAAAAGAATCATCAAAATCGGTTTGCCCAGTCCAAAGTTCTGAGGTAACAAACATAAAAAAAACAGTCGAATTGAGAACCTCTTCCATTTTTTGAAGTCGGTTAAAAAGAAATACCCGACAAGGTAAAAATCGGGTTCTGAAAAGTTTTGAATATTTTTTTATGGAAATAGCCGGCAAACGAGCTGACGATTCACCTGATGGTATGTGGCTACCCTTGAACATCAGCAACACCAAAGGCATCACTGATCCGTACTTATAAACATTAACCCTATAAATCCCATATCTTGGGAAAAAAGTACAGTTTGACCCCCTTTGAATCTGCTGACTACATTACATTCTGAATATTTGAGTTCTCCAACAAATCTAGGTTGAAGTTATGAGGGGTTGAAAATACGAGGACAAACTTCGAGAATAGCTAAGTAGTACCGATAGCCTTGGTGGTAATCCCGTGTAACCCGATATCAATATAATAAAACACAAAAAATTTTTGTACGTATGTCTTTTATACACTCTGAAACCATCCAACACATATGCCCCAAAATCATTTGAAAGGCAAAAGTCCGAAGGTGGTTTGAGACGGTGCCGCAACAATATCGCTCACCTAGTAATATAAAGGCACATCTGCAAAAAATGCGAAATTGAGTTGATATGGTATATTTTCAAATTCAAATTCAAATTCAAAATCATTTATTCATGTAGGTATCATTGATACACTTATGCACGTCATTTTTTTAATTTACCAGCTTTTCGGAAAGGTGCTTTGTCATGGAGGAGAAGAAAAGCCGAAAGAAACTCCTCAGCACATCTTTTAAAAATAAAATACATTGGTATATTTTTTACAAAGAAGTATCACTAACCTGTACGGAACTGGTTGCAGATCTGGTCATTTCCATGCGTCTTTGTCATTTATGTATTCATCTACAGTATAGTAGCCTTTGCCTAAAAGTTGAGATTTTACATGTTTCTTAAATAATTCCACTGGCAAATCACGTATTAACTTTGGGATTTTATTATAGAACTGTACACCACGGCCCATAAAAGATCGCTTCACTTTAGAAAGACGGTAAGATGGCGTTACTAACTGGTGCATTTTTCTTGTTTGGCGATTAGTGATATCAAAATTTTGTTTATACGCGCTTATATTATTCCGTATAAAAACCACGTTACTATAGATATATTGTGAGGCTACTGTAAGTATACCTATTTCTTTGAACTTGTCACGCAAAGTTTCACGAGATCTAAGTTTATAAATAGCCCTAATAGCTCTTTTTTGTAGTATGAAAATTTGTTCTATACTGGCTGCTTTGCCCCACAGCAAGATGGCATATGACATAATACTGTGAAAATATGCAAAATAAACCATCCTAGCAGTTTCGATGTCAGTATACTGCCTTATTTTTCTAACAGCGTAAGCAGCCCTACCGAGTTTAGTCGCGAGATTTGTTATATGTGGGTCCCATTGAAGTTTATTATCTAAGGTCACCCCTAAAAATACGGTGGATTCCTCCATATTCAATGTTTCATTATTAAGTTTAATAAGTTTATTGACTTTTTTAACATTAGGTAGTACAAACTCTATACATTTAGTTTTTTTTGCATTTAACAGTAAATTGTTAATAGTGAACCAACGCGAGACATACGAAAGAGTACTATTTACGTCGTCGAAATTTTCTTTATTCCTATCACACTTAAATATTAATGATGTATCATCAGCAAATAGTACAATATCCGATTGGTTTTTTACATAATGAGGTAAGTCATTTATGTATACCAGGAAAAGAAAAGGACCTAAGATCGAGCCCTGTGGTACACCCATCACCGCCGGTGACCCCGATGACTTAATATCATTTATGCTGACTTTTTGTATTCTATCACTCAAATAAGACGCGATCAAGCTAAGAGCCTTATTTTTTATTCCGTAATGACCAAGTTTTAACAGTAATGTTTCATGTTCAACACAGTCAAATGCTTTAGATAAGTCACAAAATACACCTATTGCATTTTGTGACGCCTCCCATGCTTCGAATATATGCTTTAAGAGCCTAGTCCCTGCATCTGTTGTACTACGGCCTTTAGTAAAACCGTATTGCTCAGGGTGTAATAATTTGTTATTGCTGAAATGGTTTAGCATTTGATTCAATATTATTTTCTCGAAAATCTTACTAAGTGTTGGTAATACAGAAACTGGTCTATAGTTATTAAGGTCGGTTTTTTCACCTGTTTTAAAAAGTGGTATAATTTTACTACATTTCATAAGATCTGGAAAAATACCTAGATCTATACATTTATTGAACACTACGGCTAAGGATGGAGCTATAATATCAATAATATGTTGTATTATTTTTACTGAGATCCCCCACAAATCACCCGTATTCTTTACCTTCAGAGATTGAAACGCTTTAATTATGTCTCTGGTAGTAATATGTTCAAATTGAAATAAAATATTACATTCGTTTACATTATCTTTTAATATAGAAAGTGCTTCGGTCGGTGAAGAAGCTAGTGCACTAGTTAATGTTACTGGAATATTACGGAAGTGATTTTCAAATGCGCTTGCCACGTCTTTATCAGCGGTAATTATTTTTTCATTAATTTTTAATTCGTAACTGAAGTCACAGGATTTTGTGTTACCGTTCTCACTACTAATTATATTCCAAGTTGTTTTCATTTTGTTATCGGAGTTAATTATTTTATCCTTTATGTGCATTGACTTCGCCTGAGTGCAGACGATTTTAAAAATTTTTGAATAATTTCTCACGTACTCCTGGAAAGTGGAAGAAAGATTGTATTGTTTCTCGGCATAGAGATCATACATCTTGTTCCTACTTTTGAAAATACCTACAGTAGCCCAATCACTGAATTTACTAATTTTAGCTAAATTTACGTACCTATACGTGTGGTACCTAATAGTGGTAAATATGTATTAATGTCTATACTAGTAACCAAACCCATACAATCTGTAAAAAACGTACAAAGAACCCATCAATTAATTCTAAACATTGTTATAAAGTTTTTGAAATTCGTTTCTGTAAAATATGACAAACGTAGATGTGCCGTTATATTAGAAAGAAAGAAAGAAAAAACGTTTATTCCTGTACCCATTAGGTACACACATTACTGGGTGAGCGATATATATAATATTTGCCGTTCGGATTTGCGGGATTTTGTTGCAAATACGTACCGTAACGGTAGTTATGTTGAAATGCAATTAGCATTTCTCTAGATAATATTACACGAAAAATATTATATTCCGAATATTTATTAAGGAAAACCATTTCGTCAAAATATTCTTTAGTTAATACTGTGTCCTGGAGATTTTTACGTCTGGATAATCTTGAGTCGTAAATATATAAATAAGGTTAGAGATATAAAAAGTTATGTTATTAGTGTCAAAGAAGAATAATTTGAATATCACCAGGAAAAATATAATTCGAGTGCCGACCCCTGTATAAGCCTAAGGTTAATAAAACTCCAAGATTTTGTGCTCTATTGAATTAAAAATACATTTTAGTGACATCTATCTACTAATTCCGACTGCCAAATTAAAACACGTCTTAATATTTCCGCTAGGTTTTTTATACCATACACTCTTTTTTATACCATATAAATATATAGGTATATCAATCAACTAAATTAAGTTGTTATTCTTATAAATTATGTTAACCCCCGACGCAAACAGAGTGGTGTTATGTCTTGTGTCTGTGTGGCTGTGACATCGTTGCTCCTAAACTCTTAAACGAATGAATCGTATTTGATGCGGTTTTTAGGGTTCCGTAGCCAAATGGCAAAAAACGGAACCCTTATAGATTCGTCATGTCTGTCTGTCTGTCTGTCTGTCTGTCTGTCTGTCTGTCTGTCCGTCCGTCCGTATGTCACAGCCACTTTTCTCCGAAACTATAAGAAATACACTGTTGAAACTTGGTAAGTAGATGTATTCTGTGAACCGCATTAAGATTTTCACACAAAAATAGAAAAAAAACAATAAATTTTGGGGGTTCCCCATACTTAGAACTGAAACTCAAAATTTTTTTTTTCATCAAACCCATACATGTGGGGTATCTATGAATAGGTCTTCAAAAATGATATTGAGGTTTCTTATGTCATTTCTTTCTAAACTGAATAGTTTGCGCGGGAGACACTTCCAAAGTGGAAACATGTGTGTCCCCCCCCCCCCCCCGTAACTTCTAAAATAAGAGAATGATAAAACTAAAAAAAATATATGATGTATATTACCATGCAAACTTCCAACGAAAATTGGTTTGAACGAGATCTAGTAAGTAGTTTTTTTTAATACGTCATAAATCGTAAACCGCAATTTACCTCGATCAAAGTTACAACGAACTTCAAGAACTTTTATATTATGTTACTTGCTGCTACGGAACCCTTCATGGGCGAGTCCGACTCGCACTTGGCCGCTTTTTTTGTTTGGAGGCTAATGTGACCGAGATGGTTTTTAGCTAAGTTTAATGCGAATAAAATTGTTGCGATTTTTTTAGCCATAGTTATTATTGATATATTTGGTACTTTAACGCCCGGTTACTTAAATCGCTCCTTAGTACAGAATCATCATACAAAGTCTGTAAGTAACGATTTAAGTAACCGTTAGTGACTCTGAATTGGGGCGTAATTATTTTGTAGTCAATAAAATACGAATCGTAAAATACTCGTTGCATTTAAAATGTTCAGTGTCTGTTTGAAATCGTAGTATAAGTATTTTTCAACATATTTAGTTACTCATAACTTTACTCCGAAGTTGATGCTATAAACTCAACCAATGATATTTAGTTTACAGAGTCGGGAGAGACTTAATTCAATCTCTCCGCGAAACTGGGTTAGCAGTGCCTTCCGCTAGGAAATGGGTATTTGTGATTGAAAGATTATTATTTCGTGAATTAAATTTCTTTGAATATGTATTGTTTTGATTTGCTTTTTCAATTTATTTTTATTTATTTATGTAACTTAAAGGCAGAATCCACTTGATGGAATAACCGATGCATTGTCAGTCAAAAAACGTGGGGGCTTATTATTTCTGGTACTCGAACACTGCGACCCAATCCTACTAATCTAATACTATACTGAAGAGTTTGTTTGTTTGGTTGAATGCGCTAATCTCAGGAACTACTGGTTCGGCTTGAAAAATTCTTTTGGTGTTTGGTAGTTCATTTATCGAGGAACGCTGTAGGTTATATAACATCATATATTTTAGTAGTTAGTTTTATCCAAAAAACGCGGGTGAAACCGCGTGGCACATCTAGTACAAATTACAATATATGACACATTTTGTGATGATGTTAACAACTCGAACGAAATTTCATGTTTGCACACATGTTCTGAAATAAGATATAGGTAACTTATTATCTCGAATACGTGAGCAAAACTGCAAACAGAGCCCTAGTGACACATAAATACATTTTATTGTCGATTGTAAAAGGAAGGTGGTAACAAGCCAAGCAGGTAAAAAACTGGATAATAGATCCTAGTGACCTCCTCGGTTGGCTTGAACTAAGGATCCTCTTACACTTCTATATAAATCATAATTTAATTTAAAATATTTTCGTAACAAAATATGCTCTTAGAAGGTCGGGTATCTAATTCAAAGTGATTACTTGCCTTTTTATTTTCCTGCCCATTTAATAAATCTTTTGAACATTTTCTTCCGGTAGAGAAGATCGTATGTTTTAATGGTGGTAGGACGAAATGTATTGTATTAAAATCCGGTACTCGTAAGGAATGTCAAATAAAGAAAGCGGCCGAGAGTTGGAAAGGCGTCTAGTATCAATTGCGTGAGAAACAAACTACAGCCCGTATTAATTAACTGATATTAAGAAGAGATCTTAATGTTCTTGTGACTAAAATTTTAGGCTTTTCTACACAGAACTTGGCACCCATTTAGATCTCAATTCTTTTTTTTTAAATTGGCTTTTACTTTACATTCATGTTTTTGATGGGATATACTCTTTTTTATACCATACCTAGCGGATATATCAAGTGTTTTAATTTGTTTAAAATTATTTAGGTATTGGTTAACGACTACTCTTTAACCACTTAAAGAGTAGTCGTTAACCAATACCTTAATAATTTTCAGTAGGCACAGGAACTTTGAATACCAACACTTTCTATGCTGAGGTGCTGAGGTAATGAACCAATCGGTATATTTATTGATCTGCTACGAATAGAGACCATCCAGTAACCTAGCTATGAAGATAAGCAAGGATAAGGAGCTAGACGAAATACATTTTAGTTTAAGTCACAAATATTAAATTAAGTACAGGAAACTTAATTAATCTCAAGTTGCAAGCACCGGTTACATTCCGACCCAATTCTACATCGCCGGCTCCATTTACCCGCTCTTTTATTTACAGCGATAAACGTCTTTCTGTAATAAAAGACTTTTGGGATAAAAGTCTTTTTGGGACAGTGCGGTTGATGCCCATGCTGATACTTATGCAAATCGGGACAATTTTGGACAAAAGCAAGTGCTTTTAACGAGACATTTTTGGAGAATTCACGTTTACTGGCGTCGTTACTCCTTGAATTTTGAACGCGTTGACTTAACGTTATGGAGATACGTGAAATGCTACAATCTTTTGGTGATTTTAAATTTAACGTGAAACGAATACGGGGATAAAAATAATGGTTGTCTGTAAAGTCGGTTTACGGAGGGTAGTTTAACGTGACAAAGTCATGACAAAACATTGATGAAATGATTGCATACTTTTATAGATAAAATTGAGTGCTTCGGCAGATCGTAGCCGATCATGCCTCTCTATCGCTTGTTCCGCGCTCTCGCTCGCGCGGAACAAGCGATAGAGAGGCATGCTCTTTCGTGCGTGCACCCGGCGTTCATCGTTTTAATAGACGTTGTCACGTCAATAATATCGACGATATTTCAACAACATTATCCGTAAACTTTTCTGACAAACAAGCAGATAGCTCATGGTGGTGGTACAATACACAATACAGTTATATTATGTCAACATAAAATGGCGTACAAACCAGTATATGAGATACGAAAGTTCTATAACTCTTCAAAGGCTTTATTTGATTAATCAACATTTATATTGCCCAGTTTACGTTCGCTGTATGTAATTACTATCCCTGCTTTAAATTTGTTGAAGCTAGGTTTATGGCCTTAGTTAAAATAATTGTAAGCCTGGTTGTATAGTTTACGATTTTCTTGTTTACCCCTGGTTAATTTTATTGGCAAGTCCTATATTTATTTTTAATATACTTAAAAAACAGGGGAGGGTTAATTTGGTTTTATTTTTAACTGACTTCAAAAAAGGAGGAGGTATTCAATTCGACTGTACTTTTTTATGTTTGTTACCTCAGAAGTTTTGACTGGGTGAACCGATTTTGATGATTCTTTTTTTAGTCCAAAGCTAATGCTTGTCATGTGGTCCCACTTATGTAAATTTGAACGAGATCTGACGGGTAGTTTTTGAGCTATCCCTAATTTTGAAGTCGGTAATTTTTTGTCAAGAATTATTTATTTATTAACTTTGAAAAAATATTTTTTATCTGAAACATTGCTCTCATCTGTGTTTCTGGTAGTAAAATATTAGGAAAAATTATCGTGAAAAAATCATCTTATAATAATAAATTATTGTTTAGGTATTTTTTTATGTTAATTTTATGCATTTTTGGAACGAAACTGTGACGTTGCAACTACCCCAATTTCTCCTGTTGAAAATATCAGGTAGTTCTACAAATATCGAATTGGAGCGATTGTAAAAGTATAACGACAATTTGTAGTTAGTTCTTAATGTAGAACAACATTGTTCTAAATTAAGGCAAAAGTTTTAACTAGTCCAATTTGCAATCTTGGTGGTTTAAGTAAAGAAAATTTTAATACGACCTAAATAATAAAAATACATACAATATGACACAAAACACATAATTTTATTAAAATGCTATTTTTAAAAACTCGTAAAAGTCAGGCATGTGCAAATTTGACATTAAAGTAATTAAAAAAAGAATATATCTTTGTTATCTGAGCTGTTGGCTAAATAAATAAAGTAAATTCGTCTTTAAATCTCTCGCACTACAGTTACTGTGAATTAAAAGCGTGCCATAAAAATAATGTCCTAACGCGGGGACAGCTACGACACGATGCTACGGTTGCTACGACAAGGGCTACAAAGCTTGCTACACTATCTACGAGAGCTACGAACATGCGGTTTACGACCAAGAAAGTTCGAGTCAGCTTGGAACTGGATGAATGCAGGTATTTAGATATTTACGCGGTTTTTCGGATAGTCTAGCGGCACACCTGCGGAAAACTACGAGGCTATTTGGACACGTAACAACGATTTCAAAGGCTCGCTGTATAAAATAGAACGAAGGCCTTTTTGCCGAAATTTCTGCTAGCCGACCTTTTCGTTTACGCTGAAACGTAAGGTAAAATTCCACCTTATTACACAGAAATGGAGTCTATTACTACATCAAATGTGATCTTTTATTGTTGTATATACAACTTATGTCTCAGCGCTCACTCGCTGAATTTATTCATTTTATAAATTAAAATAAAATATGAATAATTTGTTCACAAAACTCAAATAGCCAATATAAAACTTTTTGCCGTAAAAACTTGGCACAATTTACTATTGCAAAAGTGCAAAGTACCTACTTATATTGTTTATTGTACATAACACAAACTTGTATACCCAGAGTAGACACGGCAAGTTCATACAATTCACGTGTAACAATTAGGATTTGAAATCCTAATGAGGCGCCGTGTCATTTAGTCGGACTTTCATTGCTATTGGCAACAGATGTCAACTGAAATAACGAAAAATGCCTGATTTTAATGTTATAAACTGTAAAAAATCTACAAATATAGTTAGGAAAGATAAAGAAAACATTTTCTTTCATCGCTAAGTAATTTCGTTATAAAATTGTGTTCCCATCTATTTAAAATTAATTAATTTAATGTTTATTGTGGTTTTACCATGTTTTACAATGACGAGCACTTACTGAATATATGTACTACATACTACACAATACATTGCTCATTTTGGTTTAAACAATTTAGGGTTTCTTTGTAGGAACATGCAATGAAAATACAACAATCGTTACTATCAATCGTTGCTAAGTAACGCTTTACTTCTTGGTACTGTCAATATTGTCGTTTTTCGGTCAAATATAGTATATAGTGTTTTTCATTTACCCTGTCTTGTCTCGATTATAATCGATTTTGAGAATCGTCGAATAAATAAATATTCTCATAGATATATATTTTGTAACACAAATTTTATTCCAAAGGTAACTAACTGTATTTTTTATAGTTTCGTCTTAACTGTTCGCCCGTCCGTCCGTCCATTCGCAACTTAGTGCTGAGAACCTAAGAGCTAGAAAGGTGAGAAAGGTGTAATTTGGCATGGATGTACATAATTATTTATTAAAACTACAAAGTCGTAGAATAAAATATTAAAAATATTTATTTACCGCAGTTCAAGTGGGGATAGATTTTTTTCCTTGGCTACCCAATACAGATAGTGTAAGGTATGGTAAGGTATGGTAAGGTAGTGTATATTATGCAAAGATATTTAAAAAAATATTATGGGTTCGGTTTAAAGAACATTATTGTCATATGAATACAACAATTTCACTAATAGGTGAAATAATTTCATTTTCACTAATAATTCTAATAAAGAAAACGAGCTAAAATTATAAAATGCTAATTTTCTTAAAAAAAAACTAATAAAAGTGATAATTTTGGTTCAAGTTTCCGTCTCCCCTGCCAGCTAAAAAGGTGGAATTCGACATGTGAAAAAATTCACACGGTTACGAAATATTTGCAGGTTAACTAGTAATAATCGATCAACTTACAAGTATAGAACCCTACACTGCGCATGGCCTTACAAGCTCTTGACCAGTTGTTTTTCATCAATCGAAAGAATTTTTCAAATCGGTCTAAATTAATGGTGGTACATTTTTGTTATTTTGATTATTAAATTACAAAGGTTTTGATTTCAATAAATAAATGATTATATTTTGTTTTAATTCTCTTTTTTTTATTTTGCATAAAATTTTGAAGTAACCTATTTAATATGATATTGATCTGTTTATTTAAATTTTTTAAACGTGTTTATAATTTTAATAAAAATTTAATAAATTTTATAATTTGTGTTTATAATAAATAATCAAGTTAAATCAAACTCACCCCAATGATATTTAATAACAAAATATTAACAAAAGAAAATTATTTATTTGGTTTTATTTAGCACTATAACCTATACGTACAATAACAACCAACCAGACTGATTATAATCGGTTATCGACATCGAGAATCGGTAAGAAATCGGTTTCGTATTGGTATTGCTAGGATGAGGTATGTCAATCACTAAAATATTCTTGTGACATAACATTGTGTCAAAAAAAGCGACACGCTCGGTTTCCATACAATTCGAGGTACATGCCTCATCTACTCTAGGTATATATGTCTGTGGTACATAACATTGAAAAAAATACATATGCATCTTATATTACTTAGACTAATCCAAAGGTTGCCTATCCATTCTGCATGCGCGTTGATTTTATCTATGAGCAAACATGAAATTTGGAATACGACCAAGCACGCTTGGGTTAGCGTAGGAGACGCTGTCACGCTTCAGCTCGGTAAATGTACACACAATTTGTTTTATGCCGTTATGACTGTGTGAATCAGGTTAACATGACGTACAAAGCAATCCAATTTTACACGAGAATACGTTGAGATATTAAAATACTTACGTCGTTTAACTTTGGTGACAACCCTATGTTACATCAGGGATGTACACGTTCGAATATCAGCGTGATATTAATATTACGATTATTAACTCTCATGTTATGTGGGTTATTTTTAGACCTGTCAAAGGGGCAAAGTGTCATTTAAATCTCGTGACAATGCAATAAGTAAATGTATGTTATTGTACCACATTTGTTTGTAATTTTTGTGAGGTTGTTTAGTAGTGGAGGCCATACACGATTAAGTATACTTGTCAAGTTTGCAGCGGACTTGACGCGGCATCCAGTAAACTTGATCCGTGTATGGCCACGGTATAGCTATCTGGCCATATAGCTGTCTCATGCACACTGGATGCCGCGTCAAGTCAAACTGCAAATTTGTCAAGTCAAACTGCAAATTTGAGAAGTCAAACTGCAAACTTGACAAGTACACTTGATTGTGTATGACATCCATAAAGAGGGGTAGACAGCACGTGTAAAGAAATTAGGAGAGTATCGTAAGTAACATCTATGAAAAAGAGAACGTTCGTAATAGTTAGAGAGACGTAGAGATGTAATTAATTTGTTTTAAAAACTGTCTCCACGTAATTTTTACGTGTTCATTGCAATCTTATTCTTACATTATACGTAAAGTGGTTCCTTCTATTAAGTAATGGAATATGTAAACCGTTCATTTAGTTCTTCGCTCATATATGCACATTGTCTGTTCTTTGTGGTTGAGCTACGAATATAAACGCGACGTGAAGTAGTTTTAAAATAATGGAAATGTACTCTAAGAGCACTTGGAAACCTGGGTGGAAACTCCATATATGATGAACTTAAATATTATATGACATGTTTGTAATACTAGTGCTTTCCTTGCGGCTTCGCCCATGTTTTCCAGGATAATGAGTCTATCCTACCCTATGTCGTATTACTGATCAAGGTTTACCTCTGTGCTGAACTTCATGAAAATTCGTTCAGTAGTTTTTGCTTTATAGAGTATCAAACATCAATACAAACTTGCATATTTATAATATTATGAACCATATTATAATTTAGTCAATCAGCTGTTTTGAGTTTACTAATGTCACTGTGATAACAAACGTCAGAACTGTTTTCCTATTACTATAAATTTTACTTCTTCTCCATCGGAAGCAGATCAATATCTCGGGATAAAAGTATCCTATACTTTATTCTTGATATTGAACTATCTGTGTGCCAAATTTCATCTATATCCGATCAGCCGTTTTTGTGTGATTGCGTGACAAACATCCAAACATCTAAACTTTCACATATTAAAGTAGGATTAGTAGGATAAGGTTCAATGTCTATCTAGGTAACGTGTTTTTTTGTAACGTAAGTGTTTTTTGTCTCACTCTCAGTAGCACGTTACATAGCATAACAAGTAATGTCATGCCACATGCCACGTCACGTAAATGGCAGCTGCTCCATACAGTTACACTGAACGTTGATACTAATGCATTTTTCTTACGTGGACACCAGGCCTAAGTTACATGCTACCACATACAAGCGACAAAAAATTAAGAGTAGAAAGAACCGAGCCTTGCCATGCCGAAACCCAGCCGATTCGGCCATGAACCTTTTTTTATTTTGACATATTTCGTTCAAAAATCAAACCGAACTTACTCAAAAGGGACTTTATTAAAGGAGACATAAAATAAAAATAAACTCGTATTAATATACGTCGGAATAACATACATACATAATTATATTGTTTATTGACCTTACTTCTTTTTTTACGTAAATTTCTTCCTGTTTACGTATGTTAACGGCGATCGGATACGATTGAATGTAATGTTTTTTTTGTTCGAAGCAGAAGCAATAAAGTTACTCAACCAATGTTTAAACATACTATGAATTAGTATAGGATAATAATTTAGCTAGATCTCACATTTGAAATAGTAAATCCTTAAGTTCACAAATAGTATTTACATCCAAAACAAAGTTTACTCGATAATTATTTTTCTTCAGTCATATGATAGAAATAATAAATAAAAGCTGGTACAAAGGGGAAAGAAAAATAGAAATGAAAAGTGTTCAGTTCTTCTGATTCCGTTCCAGTCATGTTAGATGATAATATATGAGTCACGTTACATTTAAATATTGAAGATTTTGTAGAATCTTATAACAGAAAGACATACAAGTTTCAACAGTAACTGCTCGGTGGTTGCTCAATGAAGTAAATTCAGACGGAAAATTAGATTCTCAGGACTCAAGAAAAACAAGGCAAAGACGGGACTTGAAAATGGAAAAACGCCAACTTATTATAAAATTATTCCATCTCAGTAACATGCTTGTTCCATGCAAAAATTTACGATAATATTTCCGACGCGCACTTGGATTTGTTCCGATCTCAAGATACCTTTGGCGCAAGATTTTATTTACGGTAGGATTTCAAGATTTCGCATTTGGATACAATCTCCTGAATGTTGTGAATGTGTACAATGAAATAAGCTGCGAATACGTACAAACGGAATGTCCGAATAAATCCTGTATGTCTCTTGAGGGATTCGATAGAAACCGAGAGGCTTTCGGTACAATGAACGGTGAAATATCAGAGCCTTGGTGAATTTTGAGTGGCATCATCTTTGTGCTCACTTTTGTCATACGGAATGGAGAATGGGTAATGGCTGAGGTATCTGGCAGACAGATAATGTTGTGCGATTTGTATATTATACTGAACAGGTTTTTGCGTCAACAAATTTTGATTTTTATAAATAATTCAAAAACCGGTTTATGATAACGACAAAAAAAAAACCCAAGGATTTTTTTTAATTATTTGAGCCAAACCTAAGTAGGTATATATTATGTTAAGAGAAAACTGTGACACCCATTTTTCTCCTTTTATGAATCGATATTCTTTACTTTGGTGTAGTTCAGTAGCTAATAAGGTGACAAGCTTTAATGCTATAAATGAAAAAGTTTTTTTTTTAACTTCTTTTATTCTGCATTGCACGTTTTTATTTGTAAAAGTCGGATACAAATACACTGGAAAATGTAGCTTTTTTATTTAACGCCTAAAAATGAAAGTTTAGCGAAGGACTGATAAATCGCTCATCGCTTACTCTCTGTGGTTACGACAAATTATATTTCAGGTGATGATAGCTCGAACACTTTGGAACCCTTTATTCATCGCAATGCCAGCGACGAGAACTTAAGCCTAATCTATCTACGTTTTGGTACTCACGCCACTAAAGATGAATTTTTGTGATTGAAGCAGGCGTCAAGATTAAGTAATGTATTGTGTCAGGGATTGGCATTCAAATATTAAAAGAAATTCAATTTTTATACTCGTAGTTACATTTAACTGGTTGGTGTATTTTTTGTTTTTTTTTGTTATAGATATGGTTAACGTATTCATTTATAGACATTGTGCTTTTTGGAGACCCGGTACATCCTACACACAATATATCTTGTTGCAACGCTAAGTATTGTTATTTCCAATTATTTGTCTTAACAAAATAAAAATAATAATTTTCTCATTTTTCATTTCTGTCTTATTTAAGTTACTTAAAAATTCTTTATTCAATTTCTTTATAATTTATTTCTAATTGCAAGATGTAGATGTAATGATGATTAAAACATATTTTACTCACGCTTATCACTGGATTATTTAGATTTTAAGGCCCGTAATTTCAATAGCAGTTTAATCTATGATTCTGAGTTTAAACTATCGTTCTTGAATCAAAAAAGATAGTTTAAACTCAGAGTCATAGAATAAACTGCTATTGAAATTACGGGCCTTAGTCAACCTGTCCCCGCCGGGAATTGCACGCAACTCTCTCTTTAGTAGGCATTACCTGTGCTATAGTGTAAAATATAATAACATCACTATTCATTTTAGATTGAAAGTTGTTATAAAAGAAAGGATAACAAGCTAATTCTACAGTTACACGTACAATCACTTTTCAATTTATTCCTATTGATAGTTTAGCTTTTCGAGTGTGGGTTTTAAAGGGAATTGTGATCGAGGATCGGTCTCCAGACGGTTCTGAGTCATTGAGCTGGAAAATTAATGCGCAAAGGCTGTGTGGACATCAATAAACATAATTATATCAACTATTTATACTTGAAGATAACGTTTTCCTCTTCATAATTATGTTTGGAGACGATTGTTTGCTTCGTTTTTATCTAGTTTTCCTTATGTTACACAGTTGTCGGGGATCTTCGGGCGGCACGAAAACTTTCGACACTTGGGTTGGTGATTATCTTCCGTCATTCGCACGGGAGCAGCGTGATGGAGTATGCTCTAGGCCTCTTTAAGAGGGGGCACTTGTACTGAGTAAGAGGGTCATGAATGACTTTTGTTGAAGCCATATTACAAAGCGTTTTTAGGCCGTTCTTCGGTTACTACATTACACTTAGATTAGTCACTTACTCCATTAATCGTCTATACAGCAGTGTGGTAGTAGCCTTTAGACCGTTGCCGGTTAAGGACACGTGCGTTACACGCGAATAGATTGTAGCCGATACTCGAAACAAGTAACTCAATCATAACTTTACGTACACTTTGCAACTTGGCCGAAAGTTACACAAGTTTTAAGTGGCTTCTTAGTTAGATTAATATTGTGCTATACAAAATTAATTTTAGATGAAAGGGAATTCATTCTTCCTTATCACATTACACCAATCTCCATAGTTGTTTTTAAAATCGTTTATCTATGGCTATTTCATTTTGTCTTCGAATAACAAAATCAAATATGCATAAACAATAGCACAAGTTATTTTCTCGCACGAAACTGAATACGTTATCGATTTAGCCCCGGGCAAGGCAAAAAGGCGAACGCCTTAACATAAGATCGCATATTGGATTCGGGATTCCAGTGTTTATGTACAAAGGATACAAAAACTCGGTGAATGTTTATAACCCCAATAAGGTTCTAGATTGTCGAGGTCAAAATTAACTTAGCGACGATATGTTGAATAATTTTTATTGTTCTATAGTTTAGCATTAAGTAAATAATGGCTCACAGCAGAGCCCATGTCTCTCGCAAATGAAGAGGTCTGAATGCTTCATCCCACTATTTCAGTCCCGATTTATGAAGAGGAGGTTCATGACAGAGTCGGAAGGTCTTAAGCTGCATGAAGACCTCCGAAATAGCTTAATGATTATTGTACGCCATTCTGAGAACGTATACCTACATGTTAACAGAAAATGTAACCAGCATTAATTTTATATGTTGTTCTTTATTGAGCAAGTTAATTATTGATAACACAGTCCTGACGATTAAAATCATCTATCAAAGATTTTAATGCGTTTCGGTTAACACTGTCAAAACATCCAGGGAATTAGCATGTATCCCATCAAGTAACTTGTCGATAAAAAGTCCAAGAAATCCATGCATCCTTAAATGTAAACGAACATCGATGTTTGCTGCAGATATGATGGGATATCTATCTGTCAGGCTCGTTTGTACGTTTCACATCTCCTACTATACATTTAACATAAACGGGATATCGTATAACAGAACGTCAAACCGGAACTGGCTCTGATGTATTCGGAAGGTGACGTTGGCAACACGGCGCAGAGTATCAATATTAGTTGGGGTAACATCATAACAGAAGACAGCAGTTATTGAGCTGTGAGATACCACAGATCAGTCAGCGTCTACGTACTGTGTTAGACACTTCTTGTTTAAACGTGGAACTGGACGGACGTCCGACGTACCTTACGGCGCGGCGCTCTGTTCGACTAAATCATTGCGGTAGTTCTTGCTTCGTACCTGTACGTTTCGTTTCAACTTTATTATGTTAATAGGCAACAAAGTACCAGACGTGCAACCTAATGATAAAATTAAATGGGCATCGTCTCCTGTGGTCACCAGTAACCAGGCATCACCCGTTGCCGGCCAAGAAAGAAAGAAAGAGCTGGCTCCAGCCAGGCAGCCCCCGGCCGGAGAACTACAAGTTGTGTGGTGGTTGACTCGAGAGAGAGAGAGAGTTATCCAGACAGACTTCGTGGAATGATAATAATACAAGTAATTATGATAATGACTTAATAATAATATTGATATTATAACTAAGCAGTATGGCCGTTTTATTATGTTACCTCCTATAACACCCTAGCGTGGGATTGGGGTAAATTTTTTAGGTTACCCCAATAAAATTCGGCAGTAAATTAGGTATTCATTTGATCCATACCGAATTTTATTTGACCCCACTCGCGATGCATTCTTCTGTTGGATACTACATCTTAATATATATAAATTACGTGTCACGTTGTTTGTCCGCGATGGACTCCTAAACGACTTAACCGATTTTAATCAAATTTGCACACCGTGTGCAGTTTGATCCAACTTCAAAGATAGGATAGCTTACATTTCAAAATAAAAAACTTTTAACAGAACGAAGTCTGTCCGGGCAGCTAGTAGTTATATAAAAGTGCCGTCACTATTATTTCGCAGTAAAATTGCTGTCAGTGAATTTTTGACACTCGTACAATTTTAATGGCCGAGCGCTGGAATAAATACCACGCAGGGGTTTGAATGACAAATTGTAGTTCGGTGCATGCATTTTACAGCTGTCAAATAGGGCACGGTAGATGCTCTGCTGTAATGGGAAAATAGTGAAAAACCGAATAGCAGTCTATTTAATTGATAAAAAGGGTTTGATACAGCAGTCTATTTTGTTAACATCGGCCTTCTTCGTTTTACCATTATTGTACGCAGGAATATAAAAGTAGAATTATAACTTTCGTCTAGGTCGCGTAGTAAAGAAATATTTTTTCCACGAATTACATTTCATCGTATATGTCTTTTGTATGGAAATAGCCGGCAAACGAGTTGATGATCCATCTGATAGTAAATGGCAATTATCGCCCATGGACTTCACCAAAGACATCACCAGAAATCATGCGTTGCCGGCCAAGAAAGAGAGAAGAAAGTGAAACAAAAATCTGTCTCACAAGCCAAACTCTTTACTCGTAAGTAGAGTGCTGTGAAACAAGGTCTTATCTTAAAAGGAAAGTAAGAAAATTAAATTGTCTTAATACCGAGAACAAGGTCTAATTTTCACGCCTAACTGCCCTGTTAATTATTGAAGGAACTAAAGTTTAGGCTTTCTAAAGAAACTGTAATGGCTATACTAATTACAGTTGGAATTTAAGGCTCGCAGTTCATAACAAGTACTTATCCATTGATCCTCAAAGGAACTGAGTTGTAAATTATGATCTCACCTAAGTAAATGTAAATTATGATCCTCTACATACCTTTATCTCTACCTTTTTTAATATGATTTTCTTTTCACTTTTCATTACTAACAATTCAGCTATACATATTATTATTTTTACCCTGAACTATTCATGCGGCGAAAGCCGTGAAAACTTTAAGTAGGCATGTTTTTTTGACATCTCCAAAAATCACCGTCATTCAGACTATCCGTATTTCAGACAATTTGACAACTTCCAGACAAACTTTTTAGACAAACTTCCTCATGAATTAATGTCTTTTGTTGTAATGGGAATAGAAATCCGTTGGGGGGATTTTGAGTTTATTGCGAACAGGCAGATGCAGCGGAGGACATAATGTTGTAGTAAGTAGCGATAGTGATATTGAAGATACCTAATATACAACAAGCAACAAAGACAACAGCCTGCGGCTTCGCGTGTTACAACTTTGAAGCCGATACATAGCTGCAAGATATTTGGGCAAATAAACAAATATCCCTAAGGACTTAAAGTTTGCATAAACACTGTGATTAAAGTCCAAGTTATCGAACTTGATAATAGATTTAATCCCCTATCACTATAGTAGTTTAACTTGAAGCAAATGATCCTGAGTTTGATTCCAAGCCGGGCATAGATTTTTTTTGTGAAATATACATTTTCGGGTCTTCGCCGGGATTATGCTACGAGATATTTACATCTAACGCCCCAACTCAGAGTCACTAACGGTTACTTAAATCGCTCCTTAGTAAATAATCATTATACAAATTCTGTACTAAGGAGCGATTTAAGTAATCATTAGTGACACTGAGTTGGGGCTTAAGTGAGACAGGACATAAGTAAACTACATTTGATTTGTTGGTACAGTCGGCCGCTGAAGTAGCTTAACATTATAGTACTTTGTAATAGTAACTGTTTCGACGGTTTCCTAGCAACATCTATAACAAATTAAAGAAATGTAATGTGACAAGGTACTAAAATGTTAAGCTACTTCTGCGGCCGACTGTACCCTACAACACTGAGGGCCTGTCCACATCTCCACGTCACGACGTCGTCAACGTGGAACGGTGCCGTAACGTGCTACGTTACGTTGCCGCAACGTGCAAGTTTACGTTAACGCAACGTAAAAATGCACGTCACGGCGCAGCAACGTTACACGTCGCCGTGGCTTGTAAAATTCTGGTACATTCTTTAATAGGGTTACGCAAAATTTCAAAAGTATCGATACTTTACTCGATACCAGCATCGCATCAAAAGTATCGATACCTCCAGGTATCGAGTACTTTTTAATACATTTATAAAAAACCTGAATGGAATGTTGTGTGCGTTGCAAAGTTTCGCAAAACAATCTAGCAGGAACGTGTCTCACAAAATAGTCACTGATATCCAATCTATATACACATATATATATTACACAAAAATGTTTGTATGGATGTCCTATATAGACACTGAAACCATTCAACCCATATCTCTCAAAATGGTTTCATTTGAAAGGTAATAATCCGAAGATGGTTTGAGACCACTAAAGCAATGCATTAAGCACATTCAGTCCATTGATAAAGTCGTTTTTCTACTTTTACAATACAACAATTGGAAGACAATTATTGTAACGATGGTGCATCAACGTCAATACAAAAACACTGATCTGTCATATTTATCAGTAAATAATTTATCGTAGTGGAACATGCCGAGTATCCAATTGTAGATATATATTATGAAACTGTCAAGACAGTTAGTCCATGGAGTATAGAGGGTAAGGAGAGCCATCTCATATGGGAGGAAAGTTGAAATAGTGTCCAGTTGTATACTGATAATAGAGATTCCAGTACCTACTACCATCCTGCGACAATAGCGCTAGCATTAGCTAGCAATAGCTAGGCTAGGTAAATATGGAATGATGAAAAAATACAATATTACGAATTTTCTCCAGAATATTATGATAGTTTATTTAATAAACATTTATTTTCTTCATATACAAAAATTTTTAATTCAAAAATTTCTTTAAAATCGCAACAACTCAATTATTATCATCAGAGATTATTGATGTCAGACATATTTAATTGTTAAAAAAATAAATTAGAAGAATAAAATTATCACTTCGCCAGTATTTGAACTCTGGTTCCGACAATATCCAAATAAAATAGGCCACAGTTTCTTGTTTTGAAGTTTCGAATTTGTCGTACCCTATGCTACAGCCTATCAAACCAAGTTTATTTATGATTACCCACATTGTGTTATTATTATTATTTTTCATATTGCCGGCGATGCGTCGCCACGGCCTATATCACCATGCCAAAAATCAGGTTTACCCCTCGCGTAAAGATGTTTCACATCAAAATATCGATATATATATCGAAAATCCGATATTTTAAAAAACATCAACAGCCCTAAACTGAGCAAGCGCATTGTGCCACGTCGGACGACGGTGCGACGGCCGACGCGTCGTCCCACTGCGACGTCGCCGTAACGTGCACTAGCACGTTGCGGCAACGTAACGTTGCACGTTACCGCACAGTTCCACGTTGACGACGTCGTGACGTGGAGATGTGGACAAGCTCTATGGGTATGGAGTCCACAGACTTTCAAAGTGCTTTCAACGATTCCAGTGACAACAATAGAGGATGTAACACGAGAAGGAGTTATGTAGTTTAAAGTCAAGGATGGATGGAACTTCTTACATACTATTATAAATAAGACAGTACGCAATTCTGTTACCCAAGCAACCTCTTTTGGTCATCAACAAAGGCACAAATGATGCAATACTAGCAAAGAAAGAGAGAATAAATGAGGAATTTTAGCTGGTCGATACATGGCCGTAGCTAGAGGGGGGGGGGGGCACTGGGGGCAATGCCCTCCCTACCTTGAAATCACAATGCCCTACCTTAAAAATACCAAAAACTCAGATAAAATTATTATAATTAAAATGTTTGTTCATAGTCAAGTCAACAAAGTCAAGTATTTTGGGACGGGACACATTTCTACAGTAACACAACTTCGTCTTCATATTGATAGCCAGTGAATGTTACAATTTGCATATTGCATTGCGGTGTGGGATTAAATCCCTACTGAATACCGGAAGCGAACACACTCAGTGTGATTGGAAATACCACAATTACCGCAGAGGATATTGTACTTACATTGTGTGTTAGATCTTTCCTTTTAATGTTATCGTACCTCACATCAATAATTTTACGCCTTTGGCGAATAAAATTTTAGTTTGACGGTCGAACTAATGAGAAAAAATATTCTCGTTAGTTTGGCGGTCAAACTAATGAGAAAAAAAATCTCATTAGTTCGACGATCGAACTAACAAGTCGAACTAACGATCGAACTAACAAGGGAAAAAAGCAATAGTTTGGGCGGCGATGATAGTAACAATCAGGTGGCTCGGTTTTTGGTTTCTTTTCTATTCTTCTCATTTAAAAGAAAAATAACAGTAAAATTAGAATAAATGGATAAGCAAGCGTCGTGGACATTAATATTTTTTATTCATCATTTATTTATTTAATCTTCAAGCAATTACATGAAAATAGAGTAGTTCTGAAAAAGGTCATGATGAAATTTATTGAAAAATGGTCAAGTAGAAGCAAAAGTTTGCAACAAAAATAGATACAAATTGAGAGGGCATTACACTTCCTCTATATTATTAAAATTATCTTTGCTATATAGATCAATCATATTATATGTATAAAAGTGTAAAAAAGCTGGTGTCTATTATTATGGTGTCTAGTATCTATCATTCTCATAAAAAAATTAACTTTGTTTTTGCTAACAAAATTTTAAAATCTTAAATTAAATACAAATGCTCTGTATAAAACGAACGAGAGATAAGCTCGTGTGCCTTTAGTCAGCAATCGACATTCTGTCGTGTTGTGTGCATTGTACTTCAGCGTGTGTGTACAACCCCTTATCTGACCATTGATAATGTTTAGCAAGCTGTCAAGCAACTGCCCAATGTGTCCCGTCTATCAGTTAACAATATAGACGTTACTTTGATGTAAAATTTCTGAAAAGAACTATAATGGTGGTCACTCACGGTCAGTCCATCGCGACAAATGGCGTGATATACAGCCAAAATTCGATCGTGAATGTGAAAAACTGATGGCGTGATAAAAAAATCTGTATGTCCAATCGCGCCATTTTGACATATGTCATTTGGAGCCACGCCAAATGGCGCGACCGTGAGTGGCCACCCTTAGAAAGACTGAAAAATATTCTCAAAATAAAATACGAGATTCTAAATGTCAACCTTTTAGAAATGGAGTTCTCGGTTTTATTTAAATCAGCAACTAACTCGTATCGTTCAGGCATTTTAAGGCCAGATCCTCACTAAAATGCCGTACACAGTTCGTTCTCGGTTTGATAAAATATTAAGAAATATAAAATATATGTGTGAATTCATACTATCCGTGACAGTCAAGTTTCGATCCAATTGTATAATTTGTACGTGATACGACTTTACCAGACCGAGATCGGATCGAGAACGGACTGTGAGCGGCATTATAGTGAGGATCTGGCCTAAATGGCTCAATTCAAAAGTGAATTACAAATGTTGGAGTGTTACAGGCCGCCTCCTTAATAACAAGGAGCGCTGCAATTCAGCTACTGTGAGAATAGCCTCTGAAGTTAACATATATCTCACATGTGCATCTTAGACCGGCGATGTGACCGGACGTGCTAACTTAGTCCACAGCCGAGCAAAGCTTGCTAAATAATGTTATAAACTGCTTTGTTGTGTGAAGTTGTACTATAAACAAGCTCTAATTGTAGATAGCTGCAAATTCGAGTATCGGAAGTCGGCGCTCCGAGCGTTCTCGGTACAAGTGACCGGATGCTTTATATAACAGCTCGTGTTGTATAATGTAGTGGCTAACACTAGTGTGGCATACACATCATATATACATAATAAATTATTTCTCAAAGATGTGTTGTTAAACTTAAGTTGTGTATCTCCTTTAATTCTTCATCAAAATGAAGGATTCAAATATCGTTTAAAGTTAAGAAAAAGTCAAAATATTTGTCGCCTATTTAAGTAAAATACATTCTCTCTAGGTTTAAGTTATGTAAGTGAGCGTCAAATAAAATATATCTGAGTTTTGGTCCTTCGAGTTCCATTGGCCCTTGGCTCTAGGCTCCCTTTAAGTCATCCTGAATAACTTTTAATTTAATGGCGGTAGTGGGATTCTTAGAAAAAGCCCAGTTGATGGTTAGTGGGACACATTTTTATTTTTGCGCTTTTGGTTTTAATACTATACAATAAGCAATCGACGTTATCCTTAGCGAAGTTTAATAAAAAAATAAGAAGCTTTACTTTACGATACGTAAAGTATACGACAATATTATATGACGTTGAGGTTCAGAAAATCTCATTCCGTTACGGATACACATAGTTAAGTGGTCTATAAATTTTTATTGGGAAGCCTCCCTGTCAACGTATGACCGGCTCTGAAGCTAGGTAGTCCCTAACGAAACGTAAACTCTGTCGAATTGGTCCTATGGGCCCAATTTACAGTGATTGATTACGTGTGAAACAATTACTAACAATAAATAAACACCAATAGTATATATTGACAGCAAAGTTATTTTCTAAACAAAATACTTTGCTTTTTGCCCGAAACATAAACATACATGGTACTTTTGGTTATTATTAATTTATACAAGAGTATAGAAATATTATCTTTGCCAAATGTACAGTACAAGACCAGCTAACTTTATCTTTTTATTAAATGTAAATGTAAAAAGTCTTATTGAATGTAAAAGTGAGTTTATTTGTTTGTTTTGCTTTCACACCTTAACCACTAAACAACGAAAATTTCATATATTTATATTGGAGAGGAAATGACGGTATGTTTCAATATAAAAAAGTAAAAAAAAACTATTGCGTCACTAAAATGGCATCCTCCCTTCCCCAAGTTTAGATTAATACAAATCCATGTACCTACAGGAATCATTTTGTCTAACTTCAATACGGGATATCAACTATCCAAATCCAGGATTTAGCACTGCAATTACCCACAAAACCAATTTATGAACTAATTAACAAAGTTCGGGTTTCCTACTCCACGTCCCCACACGAATCTGACCACTCGCCTTCGCAATAAATTGCCAAAGTTAGCACCCACTCCTCTTGAATAAACTCATTTATTCATCCCCCGTTCTTTCTAGTGTTGAACGAAACAAAGAAAAATATCACAATAAAAGATCTACACTGAATGGGATTTAAATTGCTTTTTAGGGGATTTTTGTATTGCTCTATTCGTAAATAAACGGAGCTATGTCTTTTGTTGAACACTTGCATCCTTGCATCATCAGATACACGTCAATATACGTCTCCAGTGTTTATGTTAATTTCAAAGTGCGGTCCGTTTGTGTATAATGACGGTTTAATCGCCAACGAATTTTAGGGCACATTATTTTTAGCGACTGTAAGATCAAATGCATGATAGTTATATAATTTAATTTTGAAGAAAGACTGAATAATTAAAAATGAAAAGAAAAAGAAGATATAAATGTAAATGTGTTAAACAATACTTACAAATGATTTTATCTAAAGACTATTTATTGTGTAGTATGTATACAAAATACGTGTACAGTTTTAATATTAAAACGGTTCATAATTTTTCATGTTACAGATTGTTT
This sequence comes from Thymelicus sylvestris, assembly GCA_911387775.1. Classification (NCBI taxonomy): domain Eukaryota; kingdom Metazoa; phylum Arthropoda; class Insecta; order Lepidoptera; family Hesperiidae; genus Thymelicus; species Thymelicus sylvestris. Next base: position 4,145,722 of record OU426905.1, read on the forward strand.
ATAATATATAAATAAATAAATAACGATTCACACTCATAGCCCCACACTATGAATTCCCTGTGTCGTGGGTGCCATGGACAACACACAACATATACAAGGACATTCACACCCAGACCGAGAACAGAAATTCAAACTCATCATTCAAATTTCCGCCTCGCTGGGAATCGAACCCAGGACCCTTGGTGCTGCGATCCAGCATGGTAACCATTGCGCCACACGGGATATGAGTTATTATCAATGTTAAATGTTATAGATTATCAGAAGCAAAGCGAAGGCGATAACCAATTTGTAATATAAACAAAAGTTCGAAGGATTCAAACCCTGAATGTCTCTTCTCAGAGACCAAGATGGCAATCCTCTTATTTTTCACTTCTTAAAAGTTTCCACGAGAATTAAAATAAAAGTAAATTCTTTGAAATATAATGCAATTTTATCTCGCACTATTGTGTAATAGAAATTTAAAATACGCCTTGTAAGCCATCCAACACGGAGTCTCCGACGGAAATTGCACGTCACATTTTCACTTAAAATATATTCCACAATAACTCAAAGTGTAACCCGACGTTATGCCGTCTCGATTGAATAAACGACAAATAAATAAAGCTTTGGTACATAGGTACAGTCGTCATCAAAAGCTCGTAAACGGAATGTCAAGAACAGTGAACAAACTGCACTGAATAATTTTACTGTATAAACTAAACAAGTAAATAGTTTAAAATTTAAATACGGTTTTATAATGTTTATGTTGATATTAAAGAAAATAAATTGTTATTATGATTTTAACCCTTCGCGTTAAAAGGAGTTTCCTCGCCTGAAGCCAAACCTGTATGTATATCAAAACTTTACGCGAATAATGATAGTATCAAGTTGAATAAAAATAAAATCCTGCAATTAAAGATTTAACATAATTACATACCGGAAATACAATTGTAATTATTGTTGTAATGTCCTGAGTTCCGAACTAGGCCCGATCTGTTTAATAGATGAAAAGTATTTAATATCCAATTTAGTGTACTAAAACTAAAAATATATTTATGATGCCAACTGTACAATCATAGCGGTGCGCAGGTTGCCTTCAACGAGTTTATTTACCTACATTTCGGAAGATGTTTATCTTTATTTCTGTACATCAAATGAAATATTATTTTAACGAGAATCAGCAAATATCATACTTAAAAGGAAGAATATTTCACGTTTAGATTGTAACGAGTATGTAACGCAGTAAAAGTGAGTTGAAAACATTAAAACGACATTTGGCAAAGTTTTTCATCCTTAAATCCATCTTTACATCTCATGTATTTTCACGTCTTATTAAGCATTTCTATCGGGATCAAAATTTGAATGTGTGACGTTGACCTGAAGACTCGTAGCAAAACTGGGTGCAGATATTAAGTAGTGCTGCGTTTAGTATAACTTACCACCAGCAAGGCTATTCTGTTTTGTAACTCGACAGCGGAATCCGCGATGAGTTTCAAAATTGAAGTTCGAGTCCGAGACTCACTCCACTTTGCAAGTGCGTACCAGATGATTAGAGAATCACATAACAAGATCTCGGACTCGAACTTCAATTTTGAAACTCATCGCGGAATCCGCTGTCAAGTTACAAAACAGAATAGCCTTGCAGGTGGTTTTGTGGTCAAGCACTAACTTATTCTGCATAAAAAACTAGTATATCTAAATTAAAAAAAAATCCGCCTGCTGTCAAAAACCTATCATGATATACCTTTTTGAAATTCTTATGGTGAGCTCTTTAATTTGATGTCCATATTAAAATTAAAAACTAGGTCTCTAGGCGGGTTCTCGGCGTTATAATTATTATGTCACTTGCCAACACTGCAAGCGTAAATATACTCCACGTAAGGTATGAACGGAGTTCATGAAGTTTCCAATATAATTTTCATGTATTTAGAATAAATTAAGTAACATAATTATGTAAGTCCAATACAATGCAATATAAAATTTTAGTAAAATTGTTAACCTTTACCAAAAGTTTCATCCCTTTGTTTAGCTGTTTCTTTGCCCTGAAGCAATGTTTAGCATTTTTATTTATCACTGAAGGGTCGGCTTTCCAAACATGCTTTCAGCGGTTCTCGTTATAAAGAGTTTCGTTACAAAAACATGGGTTAATTTATGAGTATCTCCGTTGAAGAAAGGCAAAGTTGGTGCGGTTGCCATTTAAATAGTTTAGTAGTTTAATAGCCGGCTTAGTATCCCTACAGTATAAGTTCTTTCGCCATATCTTCTCTAAATAAACATTATTGAAGCGGTGGTATAATAAAAAATAAAAAAGACCAGTTGCACGTCAGGTCACGCGCAATGTACGGTTCCACAGTTGCAAGTACCCTCGAATGCATGCATTTCATTTCATTTCATGAATTCATCGACAATTACATAATAACTATTTAAGCTATATTCTATGTGATAGTTTCCCTTTTTAATTCATCACACACTATTGGCTTGAAATTTTTCACATGTCCAACATTTAGCTACCAAGAGGGGGGGGGGGGGACTTTAAAGCCGAATATTTTACAAACGGACCTCTAAATCGAAAATATAATATTTATGAAAGGCCTCTTCAACAATTTTAACAACTCATGTACCCCATAGTACATATGCAAAAAAAAATCATCCTCACTTTATCTGCAGGGTACCCTGATATCGTAGTTTGATTAAATATCTACGTATATACGGACGGATGGATGGACGGATGGACATGGCGAAACTATAAGGGATCCGTTTTGACTTCGGTTCCGTGTATCAGGGATACCCACATGAATAAACGATTTTGAATTTGAATGTCTTATATTATAGCCAACAACGTACACGTTTCATCACTTACCTAAGTGTTTACTCATGTAGTTATATCAGACGGTCTGTTCCACCCTACGGGTAGTTCTTTGGCTAAAAAGAAGCATTGCCGAGCGGGGAGTACACCATTGATTGGATCTGTGATATTCCAAATAATACCATCATGATTGGTGCTGGTTTGCATCCTTAGAATTTGGTCCTTAGAATTTTTATTTATCTTACTTAAAGTGGCGGTGAAACTAGCTGGGTAGAGTAGACTTGTACTAAACGGAACTTGTTATAACAGCTTCTAATAATATAAGATCTTTGTTGGTCAGCTATGGTGGTTGGCTTGTACTCCAAAAAGTAAACAAATAATTTATTTTAACATAAGTATTACTTAAATGCAATGATTAGATATGTCTTTCTCACTTCGAATAAGTCTAACTAGTCCAGCCATAAGTTCTGTTACAAATGAAAATGCTTTGTTTTTTTTAATGTAATATTAATAAAATTTATACCTACATATTTATTAAAGTCTCAGCAAAAAATAAAAAAATATTCTATTCGAAATGGCCACCTTTGGCTTTTATACAGGCCTTTAATCTGTTTGGCCACGAATCTATGGATTTACGCACTGTTTCCAAGGGAAATTTCGCCACTGCTTGCTCCAAAGATTTTTTAAGAGACTCAATGTCACCGTGTCGTTTAGAGCAGGCCATGACCTCTAAAACTGACCATAATTTGTAGTCTAAAGGGTTGAGGTCTGGGCTAGATGAGGGCCAGTCTTCAGCTCTTATAAAGTCCGGAACATTGGTTTCAAGCCAGGCTTGGGTAGTTCGTGCCTTGTGACCAGGTGCAGAGTCCTGTTGGAAAGTCCACGGTATATTTTTAAAAAGAGTATTGCTGAGAGGTTTCACAACATGATCCAAGACTGTATCTTGATACACTTTGGCTGAAATTTTCACTCCTTTTTCACAAAAATGCAGTTTTGTGACTCCTTGATAAGACACGCCCCACCAAACCATCACTGACGCAGGATGATGACCACGTTGTACCTTCCCGACCACTTGAGCAGCTTCTTTAGAACTGTGAGCGTACACTTTATCATTTTGCTTATTGTAGTGTTCTTCATTCGTGAAAATTTTTCATCGATAAAGAGGATATTTCTGTGGCTTTCACCTGCGTATCGCGAGAGAAGGCGTTTTGATCGAGCCACTCTCTTTAATTGTAAAGATTGATTTAGGGCATGTCCTGTATATCGATGATAAGCTCCGAGCTTCAGGTCTTGTGTTATAATAATCGACAGAGTCCTAGCGGGAATCTTCATTTCTCGCGATAAGATTTTTTACTTCCTAATGAAGTTTCGACGAATTCTGGCTTTAACAGCATTAACAGCCTTTGTAGTTCTAACAGCATGCGGCCACCCCGATCTTTTCTGGTCTTCGACAGACGAAGTGTTGTTGTATCTGTTGATTGTACGATATACGAACATACGGCTGATACCAAGTTTTTGAAGTGTCTGGAATATGACCGACGGCTCCATACCCACTTTGTGCAAGGCGATCACTGCAATCCTTTTTTCTTTAACAACCCATTCCATATTGTAATTTGATAATAAACACGAAAAAGTATGTGAAATGGCGCGAAATCGAAAGAAGTTTTTAAAATAATATACGTGTTCCAAATTCAAAATAATTAAAAAGCTGAAAAAAAGAAAAGTTTTTATGTAACAGTATTTATGGCCAGACTAGGTATTATAATAGTATACCTATTCATTCGGTTGTACAATTCACCTATTCGATACAAGAATGCGAGAATCCCATGGTTGTTTGAGACCACTCATTCTCTTTTCGTCGTTAATCTACGCATTGTCCGAATACACTGCGTTTGACAGCTAATAAGCAGCAAATAGTAAAACGAAGCCAGAATCACCGTGTCGCCACTGAGTTATGACATCGTAAATTCGTCGGTTGTCAGCATTCGGGTGACGTCGGGTTAATCTGTGGTGGCTTATATAGCATCCAAAATCCGGACTTGGTCAGAGGTTGACACGTGAAATGACAGAAATGCGTGGCCAAAAAATTCGTATGAAATACCGACGCATTTTCGTTTGTCTAATGGCTTGTTCACACATATAACTGTCTGGTGATTTGGTTTGACAATTCAATTTCATCAAGATTGATGAAAACGGTTAGATAGTTGACAGCTCACACATTTCAGCCAAGACATCATTTGTCATTAGACGTATGCGTTCCGATGCATACTCAAACTTACGAGCCCGGAGCCGACTGCCTGCTGTGATGATGGTTTGGTTTTCGTCGTCAAATATAATAAGTGACAGTTCCTAAAATGGATCTGTTCCTTCGTGACGTAACTATTACAATATATTAGCATGTTCATGTAATTTAGCACACAGGTACAACATGATCTGGAACTGGATATAGGGTACCTATTATCCCGAAAAACGCGAATTATCATGATGATGATGATGAATTATGATTATGATGAGATTCATCCCTATGGGAACCAGCCATGACTGATAAGCAGTCGTGTCCCGTGAATGAATGGAGATTTTTAAGTCATGAAAGGACTAAACTGTCAAATGGTCAGCGTTTACCGCGTGGAAATCTGTTATTCCAAAATCACCATGATTTGTCTAGCTTGGAACTAAAGTAGTATACAGGGTGAATTTTTCAAGTGGGCGTGGATGGCCAAATTCGAAAATATGAGGACAATAGCAAAAAATGGTCAACGTAGTCTCGGGGTCGATGCTTCATTACATTTTTGAAAAATCAATGTTCTGTTATTATATTATTTTAAGTTATAGTAATTTATTTTTTGTTAGTATATTCTCAGATACGTGTAGTATGTAGGTTTTCTTCATAGTACCTCTTTTCATACACGAATGCGGACATCTGATAAGTCGTCTTTGTTTTAAATTTAAATAATAAACCCTATTTAAAACGTTAGAAAGCACTGCAAGCTTTTGAAATGAAATAAACGAACAGCTGGACTTATCTTCTTTTACTTTGATAACTCTGTCTGAAAGTGTTCGACAGGAGAAGAGTTATAGTTATATCTACTGCACTCCTTAAAGTTTTGCGCTTGTAAAATCTTTGAATTCAAGGTATCTTAATGCTGTCTGCTCATTTAGAACTTTGCTCTTTTCATTTATGACTGCGATAATGATTCAGGTGCTTTTTGTAAATGAGTCTCGGTTCAATGGACCGACATAAGAATATTGGAAAGCAGCTCTACTCAATATGTGTATTTCTATTTTTGGACTCAAACGGGAATAAACACATAGATAAACATTTTACAATTAAAAAACAAAAAACCCGACTGCGTAAAAAAAATTTAAAAAGAAATAATCTAAATTTTACTAACAAACAATAACCGACTTCAAAATTACTCAAAAACTACTTGTCCAATCTCGTTCAAATTTTTGTGGGACCACATGACAAGCACCTGCTTTCGATTAAAAAAGAATCATCAAAATCGGTTCACCCAGTCGGAAGTTCTGAGGTAACAACAAGCCCAGTATTTCAGAATGTTGTTAAAAGTAATACTGAACAACTACACCATAGAAGGATTAACAGTCCATAAGAATTCTACGAGATAACTAAACTGAGGATGGACTCTCTGGTCATCGTCCACCTGGCCCTCAGAACAATACGTAGTTATCTAGAGACTACCTTCGTCCGATTTTATATTTAGCTGACGTGCTTCCACCCTAATTCGGATCCACTTACAGTAAATTGGATCGCGACCTTTTGCGTCACATATTGCTAAGTTTCCGAGGAAACAAGGAACTCGATATTTGTTTCATTACTTAATACTCAATGTTTGTCTTTAGTAATAATTGCTATTAAGTTTCTCACTACCTTATCTTAATATACATATATAAACTAGCAGCGAAACCCGGCGTTGCTCGGGTTAAAATACATCACATGTTTAATGGTATAAAAATGTGTATGTAAGGATCTGTAGAATATTCTAGATCGATTGCAACAGTTGCACACATTCTGGAGTTCTAGAACATTCTAAAATTTTTTGGAACTTTCTAGAACATTCCAGATCGATGACAACAGTTGCACACATTCTGGAGTTTTCTAGATCATTTCAGAAATTTTTCGAACTTTGTCAAAGTTCTCATGAGTTAGAAAAGGACAGAGATGTGTTTTTTCACATTTTCGTCACCCCCAACCACCCCCTTCCACCCATCACCACCAAACTGTCTTATTTTCATCAGGAGACCAAGTTGCACACATTCTGGAGTTCTAGAACATTCTAATTTTTTTTGGAACATTCCAGATCGATGACAACAGATGCACACATTCTGGAGTTTTCTAGATCATTTCAGAAATTTTTCAAACTTTCTCAAAGTTCTCATGAGTTAGAAAAGGACAGAGATATATTTTTGCACATTTTCGCCATTGTAGGCTTCATTATCACCCATTTCGCAGTAGTTAGTAATAATATTTTTCGTAGGAGGTCTAAAGGGCATTTTATATAAACTAAATACCTGCATTTTCTTTTAACATAATTATCCATTATTTGAATGCGTCTACATCAAACATAAGTTTCTGCCAACACCTAAACTAAACTACTTATGATTCCGGCTGCGTTTTACAACCTGAAAAAACCCTGCAAACGTAATACGTATTACTCAAACAATAAATAACAAAAACGGAAAGAACTTCCGCCGCACACGTACGCTATTCGGAAATGGTTTTAGATTTCGTGAAAAGAAGCATTTCAAAAAACCGGCTAAGTGCGTTCTATTAAATATCTATCTTAATATCATAATATATATAAATTACGTGTCACGTTGTTTGTCCGCAATGGACTTTTAAACTACTTTAAACGATTTTAATCAAATTTGCACACCGTGTGCAGTTTTATCTAACTTGAAAGATAGGATAGCTTACATCTCAATTTATAGTCACAATATTATTTTATTTAAAACTTTTGGACAGTACAAAGTCTGTCCGGGCAGCTAGTGTTATATATGTTTAGATTATCAATTAGCTGGCAGAGGGAAGACACTTGACTTTCGCTAAAATTGGCACTTTGAAGCCAAATATTTCGTTAACGGACCACTGAATTGATAAAGGATCTGTTATCTGTAGGGGAGGTAGTCTAAAAATATCTGGTCTCTGTGTTATACTGCAGACTGACGGATGAATGGACACACAGACGGAAGGACAAACATGTTGAAATTATAACAGAACCCTACAAAATCGAGACCAGAAGCATTTAATAAAAATTATCTAGTTAAAACTGGATGGACTGAAAATATAAGACGGAGACATTGAATTACAAAGATGTTTAATTCAAGCTGTCTCATCACTTAATTTTGCATTCCGACTACGGTACTTGCCTACCAATGGTCTAGGCCAAATAAAATACAAGATTTTTGGAACGAAGTTCCTTATCGCGCGTTGCGAAAGGGGGCTAGGCGGAAAATTTGGTAACGACACTTTTTGCCGGTAACGACACTTTTTGCCGTCGTAGTTTTTTTTTACATAGAAAGCAAGTCAGAGTACTAGGATAGCAAAAACATGCAGCAAGTGTGCCAAAACAAATCTAAGGTATTAAATTTCGTATTTAAATTTTCCATCCGGGTGTCCCTTGACACCTCTCAAGTTTTTTTTTGTAGAAGAACCAAATAAACCAAATTTATTTAAGCATACAAATTGTAACGACTGCAACACCAATTAAATGTGCATGTGTGCACTGTGCAGCGAGCCTCAAAATAATCTGGGCCTATTGATAGACCAAGAACAGTTTAAAATAGTAATAGGGACTATTAAAAATTATATTGACCTTAAACTGATGCGAGATTTTTTATTCCTACACTATCTCACAATGTATGCATTTTTGTGGTACGCTTTTCTGAGAAACTATCACACTTTCAGGTTTGGGCTTTGACATAGTACTTTCTATTCATGTCTAGATGTGTTATCAATCATAAAAATATTATTTTATCCACATTTAAAAAAAACAGAAGTTATAACAATGTTCATTAATTAGATTTTTATTGTATTACTAACGCCATCTGTAAGAAAACTAAAAAATTACTTTTGTAGTATGAACGGAGCATAACTTAATTAATTAATTATTTATTTATTTATTTAGGTCACCAACATTTCATACACCATACAGTACATATATTAAGATAACAATTCATTAAAGTAAAAAGGTAAGTGTTGGAATAATATAGGCAACGACAGCATGGTATAATGAAAAAATGTTATCATAATATTTCTCATTACTTAGTAAGTGATGATTAATTTTAATAGGTAAACTTATGATAGTTACTCAAAGTTGAATTTCTCGCAATACTTCTAATAAAATCCTATGCGATGCAAATTACGTTTTATTATAAGGAGATATTCGGCTTCGATTCCGATTCGAATTCGATTAGATATTCTTTTAGTAGATATAATAAAATTAAAGTCAAGTGACGAAGTCCGAAATATATAAAACATAAACTCATACTCAAATTTTGCATCCTCAAAATTCTCCATATCTGTGTCGTCTAAATTGGAATTTATTGCCACTTAGGAGGATTCCTAGTGAGAACTCCAAAATATGGGAATCGCCCAAATACATACTTGCTTAATTGCTTATAAATATGCTGACAGCCATTCATACTTACATGATAATAATATTATTATGGTAAACCGTTAGCTGCAAATCATTTCAGCAGTTGCATACATTGTAAATCTGCACGATCGGGGAAGGTTAGGAGCTGCAAGTTTAAGCCGTAAAACAGTTTTACGTCTCAACGGGGAACAGTTACGGAGACTTGTTCTCTGTCGTTTCACTTAACTTCACGTTTATTGCGACAATTCGTGAAACTGAAGAGAGAATAGTTGATGAGAGAAAGGGAGAGAAAGATAAGTGAGGCTTATGTATTTTTATAGGTGAACCTACAGTGTTAGGAGCTGATGAGATTCGAGTCTATGGGCGTCGGATGCTATGCCAATGTATAGTCCCAAGTCTAGGTTCAGGTTTTCTCAGAATGTGGAATTAATGTACTCGTTACAAAACTCAGTCTTTGATATTTGGTATGTATAATTTACGTGCACATAGTGCTGAGATGTTCTACTGTTAGTAATTGGCTGGCTGGCTTCAACCCATTAATGGCCCACTACTGGGCACGGGTTCTCCTCGTGAGGAGGCCCAGAGCATACTCCACTACGCTGTCTGTCAAATCTATCGCAGAATTAGACGTAGAATTGAATTAATACTTAAGTATTATTAATACTTAAGTAATTAATACTTAATTATTAATACTTACTAAGTATATTAAGTAAGGAAGTATTATTAAGTATTAATCAATTTCAACATAAGTGTGGATTGGAATGTTTTTCAGAAACTACGTCCAATTGAAGTCAGTAATTTATAATTTGTTATTATTACGTCTCTGCAACGAACAGAAAAAAATCAACGCACACAAGTCCTTTGTATTTAACCTTACATTAATTGTTATTAAAATATTCTTGATTTTCAAGTATTGTAAACGAAAAAGATTTTAAGACGAAGGACTGGCAAAGAAAAAATGAATAGAACCAGTATTGGTTTAAGGAAAAAGGAAGTAATAATCAAAGAAAATGAGTTTTGTTTATTCGAATTGATGATGAACATGATGAAATTTTATTCCTATCATTAATTGTTTTGACGGTATTTACATATTTTTGTTCTTTAATTGAGATTTGCAAAAAAACTTAATTAAGTAATTGTGTCAATCTTATTACAATCGTTAAATAAATAGTTGTTGCAAAAGCGTTGGTTCACTACATTTTTTTTGTCTAATTGTGCTACAAAATAATTCTATTTAATTGTTTTAAGTTTGGTGAACGAATCCTCATTAGATTTTCACATCAATGTGAAAAGCGCCTATGGCTAAACTGAGATTAGCAGAATGAAACGCAAAGGCAAAGAGTAGCCTTTCTCAAATATTTTCCACGTACAGACATCGATTAGTTAGTTTTAGTATTATTTGTATTACCAAACCAAAGTGACTAAAGTCAGATAACTCAAAAGACATAAGCCATCGGGCTATCGCTATTCTGAGAACTGAACAAAATGCTCTTGTTGATTTATTTCTTTCAAACAATCGTCAACTCAATAGCCTTCGCGCTAACTTAGAAGGAGTCTGGCAATAGATTGGCAAAGTTTGTTGCACCGGTTTTCCCTTGAATAAATTTATCATTTATTCGGTGCGCGCTTCAACAGCTCTCGACCCATGAAAGTGAAACTTAGTGAGGGGCTCAGGCCATTATGTGGCACCGTTTTACTGCCGGGTCTGTACCGAAGATTTATTATAGAAGCCTGTACAAAAGTTTGCGGAGTGCGTTGCATGGCCCTTACATACAAATGGTTTAATATAAGGAAAGATCCTTTTTTGTGTTTAGTACGTTTTACTAGTCAGTATGTTTATTAATTAGTTATAGTACCCGCTATCCTGTAATACTTATTGTAGTAATTAAGTTAAGGCAAAATGTCCAAGTTCCAAGTAAATTAAAAGTAATTTATTTTTATTATGTACTAATACATACGGTTGTACGCCTTTGTGGGAAGAATTTTAAAAATATTCTTAAGAGTTTATATTGTAAGACTAGCTTTTGCCCGCAGCTTCGCCCGCGGTAAAGATCGGTTTTTTACAAATCCTACTTACTTTTACATAGTTAGATTTATTTGCTATGACTTAAGTAAACATGTATCATTTGATAGCGTAATTCAGAACTTGAAAATGAATTTTGCTAACGCCATCTATTAACAACACCCGGAACTAAATATCTAGCAACTAACAAAATATCGATCTTCCCATGGGGATGTTTTACCGCGGTAAAAAGTAGCCTACGTTACTCTCCACCCTCCTCACTATCTCCACACACAAAAAACATACCATATAACAGTTTCGTTGCGACGTGAAAGACGGACAAACAAACAAACAAACAAACACATTTTCACATTTATAATATTAGTATGGATTTATAATAATAAATGTATTTGGTAATACGCAGTTTTCTGAAATTCTTACAGATAGTATTAATTCTCATTTGTTCACAAATTGAAGTGTTGTAAGGCATAAGGCGCAATGCAGTAGTAGTAATGAAATAATCTCATAATAAATTATCTCTTCTCTCCAAATGTGTCAGTGTTAAAATAGTTTGAGCACCCGGTCGTACAGGCTTAATAAAATTAAAGTAAAAATAATGTCAGAGGAGTAAAACCGTTTTGCCACAGAAAATAAAGCTTAAACTTTGGTACGTTACGTAATAAAAACAAATACTTCCCCGGAAACACGTAATGAAGTGGGCAGCACTTCATGAAAATGGAAGTCACTTCCTCCGAATTACTCTACAACTCGCCCTTCCAGGAAACATAAACACTGAAACATTTCGGACGATAATTTTATTAAGACGACTATTTTGTGTACCGACGTCAAATATGAAATTACGAGTGTGATGGTTCTGCATTTTATTATTTAAACTAGCTTACTCGGCAAACATTGTTCTGCCAAAATTTTTCTGGATAGGGACACTCTTTGGCACCTAGCGGTTTGGTTCTACGACATAATATTCTCATATCGTCGCTTCTCATGAATAGTGTACAATCTCCAAGTTAGCTAACTTTACAGGAGAGCGTTTTGAAAATTGAACCGTTAATAAAAGCATTATTTATAAAGTTCGACAGTCGCTCTTATTTTTAAAAAATAGTTCAACCCTTTAGCTCATAAAATAACTTACTGTAAGTAAGTATCTAAAAAGCGAAGTCATGAAACAAAAAATTTAAAATTAAGTCGTTTTGACTTTAGCTACATTTCTAGAAAAAAATTGCTCATAATTTGGATATTCGATAGTTATTTATAAATGGCGTTTTTTCAATGAAACAATTTCATTATACATCGGGTTGGGTTTTATAAAATAAAGAAAACAATTTTCTTCCTATCAATAGGATATAAATTAACCAAATCATAGTCAATCCCAATAAATTTACGTTTGTAGGCAAAAAAATTACTCAACAAAACTGTTCAATTTTGAAATTGTATAGTCTTTTAGAGAAGAATTTGTCAATTGTTAGGTCATCCTTTTGTCAAAAACCATATAAATTTGATTTATTACAATATTAGAGAGAAACTGAACTTACCTTTAGGTCGTAATTTCGTTTTTGTACACTTTTTGCGACAAACACTAAGTGTATCCTGCGGAATCTTTGACACAAACTAAAGATTGTAACGTTTTTGCGCGAAAGGGACGTAAAAGCGCGCCAATTCAAAACTGAACATTAGCTCCCCTGGTGGCAATTTTTGAAAGTAGCCTCTTTAGATACTTTTCAGGAGAAAGAGTAGGCGATTCTTAGTATTTCTGTATATTTAACTTGATTTCGCAAAAATTTTGACTTTGTACACTATTCATGAGAAGCGGCGATATCTACCAAATTTAAACAAAAAAATTATAAAAATCGGTCGAGCCGTTTTGGAGGAGTGCTGGTGGCTAACCGTGACACTAGATTTTTATATATATTTTTATATGTAGATGAAGCGCTAATGGTGGTCACTCACGGTCATTCCATCGCGTCATTTTTGGAGCCACGCCAAATGACATATGTCAAAATGGCGCGATTGGACATACAAATTTTTTATATCACGCCATCAGTTTTTCACATTCACGATCAAATTTTGGCTGTATATCACGCCATTTGACGCGATGGACTGACCGTGAGTGGCCACCATTATAGCTACGCGCCTAGCGGCTTATGTTAATCAATCTAGTCTCGTTGATAGGCGATCGCCAGTGACAAATTTTTGTAAGTGCTTCCGTACTTCGGAGGGCACGTTAAGCCATCGATTCCCTATGTCATCATTAGCTCTCGTTAAGCTATATCTGAGGCCTAAATCGATTTTCCGACACTCAGGTTTCCTACTAACAACTCTCTCTTAATCTGCTCTGTAGTACGTGATACGTATAGTTTATGTTCTAAGCCTTTTTATTTATGAGGAGAGACATAACAAAATATAAGCTTTCTTGTAGCGAATAGCTTTAGCCGTATTGGGGCGGCTTTAGAATACTTACCCCAAGCCCACACCGGATGGGTGTCGTAAGAAGCGACTAAATCCGGCCCGCTGGTGGTACGGCCCTCGGAGGGATTATATTGGTAATATTGATTTTAATTCACTGTTATTATTTCTCAATGGGTTCACCTGGATAGCTGCCACCCTTGAGCATGAGTCAGCCGCCAAACGACTCGTCGTGTTCCGGCTGGGGGCTTGAGAGCCAGTTCTTTCTTTCTTTCTTTCTTTTTCTTCTCTCTTTCTTGGCCGGCAACGCATCAGTGATGCCTTTGGTGTTGCTGATGTTCATGAGCTACGATAGCCACTTACCATCAGGTGGATCGTCAGCTCGTTTGCCGGCTATTTCCATAAAAAAAGAGTAGCAACATGTTTTCTGACCAAATCATCGTTATTAATATAACCAACCGTCACCTACTCAAGTTTGCTCTCATGAGAAGGGTTAATCCTCGTTCCACAATGCTGTCCAAATGCGGGTTGGCAGATTTTTTAAAGTTTTGAAAACAACTTTGATATAATAATTATTTTAAGGGCTTGTTTATGCCTATATCATTAAAATATTAAAGGACTGGTTTGATGATTTAAATCTCCTGTCGCTAAAACTTCAGACTTTATTGTCCAAATGTCCATACGTTTCAAATGTACATACATAGATGGTATTTACACTATCTTGCTCGTTACTTGTTGATAGGTACTATAATCGCAGGTTTCTTTGAAAGATATTTTAAATATTTAAAATAAACTGTTAAACTTTAATTAAATATTTACAGAAATTTAATAATATCGTTATTGTACTGTGCGTTGTGCCAGCCGGACTAAGGCAAGTTATATAACTTTAGCTACAATTCTCTGAATGAGAACGCTGGTATTTGTGCGGCAACAATATTCTTAACTTTTAAGTGCAGTTGAATTAATAATTTTAAGTGCATTTTTATGTTTAAACAATTTTTTGTGCCTCTTTTAATAAATAGTAGATTTTCCTAACCATTTCGTTTTGTTCAGTGCTTTTTGCGTGATAGTTAAACAAGAAGAGAAGAATTAAAATAACACAATGTAATCGCGTTCCTGGTGTTTTCCGTAATTTCAATGGTTATAAAAAGTGGTAGTATTAAAAATTTTGTACAGGTTTTTAGGGTTCCGGTGTCAAAATGAAACCCTACTCTCGGCTCTACGGCTCGGTCCCACATACATCCGTCAATGATATTTCGGTTTGACATTTAAGATTTAACATGGACAAATGTTCAGATCACGATGTAATAATGTCGTGAGCTGCGAATTGTTTTATATGTTCGCAGGTCGTGAGTATAAAAAACCGTTATGAAAATTCATAATAAGGGATCCGTATTATCATGAAATAGGATAATTTTTGACGATTCGTGCATGTGTCCCCCAAATGGTGCAATAATTCTTGATAAAAAATAGCCGACATCAAAATTCGAGATAATTTAAAAACTACTCGTCAGATTCGCTCAAAAAGTGGGACCACATGAAAAGCACCAGCTTTCGATTTAAAAAAGTATCATCAAAATCCGTTCACCAGGTCGATAAAAAGTCAACAGTCGAATTGAATACCTCCACCTTTTTAACCGACTTCAAAAAAGTTTTTGAGTTATCCTTAATTTTGAAGTCGATTATTATTTGTCAAGAATTATTTGAAGTCGGTTAAATATAATAACGGTCTGTAGATAGTCTGTATAGTCACGATTTGGAGATCCAAGTTTCCAACTAGTTATAGTTTTGTCCGTCTTTCTGGACAACAACAGCTCAGAGACCCTTAGTACTTGAAAGCTGTACTTTGGCATTAGTATAATTCAATATAATTATTACACCAACAATACAAACTCCTAAAATTTTAAGGTAAATAAAAGAAGCTAACTAATAAAATTTTATTTTTAGAATATGCTGAGCATAATACGTAAGTAGGAATTAGAATTCAGGAATCCATTTGCGAAATATTAAGGTTCCTTCAACTGAAGTCAATGACCGACGTTCGCGTAGGAAGAATTCAGACCTGACTGTTTTTAAATGCAAATTATTTTTAATATAGTCACTAGTTACAATTAAATAAACTATTTCAACGATAGCATTGTGACTTATTTAGATAAGGATATATCCCAGTTCACCTAACTCCATAGCATGAGATTAAGGACAACAGCCGGACCGTCAACTAGACAGTATAAACTATTTGTATTATCTTTTCAGAAGATGAACTAACGAATATTAACGAATAGGATAAAATGAATACCAAGCTTAATATATTTGTCTCGCTGGAATGGTATGTCTGCAAAAGAGCACGTTCAATGTTCATCCTTATTTAAAGATAGGGATCTCAATAAGCGAATGCCATTCGACGTCGCTGAAGGGCGCATGCCAGTACTCGGCAGAAATCCATAATCCTATCAATCAGTAGGTTAGCTTTCATGAGATATGCTGCGACTCGGAGAGGCGACAAATGGGGAAATAAATCACAAATTCCTGTTCACAAATATTTTGATCTCAATTCCTTTGCAATTGTGCTAGAGAGATGATATTGAATCGACAGCATCATCATAAAGTAAGACTGCATTTTTATCTCCTCTCATAATGTAAGGAGTACATATGTACCTATACAGGGCAAATTTTGACTTGATCATCAAAATTGGGCCCGAGAGTTGCTTGAGTACTTTTCGCTTTTTCTCATAGTTTCAGATCACGCCCATTTGAAAAATTCAAGTTGTATGTAAGTTATAGTTCATCTCTGGCTAAGCGTGGCTTACCAGATAACAAATCTGTGCCTAACTTGTGAACTTTCAGCAATTTCCCACATCGAAGCAACTGATAATAATTAACTAATACGTGAGCTTGAAAAGTTAGAGGTGGCAGTAAGATTAGAATCCGGCTCGTGTTCTTAATTATCTTGATCTTCTATAGCCGGGAATTGATTCCCGGGATTCGATATCTTTGTTCTAATAGCAAATGAAATAGGTATTGGATTGAACGCAAAATCAAATATATATCAACCTATTACAATCTTTTCAAGCTGGAGATCAAAATCGTCTTGGATAGAAGTCTTAAGCCAACTCCTATTTTTGGCATTCCCCAATTTAACTTTTTATTTATTCATATCTAATAGGTATAACTCATTAAATAAATAATTAAAAATAGCCATAAATTTAACTATATAAACTTAATTAAAAAATATTTAAATTATCTAAGCCGACAGAGCAAGCAATGAATATTTAAATTACCTGAACCAAAACAGGCTCGATAAGTATTAAGAAGTGTATGGCCTGCGAAAATCTCAGAAACTAAGCGTTTATGTATCGAACTGAATGTTTTATACAGTTATTTCATGATTTTAAATATCATAATATTAAATGCAACGGGTACTCACAATTCGTATTTTATAATACCGATATTTCGATCCATGGATCGTGATCACGGCAGGACTGCGGTGGCGGGGAGAAACTCTTGACAGTTATCTGTTCTGCAAAGTTGTTACTCGCTTCGTTGTAATATTAAAATGGAATAGCCAAGCATCCGTCCTATGTCGGCTTTTCTGTGAGCACGGGTTTATAATGGCGATCTCACAAGTTAGTAGAACAGAGCCGAACCGCAGCCTTATGCTACTACCACAGAAGAAATAATAGTACTTGCTACGACTTTGAAATTGTTTCTAGTGTAAGAAAAGAATGCAGGTTTTTATTTATATTAGAACATAACTGCATTGTCACTCTATTACCTCACATACTAACTCCCAATAAAATTGATTTCTTAAATTGATTTCTCATTAAGTGAATTATTATTCTTAGTGGTAAAGACCACGTAAAAACCAATAGAGTTCTTAAACCATAGACTTTTCTGTAGTTAAATTAAAGATGGACTGGTAGAGAATGGCATCAGGTATTAAAACCGTTCTTGTAAATCAACGCCAGATTCGTACCTTAGCATAATGTACATCTAGTTAGTAAACCGCAGTACGTCTTTCTTAACATTGAAAAGATCTTATTGATCTTATTAACCTTATACGGCTTATTCTGTCTGATTTTGCAATGTTACAGAAATTATACTGCACAGCTGTGAAACAGAATATACGTAACATACCTGCGTTGTTGTTTTCGCCCGATAATATAATGTAGGCATTTTCAAAGGATGTGTGTGTTTCTGAATATTCCTATTCTCTACTCTGAACAACCACTCTAATATATTATGTACTAACTACCGATTTGTATTTTTGTATCATCTGTAAAGCTCTCAGGTATTCACAGGTCTGCGTTATTTCAGTGTATATTGCGTGGATATTCGCGGATATTTGTTAGTAGAATTGTCTCCTGGCAGTTATCCAAAGGCCCGCAGTTATAGAACTTTGCTTATTCCGCCGCTGTGTCAAGGACTACAATTCGCATTGACCTCAAGGAGTCTTTGTTATTTTTTTCAAAGTCGTTGATCGATTCTATAGCCAGATGAATTATCGGGTTACGAGTTAATATTATCTGAAAACAGATTTCGGTTGAAAAAGCGAAAAGTTTATTAAGGCTTTATTTATGCCATACCATAGGGTGATGTTACTTCAATCTTCAGTAATTTTCAGCAATAATTGTGTAAACCATGTGGGGATATGAGAATGTTATTACAGCTATTATCTGCGAACATAGTTGTTCGGTCGCCGGCTATTATATTATTTGCCATAATATAATTTACCTGATGAAGCGGTCCCTTCTTTTCATGTAATGCACGTAGCAATCTTTCCAGTAGAAGAATGAGAAGCTCCTTCAATTTTCAAACGAGATAAAAAAAATCCTACTGTATACGAACGATAGATAGACAAAAATTGGCGTTAGCATTTCTAACGAATTTTGATTCAATAATATTTAAATCAAAAGCAATTCATTCCCTGAAAAGGCGTCGGGAAAAGAAATTTATTATTTCCCACACTTATAAAAAGGCACGACTTTAAAATCCAGTTTCGTTAAACTGCAGTGGGTGGAAACGAATGCTGAAAACATTGGCTAATTTGGCACAGAGCCAGAACTTTGCAAGTTTTAACGCCGTGTAAGGAAAAGATGTAGAACCGCCTGTAATTACAGATTGGTTTTAACCATCGTGAATCCACTTGAGGACGTTTTTTACGTAATTAAGGAAAGTTGGAGCACACTCCACTATCCTCCTTCATTTTGGATGAAACAAGAAGTTAATGGCAAAGTGAAGTAATTGGTTCAGACGCTGAACGTTACAAACGCGTTTAGTCACGCACTCAGTTGGCCCATTCTCAATTCGTCATGATCGCAATTCACCCGCGAAAATACGGCGTCCGCCGCAATTGTTGTGAATTGGATAACACGGGAACACTGCTACACAACGCTCTACGTGCCTTCTATAAGCCATTTATGAAATATACCAGTAAAACTACTAACTTCTCACTGTACCTGTCATTGCTCAACCAAGTCGTCGGTTCCCGCTTACTAAGTTTAAACTTAAATTGAGTACTAATTGAAGTTTTAAAAGCTTGAGACAAACTTTTGTTTTCTACTTGAGCTTCTCGTATTTAAGTTAAAAAAACATTGAAAAAGCTGGGACGGTAAGCACCTTGGAATTAAAGGCTCGAAACAGTATAAAAAGTATTCAAAACTTTTAACTCAGAAAATGTAGTCAAAGTTATTTCATATTAAAAAGACGTTTTAAGGCTATGGCTTTTGTAAGATTAAAATAGCATAGTGACACTCAAGGGCTACAGACAGGCAGCTTGCTTAGCGCCTAGAGCCTTGCGAGTCACCTAGCGAGTAGCTCAGTAAAACCACGCACTCCGCATTCGTTACAAGTACATGCCGCATTCGACGTGTCTTTATGGTGGTCACTCACGGTCAGTCCATCGCGTCATTTTTGGAGCCACGCCAAATGACATATATCAAAATGGCGCGATTTGACATACAGATTTTTTTATCACGCCATCAGTTTTTCACATTCACGATCAAATTTTGGCTGTATATCACGCGATTTGACGCGATGGACTGACCGTGAGTGGCCACCATAACTAATTCAGAAAATTCATAATGGCTGTCATACGTTCGTAATCTATCACACATATTAAAAATTAAACTTCCAGAATACAAAATGAATTATTTTATATACATGTCACTTTTCTTCATGTCATCATATCACATGTCACTAAACTTTCAGATTAGTTATATTCTTTCAAAAAAGACAACCCTGACATTGCTAGAGAGGATAAGCGAGGGGGAGGGGGTTAAATATTTATTAAATTATGTCAAAGAAGTATAAAATCTCGCGCGCGTACAAAAGTACACGCATTTTTTTTTGTTTTTACAATAGCAAAGCTCTACGATATTATCTTTCGTCTATATTTTAAAGAGACCCACTTGGCAAGAATTTGTAAAACAATTTTAAACTGAATTTTAAAATTGAAAGTACGTTGAACTTAGCTGACACATGAATAGGTTGCAAGTTCCGATAGACAATGACAAAAAGAGTTCATTGCTTAATGAGATAGAATGAACATCGGTAAATGATATTGAGTTTCTTTATTGAATTTTATATTGAAAAGGTATTTGCTTTGAAAAGCAAGTTTTTAAAGCAAATACCTGGGGTATATCGTATTATATGAGGGTTCCGTATGCAAAACGAAACCCTAAAAATGGAAGTCTCACGAATAAATATTATGCTACTGACGTCCGAAATTTATATTTAGATTTTAGAGATTTTATAGGCCTCTAGAATTACAAGACAATCCAAGCCTCGGCTGAACTGGACTGCTAAAGATTAGGAACAACATATACTTTACATTACCTCTACGTAGGTACCTACTAATATTGATTTAATATTGACCAGACACACCAAAGCGCACAAAATACCAATAGGTTTGACATAATTGGACAAAATTTATCTTTAAGCATATTATACCTTTGTATTGTGAACAAAACATGGATCACATGATAAAGTTAGAATTCCGAACATCAAATGTCAAACAAAACGAAATTCAATACACCACTGATAAATTCTCTCCGCTTTCACTCGATACTTTGTAAGCGCAGCGACAATAGTAACTATTTGATTCCCAGATAATCCTCGCAGCAAAACGAGGAGGAATCTATAGTGGATTTAATCATTGTCCGATACGCTCATAGTCCAGCGGCTTGCTTCGGTCTTAATGGATAGATAGATAGTGTGAAGGTTGACCATTATTGTCAAACGTTTTGAGCGGTTCCGTGCTTCGTAAGGCTCGCTAAGCCGTCGGCACCGGTTATTGATAGATAACGTTGTTATACGTAAGCCAGGACCAACCAGCACTGGAGAAGCTTAAACTATCTAGGCTTCCTCAGTTAGCTACGTATTCTGTTGTAATATGTTTGTGTTTTGAAGCCAACAATTATTCAAAATGGTATATGTATTAAAACACCTCAAGTTTAACGCCCCAACTCAGAGTCACTAACGGTTACTATACTCGCTTCTTAGTAAAGCATCACCATACAAATTCTGTACTAAGGAGAGGTTTAGGTAACCGTTAGTGACTCTGAGTTGGGGCGTAAGTGTGTCGTAGGTAATATGCAGGGTATGACAAAAATGATCTATCCAATGTCACCTTGCTAATATAGGTTGCTGGTCTTTTGGAACGAAGTTCCTTATCGCGCGTTGCGAAAGGGGGCTAGGCGGAAAATTTGGTAACGAAAAGTGGTAACGACACTTTTTGCCGGTAACGAAAAGTGGTAACGACACTTTTTGCCGGTAACGAAAAGTTGTAACGACACTTTTTGCCGTCGTAGTTTTTTTACATAGAAAGCAAGCCAGAGTACTAGGATAGCAAAAACATGCAAGCGAGTGTGCCAAAACAAATTAGATTGTTTTGGCACACTTGCTGCCTGTTTTGCTATCCTATTACTGACTGCAAGGAACTTCGTTCCATGCGGGTGTCCCTTGACACCTCTCAAGTTTTTTTTTAACAGAATAGAATCATAAACAAAAAACAACTACGTGTTTCATAAATGTAGGCTAAAGGGATCAAATGTCTCAAGACTCGTCAGCAATAACACAAAAAACAACAATTTTTTAAACGGTTTTATTAGCCTGCCCTGTTTGTTTGTTGGGTCAAATCTTGTAAGCTTAAATTATACCTACTTCCATTTATCCTAAGGAGATGAAATTTTATATATTGCTTTAGTTGTTATATAAGCAGTGATAGTCTAGTCTAGTGGTTAGAACGTTGGTCTCCCGAACGTTGGTCTCCCGAACGTAGGGGTCCAAGCACCTAAGATCCTAGCACGCACCTCTAATTTTCAAATATTATGTGCGTATTACAAGTTAATTATCACTTGTTTCGGTGAAGTAAAACATCGTGAGGAAACCTGCACACCTTGAGAGTTCTCCATAAAGTTCTCAAAGGTGTGTGAAGTCTACCAATCCGCAATTGGCCAGCGTGGTAGACTATGGCCTGTACTCCTCACATTATGAGAGGAGACCCGAACCCAGCAGTGGGACAATTATGGGTTGTAGATTTTTTTTGTTAGTTCTGATGACAATTAATTTTTAAACGACTTTAAAAAAAGGAGGTTCTCAATTCGATTGTATTTTTTTATGTTTGTTACCGAACAGATTTTGATGATTCTTTTTTTAATCGAAAGCTGGTGCCTGTCATGTGGTCCCACATACATTATATTGAGATCTGACAATGGCGTCCATGAGAAAACTATATAAGTCTTAAATTTGTATTAAGTATGTGCGCGACAAATGGACGAATAACTCAATATCACGCCAACCGATTTCGATGATTCTTTTTTTAATCGAAAGCAAGTGCTTGTCATGTAATCCCACATAAATTTGAACGAGATCTGACAAGCAGTTTTTGAGTAACTTTGAAGTTGGTTATTTTTTGTTAGTTAAATTTAGATTATTGCAATAAGCATGACCTGTAGCTCGAGCACGAATATTTGCGAGAAAGTATTCGTATGGTTAACGTAAGCAATTTGTATG
Organism: Thymelicus sylvestris; assembly: GCA_911387775.1. Classification (NCBI taxonomy): domain Eukaryota; kingdom Metazoa; phylum Arthropoda; class Insecta; order Lepidoptera; family Hesperiidae; genus Thymelicus; species Thymelicus sylvestris. The sequence continues at coordinate 4,168,559 of OU426905.1, forward strand.
GCATTGTTTCAAAAGCGCCCCTATCGTGCGTAAATGGTACTAAAATGCTATACAAATTTGACAAATTGCTTACGTTAACCATACGAATACTTTCTCGCAAATATTCGTGCTCGCCCTACTGGTCACACACGGGTTTGGCTCCAGGCGAGGGAACTTTTTTTTCTTTAGTATCTACATTGACTTTTGTTCCATTACTCGTTTATACGGTTCAATAAAGAATAAATAAATAAACTGACACAATAAAACCGTCTATTTTTTTAATGGATATAGCCGGCAAACGAGCTGACGATCCACCTGATGGTAAGTGGCTATTGTCGCCCATGAACATCAGCAACACCAAAGGTATCACTGATACGTTGCCGGCCAAGAAAGAGAGAAGAAAAAGAAAGAAAGAAAGAACTGGCTCTCAAGCCCCCAGCCGAATCACGACGAGTCGTTTGGCGGCTGACTCATGCTCGAGGGTGGTAGCTATCCAGGCGAACGCCATGGAGAAATAATAATAGCAATAATGGTATTAATTAAAAATTAAGATCAATATTACCAATATAATCCCTCAAGGGGCCCTACCACCAGCGGGCCGGATTTAGTCGCCTTTTACGACACCCATCCGGCGTGGGATTGGGGTTAGTATTCTAAGCCGCACCAATACGGCTAAAATTTCAGTTTATTTAATTATTAACTTTTAATTACAAGCAAAGACATTGTTCTCTGCACATTCTTAAGGTTGACTGGTAGAGAATGCTGTTTAGCATTAAGTCCGCCTTTTGTACCACTTATTTGTTAAGGGTCAATAAAGCATAAATAAATAAATAAATAAATAAATAAATAAATAAGACAAATGAATACAGCATTCGTCAAACAGTGCGGAATGAATTAAATTTTATCCTTACGTCAGAGTTAGCGATCTAGATGTCACGAATAAAGCTCTAATTTCATTTTACCTACAACAGGGGCTTCAAGTTTATCTTTCATTTCGCCTACGCATCCTCCAGTTGTTAGTCAGGTGTCCAACTTAATTATGGAACTATAAATAAGGCGGTTGGGAGTACGGCTTTGAGTGACGAGGGTAGGCATGACGGGTGCTTACACTGTATTATCCACACCATACTAAAGTTTGCCTCTACGACGGCTCATAAATTTGTTTACTCATTTTTCGCGTATTCTTGTTTCGCAATTTACATCTTCATTTTAAACAGTTTAGTGTGTTAAGATGCAAATATTTTACTAATCGTGGTCTTTATAAATACGTAATTTGATTTAGGTTAGTGGGTATGTCGTTTAGCTAAGCTATTATTTGTTTTTTTGTTAGCTATACGTTTAATTAAAAATAACCAAACCGACAAGTTACCTGATCATCACAATATCGTGTCTGTAACACGAACAAAAAGACAAAATGTGCGTTAGTGCGCAAAACGAAATTCAAGAATCAATATTATTCAACCTCTATTGCCAGAAAAATATAGTTTATGTTCCTTTAAACAATTTCAACGCTGCAGTGTATACAGTATAGTATCATAGCAATGAAACTGGCGCTATAGCGAAACATTCTTTACTTGCGGACTATCATTTGTTTCCATTTTCGGCCGGCGTCCGTAAATCGGCCATTCCTATTCAACCCTGGCCTTACCTATTACCTGGGCGATTTGAACCAAACAATAGCCGGACAACGGAACACATTCAAAAGAGAAGAACATCATCATTTGAATTTGTACGGAAAATATTTAATAGGATGTGTACATCATTTGTAAATATATTTTACTGACGAAAGTCTTGTGTGATCAAGCCAAGACAACGACAATACTGCAAACGGTTATAAGTTGGAGAAAGATTATATGTTACGGCTAAAAGCTGAAGTGTGGTTACACCTATTTTTAGCAGGCTAAAACAAGGTACAGCCGCACTTCGGCTTTTAGCCATATCTAACATACAGACACAAAAAAATTCTAAAGCATACCTAATTCTGTAAACATAAAATAAAACTAAAGGTAAGCAATATCTTTTCGTAGAATATATTCTAGATTATTATTAGAACGGCTGAGTCGATTTGGATGCGGTTTCATTGATGTTTTAACATTATTATGAGATTGGTTGTTTATGAACTTATTGGAAAGTTTACTACGTGCATTACATGAAAAGAAGGGACCGCTTCATCAGATAAATTATATTATGGCAAACAGCTAATAACATTCTCATATCCCCACATTATGTTAATTATTGCGCATAGGTATATCTATCTATCTAGAGAAAATCTATCACTAAAACTAAGACATAGAGAAAAACTATGTTAAAGAACACTGAAATGTTTTTCGTCGATCTGGAGCTTCAAACTAGGATAGGACTATCTATCTGGTTATTGTCAACTGGGGTGTAACTCGTTCCAGTGAGTCATAAAGTTCCATAGATTACCCCCACAAGATACCGCATACAAGGCAACTGACGCGCGGCAACATAGCAGTGCTTTTGCTATGCATATGAAGTTGTACTAGCATTCACGACATTAGTATCGACCAAGACCTTTGACCCGTATACACGCGGATCTTTCAGAATTTAATTAATTTCAAAAAAGCATTCGCTGATGGAACCATGGCTTACTGCAGAGTGAAATGGTGTGATAAATCAGTGCGTAAAAACAGTTACCAAAACGATGGCATATCATTTCATAAATTAGTAATTCATATTTATTTTACAAATTTTCTTCTAATGAAGCAGAGTTCAACTTATGCTGGTTTTGAGAGTGACATTTTGTAAAAATTTCATTCCTAATTCAAAATAATTATCTTGTTTCTGACTAAAGACAATACTAGGGAAGTGATTTTTTCATTTTAAACGCGTATCGATATTAATTTTGTGGATATTGCTATGAAATCGATAATTTCTAACAAGTTATAAGTGGGACAAAGGTTGCTGTAGTCAAGGATAACATTATTTATTATACGAAAAAACATTGTGGTAATGATTTTATAGATTTCCTAGATGCCCCGAGAGGACGGAAAAATGTATAGAAGCAATGCACCGTGGAGAGGGATGGTTTCCTACCAAATACAGTGTCGTTTGTTTAACAGAGTTTCAAGACTTGCGTTTCTATTCTTCTTGATAAATATACTAAAGAATGTTGTTCACGCCTGTAATATTGGCACTCACACTAGTCCAGTTTCTATAGAACTTATATTTGTAATGTAATGTGTGTACTGCTGTTGGTGTGCTAATAAAATAAAATAAAAAATAAATAAATAATAAAATAACACACTTTTCAGTTGACAGTTTCTACTATATGAAGAAATAATCATCGAAGGTTGATGGATTCAGTTGTATCATCGTTATACCTACCAGTTTAATATGAATATAATATTATATATTTATTAAAAGTATCGATATTTTCATTGTATTGTTATTCATTATAATTGTCCTGAAAGTAAATACCTAATGATAATAACAAACATCGATCGTACGATTAATCGATCATACTCGTACATACTCAATCACTATGGACGGGTTGAGCTTGATAAATTCCAAGTTTGAATTTTAAATATCCAATCACAGCGCATCTGTTTCGTACCCCGCAAACCGCACCTTCCGCAAAATTGTGACTTTGAAGTCTAAGAAAATTTCACTAATACGGAATCTATTGGAGGTTATCTATGTAAAGTTCCTATACTACTATAGTACCTAGTTTATATACTAGACTTTTGCACATCAAAACGATTAGTTACTGGCCGCTACTTTGAGATGTTCTTTCCCGATATTTTCATGAATGTTACCCGTCATTTGTTTCCGTTCTCGGAAACTGCAAGGCTATTCACTTTTGTAACTTGACAGAGGAATCCGCGATGAGTTTCAAAATTGAAGTTCGAGTCCGAGATCTTGATATGTGATTCTCTAATCATCTGGTACGCACTTGCGAGGTGAAGGGAGTCTCGAACTCTTACTTCAATTTAGAAACTCATCGTGTATTCCGCTGTCAAGTTACAAAACAAAAGCGAACTTGCGTCGTATTGACATGTCATTATCTAATCATCTAGTACGCACTTGCGAAGTGAAGTGATCCTAGAACTCGAACGTCAATTTTGAAACTCCGCTGTCAAGTTACAAATCTGAATAGCCTTCCTGTTCCTAAACAGATATTCTTGCGTAAAGAATATTTTAGTAACAAAATGTAACTCATTTTCCGTAAGCACCAAAAATAAATACAAGCATGGATGCGTTAGCGATTTGCAAAGCAAACATTTGACAGCAGGAGAAGAAAAGTGTTATAGACTTTAGACAAAATATTATTATGTTTGGCTCCATAAGTCTCAATCGGATTGGCAAGTGTAAAGAAAAATTGGCTAACAATAAAAGTAAGAAGAAACCAGCTTTATCCTCTCTCCTGCTCTGGCAAGGCGCCCATATCTCAAAAGGTTTGTCGGTTTTCATTTCTTTGCCTTATCCTACATTGAATTAATGTATCCTATGACTTATTTCTGCGAATTGTGCTGAAAATTTTAACCGAAACATTTCCGTTTTCTTATTTTCCCCGGCGACAAGATTTATGGTGAAAATATTATCTTCTTAACAAGAAATTCTTGGTAAGAACATTTAATACATGAGTTATCGCCTGTTGGTATCGTAAATTATTGTCTGGAGTCTAGCTGGTTTAGCTAAATCTCGAATTTGCTTCCACTAACATGAACTAACAGTGACATACCGATAAATGAAATCACGATAAGAAAACCAACTTCAAAAGCAAAAGCGAATTCATAACATTTTTGTACTGAATTTCATGGATTTAGTTTAATTGATTCATTTATCTATTGATGGTCATATTATAGCAACCTACCTTCTGGCTTATTGAAAACGTGTATTAAAATGGAAAGTATAATGATAATCAGTTCTAAATTATCAATTTATTTGACTTATTTATTTGACTTACATTGTATATTAATTTAACGAAAAATATTCATACTTAGACTACAACCACGTCAAAATTATTTTAAACTTTGCAATCAAGAGAGTCGTACACATCAAAGTCATTTAAGTAATGTTTAATTATTAGTTATCTTGCAGGTATATTTATTTTGTCCTGCATGACTTCAATTCTTTAATCAATTAATCTTTAAATATAACAAGAAAATGTTTTCTTCATGAGATAATGTGATGTATGTTGTTATGTTCAAGTCTCTTCTCGTAATTATGAAATTCTCTGACACTGTCCAATATCAATTGTTTGTGGGTGCCCATAGATTACCCCCACAAGATACCGCATACAAGGCAACTGACGCGCGGCAACATAGCAGTGCTTTTGCTATGCATATGAAGTTGTACTAGCATTCACGACATTAGTATCGACCAAGACCTTTGACCCGTATACACGCGGATCTTTCAGAATTTAATTAATTTCAAAAAAGCATTCGCTGATGGAACCATGGCTTACTGCAGAGTGAAATGGTGTGATAAATCAGTGCGTAAAAACAGTTACCAAAACGATGGCATATCATTTCATAAATTAGTAATTCATATTTATTTTACAAATTTTCTTCTAATGAAGCAGAGTTCAACTTATGCTGGTTTTGAGAGTGACATTTTGTAAAAATTTCATTCCTAATTCAAAATAATTATCTTGTTTCTGACTAAAGACAATACTAGGGAAGTGATTTTTTCATTTTAAACGCGTATCGATATTAATTTTGTGGATATTGCTATGAAATCGATAATTTCTAACAAGTTATAAGTGGGACAAAGGTTGCTGTAGTCAAGGATAACATTATTTATTATACGAAAAAACATTGTGGTAATGATTTTATAGATTTCCTAGATGCCCCGAGAGGACGGAAAAATGTATAGAAGCAATGCACCGTGGAGAGGGATGGTTTCCTACCAAATACAGTGTCGTTTGTTTAACAGAGTTTCAAGACTTGCGTTTCTATTCTTCTTGATAAATATACTAAAGAATGTTGTTCACGCCTGTAATATTGGCACTCACACTAGTCCAGTTTCTATAGAACTTATATTTGTAATGTAATGTGTGTACTGCTGTTGGTGTGCTAATAAAATAAAATAAAAAATAAATAAATAATAAAATAACACACTTTTCAGTTGACAGTTTCTACTATATGAAGAAATAATCATCGAAGGTTGATGGATTCAGTTGTATCATCGTTATACCTACCAGTTTAATATGAATATAATATTATATATTTATTAAAAGTATCGATATTTTCATTGTATTGTTATTCATTATAATTGTCCTGAAAGTAAATACCTAATGATAATAACAAACATCGATCGTACGATTAATCGATCATACTCGTACATACTCAATCACTATGGACGGGTTGAGCTTGATAAATTCCAAGTTTGAATTTTAAATATCCAATCACAGCGCATCTGTTTCGTACCCCGCAAACCGCACCTTCCGCAAAATTGTGACTTTGAAGTCTAAGAAAATTTCACTAATACGGAATCTATTGGAGGTTATCTATGTAAAGTTCCTATACTACTATAGTACCTAGTTTATATACTAGACTTTTGCACATCAAAACGATTAGTTACTGGCCGCTACTTTGAGATGTTCTTTCCCGATATTTTCATGAATGTTACCCGTCATTTGTTTCCGTTCTCGGAAACTGCAAGGCTATTCACTTTTGTAACTTGACAGAGGAATCCGCGATGAGTTTCAAAATTGAAGTTCGAGTCCGAGATCTTGATATGTGATTCTCTAATCATCTGGTACGCACTTGCGAGGTGAAGGGAGTCTCGAACTCTTACTTCAATTTAGAAACTCATCGTGTATTCCGCTGTCAAGTTACAAAACAAAAGCGAACTTGCGTCGTATTGACATGTCATTATCTAATCATCTAGTACGCACTTGCGAAGTGAAGTGATCCTAGAACTCGAACGTCAATTTTGAAACTCCGCTGTCAAGTTACAAATCTGAATAGCCTTCCTGTTCCTAAACAGATATTCTTGCGTAAAGAATATTTTAGTAACAAAATGTAACTCATTTTCCGTAAGCACCAAAAATAAATACAAGCATGGATGCGTTAGCGATTTGCAAAGCAAACATTTGACAGCAGGAGAAGAAAAGTGTTATAGACTTTAGACAAAATATTATTATGTTTGGCTCCATAAGTCTCAATCGGATTGGCAAGTGTAAAGAAAAATTGGCTAACAATAAAAGTAAGAAGAAACCAGCTTTATCCTCTCTCCTGCTCTGGCAAGGCGCCCATATCTCAAAAGGTTTGTCGGTTTTCATTTCTTTGCCTTATCCTACATTGAATTAATGTATCCTATGACTTATTTCTGCGAATTGTGCTGAAAATTTTAACCGAAACATTTCCGTTTTCTTATTTTCCCCGGCGACAAGATTTATGGTGAAAATATTATCTTCTTAACAAGAAATTCTTGGTAAGAACATTTAATACATGAGTTATCGCCTGTTGGTATCGTAAATTATTGTCTGGAGTCTAGCTGGTTTAGCTAAATCTCGAATTTGCTTCCACTAACATGAACTAACAGTGACATACCGATAAATGAAATCACGATAAGAAAACCAACTTCAAAAGCAAAAGCGAATTCATAACATTTTTGTACTGAATTTCATGGATTTAGTTTAATTGATTCATTTATCTATTGATGGTCATATTATAGCAACCTACCTTCTGGCTTATTGAAAACGTGTATTAAAATGGAAAGTATAATGATAATCAGTTCTAAATTATCAATTTATTTGACTTATTTATTTGACTTACATTGTATATTAATTTAACGAAAAATATTCATACTTAGACTACAACCACGTCAAAATTATTTTAAACTTTGCAATCAAGAGAGTCGTACACATCAAAGTCATTTAAGTAATGTTTAATTATTAGTTATCTTGCAGGTATATTTATTTTGTCCTGCATGACTTCAATTCTTTAATCAATTAATCTTTAAATATAACAAGAAAATGTTTTCTTCATGAGATAATGTGATGTATGTTGTTATGTTCAAGTCTCTTCTCGTAATTATGAAATTCTCTGACACTGTCCAATATCAATTGTTTGTGGGTGCCCATAGATTACCCCCACAAGATACCGCATACAAGGCAACTGACGCGCGGCAACATAGCAGTGCTTTTGCTATGCATATGAAGTTGTACTAGCATTCACGACATTAGTATCGACCAAGACCTTTGACCCGTATACACGCGGATCTTTCAGAATTTAATTAATTTCAAAAAAGCATTCGCTGATGGAACCATGGCTTACTGCAGAGTGAAATGGTGTGATAAATCAGTGCGTAAAAACAGTTACCAAAACGATGGCATATCATTTCATAAATTAGTAATTCATATTTATTTTACAAATTTTCTTCTAATGAAGCAGAGTTCAACTTATGCTGGTTTTGAGAGTGACATTTTGTAAAAATTTCATTCCTAATTCAAAATAATTATCTTGTTTCTGACTAAAGACAATACTAGGGAAGTGAATTTTTCATTTTAAACGCGTATCGATATTAATTTTGTGGATATTGCTATGAAATCGATAATTTCTAACAAGTTATAAGTGGGACAAAGGTTGCTGTAGTCAAGGATAACATTATTTATTATACGAAAAAACATTGTGGTAATGATTTTATAGATTTCCTAGATGCCCCGAGAGGACGGAAAAATGTATAGAAGCAATGCACCGTGGAGAGGGATGGTTTCCTACTAGGGCTTGAATATCGGAATCTCGGAATCTCGAAATATCGGAATCTCGGACCGTGAAACCCGATATTACAATTCCGATACTGAGTGATTCGATATCGTAATATCGGAATTAATAATTTTTTTATTTTAATTTAAACAAAATGATTTTAATGCGTGGCACAAGGTATAATGGCCATAAAATTGAGCGAGTAAGTATATATATTTTAGCTGTGTAGGGAGGTAAAGTTAATATCTTTAACCGTATTCCTGTTGTGAGTCTGCTCAGCCTACTGCACGAATATTGCGATACGGAAAAAATCTATTCCAAACTTAATTTATCCCCTTAATGTCGGTATACGTAAATTAAACATTTCATCATCTTCTGTAGATCATCTGTACGAATCTCTAGTTGCTGAGAATTCGCATCTAGCTGTCAATGGCCATTCACCGTAGATACCTCAGTGACCATTGTACTCGTATATCGGAGGTTCACATCTACAACAAAGGTTTTTAAAACCTTACGATGTCTAGACGTGAACAAAGCTAGTGGACCAGATGGTATTCCAGCTCTCTCCAGTTATCTACTGTTTTGCCACGCTTAGTTCGTTTCTCAATTAAGACTAGCGTAGTGCCTAAAGCGTGGAAGCTTGCCAACGTGCAGTCCGTGCCCAAGAATGGCAATCGAGTTGACCCTGCTAATTAACGGCCAATTTCAATTACCTACATACTCAGGAAGATTATTTTGAACATGCGCCTCGTTGCATATCTAGAACACAATGATCTCCTTATGGCCGGTTTCTGAGGTCCTTTTGACGGGAGTTTATCTATTCAATAACGTTAACGGGTCGATAACTTCCGAAAAAGCGTTTCTGAGCACTGCGATAATACATAAACTCAGTTTAAACTGAGATCAACTTATCTAACCCAAGATGGCCGTTTAAAGGTTCCATAACTTTATTTGACGTCTCATTTTAAGATTTGGCAGATGAAAAAGAATACGGGCCACCTGATAGTAAGTGGTTACGATTGCCTGTGGACATGAACAATACCAGAGGAATCGCCAATGCACGTTGCAAATTAAATACTTATAAAATTTATGAAATAAAATGCAACAATTTCTCGCCATTGACATTTGACATTCATCAATAATAATATCCATGACAACCATGACATGACATTCATGACAACCCGACCGTCAATCTCACAATTTATTCTTTAGGTACTTCTATCCAAAAAGTATTGTTATGGCAAAGGCTACACTATAATACGATTGATGTATTCCCTTCACTATCTGGCTGCGTCGGCTTGGCTGGCCTGGCTGTAGCTGAAGGGAATCGTCAATATAACGGGCTTGATATACTAAAAATGAATATGAAAATGATAATATCCATTTGAAACTTGTTCTTTTGAAGAGAGCCATCTAGTGGCAGTTTTAGGTACTCGTTATTGAATTAATAGTTATTGAAAGGCCGCTCGCGTGTTTAGAAACCCAGTGACAGTTATCGAATGCATAACTTAAGTTTAACTTTATTGATTCAATAGCTGTTGATCATTTAACTGGAGACTTCAGAAACCGGCCATTAGTGACCCTAGCACTATAGCCTAACGCATACCACTCTACCGCATTCTAGCGTATCTCACCCACTCGTATCTGGGGCGAGGACATTGAGAATAATGGAGAGGCGCTTGGCTTTTTCCCTTGACATCTCGAAGGCCTTTGATACGGTTTAGCATGTTAGCCTATTGATGATGCTTCCTGCGTATGTCCTATTCCCTGGCCTGATCAGCTGGGTTAAAGACTTTCTGAGTGAACGTTCATTCAGAGTCGTTATCAAAGATTATTCTTCCCAAGCAACCTTACATCACATATTACAAATAATGCCGGACTTTCTCAGAGATCTTTTGTCGATAAAACTCTATTCCTGCTGCATATCAACCATCTGGTCGAGCGATATCTTGCAAGCTTCCGACCAGTAACGACAAAATACAGTCTGAAGAGAGGCCCAGGTCGAAAGAGTGAATCATTGCCTGAAGTCACCGAATAGGGCGACGCCGACCTTGTGAGATTCAACGCCACAAAAACAGAAGCATTTATTTTGGCCCTACTTTTCAGAATGTATCCTTAAAATACTCCCACCGCAAGAAGTTGAGATATCCTTGAACCTTAAATTTGAGCAGTTTATTGTTTTCAAAGTTAAGGCAGCTGCCAGGAAACTAGATGACCTAGCAAATGTGTTGCGATATTTCAAGTCACATCAGCTTTTATCCTTGTACCAAAGTATAGCTTCACATATGGTGCAGCTGAATTTCATCTATCAGTAAAAACTATTTTGCGATTTAAAAATCCTAAAAAATTAAGGTAGTGAATTTTTAACGCGAAAACCAAACCAAATTGAATAGATTTAGGTGATATTTGCAACGAACGGGAATAAAATAGTATTAAAGACGTTATTATTTCATTATCCTCTTGAATAAAAACCTTTTTACTATCCAAGAAGTCCTACTTTACAATACAAAATTAAATTTAAATGATTAAAAAAAATTTGTGTAATTCCGATATTGATATCGGAATTCCGATATTAGCATCAAATATCGAAAATCAATATCGATATTGAAAACCTTCCGATATTACAAGCCCTATTTCCTACCAAATACAGTGTCGTTTGTTTAACAGAGTTTCAAGACTTGCGTTTCTATTCTTCTTGATAAATATACTAAAGAATGTTGTTCACGCCTGTAATATTGGCACTCACACTAGTCCAGTTTCTATAGAACTTATATTTGTAATGTAATGTGTGTACTGCTGTTGGTGTGCTAATAAAATAAAATAAAAAATAAATAAATAATAAAATAACACACTTTTCAGTTGACAGTTTCTACTATATGAAGAAATAATCATCGAAGGTTGATGGATTCAGTTGTATCATCGTTATACCTACCAGTTTAATATGAATATAATATTATATATTTATTAAAAGTATCGATATTTTCATTGTATTGTTATTCATTATAATTGTCCTGAAAGTAAATACCTAATGATAATAACAAACATCGATCGTACGATTAATCGATCATACTCGTACATACTCAATCACTATGGACGGGTTGAGCTTGATAAATTCCAAGTTTGAATTTTAAATATCCAATCACAGCGCATCTGTTTCGTACCCCGCAAACCGCACCTTCCGCAAAATTGTGACTTTGAAGTCTAAGAAAATTTCACTAATACGGAATCTATTGGAGGTTATCTATGTAAAGTTCCTATACTACTATAGTACCTAGTTTATATACTAGACTTTTGCACATCAAAACGATTAGTTACTGGCCGCTACTTTGAGATGTTCTTTCCCGATATTTTCATGAATGTTACCCGTCATTTGTTTCCGTTCTCGGAAACTGCAAGGCTATTCACTTTTGTAACTTGACAGAGGAATCCGCGATGAGTTTCAAAATTGAAGTTCGAGTCCGAGATCTTGATATGTGATTCTCTAATCATCTGGTACGCACTTGCGAGGTGAAGGGAGTCTCGAACTCTTACTTCAATTTAGAAACTCATCGTGTATTCCGCTGTCAAGTTACAAAACAAAAGCGAACTTGCGTCGTATTGACATGTCATTATCTAATCATCTAGTACGCACTTGCGAAGTGAAGTGATCCTAGAACTCGAACGTCAATTTTGAAACTCCGCTGTCAAGTTACAAATCTGAATAGCCTTCCTGTTCCTAAACAGATATTCTTGCGTAAAGAATATTTTAGTAACAAAATGTAACTCATTTTCCGTAAGCACCAAAAATAAATACAAGCATGGATGCGTTAGCGATTTGCAAAGCAAACATTTGACAGCAGGAGAAGAAAAGTGTTATAGACTTTAGACAAAATATTATTATGTTTGGCTCCATAAGTCTCAATCGGATTGGCAAGTGTAAAGAAAAATTGGCTAACAATAAAAGTAAGAAGAAACCAGCTTTATCCTCTCTCCTGCTCTGGCAAGGCGCCCATATCTCAAAAGGTTTGTCGGTTTTCATTTCTTTGCCTTATCCTACATTGAATTAATGTATCCTATGACTTATTTCTGCGAATTGTGCTGAAAATTTTAACCGAAACATTTCCGTTTTCTTATTTTCCCCGGCGACAAGATTTATGGTGAAAATATTATCTTCTTAACAAGAAATTCTTGGTAAGAACATTTAATACATGAGTTATCGCCTGTTGGTATCGTAAATTATTGTCTGGAGTCTAGCTGGTTTAGCTAAATCTCGAATTTGCTTCCACTAACATGAACTAACAGTGACATACCGATAAATGAAATCACGATAAGAAAACCAACTTCAAAAGCAAAAGCGAATTCATAACATTTTTGTACTGAATTTCATGGATTTAGTTTAATTGATTCATTTATCTATTGATGGTCATATTATAGCAACCTACCTTCTGGCTTATTGAAAACGTGTATTAAAATGGAAAGTATAATGATAATCAGTTCTAAATTATCAATTTATTTGACTTATTTATTTGACTTACATTGTATATTAATTTAACGAAAAATATTCATACTTAGACTACAACCACGTCAAAATTATTTTAAACTTTGCAATCAAGAGAGTCGTACACATCAAAGTCATTTAAGTAATGTTTAATTATTAGTTATCTTGCAGGTATATTTATTTTGTCCTGCATGACTTCAATTCTTTAATCAATTAATCTTTAAATATAACAAGAAAATGTTTTCTTCATGAGATAATGTGATGTATGTTGTTATGTTCAAGTCTCTTCTCGTAATTATGAAATTCTCTGACACTGTCCAATATCAATTGTTTGTGGGTGCCAAAGAAGTTAGGCGCTGTTTTTAATTCCCACGGAGAGATTTGACATTCAGTTTTTAGCATTTTTGGCACGTCGCTACATCACTATTCAGAAGTCTAGAAAAATGATCAGTATTTTCCGATTTACGTTTTCATTAAATCCGAGGTGATTAAAAAATGCAAATTCTGCATTTCACTTAGGGCCTAAGTTTTTTTTGTTGTGAAATGAATACGAATGTAATCATTTGGTTGACAGAAGTTAACCAACCTCAAATTCTATTAATTATAATTTTTTGAATAACGTTAATTAATTTAATAATTATATTGGCGCAACTTCAAAAAAAAAATGATGAAGAAGGGGTTTTGTCATAATGTTCTATGTATATATTTTATCGTACACATTATTAAATCCGTTCAATCGTATTTATAATTGTTCAATCGATCACCCCCATTATTCATACTCTACTACTCATACTAATCATACTCGTACGTATATATCATACTTAATTCAAAATTTCAGTCAGTCCATTTCATTTGAAACTAAAATATAGTGTCTTTAAAACACATTTCCAGATATTTGACTTGGTGATAGAACAATGTGTAAGATTTAGAGATAGCCCCACCGCTTTGTCACAAGAAATCACAAAATGTATGAAGCAAAATGGGCTCGTTTACCAACTTGACGTGTCAAAACTTTGGTGCGAAAATATATTATAACAACTTTGCTCATATTTGGTTTATTTGGAGATGTTACCAGATAAACTTTCATATCAATCAAACATTTTGATGTATTAAAATTAAATGCGAAATAAATTTTAATTAATTACATTGACTACTAACTACTAATAAATAACTCATTATAATTATCTAATTTTTAAGATTGATATGACATTGATTGAGATTGAAATTTAAGAAGATGGATGGACTTGTTTCTTTAAATATTTGGTCATTAAAAAAACCATCGACATTATACATACTCGCGTATCGTATGTTAAATTGCCAATTATAAAATTGCCCTGAATTAACATGGGTTTCCTTCTTTTATTAGGTCGTATAAAAAAGATAAGCAAATTAAATCATGCACTTCCAGTCTTCAATAAATGCTACTAGTTGTCATTACTTACTTATTATTTGACTACACCTATAACTTACCTACTATCTACTAATTGGTGTCATATTTATCTAACACCATAATATAAAATAATAGAAGCAACTAACATGCGTAGAAGAATATATTTAACATATTCTCTCGTTTTATTTTTATGTAAAACTCACTTGGCCGGGTTTAGCGGAAATGTGACCCATATAGCATAGAGTAATATGAGCAAACATTATGTAACAGAAATAGTCATTTGAAACTAAGGAATGGAAAAGGGCCGTCCCAGTCATGTCCGGCCAACCGGGCAACCGTCGTAACATGACTATTTCAAGCATCATGAGCAAAGAGGGAAATAAAACAAAATGTAAATAAACGTTGAGAAATTTTGCAATTCTAATTTGTCATTCTCCCTGGGGATATACCGTTTTATAAAAAAATATTGTGGACGTATCTGGTTACGTAAAATATAATGACTGCCGAAAAATAAATAATTCTTCATAAGATTTTTAGCTTTATTTCGTTTATACTCACTCATTTCCAGTTTACTTCACTGGCATTTTATTCTGTGCTATTTAAATTGTTCATAAAGATTTAGAAACGGAACGATTGACCCAGATTGTGATGTACATAAAACAATAAGGATAACACCTATAATAAATTTATATAGCCTTGATTTCTGAACATATTTACGTAAATCTACAAACTTAATTATAAAATATATTAAACATACTACTATAATAAATTAAGTACGTATATTAAATTGCTGTAACAAATTGATTGTTTAGTAAATTTGTTTCACCAAAGTGGATTTGTGGTGTCATTAAACCCCTTTATTGAGATACTTGTTATGTACATAAATAAGGAGAGGCTCGACTTTCACTTCCATGAATATACAAGCAGTAAGTTTGTGGCCCAACGGCTTATTCCGTGAAGTCGATTTGACATTCAAATCACAGCGATGATTTGAGCCAGCGTTGGTGTAATTGTTAATAATAAATAAATAAATAACGCTTCACACTCATAGCCCCACACTAGGATTCCCTGTGTCGTGGGTGCCATGAACAACACACAACATAGACAAGGACATTCACACCCAGACCGAGAACAGAAATTCAAACTCATCATTCAAATTTCCGCCTCGTTGAGAATCGAACCCAGGACCCTTGGTGCGGCGATCCGGCATGGTAACCATTGTACCACAGGGGTCGTCTAATAGTAAGTCATTAATAATCTGCTCATGGTGTATGCAAGTAGTTCTCAAGAGTTAGATACTTAACAGAAATGAACTCCTGGTCAGGACACAAAATAGAGAAACAACAGAAGAAGTACACACACCGCTCGATCAACGCACACGTAAACACCGGTCACGGACACGAAAAATAAGTTTGATATCGAACTGAACTGTCCCTTCTGTTGGAGGTCTCTGGGCTCTACCACTCAGTTTAGTTCAGTCACTTCCGTCAGAACTCATACAGGGCAGTAGATTTTTGCCATTTGATTTACCATTGATGGCCCACCCCATCATGATCAGTCTAATATTTTTGTCTAATATTATATCTACTGATTTTTTTATGTTTAGAAAAAACCATTTATAACAATACTGGTTACAATCTATTTAAAGACACAAGGTTCATGTCAACAAAGCGAGGTCGGTTACTAGATACCTGTACATAATAATAATTATATGTGACGTCATTAAGATTGATATCGAATTAATGTCTATAATATTTCAGTTTTCGTAATTAATGTCGAGAGTGAAGGCTTCATATCGCTGTTATACGACCCAGTTTAAAACTATGTCGGTTCAGAGGCATAGGTCGCAAAGTGGGGCTCTTACCCTTTATTGAGTGAATCGATGATAATGTGGTATGTATCATGTTTGCAATGTTTTAGTAGAAAAAATATTTTAATGTTTTATTGAATGATTCTTACGAATGTTTTTATTTACGGAGTGATTTAACTAATTATCGATGTTGTTAGCAAATGCAAATAATAGCTACATAAAAATAATTAATTAGTAATGTATACATTTTTCCTAACGGTTCCTTTTTTAAAGTTCTTTTATTACTCATGGTAATGAGACTTCGGAAGTTGTATTTTGTAGATATTATTATATCACGCGTTTCGTTAATAAATAATATATTAAAAGCAAACATCACGAAACTTCAATACCAATAAAGTTTTCTAATCTCATGTATCGATTATACTTAGAGACTACATAATTTTAAATATATGAAAGTATGAAACAAATAACGTGACACTCCGTCCGGCTTTCATAGTGAATTATTTAGTTATAGGTACTTATTAGAAGTTATCATAGGAGTAGGAAGGTAATTTCTGTTTATTTTTACCGACTTCAAAAAAGGAGGAGGTATTCAATTCGACTGTATTTTTTATGTTTGTTATCTCAGAACATTCGACTGGGTAAACCGATTTTGATGTGTGGTCTTGTCATGTGGTCCCACATTGAGATCTGACAAGTAGTTTTTGAGTTATTTTGAAGTTGGTTAGTTTTGTTAGTAAAATCACAGAAGAAATAACAGTACTTATAATAAGTGTAAAATTTAGATTTATATTTTATTTATCAATGATATTATGAAAATTTGGTAGCAGTAGGCGACCAAGGAGAGACTTAAGACCCCCGTGACCTCCCCTGGATCGGACTATGTCTTATGTAATATATTAACTGGATGTTTGTTCTTTAGCCGTGGTGGTTTCTGATGTATATCTGTATATGTATATTATGTCTATGCCACCCGCGATTATAAATCCTAGTGAATATATGTATGTACTGCGCGTTAGTTATCATATGTGTTTACTAAAATCTTGTAACAGTCTACAAAAACCTACCTATAAACATTTTAATTTTAATAACAAAATCCTCGCGCACAACAGTTGTCGACCTTTCATATTAACAAAATTCCCAATATTATATTAAATTTCTAACGAAATATCATACCTATTCTGTTATTTTCTCATTTAGTACGAGGTGTCGGGAAAGTAATTAAGATTAGTACATGGTGAAGTCATATAAGCAATAACATAACATTCTTACGAGTTCCTCCCTTGGGATTCGAGGAAGACAATAAGAAAGCAGCATTATTGTTATTTCATAATATTCCTTCGAGGAAATTAATATTACATGTTGTTAATTGAATATGACGGGATTGACAAGGCCATTAATTAATCTATATTATAATTATATTAACTGACAATGTCTGTATATTTTTGATAAAAGTAAAATTGAGGGTATTTGTGCTATGCCAAAAAGGTATTATTAATTTATTTGAATATTAAATTTAATGCTTTTTACTTTATTTTAATATACGAATCAAATATTAAGATATTTTAATAGATTTGAGACCGTTTATGTTTTCGTACCGAGCGGCAGATCACCAAACGCGCGGACCGTCAAACAAATCAGGTACACGACCCTATCCCTAACCCAACAATAGATCGCGAATCCTATCACTAGATGTCACAACTCGTCCTCGAGACTCAACCCTTCTCAAAGGCATTCCATAAATCATGGCCATGGCAAATATTGGCATCCAACATCAGGTGTTAGTTATCACGTGTAATCCGATCATTCGTCACCAATCTGGCAAGTGACGGCTTTGTGACAAGGGTGGCTCAACTGCCCTGAGGGCACTATAAGTAATATTACTGAAGAAACTACTTGTGTTTTGGTCGTTGTGTAAGAAACATTTTTTCTGGGGAAAGAATAAGCGTTAAGAGTAAGAGGTTTTGTTTGTGCAAATGAATGTACCTATTTATTTCCAAAATGGCTTGACCAAAAAACTCAAAAAAAACTTGAGAGGTGTCAAGGGACACCCAGATGGAACGAAGTTCCTTGCAGTCAGTACTAGGATAGCAAAAACATGCAGCAAGTGTGCCAAAACAAATCTAAGATATTAAATTTCGTGAGAACCTTAGATTCACACTCGCTTGCATGTTTTTGCTATCCTAGTACTCTGGCTTGCTTTCTATGTAAAAAAAACTACGACGGCAAAAAGTGTCGTTACCTGTCAAAAAGTGTCGTTACCGGTCAGAAAGTGTCGTTACCTTTTCCGCCTAGCCCCCTTTCGCAACGCGCGATAAGGAACTTCGTTCCAAAAATGTAGATAATTAACAATGTACGAGATTATCACATTTCATATGTGTACCACTGTTGGGCTGATCTTCTCATAATATGAACTATACACATACAAGCAAAGTAAACCACGCTGGTTAAGTGTGGTTTAGTAGAATTCACACTTTGAGAACATTATAAGGATCTTTTGTTACCTTCATGGTGTTTTAATTTACAACAACAACTTTTGAGATCTTTTAAGAGACCGAATCTTAAGAAATCTATTTTTACTAACACCGATTATTTCCCTAAGCGACCACTTACTGCCACACGGCATCATTAATCATAGCAAGGACCTCAAACATTGGCGTTTACCCCAAAAATACTTTTCTTTGGACGACACGATAACGACACAGCGACGACACAATTTATTATTCATGTGTTGCCAGACTACAAATACAAAGTATTTTTAAACATTACTTAACAATAACACAATAGCCCCAACTTAGAGTCACTAATGGTTACTTAAATCGCTCCTGAGTACAGAATCACAATACAAATTCTGTACTAAAGAGCGATTTAAGTAACTAGAATCACAATGAAAATTCTGTACTAAAAACGATTTAAGTAACCATTAGTGACTCCGAGTTGGGGCGTATAACATTTACTAGTGGCAGCACTTTAGAGCATCACGCCACTTGACACGCCACCAGTAGCTCGAGCACGAATATTTGCGAGAAAGTATTCGTATGGTAAGCAATTTTTCAAATTTGTATGGCATTTTAGTACCATTTACGCACGATAGGGGCGCTTTTGAAAAAATGCCATACAAATTGCTTACGTTAACCATACGAATACTTTCTCGCAAATATTCGTGCTCGAGCTACAGAGGTTTCCGTATGTATGTACACAATCACTACTCATCACAAATACAAAATGTCGCTGTCGTACCTTCTAATAAAGAAGCGGCAGAAATCAGGTTATTTCGTAATCCTATCGTTCGTCACGATACTCTTGGCGACAGTGACAAGGGTCCCGGAACCACCCTCGAAGATACAGCTTAATCTTTATTGATCAAATACTTACCGTTTGATCGGTGACTTATCGTCATTGGAATATTATTGAGTACTAGCGCCGTGCCCGTGGCTTTGCCTGTGTTTTCCGGGGTCATAAGTACCCTATATTTATTGCAGATGATGTGTGACCTGTGTGTAAAATTTCATGAAAATCTGAACTTTCACATTTATAATCAGGTTGTTAGCAGTACCAATATGCAATTTTCAGTTGGTGAATGAGTCACCCTTGGTTCGTGCAGTAACTTTGCTGAATGGGATCCTGGCTTGGATCACAGATCTAGACTTATTTTATTCGACATCTGCTGTATTTCGCAGAACGGCCATAGATTATTTACAACAATGTTTGTACAAGTTAATGGGTTAAAGTCGAATTCTTAGCCATACCCTCAAGCCAGGTTTCAGTCGCCTCTTACAACTCCCTGGTTTACCGCTATGGTATTGGATTTAGTATTCCAGGCTGCTCCAACACGTTTGACTTTAGGCCGCTACAAGCACTTCATTTCTTTATAACTAAGAAGTTAAGAACCGACCTGACACAAAAAATTTTCTCCTGTGTTTTCTTCTTTTTCTCTTTCTACCATCTAAAGGATATTTAAACAATCTATTTCAATGTGGCCAATATTAATCCAATCAATGAGTGTTTATTTAAGGACTATTAATCATTGTGAGCCATATATCTATGTTGTGAGCGTACGCCAGAGTTGAATAATGAAGTACGATGAGTAACAAAAAGAATGAATACAATGTACGTTTATAAAGCAACGGTTTCCAGTCTCACATGAATTAATCACTTTATAACTAGCTTGACTTAAGTATTGAATCATTATTCAATTTTCCCAATATCAAAACCTCAATTTCATTAATAAATCTACATATTTGTAATACTCATGTCTGTGTTGTTTTAATAAGTTATTTATTGGAAAGTGTAATATAAATAGTTGTCGAAACATCGTCGTGTTTTAATGGGCTGAACCCAACATGCGTAACAACGTGCGGAGGTATGAGTATTTATTTAACCTTAACAATAAAAACCGAATAGTTACTTGGAACTAACTGTAGAACCGTGATCAATGTAGTTTAACTTTGCCTATCAAGTATGATTATCCAACATGGCCGTAACAAGGCAACTTCCTCCTCAAGCGACGTCTTAAGCCGAGGTTCAAAGTCAAACCCTGAAGGGGGCTAGTTCTCCTCTTCGAAAAATGTCTTGTCGGCTGAGCTGCCTTTCCCAACTTGCTCCTCTGTCCACGTGAAGCTATACAGGCAGCTATGGCCAACAGGAACTGTCATTTCGAAAATAATAGTACGAAATGCGTCAAATAATATTACAGAAATGTTATTACTAAGACTTATGTTTTAACGGGTAGAATTCCTATACTGTATTCAAGGGGTATATTTCAATAATGGATACGAGAACAAGCTCTCCATCATCCCGTCTCCAGAGACAAGAGGCGAGATGACACTTTGTGCCCGTGCAAATATAAAGTTCGTTGGGAAAGCCCTGTTTCCTTCGAATATTTAGACCCTAAAGTCCGGTTTACACGTATGAAGTAGTTAAGTAAATAACTAAATTTTAAGTAAATTAATATATGTAAACAGACAATTTATTAACTTTTTAGCTAAAGTTTAGTAATCTACTTAATTACTTAATACGTGTAAAACTAACTTAAGAGTCTTTTTTAATAAACCTTAAAGGAGTGTGTACACTGTACATAAAATTTTAAGGAGTATAGGACATGAACGAATTTTTAAGAACTATTTTTTATTTGTGGGAATCAAGTCAATGTGTTCGAAATCCGAATTAAACTTTTACATTAAGGATTATTTACTTAACATTACATAATTAAACTTAACATAATAATAATTAATAGCTTTAATACGTGCATTTGGTTTACAAAATTAAATCGTAGCCAACCAAGCACTGAGCCACCGACGTAACTACGTACTTCAATGACGTGCAGTGACAAATGTGGCGAATTAAAATTACATATAGACTGGCCACAATAGGACAAATTGGCCGACCTACAATACATTTACAACAATTTAGTGGAAAGTTAGACATGCAGTCAATAATGCTATTAGTAGGGATATTTATTTATGCAATAGACTGTGCGTTTCTATGCGTATTATAGCCAAGAACCTGCTCCTTATTGCGTTATTTAAAAAATCAGTGATCCGAAATCAGTCAAATTTAACATTATAGTATATGTACCTATAATATCGCGTTAAGAAATGAACACAACATATTGATGAGCTTATACTACTTAGCGTACCATACTTGAAGGATAATAGATCAAACAGATACTTCATTAGATAGACGGATGTTAATTAGTTATTAGACTTAATTAGATAGCCCTTAGGCTGTCACAGCTAGCCACAGGCTAACCGCAATTGTATAAGCAAGTTCAAAAATTATTTGTAATTTTAACCTCCGTTACCAATTAGGCAAATTACGGTTCAGCGAGGCCTTTTGTATATTTAGGTATACCTATTAGAATATATATCCTATTCTGCGTCTGTCCATCCGTCTGTCACGGTAATTTTTTCTAGTTATACGCAGGAAAATCTCCCAAGCGAATACGCGGGCAAAGCTAGTGGATAAATAAAATATGTGTATACTTTACTTTAGCGTCAAATATGTAAAAGCTCACAAATTCTAGCAAAAATTAAAATATAATTTTATATAGTAAATCTAAAGCTGTAAAATAGAAAAATCCGTACCTGGTAACATTGTTTCGTATGCAAACATTGCCCCGGTAATGAAATTGTGTTCATAAAAAATTCCTCAGAGACAGAGGACCTCCAGTTTTTAAAGTAATTCTACTCTATAGTCAAACAGTAAAGAAACGATCGTAATGATAAAGATAAGGGTTTTAAAGATTAAGGTTTTACGGAGAATATAATCCTGTAGAAGAGTACTTACGTGAAAGCTGGATGAAGAATCTTGTATGTATGAGTATCACCTCTAAAATATTGCAAAACTTTTTAAGCAGTGATGGCCTAGCGGTTAGAACGTTGGTCTCTCGAACGGAGGGGCCCGAGTTCAAATCCTGGCACGCACCTCTGATTTTCGAATATTATGTGCGTATTACAAGTTAATTATCACTTGCTTCGGTGAAGGAAAAACATCGTGAGGAAACCTGCACACCGGAGAGTTCTCCATAAAAGTTCTCGAAGGTGTGTGAAGTCTACCAATCCGCACTTGGCCAGCGTGGTAGACTATGGCCTAACCCTCGCTTTCTGAGAGGAGACCCCGAGCCCAGCAGTGGGACAATTATGGGTTGTTGCTTTGCTTTTTTTTATTTTTTAACAGACTTCAAGAAGGAGAAGGTATTCAGTTCGACTGTAGGTATCTTTTTATATTTTTATGTTGATTACCTCTGAACTTTCGACTGGGTGAACCGATTGTCGGTGATTTTTTTGTCAAGAACTATTGAAAGCTATACTCGTAATATGAAAGACCAGACGTTTCATAAGCGTTGGCCAACCCTTTCACCATCAACCATTTCATCCGCACTGGAGCAAAGTGGTGGTGTATCAGGCCTCCACAAGACAGACACGTGCTCAGTAGGCCATTAAGGGTTGAGGCCAAACCATCGTTCCTCGCTAACAGTATGACAAGTACTGTAATTTCGGACGGCTACTATGGGACCCAAATTCCAAGTTGTGTAACTTGTATATAGTTAAGTGGATATTTTGCCAAAGTTTTAGCATCTCGATTGCAATGGGCTATCAACATCAAAATTCCCCCATTTCACTGTCAGTTTGTTCATTATACCAACTTTAAAGGTTACCGGGTCAAGGATTTTATTACGTGTACTTTACGTTTACTTTAGTACTTCGGTTTCTTCGAAAAGTGTAATGTTTTTAATGCAATGGTTTTAAGTATTTTATTCATAAATACAAGTTCTTCATTGATTGAAAAATTAAATATGAATTGCTGTAACTTTAGAACAGAAACTTTGGAATCGGTTAAAAATTGTTACATGAAAAATAAATAAAATTAACTTATAAAATTTTAACGTAGAGTGCTGACAAACGTAGAGTACTCAACCTATTTAAAAAATAATCATTGTTGATTATAGAAACTCACAAACAGTTTTTGACGTTGTGAGACGTTAGGTGGTCAGGTCAAACCTTTATTCTAATCGATCTTCACTTACCTGAAACAAAAACAAAAAAAACAACATTATTATTATGTATACGAGTATGCAATAGTTCTACGGCATAGAATCTCATCATCACCTATAAATGTTCTGATACTACGCTCTCCTGAAAGACCACAGTCCACACTACCAGACGGGGTCGAGTTTGCAGATAAAGGGGTTTGAACATTTTTGTATGGAACCTGGCATACCTAAAAGTCCACCATCTTGAAAAAACCTCGTTTCGGCGGCCAGTAATGAAACATGTGTCAATCGATAGACTAACGGCCGGTCTCAATAAGACAACAACAGATGGAAGACTGTGGATAGGACTACCATCAGTATGTCATACTAAAGGTAGCCCTATCCACAGTCATAGTCATGTCATATTTGTCAATTTTTCAGACGCAAAAATTGACAAATATGACAGATGACATACTAATGGTAGCCCTATCCACAGTCTTCAATCTGTTAGTACATTATTGAGACCGGCCGTAAGTGATATTACCTACGATCAGAAAGTATTCCGTGTTGAAATGTCGTAAGTGATATACTTTCTGAGATATTTGAGTTCAAAAATAAATTTCTACGGTTTTGAATACTTTTTGATCGCAATCCGTTGATTGACACATGTTTCATCACTGGCCGCCGATACGAAGATTTTTCAAAATAGCGGTACTTGTAGGTATGCCAACTAGGTTCAATGCCCTTTACACTTTATTTTATATTTTCGACAAACGAGACCACGAGAAATTTAATAGTTACCATTAGGATCACACAGTTAACAGATGTATTGAAGTAGCAATACGTAAAAAAGTTAAAGTACTATGCAAACGGTTCATATTGGAATAGTGAACAAAAATGCAAATTCATTCAGCATTTTGTTAGTCTATGACCTCGTTACATTGAGGTGCACCTTTTATAGTTCAAAGCAGTCTTCCTCAAAATGGGTACTAAATACCTGGTATGTAGGCAGTAGAAGAAAAATATTACGTTTGGCTCTAATATTATATTAACTAAAACTTATTTAATAACTACATTAATTAACCTGCATTTTTTACATAGGGTCTTCAGAGAATCAACAACTCTCAAAGATAGTTCAGATAAGTTGATGTTTTTTAGTTTAGTTTAGTTTAGGATAATTGTATAATCTAATTACACCAATAACCAACATTAGTGCTGATAATTTCATCATTACATTCATCAACAGTAAACCAAAATCAAGGACCAAAGCAGGCGTTACTAATCCGTGTAATTGCTAACTACAAATCTATATGGCGCCTATTATCTCAGCAGGCATTCCTGTGAATCAATAGATACTCGTACCTTATTGACTACGTGAAGGGATGGAGATAGATTTCTAGCCGAAATTAAAAGAAATAAACACATGTACATTGTACACTCATATTCCCACTTCAGGGCCGTTATTATTAAGCCGATCATAAGGCCTCTGCGTTCTGAAGATTCAGTTTGAGATGCTGTAATAAACAATAATCTTCAATTAAAATTTAAAAAACCCCGACAGCTTTATTTACATTTATTTACGTTAAGAAAACACTCGATTAAGTCACCTTTCAAACAAAAAAACTAGATCAAAATCAGTTCATCCTCTAACCAAAATTAGCACTTTAAAGCCAAACATTCTGCAAACGGACCCCTTATTCCAAAAATGATCTTAGAAAACCCATAACATTTTTGAAAGACCTTTTGAACGATAAAAAAATTATTTTCAATATTTTATTCTACGATTCTGGAGTTTTAGTGAATATGAAGGTATATCCATGCCAAATCACAGGTTTTTTGTTTTTTAATAAATAAGCTTCACACTCATAGCCCCACACTAGGATTCCCTGTGTTGTGGATGCCATGGACAACACTAGACAAGGACATTCACACCCAGACCGAGAACAGAAATTCAAACTCATCATTCAAATTTCCAACTCGCTGGGAATCGAACCCAGGACCCTCGGCGCGGCGATCCGGCATGGTAACCGTTGCGCCACACGGGTCGTCGGTCGGTTTCTCGCAGGGTCTCAGTTTTTAAGTAATACAACATGGAAGTAGGAATGTTTATTAAATATTTTTAATTAGTATAAAATAAGAGTGTTTCCCGTGCCGTTCCCGTGCCGAGGCAGATTCTATTTAATTCCATCGATAACTATGTATGCTGGTAGAGATTTTGCCTGACTCATCCTCTTTTAGAATCAAGCGGAAAAATTCGTTGGCTTATTAATAGTTAATGACAACTACTGAGCGCGCATTTCTCTACGAAAATTTCTTTATTACTGCTGTAATTTTACGCAAACATCAAAGGTGATGAACTATTGTAATTTCTTACACGGTGTCTTCGTAAAATTATATAGTGACCCTGTCCAATCTCGAGAGAAGATACAAGCTAATCATTAGGATAATTATGGCCTGTCCGTATTTAAACCACAATCTCTGAACCCACTTCAAGTTAGCTTATCCTGAATTCATAAACCGCTTATCCAAGCAATATTAATGTAAAAGACGTTATCCAACAGTACGTGAATAATAAATCACCTATGAATATGATACAGACATAACGGTCCATATTAAATAAAGATTACCAGGCAAGGGAAGCTTAACTTGGGTTATACTAGGGTCGACTGTTTCTAAAGCCCTTTATGAATTATGAAATTACATGTATTTAGCCATTTTGTAGACGATTAAGTTGTTATATGTAAAGGACTACAGGACCCTTATCAAATCAAGCCAACGTTACCAGCTCGAAGTCCCTGCTGAACATAGGATAGGACTTGGAAAACGGTTCCAGGTTGGAAATGGCTGGGTTCAATCTCGAGTCTCTATGATGCTCACGTATGGTAGTAGGATTATTTACCCTGGCTTACTTCTTCTTGGCTTACATCTTCTACCTTGTTTCTAAAACTGACCTTGAAATGTTGTTGATGTGTTTCGGTTTCAATGTCAGAAACTAGTAAACATTTATTTTTACCGACTTCAAAGAAGGAGGAGGTATTCAATTCGACTTTATTTTTTATGTTTGTTATCTCAGAACTTTCGACTGGGTGAACCGATTTTGATGATTCTTTTTTAATCGAAAGTTGGTGCTTGTCATGTGGTTCCACATAAATTGAGCGAGATCTGGAGTTATTTTGAAGTCGGTTATTTTTATTTGTGTATATTTGGTAAATATGAGAATAAGTCGTAAAGTATATTTCATACCGCTAGGTGATTAGAGTCAGCTAGTAATTTATGTAATGATATAGGTAACATATACACATAGAAGATGTACATACTGACATCCTCTCTGGAATTATAGCGGAGAGCGATGCTCAGAAATTCCACGAACACGCTCAGTTCGAAACAACTTTAGGGTCAATCACCTGTTCCAGTGCAGTATAATCTCATGAAGCCATCATCTATCCTAGCTTAGTTATAATTGGCTATACCCCGAACACAAACTAGTTTGGAAGCTTTCGTATATTGGACCCACAATATAATAACACTTTAGTTAGCCTATTTTGTTTTTTTATTGTTATTAAAGTAGCCACAGGTATCCGATAAATGGGAAATCGTGTCATTTGAAGGGCACGGCTACTGAAAGACATTAGTAACAACAAGTTGTATTTGAATAATCTATATTTTACTAACAAAAAATAACCGACTTCAAAGTCTCAAAAACTACATAGTTGTCAGATCTCGTTCAAATTTATGTGAGACCACATGACAAGTGCCTGCTTTCGATTAAAAAAAGAATCATCGAAATCGGTTGGCGTGATATTGAGTTATTCGTCAATTTGTCGCGCACATCTTAACACAAATTTACGACTTATGTGGTTTTCTCATGGATGCCATTGTCAGATCTCAAAAAAATTTATGTGGGACCACATGACAGCCACCAGCTTTCGATTAAAAAAAGAATCATCAAAATCGGTTCGCCCAGTCCAAAGTTCTGAGGTAACAAACATAAAAAAAAATACATAGTTAATAGTATCAGGCGTTACTTTGCGGAAATCCATTGTTATTAAGTTAGTATTAGTCTACTTTGCAACAATCCGCGTTTAACATGTATGATGGTATATACTCTAAAACATGCGTGGCACCTCCCTCCCTCCCACAACGGAAACATGCACTACAATAATTAAACGTATATACCAACATACATACCAGCACCAACACGTGTTTCGCCCCGAAACGGAGCATCATCAGGGTAAGTTGACTCTACGATGGTTAGTCGGAAAGTGAGCATCGTTCACTGAGCGTGGCGTAATCATTAATAATCAGTGGGCGAGTTGGGTATAAATACGCCACGCTCAGTGAACGATGCTCACTTTCCGACTAACCATCGTAGAGTCAACTTACCCTGATGATGCTCCGTTTCGGGGCGAAACACGTGTTGGTGCTGGTATGTATGTTGGTATATACGTTTAATTATTGTAGTGCATGTTTCCGTTGTGGGAGGGAGGGAGGTGCCACGCATGTTTTAGAGTATATACCATCATACATGTTAAACGCGGATTGTTGCAAAGTAGACTAATACTAACTTAATAAAAAAAATACAGTCGAATTGAGAACCTCCTCCTTTTTTGAAGTCGGTTAAAAAAACTTTAACAGTTTAATTTTCCAAACATCCAACCTCAAAATCGGTCCATTCGTTTAGGAGCTCAGATGCTGAGTTTAGGACTTAGGAGCTACTACGCCACAGAGAGGCACACTTCTTTTTGCGTCGGGGGTTAAAAATATGAACAAGAATGTATGAGTTAACTTAAGAATGATACACAAGACAGATGTAGCATATACGGATTACGGAGTTAATCTACGAAATAAAACACATTACATGAAGATATTTAAGTCAGAACAAAGTCAACTTAAACAAACAAATGCGAATAAATCCCTTGTTCTGTCAGGGTAAGAACAATGGTGTATTCCATCAACTCACCTGTCTCGCCGAAACTTTTTGATGTATGTGTTCAGATAAAAAACTAAAAACGTTTTGTGGGAATTTTCTAGAGGTTTAGTTCTGTATAAGCAGTACATATTATGCACTCTTAAACAGCAAATGTACGAATATAAGTGCCATAAAACTAGTGACCCAAAAAATTAGTAATTTTGAGGATCCGGTAGACCAGTTGTAGGTAGTAACTGAAAGGCAGAAAGCAAAAAGTATGTGTAGTGGATGGTGTGAACACATACATACAATTAGAACCAAAACAACTTGGACCCACGAACAAAAGGTTTTCTCTGTCACATCGAGAAACGAATCCCAACCCCTTACCGTTGGATAGACAGAGCAAACTAATCGACCATAATTTAAATGACTATGGACACGAACCACTCCCAACTTCCTAAATCAGTGAGGTAAGCTCTCATAAGTTTTTACACTTCACTTCTGTCAACCTGTCTTCAACGCAAAAGGGTTTTGGCCTAAAACAATAAAATCTTCATTTTCGCCAAATGTTCAGGACATTTGTGAAGAGACAAAAGGGATGGCGTATCACGCCATAAATTATAAGAGCGCGCTAATCCGAGATGTGCCGGCGTGTGACGTCGTTTTTATGTTATTCATGGCGAATGACAGACGGAAGATGTAGTGTTTTATGTAATAAAGTATTTAGATACCCCGAGCGAACTGATGGCTTCGTTTTTAGGGTTCCGTAGCCAAATGGCAAAAAACGGAACCCTTATAGATTCGTCATGTCTGTCTGTCTGTCCGTCCGTCCGTATGTCACAGCCACTTTTCTCCGAAACTATAGGAACTATGCTGTTGAAACTTGGTAATTAAATGTATTCTGTGAACCGCATTAAGATTTTCACACAAAAATAGAAAAAAAACAAAAAAATTTGGGGGTTCCCCATACTTAGAACTGAAACTCAAAAAAAAATTTTTCATCAAACCCATACGTGTGGGGTATCTATGAATAGGTCTTCAAAAATGATATTGAGGTTTCTAATATCATTTTTTTCTAAACTGAATAGTTTGCGCGAGAGACACTTCCAAAGTGGTAAAATGTGTGTCCCCCCCCCCCCCCTTGTACTTCTAAAATAAGACAATGATAAAACTAAAAAAAATATAAAATGTACATTACCATGCAAACTTTCAACGAAAATTGGTTTGAACGAGATCTAGTAAGTATTTTTTTTTAATACGTCATAAATCGTAAACCGCAATTTACCTCGATCAAAGTTACAACGAACTTCAAGAACTTTTATATTATGTTACTTGCTGCTACGGAACGGGGGTAATCTATGTACGGAACCCTTCATGGGCGAGTCCGACTCGCACTTGGCCGCTTTTTTTTTAAGTAAAACTAGACGGGGTATTAGGATTTTTCCTTCACGAATTATATTATTAGTAAGATTGTAGATTCAAATAATGTGCAGAAACGTACAAAGTAATAAATAATTATGAAACTTATCTTTGGCGTTTGTTGTGTTTTTTTACGCCAAAGTAATATTCAGAATATAGAAAATTATGATATTAGAGTTTAATGTGTAATAGTAGTGCTGAGTGCAAACAAGTTTTTAATAAAAAAAAGTGAAGTATTTTTTAGTTCATTAAATAGTGTGACCACTACGGTACCGTAGGTATACGCAATGTTTAAATAACAAAAAATCTATATTTAAAATCATTTACTTTCTCTGAACTCTAAAATTATGAAATAATTGTCATAAAGGATGTACCTTCCCTTTATTCACGAGATTTCACAGAAGCATAAAACCCCCTGTTTATAGAGCTATTTGCTTATGACAATTCAAAATTTATAGCTCCCGGAAATTTGTGCGACGACGGTTTGGCGTAAAACAAAAACACAAAAAAGATACAAACAGAAGGATATCTCTTTAGAAGCGCACTTGAACCCCGCACACATAGACCACTCACGGTCAAACCGCTCAATCACGGTACAAATATTATATTATATTAAATGATACTATAAATATAACAATTATAATATTTGTACCGTGGCTCAATACTCTCCATATTCTTTGTATGCGTTGCCCGATCGCGCTTGTGTATACTTCTGTAGTTTCTGTATTTCGTGACTTTGCAAACAAAAGGATGTTCCGTAATCTTTGTGTGATGGACTTTTTATGCTTCGTTGCGTAGACACGTGTCACAATTGAATGAAACAAAGCCTCAATTTAAATCTTAATCCGGGGTTTAATACAATTAATCTTGAGGAAATCCATTCATATTATAAATCTATTACTGATGGATACCTGTCTAGTGTATATTAAACGTGTTTTCTGAGTAAAATAGAATTATTATCAGCTATAATGTTTTTTAGGAGATTTGAAAATGGGTAATTTTAAAGGTTTCGTTAAGCTCTTTCCGAACTCTAATTAACTTTGCCACATGTTGCCCAAATTGCGGTTTTTTCCCATCTTAACGCATTTTACAATAAAAACAATGTATAAAAGTACTTTATAATTAAAAAGTCTTCTAGTTAATTAAGTTAGTGAAGCAGCTGCGTTTACATCTCGTTAATAAATTGGAGAAAACTACTTATTTGTATGACTTTTAGGTCCGTAATATCAATAGCAGTTTAGTCTATGATTCTGAGTTTAAACTGTCGTTGTTGGTTCAACAAAGGCAGTTTAATTTGGCATAAAATTACTTGTTTAAACTTTGCGCTACCTCCCCCTATAGTTTATCCCAACCGTTCATACAAACGGCGTAAAAAGCCAATTTTTTTCCACCACATCGTTATTTTCACAAAACATAGTTTCGCCATTGGTCAATGCGTTACACCGGTTTACCAGGGTGTATAAATCCAAAACGCTTTCAGATTCAATGGCAGCATTTAGCTGGAGCGAACATTTGTGGCGAAACGGACTATTTGTGGACACGTAAAATTTTACAGCCTCACTTTTCGACACTTACCGCACTATTTGGTGGCATTTTACTTCGTTGCTCCCAAAAATATTTGATGACGACGGACGACTATACTTTCTTTCTATTCTTTAGGAGAGTAGGATATTTTATTTTTTCTATAGTATTGTGGCGACACGGTGTGTATTTTTTCAGTATTTTTTCTAAAGAAATTTTAAAATTAAGCTCAACTATGAAGTTAGTAGTCTACGTTTGTAACAAACGTTAAGATAACAAAAGACTAAAGTATGGTCAACTTGATAATCTTGATACTATTATACTTTCATTTACACTTGAATATTAGGTGTTACTACTGCAACACAGCAAATAACTGATTGATCAATGTATGATCAATTGAATAACATTTGGAACGTTGAGCTTAGTCTAAAGTTATCTCTTGAATAGAAAACAGATGTGAGGCCGTACATCAGACTATACAGGTTTAAATTCAAACTGGTGTCTGTAACATCAAAGATAAATTCTACGTCAGCTTTACTATCTAGATTTATTACGGATTGGGACAAAGCACCTATTGTGAAATAATTCCTTATCGTAAAAATTACATTTGGAGTAATAATATTTTATTGAATGTTATACGTATAAGGCGCTCCACCCACTGCACCGCGCCCCGTCGCGGTGCGCGGGATGGCAGATATCTCAATTTATATAGAAATCACGCCTAGCACAACACACTGCCGCATGCCGACGCGGCACCGCGCGGGAAATTGCCCCGCGCGCAGTTGTGTTATTCGTCGCTCTGCGCACCGCGGCGGGACGCGTCTTCAGTGGGTGGAGCACCTAACCGTCTTCTCTTTACAAAAACGTTGACAGTTATTTAGAATTTAAAAAAATAAATGTTTAATGATTATTTTTAAAAATCTATTTATATAACCAGCCAGAGCATTCTAATAAACTCCTAAATGTCGTAACGCTAGTTCATTTAATTATAGGTACGGTTAACATCATTGTAACCCGTGGAGATAACATAAAAGTTACAATGAAAAGGGTAATACGGTGTTAAACCTAACATTATAAAACTGTTATGAATCGTAAAGTTAATTTGCTCCCAGGCTGATGCCCGTTGCAAATGGCGTTAGTTAAATAATTCGGTTTTGATGGGAAATATAAAATCGTCGCCGTTGAAATGATAAAGCTCCCTTCACGGACGTGAAAAAAAAGACGGACGTAACCTCGTATAATCGAGAGTGAAGCATAGCAATGGCCGCCCGCTTACCATGTGTGCGTAATTTTGTAATTTTTGATTCGCGATGGCGTCAATGTCAAAGCAGTATGGTGTCAATGTGTGCATCTGTGTACTTGTACGAATAGAGAGTTGGTATTACTATGGGTGCTTCACTGAATTTGTTCTTGGGATTACGTCCGTCTTTTTTTAGGTCCATGGCTCCCTTCTACAATACGAGTACTTAACTTATTATAATTGTCACTAAGGGTTTATATTGAAGTAAAAGAAGAAAAGAAAGTGCTGCAATAAGGTGTGAGGTGAGGAGAGGAAAGGAAAGGAGAGGAGAGTCTTACAAAATGTAACTAGCCAGTAACATTTTCAACAATATTAACAACCAGGCCATAGTTTTTATTTTGAGAGATTAACAAGTTGTAATTAAACAACCTAATACTCGTAACACGCGCATTGGTTACCGAAAATTGATATCAAACCGTAATTGTGATCTCTGTTCCAATTATAATCTGCCGTACGTTTGTGTACATATTCAGCTAACACCAGTCCAAATATTTAGACACGAAGTATGATTTTGCATATGTCTATATTTGTACACATACGAGTTTAACTATTTCATCTTATAGCTGAAATATGCCATCATACTGATCATATATTATTATGTACTAAAATTCTGTATTTATGATGATGCAAAATTTATAAATTACTAGCAATTTGTTCCAGCTTCACACGGAAAGAACATCTATTATGCCGTCATTTTTTTTCAAATAAGTCCAACAAATTGATAATATTATCGTTATTACATTGCAAATTACAATTATTATGTTTGTTGTCAATTTTTATATATTTTGTACCTCAGAACTTTCGACTGGGTGAACCGATTTTGATGATTATTTTTTTAATCGAAAGCTGGTGCTTGTCATGTGGTCCCACTTAAATTCATTCACTTGAGCGAGATCTGACGAGAGGTTTTTGAGTTATTTTGAAGTCAGTTATTTTTTGTCAAGAATTATTTAGCTAACCACTGCGGCATCGGTATAATTGAATTTCGATTCTGTGTGATGGATATGGAGCTTCAACCCCAAACCGTATCTATCAATTTTTTATTGCCCCCGGTATGGCGGCAAATTTAAAAACGTATTCCCGTTAAAAACATTTATATTTAACAGTATATTAACTAACGTCAAGTCTGTGTTTATAAAATTTAATATCTTACAAATTGCTTGACGAAGGTTATACTTAGCTGTCAGACACATACGGCATGAAAGAAATTCATGTAACAAAGAAAATTGTGACAGGTAGGCACGATTTTTGTATTTTACACCGAAATTTTTCGGTGTATTTTACTCCACGAAAAAAACCTAAATTGTATGACAAGGTTGCATGTCTTATAGGCCCATAGGTCACTCTGTTTATGATGGCTACGTTGAGTTTGCTTGTTTCAACCTTATTTTCATACTATTAAGGTACATTCTTCAGTCGACGTTGCATTGGCATGTACTAAGTTACAGTTATAACATAGAAGAAATAATAGTACTTATAATAATAAGTTTTAAAACAGTGCGTAAAGATTTATTATGTAGAATTCCTCCTTAAAATTTCCCCGTTTCCCTGACAGACTTACAGTTTCGGACATGTCCAGAAAATGTCTGTCATCTGGTAATCTTATCTGTGTGTGACTTCAGGAAGGAAGAGGAATGAGAAAGAAGGTTCGTCCGTTAATAGCAATAAAAGTAAAGAAAATTATGAAGTGTGTTGAATGTTTCATAAAATTAGACTCATAAAGATAATGTGAATATCCTTTGTGAAGCAGGACTGACATTACGTAATGAAATTATTTTATTTTGCGATAGAAATTGTTTAATTTTTAGCTCTTTGCTTTGTTTTTAGCTATCAAGTTGGCTAGATTACTTACGGCTCAATAAGTATCAGGGTTATGTCTTAAAATGTTGCTTTAAAGACATTCAGGTAGTGCAATCCTAGTAATTAGTTGATAGCGCTGATTGCAATTAAGATATATTTCGCGATAATTTTATTTAAGACAGCTTATCACAGAGTAATTGCATGCTTACGGTTGCTTTATTAGGTAACTGTGAACATTTCTAAACATTTCGCCTTGTATAATAAAAACAATAAGAATGTATATTTTTGAAGTGAAAACTTCTTTAGTACGGGGGTGACTTGAAATTTTATGAAACGAAACTGTCCAGTGGAGACTAGAGATGAGTGGAGGCTAGAGATGAGTGGAGGCTAGAGATGAGTGGAGGCTAGAGATGAGTGGAGGCTAGAGATGAGTGGAGGCTAGAGATGAGTGGAGTCTAGAGATGAGTGGAGGCTAGAAATGAGTGGAGGCTAGAGATGAGTGGAGGCTAGAGATGAGTGGAGGCTAGAGATGAGTGGAGGCTAGAGATGAGTGGAGGCTAGAGATGAGTGGAGGCTAGAGATGAGTGGAGGGTAGAGATGAGTGGAGGGTAGAGATGAGTGGAGGCTAGAGATGAGTGGAGACTAGAATTGAGTGGAGACGAGTTGAGTTGAGTTGATTTTACATGCGTCTCATTATCTTGAAAACAAAATTTTTGAAGGTTTCACTTCTACATACCACGTGTGAATTGCACACATTTTAATTTTTTTCTCAGGTTAAGTTACTGCTGTCGGTACCTGGGCGGCAGATAATATTTCTCGGCGGCCCAAATTTTAAAAATACCTTAGCAACAAGACACAAAGATAAAAAATGACACTTCTAAGAAACATTTGAGCATATTACATGAGGGTAATAATACGGAAAAACATAACACGGATACGGGCGCAAAGTTATGCCGCGTTTTATTTACTTATTCATGCAAAGGCGGATTGCTTAGCCGCCTGTGTTCTTTGTATTTCACCGGCGTTTACATTTATTTGTCATCCAGAACAAAGTAAAAGAAGTTACTAAATACCAAACAACATCTCGTTTCAAAGAAACATTTATTTGGAATAGCAAATTAGTGTCCGTATAACGAAGTTCATTATAAAGTCTTTTCTACAAGGATTTAGTACATTTAGTAAGGTTCTTATTTCGTATAATATTTTCAAAGATTCTTTTAGCTAAATAGCGAAAATCTTCTCAGGGTATTTAGATAAAGATGTTATGGATTAAAAGAGGGTCTTTGAGTAGGAAAAATATAAATTCTTATCAAATTTTTATTAAATATTAAAATAAGAAGAAAATGTTAATGCAAAATTTGATAATCTATACTAATATCGTATTATAAAGAGGAAAGATTTGATTTTTTGTTTGCATTGAATAGGCTCCGAAACTACTAAACCGATTTGAAAAATTATTTCACTGTTGGGAAGCTACACTATCCCCGGGTGATATAGGCTATATTATAATTTTGAAAAAAAAATTAGGGATCCTTAATAAAACTCCAATAATGTTACCCAAGGTGTAAAAAAATAAGAAAACCGAAGCAAAGCGAGGGCGGTTACTCTTATCGTATTATATAAAGCTGAAGAGTTGAATTGAAAAATTATTTTTGTGTTGGATAGTTCATTTATCGAGTAAGGCTTTAGGCTTTATAACATCACGCTGTGACCAAAAGGAGCGAATCATCAATGAAAATGTTGCAAAGACGGGAAAAATGATTCCTTTTTGAGAGCTTCCGTTGCGTGCGCTGCGTAAACGGTTTAAGTTACGCAAAAATCATGTATGATGGAATTGTTCCTCCTTAATATCATATAAGAGGGAGAGGGAGACGGAGAATGAGAAGGACAGGTAGTCGGAGACAGAGAGGGAGACGGAGAGGAAGAGGAGATACGCCCACATAAACTATTACGGCTAAGAACAGCTTTTTATGATCTCTGATTTGTTAAACAACCAAAACTATAAAAGTTGAGTTAAAAGTGTCACTACTTTCACTGATTGTTAGGCGATGCGAAGTTCGCCGGGTCAGCTAGTACGTAATAAAGTAATTGTGTGTGACCTAAATGCTCTTGCGTGACCTACCTAAGTAGTTCTCGACTTTATTCACTTCTGTCACTAAATCATTTTATTCTGTTTTTTGTAAAATAATCCGCTTGTCATTTAAAGTAGCTTTACTTTGAACTTAGCTTTATTCAGCAGCCGTGCACTATTGATAACCAGCTTCTAAT
Organism: Thymelicus sylvestris; assembly: GCA_911387775.1. NCBI lineage: Eukaryota > Metazoa > Arthropoda > Insecta > Lepidoptera > Hesperiidae > Thymelicus > Thymelicus sylvestris. The sequence goes on from OU426905.1 coordinate 4,205,584, forward strand.
ATTGAATACGATATTAGAGTAACTAAACGTCATAGGGGATACAATTTTGCACTACAATGGGCCCTTTACAGCGCATGGTTATTTAAATTGGCCCATCAGTTGCCAGGCCATTGTAATTTACGTTGCGAACATAATTAGCTGTTTGTTGTACTACATTAACACTGTCGAGGTTAAATTTAGTGATTAATATTTGATGATGTTAACGAAAGTAATTTTAAAGGGCAATTTGGATAAGCTCAGTTCTCCTATAATTAAATACAGAGGTCTTGGACCCATTAGAGGCTAGAGTGAGTGGTTATAGAAGGTAAGCGCTCTAGAAATAAATAATTATCATTCACTCGTTATATATTATTTTAAAATATTATTTAGTCTTGTGTGACAATTTTATCACAGTGATGCGATATTTAAAAGTATTTTAAACAGATTTAACGGCTGTTGGATTCTGTAGCTTTTAAAAGTGAATTATACTGTAGGCTGCCTTCAACAAATAATTGATCAACTGTAAAATTTAGGTATCTCCCATACTTCAATGCAATGCCAGCTAAGTGCCGATACTTAGTTACTTACACCCAAATGAATCAGTTTCTGTCTGCATTAATATAAATATTATTATGATTCGGATAGGCCTGGAACACTATACAAAATTATAAAAAAAATTATAGGTACACTTGAATAAAACCTTATTTAGGTCTAGGTGTAATAAATATGTAGAGGAGATCAGGTGCGCATTTTGTAAGCCGGAGCTGAGGATAAGGTATGTATGGGTGATAAATTATTGGGGCTCCGTTTTTTCATAACTACCTAGACGCAGTATCGTGCAATGAATTTCTTAAAGGAAAAGTGGTTTTATGCTAGGAGGCCTTATGCTTCATTCCACTGCATTCTTCTCCGAATTCACCATTTGGTGGAAGGTTGTATTGGCCGTGTCTTAGAAGTTTAATAAAAGCCCTCCAAAGTATTTTTATAAAAAAGGGGCTTTATTCGTCGTTTCCCACGTATTCCTTTCACGTTTTAATATACATGGGTATGTACAGATGCCTTGACACTTTTTACAATAATATTTTTAGGGTTCCGGAGTTAAATCAGGAGTACAATCAGAACCCTTATAGTTTCGTCATGTCCGTTCGCCCGTCCGTCCGTCCATTCTTCTGTCCGAGACATAGCGCATGTTATAATTTTTTTTTCAGGGTAGGTACCTCCCCTACAGGTAACATTTTTTTCGTTTTCGTTTGATTTCTATGGTTCGATTGTGAAATATTTGGCTTTAAAGTGCTAATTTTAGAATCAAGGGTCCCCTCGCCGGCTAAACGGTTGGAGTCAGACAAGTGAAAAAATTCTCAAAAATAGATTATATGATGAAATTACAAGGAAAACTATCACGGCTATGTTAATATAAGTAGTCAATGAGTAAGGCGCTCCACCCACTGCACCGCGCTCCGTCGCGGTGCGCGGGATGGCAGATTTTACCATTGTATGCAATTATGTCAATTTATATAGAAATCACGCCTAGCACAACACACTGCCGACGCGGCACCGCGCGGGAAATTGCCCCGCGCGCAGTTGTGTTATCCGTCGCTCTGCGCACCGCGGCGGGACGCGTCTTCAGTGGGTGGAGCGCCTAATAGTCAATAAACTTACAACTTCGGAACCCTACATTGCGCGTGACCTGACACGCACTTGCTCGGTTTTTACTTAAAACACCCGTCGACAGCATCCATCTTATATTCTAAAAGTATATTTGACTATTTTAGTATCTATTGATCAATAACTTTATAATGCGAGATTCATAATGAATTTTAATCTAATTAAAATTCAATTCGAAACATGTTAGTAATTTAATGAATTTGCTTTGCGGGAGTCAAAGTTTGACCAAGTTCGGAATTAACAAATTTGTTTGACGGCAGCCCGTTAACGCGGTGTACGTGCAAATATTTACTATCAAATACTCTTATAGCGTAGTGACTATATTTATCTCTACTATAAAATCGTTTTCCACTGGTCGTGTCAATAAAGTAGTTTACCAAAATTAATTGATTATACGATACAACCCTGTTAAAGGTGATCCTAGCTGTCATGTGTGGGATCCCGGGTTTGATTCCGTTTGTGATGTTACGTTTCAGATCATGCCAACCACAACGCAGGGTACCCTAATTTGTGAATGCGTGCTTCGTTGAAAATTCATTTATTCATTAATTCTTTCAATAGTTCATGCATTATTTTATTCATAATGGAAGTAAAGCATACAGTTTTTGATTAAAATATTTTATATTCATTCTCTTCAAACCTATCGAAACAGAATGGACAATGACCGTCTACGTTAAAACCCTATTTTAAAGAGACTTGTATTTGCTGATCAAATTACGAGCATAAAAATAACCCAGTATCCGGGTAAAAGATTATCCTTTAAAATCTACCATTAAAAGCCACACACTTACTGGTAGAACAATAAACTCGTTTGATATACTCCAGATGCGTCTTAATACTCCTCATAAAACTAGACGTCATATGCAGGGAGCTGCACTGGATCGCATGCTTCCGAGCAATTATGAGACGTGCATAACGATAGGTAGTTCAGTTTTGTAGCGAAAGGAAAACTTTTTACATAATAATATATAACTATTTATATGTATCTGAAAAAATAATAAGTAAGACTTTATAAAATAGTTTACTCGTATGTATTGCATTTTTTAACACGATAATTCTTGACAAAAAATAATCGACTTCAACATAACTCAAAAACTACTCGTCAGATCTCACTCAAATAGTGGGACCACATGAGAAGCACCAACTTTCCATTAATAAAAGAATCATCAAAACCGGTTCACCCAGTCTGTTCTGAGGTAACAAACATAAAAAAATACAGACGAATTGAATACCTCCTCCTTTTTTGAAGTCGGTTATATTTATATATTAGATATATTATAAATGTGGAAGTTTGTATGTTACTCTTTCACACGAAAAAAAAAACACTGGATGGATTTTTATGAAATTTTGTACAGGCTATGATTTGAAATAAGATTATAGAAAATTCCGGATATTAAAGAAACATATCCCGGAAAACGTAGGCGTGGCTTTGCCTGCAGATGCCCTGTCCTAATAAATATTACATAAAATGAGTCAATGATACTAATACATCTTTGTTTTTTTAAATCATTTTCCCAAAAGAGTATAGGTTACTAGTTTTCGCAATAAACCTGTCCAAAGCAGAAACTGTCTGAAATTTTACGATCCCGAAGACTCCTTGACACTCGTTCGTGACCTGAGGTCCATAAAATTTCGCATCTTTAAAGGTAACTTGAAGACTTTTTCAATACAAAAATTATACATTCCATTAGCATTTACCACGACAGCCTTTTTACCTCGATGCCTGGTCTTTTTACCTCCAACACGGGTGAGGTCTCGCTAAACGTGATCAGAATTATAATAAGGACTTATGATCGACTGGCACTTTTCTTACCTCCGGCTAATAACGAAAGCGATTTGGGCTTGTGTAATACTCAATAATAATCCTGTAACCCTGTATGTTATACCTATTGGTAACATGGAAAAATAAAATAGGTATAACGCAGCAATTAAGAAATGAACAAATGTTCGATTTTGTTGCTTTGTTTTGTTTATTTAATAATCTTAATAATACTTCAATGATCTATACATATTGTTACAAAAAATTGAAATGTCTGCGTGTCGCAATAATGGCTTTTGACGATTTCCCGTTATTATTTTAAGCTATAAGTTATTAATTACACGAAGTATGATTTTGCATATGTCTATATTTGTACACATACGAGTTTAACTATTTCATCTTATAGCTGAAATATGCCATCATACTGATCATATATTATTATGTACTAAAATTCTGTATTTATGATGATGCAAAATTTATAAATTACTAGCAATTTGTTCCGGCTTCACACGGAAAGAACATCTATTATGCCGTCATTTTTTTTCAAATAAGTCCAATAAAGTGATAATATTATTATCGTTATTACATTGCAAATTACAATTCTTATGTTTGTTGCCAATTTTTATATATTTTGTACCTCAGAACTTTCGACTGGGTGAAACGATTTTGATGATTATTTTTTAAATCGAAAGCTGGTGCTTGTCATGTGATCCCACTTAAATTCATTCACTTGAGCGAGATCTGACGAGAGGTTTTTGAGTTATTTTGAAGTCGGTTATTTTTTGTCAAGAATTATTTAGGTAACCACTGCGGCATCGGTTTATTTGAATTTCGAATAAGTGTGATGGATATGGAGCTTCAACCTCAAACTGTATCTATCGATTTTTTATTGCCCCCGGTATGGCGGCAAATTTAAAAACGTATTCACGTTAAAAACACTTTTATTTAACAGTATATTAACTAACGTCAAGTCTGTGTTTATAAAATTTAATATCTTACAAATTGCTTGACGAAGGTTATAGCTGTCAGACACATACGGCATGAAAGAAATTCATGTAACAAAGAAAATTGTGACAGGTAGGCACGATTTTTGTATTTTACACCGAAATTTTTCGGTGTATTTTACTCCACGAAAAAAACCTAAATTGTATGACAAGGTTGCATGTCTTATAGGCCCATAGGTCACTCTGTTTACGATGGCTACGTTGAGTTTGCTTGTTTCAACCTTATTTTCATACTATTAAGGTACATTCTTCAGTCGACGTTGCATTGGCATCTACTAAGTTACAGTTATAACATAGAAGAAATAATAGTACTTATAATAAGTAGTTTTAATACAGTGCGTAAAGATTTATTATGTAGAATTCCTCCTTAAAATTTCCCCGTTTCCCTGACAGACTTACAGTTTCGGACATGTCCAGAAAATGTCTGTCATCTGGTAACTTTATCTGTGTGTGACTTCAGGAAGGAAGAGGAATGAGAAAGAAGGTTCGTCCGTTAATAGCAATAAAAGTAAAGAAAATTATGAAGTTTGTTGAATGTTTCATAAAATTAGACTCATAAAGATAATGTGAATCTCTTTTGTAAAGCAAGACTGATATTACGTAATGAAATTATTTTGCGATAGAAATTGTTGAATGTTTTGCTCTTTCTTTTGTTTTTGGCTATCAAGTTGGCTAGATTACTTAAGGCTCAATAAGTATCAGGGTTATGTCTTAAAATGATGCTTTAAAGACATTCAGGTAGTGCAATCCTAGTAATTAGTCGATAGCGCTGATTGCAATTAAGATATATTTCGCGATAATTTAAGACAGCTTAAAACAGAGTAATTGCATGCTTACGGTTGCTTTATTAGGACACTGTGAACATTTCTAAACATTTCGCCTTGTATAATAAAAACAATAAGAATGTATATTTTTGAAGTGAAAACTTCTTTAGTACGGGGGTGACTTGAAATTTTATGAAACGAAACTGTCCAGTGGAGACTAGAGATGAGTGGAGGCTAGAGATGAGTGGAGGCTAGAGATGAGTGGAGGCTAGAGATGAGTGGAGGCTAGAGATGAGTGGAGGCTAGAGATGAGTGGAGGCTAGAGATGAGTGGAGACTAGAATTGAGTGGAGACGAGTTGAGTTGAGTTGATTTTACATGCGTCTCATTATCTTGAAAACAAAATTTTTGAAGGTTTCACTTCTACATACCACGTGTGAATTGCACACATTTTAATTTTTTTCTCAGGTTAAGTTACTGCTGTCGGTACCTGGGCGGCAGATAATATTTCTCGGCGGCCCAAATTTTAAAAATACCTTAGCAACAAGACACAAAGATAAAAAATGACACTTCTAAGAAACATTTGAGCATATTACATGAGGGTAATAATACGGAAAAACATAACACGGATACGGGCGCAAAGTTATGCCGCGTTTTATTTACTTATTCATGCAAAGGCGGATTGCTTAGCCGCCTGTGTTCTTTGTATTTCACCGGCGTTTACATTTATTTGTCATCCAGAACAAAGTAAAAGAAGTTACTAAATACCAAACAACATCTCGTTTCAAAGAAACATTTATTTGGAGTAGCAAATTAGTGTCCGTATAACGAAGTTCATTATAAAGTCTTTTCTACAAGGATTTAGTACATTTAGTAAGGTTCTTATTTCGTATAATATTTTCAAAGATTCTTTTAGCTAAATAGCGAAAATCTTCTCAGGGTATTTAGATAAAGATGTTATGGATTAAAAGAGGGTCTTTGAGTAGGAAAAATATAAATTCTTATCAAATTTTTATTAAATATTAAAATAAGAAGAAAATGTTAATGCAAAATTTGATAATCTATACTAATATCGTATTATAAAGAGGAAAGATTTGATTTTTTGTTTGCATTGAATAGGCTCCGAAACTACTAAACCGATTTGAAAAATTATTTCACTGTTGGGAAGCTACACTATCCCCGGGTGATATAGGCTATATTATAATTTTGAAAAAAAAATTAGGGATCCTTAATAAAACTCCAATAATGTTACCCAAGGTGTAAAAAAATAAGAAAACCGAAGCAAAGCGAGGGCGGTTACTCTTATCGTATTATATAAAGCTGAAGAGTTGAATTGAAAAATTATTTTTGTGTTGGATAGTTCATTTATCGAGTAAGGCTTTAGGCTTTATAACATCACGCTGTGACCAAAAGGAGCGAATCATCAATGAAAATGTTGCAAAGACGGGAAAAATGATTCCTTTTTGAGAGCTTCCGTTGCGTGCGCTGCGTATCATGTATGATGGAATTGTTCCTCCTTAATATCATATAAGAGGGAGAGGGAGACGGAGAATGAGAAGGACAGGTAGTCGGAGACAGAGAGGGAGACGGAGAGGAAGAGGAGATACGCCCACATAAACTATTACGGCTAAGAACAGCTTTTTATGATCTCTGATTTGTTAAACAACCAAAACTATAAAAGTTGAGTTAAAAGTGTCACTACTTTCACTGATTGTTAGGCGATACGAAGTTCGCCGGGTCAGCTAGTACGTAATAAAGTAATTGTGTGTGACCTAAATGCTCTTGCGTGACCTACCTAAGTAGTTCTCGACTTTATTCACTTCTGTCACTAAATCATTTTATTCTGTTTTTTGTAAAATAATCCGCTTGTCATTTAAAGTAGCTTTACTTTGAACTTAGCTTTATTCAGCAGCCGTGCACTATTGATAACCAGCTTCTAATATTGAATACGATATTAGAGTAACTAAACGTCATAGGGGATACAATTTTGCACTAAAATGGGCCCTTTACAGCGCATGGTTATTTAAATTGGCCCATCAGTTGCCAGGCCATTTACGTTGCGAACATAATTAGATGTTTGTTGTACTACATTAACACTGTCGAGGTTAGATTTAGTGATTAATATTTGATGATGTTAACGAAAGTAATTTTAAAGGGCAATTTGGATAAGCTCAGTTCTCCTATAATTAAATACAGAGGTCTTGGACCCATTAGAGGCTAGAGTGAGGAGTTATAGAAGGTAAGCGCTCTAGAAATAAATAATTATCATTCACTCGTTATATATTATTTTAAAATATTATTTAGTCTTGTGTGATAATTTTATCACAGTGATGCGATATTTAAAAGTATTTTAAACAGATTTAACGGCTGTTGGATTCTGTAGCTTTTAAAAGTGAATTATACTGTAGGCTGCCTTCAACAAATAGTTGATCAACTGTAAAATTTAGATATCTTCCATACTTCAATGCAATGCCAACTAAGTGCAAGTACTTACACCCAAATGAATCAGTTTCCGTCTGCATTAATATAAATATTATTATGATTCGGATAGGCCTGGAACGCTATACAGAATTATAAAAAAATTGATACACTTCAATAAAACCTTATTTAGGTCTAGGTGTAATAAATATGTAGAGGAGATCAGGTGCGCATTTTGTAAGCCGGAGCTAAGGATAAGGTATGTATGGGTGATAAATTATTGGGGCTCCGTTTTTTCATAACTACCTAGACGCAGTATCGTGCAATGAATTTCTTAAAGGAAAAGTGGTTTTATGCTAGGAGGCCTTATGCTTCATTCCACTGCATTCTTCTCCGAATTCACCATTTGGTGGAAGGTTGTATTGGCCGTGTCTTAGAAGTTTAATAAAAGCCCTCCAAAGTATTTTTATAAAAAAGGGGCTTTATTCGTCGTATCCCACGTATTCCTTTCACGTTTTAATATACATGCGTGTGCCTTGACACTTTTTACAATAACATTTTTAGGGTTTCGGAGTTAAATCCGGAGTAAAATCGGAACCCTTATAGTTTCGTCATGTCCCTCCGCCCGTCCGTCCGTCCATTCTTCTGTCCAAGGCATAGCGCCGAGGTCCTTAATGTTATTTTTTTTCAGGGTACCTCCCCTATAGGTAACATTTTTTTCGTTTTCGTTTGAATTAGGTAATTGGTTCGATTGTGAAATATTTGGCTTTTAGAATCAAGGGTCCCCCCGCCGGCTAAACGGTTGGAGTTAGACAAGTGAAAAAATTCTGAAAAATAGATTATATGATGAATTTACAAAGAAAACTATCACGGCTATGTTAATATAAGTAGTCAATGAGTAATAGTCAATAAACTTACAACTTCGGAACCCTACATTGCGCGTGACCTGACACGCACTTGCTCGGTTTTTACTTAAAACACCCGTCGACAGCATCCATCTTATATTCTAAAAGTATATTTGACTATTTTAGTATCTATTGATCAATAACTTTATAATGCGAGATTCATAATGAATTTTAATCTAATTAAAATTCAATTCGAAACATGTTAGTAATTTAATGAATTTGCTTTGCGGGAGTCAAAGTTTGACCAAGTTCGGAATTAACAAATTTGTTTGACGGCAGCCCGTTAACGCGGTGTACGTGCAAATATTTACTATCAAATACTCTTATAGCGTAGTGACTATATTTATCTCTACTATAAAATCGTTTTCCACTGGTCGTGTCAATAAAGTAGTTTACCAAAATTAATTGATTATACGATACAACCCCGTTAAAGGTGATCCTAGCTGTCATGTGTGGGATCCCGGGTTTGATTCCGTTTGTGATGTTACGTTTCAGATCATGCCAACCACAACGCAGGGTACCCTAATTTGTGAATGCGTGCTTCGTTGAAAATTCATTTATTCATTAATTCTTTCAATAGTTCATGCATTATTTTATATTTATAATGGAAGTAAAGCATACAGTTTTTGATTAAAATATTTTATATTCATTCTCTTCAAACCTATCGAAACAGAATGGACAATGACCGTCTACGTTAAAACCCTATTCTAAAGAGACTTGTATTTGCTGATCAAATTACGAGCATAAAAATAACCCAGTATCCGGGTAAAAGATTATCCTTTAAAATCTACCATTAAAAGCCACACACTTACTGGTAGAACAATAAACTCGTTTGATATACTCCAGATGCGTCTTAATACTCCTCATAAAACTAGACGTCATATGCAGGGAGCTGCACTGGATCGCATGCTTCCGAGCAATTATGAGACGTGCATAACGATAGGTAGTTCAGTTTTGTAGCGAAAGGAAAACTTTTTACATAATAATATATAACTATTTATATGTATCTGAAAAAATAATAAGTAAGACTTTATAAAATAGTTTACTCGTATGTATTGCATTTTTTAACACGATAATTCTTGACAAAAAATAATCGACTTCAACATAACTCAAAAACTACTCGTCAGATCTCACTCAAATAGTGGGACCACATGAGAAGCACCAACTTTCCATTAATAAAAGAATCATCAAAACCGGTTCACCCAGTCTGTTCTGAGGTAACAAACATAAAAAAATACAGACGAATTGAATACCTCCTCCTTTTTTGAAGTCGGTTATATTTATATATTAGATATATTATAAATGTGGAAGTTTGTATGTTACTCTTTCACACGAAAAAAAAAACACTGGATGGATTTTTATGAAATTTTGTACAGGCTATGATTTGAAATAAGATTATAGAAAATTCCGGATATTAAAGAAACATATCCCGGAAAACGTAGGCGTGGCTTTGCCTGCAGATGCCCTGTCCTAATAAATATTACATAAAATGAGTCAATGATACTAATACATCTTTGTTTTTTTAAATCATTTTCCCAAAAGAGTATAGGTTACTAGTTTTCGCAATAAACCTGTCCAAAGCAGAAACTGTCTGAAATTTTACGATCCCGAAGACTCCTTGACACTCGTTCGTGACCTGAGGTCCATAAAATTTCGCATCTTCAAAGGTAACTTGAAGACTTTTTCAATACAAAAATTATACATTCCATTAGCATTTACCACGACAGCCTTTTTACCTCGATGCCTGGTCTTTTTACCTCCAACACGGGTGAGGTCTCGCTAAACGTGATCAGAATTATAATAAGGACTTATGATCGACTGGCACTTTTCTTACCTCCGGCTAATAACGAAAGCGATTTGGGCTTGTGTAATACTCAATAATAATCCTGTAACCCTGTATGTTATACCTATTGGTAACATGGAAAAATAAAATAGGTATAACGCAGCAATTAAGAAATGAACAAATGTTCGATTTTGTTGCTTTGTTTTGTTTATTTAATAATCTTAATAATACTTCAATGATCTATAAATATTGTTACAAAAAATTGAAATGTCTGCGTGTCGCAATAATGGCTTTTGACGATTTCCCGTTATTATTTTAAGCTATAAGTTATTAATTACTCTATAATCAGGTTTTAAGATATAAGTAGTAGTAAAAATTAAACAATATATTTGAAAATATTAAATCGTTGGTTATCACAGTAACAATTCCTTTGTTACTGTGATAACCAACGTTTACTTACAGTCCCCATTTTTACAAATTTTATGCACCAACTCAGAGTCACTAACGGTTACTTTAATTTTTACCATACAAATTCTGTACTAAGGAGCGATTTAAGTAAACTTTATATAAAATCTGAGTTAAAGCGTTAGTTAGCTAACTTATTTGCTGTCTACACCACGTAAACCACGCAAAGCAAGGAAGTCTTAATAATCTTGCATAATTTTTGGGAGTCATCTGTCTATACCAGCCATACTCAATGTGCGACCCACCAGACCAGTTGGCCCATCTGGGGTTACTTTATTATAAGTATAATAATCCTCAAAACCTAAGAAATCAATACCAATTTTTTATTTATTTGTTTTGCAGCCCAACAGCATGACTAAAACGTGTTTGTGGCCCGTATGGAAAAAGGTTGATTACCACTGGTCTATACCGTAAGTTTACCAAAAGTTTAATGTTTCAAGTACTCGCTTGCGATACAAAAAGTTCCTAATTCGATATGTTACGCAGGTACGCCTGCTGTATATAGTAATAACTCATTGTTGGTGTATTGGCAACGGTTTCCATTATCATTTTTATAGAAAAGAAATCTCTAGAAGTATCAAACGCAGAGTTACTTCGGAAAAGCAAGGCGATAATAACAAAATTGGAAAAGACAAGCGAGAAATTGTAGAACCCAAGGGAATTCTGTTAGGAGAGACATTCCTAATAAACGATACGTAGACCCTAGCTAAAACGAATGTTTATTTTGACCTTTTATTTCTATAATCTGAAATGACAGAAATAGTTTAATACACTTATCGACTGACGGAAGTTCGAGTACAACTAAAAATATGAACCCATATTACATTTATGATATTTTACTAATATTCTGAACCTGCAAAGACAGTTATTATATTTAGCAAACAAAGAACTTGAATATTGAAATGAGCCTGTGGTAAAGTTATGTATTGTTATCAATGCTAACTTGCGCTTGTCATTCCATACAACAACAAGCCGTATGCTACCTGTACAAAATTGAATGAAATCCCAATTTCCCTATGAAAGCTCTCTCTGTAATGTAATTACCCTGTATAATCCAATGACGTGGGTCAATAGCGGCATTCCGTAATTCTGATTCCAATACCACTAAGTGACCCCACATACTATGGAAGTGGTGTTACAGATAATATAAGACCTCCGGGAAGTTGGCACCGCACTTTTAAGTTACAAAAATTTTGAAGGTTGTTCTAGGTTGTTCTAGGTTTGTTCTACATTGTTCTGTGGCGACGATGACGTCGCCCTGAATCACGCTATCGAAGTATTCAAAGATCGCTAGCATATATACAAATGCTCCGACAACGTCAGTCGGGGCTCGGCCGCCTCCCAGGCAACACACCTCGCCTGGCGGGAGATCTCCCTTTGCCAAACTGGTGACCCTCGGCAAGAACACGTCGCTTCTGATCACCGATAGCGGCAGCAGGCATCTCTCCCCCCTCACCTCACCGCTCACACCCGACGGACTGCAGCGACCTCTCTCGGCAGACCGCACACCAGCCACGCTGACTCACCGGCGCATCGCAGCGTACTGTGTCGACGCTTCCTATGTCCGGCCAGCGACTGCCCCCACCCACGGCTACACGGACGGCTTGAGCGCGCACCGCTCGCCCTCCGCATCTGTCGTTTCACCCTCCCATCCCGACTCACCGCGGATAGAGGGCATCTCAAGGGCACACCGACCTCACATCTCGACTCACCGAAGATAGAGGATCATGGATGGCTGAATCAACGAGAAGGTGTATCGACCTCCGGTCTGAGCAGGGGGGTGATGTGGCGACGATGACGTCGCCCTGAATCACGCTATCGAAGTATTCAAAGATCGCTAGCATATATACAAATGCTCCGACAACGTCAGTCGGGGCTCGGCCGCCTCCCAGGCAACACACCTCGCCTGGCGGGAGATCTCCCTTTGCCAAAGTTCCAAAACGGCATATGGCTGAGAATGAAACTTTCAGAGAAAATCCAAAAAACGTGATTTTTGAGCTAGCACCGCACTTGAGAGGTATCGCAATTCTGGCGGTTGTTCTGGGTTGTTCTAGGTTTGTTCTATATTGTTCCAAAATATCGCGTTCGAAAAACAATTATTTTCCAAAAAATTCGTGAAAAGAAGTTTTTGAGCTAGCACCGCACTTTTGAGATATCACAATTCTGGCGGTTGTTCTGGGTTGTTCTAGGTTTGTTCTATATTGTTCCAAAATATTGCGTTCGAAAAACTATTATTTTCCACAAAATTCGTGAAAACAGGTTTGGAAGTTGGCACCGCACTTTTAAGGTATCGCGATTCTGGCGGTTGTTCTAGGTTGTTCTAGGTTTGTTCTATATTGTTCCAAAACGGCAAAAGGCTGAGATTGAAACTTTCGGAGTAAATCCAAAAAAACATGAACGGGAAGTTGGCACCGCACTTTTAAGATATTGCGATTCTGGTAGTTGTTCTGGGTTGTTCTAGGTTTGTTCTATATTGTTCCAAAACAGCAAAAGGCTGAGATTAATACTTTCGGAGTAAATCCAAAAAACCATGAACAGGAATATGGCTTCTCACTTTTAAGTTATCTCCACACATTTAAGTTATCGCCATTCTGGTGGTTGGTCTGGGTTGTTCTAGAGTTGTTCTATAATGTTCCAAAATATCGCGTTCGACATACTATTATTTTCCACAAAATTCGTGAAAACAGGTTTGGAAGTTGGCACCGCACTTTTAAGATATTGCGATTCTGGCGGTTGTTCTGGGTTGTTCTAGGTTTGTTCTATATTGTTCCAAAATATGGCATTCGAAAAACTATTATTTTCCACAAAAATCGCGAAAATATGTTTGGAAGTTGGCACCGCACTTTGAAGGTATTGCGATTCTGGCGATTGTTCTGGGTTGTTCTAGGTTTGTTCTATATTGTTCCAAAACGGCAAAAGGCTGAGAATGAAACTTTCGGAGTAAATCCAAAAAATCCATGTACAGGAAGATGGTTTCTCACTTTTAAGTTATCGCCCTTCTGGCGGTTGTTCTGGGTTGTTCTAATTCGGTTGTTCTGAGTTGTTCTAGGTTTGTTCTATACTGTTCCAAAACGGCAAAAGGCTGAGATTAATACTTTCGGAGTAAATCCAAAAAATCATGAACAGGAAGTTGGCTTCTCACTTTTAAGTTATCACCACACATTTATGGTATCGCCAATCTGGCGGTTGTTCTGGGTTGTTCTAGGTTTGTTCTATATTGTTCCAAAATATCGCGTTCGCAAAACTATTATTTTAAACAAAATTCGTGAAAACAGGTTTGGAAGTTGGCACCGCACTTTGAAGGTATTGCGATTCTGGCGGTTGTTCTGGGTTGTTCTAGATTTGTTCTATATTGTTCCAAAACGGCAAAAGGCTGAGATTAATACTTTCGGAGTAAATCCAAAAAACCATGAACAGGAATATGGCTTCTCACTTTTAAGTTATCTCCACACATTTAAGTTATCGCCATTCTGGCGGTTGTTCTGGGTTGTTCTAGAGTTGTTCTATAATGTTCCAAAATATCGCGTTCGACATACTATTATTTTCCACAAAATTCGTGAAAACAGGTTTGGAAGTTGGCACCGCACTTTTAAGATATTGCGATTCTGGCGGTTGTTCTGGGTTGTTCTAGGTTTGTTCTATATTGTTCCAAAATATGGCGTTCGAAAAACTATTATTTTCCACAAAAATCGCGAAAATATGTTTGGAAGTTGGCACCGCACTTTGAAGGTATTGCGATTCTGCCGATTGTTCTGGGTTGTTCTAGGTTTGTTCTATATTGTTCCAAAACGGCAAAAGGCTGAGAATGAAACTTTCGGAGTAAATCCAAAAAATCCATGTACAGGAAGTTGGTTTCTCACTTTTAAGTTATCGCCCTTCTGGCGGTTGTTCTGGGTTGTTCTAATCCGTTTGTTCTGAGTTGTTCTAGGTTTGTTCTATACTGTTCCAAAACGGCAAAAGGCTGAGATTAATACTTTCGGAGTAAATCCAAAAAATCATGAACAGGAAGTTGGTTTCTCACTTTTAAGTTATCACCACACATTTATGGTATCGCCATTCTGGCGGTTGTTCTGGGTTGTTCTAGGTTTGTTCTATATTGTTCCAAAATATCGCGTTCGCAAAACTATTATTTTAAACAAAATTCGTGAAAACAGGTTTGGAAGTTGGCACCGCACTTTGAAGGTATTGCGATTCTGGCGATTGTTCTGGGTTGTTCTAGATTTGTTCTATATTGTTCCAAAACGGCAAATGGCTGAGAATGAAACTTTCGGAGTAAATCCAAAAAATCCATGTACAGGAAGATGGCTCCTCACCTTTAAGTTATCGCCATTCTGGCGGTTGTTCTGGGTTGTTCTAAGTCGGTTGTTCTGAGTTGTTCTAGGTTTGTTCTATATTGTTCCAAAACGGCAATAGGCTGAGATTAATACTTTCGGAGTAAATCCAAAAAACCATGAACAGGAAGTTGGCTTCTCACTTTTAAGTTATCACCACATATTTATGTTATCGCCATTCTGGTGATTGTTCTGGGTTGTTTTAGGTTTGTTCTATATTGTTCCAAAATATGGCGTTCGAAAAACTATTATTTTCCACAAAAATCGCGAAAATATGTTTGGAAGTTGGCACCGCACTTTGAAGGTATTGCGATTCTGGCGATTGTTCTGGGTTGTTCTAGGTTTGTTCTATATTGTTCCAAAACGGCAAAAGGCTGAGAATGAAACTTTCGGAGTAAATCCAAAAAATCCATGTACAGGAAGTTGGTTTCTCACTTTTAAGTTATCGCCCTTCTGGCGGTTGTTCTGGGTTGTTCTAATCCGTTTGTTCTGAGTTGTTCTAGGTTTGTTCTATACTGTTCCAAAACGGCAAAAGGCTGAGATTAATACTTTCGGAGTAAATCCAAAAAATCATGAACAGGAAGTTGGCTTCTCACTTTTAAGTTATCACCACACATTTATGGTATCGCCATTCTGGCGGTTGTTCTGGGTTGTTCTAGGTTTGTTCTATATTGTTCCAAAATATCGCGTTCGCAAAACTATTATTTTAAACAAAATTCGTGAAAACAGGTTTGAAAGTTGGCACCGCACTTTGAAGGTATTGCGATTCTGGCGGTTGTTCTGGGTTGTTCTAGATTTGTTCTATATTGTTCCAAAACGGCAAAAGGCTGAGATTAATACTTTCGGAGTAAATCCAAAAAACCATGAACAGGAATATGGCTTCTCACTTTTAAGTTATCTCCACACATTTAAGTTATCGCCATTCTGGCGGTTGTTCTGGGTTGTTCTAGAGTTGTTCTATAATGTTCCAAAATATCGCGTTCGACATACTATTATTTTCCACAAAATTCGTGAAAACAGGTTTGGAAGTTGGCACCGCACTTTTAAGATATTGCGATTCTGGCGGTTGTCTAATAGCCAATTGGACCGAATGACACTCTAAGAAGACTTCGTCAGTTAGATTTCATACTTCAATTCTGCAACTCCATAGAACATATAAGCGGATCAGATAACATCGTGGCTGATAGTTTGTCAAGAATTTCAGCCATCGATATTCCTTCTCCTATTGACTATCAAAAGTTAGCAGAAGCACAAGAAAATGATGAAGAACTGAGCTCAGAAATTTTTCATTACATCGAATGGATAATGTTTCATAAAGTAATATAAAAGAAAGAGATTCATCATCTATCGCTTATAGTTAGATTTATTAACGTACGTGAGAGTACGTGAAAGTATAATTATCATTATTATTTCATATTACAGACACATCACTTGTACAAATCTACGATCGTAAGAACAACGCCATTAAACAAAAGAGACCCAAAACTCTTAACAGATTGGAAAATTGAAATTATTTTGAAGCTAAAATTATTCCCACAACAGTAAATGTTTGTAAAGGTACATGCAGTAATAACAAATAAACTGCTGGCTTACAGATAAATGATAACGCCTCCTAAGTTCAGTGCCTGTAACTTCTTATATAGCAATAACATGTAACTGATATAATATTATTCATCACAACAATCTGCACCCTAAGACAATCGGAAAATCTAAAATTAAAAAAAATACATACACCCTACAGTAATATTCTGATCTATTGCGAGATATCCGGTAACACAGCACGACTTCTCCCTTCGCAGTAGGAATGTTACTTATAATGTGATCTATGCAGGAATTTTGTCTAGTAGGTTCAGTTATATGGATAGTGAGGTTGTAATTTTTCGTAAGATCTACTAGTTGAGCTGAATTTCTATTTACCTCTAATGTGTTTATATTTATGTCACCTAAAATAACAATTTTTTTGTCAGTTTTATATGTGAGTTTTCTCATAATATTATCCAGTTTTTCCATAAAAATACTAAGGTCAGAATTAGGTGTTCTATATACACAAATAATTATTAAATTAAGACTAGGTATATTTATCCCGCAGCATTCAAAGGCCATATCTTTGGCAATTTCTTCTAAATACCTAACATTTGTATAAAATAAATTTCGTTTCACAAAAATACACACACCTCCTCTTTTTTGCCCATTTATTCTATTGTAGTAAGCTGCTTGGTCAAAGTTAGATAGTTTTATTAAATTTTCACAACCTGTCTGCATAAAAGTTTCTGTGAAGCAGATAATGTCTGGCTCCTTATTTTCCTCTATTAGATCCACTAAATTTATCTCTAAAATGTCCATTTTACCCAATAATCCAGCTATATTCTGGTGAAGGATTTTAAATGAATTCCCATTTGCATTTGTAATGTCGAAAAAAATTATTGTTTTCGCTTTTAAGTTTACTAATATTTTCACCTGAGCATAATAAGACGTCAGTTTGTGTGCATTGGTTTTGAGTTGAAACTTTTTTGGATACTGTATGCCTCAACCTCACAGCGCTTTTTGTAAAAGGTAAAAATTTCAAATCATAATCTATTTGGTCTACTGTAGTGTCAATTTTTTTACATAAGTTATACAAATTTCCCTTAAAATTTATTTTAACATCATAATTATAATCAATAAATTTACAATTACTAAATTGCGACGCAGTCATTTTAAGCATGCTATTAAGCTTATACTCATTAAGATATAAATTTTTATGAATTTTTAGAAGCATGACAGGACAAATACATAAAGTCTTAAGGAAAGTACAAACTTCAGTCATAATTTTTATCGGGTTACAGTCATGTTCTCCTGCACTAATTAATACCCTATCGTCTCCAGTAATGTCATATAATTTAAAACTATTCAATATATTTTCTGTTGTAGCGTTAGGTTTTATAAAGGATATAACTTGATATTGTTCGTAATGACTGTGTCTTCTATACTGTCTTAAAATATTTGCAATTTGTACGCACTGTGTGCCACCAAATATAAATAATCTTTTGTTTGTTGTACTGTCACGTAACTTAAAATGCCTTTTGTCTTTCTTTTCTTCTGAGTAAAATACTCTTTCCGTTTTTTTTGACGTGCTTTCTGTGGTATTTGACGTGCTTTCTGTGGTATTTGACGTGCATTCTGTTAAGTTTTTATTGTCTGTGATATGACTTTGTTCAATGCTTTCTTCATTCATTACATTTTGGACCAAATCTTTAGGTATGTCGTCTGTACTGGGTGATGATGTAGGATTTAGAGCCTCAGTAATAATATCTGAGGGGCTGTTCAGAAAAGACTCCGTCAGCCTACGTTTGGCCTTCTTTTTCCGAGTAGAAAGACTTGCCTTCTTAGTTGAAGATACTGGACTCTGGCATAAATTTTTTAGTAAACCTATTTCCTGGGCTTGTTTCGACACCTGTCTCTTGAGTTCTATATTCTCTAATATAATATTTTCCAATTCTTGTTGTGTGCTTAAGAGTGTGACTTTTAGTTCATTTATCTCAGATTTCATTTCATCAATTACATTAGAAGCAACTGTTGACAAATCCATACTTTTTGTCAGATGTTCGTTTGAATCACTGCTAAGCGTATTAACCGTGGTGTCAAGTGATTCTAACGACTTTGATTTGATGATTTGTTTCCGCTGTCTTAATGTGATATTAGCATCAGAATAATCCATCTCTAATTTTTTGATGTAAGTAGCTCCCTCTATTGTCAATTTCTCAATTTGTTATACTTTTGATTTTTAAAGACAAATTTAATGGAAAAAAATTTTTGCCGGTCCTGGGGATCGATCTTCCGAACTTCGACTCGGAAGTGTGTTTCTTTAAGCCACTGCGCCAAGCAGATGCTTATACCCGGTTGTGAAATTTACGATATGTTTGCAATCGTCAATCAGCTGTTAAGATTATATTGTTAGAGGGTATTTGTATCTAACTTTTGTTACATTCACCCACTGATGATGTTTCTTAAGTCACTGGCATTGCAATGCAACATTATTTATGAATCTGATGGTTAATGTTCGTGTAATATAACAATTATTATTAAGCAGGTATTATGTTTATTATATTATTTTTATTTCTTTGCAGTAGTAGTAGTTTATTTTGACCCGACACTCGCAATTTCACTGTTAAATTGATCACTGTTGTTCAGATTTTAAAATATGATTTTAATAGATATTTACATGGTTTTATAGTTTGCAAACGTTATCACTTATTAGTCACTACACTATACACATATTTTTTCACTTTTGAGGTAAATTTGGGCACTTAGTTATTTATAACACAATAATAAACACGGAGGTGATGTTACTGTGGCAAGCGCCATCTACCTCCTCAATACAGATCATTGGCTTGATGAATTACCAAGTGTATTGCTAGGCCTAAGAACAACATTAAGGGACGATACACAAACGAGCGCCGCTGAAATGGTGTATGGAGAAGTTATCCGACTTCCCGGAGATTTTTTAGAGCCGCTAAAGCGAGAAATCTACGAGGATGATACATTTTTAAAAGAGCTTCGAAATAAAATTTCCAAATTGTCATCAATTCCAAAGAAGGAATTAACGCAAGGAAAAATATTCGTTCACCCTGAACTCCAAAATACCTCTCACGTTTTCGTCAGAACAGAGGTCATGCAAAAATCGCTCACACCTCCCTATACAGGACCATACAAAGTATTAGAGCACTACGACAAATACTTTAAAATAGCATATGGTGATACAGAAAAAAACATAAGTATAGATCGCCTTAAGCCAGAATGGCGATAACATAAATGTGTGGTGATAACTTAAAAGTGAGAAGCCAACTTCCTGTTCAGGGTTTTTTGGATTTACTCCGAAAGTATTAATCTCAGCCTTTTGCCGTTTTGGAACAGTATAGAACAAACCTAGAACAACTCAGAACAACTGACTAAGAACAACCCAGAACAACCGCCAGAATGGCGATAACTTAAAAGTGAGGAGCCAACTTCCTGTACATGGATTTTTTGGATTTACTCCGAAAGTTTCATTCTCAGCCTTTTGCCGTTTTGGAACAATATAGAACAAACCTAGAACAACCCAGAACAATCGCCAGAATCGCAATACCTTCAAAGTGCGGTGCCAACTTCCAAACATATTTTCGCGATTTTTGTGGAAAATAATAGTTTTTCGAACGCGATATTTTGGAGCAATATAGAACAAACCTAGAACAACCCAGAACAATCACCAGAATGGCGATAACATAAATATGTGGTGATAACTTAAAAGTGAGAAGCCAACTTCCTGTTCATGGTTTTTTGGATTTACTCCGAAAGTATTAATCTCAGCCTATTGCCGTTTTGGAACAATATAGAACAGACCTAGAACAACTCAGAACAACCGACTTAGAACAACCCAGAACAACCGCCAGAATGGCGATAACTTAAAGGTGAGGAGCCATCTTCCTGTACATGGATTTTTTGGATTTACTCCGAAAGTTTCATTCTCAGCCATTTGCCGTTTTGGAACAATATAGAACAAATCTAGAACAACCCAGAACAATCGCCAGAATCGCAATACCTTCAAAGTGCGGTGCCAACTTCCAAACCTGTTTTCACGAATTTTGTTTAAAATAATAGTTTTGCGAACGCGATATTTTGGAACAATATAGAACAAACCTAGAACAACCCAGAACAACCGCCAGAATGGTGATACCATAAATGTGTGGTGATAACTTAAAAGTGAGAAGCCAACTTCCTGTTCATGATTTTTTGGATTTACTCCGAAAGTATTAATCTCAGCCTTTTGCCGTTTTGGAACAGTATAGAACAAACCTAGAACAACTCAGAACAAACGGATTAGAACAACCCAGAACAACCGCCAGAAGGGCGATAACTTAAAAGTGAGAAACCAACTTCCTGTACATGGATTTTTTGGATTTACTCCGAAAGTTTCATTCTCAGCATTTTGCCGTTTTGGAACAATATAGAACAAACCTAGAACAACCCAGAACAATCGCCAGAATCGCAATACCTTCAAAGTGCGGTGCCAACTTCCAAACATATTTTCGCGATTTTTGTGGAAAACAATAGTTTTTCGAACGCCATATTTTGGAACAATATAGAACAAACCTAGAACAACCCAGAACAACCGCCAGAATCGCAATATCTTAAAAGTGCGGTGCCAACTTCCAAACCTGTTTTCACGAATTTTGTGGAAAATAATAGTATGTCGAACGCGATATTTTGGAACATTATAGAACAACTCTAGAAAAACCCAGAACAACCGCCAGAATGGCGATAACTTAAATGTGTGGAGATAACTTAAAAGTGAGAAGCCATATTCCTGTTCATGGTTTTTTGGATTTACTCCGAAAGTATTAATCTCAGCCTTTTGCCGTTTTGGAACAATATAGAACAAATCTAGAACAACCCAGAACAACCGCCAGAATCGCAATACCTTCAAAGTGCGGTGCCAACTTCCAAACCTGTTTTCACGAATTTTGTTTAAAATAATAGTTTTGCGAACGCGATATTTTGGAACAATATAGAACAAACCTAGAACAACCCAGAACAACCGCCAGAATCGCAATATCTTAAAAGTGCGGTGCCAACTTCCAAACCTGTTTTCACGAATTTTGTGGAAAATAATAGTATGTCGAACGCGATATTTTGGAACATTATAGAACAACTCTAGAACAACCCAGAACAACCGCCAGAATGGCGATAACTTAAATGTGTGGAGATAACTTAAAAGTGAGAAGCCATATTCCTGTTCATGGTTTTTTGGATTTACTCCGAAAGTATTAATCTCAGCCTTTTGCCGTTTTGGAACAATATAGAACAAATCTAGAACAACCCAGAACAACCGCCAGAATCGCAATACCTTCAAAGTGCGGTGCCAACTTCCAAACCTGTTTTCACGAATTTTGTTTAAAATAATAGTTTTGCGAACGCGATATTTTGGAACAATATAGAACAAACCTAGAACAACCCAGAACAACCACCAGAATGGCGATACCATAAATGTGTGGTGATAACTTAAAAGTGAGAAGCCAACTTCCTGTTCATGATTTTTTGGATTTACTCCGAAAGTATTAATCTCAGCCTTTTGCCGTTTTGGAACAGTATAGAACAAACCTAGAACAACTCAGAACAACCGAATTAGAACAACCCAGAACAACCGCCAGAAGGGCGATAACTTAAAAGTGAGAAACCATCTTCCTGTACATGGATTTTTTGGATTTACTCCGAAAGTTTCATTCTCAGCCTTTTGCCGTTTTGGAACAATATAGAACAAACCTAGAACAACCCAGAACAATCGCCAGAATCGCAATACCTTCAAAGTGCGGTGCCAACTTCCAAACATATTTTCGCGATTTTTGTGGAAAATAATAGTTTTTCGAACGCCATATTTTGGAACAATATAGAACAAACCTAGAACAACCCAGAACAACCGCCAGAATCGCAATATCTTAAAAGTGCGGTGCCAACTTCCAAACCTGTTTTCACGAATTTTGTGGAAAATAATAGTATGTCGAACGCGATATTTTGGAACATTATAGAACAACTCTAGAACAACTCAGAACAACCGCCAGAATGGCGATAACTTAAATGTGTGGAGATAACTTAAAAGTGAGAAGCCATATTCCTGTTCATGGTTTTTTGGATTTACTCCGAAAGTATTAATCTCAGCCTTTTGCTGTTTTGGAACAATATAGAACAAACCTAGAACAACCCAGAACAACTACCAGAATCGCAATATCTTAAAAGTGCGGTGCCAACTTCCCGTTCATGTTTTTTTGGATTTACTCCGAAAGTTTCAATCTCAGCCTTTTGCCGTTTTGGAACAATATAGAACAAACCTAGAACAACCTAGAACAACCGCCAGAATCGCAATATCTTAAAAGTGCGGTGCCAACTTCCAAACCTGTTTTCACGAATTTTGTGGAAAATAATAGTTTTTCGAACGCAATATTTTGGAACAATATAGAACAAACCTAGAACAACCCAGAACAACCGCCAGAATCGCGATAACTCAAAAGTGCGGTGCTAGCTCAAAAACTTCTTTTCACGAATTTTGTGGAAAATAATTGTTTTTCGAACGCGATATTTTGGAACAATATAGAACAAACCTAGAACAACCCAGAACAACCGCCAGAATTGCGATACCTCTCAAGTGCGGTGCTAGCTCAAAAATCACGTTTTTTGGATTTTCTCTGAAAGTTTCATTCTCAGCCATATGCCGTTTTGGAACAATGTAGAACAAACCTTTTTTTTTTTTTTTTTTTTTTGTTTCGGGGGGGAAAATGCATTACGCATACCACCCGGGCACAGGGGGCACCCGAGTGGTTATGTGGGACTCCCGTATAGGCTAATGAGACCCACGGTATACCCACTAAAAACCCCCCCATCTTCCACCTCGCCGCCTTGTGACGGGGTTACGGGAACGCTTACGCACACATCCGCGACCCCGCCGGCGGCAGCCGCCCACAAGCGGCTCCATCACGGAAGCCCGAAGGCCCTCCACGATGGGCGCACCAGATGGTAAGGTGCGCCTCCCTCCTCGGCCTCCACCAGTACCGTAGCAGACTCCCCCCGAGTCTGCTACTAGGAGGCCATGGGTACCAGATAACTGGTACCCGGTGGAAGATCAGGTCTGTGGTTCTTCCACCGACCACACCTCGGCCGCAGAGGATAGGGCAAGCGGCGCACCGCAATACCGACATGCCTCTTCCTCTGCGGCCCCACCAGTGCCGTTTCAGCGGAACGGCCCCGCCAGCTCGCAGGGGGTAGGGAGAGTGGCGCACCGTAATACCAACACGCCTCTCCCCCTGCGATCCCTCCACGGCCGCAGAAGATGGGGAGAACCTCCTCTTCTTCTACGGTCCCACCTCCAAGCGCGTCCGCAGCGGACTTGTTCAGTCCGCCGGGAGCGCCCTCCTCGGGCCAGCCGGCGACCCAAACAGGCCGGCCCTGGTTGCCTCTTAGCTTCACCGTGGGTGACCAGTCCACGGTTACTAAGCCCCCCCGCCACGACAAGGCGGGCAACCCCCGGGGGGGATGTAGAACAAACCTAGAACAACCTAGAACAACCTTCAAAATTTTTGTAACTTAAAAGTGCGGTGCCAACTTCCCGGAGGTTAATATAAGCACATAATCTAAATTTTACTAACAAAAAATAACCGACTTCAAATTCTCAAAAACTACTTGTCAGATCTCGTTCAAATTTATGTGGGACCACATGACAAGCACCAGCTTTCTATTAAAAAAAGAATAATCGAAATCGGTTGACGTGATATTGAGTTATTCGTCAATTTGTCGCGCACATCTTAACACAACGGAGATGGCCAACATCTGTATGAGCGTTTGCCCCACATGTGAAGTATAATGTACACATTTTATATTTACCTTACATTAAAGCTTACAATATCTACTTTGATAATTTTATCAATAAAATTCTTCAGAACTTCGGATTCTCCTTTTACGGGCATTTATAGCTTTTGTATGTACGTTGACATTCTGCAAAACATAAGTAATCGTGGAAAAGTGTTTTAAAGAGAGATTTTTTATTAAATAAATACTATTTATCTTTTGGATAATTAATTCATTTATTTATTTTACTTTAATTATGAATTTATTCGTACAAAAAGAAGCAGTAGTACTAAATGAAATATAGGTACGTATTAACTTGTCACCTACCTATCTGAAAATGTTCACAAGCAGACGCAATATAAATAAAACTGCATAGAAATAGAATCTAAAAATGATGCAGGGCCTTCTATGTGATCTTGTTGACGTGCCCCCAAATACCAAACTAATATCATCACGTGAAAATGCCATACCTGTAAGTACTACAGTAATCCATTCTACCAATATGGATTGAAGGTTTCTTGCAAGCGAATATACTGAGTGACATGCCATGCGCACAATATCAACCAAGCAATTAATGCACCTCATGGCAAAAACTCAAACACAATTATTATTTTGCAGAAATCAATATCAAATATCTTCTTTTGGCAAATGTCAATATAGCGGACATTCGCATTTCTGTCAGTCAGTTGTCAACCTCCAGTGATAGCAATGGAGTAGAATAATTGTATACAATACAACTTATTATTCTAATATTGTTAATTTATTATAAGTACTCACTGCGGAGTTCTGAAGAAAATTAAAATTCTAGTTATGTTATAATAAATGGAAAACATGTCTTTTTAGAGGACTAAAACCTTGTACAAATAAACGTATTTTAACCATTTCCGGGGCACATGTTGGCCACCTCCTTTACGACTTATGTAGTTTTCTCATGGATGCCATTGTCAGATCTCAATAAAATTTATGTGGGACCACATGACAGCCATCAGCTTTCGATTAAAAAAAGAATCATCAAAATCGGTTCGCCCAGTCCAAAGTTCTGAGGTAACAAACATAAAAAAAAATACAGTCGAATTGAGAACCTCCTCCTTTTTTTGAAGTCGGTTAAAAATAGAGAGACGACAGAAGACATACATACACACATACATACATACAAGAAAGCTCAAGCAACGCACACAAAGACAATATACCTACACGGACACGACAAACGCAAATCAGAAATATTTTCCTTTCGAAATACACTATTTTTTTACAAATAAAATAAAAACGCTAACACACTCACACCCCCGGAATAGGATATTACCTGTGTCGCGGGCACATAAATACAAATTCATTTGACATTACAAAGACATACATATTAAGATGCATAAAGGTGCATAGATAAGCTTTCTACTCTTATATTTCTTGTTAAATTTAATTTTAGTGATAACATTAATAATAATGCAACACACTTGGGTGCCATGGACAATAATCAAAGACAAGAACACACTTAATTAAAGGTTATGGTTATTTAGGTACAATTAAAACTATTTCAAATATTCACTAATATTATTTAGGGAAACAATTGTAATACCGACACATATGTCGAATGCATTCTCGCTTACTAAGCTTGCATTTGCCGTTAGGTATTATTCACCCATTATCCCAGCACTTCGCCACTAATTGCCAGACTTAAAGCATTAGCAATGCATTAAGTTGTATGAAAATTAAATATTTAAAGCGAAATGGATGCATTAAACTCTCAGTGTGTGGCCGATTCGTTTCGGTGTTTAGATTGCAATTTATATACAGTAATAAATAGTCGATTAGTATACGGTGGCGCAAAAGTTGTCACCCGATGTTTTTTGACTGTATTTTTTTTTAATAAATTAAAATTTTTTGTTTTGCTATTGGATTGTGTTTATTTGATGTTTTATTTTCTTTGATTGGAAGTGGGATAGAATGATATCCGCCAAGTGGCCGCCGCCAGAATTAATGACGTATGGTCATTAATGGTTAATTATGGGCCCGATTTATGGCATTTTCTATCACTCTTGCCAGAACTTCCGGCGATAGGTTACTGAATTTACGACGAATACTCTCTTTGAGGGCTCCAAGAGCTTGTTGACATAGACTCGTGACTTCAAGAAACCCCACCAAAAACCTTGTTTTATATTAATTATTTAACATAAAACCTATTACTTACTATTAATTACTTAACTCTAATTACTTTATCTTTATCTAACAAATTATTTTTTAACTTTTCATTTAGCTCATTTACCTTTAAAAAATAAAATATAATAAAAAATTCATTATTAACGTAATAATTACAAAAACTTTTAAATCTTAGTTAATAGCTTTAAACACCATATAATTATAATTTTACACAATAGCTCGACCACAATGCATGCGGTGGTAACCTATAATTAAGATTACATTAAGTTTTAAGTTAACCCATGGCTTGGTTGTAATCATAATGTAATTGTCTTGTTGGTTACCCTAATAAAATAAATAAATAAATAAATAAAATAATTACTAAACATAATGAAATATAGCTTTTGTCATTCAGAAATAAAGTAGCTTTCTATTAGTGAAAGAACTTTTGAAATACGTTGTAGTTTTTGAGTTTATCCATTACCTCTTTATTTATTTGCTTCAGTGCACTAACAGTCTGAAAGATTGTTCTCCATTCGGAAGTGAATATTGATAAACCGTAAAACTCGTTTTATGTATGACATCCGTAATAATAATTTATGATTTGTAAATCCTGCGTTCCCGTGGCCAAAGAGAGCACCTACCACTATCCATTAAAGTGGCTCCATAAAAACGCGATTATAACAAGACTAAACACACCACACCAACTAGAAGTGTCTATATAGTTGGCCAAACCTAGTGGCCAAGGAGAGTATATAACCACTGTAATAGGTACCGTACGCAATGGAATGCGGTAAATTAACTTGTATGAATAAGACATTTTTCTCGACTGTCAAACTTTGTATTGAAAGACAACAGATTAAAATTAGTCTCAGACTAATCGTTTTCCATGAAAAATAGAGGTAAAGGAGAATTGACTGTTGTGCAAAAGTGTTCGTCAAACTGCGTTAAATTGTTGGTGGCACGGCAGCAACAGGGTAAAGAATTACGTAAACAGTAGAAAGTTTGGTATACAGAACTCAGATGGAATAAAAGGCAGATGGAACATTCGCAAAGAAATGTAACGAATGACGTGAAGTCACTTTTTCGCTATGTGTGCGTGACAACCATAATGTCAACTAGCAGTGGCACCGTATGGACACGTAATTCTTTGTGTGTGTGAGGATACCAAATGAAAAGTCACAATCTCCCGCAATTTTGTAATTGTTTTTTGACATATTTCCGACTTAACACATTATGCATAATTAAATTGGCCAATTATTTATTACTAGTGAACGCCCTTGCTTCGCTTCGGTAAGCCCACAGTGGATAAATGTAGGGATGGTATTCTTTAAATTGTCGTGATTTTTTTATTTGTGAACCGATTCAAATAAAACAAACACTAAATGTTGACCCAAGCTCATTACAATACGTCAGTGAAAACCGAATCTTTTATTAAGCCGTTCCTGAAATAAGGTGGAACAAATGCATAGAAAAACAGTCAAAAATTTAAGTTGTATTATATGTGATAATCATAAGTAATTGATTTTAATTTCATCACTAGTTATCAAAAAGTACATTTATCAAAATATATGTAAATGTTCATTTAATATAAAATAATACTTAAATATATTTAATTGTTTTAATAAAATTAACCTATGGACTTTTTTTATGCAGAATAAGTTAGTGTTTGACAACAAAACCACCTGAGATGGTAAGCGGTAATGAAATCGTGGATGGTAAAGCACACTAACTTAGAATTTTTTTCTCCTGTAATAGCATCTGTCGGCAATGTGCAAAATTATAATTGAAATCATCTTAGTGAGGAGGCTAAACTAAAAACAGACACTAAAATATAATATAATATTTTCTTTCAATCATGCATTTTATCGTGGACAAACGTGACATTTTCAACTAATTTTCTTTTAATTGTTGTTATTGTTATTGTTAATTGTTAATGCCTTTGTACTATCTATCTTGTGTTTATAATATCCCAGCGTTAGGTGTTTATGCGTTGGCTGTATTTCTTGATTTTTAGATTTAAATAAATACAAATATTTACTTTTTTAATAATTTTTTTCATGCATCATCATCATGCATATTTCCCCAAATTTAGGGTAACCGATTTTCACATAAAGCTGGTATAGAAATGAATAATTGTCGAGGTTTTGTGTTCCGAGTAAACCGCAAAAATATTATTATAAATAAATAATAAATTAATGAACAGACACCTCTGAAAAGACATTCCATCTTCTTTTCTTTCATTTTGCGAACTACTTTTACATAGTTTAAAAATGCAAGACGTAATTATAACTGATAAAATTATTTAATAAATTTTGACAATTGCGACGTTCATGCAATTTGACGCTTTCTTTAGTAGTGACACGAGATTGTATTAGTTTTTTATTTTGTATTATTCGTGGTAGGCTTACGTCGTATTCGAACGACGTTATCTGCCTTTTATTCCATCTGAAATACAGAACTGTCACAGTCTAACTTCTATCCGTCAACAACAGCTACATTCATGCCATAACCTTTGCCGACGCTAGCGCCAATTTACTGCTAATAGATGGACACTTTTTCAACTCTATCCTCCATGCATGTTTCACTACTGACATATTACTGTCTGTAAATATAAATAAAAAACCCGTGTATTAATCTTCAAACGCACAGTTTTCGTAAAAGGTAATTTTAAACCAGCTCGGAAAAATTGCAAAATAAGCGACGTCATCTCAGTGGAAAGGTTAATAATGCCTGGTGGTGTCGTAATTATTCATCGTAACGACTCTGTTGGTGACTGTACCCCTCACAACGAAAATATACGTAGTTTACTTTCATGTTTAAAGATGTTAAGAATGTATTATTATACTGAGAGAGCATTTTTATTATTCTCAATGCTGGCTTTGAAGTAACTCAAACATTAGTAGTAACTTTGATAGATAAATAATTTATTATAATGCTTTTTGCTTGATACGTTTTCTTACATGTTCACTGATTTTTTTTTGTTTGTGAGAGTGTAAGCTCCTTCAGCATAATTATAGAGAAAAGAAAGAATTGGCTCTCAAGCCAGGATTTCTTAAGACTCTGTACCCAAAGGGTGCGAAGTGCAAATATAAATAGTTGTTATAATATAATAATAGTTGTCTGTCCGTCTGTTTGTCCATCTATTTGCCCGTCCAAAGAGTCTCAGCGCTTTATCTCTTGAACAGTAATGGTCCCTTGAAATTTTTACAGAGTTTTTACAGTAGGTACCATTTCAACATGGAAAGATCTACACGTAATGTCCCAAATTACACACTACCTATGAGGATATCAAACATTATCTAAATAAACCATTGTTATCACCATCAAAGATTTCCAAACTAAGATCTTAAACTTATAAAGAAGTAGAGTGCATGTTCTTGCCAAATATTTACGTACAATACAAAAGTGCATGCCACGCACTGCACTGACCTAACAAATAAGATAAGGTAAAACGATTGTATTCTCTAAATATAAATGTATCGGGTCCTTTTCAAATTCAGCAAATTTTTATTTTTGCGTTGAAAACATTTAGAATTTTTATTTTGAAGTAACGTAGCCTTCACTTGATGAAGGAATTTTAGAAATCGGAATTTTGTCCATGAAAGTTCTTATATTTTATGTGTTGACAGGGTGTCTGAGAAGTTTGTCCTCCAAAGTGGACATCCTGGAAAATTTGAAATAAAAGTCCCTACAAAATCTGATTTGCCCCACGTAAAACTTCCTAAGCTAGAAGTTGGGTACTCCCATGAACATAATTGTTATGTTTCAAATCCACGCGATCGTTGGTTATTACTTTCTCATTAACGATATGTTTCCTTTACTTTTTCCTTTGTCGAGACGATGCTTGAGTCAATTTTGATCATTCTTATCACAATAGAAATCTTTATCTTATGAATGTTAGTATCACCAAAGTATTAATAGCAATAAAAATTGATATGGCGACGACCAGGCGCCATACTTTGACAAAGAAAATATGAATGGCAATATTTAAATATACGTCTTCTACTTCGATGACTTCATTTCAGTGGTTTTTGTATCTGCTTCCTATTGCTTCTTACGTCTAAGTTTATATGCATATCTCTATGTATCTTTTTTATCTTACCTGTAACCATTTGATTTTCGTAATATTCTCTTCTGTAACAGTGAGTGCTCTCCTCTCCCCCAGCTTATACGAATCATCATAGTAAAAGTACTCAGTAAACGTGAGCCCACTAGTGGTGTACTGTTGGGTGAAGTATATCGATATAGTCCCATTAGTGATGTCATGCTCGATAATCCATTTGCACTTTATCGGCACGGGGAAAGCGTTGGGGAAGTTTGGGGTCTGAATGACCCCAACGGGGCCTTTGAGGCGGCCTCCGCAGGCTTGGGGTCCTTGATGCTCCCTGTCGGTATCCTGGCCGAGAATCTGGTCTGCGATGATGCTGAAGAGCGCGATGCTGAACAGCCGATGGACAATCAGCCTGAAACAAAGACATAAATCATTAATTAATACATTCTTAAGCTCTAAAAAGTCAAAGACACGTAAAAAATTGGAGCAGATTTTTTTCAAATTTTCCTTGCATTTTATTGAATGTCACAGTTAGTAAAATGGATGTGATCAAATTCGAAATCACGCGATACAGCTATACGCCATTTATAATAATTTGATTCTATGAAAAAAATAGCGTGACAGGTTACATAACGCATAATATATACCTAATGGTTTTCGACTTTGACTTCATTTTGCCCGCTCCAAACAAGGGAGTAGGGGATATTTTATAGCAAACTTATGTTGCTTTTATAAAGCTAAGAAAAATATACGAGCACCATAAAGGATGATGAATTGTAATGAAAATGAAAATGTAACCAATGATGATATTATAACTTTTATATTTGCATAATATAAAACTAATGTTAACCCAAATCATATTATATTAGTTCTGCTTCCAGTTATCTTTCGAATAACTCAGAGAAAAGAAACGTTAGTATGTAATCAGAAATACATTGTAAACGATACAAATTAAAGTAAGATTTAAATGTAACTTTAATATCCCTGACTGGCTTTCTCTAATTTCTTTTCTAAATTCAAAAAATCATATCGCTTTTCTATTAAAAATGCATCTATCAACTGAATTTCTTGTCAGATGAGGAGAATCTGTATGAATCTGTAGGATTAGGGTTAGTTTTTAATGTGTTAGGTTAATATTCTTAATGCTATTTTAGGTGAAATAATTCACACTTATAAAAAAGTAAAAATAATACTTCAATTAATTCTATATTTTATTTTAAAATAACCGTATCTTATTTTACGATATTAAGATTTACGTCAGGAGGAAAAAGATGCAGCTATATTCTACCCTCCTTGTCTAACAAGGTAAGGAGTTGGTAACCGCACCCTGCGGCCATGAAAAAACCACAGATGACTATCTTGGGTACCCTATTGAATAATTTTCTAAACATCTTATCTTTTTAGTTCTGCGAAGGGTAAAATAGGGTCTTTACTCCATTTGCGTAAACTGTCCATAACAAAATTACTTAGATATTTGAGTTTATTTACGTGTAAAACATTTAGAATTGAGCTACCAAATCTGCTAGATTTAGCTTTTGCGAACCATATTTTTTTGGGCAGGAATATTCAATTTCAATTGTTTGTTTAAATGTAAATAGATTTCAGCAGCTATTAATATAATATTTCAAATGATATCAATTCAACTACATAATGAGGCTTATTATGTAACTAGCTTCCGCCCGCAACTTCGCTCGCGTGAGTATGAGTGGTAGGAATGTGTAAGCGTTTATTTATTTATTATCTGCATAGGATAATTGCTACAGTCAAAGGCTTGTTTCAGACGCAGATCTTACTCAAAAGGATTTCGGTTGGATAAATAAGTTGGTTGAATGCGAATTACGTCATGGCCTTTGACATGCTCATTCCTGAACTCATATTAGCGAGGATTTAAACTAGATGCCTCACTAATGAACAGAATTAAGCTACCGAGTATGCTAATCTTCCTACATAATACATTATCGATCGGGCCTGTTCACGTTGATAAGTTCATTGTCTGTGAATTGAAAACTGCATTTCTACTTTATTCAGGGAACGTGATAATATTTATTTAACAAAGTATTTATCTACTGTATTAAACCATGAAGATTTTTCTACCTTTTTCGTTTTATGCGATTGCATTATTCATTTGTAAGTCTCAATAATAATCTTTTCGGAGGGTCTTTGTTTTGAATGAAAATAATAGTAAAAATGACAATAAAACAATTATTTTATAAGAATATTAAAGGAAAACCAATACTTATAAAAATAAGTAAACAAAATACGTAACCGAACCATAACAGTCGTTAACAAAACCACACCAACAATATTGTTGAAGTACTTTGTAGAAAAAAATCCATATAGTATAATAGAAAAGACGAACTAGATAAAGAATCCAGTTAAACAAAAACCAATTGTAATAGTTTTCGTTCCACTAGCCGAAGTCAATTTACCGTGAAGGCGATAGTGGGCGCTAAATTCTGGAATGGCTTGCGAAGCCACTGGAATACTCTCACAAAATTTAACGAAAACCAATTGACTTCGTATGTAACGCTAGTCCATTGAGTGTAAATAATTGTGTTCAGCCATTAGAGGCTTACTGCACCGCCTTCTTGTAATTGAAGATAAAAGACTCTCGTACTTGAACAGCTACTCTACACACAACTCGTACTTGAAGATAAAAGATAGTTTAATTAGTTTAGTAGTTAGAACATTGGTCGTCTGTGTTCGAGTCCTCAATCACACGCATTTCCAATTTCATAGTGGCTGTAACCTTTAATAATAAATAACGCTTCACATAGCCCCACACTAGGATTCCCTATGTCGTGGGTGCCTTGGATAACACACAACATAGACAAGGACATTCACACCCAGACCGAGAACAGAAATTCAAACTCATCATTCAAACCGCCTCGCTGGGAATCGAACCCAGGACCCTTGGTGCGGCGATCTGGCATGGTAACCATTGCGCCAAACGGGTCGTCATGGCCATTAATGATATCTTTTTAGGGTTACGAAGACTGGGAACCCTTATAGTTTCGTCATGTCCGTCCGTCTGTCCGTCGGTCCGTCCGAAGCATAGGTGCCAAGACCCTTAGTGCTAGAAAGCTGTAATTGAAAACGTCTCCCAAAAATATTTTCTTTTAAGGCAATTCCAAATGTTGATTTGAGCCAAGTGTGCCCCCCCCCCCCCCCCGCTGGCTAAACGGTTAAAGTTGGACAAGTAAAAAAATTCTCAAAAATAGGTTATATGATGAATTTACAAGGAAAACTATCACTTTGAATATTCCACGCAGAATCTAAACCTCTTCAGTGGTTTTTATCTAGATAAAACATCTAATGCTTTTTCTTCTACAACGCCTACCTAAATATTTATTTTTTCGACTCTGGAAGTTTCATTATTTTATAGACAACTACTCAAGACCAAGTTCAGTTTGAATTAGATTTTATAAAGGGTAAACTTAGTAGGTAAAAAAGAGAAGTTATTTAATAATAAAAACCTAATTAAGGTACCCTGAAAAGGACAAGGCTTTCTATTAATAATAAATTCTAAGTAGTGAACGGGGTGGCTTTACTTAAGTATACCTATTTTAACATTTTTAGCAAAACGGGTACCTACTTAGCTTTTAAACCGTCGATTGTTATTTCATGGATCTTTTATTTTAGGCAGATTGTTATTTTAGGAAAATGTATATTTGAACAGACATTAATTATGTATGTACACTAAAGTTTTCATATTTTTAGTATCGTAGTATTCATAAAAAGTTCGTTAGCTTAAAATGTTGTGTAATTTTCAACTACAATCATTTTCGTAAAATATTTGAAAGAAAAAACATTTCACACAAAAAATCATATAAATTTCAAATTTAAAACAGCAAATCACATATTATGGGTATGTTTAAGTTCCTTTTTAATGCTGAAAACTGTATGAAAAACCAATAGTTTCTGAGATCTCACGTTACAGTAACGAAATTGCCGCGGCGAGGGACTTATTTTTATCATAACTAATCAATAATAAAAAAGGACTGGGTTTAATATCGTAAAAATCTAGATGTCTTATTTTATAAAATCTCTGCAAATCTATTTCACATTTCACAGACGAAGAATTTATTTAAATGCAAAAGTTTCTAGACGGTTCAGACGATCTATCGCATTGACACTCAAATTAGTCTACTCAAAAGTTAAAAGATATATTTAGAGATAATTATTCTCAGTAATTATTGAACTTTTCTTATCCTTTATAAGTATATTTTCATTTTAATATCTTCGTTATGAACTTGAGATTTATAACTGTAAAAGCGTCAGAGTTACTCAGTTTTTTTAAGAAGATATTTTTCTGGACCGCAAGGAAATATTTTCTTTAGAATAGAATGAATTTAATTCTACTGAAAATGGAACGTCGTCGGCGGCGTCAAAATTATGCAATAAAGTTTTGATTTACGTCCGAAGTGTAGGTACTTGTCCATATAGGTGGGAATAAAAAATCTGTTTAAAAAAACTACATCGATTTTTACATAAGGGTAAAGAGAAGCAAGAAGCAAGAAAGCTTTCTGTATGAAGTATTATGATGAAAAATAGGAAATTCCTAATAGAAAAGAGTCTCTATGCAGTCTTGTATTATTATCCTTGTTTTAATATAAGGCTTTATTCACATAAATTTGCGGTATTGATTTTTTGCTGAAATTGCTACAAATGGCAATTAGGTCTCCTGACATTTTAGGATAGGAAACAATAAAACATGCACTGTGCGTCGTAAAGTGATACTACATTTGACGTTATATCGCGTCACCATGCCACGCATGTTGACGTAAATAAACATGAGTGAGAAACATGACACCGGCGCAAAATTTACATGTGAATAAATTTGCACTGGATGTACCTGACTCGGAAATTTTGTATTCTACTGTTGAATTAGTATTTTTAAAATTGGCTATAACGAGCAATCTGGTCACATGGCAGACAGGATGTGTGCAAAGTGGTCAGAAGTGGTAAAAACGGTCAACATCTGGCGTCTGGCATGTATCTGCAACATCAGAGAATGATGTTTATAGGCCGAGAAGTTGGATATTTACTTTAGTTGCAACCAAACCACATTAATACATGTTACAATCTCTAAACAATGCAGGTGCCTATCTAGATATAAATGATCCAGTTCTTCTGCGATCCTCATGTAGATATGTGAGCTGCGTCTTATTCATGCGTTTTTGTTTCAAGGCGAAATCTTCGCAAGATACCCAACGGGTTAATTGGGGTTTTAGTCATCTGGCACTATGGGAAGGAAGGATGTCTACATTTTCCCAATTTTTGAGGAATACATATTTTCTGTAAAAAAAAAGTGAACAACATAGAGCAAATCTTGCAAATATCTAAGTAATCTGTATGAGCTCAATAGAGTAGGTAACCTTGCGTTGATTTAACAAATACGCCAACGAATTTTTAGATTGCAATTATAAAATATACAATTTATAAATCCAGTTATCGTCCTTAATAAAAATCAAAATTAACAATTTTCAGGAGACTCCAAATATAATAAAAGTAACAATTTTATTCATAATTTAATAATATAAATAACAAGTCTGTTTAACTTACTTATTGTAATGAAGCCCCTTTGTACGTGACGTTCACAAAGGCTCGTTAGATATGGCAAGTCAAAAATATAACTTAGTTATCTGTACTTATAAAAATGTATCTGGGCAGAATCTTTAATAAATATCTTTTTGAATATTTCAATATCGATAAGCTTTGTTATCGATGAATATGCCTAACTTAATCATAATTATAGCATGTTTAAAAAGGAATGCATTATTAAATATTTTCTGTATCTGGTACCACTGAACCTGATTAAGTTGATGCTTGGGTTTATAACGTACTATTGCTCCGCGTTTTTTGGGATGATAAATACCATATTTCTTATCATGTTACCTACCTGTGTGCTAAAAATCAATTAGTTGTTATCCCACTGCCCAAAGGTTGACTGGCAGAGAATGCTTTTAGCATTACGTCCGCCTTTTGTTCTTATACATGTGTATGGTTCAATAAGACTAAATAAATAAATATTAGTTCAGTATTTATAGCGTGAAAGAGTACGAAACATCCATACGAATCTTTATAATATTAGTAAGATATCATGAATCAATACTAAGGATAGCTTTCTCTTCATTTACTTTCTTAAATTGGAACTGTTTCCGCGGAATTAGATATACATAAGTAAGTGAGGAAATTGTTTAAAGAGTTCGGGAGATAACTTTAAGTGAGCGTAGTATTTCATAAAAACTACAACTGAAACATTTTATTATTGAAGTGAAAACTTCTTTAGTATGGGGGCGATTAGAAATTCGTTGAAACGAAACTGTCCCGTGACAGTAAAAAGAGACAGACACATAAATTCTAAAGTAAGATAGGAAGCATTGTACAGGAGTAGGGGAGGGGGAGTGGAGTGGAGTGGAGTTGAGTGGAGTTGAATGGAGTTGAGTTGAGGGGGTTGCCCGCCTTGTCGTGGCGGGGGGGCTTAGTAACCGTGGACTGGTCACCCACGGTGAAGCTAAGAGGCAACCAGGGCCGGCCTGTTTGGGTCGCCGGCTGGCCCGAGGAGGGCGCTCCCGGCGGACTGAACAAGTCCGCTGCGGATGCGCTTGGAGGTGGGACCGCAGAAGAAGAGGAGGTGTTCCCTATCTTCTGCGGCCGTGGAGGGATCGCAGGGGGAGAGGCGTGTTGGTATTACGGTGCGCCACTCTCCCTACCCCCTGCGAGCTGGCGGGGCCGTTCCGTCGAAACGGCACTGGTGGGGCCGCAGAGGAAGAGGCATGTCGGTATTGCGGTGCGCCGCTTGCCCTATCCTCTGCGGCCGAGGTGTGGTCGGTGGAAGAACCACAGACCTGATCTTCCACCGGGTACCAGTTATCTGGTACCCATGGCCTCCTAGTAGCAGACTCGGGGGGAGTCTGCTACGGTACTGGTGGAGGCCGAGGAGGGAGGCGCACATTACCATCTGGTGCGCCCATCGTGGAGGGCCTTCGGGCTTCCGTGATGGAGCCGCTTGTGGGCGGCTGCCGCCGACGGGGTCGCGGATGTGTGCGGAAGCGTTCCCGTAACCCCGTCACAAGGCGGCGAGGTGGAAGATGGGGGGGTTTTTAGTGGGTATACCGTGGATCTCATTAGCCTATACGGGAGTCCCACATAACCACTCGGGTACCCCCTGCGCCCGGGTGGTATGCGTAATGCATTTTCCCCCCCGAAACAAAAAAAAAAAAAAAGAGTTGAGTGGAGTGGAGTGGATTGGAGTGGAGTTGAGTGGAGTTGAGTGTTTAAATTCGAAATTTTACATTCGTCTCATTATCTTGAAAACAACATTTTTGAAGTTTTCACTTC
This sequence comes from Thymelicus sylvestris, assembly GCA_911387775.1. Lineage (NCBI taxonomy): Eukaryota > Metazoa > Arthropoda > Insecta > Lepidoptera > Hesperiidae > Thymelicus > Thymelicus sylvestris. Next base: position 4,243,538 of record OU426905.1, read on the forward strand.
TACCACGTGTGAATTGCACACATTTTATTTATTATTTTAAAAATAAGAAAATTACTGAAAGAATAAAATTTAGTGAAGCTTATAATACCTACGCCTTTATTTTATTTTAATTACAAAAAAATAAGTAAAGCTTCGGGTTTAGACTACTGCACTTACAAAAAATAAGTAAAAGCTTCGGGTTTAGACAACTGCACTGACAAAAATAAGTAAAAGCTTCGGGTTTAGACTACTGCACTTACAAAAAAAATTTAAAATGTGTGCAATTCACACGTGGTAGAAGTGAAACCTTCAAAATTTTTGTTTTCAAGATAATGAGACGAATGTAAAATTTCGGGAAGATGATAAATGTAGGTTTCACTAATCTACTTAACTCCGCTGCGCTCCGCTCCGCTCCGTCCCGCTCCGCTCCGCCCTCCTCCCCTACCCCTCACTCCCCTACCCTACCCCTGTACAATGCTTCCTATCTCACTTTAGAATTTATGTGTTTGTCTCTTTTTACTGGACAGTTTCGTTTCATAAAATTTCAAGTCACCCCCGTACTAAAGAAGTTTTCACTTCAATAAGTAAAAGTTTTTAAAGCGCATCACTATCGAGTAACAAGTGAAATAAGATCAACCAAAATTTACGAAGACTACAATAAATTAAAATAAAAAGTGATTGCTCTCAAGGCGCCGCAATTGAGTGGTTCCGACCATTTCTATTGAAAAGAGAAATGATAATAATTTTCTTGAAACTGCCGTTTCCCTAATATAAATGTCGCTCTGTGGAGGCCGCTCTGAAAGTTTTCTGTACCATAAATGAAACTATGACAGTAAGCCTTTAAGACTATAGATACTATTCTGTGTACATAAACTATCAATCTAAAAGCAATCGACCGACTTAAGTAACTTTATAAGTTACTAGCTGACCTGGCGAACTCCGTATCGCCTAACAAACTATTTTTTTCTAAAAAAAGTAGCCTAAGTTACTTCTTGACACATCAGCTATCTGCCAGTGAAAGTACCGTCAAAATCGGGCCAGCCATTTCAGAGATTAGCCGAAACAACCAGACAGATAGACAGACAAAAATTGTGAAAAATGTTGTTTTGGTATATGTACCGTGTATACATCCAAATTCACTTAGTAAAAAGCGGCTATTTTAATATTACAAACAGACACTCCAATTTTATTTATTTGTATAGATTTGAATAACCACTAATGGCAGTATTTCTTGAGCGCTTGCATTTAAGTAATAAGTAAATCTTCTGAAAACTTTCAGGCTATAATAGAGGCTTTCAGGTGGCATGAGAACTGTATCCATGGAAATCCTACTTTTTTTACGTATTTTAAATTAATTCATAGCTACATTCCCACCTGACGGTATGCTATGATATAGTATTTAGTAATTGAACTCTCTAAAAACTAATAACCACTAAACTTCACTAGAGCAGTGTAAAGGACTACTGAATCAGTCTAATATAAGGCACCTTGTAATATGTTGTAATTGAAGCACTAACATAAATACGTTTCATCATTTTGGTTATGATACAAACTTACACCCCAACTCAGAGTCACTAACGTTTACTATAAACGCTACTTAGTAAAGAATTTGTATGGTGATTCTTTACTAAGGAAAGATTAAAGTAACCGTTAGTGTCTCTGAGTTGGGTTGCGATAGTTGCGTTTGCGGTAGTCTCTTCTAGAACAGTTGTAAGACTACATCCATAATACTTCGCCCGCAGGGGTGACTATATAAATGTCAAAAGATACGTTTAAAGCACCGGAAGGAACAAAGGTGGTTCTGGTAAGGAGCTCATATGTCAACTTTATGGATACATCTTTCGTAAAGTACTCAACTTGCCAGTCCATTACAGGAGGATGCTTCCACGTATATTGTTCGAACTGTTGTCTCACAACAAATATTTTACACAAAGTGATTTGTGAACAGATTTTTGTAATGATTAAGGTAGTTTATTATTATTGACGTGATAACGTCTATTAAAACGATGAGCCGGGCGCATCTTTGAAAAAATGTAACGTTCCGCGAGCGAGAGAGCGGCAAAAGCGAAAGAGAGGCACTATCGGCTACGATCGGCGTATCGTAGCGTAGCAAGCGGCGTAGCGAGCTACGGCTCGCCTACGGCATCGGCGAGCCGTAGGCGATCGTAGTTGAGTGGAGCGGTCATGACGTTGTCATGTTAAACTACCGTCCGTAATTTTGTAGTTCCGTTCTGGCGCTGAACCAGATTTCGCTGTTGTTTGGAGATTACATCGGTAGTTTTGCTATTAATATTAAAGTTTTCTCGTTTTGGAGCTTTAATGATTTTTGGGGCTTGCCCAAATACAATTTGTATTGAAGGGTCTACATCGCTATTGTCGGGACAGCTTCTAGATAATAAATAAAATATTATGAATCCGGTTCTTAATCTCCACATGCCGAGGCATACTCTTTGCTAAACACTTATGCGAATCTGTCATTCTCTGCAATTCTGGCCATTCTGACAAATATGACCACTTGAAGATTCGCTAATCTTTATTTTATGGTAAGTGGCGATGTAGTCTTGGGTGGTAAGACGCACCAATTTGGTAAAATCCTATTCGCTCTTCGCTTAAAGTCACTTACATATTATATTACATATTAAATTAAAATTTAATTAAATTAAAATTATAAATGTGAAAAATTGGTTGTAAGGATGTATAGATGTTTGTTACGCTTTGACGCAAAAATTACTGAACAGATTTTCATGAAACTTAGCACAAAAGTAGACCATGATCTGGTTTAGGTATTTATTATCCTAAAACGCGGGAAAAGCCCACTAGTTATAAAACAGCTAGTATAAATCAAATCCATTAGTTATTCGGTGTATTATCTTGAATTTGATTGGTTTTCAATATTATCTATCGCTATCTAAATCCCTATTAAAATAAGTATTAACGTGAGTAGGAATAAATGGCGTCTCATTTTCGTTCAATTTATTTTTACAGCCATTGTAACGATGACATTATTCTCGTTTCTTCCTTTTGAACTCGTGTCGTACCCAAGAAGTCCGTAATAGCTTCTCCTTTGTTTATGGCGTTATATATCATTCCAGCCCTGTTAGCAAATATTACAAGTTGTAACAATGGTTTTTCGTTGTGTTATGTCGTTTGTATCTGTTAGGTAAAGGCTGTCGAATAAGAGTCTTTATTAGTAATAAACGATTTTGATACTTTTACATACTTTTAAAAAACTTTATTGTTTCTTAAAGTTTTCATTCTTCTGCTCAGAACTTAAATTAAAAGCTAATTGATAAAAAAGGTAAGTTTATCAAGTTAAAATGGAAAATAAAAGTACCTAAGTTAAAACGTACAGTACAAACGAGTTTCAAATTGTTTCGTTTGCGAAACTAAATCCATTTAATTCATGACAACTTTTAAAATTCATAACCAAAATTTTACCAAAAAACAACTTAACGAAATAACGTTTGATGTCTTTTATATTTGAGAAGTTCTTTCAATTCTTCATTGGTAGGTACTATTATCAGATCTGAATTTTGATAAATATGGGACCAATCTAGAAAATATCCTTTCAAATAAAAAAAATGTTTTTTTAATCACTTAGTTAATGTAGTTCTCAGGTAAAAAACATTAAAAAATACAACCGAATTGAGAGATTAATGCCTTTATTTTTAAAGCCTTGCTTCATTTGCTGACTTTCAATGCCTTTGAAAACATTATTGAGACTCAGACGTGCAAGTTTTCTCAAGACATTTTCCTTCATCAAAGCAAGTGCCTATCTACCTTCTAAGATACGCACGAAACTTTAAGAAAATTAGAAGTGCGTGCCGTATTCAAACTCAGAGTCAGACCTATAAACCATACTTCGGCTTTGCTCAGTCTTAAAATGGATAATTTTAAATAATACATAATGGTTCTAAATCAGTGGTGATCAAGCTTGTTTTCATACGGGCCACAAACACGTACCTATTAGTCATGCTGTCGCGGTCCGCAGAACAAAGAAATAAAAAAAATTGGCATTGATTCCTTAGGATTTCGCAATTATTATAAAATAAAGTAGATAACCCCAGATAGGTCAACTAAAAAGCCTGGTGGGCCGCACCTTGAGTATAGCTGTTCAAAATCAACCTTTACCAAATTAGCCGTTTGAGATATGAATTTTTAATTTTTTCTTATTAACAAATATCCAAATATCGTTAATATGACTTTTTTTTTGTCATATGAACCAATTGTTAATCATCTAGTTTATTTGAATGTTGTCTAAGCAAAGTGCAAGTCTAAGTACGATTTATGGATCTGAGCCTCAGACCGTTTAAACTGCTAGGCCCTTTTGTTCTATAATCTGAGTGCTAGGCTATCTCTAGTAGCAAAACCTAGTATTTATATAACGGCTTCAGCTCCATACAGCCCCGGGCGCCGACAATACACATTTTCTACAACGCCACAGCTGCATGCCGAGTACGACGCAATGCTGCTGCGATGTGATATGAATACAACATTTTTAGTTTTGCTTCCTTTGGTCTTTGTTTGCTTTATTTAATATTTCAAAGACGTTTAATAAGTTCAAATAATTTATAAAACGTGTGAAAATACGGATGAAACTGATTTGTGATTGGAGAACTGTAACTTTGTTTATTTATTTTTTTACACACATAGGTAAATACATAGGAAATAAGATATGAAAAAAATTGTACAAGGGCACTTCTTATTTCTAACTGAAATGTCTTCCAGAAGGCCCGTTAGTGGAGAGGTGAACAAAAGATGCAAACCTAATCCTTGTTTGTAAATGAACGCCCTTGGGATTGGTAGATAGAACTTTCTATACAATCTGGACGGCAAGCTTCGAAGAGGTGCCTAAAGATGGATTAGGTGACATTGGATGAATAATTTCAACCAATCATAGGCCTGATTTACGTTGACCTCAAGACTCGTACCACTCGCAGAGTGTCGGTGTGTAACTTCGACCAATGATAGGGCGCAGATATTCATCCAATTTCACGTGATCTGTCTTCAGGTACCTCTTCAAAGTTTGTCCTCCAGAAGTATATAATAAACTTCTTGATAGATATTTACAATACCGAAGCAAAAATATAAAAAAGTGCAAAATGTGAAAGCTGCACTATTTTCAGATTTCTGTTGATTTTTATTATTAAAGAAAAATAATTTTAAGCAATAATTTGTTAGCAATCCTAAACAAACATCCTAAGTCTACAGATTTGGGTCGAAATGCTTTTACAAGTGGGCCGTTAATTAAATCGTAGGTGACGAAGGTCTATTCCAATTTTACTCGAATTATCTTAACGATTCATTTGACAGAATTAGTAGCTACAGTCCCTGAGACAAATTCTCCAGTACATCGAGAACTGATGAAAGGATTAGTTAAAATGTATATAACTATTATATTTATAATTTCAAATAACTTAAAGTATTAAGGTCAATAATGAAAAAAAAATCTTTAACACAGGAAACAATAATACAGTGTTATTACGTCGACTGGAACGTGGGGTCTGTTTAAAACAATATTTATTAATAATCCGTCAATGATGATGGATGTGCGTGATGAGTGTTAAGTTAATCTACATAGACTGGATTAATCCTTAAATGTGATTTGATTTGATTTCATTCGAATTGTAACGTTTACACTAGTTTACTGGTGTTACATTTATGTGATTTGTGATATTCAAATTTGTTTTAGCGACCCACGCATGAACGTCGATACGTAATCCCTTACGAAATCCCTGCGAAGATCTTTAACGCTAACGTGAAAAATATATTGGGTTTCTGTACTGACTCAGGAAAAAATATTCATGTTGATAAAACTAAATGTTCTTGTCAAATGTGTACAATAATCGTTATGTATATATCGTTAACGAACTTCATTTCAATAAAATTTGATAAAATTAATTACACGTTTTCTCCCACACAATAGACGATTTTTCCAATTTCACTCCTAACGCAAGCTGCGTTAACGAACTTCGTTTCAATAAAATTAGATATGCATAGTTTAGTTACGTACTTTTTCTGCTTTTAAAAGGCGTAATTCGATCAAGAAAACGCCATACCTTATAAACGGGGCCTCTAAGAAATTTGTTGGAGCCTCTCTGTATTTCAGCCACAAAGCCGCCGGTTATTCTCGACAAGAGATTACCGAGCTAGGAGCATGGCAGGAGCTGTAATGCTATTCAATGTTCCCTGAGTTTACATCTACGTGGAAATATAATCTAACTATCGTATAGCTAGTTGAAATTTTGATTTTTTTGACGTGATAATGTCTATTAAAACGATGAACGCCGGGCGCATGCACGAAAAACCATGACTCATTGTCCCGTTCCGCGCGAGCGAGAGCGCGGAACAAGCGATAGAGAGACACGATCGGCTACGATCGGCCGAAGCGCTCAATTTTGAATTGAAAACTTCTTTAGTAGTTTAAGTAGTAGTTGAGTGGAGCGGAGCGGGGCGCAGCGGAGCTTTGTCATGACGTTGTCACGTTAAACTACCGTCCGTAATACGACTTCACAGACAACCATTTTTTACAAACAGGCAATTCATTGTAGATGGCCAATCCTAATCTATATAATTATAAAACACAAAAAATGTTTGCACGGATGCCCTTTATAGACTCTGAAACTTTCAACCGATAAGCCTCAAAATGGTTTCATTCGAAAAACAATAATCCGAAGGTGGTTTGAGACCACTAAAACAATGCATTAGGCATATTCAGTCCATTGATAAAGTCGATTTTCCACTTTTCCCATACAAATGTTGACAAACTCTCAACACAAAAACACTGCAAGGCTCTTCAGTTTTGTAACTTGACAACGGAATCCGCGATGAGTTTAAAAATTGAAGTTCGAGTCCGAGATCTTGATATGTGATTCTCTAATCATCTGTTACGCACTTGCGAGGTGAAGGGAGTCTCGAACTCTAACTTCAATTTAGAAACTCATCGTGTATTCCGCTGTCAAGTTACAAAACAAAAGCGAACTTGCATCATATTGACATGTCATTATCTAATCATCTAGTAGTACGCACTTGCGAAGTGAAGTGATCCTAGAACTCGAACGTCAATTTTAAAACTCCGCTGTCAAGTTACAAAACAGAATAGCCTTCCTGATCTGTCATTGTCAACTGAACATTTTGAATGCGGAACCTTAAAAATGTAGGCATTATTTTTAGCTTATTTATTTATTTATTATTTAATGCATACATAGTCAAAAGCTAAAACAAAAAGGTAAGTGTCACTTCAATAATATGTAGATGCAAATCGATAGCTTAAAAACATGGTCAATAAACTTGTAGGTATTATATCAATAAAATTATCAGGCGTTGGTCGTGGTCCACCCGTTTAGTCCACCTATGCAAAATATAACTTGGACAATAATAAAGAATTGAAAAAATGTCAAATTGATAAATAAGAATTTAAAAATGTCAAATTAAGTAAAAGAAAACCAATAAAATTTATTGTGGAGGAGAATAAATAAAAAGGAAGGGCCCGTATTCTATTTGTATAATCCAATTCTCTTTGTTTTTTTTTCGATTGATGTAAACATCACTAAAATGCACATTAAATACTCCAGAACATCAACTTAGAAGGTATATCAAAAAGATCTTTAGTTTAAAGTAATAAGATTACTACACCACCACGTCGCATCGTTGCAAATCCTCTATGATAAAGTTTGCACAAACTGCAGATTTCAAGTAACAGCGTACTAATCTTCAGAAAATTAAAATATCGCTCAGGATCGACTTAACTTGATCTCACACTTTTCTTAGATGAAGATAAGACACGCCAAGGATCATGCTGCGGTTTGAATGAAAAATTAGGTGAAATATTACTATCCTAATAATCCTTCCCACCACAATCCTTCCCACGGTTTTAGTTTCGGGGGAAGGGGAGGGGGGGTGTTCAAGAAAATACATACAACGACTAAAAGTACATAAAATAACCCTAAAGAAAATTGAGACTTTATTTTTTCTCACGACGTATGTAGTAGTGCCATCAATTATTTGTTTAGTCAAAAAGTTGAAAAACGTGTTTAATAGAAATAAAGCTCCTAAAAATATGTGCGATAGCTCATTCGATTCGGAATGACGTCTAGAAAAATGTTTTTTAAGGGTTTGTTAGCACATAAAAATGTCAGTCCTTAACTTTTCGGGGGGGGGGGGGGGGGTTTGGGTACTATCCCAGCAAACGCAGCCAAGGACGCGAGGAGATCACTCTCTCTCTTTCACAAAAATGTAAAATTGTAAAATAATTAAGTATGAAAATCCCTAAAATATTACTATGGTCCAATCAATAACTTGGAATGGTACCTATTTATTACTAACCGTCTATTAATAATAATGACAGGCGCTTAATAATAAGTATGTCTATCTACCTATCTAACAGCCTTTTAAAGTCCACTGCTGGACATAGGCCTCCCTTAATTGGCGCCACTCCGACCGGTCCTGGGCCCTCTGAATACAGCGGCTTCCCTGCCGTCTTCTTTAGGTCATCAGTCCACCTGGTCGGAAGGCGACCAGTGCTCCTTTTACCGAGACGTGGCTGCCATTCGAGGACTGCGACCCCATCGGTGAGTAGTTAATAGAAATGTCCATATAAATTATATGATAGTGTTTGGTATTATTTTCCGAAGTCAATTTAAAATCAATTCCTATTTCTTTAAAGCACTTCATTATATTAAAAGTATTTCGAATTCTAGTTCTATTTAATAAACCACTAGACGTCAAGTTCACTCCAAATAACACCTTGAATTCAGATTGCGGATTTAATAATGATGAATAAAATCAAAGATGGTGATAGGATTTTATAGATACAACTGGAATGTTTTAACCTGTTTTTGGTCATAATGTTGGGGAATTTTGGTCACAGTTTTGTCTGTAAACGCATCGGTGATTTGTTTAGTGTCTCTATTGTGCGTGGGAATTATGGCTACTTCTATTTAGGTGACTTTCACATCTAAAGTAAAACGAACTTTAAAGTAATATTACGTCATTTTTACCACGTTGAACAGCTATAAGATTATCACTTCCTCTAACGTATGCTGTGTTTAGGTTTTTAACCGACTTCAAAAAAGGAGGAGGTTCTCAATTCGACTGTATTTTTTTTTTATGTTTGTTACCTCAGAACTTTGGACTGGGGGAACCGATTTTGATGATTCTTTTTTTAATCGAAAGCTGGTGGCTGTCATGCGGTCCCACATAAATTTTATTGAGATTAAATTTTATTAATGGCATCCATGAGAAAACTACATAAGTCGTAAATTTGTGTTAAGATGTGCGCGACAAATTGACGAATAACTCAATATCACGCCAACCGATTTCGATGATTCTTTTTTTAATCGAAAGCAGGCGCTTGTCATGTGGTCTCACATAAATTTGAACGAGATCTGACAACTATGTAGTTTTTGAGACTTTGAAATCTGTTATTTTTTGTTAGTAAAATTTAGATTATTAAATATTACTATAACCCTTCCCCCCCCTTTATATACCCAAATGGGTAAGTCCAACTTCGAGAAAGAAGTCACTCGTAGAATCCAACTCGGATGGGCTGCGTTCGGGAAACTACGTCATATCTTGTCGTCCAAAAAGTTACCTCAGTGCCTGAAGTCGAAGGTGTTCGAGCAGTGTGTGTTGCCAGTGATGACATACGGATCCGAGACGTGGTGCTTCACTATTGGCCTTATGCATAAGCTTAGAGTCGCCCAGCGGGCTATGGAACGAGCTATGCTCGGTATTTCTCTACGCGATCGAATTAGAAATAATGAAATCCGTAGACGAACGAGGGTGACCGACATAGCTCAGAGAATTAGCAGGCTGAAGTGGCAATGGGCTGGCCACATAGTTCGAAGGACCGATAACCGTTGGGGAAGAAAGGTCCTCGAATGGAGACCACGCCTCGGTAAAAGGAGCACAGGACGCCCCCCGACCAGGTGGACCGACGACCTGAAGAAGACGGCGGGTATTCGCTGGATTCAGAAGGCTCAGGACCGGTCAGAGTGGCGGAAGTTAGGGGAGGCCTATGTCCAGCAGTGGACCTACAAAGGCTGATGGATGGATGGATGGATGGATAACCCTTCTTTGGCAGTCAGGTAAAAATCAGTGACTATTGTTGTCATTAATTGCTGTAATAATCTAACAAGTTACTGTTTATTCCGTAACTTCTTCCAATTTATTTTTGACAAATTCAATTAGTGATGTCGGTACACTATTCCGAATCAATTTTATATAACAATGTTTATGAAGATTTTTTTCGATTAAATACAACAATAGCGCAAGAAATTATAGGAAACATATTATCCTCTATTCAAAATTGGATTCGTTTCTGATGGAATTTGAGTCAAAGATTTAACTCCAAATACCTCATCGCTGATCTAGAACTAACTATAACAAGCCAATTGAGGATCTCAAAGGATAAACTATAAAAAGAAATGTTATATTATAGAAACCCGACCCCGTTTCGGTATTAAATATTGAACGGGTACAAAAAGGTTCTTCAAAGAACGTTGCGAGCAGTATTAGTGATATAGGGGAGACCTAGGAGGGTTGAGACAATTTTACGTTACTTGACATATCTCAGCCAAAAATAGCCCGACCTCCATGAAACAGGCTGTCACAACTCAAGGTACGAAAATTTACGCCTCATCCAAATAAAGTACCTTTTAACTTTAAAACATACACAGAATATGTATAAGTGCTTTGGGGTTTTAGTATTTCTTTTAATTCAGTTTCAATTCAGACATTACTAAACACTTTTAAAGTTATATGACTGTATCGTAAGTCGTAATCGGATCGCATGTAACAAATCTCTCGCACCTTCGAATAAAATATACGAATTCGGGCCTGTGTTTACTCACTGAAATATGCGCCACAAAAAAGTCCTTTGACGAACGGTTCAACTTTGTGCATAGTGAAACAGTAACGATAAATGGAAATTACGTGAGCTATTGTTCTCTCTTTCATATTTCATAAGTCTTTTGTATTCCACGGACTTGGAGCTATGTATGTGAAATACAATTCAAGGCCTCGCCAGATTATACACAGAACAATACGAAATACATGATTAGGTTATATTGTCACTGTATTTTGGATTATGTGTCATTCGAGTGTGTGTTGCATAAGATTTTTTTTTTTTAAATAGTCAATTTTGTGGAAATAAGAACTATAAGTTCACTGATAAAGACTATTTTTCCCGAAGCGCAGCAGTGAGTTTAGTAGTGAATTTTAATAAATTCATAATTATAATGAGAGGTTTATAAATTAAAAGAAAACACTGGTAAAGTTTTTCATGTAGTATTATGAAATTATAATATTTTAACACGGGATACAAGAGTAGGTATTATTATTTTTACAAGAATAACACAAACTGCTTCTCCTCTTCATAAAAGTAATCCTTTAGTGAAGAAATAGCGAAGCATATAATCTGCAATATTAATTTTAATAAGGAAAGTATAAATTACTTAACTTAAATTACTACCAATAAATTTTAATGACCACTAATCAAACGACTATAAAATTATCTCTTCTGTTCTCTGCCTGAGGCTTCAAAGAGTGTTTTTTAAGTTTCTTCCATAATAGAAACAACGAAGGTCAAATCAAGCGAAGTTTGAACACATTTATTATTTAAGTAATTACAGTTCCAAGCCACTCAGCTAGCCAACGGTAGTTAGTGGTCTCAAGCCGCAAGATTTTAATTTTGGAGGTTGCAATCTGGAAGTCACTTGAATATTTGAAGCACTGATTCGATTACCCACTGGGCTTCTAGCGGTTTATATACATACGAATATGTGTTTCTATACATGTATATTTGATCACCTCCAAACCTTGAGTACCTACCGTCATTGTCATGGTGAAATATGCAGTGATATTTAATGATTCGTGTATCCAAAAGTATTATTGCCTTCAAATAAAACCTCAAGCAAGCTCCCTTATTTTTTTAACGACTTCTTAATTTTTTTAAGGACTGATATTTAAGACATTTTTCTTAAGACATGTATGTCTTTCACATATCGGTCAGTTTCAGTTTTATTACAATATATTATGATAGTGACAATATAAAAATAATCGCGTCGCGTCGCGTGTGATCTTCTTAGGATCAGTAAAAAGTTTTAATAGAGCTAAAAGTTTTCACATAATTTTGGAACAAAACATAAAGATGAAGAGAATTTATTCAGAGATAGTCTTTATGACTCCATATAAAATATATGAAATATTTTGATAGTAATGTAAGAAACTTTATTACTTTATTGGCTTAGGCGCAGAGTAGACAATAGTTTTATCCATAGATAATGGAATTTTCTGATACTTTCAATTCTGGGTTTTTACCTTCATATGAGTATAATGCAATTAAAAATGTCAAACTCCAAAATATTAAAAAAAAGTTAGATTTTATATGAAAAAATTTAAATGTGTGCAATTCACACGTGGTAGAAGTGAAACCTTCAAAAATTTGTTTTCAAGATAATGAGACGAATGTAAAATTTCGGGAAGATGATAAATGTAGGTTTCACTAATCTACTTCACTCCGCTCCGCCCCGTTCCGCCCCGTTCCGCCCCGCTCCGCTCCCCTACCCCTCACTACCCTACCCCTGTACAATGCTTCCTATCTCACTTTAGAATTTATGTGTTTGTCTCTTTTTACTGGACAGTTTCGTTTCATAAAATTTCAAGTCACCCCCGTACTAAAGAAGTTTTCACTTCAAACAAGAAACATTGATATAAAAAGTTTGATTTTACATCCCAGGTGAAATTCCACCATAATATTTTCATTATACTCGTATGAAGGTAAAACGTTTAAGGAAAAGCATATGATTTTTTATCCCATCTTCACAACATAGATAACATAGATTTAAAAGATTCATTTCAACATGTTTTTATCGTTATCTGGGTACCCAATACAGGTCATTGAATCAGAGAAAATGGCGAAACGTTTCAAAGCGAGTGCATTTCGTGGAAACTGCCACAAATTGCAAGTTTACGGGCGTCCCACGACATTATAGATTTAGAGTCGATCGTCTCAACCCCGCGATTCACTGCCAAATGTTTCATGGAATGATCTCTGGCTTACTTTTGTCGGTAATGACTATCTCAACGTCAGCGTCAATCAAATAGAATTTGTTCATCTTGATCAATTTTTTTAATACCTACTCGTATTTTCGGTTGAAAATTTATTAGCGCCCTACCATGTCTGTGGACTTACCCAGGATTCCACTTCATAACTTAAGAGCCCTGGATGTTTGGAATCACTAGTAGTCAATCAACTAAAAACCGCAGTTCTTTAACTCCAGTTCCATAACAATTAAGTTGATGACAGCCCATCACTGTCCTGCAAGGCTATTCTGTTTTGTAACTTGACAGCGGAATCCACGATGAGTTTCAAAATTGAAGTTCGAGTTCGAGACTCCCTTCACTTCGCTAGTGCGTACCAGATGATTGATCACATATCAAGATCTCGGACTCGAACTTCAATTTTGAAATTCATTGCGGATTCCGCTGTCGAGTTACAAAACAGAATAGCCTTGCTGCTGCAGGACTCTTCTCTCACACTTACTTAGTATGTCATGCCTATACATTTTATTGAACAAAGCAGGACTGAGTAGTTGAAAAGAATCTTCGTATTTATCTCATGCGCTGTTTCTTTCCATGTCGCTACGAACAGGCGCCGCTCAGAATTTACTTGAGCGTAAAGCCGCTTGATATCAATGTTCTTTGTTACAAGGAAAGGTAATACAGATATTATATTTCTTTTTGAATAGAAACCATAAAAGAGCTAACCAACTTCTTTTAAGATGACAACAGAAACATTGCTACTCCCGAAAACTGTAATGAAATGTCATTAGGTACTCATTAGTATACAGTGTAGTCACGACAAAGATTCTTGTCTTAATTCTAAGTCTTGTACCAGGGACAAAATAATACAATCATGTTCCGACGAGGAACCGAATCCGAAATCTGATCAAAAAAAGAAACAAGAGAAAAAGCACAAGGATCATCAAATTATATCAGCAGAGAATCAAACTTGAATCCTCAAGCTCAGCAAATATCACGAAGTGTCACGAACTCTATCAAACTACGGTATGGAAAACAAAAGTAATAGCTTGCAGTATACGTATTTGTGTGAATAATCCGAGAGAATTGGTTCCAATGAATATATTTTCATTATTTATCTGTATGATATATTATAGTATTGGAATCCAATTAATCGGGATTTTAGTCCGTAACGGTCAGAACAATATACACACATTACCTGTCGTTTTGGTCAAAACCTATTTATCCTTGTTATTGTAATAAATATTTGGAACTGCACTCGAAGTTAAGGGTGTTATTCTATAATATGTCTTATCTAATTTGTATATTTACTTATTTTAAATATTTCCTTATTTTTTTTAGGTTTCGTGTTTTATTTTGGATTTTACTTTGAAATGTAAAATTTTTGGTAATTTTTTTCCTTCACTTTTTACATGTTCTATTAGACAACACCTAAATTTGATTTACTTTTTAAAACGCTTTTACACTGTTTAATTAACTTTTAATGCCTAAAACACATTTGCCTAAAACATAATGTCCTAAAGCAATAAAATGAGGCAAATTGAAATTTATTCGATTAATTATTGAAGAGAATGACAAAGTTCAGGTTCAGGTTAAATCACAGTATTTTCGTTCTGTATGCTTTCCACAGTGTAATCTACATATATATATAGATATAATATGTATATGTAGTATGTATATAAAAATGAATCATCAAATGTGTTGCTAAGCGAAAAACTCGAGAACGGCTGGACGGATTTAGCTAATTATTTTTTGTTGAGTTTGTTAATGTCAGGAGAAGGTTCATAATAAAGAAATATAAGAAAGTTGCCTGGGAAATTACATTTAAGAAAACATGACGACCTTATTAACTTTTCATATGTAACCTTAGCAACATAACTTTTTTATTTTATAACTATCGGTCGAGGGAGAGGAAGAGGAGGGAGTTGCTAGGCGGTACAAAGTTCGCCGGGTTCCATCCATCCATCCATCCATCAGTTTACGTTCAGGTAACGTACACTTATCTGCAATTACTTAATTAAAATAAATAAATAAATAAATAAAGGCAGTATACAGTAGCTAAGGAAACAATGGATTATTCTGGCCTCTTTTATATTTTTGTACACTGTATGCTTATTATTATTACACTCATTACAATTAGACAAGAACATTCAGGCAAGCTAATTTGTCAATGTTTTTCACCTTAATGCTTGTCTCACGTTAAAGAAGAAAGAAACATTTATTGCGACATAGGCATTGCAACAATGTTTAAAAATTGGTGATATATTTATTATTTATAAAACAATTTACGAACTAGTTTAGATTTTTAAATTTTTTTTATTCACCATAAACATTTTCTTCTTTACCTACAAAACAAAACAAATAACGTTAATAAAATATACACAGGCATAAATCATATCCCTCTTTTATCTTCCCGTTTTCAGGTAATTATTACCCGACACGTAACAGTAGACTTGCTAAATTACTTTGTTAGAATAGCCCAGTAGGTAATATATCTAATATTGCCTTAATTTCCAGTGGCAGCCATCGCAATACGACACATCTGTCGGCGCCAGACACTCATTCAATATCACTGTGATTTATGAAATAATTATTCACGACAATATTCCACAAACTTTACAACTCTATACCCTGGAGTTAAGGACTGCATTCAGCTGGCAAGCAAACTTCATCAAGCGATTATGTTTTGCTCACACGTTCAACATTATTACTGTTCAGTTCTCGGGCCAATTGTATGTGTGTATTAAATAAACTAACAATAGAAATGCTACGGTGAGTTCGTTTAACATTGTTTTATTATAAATTCAAAAGAAAATAATAAAATTAATCTTGAATAAATAAGTTTTTACTGAAACAAGATTCATTAAGTTTCGTCAAGTCCGCTTGAAGCATCATCAATTAGTGTACTTGATGAAGCGTCAAGCGGACTTGACGGGGCATCCAGTATACTTGATCGTGTATAGCCACGGTCAAGCTATCTGCCATATATTAGTGTCATGCACACTGGATGGCGCGTCAAGTCAAACTTCAAACTTGACAAGTACCTACACTTGATCGTGTATGGCCTCCATAATGGATAGATCGTTAAGTTAAAAAATATTTGATTTATAGGCCTTTGATTTATCGGTCTATACATCGATGGTTTGCTTACTTAGCAAACATCAAATTTCATCATGAATCCATACGATTGACAACCACTAGCTTAGTTTGTGGAATGACTCTGTAAGGGCCGGCCACAGCTACTAGCGGCGCGGTGAGCGGCGCGGCGGGCGGCGCGATTTGCGGTGGTATGCCACAGCTAGATTAGTTGCGACCGCGGCGGCGTCAGCGGTGGACGTACTTAGACTACTATATAATAGTATTTTATATAATAATATTGATAAATAATAATAGTAACATTGTTTTGTGTTCCTTCCTTGTGCTCTTTATGTATATTATGTTTTGGTGTACAAACAATAAAGTGTTAAATGTAATAAATATATCGGCAAATCTAGATCGACATCAGTATGTACATGCTGCGTGGGTATGAGGGCAGTTACTTTTCAAAGGACAATGTCAAATCACTATTGTTTTATTACAATCGTAAATAGCAAAATAGCACCTCACTGTACTTCCGTGAAGGTTCTCTAATTAATTGGAATCAATTACATATCAATACTTTTAAGGATAACGGCGATTAAGATTGATTTATGAATTTTCGGCGATCCGTCGCTTACGAGCAACTCCCGTGGTGTCTACAAGATAGTCGCCACAAGATGGCTGCTCTTTTTGACGTTCCGCCAGAGTGACAAAGACGTGTCACTCTTTCAATCTTGCTTCAAAAATGACAACGTCACTGTCGCGCCGTCACGGCCATACTGACAATCGCCCGTCCTCGGGCGCATTATAATTGTATTATTCATTTAATTTCATTTCGTTTCACTTCGTTTCATTTCATCTCCTCTCGTCTCGTCTCGTCTCGTCTCGTCTCATCTCATTTCATTTCATGCGTACTTTACAAAGGAATACGTCCTTTCAACCACCCCGTGAGGACTCCTGACTCTGGACCGGACAAGTGCATCCCTTGGGGAGGTCCATCCCGTGAGGGCGTGGACCGGAAAACACCGTCCCTTCGACCAGGCTCTTCACTCCTTACTCTGGACCGGACAAATGCGTCCCTCCGACCATCCCGTAAGGGCATGGACCGGACAACACCGTCCCTTCGACCAGGCTCTTCACTCCTTACTCTGGACCGGACAAATGCGTCCCTCCGACCATCCCGTAAGGGCATGGACCGGACAACACCGTCCCTTCGACCAGGCTCTTCACTCCTTACTCTGGACCGGACAAATGTGTCCTTTCAACCATCCCGTAAGGGCATGAACCGGACAACACCGTCCCTTCGACCAGGCTCTTCACTCCTTACTCTGGACCGGACAAATGCGTCCCTCAAACACAACAGAAAACAGTTCAGAGGTACTTCTCGCTGGCTCTGGCATAACGCGCGACTCTGACTGGTCAACACACGTAATACTTGCTCGATCGCAGTACATACTGTATACAGTTGTGCTCTCCACGGAGTTAACGTCGTGCAATGTTAATGCAAATTAAACTCGGCTATTAGCATGACGTCGATCTGCTCTAATCGTCCGCTTAGCTCGGAGGCTGTCTAAAGAGTGCCTATTGGCGGATGGCAAGTCAATAGCTGTTCTATGTTAACGCCGCCACTGCGTGTACTCAAATGCATTGTGCTGCCATCTTCAACTTCCGAATACACTCAAACTAGTTCCGGCTTGACGTTCCATTTAATGATTGCCGTCATGGTCTTCTTGACAGATCACACGTCATCGTGTGATGTTTTTGATTCCATATTCGCGATGGTGCATTAACCATAACATTGAAGCCTTTAAGGTCTTGAATCGGAACGCCGTACACATCATGGAGTGACTTCACTATCACAATTTACCTGTAACAAGAAAACAAACGGGAGTATCTCTTCAGGCTCGGCCTTTCCTGACCTATTGTAAAGCTACACATGTTAATCGTTGAGGCATTGGCAAAGTTACTTTTGACGAGCAATATCAAAATTGTCGAGGGGTCAGCGCCCTAGGACTTAACCCCTGATCAGTGTAGGGCGAGATAGTCTTTTAGTACCTTTCAGTCGAATCATTCACTGAACTTTCGATAGTTGCGTTCGTGTGAAAAAAAAAGAGATCCTAGCGATTGAGCCACCACAGGTTGTCCTAGTTAGCACTTCTAGCTTCTAGCCAACCCGCGCACGGCGACAACGCTATACTCCTTGTAACGATATACTCCAGGTATCGGCTGCAGATTGTCGGCCCCCCATCATTTACATGGCTGATACTTCGGTAACTTATCTAGTAATTATTTAGGATACTTCACCAAAATTGAAGGGAGTTCGCAAATATTGAAGGTAGTTTGCGAAAAAAAATTAATAAATAGGTAAGGGTAATTCAAAAAACTTGCGTGTCTAATTGAATAATTTATGATGTCAATTATTATGTCTGCAATTCAACCAACTCATTCCACGCATGATTAATAACCAACCGATAACAATGTCACTTTGTCAAGTTATTTTCACCTTGTATGACTAAATTGACTAAGGTATTTAAATTTTACCGAACATTATTTCAGCATCGAAATAATATTCAACCAACATTTACACTTAACGTAGGTATTTCATAGTCGTGATAAAAGAATAATAAGTAAAATGATAATTTCACAATAAAAATTTAATGGTGTGATTCCTCCAGAAAACGTCTCTGGTTTCCTCTGAAATCAGACTTCCATCAGAGTTGACTGTTTACCGCGTTCCCCAGGACAATTAATAATTTTCGCAACAAAAAATAGGTAGCTTGCTCTTCGCATTACCATCGAATGCTTACATTAGATAAAATTCAACAAAGCAACAATTAATTTCAATAAGATTCATTCAAATAGTTACTCTATGAATTTTAGAACTCAATACCGATTGATTGCTATTACTGTGGCCTCTCACTATAATGGTAAACCAACAAATTAATTGTCGTAGAAAGTGGAAGGCATCTCCAGGATACAACCAACAAATTATTATTCTCCAATTTGGTTTGTACACTGAAATTGACTACACAATAAAAAAAAACTAGACATTACGCGACCAATAAACGTGTACATTCACCACCCTTACGAGTTACGAGTGTTTACTCGAAATTATTATTTTTTTCTAAGAAAATTACGTAGGTAGCCCGTTTAAGCGTAACACTGCGGCAAAAGAGTTGTTGATGTAAAACGCATTTACTGTGAAATGCAGATCACCTGTTTCAAACAGTCTTTCTGAACTATCTGAGAAGGTAGTGACAGCTTTATGACGTTCCCCATGATAATATGTGATACAACCACAATAATGTTCCCTTGCCAAAGAAACAGCTTACAGCAGCATAGCTGTTAATGAATTTTGTAAATCACCTTAACTGATTTACTTTGCGATGGGTAGATTTTATATCATGTCAATCAGTTGACTAAGCTATCAATAACCCCGTGTGATGGTAAAATGTTTAATCTGTCAGCAATTACAGGTTTCAGTAGCAGTGAAGATTGAGAAAAGGGTTTCTTTATTTAATTTCTTATCTATCATAAAGTGCGCACTATAATTTGATATCGTCACTAACAAAAGATGTGTTAATTTCAGTAATATTTAAGCACTTTAACTTTTAGCTAATTTAATTGTTATCACACACAAAGATCATGGTTCATCTGACGGAACTGGCAATTGGCCATGATACGTTTCTACTTTGAAGAGGTTAGGTATCTTCAGCAATATTTTAAAATCAGAAAAACTGCACCTATTAAATTTTCTTACTATGTCATCCTGTCTGTCTTAAGGATAATCAAAAACCGCACAGCTCTTCAGTAAAGTAATAATTAATTAATTATCTTTAGATGTTTCTTGTAAGTAACAAAACGTCTATTCCTCACTCATTTGGTGCCAGTTACTCAATGTTGGGTGCACAAAAATTTTTTTTTTTTTTTTTTTTTTTTTTTTTTTTTTTTTTTTTTTTTTTTTTTTTTACCCTACAGATCCTTTGTTGCCAGAAATCATCAAGTATTGAAATGCCAGTAACTATCAAATGTCAAATGTTAAATCACATATCACCTAATAACAGCAAAAATTAGATAAGGAATAATTATTCCTTACCTAAGCCACAAAGATAAAATCAATACAGATCACCCGTTATATCATGTCGTCCTCCGATGATGTAAATCGTGCGCCTAGTGAAAGAAGGCGTATGCGCTTCCATAAATATCAACAAAATGCCGGTAGTTGGTGCTCAGCCTCGTTTCGTCGCAATGATGAAATCCCTTTTTGTTATCTTCGACCTTGCATGTCCATACCACAGTCACTGTCACTTAATATTACATGTATCTGAAACACCAAAAGAAAAAAAAAACCAAACGCCAAAAACACGAATTTTCTAAATGATATTACATTAAAGAATTACAGAATGTCTTTAATCGAATCGTTATCATCACTCTTAGATGTCACTCGCTTGAGATGCACAGACATTTGCACAGATTTCCGATACTTTTGTGGGTGCCAGTTAACCATACTTACGATACAAGAATGACTAAGTAATTTTTCGTTAAATCAAGCACAAACAAAGCGAACCAATTTGGTTTACGCAACCACCACTCTTAACTGTCATCATCATCATCATCATAGTCTTTTGCCAACACAATAGCTCTAGTATTCTCCATGTTTTATAAACGGCACACGAACGTTTTTTTTTTTTAAGTATGCTCGGTATAAAGACCCGTCTTTCCACCATTAGCATCAGGATCCTACGATACTTTAGTTATGTAACGTGTCGCGTGGACGCCATGAAACGTCTAGTTGTGCAGGGTTGCCTGAATGAACACTGTACTGACAAGAAAAGCTGTGACCAACAAGAACGTACGCCAAGCTCCTGTTCGTGATATACGAAGAGCTCTAGTGCTACTCGCTACAAGATAACATAACTGACTACGACTACTCTGGCTGCAAGGGCGTATCGATAATAATAAAATAAAAAAATGTGTCATACCAATAATAGCTGTCTTACTTTCGGTTCCTTACATATTACCTCAAGCCGATCCTCCATAACCGAATCCTTATTTAAACAAAGTTGGTAATGACTAATGCTCGCCATCTACCTGCTTGTATTATCAGGATAGCCATCTGAAAATCTCAAAATGGGTGAAATGGGTGTGGTCCACTTCCCACGCTCTGATATCGGCAAATCTAGATCGACATCAGTATGTACATGCTGCGTGGGTATGAGGGCAGTTACTTTTCAAAGGACAATGTCAAATCACTATTGTTTTATTACAATCGTAAATAGCAAAATAGCACCTCACTGTACTTCCGTGAAGGTTCTCTAATTAATTGGAATCAATTACATATCAATACTTTTAAGGATAACGGCGATTAAGATTGATTTATGAATTTTCGGCGATCCGTCGCTTACGAGCAACTCCCGTGGTGTCTACAAGATAGTCGCCACAAGATGGCTGCTCTTTTTGACGTTCCGCCAGAGTGACAGAGACGTGTCACATTCCCTACGTTCCACTAGACGATCACAACGATCACGCTCACGACCGCGGTTTTTCCTGTTCCACTAGCTTGTGAGCGTTACAATCATACACCCAAGTGGAACGGGCACTTCGACCCACCCCGTGAGGTGGGTTGTTGTGAGCGTGCCGTGAACTGCCGTGAGCGAAATTAATGACGTCATCAATGACGTTTTCACTACGACCATGACGACCGTGGTCGCCATGTGGAACGCGTTTTGATCGTTGTGAGCGATTTGAGCGTCTACTGGAACGCAGCCTCTTTCAATCTTGCTTCAAAAATGACAACGTCACTGTCGCGCCGTCAAATATACCGGTAATTAAGATACCGGCCATGTTTGTCAATATAAGAAAAACGAATACAAAAGGGTATGATGGAATGAGCTGTCACATGGATTATTAAGAAAATATGATGAGAACTAGTCTTTGAAGCAACCGATTGTTTTACTATTGTTCATGAAATAAAGATAAATATAATACATCAAGAATAAAAAATAATAAATAATAAGATAAATATAATACATGCTGAGTTCGTCCACCGATACGGCCGCGCGCGGCATTTGTTTCACTCGCGCACCGCGCAGTCCGCCGCCGCCGCGACTCATGGCGCGAACCGCGCCGCTCACCGCGCCGCAAAACGCGCCGCTGTAGCTGTGGCATACTCCATACATTGTCTACCATTTGTTCTCGCCGCTCACCGCTTGCCGCGCCGCTCACCGCGCCGCAATCCGCGCCGCTAGTAGCTGTGGCCGGGCGGTAAGGTAAGTAGGAGGTTCCATTCCAACCCGCGACAGGCATTAAGTGACAGATTTTTGTTCTCGCCTTATACCTACTATGTGTGTTTCTATTTGTGCCGCAATCACATGTGTTAACGTTTATTATTTTGTTTTTCCATTGGCTGGTACTGGGATATCATAAAACACACCGGTGTCTTCAATACAATCGCTAATAAGCTCAGGATGAACTTAAGGTCTCTAGGAAAGTTGAAGCTTTGAGCATGTTATAATAATATGAAGGTCTTGTAACAAGCTCGAAGCTTCAAGTGTTTATTATGAAAGTCAGTGAAACCATTATAGACCATGCCATTGGGTGGGTCACACCAACATCACGCCCATAATGATAGCAAAATTTATACTGCTTCGGTGCCTACCTGAGTAATAAGTCGAATCAATTTCCACGAGATGTTTTCCAAGTCCAAGATATTCATTTTCCGTTTGGTATTTCAATAATTCATATTGGATAAAGATTGATTGATATCGAATATTTTCTACTCGTATCTTTATTCAATAATAAGTAATTTCATTTTCTGGTCGAATACTTACGAAAACAGAACTTTTATTTTTATTTCTATTCTACCTTTGCTCATAATTATGTCTGTCATAGGACAAAGATAACGTAGAATTAGATTACTTGACTACCTAGGTGAATATCTGGATTTTTGATAACACTATAATATTTTATTAATCAATAAATAATCTAATATATAAAATTCTCGTGTCACGGTGTTAGATGCTGAACTCCTCCGAAACGGCTCGACCGATTTTCGTGAATCTTAGCGTGCATATTGGCTAGGGTGGAGGTAATCGGACAACATCTATTTTTCATCCCCCTACCGCTAAAAATTTTTTGGCACAACAACGTTTGCCCGGTCAGCTAGTAATGATATATCTCTCACAATATGTCCATTAAACAAGAAAGGTTCGTCTTTATTTGTAGCCAACGTTTAATGTTTTTGGCAAGAGAACATTCTGTCGTAATTGCAGTCAGATGCCTTGTATTGATGTCAATTAATATTAGAAATAGGGTCAAACTAACCTGTAGTGAACTGTTAAAATAACAGCATAGTTATTCGAAGATCATATCAGCATACACATTATTCACACTGTTCATAAAGCTGTCCCTCTCTATCTACAAGTACCTATAAGTAAAGGACGACGAGAAACTGTCCAACATGAGGAGTAGGCGTACGACGCAGTAACTCACGTCATGTTGGTGAGCACTCAGCCACGCTTCGGGACGTGTTAACAAACCCTCAATAAATATATCTGTTCCAGTGCTATCTTTATTACGTTGAAAACGGGTTTACGTGCGTTTGTCAACGGGCCTATTCATGTGATGTTTGATTACGAGTATATTTCAAACATATACATATACTTATGTCGATTCAATGTCCTCAAAATTATTTTGTTTAACTTAAAAATAAGTTATTGCTTGACCACTATCCTACCTGATGGTAAGTAGGGATGTGGTAACTATACTCGATTACCTAGTTTAGCAGAAGGTACAACAATTTTTTGTTCGTTTTATCATCATCATCCTGCATATTTCAGTTTTATTTGAGGTCGGCGGAATATGTTTTTATCTTCAAAATAAAAAGGTTGTCTGTAGTCAGTTTACGGACGGTAGTTTAACGTGACAACGTCATGACAAAGCTCCGCTCCACCCCGCCCCGCTCCGCTCCGCCCCGCCCCGCTCCACTTCACTCAACTACGATCGCCTACGGCATCGGCTACGATACGCCGATCGTGCCTATTTATCGCTTTTGCCGCTCTCTCGCTCGCTACATTTTTTCGTGCGTGCGCCCGGCGTTCATCGTTTTAATAGACGTTATCACGTCAAAAAACTTCCCTATCAGCCGTCATCCATACACTTACACAGACACTCTTATCTTTCAAAAATCTCTCACACAATCCATCCATCTTTCCTTTTCCTTTTTTCATTCATCTTTATGTTTGTATATTTACAAGAATTTACATACAAAATTAGTATTGAAAGTACTCATATTCGTAACAAGTTCATCGCCTTTCAGATTAACCGACTTCCTCGAACTCTTTTGGTCTTTAGAATCGGGTTAAATAGTCGTCTATAGACTAACCTGACTTCCAATTAGTCTGTAGCGTGGCTGTCGAATTGTACTGCAGGTAATTAGTGCAATCGATTCACTGACTACGCAACGTGTCGAGCACACGCAATCGTTGATGTGTGACTAGGTTTACAAACGAAATGCAACATATATACAATATCATTACCACAAACTGACAGACTACGGACAACTCTGAAATGTTGTTGCAAGAAACGTTCGGTTCATAATGATTGTCAATTTTATTTTGTTTAGTAAAAATGTTATTGTAACATATTTTATACATAAAGTTTAGCTTTCTGTACTTGTTCTCCATATAAACTCTAAGTAGACCAGATCAGACACCTACTTGCATGCATTATTCTTAAAAAAAGTGATACCTACCTACAAAGGTTTTTCCTATGTTAATGATTATCGCGTACACTAAAAAATTTAAATGCAGACGTGTCAATCGCGTCAATCGTTATGTCGTAACTCGCAATTAGTGACCGACTGAGACGGTCAATTGAACAAACTTTGAAATGCTTTCGTACATTGGAGATACGTGAATTCAGGCTAAGTATATGAAGTTCCGATATTAGGATTGCCCAGTTACCTCTCTACCAGAAATTCTGGTCCAGAATGCAACTTGGGCAATTTGGTACGAGCTAAGCTTCCTCAACTACAGCAAATTGATAATTTAACTGATTTTTTCCAGAGAAATGGAACAACAAACCACTTGAAAAAGTTACTGAAATACCGCTAATAAAATTATCAGCTCTGTATAACTGTCTTCAATTTCACAAACTGATGAAATTAATCATTACGTAAAGTTTTTAAACTTAATTATGAAATTCTCATTAAAACCGCGATACAAAAAACTGATTCGCTATTATTAACACGCACCCGATCATTTTAAACCGTGCATCGGGCGGCTTTCGCATAATTAAACGAAAATACGGCTTCCACATTTTGCATACATACTGCAGAAAATAAAGGGAAGATATAATCTTGATAATGACGCAAACAGGAAAAAATAGGTATGGCACAGGAATTTATATGAGGTGCGGGAATATGTGCGCGTAATGAAGATAATCAGGGCAAATGGCGTGAGGCTTTGTTGATATCAGCGGGAAAATAATTGAAGGTCTCTGTAAAGACATACGTTGTCTGTTAAGAAACGTAAAAAGAAATAAACGTATGTAAATTCAGGTACGTAATCACAGGTGACTTCAGAGATTTGATATCTCAAAAGATGTATCTCTCTGTAATAAGAAATTGGACAAACGTATTAAAGTATTATTACGTATATTTATTACTTACGACCACTTTCTGTGTTCTTAATTATTCACAGCCTCAGCGCTATGCAGAGAAATGTAAAACTGAACGTCATTCACAGCCCACACAGCAGATGACACACACAAGCGCCTCTTAAACACTCACAAAGCTCTATACATGGTGCAATAAATTACCTCCCAGTCTTATGAGTTTGTAGTTTCTAATTTACGCACACTTCGTCATAATTACCGCCTGCCTAAGTCACATAAATTACTTAAACTGCCTAATGTTTACGGCCTTCCATTCCCTTACCTCCAAATGGCATAAGTGTTGAACTTGGAATTCATTAAAATTTTGCCGCCGTAACAACTTTGTAACAAAAGAACCACTTACGTAGGTAATCACAGGAATGGTTTGAATAAGGAGCGATGAGGGACTTTAATAATTACTACCACACACTAGCATGGGCGTAGCCAGGTTTAAGTTTCGGGGGGGGTTCAAGTTTCGGGGGGGGGGGGGGGGGGTCAAGAAAATACAACGACTAAAAGTACATAAAATAACCCTAAAGAAAATTGAGACTTTATTTTTTCTCACGACGCCGCGACGTACATATGTAGTACCATCTATTATTAGTTTAGTCAAAAAGTTCAAAAACGTGTTTAATTGAAATAAATCTCCTAAAAATATGTGCGATAGCTCATTCGATTGTGAATGACGTCTAGAAAAATGTTTTTTAAGGGTTTATTAGCACATAAAAATGTCAGTCCTTAACATTTCGGGGGGGGTTTGAACCCCCGAAACCCCCCCCCCTGGCTACGCCCATGCACACTAGCTTTAGTACAAAGGAAGGACCACCACTAGAAAAGAATGTCCATCTTCAAATGGCTAAGCCTGCTTGATGTCGCATGCTCACTTAACGGTTACTTAAATCGCTCCTTAGTACAGAATCACCATACAAATTATATACTAAAGAACGATTTAAGTAGAGCGGCAAGTCTTTAAGTAGGTAATAGTTTATTTTGTTTATTTATTTTTATTGTTAATTAGATATAGTTACATTAATTAACACAATGTCATGTCATATCATTATTATATCATTCAATACAAATTAATAAAAAAACAGATAAATTAATACAGTACCTACACTCTGTACATTGTTTAAATAAAAATCACCTACTTACTCCAAGACTTCTCGGACTATAAGACGTGCCTTTGCAGCTTTAGCTTTGGTCCAATTTAAATGACCAAAGCTACCGTTCCAAATAAACGGTCTATTTCCACTAGTCTGGCCCGTAACTTGATTGACTCAACAAGAATCAGAATTATTCTGAAAATTTTACACACAAAGTTTTGTACTAGGATTTTTTAGGATTACACATGTACGACGATGATGAGAGAATCATGTAGCCCAGTTCTACCTGTGATGGTCCCAGGTTTGATTCCCGGCCTAGACATGTAGGTGTGTGTGTGAAATTGTAGTACGTTTATTTATTTATAACCAGCGCCCTGCTCACGGCTTTGCCCACGTTTTACGGAATAATAAGTATCTTATGTCTCATTCCAGATCATGATCTATCTGTGAGCAAATTTTCATGAAAATCTGTTCAGCAGTTTTTGCGTAAAAGAGTAAAAAACATCTTCACAAACTTTTACATGCATACTAGGAGGAAAATTAAAAATGAGGACCATCGAAAAACAGATTGGTTAAGTGACTATTTACGTCAATTAAGTAACGTTCACTTAACGTTACTTAAAGTGATCACTGTTGACTGTTAATGTCAGTAAAGTAAGATGATTGTTAATTTATTGACCTATTCTGGATTTCTATCACCTCCGTGATCGATGTGGGTAGCGATTGTTCCGGGAAAATGAGGCTGTCCGTCTTGCTTTGTCTCCTACAAATGAGAATGCTCGCTCGACCTAGTCCTAGCTTCCGTCGGAATTATGTGGAAACGCTTCCAAGTATAATATAATGTGTCATATCTCATTAAATCCTTTACCTACAAAGCAATAAATATTTATTCAATTTATCATTAGATTGGAAATAATCGTAAAAAGATTAATTTAAACAACGACACTTAAATTCGCTACAAATCTGAACTAAGTAATCAAAACCTACTTAATTACTAATAAAAAAAACCAGTAAGCTATATTTTAATTACTGTAAATAAATGCAACAACAAATCTTTGCAATCTTACAGTTCACAAACTCAAATAATCCTGAAAGTCTTGAAACACTAATTCGTACTGCGGTTACATTCTTGAAACTCGAATTACTCGTACATACTTTCCCTCCAAGCTTTACAAGGCTCGGAGCTAGTCTTTTCTAATTTGTTCCAAGCTCTTTGTACCATGTTTAGAGCCAGAAATTCGCAGCTTTATCGGGCCACAATTACCCAACTTAGTAGGTATTTTCTCCAGAGCCTATGTTTATGTTTAGGAGTTTAATACGGCCTGTTCTGATAACAAACTTATTATAGGTGCTCAGAGATTTGGTAGTAGGATTTACGATGAGTTGTAAATGATACTTATTATCTGGCTTTTATTTGTCATTGTTTATATCTCACCATTTTGTATATATTTTTTGTCTCTTTTCGTCTTGGTTAAATGAACCATTCAAGAAAAATAAATCACAAGGACAAAACTTCTCCACCTACATTCGATTTAAGAAAACCTTGGACGTTTTTTGTAATAATTCTAAAAATGAAATCCCAAAGGCTATTTAATCCTGCCTATAAATGATGTCAAAGGAAGATTTCCGTAACTGCCTTTTTATAACAAAAGAAAAATGGTAAAATTATTCCTAAAATTGAACTTCGGATGAAAAAAATAAAATTGGCTAGGCTAGCCTAGCGAAAACTTTTTAGTAGATTTAACGATATTATGATAATAACATCATTTTAGCGCACTGAAATTGATCTTATTTTCTACTTGTGAATCACTTTATAGCTAGCCCCTTTCTTTGAAGTCGATTATTTTTATGTTGCGTTCTTTTATTCTTCTCTTTCAGATATTTTTATTTTATATTTTACATTAATTATTTTTTATTATCTAACTAGGTATATCTTAATATATATAAATTACGTGTCACGTTGTTTGTCCGCGATGGACTCCTAAACTATTTAACCGATTTTAATCAAATTTGCACACCGTGTGCAGTTTGATCCAACTTGAAAGATAGGATAGGATAGCTTACATCTCAAAATAAATAAAAAAACTTTTGACAGAACGAAGTCTGTCCGGGCAGCTAGTATCTTAATATATATAAATTACGTGTCACGTTGTTTGTCCGCGATGGACTCCTAAACTACTTAACCGATTTTAATCAAACTTGCACACCGTGTGCAGTTTGATCCAACTTGAAAGATAGGATAACTTACATCTCAAGGTTTTAATAAAAAACTTTTGACAGAACGAAGTCTGTCCGGGCAGCTAGTAGGTATATATAAATTACGTGTCACGTTGTTTGTCCGCGATGGACTCCTAAACTACTTAACCGATTTTAATCAAATTTGCACACCATGTGCAGTTTGATCCAACTTGAAAGATAGGATAGCTTACATCTCAAAATAATAAAAAAACTTTGAAAGAACGAAGTCTGTCCGGGCAACTAGTTTATTTTATATTTACCTCTTTTTCTTACACGTATCTATTGGTATCTGATCAATCAAATAAGTAGCTTGGTTAAGGTATCATATAAGTTATTAATGTAATAGTATCGTGCACGAAACCGATACTATTGTTCCTATACTCCTTGTACAGGAACAATAGCACGTCTTCTCATTCTTATCGACATGATCCATTCTTGCTAGACCTGCTACCGATTACCCGGACGTTGAAAGCATTGATTGTTGTACGTAGCTTCATTTGACCTTTGATACAGTTAAGTGTGTGGAACCCTAACGGTTCTGGGTTCCTTTGCTTAATACCATTTTCATTTCATTGAATTCGAGTTGAAAATAATCATCTGTATTAAATATATTGTGTGTTTGTGATACTTGAAGTGGTATAAATATAATGGTTAAGGTGTCCCCTTGCAATCGAGTCAACCGCTTCTGGTGTGAATCAAACACATAATTAACCGACTTCAAAAAAGGAGGAGGTTCTCAATTCGACTGTATTTTTTTTTTTTTTTTTTTTTTTTTTTTTATGTTTGTTACCTCAGAACTTTGGACTGGGCAAATCGATTTTGATGATTCTTTTTTTAATCGAAAGCTGGTGGCTGTCATGTGGTCCCACATAAATTTTATTGAGATCTGACAACGGCATCCATGAGAAAACTACATAAGTCGTAAATTTGTGTTAAGATGTGCGCGACAAATTGACGAATAACTCAATATCACGCCAACCGATTTCGATGATTCTTTTTTTAATCGAAAGCAGGCGCTTGTCATGTGGTCTCACATAAATTTGAACGAGATCTGACAACTATGTAGTTTTTGAGACTTTGAAGTCGGTTATTTTTTGTTAGTAAAATTTAGATTATTAATTTTCAATTAAATTATAGACATAATAACCGAGCTTCTCGTCGGGCAAAGGACATAGGATTGAAACTAGTCGGGCGAAACCGACATAAAGTAACTTGAGAAAACCGTTATATACACATAATATTATATACACATGAATTCAGACACATTCAGTCCAAAAATATAGACATATTACTAGTTATATTATTTTTTTACTTTGTTTTTTGGTTTTTTTTACCTAAAGGGTAATATTAACACATGTATGTAGGTATCTATTACATCCTGGCTAGTACCTTATAAAGCTGCATACACAGGAATCATAAATGTTCAATAACCTTTTAATGCTCATTATTAAATCTTAGCCTCTAACAAGAATCAGTTTGGACCCTTCCCCGCGGGATGCTAGAAGTAATCCCTGAGTGACCTAGCCCGTTCATCCCCGACAAACGGGAGCCTGTAAACCGGAATAAACAATGAATAAGGAATGAATTACTTCGGTTTTTAGACGGAATGTTGGGCTTTTAAATCAAAAAACTTGGCAGTAAATACCAACGGCCAAAAGGTTCATCCTGTTTAAGTAAATTCGTAGAAAAGATTCGGTTTGCGATCAGTGATATTTAAAAAATATAGATACGTTATGCCCTTACAAATCAACCAAAAAATGTTTTCCGAAATGAGCTACAGCACACACACGTTTATCTTTTGTTTCACTACACCAATCATATTGGTATAATACACGAAGGCATTTTAACGCTGTATGTCAAATGTCAAGCACTCCTGACAACAACAAAAGCGTGCGTATCGTTTTGTATTGACAGAGTGACTACGAGTAGAACAGTCAATTGTCTCTTCTTACGGTCTTCATCGTCGGCGTGTTAGTGACATATGTACCACTTTTTACATTATAATGTCATTATTTGCGATTTATACCACTTTATTTACCTTTGTGATGTCACCTGGTGATCTAAAATAAACTTTGGAATTCATTCATTGAGTTGTTACTTTACTTCGCTCTGGATACAAAGGACAGTTGCTAGATATATTCAGCCTTTGTAACAAAAAATAAAATAATGGGACGTCTTTTACTTCAAATATTCCATCTAAAGCGACTGCGGTAACCACTTTCCATTTATTTTTATAGTAAGTACTCCTGTACCTTGCAACAAATCTTCTATATGTTTTCCAACCGTAATAACTATGATCATTTGTAAGCGATGCGAAGTTCTGACGAGATTGTCGGATAGTCAGATAGAAAATATGTACGTATATGTCAAATCATAATGAGCACATAGTATTAAACAATTTGTATGTATGTGTTTTATGCAGTTCTTCCCAATGTCCAAGCTCAGTTTAACGTAACCCTCGTAACGCTAACAGCTGACGTCCTGACGTCACTCAACTTACGCACAGTAACGATAAAAATAAATAGATGCGGCTACGTAAATGAAAATATTGTGGTCCATCAATACGAAATATATGATGGATATAATTTGTAGGAAACCCAAGCTAGACGTAGGTACAATATTTATGATTTTTAGGCGTATTGGGCGGCTTAGAATACTAACTCAATTCCCACGCCACGTAGTTACACCCAATGACTTAATCCGGCCCGCTGGTGGTAGAGCCGAGTTGATAATATTGATTTTAATAGTTCATTAATACCATCATTACTATTATTATTCCTCCGTGGGGTCCGCCTGAATAGCTACCATCCTATTACTTGTCAGTCAGCCGCTAAACGACTCAGTTGTTTTTCAGCTAGAGGCCAGTTTTTCCTTCTTTTTATTCTCCCTTTCTTGGAAATCTTAATGGGGCTATGAGTGTGTAGCGTAAAAAATCTCCTTTTCTTAGTTTTTATCACGCGTTACGTCAAGGTAATCGTTTACGGTATGACCACGCCTTACCGTGCAAAATCTCTGCACGCGATATCTTCCCATCCGTTTGTAATTTCTCCGTAGCTATTAATATATATGGCTTTTTACGGTTTCCCATATTTATTCTGTTATTATTGTTTCTTTGTGTAATCGACCAGCAAGCTAATTTAGTGGGTCATGTAACACCGTTGTTACTTATTAAAAGCGTTTCTATTCACCTTATTCCTTGGTGATGTTACAAAAAATTTTATTAACTTAAAGGCTTTTGACCTCAAAACTTAACTAGAGGAGGTTGGGGGCTGGGGCTAACATGAGTAATAAACCTTTTCAAACCCCTAGATAACATTAGACAAAGTTTAATAGATCTGAAAGTCCTTCAGAAATTGTACTAGTGAATAGACCCATCCCAAAGTTCCTTTACTAGATCGTTCATTCATAGCATACGCCATTGAGCTATGAGCGTTGATTTATATTACTAATACGGAAGTATGAAGTCGTAAGGCATGGAACTAACAATACTCGACGCAACAATATTTCGACGTTGACAAACTTCTTGCCCTCCGATCGTCCTATACACACAAAAGGAGCAAGAATCCAAATACTGAAGATTAATGGCTCAGAGACAGTTTGGTTCATGCCCTTATAATTTATTTTGTTTTTCGTTAATATATGAATTAAAGGGAAAACCAGTTTGTAAGAAATAAGATTCCCTTATAAAACACACTGAACTATCATTGCTCCCTAAAATTAAGAGCAAACAGTTGACCAAGTGAACTGAATCTAAGTGGCACTTGATTACAGGCAACCATTGAAATTAGTAACAGAGATCTGTCGTTGACCTCATATCATACGGTCTCAAGCTGTTTAGACGTCGCGATCGGCGTATTTCGTGAATTTCACATCTATAGTTCTCTTGATAAGGGAACCAAACTTTTACATTACGTTTTGGATATTATAACGTAGATTTATCTGTAAATAGCCTGCTAACAAATACTGACAACTAGAGAGGATACTTGATGCACGTAAAACTCAAAAGTAATTTAGATGAGTTCGTAGTTCAGAAAGTAAATATAGTGACTTTTTCCAAGGCGAGTGAAAGGATTCAGGTTTTTATTAAAGACCTGAAAATATGGAAGTAATAGATGTTTGTTTTCAGGTTGTTACAGCTGTTTAAAAAAACGTGGATTTGCAGCATTTAAACAAACATCGTTTCTTTTAGCTATCAAAATAAAATATTCCAAATGATTAACTGTTATTATTAAATGATGTTACTAATTTCCGCTTGCTAGTCAGCCGCATGGAGAAGGTCCAGAATCCTACTTAATATCCTTTCCTACTTCCTACTATCCTGGTAATATTATAATTTTCCTACTAATATTATAAGTTTGATACGCTTTCACTCAAAACTACTGAACAGATTTTCATGGAATTTAACACGCAGGTAGACCATGATTTTGAACAAGATTATTTACGAGTTTGACAATATGCGTATTTGACATTTTGCCTAAAGCGTTTAACTTTTTGTCAATTTGCCTGTTTGACTTTATGCGTTTTTGACCTTAAGAGTATAATCCGATTCAATGAATTGATTCTGCTCGTATAATGTTTCTGTCATCATCGATTGTCATATTGAAGAGCTCTCGATATCTGGTCGCCTCTCGAAATGAAAGGAGTTTAATCTAAGTGCAAATTGAACTGTTCACACCTTTGAGAACACAGAAAACTCCCATGTATACGTTTTCACGTTTTTAACAAATAAAAAAGTTATTGTTCAACTCAAAATACTAGGCGGAGAAGGATTTTTGAATCTTGTCTCTTTCCTTGTTATGAATGAACAAATCGGAAAAATATTATACCTATACTTTGATTTTTATATCGACTACAATCCTCCTTAAGTAGGTAACTCAAAAACTACTCGTCAAATGTCGCTCCAATTTAAATGGAACATTATGACAAGCACCAGCTTTTGACTAAAAAAAGAATCATCAAAATCGTTTCACCCTGTCGAAATTTCCGAGGTGACAAACATAAAAAACAGTCGAATTAAGTACCTCCTCCTTTTTTAAAGTCGGTTAAAAATACAGCGGATCGGTCTAAAAAAACAGCTTTAGCAATAGAAAATAATCTTATACCGATTTGTCACCTTTAACAATAAATATTTGGTTGGATTTAGACTTTAAATTAATATTCTTGAGTAAGTTTTCAATAGAAACAGAACGATTTTCTTTTAACTTCGCGCGCTAACGAGACACACTTTTTCATTCCGGCGTTGTCGTTTGCCCTGCAGTCAGGAATTTGTGGAAAAACTCATTGTGACCTGCTTCGTAAATAGTAGAGTTACTGCAACTTGATCTCACGGTCTTTGGTCTACAGTTTATTTATAAAATAGTTGTTTATCAAACTTGCATTATAACTTCAAATTGGAAAAAGTTGGAAGATGCGTTTTTTTGCTTCATCGATTTTTTACTACTGGACTTTATTTATCAATTTCATTGGACTTTATTTATGAATTGAATGAGCATTCATTTATCATTTATTTATTTCATTTCGTTAAGATGGTACAATTTGCAAATAAAATATATTTAATTCACGTGCAGTTTTTATTTTTTTTCCCAAATCCATATTAAGTATTTAGTCACACAACACTCTGTGATTCATTCACAGAGGGTTTTAACTTTGGATTTTTCAATCGCTTTTCCATTAACAGAAACGTATAATATCATTGTAAGAGACTAGCAGCGCGAAAACTTTAAACTCAAGTGTCTACAAATACATTTTTTAAGTAAACGTAGCTTACAAGTAGGTATGTCACTCACTATACAGATCGAATCTTTTGTGATATAACGGTATCACACGGTATAACACTGTTACTGTACTAAAGTGATTCTATATTACATAATCTTATTCATCCATCTAAACATGGCTACGAAACCAGTAAATAAGTTACTCCATTATAATTATTTCCTGAAGTGTGCTTCACAGTAATCCCTTTGCAGTCCGAACTGCGATACAATAAAGGTCGTACTGTAAACCAGTAGCCGTGGTTCGCCGCGGCATATGCTGAGGTTATGTAATGCTATTGTGTAACTGTTTAATTTCCTCGAATGGAGACCACGCCTCGGTAAAAGGAGCACAGGACGCCCCCCGACCAGGTGGACCGACGACCTGAAGAAGACAGCGGGTATCCGCTGGATTCAGAAGGCTCAGGACCGGTCAGAGTGGCGGAAGTTAGGGGAGGCCTATGTCCAGCAGTGGACCTACAAAGGCTGATGGATGGATGGGATGGATGGAATTCTCCTCGTACTGTTTTCACGGCGGAATAATCAGTTTAAAATAGAATGTTTATTCACAAAGCCAAATAAAACTTTAACAAATATTTCGTTCTCAAATTAAATGTTGTATTCTTGGATAACAAATACAGACCCAAGACCCAAGTGTCATTGTTAGATCGAACCTTGTTAATTAAATCTGTCACTTTTAAGATTGGTTTCAAACACTGATGTTTTAGACAGATACTTTAACTTAACAGTTTCTGACGCTTTCATGGCCATATCTAAACTTTTTGATTTGATTAAATTTCAGGAAATATTTCAACTTTATTACAGTTTATTGTTTTGACACGGTTGGAAATAATTTTAGCACAGAAATGAATAATCCTATTAGTATGACCGAATGAGTATAACTACATAAACAAGTAATGTATCTAAAGCTTTCTTTTTAAGAAGAAAGTAACATTTCTAAAACGAGTTTAGAAGCAAGGCACGTGATTGAACAATTCTATTTTTTATGCAGAAGTGTTAAAAGGCATCTTATCATATTATTATCATGTATGGTATGTGGCATGCGTAAGATTTCAGGGAGATCTAAATATGTGCCGATAATAACATGGCATAATAACAAGAATAACACTTACTTTATCAAATAATTATTAAGTTTAATAAAATTTAAGTGCTTAACGAACTAACTTAGACAATATTACTATATAATCCCTTATTATAATCTCGCGCTAGTTCGGAAGTTATAAGTCTTGATGGTCCTTCGAGACCAAAGTTTGGCTCATTCAATCCATCGCCATCAAAACTTTGAGGCCAAGTAACGACCTTCGGCCACAAGATGAACTCTGAGCTTTAGCCAACTGAAACTGAGAGTACTCCTTTGACTTGCAAATTGTTTACACTTTTGTAATGTTAATCAAGCGGTTATTATAGTAACGTTATGTCAAATAAATTATTCCGTGAAATGGATCATTCATCAATGGTTCTTTCTCGTGTCATTTATCTTGAAGAGCTGTAGACGCCCAAGACGAGTATCAGCGTTATATTAAAAAGAAAGAGAAACCATTTATTCTGTCAAAACTAATGGACACATAAATAAAAACATTAATAGATGAGATAAAAGTTGCTAAGAATCACGATAAAATCCAACTTGTGGGTTAGGTAAATCTAATTTTGTATGATTTTTCCCAGCGTTACTTTTAAAATTGAACGAAAGTGATTCAATCGGAAACTTCAATCTAGAGACACGTATGATTGAGATAGCTTCAGAAAAAAAGTAGCTACGATTCATTTTATACTTATGTATATATGTATTAAAATACTTTGTATTTGCTTCTTGCAGTCAGATGCTTTTTTATTCGTGTCAGTTAGGCAGAGCGGTTCAAAATAAAGCACAAAGTTAAATGGAAAACCAAATAATAATTTATTTATTTTCTCAGTGCATAAAGGAATTCTCAATACTATTGAAAATAATAAGGGCTTAGGGCACGAGAAAATGAATCTCCGTTCAGACATACATTTTAGAGCAACGTGAAATTTATAGGACAGCACATTTCACTTACAATTTGGTAGAGGTGAAGCCTCAAATGGGTCCACAATCTGGAGCATCAGCGATGTGTTGATTCGCCAATAACATTGCAAATGTGCGGACACTCTGTCGCTACGGAAATGCAATTATGTGACGCCGCGTCTCGTGATACGCTTTCGACGAGCAATTATCGCACTTTGAACGCTAAGTGCCATTGGTATGAAACTCTGTAATGTGAGAATGTAATGATACCTCAAGCTTCCTTGTGAAGATGTTATAAAGAGCTTATTGCGTCGGAATATGATGTACTAGAAATGAAGGTGGTATTTGTAGCAATATTTAGGTATAACAAAACTTTGTTATATGATAGATGGGCAAGCCTGGAGAGACTCAGCCGAGCAGACATTTGACGAGGTGGGAGTGACAGCTCCAGACCTCGAGTAGAAGTCGCAAGTATGTGACTTCCTAAGGGCAGCCCCTGTGGAGTCCGGACCTTGGCTTATAACGTCACCAGGTGGAAGACATAGGAGTCCTCGCGGTTATGAAACCCTACCTATACATGAGTCGTCGGGATCAAACTATATGGTACAAAACCTGTCAACCAACAAGTCCCATTGGACTAGTAGTGCCAGTTGTCCCATCATGTGACATCATCATTTCAAATGTTATAACCGTTGATGAACTATATAAATAAATAAATAAATGTGACAACTCAATGAGACTAATGAAGTAGACCCAATGAAACTGTTATCTATAACCTCCCTTGTCAGTTGTATAGCACAGCTCTTTAAATTAAAATGTGTGCAATTCACACGTGGTAGAAGGGAAACCTTCAAAATTTTTGTTTTCAAGATAATGAGACGAATGTAAAATTTCGGGAAGATGATAATTGTAGGTTTTACTACTCCACTCCACTCCACTCAACTCCCCTACCCCTGTA